>OX401984.1:7944982-9332482 GCA_947859335.1 Tortricodes alternella | reverse complement strand
TGGCCTACCTGTCTACGTAAGCTCAATTACCACGCAGTCTAGTTCCCAAAGCACACAAGCTTTCGAATTTATTTCAAGTTTCTAATGAAGCGTAAACAAAATTGATTTGTGTTTAAAATTTCGAAGATTCAGTATTTTTGCCTTAGATTGTGAGATGCAAATATTTATTGATCCCGAACCGAATCCATTCATACTCTATATAAAATTATCAAATAAGTACCTAATGCAAAAAGTTTTATAGTACACATAAATAAAACAAATGTAGCCGATTCTATCAGCTCAGCAATGTAATTTTACTTGTAACGCAACAACCTTGCAAAATCATGATTTTCTACTTAAATATAAACGGTCTTATACTTAAACCAGAAAACCGCATTCCGTCTTAAAGCCATTAGGACTCGCTTGAGTACGTTGAATTTGACCTCTACTCTAACGTCCCGAAATCACTAATGTGCTACCTAAATATATTTATAGGTAATTGAGGAAGTTAAGTGAACACAAACCTATTAAATATTGAATAGACTATTTGGCCGGTATTTATTATAATCAAACCCCAAAATTAATAAGAAAGTTTCTGAATTGGCAACTGACTGTCATTTCACGATGATACAATCTTTAGAACCTTAATTTTAACAGACTTCATTTTTTTATGTTTGTTTCTTCAGAACTCCGTCATTTCTAAACCGATTTTAAAAATTCTTTTTTTAATCGGTAGGGTATACCTCCAGTTTGATCCCGTTGTCGTGATCAAGCATAGAGCAATTTTAGTATTTTCTGTAATAACTCAAGCAGTTACGTTACAAAAGCATTATTTGGTGAAGTGGAACTGTTGATGAAGACCATAGATGATCACCGGAACTCCTAAATGTTGAGTATTTCACGGTTGGCGATTAAATTGCTGTATAAAGTTCTGAAGCAACTTATGTCCATGAAAATTCATGTAGTAAAATTGAAGAACCAGGAGGAGGATTGACATCCTTGCACCGTGGATAGCAACAGTTTGTAAATGGTGATGAGCAATTGGCATTATGCTATTGTTACTTGATGTAGTAAATGTGTGTCGTTAAATCACAGGATAATAAATAAAATGTGAAAAAAAAACTTAGCTACTTTTCAAAGGCTATTTGAAGTCAGCTTTTTTATTTTATAAATTATAGATTATGTTTTTAGTAGTATCAAAATGAATATTAGGCGTGTGCCCTTTAACTTCCCCTGCAGTTTCTTTGGTTCGCTGAATATAGGACGGACTGGTGACGTAACCTGTCTTCAACTTGACACAGTACGTCCTGTGTAGCTGTTACCAACGTTTCGCCGGCAAGTAAACAAGAAACGAGTTTGAGCGAGGACGTGGGCTCGGTGAGATCATCGCCACGAATACTCGCTGAGGACGCCTGCACCACTTAAGAGCAATCTAAGAGCATTCTCGTCACTTGCTATATTTCGTCGATTCTTGTTAGCTTTGCACGTATCTACACTATGTAAATAATTGTTTAATTTATATAACAGAAAACTAAATCGATTCCACGAATTATATTACATTACGTCAACCGAGTCTTGAATTCGAAACGGCGAGCTAAAATGTGGAGGCAATATCCTTACGTATTCAGAAACGTTACTATGAGGTCTCACAGTGCTCATGAACGCACAGCAGTCCTAACATGCATGACACAAAGATAAATTAAACGCGTTTATCTCTATGACATCTCTTTCGTCGGCACTAATATGAGAGAGACGCACTTAGAGATAAGACGGTTTAAGTTATCCTTGAATCTTGCTTGTTAGGGCCGCTGGGTCATTCAAACCTATTCACAAACGTCACTCGAGTGTCGAACAACACTATGCGTTCACTTACGTGAACTTTACGGAACGCATAGTGTCCAACGTCTGTCAAGAAGTAAAGTTATGCTTGTATTTCTTTCGATTTTATTCTCTGCGCTTATTAAGTTTTATTACTAGATGGATAATAATAGCACTGAAGAAGAATTTGATACTTACATTAGTGAAAGAATTACTGAATAAATTTGACTATTCATTCTCAAGTAATTAAATGCACAAAAGTTCACTTGTTGAAATCACTGCTGTACATACCTGCCGACTGAAATCGACCTTGATAAATCGAAAGACATATTCATTAAAATATTATAATTGTAACCATTTAAAAATAATACTAAAAGAAATTAAACGAGAAAATACACCACGTACAAAATCACGAAGTATATAGAAAGTAACCCAGTAGATAGATACCTGGACTGGAACAAAAAGTGATTCAAAATTGTCCCGCACATCTGGCGAAAACCATAAAGTGAAGTTTGCAAGACAAAAGGACCAATCACAGAGCCGAATTGGACGCAGTGCGAACGCATAGTAAAGAGGTTGTTTGTGAAACAAACGGCTGGCCACGGGGGACGCAGTGAGAAATGCGTTACTTCGTATAGTTTTGCTGTCACACTTGTTCAAGTATTGATTGTGAATTACACGCATCTCTCTAAATTGGCGGGCCAATTCTGTTTACTCTTCTTTATTGCTCTCACACATGAGAATATGAGAGACAGAAGACCAAAATCGTGATCAAATAATAGTATATGATCTCGATGCAGTAAGCTTGGCTTCTGTAAAAGCCGACGGCGCGCCGGCCGCCGCAGAGCCTTGTAAGGATATTGCCTCCACATTCTAGCTCGTCTGTCGTTTCGAATTCAGTCTCGGTTGACGTAATGTACCTAATTCGTGGAATCGATTTAGTTTACTGTTATGTAAATGAAACAATTATTTACATAGTGTAGATACGTGCAAAGCAAGTTCACAAGGATCGACGAGCAAGTGATGAGATTGCTCTTAGAGGAACTAAGGTCAATTCAATGATGCAGTGTACATGTATCACTTTGAAATTGAGGAACTGGGCGATGAGTGGGCGACTGGCATGCTGTGCAACACTTTATTCATTCCTCCAGTTAGAGTTGATGTTATCTGTTTGGATCCAGATTAAGTGCTCTTTTTATGAACGTCTCAAACTGAAGATGCCTGTTTTCAAACGCGGGATGCCTCGGTTATAACGCTATAAATTATTGCATTTTAAGACAGATACTTACTTTACTTGTCAATTATTAAGGTATCTGTAGATGTTAACGTCCAAGAAATCTATTTCATTATAAATGGGTGGAATGTTTCCCAGCTGTAATTTGCATACAATGGCCGTCCACATATAATTACTTGATACGGGGTTCTCAAAATCACAAAGGAACAAGGGAATACTGATTAACACTATACTATTTTCTTCAATATTTTAATCATTTAAAGTTTGCCGAACGTGACTGTGGACATGACGTCACGTCACGGACATTTCTAATGCACAACACATGAAATTAAAACTCCTGCGAACTTTGCAAAAAATCGTTCACGTATCATATAGGTATGTGCTGTTCGTTGAAACATTACCTTGCAAAGAATATGAGCTGAGCACAATAGTGATTTAGGTAGACGTGCCGTGCATGGAAGCAAGTCCTTAAATGACCTTATCACCCAGGCGACAATCCAGTCACGCGTGAGTCTTACTGAGACATTAATGACTTGACTGCTTAATACGGTAACAGTAAAACTGGTAGAAATCGTGTGGGTGACAAGTGGCTTAGTAAGAGTAGGTGTTTAATTGACGCCAACAGTTTCAACTGATCCAATCCGGCTGTAAATCTATGAATGAGAGTTTTTTCCTCAATTGTCTGTGTACACACACACATGGACTGGAATTACTGATACGGAGTGTAACAAAAGCAAAGGCGTCACGGTAGCGTGGGTTGTGCCACAGTCGACTACCGACCGAGTGCCGACAATCTTCCTGCATGGTACTTTCACACACCTTACTAAGTAGTAAAACTTAATGAAGCGGGTAATCGTACGCCTACGAATCTAACGTATGTCATAGAAACTTAATAATACGTGACTGGATGATTGATAATATAATGATGACGATTAGGTTGAAGAACCGGGCTACGAATAAAACTAAAGCTAATCATAACGAATCAGCAAAGCAATAGCAGTGGCATGCACTGATGTAAAACGCAATTTATCAAGAGTTTGAAAAATACAATAGTGCGACCTTAATTCATGTCAATGAAGATTAAATTAAAACTCGACAACACTTATAGGTACTAAAATAACACTTATGAATATTAACGAACAGTGGATCCTATCCACGTGATTATTGGTGTATCTACCGTTGTGGCCCAATAAAGGGTAGTAGCATAAAATATTAACGGTATCATCGATCCAAACTTCATTAGGTATCTAATGTGTTTACATGACCAAGTTTTGTTAACCCACTTGGGTTGTTCGACAGAACCATTAGTCTGGACAGGCAAAGACAATAAGACAAAATTTTACATGGTACAGGCCTTTGCCCAACAACATAAGTCCATGCCTAAATAAATATACGTACATTGAAAATATTTAACCGACAGCTGCATCAAACGCGAAAATATTCGTACTAATGACGAAATCAGTTCACTTCATTATAGAGATTTTACGTATAGCATAGTTCTCTGTTTGTGAGTCTAAATGATACAAATTTGTTAGTCAAAACAACATGACTGTTTTAGGTTTTACCTGTGGTTTTACTGTTCCTGTTGTTATAAATGACAAGTGTAGGGCCGAGACAGATAGCGTCACGCTTCATGGTTGCAGTAAAAAGGGGAATGCAAAAAAATCACCGCTACATCATTCCAAGACATTAAGAGGAAAGGAAGTTTTCTGAAAAATTCAAATAAGTCCGTCAGTGAAGTAGATTATTAAACAATATTGAACACGTATTTTTTGCTTTATCAAATCAATCAAAATTGACAAAGAGAACGCGCATCAAATTTCGGGTGTGGGGACTTATGACGTCATAAGTCCTCACTTATTTGGTACAAAGTGTGCAAAGTCGTGAAGTCACGCGAAACTTCAACGCACCATATCTGCGTCATTTTTTGTTTAAGTGACAAAAGAAAAAAATAATTAACTAATTAGGTATATTTTTTCAGGAAACTTCCTTATTATGACTTGACTTAGGATGTATTCGCCAAACATTTGTAATGCAACTCTATTTCTTTATGTCCAAATAAAGGGACAAAATACAAATATTTGGCAAATACAACCAAGTAGAGTCAAATTAATACAGTCAACTCTTACGACCGCCCAAAGTCAGCAGATTCCCTTATTTAAGCTAACATGCAATTTCAAAGTTTGGCGTTTCATTCCCATTTATAAGTCGAATGCTCTTTCATAAGATGATAAAATAAGACGCAATTCTTTAGTAAGTCAGTAATGATTCTTAGAAAGTAGCTCAACGCTAGTCTATATCGCCACAAAGAAACAAATTGTTAGAACCTAAGTTTGTAAGCACTTCAAATTAAACAAGCATCCACAGACAGTAACGTAAGTATGTCTTATTGGCATAAAGATTGTTTCGTTCGTGGTCAGAGTTTATCTCCCTATAGCGTGATGTCATACCCAGCCATCGCCTCAGTGGGGCCAAAGATAGAATGGGCAGAACATTGCTATAATTGGAATAGTGATGCTAAGTTGTGAAAACTGGGAACATCTTACTTTATAGTTTTTGATAGGGTAAGCGTTGCCTAAATATTAGCACTGTCAAAGAACAAATTACTCTATTACTAAAAAGGTCGACCAAAATTTATAGATCCTTGAATTAAAATTCCGGCGTTTTAAACTTGAACTATCTTTCGAGAATGCATTCATAACGAGGAAAAGTTACTAAATACCAACAGTTTTAACCTATTAAAACTCAATATGAAATTCTGAAACACTAAGTTGCACCAAAAGTAATATAAGTGCCTTAACGTTATAACTTTGGTACGTTCGATACGACCTTAATTAGCTTTGTTGCGATGAACAATTTTAATATTTTGAATACGAATGGCCATGGTATTTAACCCGTGTTCACAAAGCACTGAGATAAATACGAAGGTCTCTGTATAAGGTCAGGAGTTAGCGCATCTAATAAGGCCTACGTCATGCTTTACCGGGAAACTAGATTATTCAATTCATGGTATTGATTTTATTCATCCTGTTCGCAAATCTATGAATCATTTAATACATTTTGCGGACTGTTAAGGAATTAAGACGCTTTTTCGTCGTCATTAATGAAGTAAACTAAGAAACTTATAGCATAATAGGTTAACGATTGCAAAACCTTGGAGCATTTCACAATGACTGTTCCAAAAACGAACACCAATATGATAAATAAAAATCGAAACCACTTAACCAATTCCGAGATTTATATCATAAACGACAACTTACCGAATTAATCAATGCATAAATTAAAGAGTTCACTAAAATCTCGCAAAAATACCAAGTGATATAAATGAGATTATAAAATTACGAGACTGCTTGACCAAAACAAAGGTTTTTGAGAAGCTCAAGTGGCCTATCAGTAATAAACATAACAAAACATAACATTAAATTAACCTTGTACTTGAAACTGTTGCGAAGATTGCTACTCGCGTTATCAAGAGCTACCTATCTATGGATGTCTGTTGTCTATGCATATTGTATGCTTATAGGAATAACATGTTTCTTAAACTTCTCAGTCTACGATTTACGTCGCTACACAAAGACTTTGTGGTAGGTATTTTGTATTTAATGGTCGTGAAACATTATAGGTTACATAATTTTGCATTGCCAACAAATTTCATGGGAAAATACTTAGAGCATAGGCGTGTTTCCTAAAAAAAAATCTAATTAGTCCGTCATTGACATTATAAAAAAAGATGAAGAACACATATTTTTTCTTTTGTCAATTAAACATAAAATGAAGAAGATATAGTGCGTTGAAGTTCCGCGTGACGTCACGACTTTGCACACTTTTTACCATTAAGTGACGTCATGAGCCCCCACTCCCGAACTTTGATGCGCGCGCGAATCTTTGTCAATTTTGATTGATTCGATAAAGCAAAAAATACGTGTTCAATGTTTTTTGATAATCTAACTGACGGACTAATTGTAATTATTATTTTTTTACCCAGGAAACATCCCCATTGAAAAATACAAATAGATAGATACGATAAGATTGACACGAGGGTAAGTTAATCCCATTTTAATTTCTCAGTGCATCTCTTTCTTCGATAGTAGTATGAGAGAAACGCACTGAGAGATAAGCTGGGATAGCTTATCCTAGTGACAATGACAACCTTGCTAGTGCCGCTGCTGTCTTCAGTCCGAGCTTAAGTTTGAATACCTAAAATAGTAATAAAGTTCGACATTGTATAAGATCTTGGTGAGTAGATATCTTCTCACCTACCTACCGTAGGTATGATCTAGTTTACTTGTTAGTTTTGAAAGAATACAGTCAACCAATTTGATACTCCGGCCTTTGTAGAATCTTGCCACAGCGAGCCAAGAGTTTATTTTAACGTAATATTAACGTGATGGGTCACTAACTGCATTATGAGAAGGGTTTCTATAGTGGCCTTTGTTTTAATTTGGTTGGTTCGTACAAAAATCATCGAAAAGACATCTTGCACAAAGTCCTCAACCCCTTTTGATCTGTAGCAAGCCAAACATTGTGTCACTTTCTTGTACCCATTATTGTGCCCTAAACTGATATCTGTCAAAGAACTTTACGCTCGTTTGAACAACGATAAACCGTTTTTTTTTGTGGAACAGTCAATAAAGTACATATTGTCTTTGCCTCTTATCAAGGGAATACCGCATTGAATGGGAATGCGAACCGCTTTCCCGGACCTTATCGGAACCAGCTTTCCGATTTCTTAAACAAGTCCCATGCGAGACGATAAACACTGAACATTCCTAAAGCGGAAAAGGTGCTTAAACAAGTATTTTATACATTTTTGTTCGATGAAGTAATTATTTAAGTATTTGAAGTATGAATAAGGCTTGAACATGAACCAATACAATGTGATTGTTTTTATCATGCGACCGTTTTATATCAAGAAAGACAATTTTGAAGCAATTCTATTACCAGCTATTCGTTATTTATAACATGGTTCAACGATTATTTCTATACTCGTCAAAAAAAACTAGTGAAAACTACTAGTGAAAAGTAATATCTTTCAAAGAAGGCGAATTTAACGATTAACGATTACGATACCTAACTTTGCTGTTTTACGTAACAAGTAATTTTCACCATTATATCCCTTAAAAGTCTACGTGGCAGGTGATTATTTTTAATTGGTTGGCGAAGTCGTTAAGTGCCAGGCGCCTGAAGGTACCTACTATTACACCACAGTCTAGCTCCCCACATCAAACCGGCTTACTAGATAGCAATATAGCGTAAATCAACTCATTTATATAAGTACATAAATCCTTGCCACAACCAAACTGACCAAATAATGAAAGTGTTAAAACAAAAACAACTCATATCCCATTTTTGTCTCTTTGAACCCTTGCAAATATTTCACGATCAGTGAAATTAAGCTTCGCGTGTTACGAGTACATAAGTAGCTATTCAACACAGATACTTGCCACTGAAAACGCGAAAAAGTTTTGTAATAACAATAAAAATTAAATGTTGCAATGTGACCCACTTACGCTAATTACACAGGCTATAAAGAAAACTAGATTATCGGAAAGGCAAATAAAAATACCAACGTATGTTGTCAAATTTTGAAACAGAGTTTAGTGCAGCAATTGTTTATATGTTTCAGAGTTGCAATTCTACTATTACGATTACTGTGCCCGCGACATCGTCCGCGTAGAGTTTGATTATCGTTATTCCCTCGGGAACTTTTAAATTTTCCGGGATAAAAAGTAGCCTATGTGTTAATCCAGGGTTTAAGCTATCTCCATTCCAAATTTCATCAGATCCGTCCAGCCGTTTTAACAGGAAGAGGTAACAAGCATACACACACACACACAAACTTTCGCATTTATAATATTAGTAGCATTTCAATTGAAACTGCTAATTCTAATGAAGTTCATATGCTTAGATTAATCACAAGTCATTGGACTCCAGTCGACAGCAGTAAAGTAGATAAATATTTAAATGTATTTAGAAGGCTAGATTGTATGAGAATTTATTTAATCAGATGGCGGCTGCTAGAGGTAGCGAGACAGGTATCTAGAATAAATGAAACGTTTGAAATACTTATATAATGCTTTATGAGGTTTTGCTTACGTAATATTTGAATTTACTGGGTCTTGCTTTTCATTTTAAATTATGAATTTGAAATATATGATGATATCAACTATTGTCGACTTAAGATCTTTACAGTTAGACAACCCGTCTTAACAACCCGTCTTAATAAAATAAGGAGAGTGAATTTTGAGAATGTTGACATTGAGTGGGATATGTATAAAAATATATAAATGAGCTTATAATCGGATTATGTCCCAGACAAACTTCTATAATTAACCGGTCAGTTAACTTCCAAATACTTGGCATGATACACGGGCTCTCATATTATGCATCCGAGAGAGTTTATTAATTTTGCTCCGCATTCACATTTCATCGATGTACCTAATCGATTTCCATAAAATTTTGCTCACATACCTGTAGTTGATATTAATAATGGAGATTATTTTTCAAGGAACCAAATTCTGTCCGAAACTTTAACAATATGGAAACTTCTAAATATTTTTTCTTGTTACAATTTGGCATGATACACTTTGGGTCGCTGCGCCGTGATAAGTATTTATTCAAATTATGGCGTATGTAGGTAGGTATGTAATTTAACATGTGATAATCTTAATAAACAAAATATCAAATTGAAAACCCGATTTAGCGGTAACAGCAAAGTGTGTCTCAAAAAGATGATTCACCCAAATACAGTGACGCAGTTGTCATCATCATCATTTCAGCCGAACTCCACTGCTTGACACAGTTGTCCATACCAACCTATGAAGAATCCTTAATATTCCTGCCGTGTGGAGCAATAAAGATCATTTGTCAATTGTCGGCTAATCATCTCTCAGAGGTTATTGTTTGTAATACCGGATAAGTGCGAGCTGAGGAAGTGACACGGTCGAGTAGGCGTGACCTAGAGTCCTACGCAGCCTGAGACAGCCGTCGTCATTCTCTTATTTACATTTGGTTAAGGCTGGCGAATAAGGCCTTAATAGGCAAAAGGTTTTCGCAAAAACTTACGCTTAAACTGTCACTCAATGTGGTTATATTTTAACTATGAGTATATTTCATTTATTTATTAGTTTCAAAACATAATATTTACAAAAAAAAATGTTCAGCATCAAGCTTAGAATCAAAAAAAAATTGGTTTAAAGTTTAGTGTCTTGCGGCGTTTCTTCTCAGCAAATGTCACCTTTCGAAGCGCTGGTAGCTTCAGACATGTAAAAGAGCCTATGTGGCCTACTTGCAAAATAAATATTTCCATTTTCATTTTCAAGGATAATTTAAACCATCCTATCTCTTAGTGCGTCTCTCTCACACTAGTGCCGACGAAAGAGATAGTCATAGAGATAAACGGGTTTAACTTATCTTTGTGTCTTGCATGTTAGGGCCGCTGGACATAGCTTATATTTTCAGAAAGAAAAAATGAGTTTCTCCTTTTCTTCATACTGAAAAAGAGATTTATCGGAATTCCGAATTTTATGGTGGCGGTGCGTCGAAAATAACATGGAATGCAACAAAAGCTACGAACATTGAACCTTCACGAATTGTGTGACTGAATGGAAACAGTTAATCGATGAAAAGCGGCGGCGTATTCATTACGTAATGTAACTAATGTTGGTCAGAGATGTGGTTTAAAGATTATTCAATCGTACTAACAGCTTTACACTCGTCTGACCTTTAAGAGACCGGTATCAAAAGAGTGCAGCTAATTTTAATCACTCTCGCACTCTCTGGTTTGTTTTTGTACCTAACTATTATTATCACAAGCTCGTGGAGGAGATCTCACCGCGTTGTTTCCTAGCTAAAACATCAACATTTTGGTGTACTGCCGTTTGGGCAACATATTTTTCGCCAAATTTCACTTTCCAAAAAACTTATCGCGGTAGTTTCATTTCCCAAACAAATCTTTAGCATATTTCCATTTTGCATTTTATTCATTTGGTCAAATTATCATTTTGGGATCATTTTGCTTTGTCATGGGTAGGTTAGGTTAGGGTTAACTTGTGTCCGTTACGTAAGTTCTTATTTGTCAAAAAATACTTTTGATAACTGTAAAATTGCGATAAGCTGTTTTGACTAATGATTTTTTGCCAAATGATAATTTGAGTAAAATAGTTTGAGATGTGATACTTTGGGAAAAGTTTTTTGCCCATGCATTAGTAATTCCAACATTTTATTACTTCGCCTCGAGTACTTATACCTATGCAAACTCGTGAGTTCTTCCATTCTAAATATAATTATTTAACTTTCTCATTACACACACGAGTTTTAAATTGCGTTTGTATGTATAAATGACAGTTTTAACGCGGTGCTTCGCCCACGACCTCTATCTAGCAAGCAGACTTACGAAACAATAAATGTACCGGCAAATATTATGCTGACATTCATGACTCACATTTTATTAGCATCGATGTCTTGTTGTGTTTCATATGATTTTTATTATGCTCTTATTTACCTTGTCGCGTCGGTAACATCATTTTTTTATGCGCTGGCACTTCTGTGTAGGCCACATTGTGACGAACTTACAAACTATTTATTCGATTATTGGTGCAATTAATCTGTAAATCATACATTTTATCGTTTACTTGGTTTTACTTTACAAGTCCGATTCACCAAACTTGTCAATTTCCGACATTAGGTAGTCCATATTACTTTGGAATATCGTCTCCAAAATAATCCTTAAACCATGGTGGTTTGTATTCGTTGTTATAAATTCACCTGACACGATCCGATCCGATAGACAATATTAATCTTATCTTATCTTAATAAGAATACAATCTGGCGTAGCGAATCATATCTATGGCTTTTTCTAAAGCAAGAGTAACCGAGACACGTTCGAGACATGTAGTCATTAGACTATTGCGTAACTACATTCGGAATAAACTGAGCGGACTCTTTACTTTTGGCCAGTGTAGGTACCATAAGATTGTGAGCAATGAACAACGGCTGGGCTCAAGGACTTTGGATAGATGAGGAAATGGTTACACTGACTATGTAATAAGTGTGTACCAGTGTAGGCATAGTTGTAAATAGCGACGAATGTTATGAAAACGGTAGAGGTGCTTGCAACGGATTGTTTTGCTTGATTATAACATAGCTGAACCGCATTGCAGAGTTAATAACAATATTAACATTTCACATTCAATGAAGGTTCCTTTAATTAAAAAGTTCGAATTTACAAACGCCATTAAGACATTTGATCCTAAATCAAATAGTTTAGTCTCCATCAACGCGCTATCAATCTATAAACAAACGTCACTTTAATTAAAGATCGAGCCATGGCCATTTGAAAGTTAAAAATCCTAATTTACTTAACTTGAACCATAGTCTTTAACAAATCGGGTATTTAATTAGTTAAAATAACATTATTACTTACTCAATTACCGTTTCCTATATTATTTCTTAGTACTTACTTAAATTACTGTTTTGTCATTATTGTTATGATGATTCAGCACAAAGGAATGTTCGACGTTAAGCGATCTTTTACCTTTTCTTGGCAATAATTCACGGTCAACGTTCGTAACAGCAATTTAAAGCGGCAAAGAAAACTTTATCAAAAATAGAGTTATTGTTATCTCCGTACAGTACCGCTATTGCCTTGGAGATAATTTATCATACAAACAAACACAATGCAGAAGATAAAATATCAACGAAATTGAGAATGCAATTAAAATTATTATTACATATTAATGCTAAATCCAATGACATACGTAGCATATAGATGTAATGACTGAATATAGAAATGAAATCATTCGAAAACATCATCTTAGTCATAGTACATATGCGAGTAAATAAGTAAGAATTCAAACAGAACTTCCAAATGAAATGTATTGTCTGCTTTGAAGTAAATTGTTAATAATTTGTTTTTGCGTGTATTAACGATAGGTATTTGTGTTCATCAGTTTCATACGGTTTGACCCTCGATGACCACGGCCCACAATGAGCTCAATTAGCTCACGGACAGTCGCTACACAATAACACGCTATGGTAACTCACTGATCATACAATTTCACTTAGGTAACAGACGATTTTACTGCATGTCGTGCCAAAAGATGTGATGTTAACAAACAAAATAGAGTAAACTGATCTGACTGATCACGATAAAGAAGAACATTTTAATACTGAAAATATAACGTCAAGTGTATATAATGTAATATAATATCATAGTACTCACCCACAAGTGCAGATTTCGCAAATGCACTGCTCCTTGATGACAGTTTTCTCAGGTTTCTTGGGACCCCCGCGATGTCTGGTCTCCTGAACTGTAACAGTTTCATCAATGGACGTTTTGTCATCTCGCACTGTTTTCCTGTCGATGGTCTCGTCGTATACAGTACGAACGGTAGTGTCTTTGGTAATGGCGTGGTCGACCACGTCGTATTCGCGCAATACATCTTTCGTCGTGCGGACATCGGTCTAAAAGAAAATCAACAGTTAAAATTATAATTTCATAAATACATTATATCAGAATTACAGCGTTTATTTTCTTAAATAAGCTTACCAAGTTTTTGACGTCTAACGACGAAGTATTATCGACGTATACGTTTGTTTTCACCTTATCATCTTCTTTTGCATCCTCATAAGTGACTATCCTTGTGGTAATGCCATTTTCTTTAACGTAACGAATAACTTCAACCTGACTTCTGGTTTTTTCCACATTGAATGACTTTTTAATCAAATCTGCATTGCTTGTATTAATCACTGTTGTTTGTTCGCTATCTACCCCTTCGTACAGATCTTTCACGTCTTCATTAATTTTAGTTCCAAACGTAACTTTTTCGATTCTTTTGAACGGATATTTCTTGACTGTTTCAAGAATGTCCTTCAAAACTCGGTCATCAATATTTCGTTTGATTATGATGCTTTTGTCACTGACTGTAACATCTTTTTTATATTGTGATGATTCAATTATCTTTCGTAAATCAGTGATGGATGTAAAATCCTTGATATCCCTCGAGGAAAGTATAATGTTTTCTTCAGTGTCCTGTCGCTTTAAGTGATGCCTGGGTTGTTCTGGCCGACCAAAAGGTGACATTTCCTTTGGTTTTTTTGGCCTATCGTCATCAGTTTCGTAAGTGAACTTTCCATTCCATGTTCCAGTACTCTGCTCATATGTAGTAAGAGTATCTTTAGTTTTAGATGTCGAGCTAGTTTCTTTTGTCAAATTCTGCTTTTCGGTATTCACGAAATCAGTCGTTTCCCTAATATCTACATTTGATGACTGATTGTCACCGGTTGTTGTATGATATGTGGTAGAATCAGTGATGTTGTTTTTGTTAGTAACGTCTTGAATTCGCTTATTGAGAACGTCCTCTGAGTCAGTATGCTCAGTAATGGCATTTTTCTTGGTAAAATCACCGATATAAGTGTTACTAGTCGACGCTATTTCTTTACCATCTTTTACCAAAAGGGACTGTTCCGTTATCTCGGTTGAACTTGTAGGTACTCTTTTCTTCCCTGTGTCATAATGAGATTCTTTATCTAGCACGTGACGACGGTATTCGTGCTCCGGTTTTATTCCTGTACCACTGATATTGTGGCTTCGTTCGTATGTCGAATTATCTTTGCTATCACCCCATTCTCTATGGGCACTATCGACAATCCTTTCCTTTCCATCGACGATTTCAATAACGTATGAGGAGGTAGACGCTTGTTGTGCGGTACTTGTGTTACTTTTCATAATTTTAGTAGTAACATTTAAATTGTCAACATTGCCTACATTTAAAATATTGCCAACTTTTTGCAGTTCATTCTGGATAGTTGAATCATATCCATAAAAGTTTGATGAATCGGTTTGATTATTTTGTTTTCTTTTTTCATTGACAGTTTCACTGCTTCCTTTGATGGTCTCAGAAACGTTGTTGTTCCTTTGAAGGTGTTCAGTATCAGACGTCGTTGAGTTACGTTCTTGATCTTGGGTGTATTTTGACGAATTATACGTTGTTGATACATTATGCTGATGATCTTGAATGTGACTTGATGAATCATATGATGACACATTGTGGTGTTGATCCAGAATGTGTTTTGACGTATCAGATGTTGATCCGTTGCGCTGTACATCTTTATTGTATTTTGACGTGTCGGATGTCCTTGAATTGCGCTGTTGATCTAGGATGTGCCTAGATTTATCCGATGTTGTGTTGTACTGCTGATCGGAGGAATTCAATTTTTCTTGTGTAGAGCTTATTTGCTGTTGCCTAATATTGTCTTTTTCTGAAATAGCACTCGAATGAGTAGTTATTTGATTTCCATCTTTGACGAGCTTTGAATCTTCTTTAATGGTCATTCCACTTGAAGGTTTCTGTCCGGGCTTACCAGTGTCGTAATTAGATTTCATATCGTAGTTTTGTACGCTGTGCACGGATTGAGGTTTTATGCCGGTACTACTGACACTTGCGTAGGCTTCGCTTGTGGCTTGCTCTTTGGCATCTCCCCATTCCCTGCTAGTGCTGTCAATAATGCGTTCTTTACCGTCGACATTTTCTACGGCGTATGATGAAGATGATGACTTGGTGACATTACTGCTTTTAGCCTCACTTGTGTGCGAGGTGCTACTGTATTCCTTTGTATTCACTTTTTTGTCAAGGAAACCTTCACCTCCATAGAAATTAGCAGAATCTGACCCTACGGTTTTTAGATTTTTTTTATTAGTATGGTCTGTATTGAGAGAATAGTTTTGCCCAGTTATTTTACCACCGGTTGGATTATTTTTATGATGCTGACGTTCATGGTAAGACGAGTCTTGATGATGAGCCGAGTCTTGATGATGAGCTGCGTCTTGATGATGGGCCGCCTCTTGATGATGCTGCGATGATTGATGAGTTGAACTGGTAGTCGAAGTGGCCTGTGAAGTGTGTGCCTGCGATGACTGTTGAGTTAGGCCTTGTCGTTCCATTTCCAGGAAAGAATTAGTCGAATTAGCGCCTTGAGATCTTGACAAAAATTTTTGATTGACGCCTGAGTTGTCAATAAAACCGGTATTGAGGGTGTGATTGCCAGTAGTGTCCATCGTCCTGTCAATATGACTGTGACTAGAGCCAGAACGTTGCACAGATGTTGACGATGAGTGGAATGTATCGCTGGTTGAGCTCTGCTGGTGAGAAGTGGAGGATTGCAGCTGAGAGCTCGAGACAAACTCACCGGTCGTGGCTTGGACCATATCGGTCACTTGGTGGTCGTGCGACCGTGTTTGAGAGAGGTCGCTCATGGAAGGAGCTTCAGCAATGACGTAATGAGGATGACTGTTATAAGCTTCTGAAATGGTCGAGCCGCTTACAGATGTGTGGTCCGAAATGTCCGTGATCATGAGAGGATCGTCCTCCTCCACCTTCACCTCGATGTGGTGCACTTTCCTCCCCGAAGAAACCTTCTGCAGAGTATTACTACTCTGCTGCACGGTTTTTGACGTGCTAGACGTCTGCACGCTACTCGTCGCACTGGAAGACGCCACTGCGGACGTCTTCGATTTAGTCTTTTTATTTTTTATCGTCATTTTGGTCCCACTAATAAATATGTAAACTTAATTCGTAAGAGATCCTTAAATTACGGTTAAATATTTTTTAAATAAGTCTTATTTTAAATCACATGTCAAACAAATGCCGTGTGTTGATCGCGGGTCGTTCGTTTTCGTAATGTCACGGTGCGCGCGCGCTCCTCGCGACTGGCCCGCGGATTCTGCGCCTGCGCTCGGCGCCAGCCCCCCACATGCCCACACCTTGGCGTCGCCCACTAACCTTCGAAACACGTAAGCGCACATCTCGTCAGACTCACACCAAAAATGGTGTAAATGAATACCGATAAGCTCAGGGGTTGAGTCTTGGATCTTACTGGAAAATACTGACGCAAACATGCAATTTGTGTACTTACAAATGCGTGGTTCACCTTAAAGTAGCCACATATGACCTTGCCGGAACAAATAAAAATAAAGTTATCGTTTTACCAGATAATATTTTACTAGGTAATAACAATAACACAGAATATATTATAAGTACTACAAGTACTTACTAAAGTTTAAAGTTTAATTAGTCATTAACTTGGTTGCAATCTTAAAATAAAATAGGTAAGTCTCAGTCATAAAATGTACAAGACTAGATAGTCTTGCCCACGATTTGGTTCGCGTGACAAAAAACGATACTTATGTCATATCTCCGAAACTCATTGAGATATCAAAATAAGCCATTATAGATAGGGCAAAAAATCTCAAAAGCCTTCTCTTTCCGATGTTCAACGGCATGGAATGTAACAATTTGACACCGGGTTTTTTTGACTAATTCAACCCTGCTGAGCACGATTTTGCCCGGTGTCAGACCGATTTCTCCCCCCTTCCCCCCCTTTTTTTGGAAAACATGTCCCTCGCCACCGTTTTTTCCGTTTTAAACAAAAACCTTAATGGTTTCTAGGAGAAAACTGTCAATTACAAAAATAATCTATATTAAATTTCCTACCACAAGGTATTTATATTTTTATTATAGGTCTTATAGTTTTTGAGTACTATCTTCCCAAACTTCATGACTTTTTAAAAATTTGAGTATTTTCTTCATTTATGCTTTATCTATAGGGAATCGGCTGAATGTGGAACATAATGATATATGGAATAATGAATTCTGGTATATTTGCCTACAAAACAAGACCTTATTGATAGTCGTACGAGTTTTGGTTAACTTTCTACAGCTTGCAGTACCAAAGGTGCGAGCAGTGAACAACGATCGACCATCATAGTCTACTTAATATTTTCTAAATTTCTGGAGATTACTGGGCGAATCTTTGATTTTGTGCTAAATGAACAATACTGAACAAGTTTTCTAAAGAAACATAGGTCAAATTTCAAGAAAATTATCAAGTTTTCATACATAGCCGGATTAGTTTACATGGTCCGTTGTAAAAAGAACCCTGACGGCCATATAAAATGTATCGCCATCGGGGCTCTTTTACAATGGACGAGGTATAGCTGAGTAATTAAGGCAGTCAATATTGACAGAAAACAGTCAAAAATCGCAAACGCGCATGTTACTACTATTTGGTAATAGTTTGTTAGCTCCCCTGAGAGTAGTTTATACCCAAGTTTGTAACTCTGAAAATGTTCTGCTACTCCCATGGTATTCGAAAAAATTGCGCTAGTTTTAGTTCTTTCGATAAAACCACCATATAGAAGCGTTTTTGGGTATTGTTGCTATATGCAGTAAACGCAAACTAAATTTGCTACAATTTGACGGCAACCCGAGTACCCTAGGTCTATTGGTTACAGAGAAACAGCTAGTAGGATTAAAAGGTATTTTAACTTGTTGTTTCGGAACCTATTCGCAACAAACATTCAGAGAAACATACAGACAAAAATCTAGAAACCGTAATCTTAGGCATCATGTAAATAGAAAATGCTATTTAAATGATGCTTACGCTCAAACATTTGTATTAATTTTGATATCACAGACAGACACATTTTTTTTTTGTACAGTTATTGGGATAAATGTATATCCTAGATAGTCAGATATTAAAAGTAAGATGTTTATCTGCCTCACACTGATATCTACGGTCTTAAACAGGATCCTGCCGTTTCGTCAAAACACTTTTGACAAATTGTCAGCCAATGTAATCTTTAGAATAATTTTCGTACGCACATTTTCATATGGTAAAATTTTTACTCAGCAGAATATCTCTACGGAAAATGACATTAAGCCATTTGGTCTTTTATCAAATGCTTTATTAAAGCAAAAAATCATTAGACAATAGTAGATTGTTGCACCAAGCAGAAAGTGATTCATTATTGCGCCGAGTGTTGGTTTGGAGCCCGAACGCAAGTGAGGGCTCTAAAAACACGAGCGCAATAACAAATCACTTGATGCGAGGTGCATAATCTGCTTTTCTTTCTACTACTGCTAAAAGTTGGTAAAAAAACGTAAAGGTACAGTTAAACCCAACTAGCGAAGTAAAAAGGATTTTGGCACCTGTTATGACGCACCCTTAGAATTTTTATATAGCCTATGACACTCGCACGTTCTCCCTGAATCTTAAGATACCCTATTTATTAAAATCGGTCTATTGGTTCTGAAGCTAAAGTCGAAAATCCGTTTTTTTTTACAGAAAACTTGTATCTAGTCTATTAATTGTCATATAATGCCAATTTTTTTTAAAATCTTTTTGTAGCCATACTATCTTATCAGCCAGTACTTTGAGCATACTTAACATTTTAGACGAGACAATCACAGTTCGATATGGCCGCCGCTATGTGGCCTGTTTTTTTTTTTCTAACAGTGACTCCACAGAAGTGTGGTCGGCTGTCCCGTCGGACTGTGAATGGGCGGATTGGGTAGTTGTTGGTGTAAACTTCTTGATCAACCAACCAAATAAAATAAAAAAAAACAAAACAGTGCAATAATGAAATTTGTATGCAACTTTATTTGCTCTAGAGCAAATAAGGGCTGCTTTGTGCTTAGTATTTAAGGCCATTATGATGAAATTAAAGCGTAGTAGGAAGAAATAAACATTTGGTCAAATGAATTGTTGTGATAAAAAGTTTAAAGAGAAAAACAGCAAATACTTACCTATGATAATTTGTCAAAAGTTTTTTGATGAAACAGCAGGATCCCGTCTAAAAGCCTACGAGTGATCGTGAAAAACTCCGGTTAATAATAATATTACAATGTACCATTTGCACTCATTCAAGATATTTAGCTAAGTTAAGAAAATATTTAAGTATTTATATTATGACCAAAAAAGTAGCACACCAAATAATCGAACAACGATCGTTTACATACATAAATACACACTTACATATTATTTATGAAAGTCTATTAAAAATTATAAGTCATCATCATCAACATGAAGTATAAATTCGACGTATTTTGATTTTAATTCATGCAAATAAAACCAAAAGGTACATTATTGTTTATGTAGTAGTAATACATGCCCTGAATTACCAAGTAAGCAATTTGCATACGGTTTTGGTGCAGCACCGACCTCCATGCTTTGTCGGTCCATTTCATTCCTGAGACAGGTACGTAATATTGAATCAACCTCATTTTTTGCATCGAGAAAAACAACTTGTAAGTATATTGGTTACTTAACTTAACTATGTCGATATCTAGGTTAGGTACATTATGTTAAAAGTGTATAAGGAATATTCATTATTTTAACTATTCTAAACCAAATGCAGGCTAGAAAAATAGTCTTAGATCCAATTATATTTTAACGGCAGAAAGCATCAGCGTCGAAAATATCTACTTACTTATACGCTATTATTATGTTATGTGTCGCTCCAAATTGACATATGGCGACTCGTATTATGATTGTGTGTCAGTGTCAACTTAGAGTTACGCAGTACTAAAGTGTAGGTATATAGTTTTGTCGCTACTCGACCATTCTGCGAGTTTGAAGACACATGTTGCAAATCATACTTCGAATCACTATAGTACACAAACGCCTATAGAGGAGTGTGAACCTAAGATTGTTCATACAAAAGGCGATAACGATTTCCACCCATTAAATGTTAACCGATTTTGACAAATTTTTGATAGGTTGTCAGTCAGATCAAAATATAGGTCTATACGTTTTGGATTTTTCGCTATAATTAATAAATTCAGCTTTATTTCTGTTTCAGTATTTTCATACAAAATTAATTTCGGCGATTATTTGACTTTGTTGATCTTTAATCAATATTCAAAAAACGTTGAGACCTAGATTTCGTTCTGACTGACAACCTATCAAAAATTGGTCAAAATCGGTTAACATTGGAAAAATCGTTATCGCCTTTTGTATGAAAAGAGTAAACAGCTCAGATACATAACCGGAGTATTCACGGGTCACTTCGGGGTTAAGTATATCTTAGCCAAGATGGGACTCTCTGACAACACAAGCTGTAGAATGTGTGGCGAAGAGATAGAAACAATGAAACACATCATGTGCGAATGCGACGCCCTTGCCAGACTAAGAATGAAAATCCTTGGTAATGGATATCCAGAACCAGGGCAATTCAAGGCACTACCACTGCGCTCCATCAGTCACTTCATTGAAGTGGTGGAGAATGCTATGGATAGTGCTTAGGAAAAAGGGGTAATTACACAAAAGATCCCATAGGGTCGAAGTGTATCCGCAAGGACCCCACCCTCTAAGATAAGATAAGATAAGATGAAAATGGTGATTGTCGCAGTTGTTGGTTCACAGGCCTCTTTCTTAAGTGTTTTACCCAAATAAACTTTGTCAACGACGGATCGCTTCGCTGTAAGTAAACCTCCTTGTATGATATGGCCCCAATTAATCCCATAGAAATGAAGCTCTTATAAAAAAATGGCACGTCATTAAACCAAGCAACTTCATTCTCAACACTGCCCTTCATGATCACTCACAGATGTAGTTGGGTCTCAATAGGAAATGGAAGCACTAATATGTGGGTATCATAAAGAGGAAGTATGACTCTTGCGGCTTACTTTAGCATGGCCCTCAGTCGAAAGGTATATATAACAGCTGTAACCATACCAACAGTCATCGTGTATTTATGTATGAGCATTGCAAATCTTCGCACCTTAATAGTGCAGTCGAACGCACGCAGTTTCGTACGGTGAGCCGCGCGTTCAAATCCAAACTCGCACCTCTAAGATTTTTGGAACACATGGTTAAGGAAAACATAGTGAGGAAACCTGCAAACATCTGCGAAGTACCTAATTCAGAATGAACTCCTCAATCCGCACTGGGTCCGCGTACTGCCCGTTGGTTGGTGCCCTTGATTTTATTCATGGGGTCAAAATATTTGCTAATGATATTTTGGTTGACAATGAAAGGCTGTTTCAGATTACGATAAAAATCCTATTCATATCTATCACTGACCTAGAAGAACACTTTTTTCTATACTTGATGCTACCAAATATTGTTTCATCAAACAAAAATAACAAAACAATAACATTTTGAGGACACCATGTACATATTCAATTGATAAACTAATGAACCTTGCCGTTCAATTTGATAAAACTTATGAATAAATTAAATTTTATATATACAAGCATACATTTTTTTTCAATCGGTCCAATCAAAAAAAAAAACTCTAGTTTAATTTTATCCTTATAAAATGACAAAACATCCCTAATACACAGAAGCGCACGTTCCTGAGTAGGTAGGTACCATGTAATGTGAGTACAACTCAATCCTGAAACTGACGATCGTTCTACAATTTTTTCAGAAGTATGGTTTGAGACTGATTTTTTTACTATTTTTAAATAAAATAACTTAGTATACTATCATGGGTTTTATTGTAAATTTATTGATATTTAAGAGGACTGTGAACCAACGGCAAAAATCACCTTTTTCATACTAAAGGCGATAATGATTTCCACCCCTTAAATTTTAATCGGTTTTGACCAATTTTTGATAGGTTATACGTTTTTTTTATTTTGATTAAACATCAACAAAGTCAAATAATGGCCGAAGATAGTTTTGTATGACAATTCTGAAACAACAATAAAACTGAATTTATTGATTATAGTGGACATGAGTTTAGCTTTAAGGGGTGGAAATCGTTATCGCCTTTTGTATGAAAAGCCGTAGGTACATTCCCCTTAAGAAAAAATATATCAGGTGCGAAAGAGCTAAAAGCCTAAATACCTAAAGATGTAGTGCATAATTAGTTTCCATCGTGTTTTATCGGAAAAGTTCGTATTTATCGTGCTCTCTCAATTAGCTTCAGCAGGCCCTCAATTCTCGGCGCATTCGAGATAATCTAACAATCAAGATTAAACGTCAGTGCATACAGTCATTTGACACAACTGTATGAATTTGACGTTTAGTCTTGCAATCGACATTATCTTGAAAACACCGAGAATTGGGGGCCAGTAGCCATTATAACTTATGCTGTCATTTTTCATTTTGTCATTTGACAGTAAATAATAAAGTTTCATATTAATGAATATAAACATGTCACTCATTTAATACAATAAATAATTGACACTTCGGGTCCCGTCGTCTTCCGATTGAGATCCGAGTTTTACCGATGGAAACATATTATTCACTATATCTGTACGCGGTCCAAACCCGTAGTGCCTTTTCTTATACTCTGCCGTGTAGGCTTTATAATTTTCGCCAGAACCAGAACGCTTGTTATTTGGATAAGTAACTGCAATTGTGCAAGGCCTTCGTCGACGCTGCTGGCATCGGTCCCGTGGGTTGCTCAAGCCCATATTCGGGGCGAGAGGAGTGGGCGGTTGAATCATCGCCCACCGAGGATTGTCTGCAGCTCGCACAAATACGTCGATTAATCATACAGCGACCGTTAGGACACACTTCGGGTTTGTATAGCTTGCTTTAATTTAAAACTTTAGTTTAAGCTTCACAAACCAAGCGGTGGAGCTGCAAAACAGTGCACCCAGCCTGCGGTTTTTACGACTGCAGCGAAGCAAAACGAAGGGTTATGTTTTTCGCGAGTATGTATGTGTGTACCTAATCACAGTTACCACATACAGTTGTCCCACGATAATCATCATCATCAGAAATCCCATTTGTTAAAATCGGTTCAGTACTTTTGGCTCTAGAGTTGTCACACGATAACTCTGCAAGGAAAAAATGGCAACTCCATACGTCATTCCATACAAAATTTCAATCCGTCGTATGTTTTTTTTTTTTTGGATTTTATGGCCTGGATCCGTCGTATGGAATAACGTATGGGGTTGCCATTTTTTCATTGCAGAGTTATCATGGAACAACTCTAGAGCCAAAAGTACTAAACCGATTTTAACAAATGGGATTTCTAAATTCAGCCAAAATGCCCGAGTAACATCGTTTCGAACTGGACCCATTATTTAACTTTGCAATTCCCAGGATATTTTCTTGCCCGTCTGTATCTGCAAACCGGTGAGGTTAGCCGCAAGCAATGGCGCAAGATTTGGTCACAAGTACCGGTTTACAGACCACCATTGTGCCGCCATTTTCAGCGTAGGTAGGCAAAGTGAACGTCACTCGTTATTATGTTTTTAATTTAAGAGTAGTAGGGTCTACGGATTTTCATACAAAAGGCGACAACGATTTCCACTCTTAAATTTTAACCAATTTTGACCCATTTTGGATTGGTTGTCAGTCAGAACAAATTCTAGGTCTATACGTTTTGTTTTTTTCTCTATAATCAATAAATTCAGTTTTATTGTGGTATCACTATTCTGATACAAAACAAATTTCGGCATTATTTGACTTTCTTGAATCACTTACTTCAATCAATATTGAAAAAACGTATAGACCTAGATTTTGCTCTGACTGACAACCTATCAAAAATTGGTCAAAATCAATTAACATATAAGAGATGGAAATCGTTATCGCTTTTTGTATGAAAAGGGTGATTTTTACCGTTGCTTCACAGTCCTCTTAAGCATCTACTTATAGTCTATACATTATAAGCATAGATTACTACAGAACATTGGAAATAGCATGATATTTTCACATCATGCTATTTCCAAGCATTTGCTATGATAGGATCACAAATTACAAAAATCTACAAAAAAAAAACTATTTATAGGTACGGGTAAAGGGGCTAATCCAGCAATTATCTAAGTATTTTGGCAATTCGGGCTATCACTGAAAAAGTACACTTCAACTTTGTTCTTAGTGGTTATGTTATATGTAATATTTTTGGGAATAGCCCAAATTATAGGAATAAATTACCATAAAATATATAAATTAAATACAACAGAAAACCCGACCGCATAACCTAAAAAGAAATATACAAGAAATTGATTCTGTCAGACTCGGTGGGCCGATATGGAAATAGCAGTCGGTGACTTTCCATAAAATCCTATTATTATTATTTATTATTATTTATTTATTATCAGATAAGAAAGATCCTACGTATTATATTACCTACATATTTGAATTTACTGTCTGCTGTTTCTATGTCGGCTCCCAGAGCCTGGCGGGATCAATTTCTAGTTTTTTTTTTTTTGAGGTTATGCAGTTGGGTTATTTGATTTATAATTTTTATTTACGTCTTTTTAGTAGCGCTAAACTAAAAACTACTTTGGTGTGCCATGTTAAATCCTCCCTCCCCGCCGCCGTCTCACAGATCGTAGCCTAGCCGTAGGTACGGAACCCTAAAAATTATAAGACTAACCTAAAAGTGAT
This sequence comes from Tortricodes alternella, assembly GCA_947859335.1. Classification (NCBI taxonomy): domain Eukaryota; kingdom Metazoa; phylum Arthropoda; class Insecta; order Lepidoptera; family Tortricidae; genus Tortricodes; species Tortricodes alternella. Next base: position 9,307,317 of record OX401984.1, on the reverse strand, counting down.
TTTCAAATACCTATTCAATGATAACCCCCCCCCCCATGACCCCCCACTTAACATTGTTCGTCGACTTTCATTTTTTCTTTTTAAAAAACGAATTACAGACAATCAAACGTACCTATCTCGGATTTTGTAACGCCATCTATCGGTGAATTTCTTTAATAACGTTCAAGCAGTTATAGCTAGCTTCCTTCGAAAATCTGGTAGTTTTACAAAAACGACCAACGACGAATGGTCGTGTAAAAAAGGACCATCAATGCCATTGTGCTGGATAAATTATTGTTGCTTGGGGAGCAAAACAATGTATTCAATATGGTTTTTCTTTTTTTGTAGCGTTGTAGGTATGTGTTGGAGAACCTGAAATAAATAAATAAATTCATTGGGTTTTAGCAGGTTCGTCTTATATCCGAGAGTTACGAGATTGTTGTCAGTCGTCTTGTTTTTTGGTCCGTGCATCTACTTACAACTTGAATTAGTGTTGAGAGGAGTTTTAACAAGCGCCATCTAACGGCAAAGTATAATATCATGACGACTGACTGAGTCAACTGAGTGTTGAGATCTAACAAAGTGGCGTTATCTAGTGGCTATCATAATAATAATAACAAAATAATGCTCACTAAACACATAACATAGTCCTCTATCGTTAGAGCGTGACATCGCTTACAAAAGTGGCATTGTAAAATGCTCAGTAAAAACAGAAAATATACAAAGATGGCGTTACAAGTATTTAAGTCGATAATAATAGTGGATGCGTGCGTCACGTCGCTGCTTGGTCGCTGCGCAATCAAGCAAGCACGGAAATAACAGCTGTTCCACAATATTCGGTCGGGCAACTCAGGTTGCAGCTGTACGTACGAACACGCAGACGATTTCCTTGGAATTGCGATTGTTTGGGCAGAGTTGCAGCGAACAGTTTCTCATTCTCATTGCTAAATCATACGCCGCGCAGCTTGGACTAGTGCATTTTTCAAACGTTTATTGCTACTGCATATTTATTATATGTTTTCAGTATTGGCGTTCGAAGTGTGTTCATTAATAATCCTTAGCTATGCTCGCGATATGTTTACCAAAATTCGTCGGTCGTTGTTGTGACTCGAGTAGAAATGCCTCGTGAATACGTGGACCGTGAGAAGAGTTTTGAAGTGTTATGTCGATAAAGTCATTTTCTTTTCGTAGATAGTGATTTTAGTGTAAAATTCAATCAGTTAATTGACAATGTCTAGCGCAGTACCTACCAGTTCTGCCCTAAGGGCTTTGGCCCTAGAGTACAAGAGCCTGCAGGAGGAGCCCGTGGAAGGGTTCAGAGTGAAACTTTGTGGAGATGACAATCTCTTTGAATGGGAAGTAGCAATATTTGGCCCCCCAGACACACTGTACCAAGGAGGCTACTTTAAGGTAAGACATCTCAAACAAATCGCGCCAAGGCTGACTTCATTTAAATATATAGTTTGTGGGTAGTCATGCAAAACGATTCTCAGTTTTTATTCATATTTTTTGAAATCATAACCTTAAATCTGAACAAACTCCCTTTTCCTGATTTGATAACGATTATTTACAAATAATGATAATATGTACTATGTTTGTTTGATGATTGCTTTATTATACTTAGTAAATCTTAATCTTCTAATTGCTAAACATATGAACAATAATAACAGGCATGTGGCGGAAGCTGATGTCAATAATGTAGATAAGTATTTCATTCAATGTATTTCTTCCATATTGGACTGAACTGGCAGCACAATGGTAGTGTAAGTACTTTGCTTAGTTTGTGGATGGTGACAGATAACTCTGGGATGAGCCCTGCAGCAGGATTATAGCATAGAGAATGCTGGTTTATGGTTAGATTAATGTGTTTCGAGGATATAATTCACTATTGTAGGTAAAGTAGTAGTCAAGGCCACTGCTTAGAACTGTACCCTTTGTTAACATTCAATGCATTTATAGGTAAACTATAAATGTGATTGCTTAATATACGAATATTTGAATGCATGTAAATTGATGAATTTGTAATTTGCTTTAAATTATTCATCAAAGTTCCTCTTTTTGGCCATACCGTGTATGTGCTTTACTCGCCAAATAAGTAAATTGATTTTGTCCTGCTAACAAAGTGATCGCCTATCTCCAGATCTAAATACAAAATGTCGGTAATTATATCCAAATAGTTAACTCGAGGAAGCCAGCAAATGATATAAATAATTAAATGGGTCTGCTTTGTCAGTAAGCATGTCCTCTTGTCTAAAAAAACATGATCCTATGCCTCTATTCGGGAACCCTAAGTGATTATGTAGCGAATCGTGAGTGAGATTTCTCATCCCACTCTTCCGCATGATGCGTAATTCGGAAGAATCACTTAGCATTCCCGAATAGAGGCACTGGTCAATTAGAGTAAACTTTTAAATTCCAATCTACAAAAGTTATCGATAACCATAGATAATAAATAGGAAATGATGACATCAAAGCTTGTTTATTGTGGATTGACATTCAGTACCTAGATATTTGAAGGTTTGGTACTTTTCAATACCATACATACATGAACATAAACGTCTTGCAATATAAGATCAAAATGGAAACATCCATGATAGATATGTCAGTATTTCTCAAAAACTAGTTGACATGCTTACGTCAGCAATCATGGACCATGTATGCTAAAGCCACTGTTTAGCCTAACATTTAATAGCAAAAAGCGTGACAAACTTTGGGCTGCTGAGGTTTTTAGAGCGATGTGATTGGTGCATTTGAGGTTATGCGTTTCCGTTTCCTGCAAGTAACCCCGCCGCTTGTAGCTTTTTGACTCTAACGTTGGCAACGGGCTTCGCCGGGTTCTATAGTGTATATGGTCTGTGTTCTGAATTAACCCAAATGATGAAATGTTGACCTTATTTTGAGCTGATTACTGCAATCCGATAGTGAAGAGATATTAATTTATTTGGTAATTTCATAAAGTGACTTAAGTGGCTAGAATGATGGACAAATATGAACATAACGCCTCTAAAGCACCTAGTTGGCAGGTAAACTGCAACTATAGATATACCTACCTACCTTTGTAATCTAATCCAGTGCAAGGGCACCGCAGAAGGCCTCATTCCTGTGTTCATGACCCAATTGAATTTATATAGGACACATTTTCTGTAATAAATTGAGTTAGGTCCATTTGCTATTGAAGTATTTTTAACATTATTTTCCTTTGTTTCAGGCACATATGAAATTCCCTCCAGATTATCCATATTCACCACCTTCTATTAGGTTTTTAACAAAAGTGTGGCATCCAAATGTATATGAGGTAAGTTATAAATAATATGTTAAATAAGAAACTTACTAAATTAGTCACTTACGAGAGGACGGCGCTATACGTTAGATACGTATGGAGATATCTCCGTCTTATTCCAACGTATTGCGGCGTCCCTCTCATAAGTGACTAATTTAGGAAGGTGTAATGAGCCTTTAAGCCTGAACTGCAATTAGTTATATCTACCATAGGTTTGCTGTTGTGTAAAACTAGAACTAGAAATTCGGCTATAAGTTAGACCGCCGTATGCTTGGCCCTCTAGAAAGAACCTAAGAAAATAAACAAGTCATAGGTACAAAGTATCTGTCTGATAAGGATCGAATCCCCGACCTCCACATTCGGAGCCCATCTGTGCGTAGATAGAACCACTGAGCCAACAGTTCCGTCAAATATCAATATTGTCGGAGGGTTAATGTGTTTTTATAGCAGTGGCGATGCGTGAAATATTTCCTGAGGGAAGCCGGAAGAATTGGAACCGTACGTGCGAGTCTGACATTTAGTAAGAGTACCATGGACTTCACTGACAGCTAGCCGTAGCTTTCTAGCTTGGTAAAGCCGTCAGGAATCGGCTTGTAGGTAGGCTGCGCCACTGTTTTATAGTATAATTTCGTGGTACCACAGTGAGCTACATGGACTATACTAGAACCGAATTCCCAATAACAACAGACACACACGATACAAAAGATTTAGTTTCAATCTAACTGTAGAGTACGAGTACAATAGCCTTTGAGAGTCCATTATTTTCTGGAGAAACGAATGAAACAATAGCAATTGTTGGCTTAAGCTTCACTTAGGTATTGAAATCTGTTATACTCTTACTTAACCACTTAAGAGGATATGTTCCACGGTGACAGCAGTACAGCACATGCTGCGGCAAGGTTGATACGAGGATAATCTACTCGTATCCCTATCGTAGGTACCCATCCCTTAGTGCATTTTTTTTTGACAACGCGGTTGTCCTAGTGTACCCTGCCTCCGAAGCTAGCGTTCCTTGGTTCAATCCCCGGTAAGGCCAAATATTTGTGTGATGAGCACGAATGTTTGTTCCTGAGTCTGGGATGTTTCCTATGTATTTAAGTATTTATCTATATAAGTATGTATATCGTCGTCAAGTAAGTACCCATAACACATCTTAAGCCTTTAGAGCTTACTTTGGGACTAGAGCGATTTGTATAAGGATTGTCCCCTGCTTTATTATTATTATTAAATTATTATCTCTCATACTGCCTAGTATGGAAGTAAGAGATGTACTGAGAGGTGAGCTGGGATAACTTATCCTCGTGTTAACCTTGCTACGGCCGCTCAGTGGTGTAGCGTGGGTTTTCGACGCCCGGGGTCGACCGGAAATCCCCCCCCACCTCCCCCCTCTATTTTAATTATTAGTTTAAATATTTCAACGGACCTAATGTACACTTCATCTCGCCACGTCTCTTTCACACCCTTGCGGTTTCGCTTGGCATGCAACATTGCGGGGCGCGATTTGGAGTACATTTTTTTAAAACTTCGTATGCCTCCCGGGGCCATGCCTCCCCCTTCCCCCCCCCTCACGCTACGCCACTGCCGCCGTTGGTAACTTTTTAATTTACTTTTTAGAAAGTGCTTAGTTAGCTAAGGAAGTACTAATAGATATTATAAATATTTAAATGCTCTCGTAATTTGAAAGATATTTCAAACATTGCCAGCATGTGAGCAGATATTTTCGCAGACATACCTAATACAAATCCATTATGCAGCTCAAAATTTGCCTGTTACAAGTTCAAGTTTCTATTAACAAAGAAACCAGTCAAGTGTGAGTCGGACTCGCGTGGAGAGGGCTCCATACTGTTAAACTATAAATCATCAACAGCATTTTCCCTGAATCTACTCGACTAAAAAAGTTGAAATTTGTTATAGGTATTTACATTTAATTGACTCATTCGCGAACGTACCTATATCTAGTGTAAATAAACGAATTCTGATTTTGAGGGCTAGTTTGGTGGAGAAATTAGACAAATTTACCATTAAGCGGGCCCCATAGGTACAATACAATACAAATACTCTTTATTGAAAACCACATAAAACAAGAAAAAGACAAGGAAATAAGTAACACGGTAGACAATAGGCGGTCTTATCGGTACATACAGATACCTATGCTACGTAAAATTCAAATACGGGGCTCTATTCGGGATTGCTAAGGGGGCGTCCATAAATTACGTGAGATGAATCTCACTTGGGGGAGAGGGGGGGGGTCTTGGCAAATATCACGTAATTTTTTTAGCAGAAAACGGTGTGAGACTGCGTGAAAGTTAAGTTAAATTAAAGCTAAATGAAAGTAAAAAAAGTGCAATATTCTCAAATACTAGTCTTTGCTAGTCTTAAATAAAAATAGTTAATCAAATTGTGTTTTTGTTTTTAAATAAATTTAACGCTTTTATACCCAAAATACAAATTTTCAAAAATCTCACGTGAGATTGTGGCAGGGGGGAGGGAGTCGAGAAAAATCTTACAACATCCCACCAAGGGGGGAGGGGGGATCAAAAAATGTTAAAAAATGCCTCACGTAATTAATGGATGCCCCCTAACGTTCACTTTCGCGGTTTTGGCATTTTAGTGGCGATATACCTACCTAGTAAATCACTTAGCAGGCCCGAATACAGGACCAGTTTAATGTGTGTCAATTAGGTGGTTTACTGTCATTAGGGGTCATCCATAAAGTACGTCACACGTTAATGGGGGGAGGGGGTCTACGAAGTGTGACATTGTGTGACAAGGGGTGGGAGGGGTCCTAAGTTTTGTGACGTCACATTTCAAAATCTAATACATCTAATTGTTAAAATGCCAAATTTGAACTATTAACGAAACTTTAAAATATTTCCAACTCTATCTGTATATGCATAAGGAATAAGTTGTTTTGTTGGCTAGTTATTAAATTAAAAAATAATTTGATTATATACAAAAATAATTTAAATGGCAATAAAATTAATTTCTGAAGTGCTGTTTTTATTTATTAATTTCTAGTTGTAAAATTGCAAAATATGTGACGTCACACTAGAGAGAGGGGGTCTCACAAATGTGACCCACTGTGACAAGGACGGGGGAGGGGTCAAAAAATCACGAAATTTGTGTGACGTACTTTATGGATGACCCCTCAGGTACAAATGGAAAATCGTCCAAGTGAAATAACCATTCTGAATTTGGGTCAAAAGTAATAGTACTCAAAGTGAATTTAGTCAAAATTTAATTACCTATGCTGAAAAGTATTTATAAACAAATTTGTTTTCGTTGTAAATTAATTAATTAATTTACGAATAATGGACGTGGACGTTCAAGTGGACGATTTCCATTTGTACCTAATGACAGTAAACCAATCAGGTACTAGGGAATGATTTAAAAGCCATTTATTTTTACATAAATACAATCGAATTTGCATCATACTATGTAGTTGGTAAGGTTGAAATTCTAAATACAGATATGTGGTCGATAAAACGCCTCTAACCGGATAAGGGTTAAACAAAAACATTTGTCAACTGCATCAGGTGATAATGACCTGCACGTCTAGCACGACCTGCCCGCGAGTCGTTTGTCGCTCAGTGCGTCCCTTACATACTTGACTAGTTAGACAGAGACGCACTGAGCGACAAACAACTCGCGGGCATGTCGTGCTAGCCCCCCTGGTACCTTAAACAGAATTCGTTTATTAACGCTGTTCGTTCGTGTTAAGGTCACCTAAATATTTCTGTATTATATATAAACTAAATTCGAAGATTCGGAGAAAATAGCTACCTAGGCTGTGACAGACGGACAGTGTAGCAGAACACGTTGCTAAATAACGTGTAAAACCACATAAAATTCAATTTAATTATTTATTTATTAATATCATAACATTAGGCATAATATTACAGTAATTGCGTAATAATTTTTTATACTGGTATTTTCGAGAACTTATCTGTGCCTTTTTCTATTCGACGATAGATGGCCTTTTTAAGAAGCATTAACTAATGCCTCATGTCTCTTTGTAAGCACGGACAGATGGCGTTGCGCCGTTGAATAAGTTTGCGACGTATTTTATTAAAAACTATAATTTTACATTAATTTATTACAGAACAAACAGTAAATTACTATAATTTACAATTTTCGGTAATAATATTTCACGTCATTACATATTTACAACGAAAGTTCCCTTGTTTGGTACTCTGTGGTGTGAGATCTGGTTTTTAAGTAATCTATGGAAGTCTTCAATAGAACGATTTAGTTTAGCTACTCAACAATAGATGGACCGTATGGAATAATCCAGAAAGTCTTCTATCCCGTTTTAGCACGACGGTTCACGTATCTTCCTATTTCACTTTATTTAATAGCGGGATTTGGAAGTTTCTGACGTGTTGCCCTATGTAGATGGAATTTTACCTAAGAAAAACATGAACGAGTTGCCATCTAGAAATCCATTTGGTGTCTTACTCTAACATATTTTTTATGCATATAGGTGTCACATTCTTACAGTAAGTGGGAGGTTGGCTATCTCGCTTACTCTTAGGGAGTTGTAATGGAGATTGAAAAGAGAATTCTAGAGAGACGATGAGGATTTTGGGTTTGGGTGCTTCCTGGAAATTAGAATGAAATGGTCGTAGGCTTTCTAGAAATAATTTCGATGGGATATAAAAGGCGGACTTTTGGGATACTTGGATACTTTGAGGAGAGTCTTATTTTGATCGTGCAAGTGGAAACTCTGCTGGAAGTTATATCGGTAATAGGCCAATAGGGAGCCCTAATCCCTGTTCGACGTTGGGATATGGGTTGCGTCGCGTTCTCTCGTCTTCGAGCTGGTTCGAAAAGCCTGCGGGGAGCTTACCAGCGTATCGCGATAGCATAGGGCTACAGAAATAAATTTAGGCTTGTGGTTAGGGTCAGGCTTCGTTTTATAAGCCCTGACCAAGCGGGAGTGCGAAGCGTATTCGGATATCGTGCGATGAGAATTCATGGGCTAGGAATGTAGCATAGGTGATGTGTTTGTGAAATTTATCAAAGTGCTGTGTTGTAATATATATATGTTTTGTATGAATCCCTGAGGATTCCACCGTGGGACCTACAGCTTAACCTCCGTTAACGCTGGCCAGATAAGATCTTTTTAAATTATTACTAGGGACCATTAGGAAACTAGGATGACTAGGGTGTATTTAAGTTTGTGTGGCTGTGCGAATTCCTCTTATTTGAATTATAGCTGTGCCTATGTTGTTTTATTATTCATATTGTCATGTCTTGTGAAATTGTGTATTTACATAATTATTACATACGCTTATATATTTACGCTTACAATGCCCACATAAACACTAAACATTATTTACATTCATACATATATTATTAGTTTAAGTTCCATGGAATTTGTCTTGAGTTTGTTGGAATCTAATTACAGAATATAGCCAAGAAACTCAAGGTGAAGATGGTATGATTTTCGTGTTGGCTAATTGAGCAAGATGCTGGAAGAAGTTGTACTGGCAGTGATTTCCTCTGAGTCATATTTTACTGTCAAAGAGTATGGTTTGTTCAGGATGCTAATGGGGACATAAAGTGATTGGATATGTAGAAAACTGAATGTCCACGCTATGCTCAGTGGCCCAAGAGTCATACTATATGATTATTGTACCACCTTGACGCAGATGTCAGAAACCGGAGAGTGGAAGTGACGTTCTGACTATTCTATATTCCAGAATATATGTCTAATAGTTTGGAATTTCACTAACACTCAACCACTAGTTTTTGAGGATTGATTTCTTAGATAGGTAGCTCTGTCAGTTTGATGTTCAATATCTCTCTCTTGGTAATAAAGAGTTAGAGTGAGAACATGCGGATTTGGCTAGTTCCTGTCTAAAATCTCACCGGGCAGTCCTGCTTTCAGTGGGACTGCATTCTACATAGCCTTCCAAGCTTGTATGACACTAATGCGTGGGGGTTCTCCATTATTTCATATAAGCGACCTTGTCTTTATAGTATTCTGGACTAAATTGTATCAAGACAGTTTTGCTTGAGCCTCTGCCGGGCCTGATTCCAGATTAACCTAGAATAAGCTAAATATTACATACCTTCTTTACCATGTTATCCTTCCTTATCCTAATCCAAATTTGCATATTATTTTGGCATATATTTGCTATACAAATTGGATTAATGGTTCAACAGAATTTTATTATAATAAATATAATTGTCTGCTAGAGTTCGGGCAGAGTTTAATGTGTACAAAGCATTAAACAATTCATACTCTGTCTAATTATCTATTATATAAGCATATCAGTTCTGTTGGTTTGATGTAACTTGTCCCTCATGTGGCCTAAAAGGTCGAGGTTTGATGTTACTTGTCACCATTCAGAATTGAGTATGAATTGAGAGTAATATTTATGGTTTTGGTCCACACAGGTAATTCTTGTGGGTAAATCTTCGTAAAGTCTTGTCCTCTTGAGGTTGAAAGCCCTAGAGTGATGACTTAACCCAGGATTGCCTCTGTGTTCTGAAATAAATATTGAATGGTGTGCTTTGGTTCATTCTGGTATTCTGCAGGATTATATTACGGTTGTGTCCTCTTTCAGAGTGATAACCGCGTCCGGGATTGCCATGTTTGAGCTAAAAGTATCACTTATAACTTAGTTTGTACATATTTGCTAGTCTCCGACAAGCAGCTTTACTGAAAATGTTGGATTATTAATCTAACTAAATTTAATTATAATAAACACTTATTTTATAAGGCGGTGTTCGGAGACGGGTCGAGGGGAGGATTTTGGAGTGACCCCCGGGGTCAAATGACCCCGGTCACATTACCCTTTAGCTTGTCCCTTTCCTTTCCTCTTCCATACATTTTATTCATACTGACTGTACACAAATTACACTCTATATAAATATTTATATTCATTGTGTCTATAGACTGCTTTCAAAATATCATTTACTTAGGTGTTTTATAATATTTTAGTTTAATAAGGTTTTATCACGCTCCCAGAGAACCCTAATCAGTTCGGTACCTACCTTGTTAAAGAACTTGCAGGTTGTTACAGCACTTTCACAACGTATGAGTCCTACCGACTAGATGATCACTTTATTTGGCCAAAACATAGCATTTTATTGTATATGCTAGCTAAGGAAACAATTTTCCTAGTTAGGTGTAGCTGTACTCAACAGTTGGCTAGGTATAACTATTCTTAACTGTTAGGTAGTCTTTTATATCTCAAAATAGCTAGGTAGGTGTAAGAGCGCTCTTACTAATTAGTTAGGTACCCTAATAGGTCTTAACTTCTCTTATAGGTAGGCTCTCATTTAGGTTCTCTTAGTTAGGTTTCAAATAGGTAGAGTTATGTAGCTCTCCCTTATATATTTCCCTTATATACCTCCTATATGTATGTATATTTAATTATATAATATTTATATTTAGGTATAGGCTTTAAACTTTTACATTTGGTGCCGTGACCAGGATGATGATAATCTACTTGATATTATATATTTCTATTTGGGTGACTCGTCTCGAGTCACACATTTGGTGTTCGTGCAAAAGGAACGGGGTCTCAAAGGTGCCGAGTTGGTTGGGAGTTCTGGGGGCGTGCAATTAGCTTTATTTATTAATTAGTTAGTCTCTAGTTAAATCACTTCATATTATGCCTTAGAGCGAGGCAAAATAAGTAGGTAAGTTACTTCACAGAGTGAGGTTATTCAAACTTATAATAATTTCTTAATATAAGTAGGTAAATGTTTCTCTTATGGTTATTTAGGTGAATAATGATGAATAAACGTTGTGGTTGTACATATTTAATTCAGTTAGATCCAAGCCATAAAGATTTCTTCCTGTATGTTGAATTTTATTTTATCATTGTTAGCGCTTCCACCACAGGGTAAAATTCTTCAATAGCGTTCAGTCGTATGTGTTAGTGTTATCTTAGTATTATTATGCCAGGCTTCATTCAGTAACGTCAGTTAGATAGGCCACACGTACAAGCAAAAGCTGGGGAAAAACAAAAGGTATCCCATTAATAAAACCAAACATCAAATGGTAGGAAATTGTGCAATAGGCAAACAAAAGATGCTTATAAGGTTATATTTGCATAGAAAAAGAAGTAATAAGCTAGCATTTACCTAAAATATGACCCATTTTGGTTAGTGTTTACGATGTTCGAACAATGTTCAAGACAAAGATTTACTTTCGTATTTCATGCCAGTCAGTGTTGATTCAAGCGTTGACACGGGTTTTTGCTGTTGTGGCTTCATTTTGTATGTTGATTTTTAATAAATATAGCGAGATTTTACTAATAAACACTTAGAATTTCAGCCTATATAATAATACGTGTTCATTGACGGTTGACAGTTCTAGAGTTCGTTCTGAATACTGACGTTTTTTAGCCATCTTGGTTATGGATTGTCTATGGCCAAGCGCGATATAGGAACGAAAGTCGTAAAGGTTGCACAATATAATGGATGCAATTATGGAATAGACGATTTATACTGGCTAGTTATTGCATATTATTAATTTCGCGACATTAAGTAGATTATAATAAAATTGTCGGTAAAATTAATATGATCATATTTTTTTAATTATTTGCTTCTCTTTCTTTTGTATGCTATCTCACGTGTTTATTATTGTCATGTTGGGTGTGTTTTTATTTTATATCGTTTTGTTGTCTGTGTATAATTTTCAGGGCGGCATAAAAGGTTTGTGAACTTTTAATTTTCTTTTAATCACAGTATACGGTGATTTGTGTGGCAACACTGCGTAATTTTGAATATCGATGGTTGTGTGTGATCTGTCAGAAGTTCGTAAATTTACTTTGTTGACAAACAAAAACTTATTATTGCCGACAGATTTTGTTTTATTAAGAACTTGTGATATTAATAGCGAACGTGGGCCGTTTAATAAGCCACGAGAACTTAGGGGGCGTAGTGCTATTTAGTGTTAGCGTAAATATACGCGATGAAGTGTCGGTATATTTTGGTTTACAGTTAACATGAACTTTACGCGAGTGGAAAGTGTTATTGTGGTCAATATGAAGGATACAGAACAAACCATATGTATGTATTAAGCAGTTAATATCCTTATTAGACTATTCGCATCGAATATCGGTAAAATAACCTCTTTGTTATCACATTTATATCCGAATATCGTTCACATGTCTGAATAAAAGTTAGTATATTTTGACATTGAAATTCACATACCTATTTGATTACTTATGTTATTTATTTAATTGATTAAGCGTAATTAATATTTTAGAGTTGGTTTGGTCTTATGGATAGAAGTTCAGTCATATCGTAATAAGGAATGTTGGTCTCGCTTGTACATTGACATATTTCATTATTATATTATTAAGAAACAATAAACAGGCAAACCGTCCTGGCTTTGCTCGGCTACCAAATTTCATAGGATTTTACCTGCCGGGCTAATCTGAGGATTGCTTGAAATTTCATTAAAATCGCTACAGCTGTGTTGTTATCCATAGGGAGCATTATATGCATCCATAGGTATTATATATATAGATTTATCTCTTTTCTCCTCTATTATAAGGCTAGTCAACTTTCAAAATTCCAATACATTGGTTTTACAGTTTTCACAAAAAAGCCAGAATTATGTGTCTAGAATAGTTTTGTAAGTCTTTAATTTATCAGATTAAAACAAGAGATATTCGGAGGTGGGGTCGTTGCCACCTGGGCTAACTGCGTCATTGTTAATATTGTATACTAGCTGTGCCTGTGTAACAAGATATAACAACTTATATCAAGTACTTCAAATCATAGTTATAACAGAATAATTTTTGTCCAATAAGTAATCAAGATTGGTAGATGAGATTCATTGATATTAAATTATCAATTAAATATTAGGATGTATTAATAATGTTATTCTGTGTCGCTCAAGTTTATGCAGGATAATTTTGATCCTGGCGGAGACAAAGTGGGTGTTATAAGTTAATGTGTATATGTATGTCTGTTTGTGGCATTATGACTTCCAGCAGATGAACCGATTTTAATTGACATTCTGGGTTCGATTCCCAGTTGGGTAATTTCTGGTGAATATTTATATTATTATAGTTAATATTTATTGAAATAACCTGAATGGTAAATAATCACATGATTTGTCCTGAATTATTCCTTGCATTTTAAGTAAAATTTTAAGTTATGCTTATTATTTAAGGAGTGCATTTTAATATAGCAAAATACTTAGAATTTATAATGTGATGCTAGGTTGATGTTAAATTAAATTTAACTCATTACATGAAAGTTATACAACAGTAACCAACTATTACTAATATTATTATTATTATTGCATTAATGATTACTCTAAGTTGGAAATTTTAGGGTTCCCTGTTTTGGAGGAAAGAACCTTTTTAGGACCACTTCATTGTCAGTCTGTATGTATGTTCGTCAATATAGCTGTTAATATGGATATGTATGTATGTATAATTGGTAGTCTGTCTGTCTGTCTGTCTGTCTGTTCGTCCGTCTGGTTGTTCCGACTGGTCTCCAGGACAGTTGAACTGATTTTAGCATGTCTTTCATTGGCGGATGGCTGATGTTATGAAGGATTACTTGAGCTGATTTGTTTTAAAGGTGGAATTAGGGTTCCATGCGAAAGGGATTGAACCAATGATATATAAAACAGGGGTTGATCGATCTATGCAGGTGAAACCAGAGGAGACAGCTGGTCCAAAATATTTTATTGATGGAATTTGAAAATGAAAATGAAAATATTTATTTTGCAAGTAGGCCACACGGGCTCTTTCACATGTTTGAATCTACCAATAAAACATATGTGATTAATTATTTAAGTAGGTAACGTTATAAATTTATTTTGTAGTCAGGGAAAAAGGACCTTAAGTTTGACATGTGTGTATGTATGTTTGTTAATGCAACACATGGTTGGTTGTATATTAAGGCGAACTTATCCTTTATGGGATATTCTTCATCACATAAAGATTTTTTTATGAGAATCAGATGTTGATCTAGGGGAATGCATAGTTCAAATAAAATTGAATAATTGAATTAAAGTTTAAGTTTTAAATAGTTTATATTTCACATTCGATATTTAAGTTCAAAAATGCTTGATAGTTAAATTTGTTTTAGGTAGGGTACAAAATTAATGAATTTGGTTTTTTAAATAAATGTTTAAGTTTTATTACCAGTGGTAAATTGAACTGGGTGTTTCTTACATTTATTAAGTTTCATAGTTGGAAAATAATATGTCTGGTTGTATGTATGTTTGTTTAAGCAATAAAGTATCAATAAAAATGCGATAAATAATAGGGAAATAGAATATGTAGTGTCATGATAAATATTTTGAAGGATGCCTACATATAATAGTTTTATTTAAGAGTATATTAGTAACAATCAATAAATTAGTTGATATTAAGGTTTTCTTTTGATACTGATGAAAGCAACATAGTAACTAAGTAGTGATGATGGGATATTTTGAAGGTACAGTGGACATCCCTAATTTGAAGTGGTGATAAGAAATAATTTATTATGGTAAGTCGACATGTCCAGCAGTGGACATCCTCAGATTAAGTGATGATGAGAGGTGATTAGTTAGGACAAGAGAATAAGTCCAGCAGTGGGCATCTTCGGGTTGAATTGATGATGATAAATGATTATAAAATTTTATTTTTATAATAAGTAGGTAGATTTAGGGATCTTTTAGAAGGGTATTTGAATATTAATAAATGTGTAATATAGTATATGTTTCTAAAAAAATAATAACAAACGACCTGATACCTACTTCATGGTTAATTTAAATTAAGACGTGAGTGTAGGCGATTGGTAAAATTTAAATAAAAGCATAGGATTTCTAATTAAGAAAGTGAAATTTACTTAACCAAAAATCAGTTATGTATAAATTTGTTTTATATAACATTTGTTTAATATTAGTGATGTCACAAGATTTATCACGTTTTCTTTAGAGGTCTGATGTATTATTGGGATGATTATGGAAAAATGATTGACGAAGAATAAAAGTGAAATGAATATATGTTTTAAAATTAATGTGAGTGAATAATTGAAAGAGTTAATTGGGGTAAATTTTATTTATGAATGAGTATGATGGAAGTGGTTCAAATGTTATGAAAGGGTCTTAATGATTCATCAGATCTTTTGTACATAGAGATGTAAATAGTTATGTACTAGTTGATTAAGTAGAGTTCCTTGGGTCGTTTCTAAGTATATTTAGGGTGCAAGAAAATAGTTGTGCTAGCAAGTATGTATGAATAAGAATTAAGTAGCGTTATAAAATACTAGGAGTTGCTTGATAATAATATTATTTGATTTGACATTTTATAATAGGTTTAGTAAACTCACTGGTATGAGTAGTGTTCCGTGGCGAAGCGTAGTAAGCGAAGCGTAGGGAAGCGAAGCGTAGGGAAGCGAAGCGTAGGGAAGCGAAGCGTAGGGAAGCGAAGCGTAGGGAAGCGAAGCGTAGGGAAGCGAAGCGTAGGGAAGCGAAGCGTAGGGAAGCGAAGCGTAGGGAAGCGAAGCGTAGGGAAGCGAAGCGTAGGGAAGCGAAGCGTAGGGAAGCGAAGCGTAGGGAAGCGAAGCGTAGGGAAGCGAAGCGTAGGGAAGCGAAGCGTAGGGAAGCGCAGCGTAGGGAAGCGAAGCGTAGTAAAGTGAAGCGAAGCGATGCGTAGTATATGGTTATTTGAAGGATATATAGAGAATGGGGGGCGAAAAAAATATATATATATATATATATTATATATATATATATATATATATATAAAAAATTGAATTTTATAGCTAGATTTATTAATTAGCACTCCGGTAAACTCCGTTCTAATTAAGGGGGCGAAATTGTAGCAGAACACGTTGCTAAATAACGTGTAAAACCACATAAAATTCAATTTAATTATTTATTTATTAATATCATAACATTAGGCATAATATTACAGTAATTGCGTAATAATTTTTTATACTGGTATTTTCGAGAACTTATCTGTGCCTTTTTCTATTCGACGATAGATGGCCTTTTTAAGAAGCATTAACTAATGCCTCATGTCTCTTTGTAAGCACGGACAGATGGCGTTGCGCCGTTGAATAAGTTTGCGACGTATTTTATTAAAAACTATAATTTTACATTAATTTATTACAGAACAAACAGTAAATTACTATAATTTACAATTTTCGGTAATAATATTTCACGTCATTACATATTTACAACGAAAGTTCCCTTGTTTGGTACTCTGTGGTGTGAGATCTGGTTTTTAAGTAATCTATGGAAGTCTTCAATAGAACGATTTAGTTTAGCTACTCAACAATAGATGGACCGTATGGAATAATCCAGAAAGTCTTCTATCCCGTTTTAGCACGACGGTTCACGTATCTTCCTATTTCACTTTATTTAATAGCGGGATTTGGAAGTTTCTGACGTGTTGCCCTATGTAGATGGAATTTTACCTAAGAAAAACATGAACGAGTTGCCATCTAGAAATCCATTTGGTGTCTTACTCTAACATATTTTTTATGCATATAGGTGTCACATTCTTACAGTAAGTGGGAGGTTGGCTATCTCGCTTACTCTTAGGGAGTTGTAATGGAGATTGAAAAGAGAATTCTAGAGAGACGATGAGGATTTTGGGTTTGGGTGCTTCCTGGAAATTAGAATGAAATGGTCGTAGGCTTTCTAGAAATAATTTCGATGGGATATAAAAGGCGGACTTTTGGGATACTTGGATACTTTGAGGAGAGTCTTATTTTGATCGTGCAAGTGGAAACTCTGCTGGAAGTTATATCGGTAATAGGCCAATAGGGAGCCCTAATCCCTGTTCGACGTTGGGATATGGGTTGCGTCGCGTTCTCTCGTCTTCGAGCTGGTTCGAAAAGCCTGCGGGGAGCTTACCAGCGTATCGCGATAGCATAGGGCTACAGAAATAAATTTAGGCTTGTGGTTAGGGTCAGGCTTCGTTTTATAAGCCCTGACCAAGCGGGAGTGCGAAGCGTATTCGGATATCGTGCGATGAGAATTCATGGGCTAGGAATGTAGCATAGGTGATGTGTTTGTGAAATTTATCAAAGTGCTGTGTTGTAATATATATATGTTTTGTATGAATCCCTGAGGATTCCACCGTGGGACCTACAGCTTAACCTCCGTTAACGCTGGCCAGATAAGATCTTTTTAAATTATTACTAGGGACCATTAGGAAACTAGGATGACTAGGGTGTATTTAAGTTTGTGTGGCTGTGCGAATTCCTCTTATTTGAATTATAGCTGTGCCTATGTTGTTTTATTATTCATATTGTCATGTCTTGTGAAATTGTGTATTTACATAATTATTACATACGCTTATATATTTACGCTTACAATGCCCACATAAACACTAAACATTATTTACATTCATACATATATTATTAGTTTAAGTTCCATGGAATTTGTCTTGAGTTTGTTGGAATCTAATTACAGAATATAGCCAAGAAACTCAAGGTGAAGATGGTATGATTTTCGTGTTGGCTAATTGAGCAAGATGCTGGAAGAAGTTGTACTGGCAGTGATTTCCTCTGAGTCATATTTTACTGTCAAAGAGTATGGTTTGTTCAGGATGCTAATGGGGACATAAAGTGATTGGATATGTAGAAAACTGAATGTCCACGCTATGCTCAGTGGCCCAAGAGTCATACTATATGATTATTGTACCACCTTGACGCAGATGTCAGAAACCGGAGAGTGGAAGTGACGTTCTGACTATTCTATATTCCAGAATATATGTCTAATAGTTTGGAATTTCACTAACACTCAACCACTAGTTTTTGAGGATTGATTTCTTAGATAGGTAGCTCTGTCAGTTTGATGTTCAATATCTCTCTCTTGGTAATAAAGAGTTAGAGTGAGAACATGCGGATTTGGCTAGTTCCTGTCTAAAATCTCACCGGGCAGTCCTGCTTTCAGTGGGACTGCATTCTACATAGCCTTCCAAGCTTGTATGACACTAATGCGTGGGGGTTCTCCATTATTTCATATAAGCGACCTTGTCTTTATAGTATTCTGGACTAAATTGTATCAAGACAGTTTTGCTTGAGCCTCTGCCGGGCCTGATTCCAGATTAACCTAGAATAAGCTAAATATTACATACCTTCTTTACCATGTTATCCTTCCTTATCCTAATCCAAATTTGCATATTATTTTGGCATATATTTGCTATACAAATTGGATTAATGGTTCAACAGAATTTTATTATAATAAATATAATTGTCTGCTAGAGTTCGGGCAGAGTTTAATGTGTACAAAGCATTAAACAATTCATACTCTGTCTAATTATCTATTATATAAGCATATCAGTTCTGTTGGTTTGATGTAACTTGTCCCTCATGTGGCCTAAAAGGTCGAGGTTTGATGTTACTTGTCACCATTCAGAATTGAGTATGAATTGAGAGTAATATTTATGGTTTTGGTCCACACAGGTAATTCTTGTGGGTAAATCTTCGTAAAGTCTTGTCCTCTTGAGGTTGAAAGCCCTAGAGTGATGACTTAACCCAGGATTGCCTCTGTGTTCTGAAATAAATATTGAATGGTGTGCTTTGGTTCATTCTGGTATTCTGCAGGATTATATTACGGTTGTGTCCTCTTTCAGAGTGATAACCGCGTCCGGGATTGCCATGTTTGAGCTAAAAGTATCACTTATAACTTAGTTTGTACATATTTGCTAGTCTCCGACAAGCAGCTTTACTGAAAATGTTGGATTATTAATCTAACTAAATTTAATTATAATAAACACTTATTTTATAAGGCGGTGTTCGGAGACGGGTCGAGGGGAGGATTTTGGAGTGACCCCCGGGGTCAAATGACCCCGGTCACATTACCCTTTAGCTTGTCCCTTTCCTTTCCTCTTCCATACATTTTATTCATACTGACTGTACACAAATTACACTCTATATAAATATTTATATTCATTGTGTCTATAGACTGCTTTCAAAATATCATTTACTTAGGTGTTTTATAATATTTTAGTTTAATAAGGTTTTATCACGCTCCCAGAGAACCCTAATCAGTTCGGTACCTACCTTGTTAAAGAACTTGCAGGTTGTTACAGCACTTTCACAACGTATGAGTCCTACCGACTAGATGATCACTTTATTTGGCCAAAACATAGCATTTTATTGTATATGCTAGCTAAGGAAACAATTTTCCTAGTTAGGTGTAGCTGTACTCAACAGTTGGCTAGGTATAACTATTCTTAACTGTTAGGTAGTCTTTTATATCTCAAAATAGCTAGGTAGGTGTAAGAGCGCTCTTACTAATTAGTTAGGTACCCTAATAGGTCTTAACTTCTCTTATAGGTAGGCTCTCATTTAGGTTCTCTTAGTTAGGTTTCAAATAGGTAGAGTTATGTAGCTCTCCCTTATATATTTCCCTTATATACCTCCTATATGTATGTATATTTAATTATATAATATTTATATTTAGGTATAGGCTTTAAACTTTTACAACAGACAGACAAACAGACTCCGGAGTAATCCTATAAGGGTTCCGTTGTTTCATTGTATTTTCGAAGGATTACTAATGTATGGGCAAAAATCTTTTCTGCTACGATAAGATTTTTGGGAAATGAAATTTGGCCAAAAATATTTTGCTCAAACGGCAGTACACCATTTTCGAAACACTAATACGTAAAAAAATACAATAAAAGTATGCATTTTTGATGGTTACCAATAACCCATCAAAAATTAACATGACGATAATATAGGTATTATATTCGTGTTCCATTTTGAGCATCATGATCATGACCTAATAAATTCAGTGCGTTGGTAAAGATTACCAATTTACGTGATTCATGCATTATTTTAAATGGAAACAACACTCATTAAAATACAAACGGAATGAGGTTAAAGAAACGTGTTTGAATAAATTTAATAATCCACTGACACGATTGCCCAAGCAAGACCTACCAAACAAAGATCGGCCCGACCGATCGAAAGATCCTCGGAGTGCCTCGGACAAACATTAGGTACACATCGCAGTTATTTTATGTACTGTGTCAGAATTGTGGCTTAAGGCTGCTCTTCACAATGGGCCATCGTGGGCCATCGCACAGGACGCAGTCATACCTACGTAAGAATGAGATAAAGATATCTCTGTCTAATAAATGCGTCCCGTGCGATGGCCCATGATGGCCCATAGTGAAGTGCAGCCTTTATGATGGTTTATCCCCCCCCCGTGATGCGAAGCCTGGATACGCCTTACGCCCTATGCATCGCCAGTCGCCACAGAGATTTCGTTTCGCTCAATTATATCCCCTACACAACAGTGGTTACGACTGCGTACCAAGGTCTGGAAAGTCCCATCATTTAATTAAGCCTAAGGAAAACCCTATCATTTGGTTACCCAATCGTTGGGGAAACCCTATCATTTGTTTACCCAATCGTTATGGTTTCCCTATTGATTGTGTTACCGTATCGTAATGGAAACCTTTTCGAATCCCGTTCCAATCCATCCTATCGATTGCCTCTCTTAGAATGAATTTTCTGGAAGATTTAGTAAATTCCTACCTATACAAAATTTGCCCTCCCCCCCCCCCTGTTTCAAGTCCTGTATCCACGCTTTCCTATATAAGATCCCTACCTGCCAAATTTCACATTTGTCGGTCTTGTACTTTTGGAGACTTTGTAATGACTTGAAGAGTCAGTAAGTAGCTCAATACATTTCACCCCTAATTTTATAAGCAGAAAGGTTGACTTTCCAAAAACGGTTGGCTTTCTTGTTAACTTTTAAACCTAACTACGAAATTGTATTACTTCTTCTTCAAATATTTTGGAATTCCAATCCAAAATTCCAACCTTTAAATTAATTTTTAATGGGTGATCTTCCAAAAACGCTGTAAGGCCTCATTTGAAACCGACAGCCTAAATATAAATTTTCAAATTGCTAACTTCACAAATGTTCCATGCAGTTTGTCATCCCAAATTTCATACTTTAAGAGTTGATTTTCCAAAATCGTTAAATCATATTACTTTATTTGTAAGCAGCAGTCATGACGTATATCCATACAAACCTTCAACCCCTATTTTACCACCTTAGGGGGATGAATGAATGACAAAATCTGTCCAGCAGTTTGAGCGTGATTGTCGCACAAATTAACCGACAGACAAACACAAAAAACATTAAAAGTTATTTCGGCATTGCTAAATCTATAATTATTTTTTTAAATGTCTCATGTACAAAATCTATTAGGTTAGCCTTTTATTATAAGTAAAGATAGATTGTCCAAGATTTTGCCGAGGCTTATGTAAAAATCAAATAATTAATCGAAACTCAAACGTTTCCGTGATTTCACTTACCTATCTATTGGACTTATTAAAAGAAGACCCAAAACTCGTTTTCTTGACTTTAATTTATTTAGAACTACCTATATTAACTTCCGATTGCCTATTCAACGTGCCCATTTATGTCGGCAATAGGTACAAGAATTGTTTTTTTTTTTAGCTCAAGGTTCTTTGACTAGAACGATATGTTTTGGTGCGTACGTTTACAAAACTGGTCACGCTATTAAAATGCGATTGCTTAAATATATATAGGTATATTAATTCATCTACTAATGTTATTATTTACAAATATTCGCTTTTATTATCTTCGCACATCTGACATCAATTTCGCTGGGCTTACTCGTTTTTCGTGGCGGTTGTTTATTTTGAAATTTCCGTTGGTGTTATACCTACCTATTCCACCATTGCACCGGTTACAACAAAAAATATCATTTCAATTTACCTACCTATCTAATTAATGCCCCGGTGGACACATGTTACCCGGTAAATAAATACCCATTTATGCCCGCTGATTGACTACCAAACTGGTTTACCCAGTAAATACCTACTTACATATACCTGGGCAAGATCTACAAACAAAAGCATTGACGAGGATAGGTAATTCCGCAGTGGCGTTGAAGAAACAATCGTCAAAGCTAAGCCTCATTTTTTCCAAACAACATTCAAGTATTTGGCGGTTACCGTTATGCGTCTAGAAACGGCTGGCTTCAATATGAAACGCGGGGTCATCAATCCAAGCGACTGATTCACCGGATGACGCAGCCAGCACCCGCCCTAAAACGAAAACTGACTATTTCAAAATGGATGCCGCCAGCGAGAAAATTTGTGTAGCTTGTTTCCTAGTCTAGCGCTTTGATTTTCGTACGGGGAATGTTTGACCATGACTCTAGATTTTACAGGGGTTTCATTCTCTAATAGGGTGAAGATTCGACGACGGACGAGTCCCATATTGTCATAAACCGGTTTTATATGCGGCAGGCAACACATCAGCTTTTCGCTAGGACTGGTTGCAAAGAAACGTCTATCCTCAGCCTTTTAGCAATTGACCCGATTTACCGGGATACGCTTTACGATGATCCTAAATAGATTTGTCAAATCAATTATTATAGAGGTTATCGGCGAGATAATTATATAGTTATCGCGATGGATAGTGATCACAAGTGTTTATCGAAAAGTTGGCGGTTAAATGTTTGTGTATTAGAATTATTTACTTACATTACTGTGAACTGATCATACCTACATAATATAAAAGTTTCTATGCAAAAATAGATTGTCTTTTTACTGATGCAGGCCATTAAATAACTACCTATGTTTAAATAATTGACTTTGATCTGGTTATACATACTTCTATATTACTGCACACCACGTTAGAAACGAATCATCTTAATTTAACTGCTGGTTTCGCAATGCCTGTTGGTCCTGTTCATAAATAAATGATATCGAATAGGTCGTCCACATAAAGTTCCATATTGAAACAGGATGTAAAATAGTGCCTACATAGGTAGGTAGATATATTGTAATGGAGGTTGAATGACCGCCGCATTCAGCACTAACGATGGTTACCAACAATCTTCAATGGTATCATTCTACGTAAATTAAAAACGCCTATGACGCGTTCATTATCTGCAATTGTATTTGTATCCATAATAACGTCGTCGATAAAGATAGTCATGTTACGTGTGAAATGAGACAACATAATGGCATCAGAATCTAGTTAACTACGTGTCGAAAACTATATGCAATGTAATGCCAAATGCTTTTTAAGATCATTTCCTTATGGATATCGCGAATTCGTCCATTCTTAACGCTCCCTCGGCCTTGCGGTAATTAACCTTATTCTCGTCGGCCGACCCGCGTTGCGGTGGTCGCTTTGAACTTGTGCTACATTCAGACGCGCTTCTTTTAATATCTGTTCAAAGGCCCGCACTTATCCCAACCAACTACTATCGTGCCAACATTTCAATCACAAACGCTCTGGCCACGTGATCGAAGATTTTTAGCGTCTGCCCCGACGCTCGAATTGCGAACTAATGTGTATATACTTACCTACTTTAATTACGTTATTGGGAGGCTTAATTTAAATGAAAGATGCGAGTAACATAGGTATAAGTTGCGCATTTATATATGACACACCCACTGTTAATTAATGAAAACAATAATGCGTTTTACCTTAATCAGTACTCAACAAACTTCCGTGGACAATGCGTCAGCGGACCTTCACCCGTGGCCATGCCCGCGACCGTGAGGGCCTTGGCAGACTTAACGCATGTTCGCTAAAATATACGTATTTATAATTGCTTGTAAAAGTTTGCGACACTATACTTTTTCCTGCATTTTCTAATTTTTACGAAACATCAGTTACAATACATTCAGCTTGTCTCGGCGACTTCGCAGCACCTTTTTTGCGCGGTTGAGTTAACGGCTTGCCATAGGTACCTGAACATCCGGGATACGGTTACAAAGTCATGGTTGGCCGCATCTAATACGATCCCGAACAAGAAAAACGAAGCTCGTCGGAGTATGGAACCGCCGAAAACAATTTTATTGATGATCTAATTTTCTCCGGAATCAGAGTGGCCAGAGGAAGTTCCACTTTTTTCATGATATTCCTGGCAGGGCGTCGTGAACGGTGCGTTTTGAAGTGTTCCCCGATTTAGAGGTCAGAGCACACGTATTTTCTTTGTGAGGAAGCGCACAGTGAACCGGTGGCATATTTTTAGCCGAGGGCGACGCTCCGCTCGCGGCATAACCAAGGCGTTTCTGACTATCATCGCTTCTTTATTCACTACGACGAACCCGTGCGAAGCGTACTTTAAAACAAAAATTTATAGCATTTTCTTCAGATTTTGGCACTTTCTATGCAACAACAACAACCTTGCACATATATTTCCAATATAAAGTTTTAGATGCATCTAATACTGGATTAATCTATGCCGCGTCAGGCTGATAAATACTAAATTAAAATTCAATCTTTTCATTGTGTTCTGCCCTTGAATTTATTATGTTGATTGCTAAGATTCATCCGCCGTCAGTTTTCTACGAAGGCAAAGATCTGGAAGGATTATGGAGGTAGGATATAATTTTTTGTGGTACGGATGATCCCGTGGCAAACAAGACATGACATTGACAATACACAGGTAACAAACAACCTAAATGCCTAAATACTAGTTATTCATTCTGTTGGCAGCGGGCAAGGCGAGCTTATTTAGAACCGCGTCGTAGAGACCGTTAGGCGACTTTCACTGTTCTATTGTATTAAGCATTTGGTCCCACTGACGATTAAATGATATTAACAATAATTTAGTGGATCATTGTAAATAATCATTTAATGATTCATCTCTGAATTTAGCGTTGCGGTTAATTATTTTATATCAGATTTCACCGGATCCGACCGAACATTATCGCTTAAAGAGCTTATACATACACGTAATAGACATGCTTTGTCATTATGCGTAGGGCCAGCTTATTTGACAAGTAGAAGTAGTTCTTAATAGGTTTGCTTAATATGAAATAAAATTGACTTGACTCCCACACTCTCCCACATTACATTTAGGATGTACACCTAACAATCAAACTAATGTATAATAAACATGCAGCCCTATTTTTCTTTGCGGCCCGAAGCCATAGCATAGTATAAAGAGGGGAAGTAGGCTATCTCCGGCCCAATCCGCGATATAATTGCCTACTCTCTCAGGGTTGTTTCCTGTTCAATAGGTAATCTGAACAGAGACAATCCTGGAATCGATGAATTATTAAGACACCCAAACACACAGCAATACGTTCTCCTGCGATTATCACACATTTTTCATTCATTTAGCGGTGCCGAAAAGCCGTGACGCGCGACCCTCGTGCGGTGTTAGCCCCGACTGGCGCACTGAGAAACGGGTCGAGATTTTGTTCAAGTGTGCGTGCGGCGACGCATAGATTCTTTGGCGCACACAAACAAGCCGCGCGCGGTGCGTTTGTATGAAGATAACTTACTTCCCCTCTTTATACTATGGCCATAGTAAGTATTTTTTACATAAATAAATGATAACATTTAAATATCAAGTTTTAAAGTAATATAGGATTTTGCGATCGGCCTGATGTAGGAGTCACACTTATTTAACCCAATAAAAAAATGGTAGAATACCCCAGATCTAAGTCTTTACCAATCATGTGCTTTCTCGTAGTGACTGACCGTTCCCAGCTCAAATCCGTTAGAATGATGATGGTCTGTGTGCAAAGCAACTGATTCGAGAATATCGCATGCGACGACCTCGATAAAGACGTGTGCTAGACCCACATGCACAATCACAGGACCCCAATTCTGTGTTAATGTGAGATGAAGTCACATATATGTGAGATTAATGCGTGCATACAGTTCTTTCACACAACTGTATGTATGTGACATTAATCTCATTGGGCTAGTATGCAAAATGTGTTCCTAATATCTGAGCTAAGTAATTGATACTTAGCAGTGGCGCAGCCTGCCTACAAGCCGATTCCTGACGGCTTTACCAAGCTAGAAAGCTACGGCTAGCTGTCAGTGAAGTCCATGTTACTCTAACTAAATTTCAGACTCGCACGTACGGTTCTACTTCTTCCGGCTTCCCTTAGGAAGTGTTTCACACTTCGCCACTGATACTTAGATATATTTTTCCGTTCCAGACTTAGTTTATATATAGGTAAGTATCAACTGACACCTATTTAAGTCTAAACTGTAAAAGTACGTAACGGAATAATACATATATCATTTATCTATCTCAAAAAGGAACATATTATGCATGCTAACCCACTTTTATACCGTGAAAATCGGGGGCGAGCTACGGAGCGAAAATGCTATATCAATAAAGCTGAATGTACATATTTTTCGTGTTATTTGCGTTATTCGATATATAATTGACTTATGTTTGTTTATAAAACGGTATCACCAACTCAGCATCTGGGTCACACGCTTATTCGGAGTAGGCCACTTTGTGCATCACAACCGCTTTTGCTTTCGCTCAACCAGAAGCCTCTCAAAGGCCTTCACAAGCAACTCGCAATACAAATGGGGTTGCGATAACGATAAAACGTCGTTTTTCCTAGCCTTCAAGGGCGGAACGGAGGTTAACAGCTCGCCCGACCGAGTTCCGGTATCACCTTTGTAAGACGCGGAAACGTATCATTCATAGGCGCTTCAAAGATAGATCAGTATGCTAAAAGCTATTCACTTCCGAGGTTTGCAAACCCTCACTCATCTATATCTATATCTAAGTATCCATACGTATAATAAAAGACTAACGAAGTCGATTTTGTACATGTAAGATATTTTAAAAATAATGATAAGTAGATTTGGCAATTAGGCGTTTACGAGATTCCAAAACACCTTTAATTTTTTTCTGGTCTGTCTGTCGGTTAATTTGATCGTCAATCACGCTAAAACAACTGGATAGATTTTCATGAAATTCGGTGTGTTTGTAGTTTATGATCTGGAGTCACATATAGGATAATATTTATTTCGAAATTCATCCCCTAAGGTGTATATATAGGGGATAAAAGTTTGTATTGAGATACGTCATTTTTGAGGTTAGAAGCATGAAAATTGGTATAATGATAGCTGGTTACAAATGAAGAATTTTGAAAAATCAGCCCTTAAGTGTAAAAAATAGGGGATGAAAATTTGTATATCTATTATATTTGGGTACCATAATTTTTGAAGATAGAAACTTGAGAATCGGTATAATGACTGCTGGTTGCGAATAATCCTATAATATAGGTTTGGTCGAGTCGTGGTTGAATTAAAACGCGTTTAAAAGATTTCATTGGTAAAATTGGTATTTATCTATTCAATGTGTAAATTTATCAATCGGCCAAAGGTTAACTGGAAGAGGGGATAAATTCACTTATTTACATCTCCTATTATGACTTAACTGTTTTTCTGTAATTGTGTTATTTAGAACAATACAAACAGGCACAATGTTCAAATCTACTGTAAAGCTAATTCTTATTTCTAGGGCATATTACTCAGTAAAAGACTACGTCATGGACAGGGACGTTTGGCTTAAATCGTGACCTGCACCGGCGATCCCTGGGTCTCGATGGGCGTACCTACTGTCGTATATACTTAGATTTGTATAAAATTGTTGACTTAGGCCCGCCACATACATTCGTTTTCCTGATTCGATTTCCGAATTCGTTTTCCGTATGCGGACACCCCGAACGCAAGCATTTCATATAAATAGTTCTACGTGACACACACGTTCGTAATTTTTCCGTACGGAATTCCGAACGGAATTCGTTCGAACGTGTGTGTCATGTTAAACTATTTATATGAATACTTGCGTTCGGGGTGTCCGCATACGGAAAACGAATTCGGAAATCGAATCAGGAAAACGAATGTATGTGACGGGCCTTATATGTGTGTACTGATTTTAAAAAATGATACCTCACCGAGTTTCTTGCCGGCTCTTCTCAGTAGAGGATTTTTTCCGAACCGGTGGCAGATTCATTCCTTGACCTTCATAAGAGCTTGTAAAAGCCTAAAGTGAATAAAGATAGTTTGACTTTGACTTTGAATAAAGCGTTACATTACAACTTGACGAGTGTAGTCCGATCACACCACTT
Organism: Tortricodes alternella; assembly: GCA_947859335.1. Classification (NCBI taxonomy): domain Eukaryota; kingdom Metazoa; phylum Arthropoda; class Insecta; order Lepidoptera; family Tortricidae; genus Tortricodes; species Tortricodes alternella. The sequence goes on along the minus strand of OX401984.1, from coordinate 9,279,218 downwards.
TTGAGTATAGACTATGCAACTTATCTGTCGTACTTTTAATTATTCATGCTTATTTTCTGTTTCAAAATCTACATGTACCACACACCCGATTATGTTATGAGTAGTAAACCTCTCCGTTTCCAATCGCCTGGCAATCTATCGCGGCAGCAATAAAACTTACGATGAATCCATTAAATTACAACATAATGTTTTACAAGAAGCCCTAGTTTCTTACACCAAGAGTTCGCACGCAAGTTGTTATGACGATTTTAGGTAATCAGTGCCTAAGCCGGTAACAATGGATATTTATGTAACGCACCTGGTTGGGTACTAACGCAAAACGGATCTGAGTGTCTGTTAAACAGAGAAGCGTATAATCGTATTAACTGAAAGCTGAAACTAATCTTAAAAATAAACGTGATTTAACAAAATCAGTGAGTAAGCAGCACCTCAATTTAGAAATGGCTTATAACATGAATTATCATAAATTGTCTGGTGGTGACTCAATAGCGTTATTGCACCATCTGCTGCGTCGCGTTCGTAACAATATGTAATTTATGGCCACAATTTCTCTTTCACAATTTCCTATCGAAGTCTCCCCGTTCGTACAAAGAAACGTCTTCCCAAGAGGATCCTTGTTTAGATCTTAATTCATAATTCCTGACCTCACTCATCTAGTTTTGCAGTTATCTTGCAGCTCCAGTGTTACTCGATGTAGGTCGTTCAAACACTAGCGGTGCACGGGTTCCATAAAACACGCCGACGCGAATATCTTGTGAATGTGCGAACTAAACTTTGGTTAGTCAATAAAACTGAGAGTGCTTGTTCCACATCGAATAATTATACGCACTATCGTAGGTATATCGTCGTTAGATCTGCTTATATTAAGAATGAAATAGAAAAAAAATCAACTGTTCAGAAACAGTTTAATTATTGTGGTTGATAAGGCGCTTGTTTGGGCCTGTTTTTCGGCAATTTATTGCTGCAATTCGGGCTATTCCCAAAAAGATTACATATTATATCACTAATGGGGATAAAAACTTTGAATGTAAACTTTTTAGGATAGCCCGAATTGCAGCAATAAATTGCCGAAAAACTAGCCCGATAACGAGCCCCTATAGTATTATTATAAATGATCAGTACGGTACGGACAAATACACGACCATACCTGACTCGGACCTCCAAGGACTTTCATAATATCTTATAGCAGATATTTTTCTGTATCCAAAGCGTGGTAAAACCTATAGCTTTTACCATTACGAGTTTCTAAGCAAACAACGACTGATCTGCCAACTTTCTTTCCAGAACGGCGACCTCTGCATATCAATTCTGCATCCGCCGGTAGACGACCCACAGTCCGGCGAGCTGCCTTGCGAGCGCTGGAACCCAACCCAGTCGGTGCGCACAGTTCTGCTGTCCGTGATCTCACTGCTCAACGAGCCCAACACCTTCAGCCCGGCAAATGTGGATGCTAGCGTCATGTACAGGCGCTGGCGTGACTCCAAGGGGAAGGATAAAGAATATGAGAATATTATAAGGTGAGTATTTCTCTTCCGAGAAAATATTAGTCGTGTGTGTGACACTAGGCTACGTCGCATCGCGCAGTCACACTAATCGACCGAGCGAGCGAAGCGAGGGAAGCGTCTCCGTTTCAGCTTGGGCAAAAATGCTTTCGTATGTCCAGCGGATGTCCGGCGTCTGTCCATTTGTTATCGTCTACAAGTCGCAGTTCTCAACCGATTCCCGTCAAATTTTGTGAGTAGGTTCGATAATTATATAGATTATTTTCGTCAATTCAGTTTTTCGAAAATTGTCAATATGGTGGAGATATGGGGGTTTTTGCAATTACAAACTCATTGGCGGTGTTGGTAAACTGACTCGACCTATATCGATGTATTGGGATATCAGTTTTCCAACGGCAAAGATAAGTCTGTCGCGAGGTCTACAGCTCACGGAGCCACTAGTATTATAAATGCAAAAGTTTGTGAGTGAGTGTGTATGTTTGTTTGTTACTTCGAAACGGCTCAACGGATTTGAGTGAAATTTAGAATGGTGCTTATACTCTTGTTTCTTTTTATCGCGATCCCACGCGAACAAAGTCGCAGGCACAGTTAGTTACGTAGATAATGTTGAAATAAAGTGACGGCTCGTGTGGTGACGCAAGCGTCAGTGTCGTAGTAGAACATCTTGTTTTATTTGATCATGATTTCTATTACCTACGTGTTTTTAGGGTTCCGTACCCAAAGGGTAGAAACGGGAGCCTATTACTAAGGCTCCGCTGTCCGTCTATCCGTCCGTCTGTCACTAGGCTGTATCTCATGAACCGTGATAGTTAGCCAGTTCAAATTTACACAGATGATGTATTTCTGTTGCCGCTATAACAACAAATACTAAAAACCAGAATAAAATAAATATTAAAGGGGGCTCCCATACAACAAATGTGATTTTTTTTGCCGTTTTTATAGATAATCGTATGGAACCCTTCGTGCGCGAGTCTGACTCGCACTTGGCCGTTTTTTTTAACTTGATATTGGTTTTATACTGATGCTTAGGTTTCATGTTATTTGTAGTAGATAGATTGTCCGACTTCTATGGATCGCATTGTGAAGGTAGTTATATTGTAGCCATCAAATCAGAATTGGATTTTTTAATCGATATGCACAATATGCGTAATTCAAGATAATTATATTGGCTTCGACTGAGTGTCCTCATTTTTTTCTAATCAAATGATATACAACTCCAGATAATGAGCATTTACGAAATAACAATTTGTCCGTAATCATTAATGAAAACAGTGCCTCGTTATGCACATTCGTTATGCAGGTAATTAAAAGGAAACTATAGCTATTATAGTGACAGGCTTCGATAAATCTTTTTCATGCATTATGAAGTAGGAAGTTTGTGTTCTAGCAAAGGAAAATTACGTCGTTACTAGTAATAAATGTGAAATCTAAAGAATATATCAGAAATACTTTGCTATCATGTTTAAACTCGTATTGGAAACTTTTTCATTTTAGCATGCTATTATACCTAATGGGGAAGATGCATGAAAATCAAAAGGATGTTTAAATGATATATCATGAAAGTAAATGTAAACAAAGGCATATTACAGAAAAAAGCAGATCATTTTGACTATTAATTTTTATTTGATTAAGGGTCAAAATTGGTGAAAAACCTATGTCGGTTCTGATTTTAGTTTTTTGGAAATCTTTATCAAATTTACGTCATGTTTTATTTCTACGATGTTGGTCTAAAAACAGTATTTTCGGAAATAATTGTAGATTTCGTTTAAGCGCCATACATTTTGCACAGTCTAACCAATGCTGTGACGTCATAGTTGTCATCCATTTTGTATGGAACGTTTTTGCGAGTGGTATGAACAATGACTTTTTTCAAAGCTTCATAACTCATAAAATAAACAACATAATAATGTGTTGCATACACAGATCGGTTTCTATTACTCAGCACTTTCCAATACAAGATGAAAAAAATATTATGCATCTTCCCTATTGCATAAACAGTCTTACACCGCTTTATTTACAGGAAACAGGCGCAAGTTGCGCGCGTCGACGCTGAAAGGGAGGGCATAGTGGTGCCGCTCACGCTAGAAGACTATTGCATCAAGACGCAAGTCAAATCCACAACGCAGGAGTCGCAGGTATTTATACTTTGTCTATTTCAAACGAGGCGACAAAATGATTTAGATTCTTATTGGTAACCAATTAATAGAAAAACAGTTGTATTGTATTGCCAATACCCGAAATTTATATTTTGCGATCGTATCTTTAGAAGGGTGATTCCTAAACAAAATTAAAAAAATCTAATTACTCCGTCAGTTATGTTATCAAAAAATATCGAACAAGTATTTTTTGCTTTATCAAATCAATCAAAATTGACAAAGATAATGCGCATCAAAGTTCGGGAGTGGGGACTCATGAGTCATGACGCCACTTAATGGTAAAAATTGTGCAAAGTCGTGACGTCACGCGGAACTTCAACGCACTATATCTTCGCCATTCTTTGTTTAATTGAGAAAAGAAAAAATACGTTTTCAAGAGTTTTTGATAATATAAATGACGGGCGAAATAGATATTTTCAGGGAACTAGCCTACTGAATGATGAATTGCTGTAGGCGAGTGAATATAGTGAAATATAGATAATGTTTGCACTAGATGCGCTACATTGGTTAACGTAATTTTCTTCTTTAATTCTAAAGCCTTCATTCTTGATGATCTCTACGGTTTCCAGTCCTGGGATTTGCAAACCCTAATCTTTACCTTAGGTACTTTCTAGGACGATACTTTGGTTGCTGCATCTGATGGTTATCATGACGCTAATGTATGCACCACAATAGCTCATTGTGCTTATTTGTGTACTCTTTTATTTGTTTTGAATGCTGAATTATTAGATTGAATCATATGCTGAACGTTATATGCCGAGTTAGTACATGCAATCACGCAGTCTTAGTCTAGACAAAGAGAACTTGCGACAACGCGCAATAAGCTATGAATTTGCATTATTAAAAAGTAGCTATACTTGAATCTAGCTATCAGACATGCGTGACATAGTGATGTAAACCAGCTTTATATTTACAACGCGACAATAGTCGATATCTATTGCGAATCGGGCAGAGCATGGCCTTTATTGATTTTCTTTCCTTTTATAGTATATTTTATAGTATAGTAGTAGGTTGCATTCCAAGATCACCTTGTCCCGTGTATCAAAACTCCATACTATCGGTCGGCTAGCTTCGTAATTAATTTATTTAATGTAGTATAACTTTAGTTTACTCGTGGCTAGAGAGAGAACATACATACATATTATCACGCCCGAAATCCCTAATGGGGGGAGGCAGAGCCACAAGACTATTTGTGGCCACGTTCGATTAATTTATAATAATAATAATAATAATCAGGGGACAATCTTTACACAAATCGATCTAGTCCCAAAGTAAGCTTGGCTTGTGTTATGAGTACTAGACGACGATATAAATACTTAAATAGAGAAATAAATACTTAAATACATAGGAAACATCCAAGACTCAGGAACAAACATTCGTGCTCATCACACAAATATTTGCCCTTACCGGGAATCGAACCCGGGACGCTTGCGTCTGAGGCAGGGTCACTACCAACTAGGCTATCCGCGTCGTCAAATTAGTCCTAAGATGGTATGATGAACCGTATGGTGACAGGTGATCAGCCCATCGCCCATACAGATAGTCCACCATGTTGGAGAGGACCCGTCCCTTAGTCGACTTTTGCGACATGCCAGGATGATAAGCATCTGCACGCATTCTATGCTATTTCTTCACTCCCAGTGCAGCAGAGGAGTGAAGAAAGGAGGAGGAGTTTACATTGCCAACGCGACAATAGTCGATATCTATTGCCAATCGGGCAGAGCATGGCCTTTATTGATTTTTCTGTCCTTTTATGGTACTTGGTTGCATTCCAAGATCACCTTGTCCCGTGTATCAAAACTCCATACTATCGCTCGCCTAGCTTCGTAATTAATTTATTGAATGTAGTTAAACTTTAGTTTACTCGTGGCTAGAGAGAGAGAGTTCGTTTTAAAATATTGACATTAATAACTAATCTAGGAAATGGGCTAATGTATCGGACATACATAGAGGTTTAATTGCTAGCAATACTGTCAAATTCAAATTTTGTCTTTTTTTTGGTTCCAAACAAATGTCTCTCATTCTTCTCTCCTGTGACACCATTCATATCAGCTATACATTTAACAGTAATTTCACAAATATTAAATTACAGTCCATATTAATCAGCATGTTGGGGTTTTATTTCTATGACCAAGGCGGAACACTACTATGGATTTTGTTTTCTGGAATAAACGACATACTTACATATTCATGCAGTGCGAACTTTCGCTTCGTTGACACCTCTAGTTAACTTTTTCTAATACCTAAAAACTAGTTATCATTGAATACGCCCAGTTCAGGCGTTGTCGCTGATTGCCTAGGCTCACATTGATTTGACTTTACGATATCTGCCAATGACGCGCCACTTCCGCATTGTTTATCTCAGGTCGCCTCTGTTCTAACTGTTAACTTAGTTCTTTTGTTCAACAGCGTTAAATTATAATGAAAGCAAATTACGAATGAGCTCTTGCACAAATGACGTATTTCATTATTTCTTTCACGATAGTCTTTCTTTTTTATCTCCTATGTAAACGGACTCGTTTTTTTGGCAATTTATTGCTGCGATTCGGCCTATCGTCAAAAGTTTACATTCAAACTTTTTGTCCCCATTAGTGATGTAATATGTAATATTTTTGCGGATAGCCCGAATTGCAGCAATAAACACTAGCTCGTTTACGAGCCCCTTTAGGGCCAACCGAATGAAAATGTAATTAGGTATAGTAGCTTAATAGGTGTACATAGCTGACGCAAATAAGGAAGTTTAATGAAAAATTCTAATAAGTCCGTCATTTACATTATAAAAATGATTGAACACATATTTTTTCTTTTATCGATTAAACAAAAAATTACGAAGATATACTGCGTTGAAGTTTCGCGTGCCGTCACGATTTTGCACACTTCGTACCAATAAGTGGGGACTTATGGCGTCATAAGTCCCCACACCCGAACTTTGATGCGCGTTATCTTTGTCAATTTTGATTGATTTGGTAAAGCAAAAAATACGTGTTCAATATTTTTTTGATAATCTAACGGACGGACTAATTAGATTTTTTAAGGAAACTACCTTATTGCGAATTAGTGGCATGTCAATATAATTTAATACGGATAATTATCATTATTCATCCTTGAACTCTTGTTTAAGCGAGATTACTATAGTAGGTATTGTATGACACGTGATATAACCTCGTTTTTAAAGAGGTCAACGTCAAATGGAAGAGGTGGCATCAAATGTGGTGATATGTATAGGGAAAAGATGCGCAGTGGCAGCTTTGTGTACTGGTCAAACTGCGAGTTTTCTCTGCCGCTCACAGCACAACATATCGACTGTGGAAATTTCAAATGTCGTAAGGCACATTTTGACATTTCGACAAAATGTTAGCCTAGTTGGGAGTGACCCTGCCTCCGAAGCTAGCGTCCCGTGTTCAATCCCCGGTAAGGGCAAATATTTGTGTGATAAGCACGAATGTTTGTTCCCGAGTCTTGGGTGTTTCCTATGTATTTAAGGATTTATTTCTCTATATAAAAGTATGTATATCGTCGTCTAGTACCCATAACACAAGCCTTTAGAGCTTACTTTGGGACTAGATCGATTTGTGTAAAGATTGTCCCCTGATTTATTTATTTATTATTTAATGTCCCTTATTTCAAATGTCGCAAGGGAGATTTTGACATTTGAAATTTCCATAGTCGATATTGTTTTATGAACATGAACATGCTTTGTAAGGGTAAACTAGTGGCGCTCCCATACTCGATATTTTCCGTTTTGGAAAAAAAAAATGTGATTTAGCCGCGACTTTAAACAATTTCCGTAAGGTTACCTTTTGGAATAAATGTATGGAGAAGCTGATTTTTTTCTGATTGAGCCGGTGTTTATATTCACAAATAACAGAGATTAAGTTCAGTTAGTTTTAGAATCTAAAAAATTATCATACTCTCGTGTCATGTGGATGCTTATCCGTGTAATGTTCCTAGATATAATGTATAGGACCTAGTATCTGTAGCCAAATTACAGCATAGTGTCAGCAGAACCATTGACTAATAAATCTATGCTAAAAAAATATGTGCTGCGCTCTAAATGGTGTTTGTTAATTACCTGATTACTTAATTAAGTAAATTATGTCACTTAGTAAAAACACCAATGAGACTTGAATAGAGTTATGAATTTCCCATTGCTGGACATAATCTCTCTTTCATGATGATTGAAGGTAACATAGTGCCCCCCATGTTAGTCGAAACGATACACTCTTTACAGAGTCATGAATAGCTTTAGCTTTTTGACGAGTGACCGTGCCGACACTCGATATGACATCGCCATTCAAATTATTTATTTTGCAAGTAAGACGACACGGGCTACTTTACATGTCTGAATGTACCAGCGCTTCATTTACAACACCTGCCTTAGCATATTCATGCATATGCGCTATATGCTTTGTGCCTATACTCTGATCACCCTTTTGTTCTTCCAGCTGGATATGACAGATTTCTACGACGATGACTATGATGATCTCGACACCTCCGACGAGGAGCTGGAGGGCGGCGAGGACGGGGACGACAGCGGCAACGGCGAGTCGTGAGGCCCGCAGCGGCCGCCGGCCAGCCGCGATGTACGGACCACTAGACACATATAACATGCTATATAGACTATACATCCTCGAACCTGAAATCTAACTTTGCAGTGCGCTGTAAGGCTTGGTAAGCTTAAAACCGTTGTATCACTTTTTTTTAAATCTTTATGTAGGGGCTTTGATCACTGCTGAACACGTCAGCCCCGTTAGGTCAATCTCTAAATTAATAAAAACGATTGCAACGGGTAATAGAGCTCACTTACGCAAAAAACCAAATACCACCTTCGCTGTATCAGACAAAAGCTCTGCTATGTTCGAATCAACGAGACCTAATTGCGCAAGCAAACTTTCCCTCCCGGTTCGAGTTCGGGAACACTCCTGTAACGAATGATATACATCCTCAATGGTTCGACACGTGTCACAAATTTGGCGAGCATATTCAAATTTCTAAACGTCAAAGCAAATTGGCAAGCTCTGCACTCTTTTTCTTTACTGATGAATGAACTATACGTTAATCTGCCAGTGCTACAAATACCCCTTCGACCAAAGCCTGGTAAACTATCAAACATGCTGATATAGCCTTAAAAGGAATCCGCGAAGTATCGACAAAAGCAAATTGATGAGTGAAACGGGCCCCTAAACCTTTTTCTCAAGCATCTGCACGTAACATTCAGATTTCATGGGTAGGTATATTATTGAGATCTCGAGCATTGGATCGTCATCGTGAAGCGAAACGAACTCTAAAGTCAGCAAGACCCGTTTACATTCTGGTTCTTATTTTATCATCAAAAAGCAACACAAGATTGCAACATTTATTCTGATTTGCTCTTAAACTATGAATAAACCATTTAACCAAGGTGATGCTGAATATGCTTATGTAAAATATCAGAATATAACAATAAGCTATTGTAAAACTGAGTGTTTTTATTTTTTGATAACTCTGAACGTTATTTTTGTACTTCAGGCTTATGGTATAGAAGCCTTTTAAATTTTGTGATGTAGTCACTCATGTTCGATAAATTTATTAAGAGAAAAGTTAAAAAAAATACATTTATAGACTTGGCTAGCAGATACATTCTAGAAAACTATGTTCAGGCTTGGACAATGGCTTTGCGCCTGAAATAACAAATTATTAAATTTAATATCCTGGCTAGAGCCATGTAGAGACATGAAACCGTTTTCCTTTAGGTATCCAAGAACGATTCTATTTTCGAGCGTAAACCATGGAAATGAACGATATGCCACTAAGATAATAATCATCTTTATGTTCTGCATATATCCATACTAATATTATAAATGCGAAAATAAATCTTGTCTGTCGGTCTGTTACTCTTTCACGGCTAAACCGCTAAGCAGATTTTGATGAAATTTGTATGGAGATAGATTGAGCCCTGGCAAAGGACATAGGCTAGTAACTGGCCGAGTAAAGTGAACTGAAAAGTAACTGGACGACACTGTTAGTTAAGTGCAAAGCCGGTGCGTTTATGTCGTAAATCGTAATGGCGCAACTACATTTTTACTACGCCCCAGTCGTGCTATTCGCGTACTGGTTTCAATTGCGTTTGATGTGTGGCTCGTGGGTGATTCTAACTAATCTATGTCCATTGGTTACTCTGCCAATAAAGCCACTGCGCCGAGAGATAATTGAAACCCACTATCCTCTCTAGTTAGTGTCAAAACGAATCGTTCCTTATCGAGTAAGTTGTAGTTCTAAATAAAATGCATGAAGTTGGTATTCAGCAGCTGCGCTCAAGGGTAAAAAATGCTTCGAACTTCTTGTGGCCATACTTAAGCCCTAAAGTTATTGAAAGCCTTCCTGGCCTGCCATCGTAGAACCTGTCTTTAGTAATGAGTCTTGCCGCCTTTCATTCTTAATTATAAACGTTATAATTTGTAACTCCCCCATCCTCTCTAGGCTGGCAACGCATTGGCAGCACCTCTGGTGTTGCAGATGTCCATGGGCGGCGGTGACCACTTTCCATCAGGTGGGCCGTCTGCCTGTTTGTCAGCCAATTGACATTAAAAAAAAAACTGCCAGATCAATAATGTAGATCAGGTCAGACATTGGATTGAGATATTTAGGTACATTATGTTTAATAGTATCTGTAACAAACGCCGAAAACAGATTTATATAAATACTTTGTCGTCGCGTTAGCGTCTGAACTTGTATACATTTTGGTTAATTTTCTTATGTAGCATATCAAGGGTAGACTTAACGGGCCTGAAGGACATTCACCGAATGCCCGAAACTATTAAAAAAGGCCCATCGAACTGCAATTTAAAACTAACAAATGTCTCAGCTGCGTAGACAACAGTTACATATAGCATACGTAAGTAGTGCACGGATCACACGATACATCTTGGCATGAGACTAAACATTTTGTTGGCATTTGCTTGCAGTAAAATGCATTTATTTCGATGTGTGTATATCTATGTCAAATTGAGACGGATATCGAGCACTTAACTAGTCGTAACATTCAAGTTTGTTCTAATAGAAGCATTGAATTTATATTGTTCGACATATACTAACATATTCCTACTAATTAATATGCGCGATCCGAACAGCGACTCTAACAGAGATTTTCTTAAACTTGGTTATAGTATGTTAGTATAAAATAAGTCAATACCTAAAATACGGTTTTGTCTATGATCCTTTTGAGAGTAGTTCATGTTTTGTATATACCTATCGTCGATCGTAGTTGCTGTATATAGATAGCATTATATCATGTGGGTGTTAATGTACTGTATATGTTAGGAGTAGGGGTACAGTGAACTATTTTGGGAACTGTCATATGACGAGTTGTATAAAGATCTAGGAACCGCTTCATATTTTAAGCTTTTGACCAGCTGACGAGTAGACGATTTGAAAATGTCTTCTTTGAATGATGGTCTAATTATAAAAATTAATGTTTTAAGTTGTCTATACCGCTTGCCCGAACTGGATAGATAATCTTACAACTATGAAGCGATCGAATGAATTAATAGAAAGCTTTATTTTTATAAACTTTACGACAATTATGTTCTGTACTACTAGCACCATTCATATAGACAACTTGTAAGTTATATACGGAAATCTTCACCATGTCTGTGATTCAAAACTTACTTGTCTAATTGAACCATCTCTTAATATTAGTTAGGTTATTTAAGATTTATTGAGTTATTAGCGAATTTTTCAAATGTCTTTTTATTTTTTATGTTTTATTTTGTATTTATCATCACAATTGCCTACGAGTTGTCTTCAGTTTCTTAATTGTATTGAGCATCTCATTTTGGCTCGGTCGTAGTCATAATAAATGTATATTGTAGTGTCATGCGCTTCACTAGGACGTGGCATGCACAGTTTTCAGGTTGGACACTAAAAAAATAAACATGTACAGAGATTTATAATGAGTATGCTCAAACATTATAATTAATACTAAAGAAACACCGTAAGTTAATTAGAATAATACTGGCTCTCATTAACATCCTAATCCTGGCCAGCATACGATAAATGCCTACCTATATGATTTTAATTAATAAACGAAATTATTTGTAATTTACATTGTAAGTAAAAATGAATCTTAATGGTTAGTGTGCACTAAGTTAATGGACTTTAAACTGTTGAGATCAATTAAACTGATAACTGAATTACTCTTGGCTTACAAATTATAAATTAGATATTTGAAACCACTGTAAAAATCTTCAGTAAAATTAAATTCTTAATGCTGTCTGTCGTGTTTAATAAGACTACAACCTCTGTTAATTAACCCCGATAATTCGTCCAGAATGTAAGTACCTATGAACTTAAGTTACATGGTAAGTGGTTTGGCAAATCATTGTAGGTAAATTACACGACGAGAATGTTAATTAATTAATAATAATAGAATTAATAAAGTAAAAGTGTTTGGATGCGAAATTTTGTTTTATTTGTGTTAAGTAGGTATACCTTTATCGTTAAACACCTGCCCCCTTAGCACACTACTTTTTACATAGATACATAGCATCACGCCCGAAATCCCTAATGTGGTGGGCAGAGCCACAAGACAACTTGTGGCCATGTTCGATTAATTAGTCCTAAGATGGTATGATGAACCGTATGGTGACAGGTGATCAGCCCATCGCCCATACAGATAGTTCACCATGTTGGAGAGGACCCGTCCCTTAGTCGCCTTTTACGTCATGCCAGGCCCCCAATTCTCGCTGCATTCGAGATAATGTCTATTGCGAGACATGCGCGGTCACAGGGGACATGACCCCCCCCCCAAAATCGTACACGTCAAATAGAAAAATCAAGTCTAAAAAAAAAGTTTAATTTACTCGACACATTTTATTATTAGTGACCCCCCCCCAAAATTTCAGGCTGCGACCGCGCCTGTTGCGAGATTAAACGTCAGATTGATACAGTTGTGTCAAACGGCTGTATGAACTGACGTTTAATCTCGATTGTGAGATTATCTCGAAAGCAACGAGATTTGGAGGCCAGGATGATAAGCATTCTATGCTATTCTTCACTCCCAGTGCAGCAGAGGACTACTTTTTATCGCGCACATAAAGCATTTGTCCCTTTCGCACTCGCTTATTAGTTAAAAAGTGAGATAATGTCGATTTCGAGATTAAACGTCAGATTCATACAGTTGTGTCAAACGACTGTATGCACTGACGTTTAATCTCGCAATCGATATTATCTCGAATGCAGCGAGAATTGGGGGCCAGATTCTTACAGTTGTGTCAAAGAACTTAATGCACTGACGATGAATCTCGAATGTGTTTGAATTTGTTAGTTTTATAATTATAATTTTAATAATAATAAGTATGTTTATAATATTATACGTTTATTCAACTGAATGTCTTGATTCGTTGAAACATTTCATGCAATAGAAAAATAGCATCTGCCAGCGATACCATCCTATCGAAGTTCTGGAACCGAGCATGGGGCATAGGTAGGGTATACACAGTATGTTTATCAAATAATCCAAATGTACATCAGAATTTCATTCGTTCTTTGTGGAAATGAAATGAGAATAGTCCTCGTTTAATTGGGCAACAATGGGTATGTAATGCTTCAAATTACGTGTCAGTAATTATAATAAACAAACTAAATGAGGATTATTTATTATCATGCTAAATCAGATTAGCCAACATTACCAATTACGACACTAACATTATTGTAATACTTATTCTGTGCGGCTGCTGTCATGTCATATCAAAACAAGTTTTCTAATCCACTTGCTGTGTTGTTTATTTTATTTGCAATTTATTAATTAGCAGAATACTTTCAGCGAGTTATTTTTAATAGTGAAACAATGAGTTGTGTCAGTGATTTGTCACAGTCGAATGAATATCTGAGTTTTCGAAGCAGCATTCCATTGAGAAAAATCATAGTGGATTCAGATGGTTCCAAGGTAAATGATTTTCGCAATACCTTATTATTCCTATCCTTGTTAATGAGCGTAATAACTAATTAATTGGGTATTTAAGGCGTGGAGGATATTTGATTCCGGACCAAAGTCGGTAACATGTCCGCTGGTATGTTTACCGCCTGTGTCGGGAACGGCGGATACTTTCTTCATGCAAGTGATGGGTCTTGCTTCACGAGGCGTGAGGGTGATCGCAGCTGAGCCTCCACCGTACTGGAACTTGAAAGAATGGTGCGATGGGTTCAAGCGACTCATGGATTACCTTGAGCTTGATAAAGTGCATATTTTTGGAGCTTCATTAGGTGAGTTTGTATTGGTCTTAATTATCAATCAAGTATTATTAAAGCTTTTACTCGTGCAGGATTGTTCACTTAACTTTCTTTCTGTTTCTTATAATTATCATATGAATGGTCAAGTAATCGCCTGTAAACCAATCAATATCAATTTATAAAGTTATACACTGTTACAACAAAAATCAATAATGTTTCATTTTATTTTAGGTGGTTTCCTTGCACAGAAGTTGGCGGAACAAACAATAAATTGCCCTCGGGTAGCATCTCTAGTACTCTGCAACACATTCACAGACACATCTGTGTTTGAGTTTAAGGATTCGTCTGCTTTATTCTGGCTGCTTCCTTCTTTAGTGCTGAAGAGAATGCTGATGGGCAACTTCTCGGCAGAAAAGGCTGATAGAAGAATCAATGAAGCCATTGATTTTATGGTTGAAAGAGTAAGAGCTATTTATTACTTATGTAACTTAGAATAATGACTGATTTGAACCTTTTATTTTTGTCTGAAATTCTAAAGCTTAAAGGCTTTTATGCCATATGTACCATTTACGGAGAAGGTTTAAATAGTAAATAATCTTAACATGGAAAGCCTATCTATACATATTAAACAGTACCGTGACTCACTTATAGACAATGCACAGCCTAAACGGGTGGTCCTAGAGGTTTCAAATTTGAAGGAGACATTCCTCGAGTACCCTAGAGGTGCACTAAGGAGGGATTTTTTTAAATTCCATCCCTAAAGGGCTGATAAAGTTTGTATGGAAAATACCGTAGGCAAAGCTGTGGCGGATCCTCTAGTTAATAATAAGGGGCTTCAGTATTAGAAGTCTCCAAATGTATCTTTATCCAATATGAGAGTTTAATTAAAGTGTGGAGTGAGGCTAGTGGCTGAGTATCCAAAGAATTTACTTCAATACTTGGTAGTGTTTACATTGTAATAAAACATATAATACTTATCTACACATTAAAATGATAATGAAGTGTGCTGATGACCTTTTGATTTGAAACTGTAGAGACAAAGCTAAATTATGTCGGTATCCTATTCACATTGTATACAGTGACACTTGTTTAGTAGGCATTGGACAAGATTTTAACAGGGATTATGATATTTCGTTATTCGATTTTTCTAGATGTATTGCAACATAGTCACCATATATAGCAATTCATGATGATATAGTCTAAGCCAGTGGCGTAGCGTGTCTTGGAGGGGCCCTGTATCAAAATTAGTTGGGGGGGCCCAAATGAAGGGTAAAGATTTCTTACAAAAGGCCTCTGTAGCCCGGGGGCCCCGTAGATACGGCTGAAAGCTGCGCCCCTGGTCTAAGCACAAAAGATAAAATAAATGAATTATTATTATTTAAGTTATTGTATGTCCAAAATGCCCTACAGAAAAACATATGCACAAGCTAAGAGTGTGCCAAAACTGAATGGAAAGAAGCGTTATTGGAGTGAAAATAAAAGATAAAATAAAACTAATGACAATAAAAGAAAAAACAAAATTCAATAATGCAGAGACCACGGTAAAAACACTAAAATGGAGATGGACGGGCCACATGATTAGGGACAAAACACCCAAATGGACAAGAACTATCACAGAGTGGTACCCCAGAACAAATACAAGAAAACGAGGTAGACAAATCAAAAGATGGGAGGATGACATCATAAAGATAGTAGGAAAAAGATGGGTTTAAATCGCTAGAAATACCCAAATGGACAAGAACTATCACAGAGTGGTAACCCAGAACAAATACAAGAAAACGAGGTAGACAAATCAAAAGATGGGAGGATGACATCATAAAGATAGTAGAAAAAAGATGGGTTCAAATCGCTAGAAATAGAAACGAATGGAAAAACCTGGAGGAGGCCTATGTCGCCCAAAGACAATCTGCTAACAAGCAAAAGGAAGGAAAGGGAAAAAGTAAAACTAAAGTTACTGCATAAAACTATATTTATTTTAAGAAAAAGAAAATTAAATTATTATTCTTTTATAACGTATAACAGTTGTACACAGTTCTGACAATAAACGCTTATCTTATCTAAACAAATACCTTATCAAGCAGGGGCGTATTTACCCTAGGGCCAAGGGGTCTATGGCCCGGGGCAGCAGGCTGCGAGGGGCGGCTTCGTAGCCTTCTCTGGGCGCCTTTAATTGTCAGGCTTACATACTTAAAATATTTTTTATTACTTAATGGGGCAACAAATCTAACTGGCCCGGGGCGCCAAATCTTTAAATACGCCTCTGTTTTCAAGTGCATCTTAATAAAAACTTTTCACAACCTGCACTCTGAATATTCAAGGTGGAATATTTTAGGCTTTCTTGTCAGCGTTGCAGTTGCGATAAAAATAATAGAAGGCTATAGACTTCTATGGACTGTAATTAATGAATAAGTGCAAATTGAAATATAAAGAAATGGAATACCCAACTGACATGTAACTTGATGTTATTAATAAAGTATTGTATTGTATTGTATTGTATGTGAAAGAAGATTGTAATCCCATGATTGACGAAGACGCGGTTAGCCTAGTTGATAGTGACCCTGTGTCTGAAGCTAGCGGTCCCGGGTTTGATCCTCGTTAAGGGCAAATATTTGTGATGAGCATCGATGTTTGTTCCTGAGTCTTGGATGTTTCCTATGTATTTATTTCTCTATATAAGTATGTATATCGTCGTCTAGCACCCATAACACAAGCCTTTAGAGCTTACTTTGGGACTAGATCGATTTGCGTAAAGATTGTCCCCTGATTATACAGTTTCAAATAATGTTACAGCTGGAATCACTCAACCAATCTGAATTAGCATCCCGACTGACACTCAACTGTTCGCCAAGCTACATGCAGCCGCATGTCCTGAGAGACATTCCGATCACAATCCTGGATGTCTGGGATGAGTGCGCTTTGAATCCAAACGTCCGCGAAGAACTTTACAAGTCATACCCTCACGCGAAACTGGCGCATTTAAAGAGTGGGGGCAATTTCCCCTATCTGAGCAGAAGTGATGAAGTTAATTTGCATTTATTGGTAAGTATGTGTATGCCTTGAATAAGAATTAAAGAGGAGTGTGAACCAACGGCAAAAATCACCCTTCACCCTGTTAACCGTTTTTTACAAATTTTTCGTGACTTTCAGTCAGAACAAAATCAAAGGTTTTTTGAATTCTGATTAAAGATCAAATAAGTCAAATAGTGCCGAAATTAGTTTTGTATGAGAATGCTGAAACAACAATAAAACTGAATTTATTGATTATAGTAAAAAAATCAAAACGTATACACCTAGATTTTGTTCTGACTGACAACCTATCAAAAATTGGTGAACATTGGTTAACATTTAAGAGGTGGAAATCGTCAGCGACTTTTGTACGAAAAGCCGTAGGTTCACATTCCTCTTAAGTGGTGGTAATCGTTATCGCCTTTCGTATGAAAAGGGGTGATTTTTGCCGTTGGTTCACAATCCTCTTAAGCAGCTGTTGCACACAGCAATATTACAGATGTAGACTGGTAGCACTGCTTACCAATGACCGTGGGATCCTTACGAATTCATATTGTCATATTATTCTATACAACAGTGAAATTTCTAGAGAGACAAATGTCAGATTACTTTGTGAAATTAATGTGATTACCTAATTAATAGCGCAAAGGGGATCAGAAAATATTAATCATGCTTTGCAGTATCTTCCCAGGTGTATAATAACCAATAACCCATAATTTTTCCTCGCTTCCAACCAAGGGCATTCTCGCGATGCTTACTTTTGAGGTGTCAGAACGCGAATCTGACACCATCGCACGTTCAGTCTCATGCCAACCACGGTCCCCGTTTGAGTGACACTGTTACAATTGAAAAAATGCCCTCCCGCATCGTGCGGTGTGAGACCGCAGCACCACCGAACCCACCGTCTACAACGATATGATAGCGTGTGAATCAAGCAATATACGACCTTTGTATGTATGTCGTAAGTGTTAGAGTTTTATCTATAGTATTAAAAAATAATTCTCTTGTCTTTGGCCTGTGCCTTGTGCTGACTATGGCGGGCTTATATTATAATAAAATATAACTAACAATTACATCTTTTAATCGTTACTTCGAATAGGTTATGGGCCCAGAAGCCCAAGTCAGCCAGATGGCATAGTTTAGAATAGGGCAGTTCAGAGTTAGCAATAAAAAGCTTCAGAAGGCTAGTATTGTAAAGTAAAAGCAAAATGGCTTCTGCCGTAATAAATGGCGTGCCTCATCTAGAAGGCACAAATTTTTCAAATTGGCTGTTCAGAGTACAGATATTAATGGAAGAAAAGGGATGTAGAGATGCCATTGACAATGATTTAAGCCAGGATATTATTCTTAAAAAGATAAAAGAAGATGATACATTTAAGACAAAAGACGCGAAAAGCAAGAGCATCGTAGTGCAGTCTCTTAAAGATAACCACTTAGAATACATTAAAGATTGCAAAACAGCGAAATCCATGATAGAAAGTTTAAGACAGATGTTTGAGAAGAAAAGCACGTTAGGAAAGCTATATCTGCGACGTAAATTACTCACTCTCAAGCACAAACCAGAGGAAAAGCTTGAAGATCATTTCAACAATTTTGACCTTCTTGAGAACTTGAAACGGATAAAAAGATGGAGGAATCAGATAAAGTGTGCCACTTGCTACTGAGTATAGATAATGCAGTCTACCAACCGGTTATAACAGCACTTGAAGCAGCTAACAATGAGCTCACATTGGAGTACATTAAGAGAAAATTACTTGATGCTGAATTAAAACTAAATAATAATAGCAATTCTTCGACACAGGAATGCTCCTTCCCAAGCGAAGGGATGAAATGTTTTAAGTGTGGTGACACAACTCATTTTATTAGGAATTGTCCAAAAAACTCAGGTTTTTATAGAGGAAGAGGCCGAGGTCCCACTCGTCGAAGACGTGGAAGAGGATTCAGGAGACCCATGTCATCATCAGCTGCCCATACTGTATCGGAAGACTTCTGTTTTATAGCATATGCAGGAAGTGCTGCAGAAAACTGCCAAGATATTATATTTGTCATTGATTCTGGAGCTACCTATAATATGGTCAATGAAAGGTACATTGACATCATGAGTGATATACAGGAAATACCACAAGTAAACATAAAGGTGGCTAATGGTGAAATAATTAAAGTAACTCGCAAAGGCAAAATAAAATTAAAATCAAAAGAAAATGTCATGTTTACTATGGAGGCACTGATAGTAAAAAATCTTTCACATAATTTAGTTTCTGTGAGAAAATTGAGCGATCATGGGTGCACAGTGCTATTTAAAAAGGACAAAGCTACAATAAACTCTCCTTAAGGTCGGATAAAAGTGCAATCAAATGGATGCTTATTTATCCTAAAGGCTTCACCAGTTGAGTTAAGTTCATTGGTCACATCAGATGGAGGCACATGGCACAAAAGATTAGGTCATCTCAATCATGCTGGCATGCGATTATTGGGCTTACCGCTGTCAAATCAGAAATGCTCCATATGCATGGAGGCTAAAGCAACCAGGAAAGAGTTTGCAGTACAAGAGTTACCAAGGACAAAAAGAATAGGTGAACTAATTTATTGCGACATTGGAGGACCAATAAGTCCAGCAACTAAAAATGGAGAGAGATTCTATTTAACAATAATTGATGATTATTCACACTATACAGAAGTGTATATCCTAAAATACAAGAGTCAAGCCACAGACTATATAATTAATTATATAAACAGGATGAAATCAAACAAATTAAATGTAAGCAGAATAAGAACTGATAATGGTGGTGAATTTCGGGGGTTAGAGCTGAAGAAGTATTGTGAGACATCAGGAATAAGACAGGAATTTACATGCAGCTATACACCTCAGCAGAATGGAGTAGCTGAACGCTTGAACCGAACCCTAATGGACAGAACCAGGGCGTTATTTCTAGATAGTAACCTACCAAAAAATCTGTGGGATGAAGCACTGAGATGTGCCACATATCACTTGAACAGATCTCCAACTGTAACTTTGCAAGGCAAAACCCCAGCAAGTATTGTATTTGGAAAGTTAAAATTAGAAAATCTTGTAGTATTCGGAAGCAAGGCATGGGTGCTAAACTTGCCGAGAAGAGGAAAGCTTGAACCAAGGGCTATAGTTTCAAGAATGGTAGGGTATAGTCCAAGTGGCTATCGGTTGTGGAATCCCATAACAAACGATATAGTAATATCAAGGAATGTAAGATTTGATGAACAAGATTATAAATTTAAAGAAGAGGAGATAGAAACAGTGAACAAGGAGAACATAACATATTATGAAGAAGAAAACAATGGACAAGAACAGGAAACAATAACAGAACAGGATAAAAAAGGGCAGTCAGTTCCAGTTTCTGTGAACCAAACTCAAAAAGGTTCCTGCACTGTTTTACAGAATGAAGAGGCAAGACCAAAAAGAAGTATAAAATGTCCAGAAAGGTATAATGACTTTGAATTGAATCTGGTATATGCATTAATCACGGAAAATGATCCTCTCACATATCAAGAGGCCATAGAGCAAAGCCTGGAGTGGAAGGAAGCCATAAACAAAGAGGCAAAGTCCTTACAAGACTTAGAAGTTTGGACTGAAAGTTTACTTCCAGAAGGTAGGAAAGCCATTGAAACTAAGTGGGTTTTTCGCACTAAACAAGATGGAACCAAGAAAGCGCGCTTAGTTGCCAAAGGTTTCCAGTCAGATTCCAATAGTCAAGAAATATACTCACCTGTTGCTAAAATAACAACAATAAGACTTTTGTTATCACAGGCTATATCACAAAATTGGGTAATAAGACAGCTTGATATTCCATCAGCATTTTTAAATGGAAACTGGATCCAGATTCAGAAATCTACATTAAGATTCCAGAAGGAGTGAAAGCTACTAGTGAAAATGTAGTTTTAAAGCTTAAGAAAGCATTATATGGACTTAAAGAAGCCCCGCGCTGTTGGAATATGACAATAAATGATTTTTTCGAGACTATTCAAATGAAAAGGTCTAAATATGATGTATGCCTTTACACAGGACCGAATATATGGCTGGTTATATTTGTCGACGATATATTAATTATTGGAAACACAGAAAGCATAGAAGATGTAGTTCAGAAACTAAAATGTCAGTTTAAAGCCAAAGATATGGGCTCTGTCAATTGTTTTCTAGGTATTGACATAGAACGAAGTGAAAACACTTTAACATTATCACAAGAAAGATTTATTGATAAAATGCTACATCAGTTTAATATGTATGACTGTAATCCAGTAGCTACTCCCATGGTTACCAATTTTCAGCCTGATCTAACTTCTGAAAACAGAAAAGAACATAAATTACCATATAGGGAGTTAATTGGTTGTCTGAATTATATTGCTACAATGACTAGACCAGATGTTACCTTTGCTACCAGTTACTTGAGTAGATACCTAGACAAATTCACAGAGGAATTATGGAGAGCTGCAAAACGAGTCCTCAAGTACCTAAAAGGAACTAAGAATATAAAATTAACATACAGAAGAAATTTAGAAAATAATAACAGTATTTTAGCCTATTCGGATGCTGATTGGGCAGGGGATAAGTCTGATCGCAAAAGTACCAGTGGAATGGTTATTTTTCATGGCAATAATCTTATCTCCTGGGCATCCAAGAAGCAGACTTCTGTTGCTCTGTCAACCGCTGAATCAGAATATATTGCTGCTGCAATGTGCACTACTGAGCTTTTGTACATAAAAGGTCTGTGTAGTGAATTTGGTCAGTGCAATTCGGTTTTATTGGTGGACAATCAAAGTGCTCTAAAAATAATTCAAAATTATGAAAACACTAAACGCTCAAAGCACATTGACATTAAAGTGCATTTCATAAAAGATATTGTGTGCAAGAAGTTAATTCAAGTGGCTTATGTTCCAACTGACAATAATTTAGCGGACTCAATGACTAAACCATTGTGCTGCGAAAAATTTAAGTTTATAAGAAGTAATCTGTTTAGTGAGTAGGGGTTATGTTACATTTGTTTTTTTTTAGTTTGACAGTTAATTTTCTTTGAAGTTTTTTTTTTTTTTTTGTATTGAGTTGAGACTTGAAATTGAGAGGGGCTGTTAGAGTTTTATCTATAGTATTAAAAAATAATTCTCTTGTCTTCGGCCTGTGCCTTGTGCTGACTATGGCGGGCTTATATTATAATAAAATATAACTAACAATTACATCTTTTAATCGTTACTTCGAATAGTAAGAACTAAGACATCAGCAGCAGGGTGTGGTTAAGCCATGGCGGTGGCGTTCGACAACCTTCTATGGGACTTGTTACACGAAATTGTACTGATAGGCATATCCTTTTTTTGAGATGTTTGCAAGTATTACTTGGTATTTAATAATTATTTGTCTTATTCCAGATTCATATGCGTCAGTTTGATGGCACGGACCTGTCGGCATCCTATTTAAGTCTTCACAAAATGCCCACGCCATCCAACAGTCTCCCTGAAGTAGGAACAGTCAGCTATTTCAATCAGCGCGATAAATTTGTTAAAATATCATAATTGGCCAATGAGGATGCTTACAGAGGAACATGGGTGCCGGCAGGAGAAAATACAGGGAAAAATATTAAGAAAGTTTTTTTTAATTAATAGTACAGTACTATTACAATAAGTTCACCATTCGGCCATCCTCGGCTATTGTCGGCATCCCTCGTTTTTCACATAGAGTATATCAAATTACAGATATGACTTTTAAATATATTACCCGTTATCTTATGAAACACAATACAACAGAAGGATATCAGCAACAAAACCTCTTAATAGCTCTAAAGTAGTCTAAAGTAACACAACTTTTATATTGAAATGAGAAAAATAATTAGTGACTATTTTTTGTCAGTATGACACGAATGACAAATATCGTAATGTTACCTTACGTAAAACAGTAACTACTGATTAATAAAGAATCATTATTTATTTTTATATTATAGGCACGTTTATATACATAAATAAATAATGCATGTCCATATCGCTTCTGTAAACTTCTTAGGTCTACTGTTAAGTAATGTCATCATGGCAGCGTTTACGATACTTTAAGTTGAATGCTACCTAAAAGAAATCGCAGCAATGTAATTTGTGTCATTTTCGTCTCCGGCTTTAGCCGATAATAGCCGAGAAAAGTCGAATCGCTAACTGATTTTCATTGTACTGTACAGTGTATAGAAGCTGATGCACTTCCCCGAAAGTAATCCTGGCGGCGCAAATGTCGGAGGAACTTGTAAACCCATCGCGGCATGTAACAATTAATGGGATAACATTAAAATCAACATAGCAAATGCGGTCACAAAAAGAGATATAACACGATTTTTTTTTTCAACTAGTTAGTGGTTAGCTTATTCAAGAGGCATGATTGATTTATATACCTGGTCAATATTTTATTACATATGTACGTAAACGGAGCTAAGCGAAACAGTAATCAGGTTTCTCTATTAATCATCTCAATGTCTCATTAATGATTTCAAGCAATCCGATTGATCAGATCCACTCCTATACTTTACAGTGGCGGAGCCTGCCTACAAGCCGATTCCTGACGGCTTTACCAAGTTAGAAAGATACGGCTAGCTGTCGTGAAATCCATGTTACTCTAACTAAATGTTAGAATCGCACGTACGGTTCTAATTCTTCCGGCTTCCCTTAGGAAATATTTGACGCTTCGCCACTGATACTTTATGTAAATATTTATTACGCTAGCGGCACGAAAAGTCAAAACAAATGACTTAATTAGCTTGGTGGTAAGTTATCTGATCGTGTAAATTTGTGCCTATACTCTAGTTTTAAGTAGATATTACAATAATTACCTATGCTATATATAACACTGCGTCTGACGTTTTGTCTACTTTACGGTAGTTCCTTACTTTGACAATACACTGTTATTGTTATTTTTAAATGCTATAATACTCTATTCGTATAGGTAACTAAATGTAAACAGACTAACCCACGTGACTCACCTAATCCAGTCAATCTTTTTTATCTATGGTAATGTCTTTATTGGCTCTTTTAGATCTATGTTATGTACTGATTGGCTGGTTAGCCGAGTCACATGAGTTTGTTTACATTTAGCTTACTACATAGACGAATAGAGCATAGTTATTTAGGGTTAGTTATCCTCGTGAGGTCCCGGCCTAAACTAAAGGCAATTGATAAAATTACCATAAAAATTAATAAAGGGCTAAGGTCTGTAGTTTATAGCCCTTGCCAAGGCTCCGTAGTGACTGAGGCTGGCTGTCTGCCAGTGTCATTAACCTTTTGACCGCCACAGTCGGCTGCAGCCGTCAGACGATACAGGGTAAAAAAGTCGTTCACTACCTTGGCTTAAAGTTGAAATTCGTGTTACTTCTCAGACATGCTTGGCGGTCAAAAGGTTAAAAATATAGGAAGCCAATTGGTGTTTTCTTTTCCCGGCTCACCGCTTAGCTTCGCACAGATCTTATGGAAAACCAACGTGAAGTGGCAATAGTTTTGTATTCCTCTACTTCATTCATACTTCAGTGTCTTCACGCCCTGAAATTTCGCACGAGTGAAGCAGGGCGGCGAACCTATTCCCGTTTCACTCATCACGAGTAAGGACGAAGGTAAATTCAATTTTGAGAAAATATTTATATGTAATGTTGTTTGTATTCTAGTGTGGTTAATAAGAGGCTAGATATACTTTTTAATAAATTTGTTGTATTTTATAAGACTGCTCAATTGGCTGAGTGAAATTGTTGACTATATATAATTATACCTTTGTACTCAACTTGATTTTAATTAACCTCTCCATTTCCGGTTGTGGGCTATTTTAAGGGGCTAGTTTTTCAGAAATTTATTGTTGCAATTCGGGTTATCTTCAAAAGTTTACATTCAAAGTTTGTGTCGCCATTAGTGATCTAATATGGGGATCTGTTTTGTGATAGCCCGAGCAAATAAATTGCCGAAAAGTTAGCCCTTTTCTAAGCCCCTTTAGGAATATGGGAAAATACTTTTCATTGATGGGACCTATACGAGAGTTTCCTCGAACCATAGGAATAGAATACTATTGGAAACGCGCTTCCGCTGTAGGCTTGAGCAGTCTACGGACGCGTTGCCGCCATCTATCGGCACGAGGAGTAACATGCAACTAGATGTCAAATGAAGCTGTCAGAGGCGCGGCTGTCTATGCAAACTAATGTTTTTAATTCCCTTATATTATGCTTAGACAAGGATCTGAGCTTTTTCTAAAGAGGCTGGTAAACGTAAGGTTTTCGGCAATTCATTAATGCAATTCTAGGCTATCCTCAAAAAGATTACGTAATTACATCACAAATGGGGACAATTTTTTTAATGTAATTTTTTTGAGTATAGCCCGAACTGCAGCAATACGTTGCCGTAAAACTAGCGTAAATATTTTTAGTACTCCATGAATCCAATCAGACGCGAATGCCGGTTTTTATTACGAAAATATTGGTTTTATTTTGAGCACGTGCTTTTCGACCAGTTAGTAAGTACTATACCTAATATATACGTGTGTTAGGAAACCTTAAGAGGAGTGTGAACCTGGCTTTTCATACAAAACGTGGAAATCGTTATCGCCTGGTAACGATTTCCACCCCTTAAATGTTAACCGATGTTGGTCAATTTTGGATAGATTGTCAGTCAGAACAAAATCTAGGTCTACACGTATTGATTTTTTCACTATTATCTTTAAATTCAGTTTTATTGTGGCTTCAGTATTCCCATACACAACTAATTTCGGCATTATTTGACTTTCTTGATCTTTAATCAAAATTCAAAAAACGCATAGACCTAGATTTTGTTCTGACTGATAACACGGGTCAACATGAAATTTGACTTTGATTGCAAAGCATTAAATTTCGGTAGTTTAGGTCGTAATTAGACGGAAAAAAAATATATGGCATGAAAAACTTTGCTTTTGTGCTTAGAAGACTGATTGAACGAAATTTTTAAAAATCTCGGATTTTAATTTTTGATTGAAAATAAAACTATTGAAATAAAAATGTTTATTATTTTTATTAAGTTTTACTATCAACTTAGCTTACAGAAAAGTGGAAAATAACTTAAAAGTGCACACTTTTACTTTTTCTTTTATGTTCATAGCTACTTTCTCTCAATAAAACCCAAATATAGTCGACAATCATGTTTTCATTGTATTGGCCTTGATAGCGTTGTTCAAAATTCATGATGTCCTGATGGAAACGTTCTCCTTGCTCTTCGGAATAGGCTCCCATATTGTTTTTAAATTTATCCAAATGAGCATGCAGCATATGTACTTTTAATGACATCCTGCAGCCCATGGCCTTAAAATTTGTAAGCATATCCTCAACCAACTTTTCGTAGTTTTCAGCTTTATTATTTCCTAAAAATCCAGAAACTACTGCTTTAAAACTGTTCCAACTTGCTTTTTGAGTACGATTCAGCAACGTTGGAAACTTTTCATCGGCGAAAATCTGTCTTATTTGCGTCTATTTATTTTGGATTCATCGCTTAATTAAATAAAAATTGCTTACCTTCCAAACACCTTTTACAATCAACATGTGGAGCCCATGGCTTATTTTGATTCCGTACAGGACAGTCAAAATATGCTTCATAGGCTTCACAGAGAACGTGAGATGTCTTTAGTTCATATTTCACGTCTCGAACTTTAATAAATTGACCACATATAAAACAAAATGCATCAGCATCGTATTTGCACTTTCGTGACGACATTTTAAGTTATTCTGGGCTTGTAAATAACACCTGATGGTTGTTTATCACTCGGGTGCCATCTAGCGCCACAGTGTAAACGTTAATACCCCACTCTCACCGCGCGGTCTTTTTAAAAATATTAAAATCAATTAAAATTTATGAAAAAATTGAAAAATGAGTATTATTATTATAACTATCACAAAAGCAAACTTTATACCGAAAAAAGGTATTTTCTTTTCGTTTTTGTGCATAACTAACTGGAAAATAATAGTATAAACTTTAGGACAAAGAACGAAAAATTTTTTGTAGAGTCGTGTAACCTATCAAAAATTGGTCAACATCGGTTAATATTTAAGGGGTGAAAATCGTTATCGCCTTTTGTATGAAAAGGGTGATTTTTGCCGTTGGTTCAGTTCTCGTAATCGTTGTGATACGCGCGATACAGAGAGGTAAGGCGGAGCGTGAGGCGTTGTAGGCAATTATTTGTAGTCTTTGCTGTAAAATCCATATAACGCCGCCAAAGATGCCCTCCTAATAATATATTAATTAATTTATTATTATTTTATTACTTATTTTTAGAAAAGGGTAATTCCTATCCTTGGGCCTATATTTTGCAACAATAGTCCTAGGTGAAGTGAGATCTTGAGAAAGGCGACGAAAATAGAGATTCCTATCCCCTTCCTGAACCCCAATCCTCGGTGCATTCGAGATAGTGTCACATGTATGAATCTGACGTTTAATCTCACATGTGACATTATTCCGAAGGCACCGAGAAAGGCTGCGCAAAACTTCCAAACGCTCTGTAAGCGCGCAAGTAACAGCGCAAATTATTTTGGACTTTATACCTATGTAACAGTTAGTACAACTCGCTTCGTTCGTTGTGCTTCGAACGAACGAAACGTTTAGCAGGCGCTGCAATGATAACTGAAGGATTTTGACCTTAACCTTTCGTCATCGGCGTCATGATAGAAAACTTTAAGACCGCCACAATCAATAGAACGCAATTCAAATCAAAATCACCCTAATAAATGCGGAAGTCTGTGAATGAAGCGTGTTACTTCTTCACGCTGAAAAGGCTGAACAGATTTGAGTGAAAGTTGGAATGACGATAGCGTATACATGAATGTTCTTGCGGGAATAAATATCACCGAATACGCGGGCAAAAACTAAAATATATATTTTTTTATCTCGTAAACTGCTGAACAATTAAATCGATTTTTAAAAAAAAAGAGCCACATGTGGCATTCCACAAGACAAATGTATTATTAACGTTAATTTATTTAACAACAAGCAACACTTTTATAAATTTATGTGTCTCTTTCTAACTTTTGAACATCTTTTTTCTTCTCTTTGAGCGCTTGAAGGGCCTTTTCTCTTTCCTCGTCGTCTGAGAAGTATTCAGCTAGGCTGTCATCCTCGTTGACGACTGGCTTGCCGGCCATTGTTCCTTTTTCGGTGAGCGCGTTCAGTTTAACTAGGGGATTATCGTAGTCTTCTGAAACGTCGGGGTGCAACGCCGCCGCTTGCAAATTGTGTTTCGACACGGTGGAGTATATTGACATCGCCTGAAATAAAAAAAGACTTTATAACAAACACAAGGAGAAGTAATTTAAGGACTCCCTACAGAGACTTGTGGTACATCACTATTTGACATTGTCAATCAGTAGCCTGACAGCTGTCACTTATTGTTGACTTTTCATTTTGTTTTTGTTCAACATAGTCGACCTTCCAGTGGCGTCACAAAACTACAAGTTACGTTACAATTTTATAAGCAAAAATGAAGCTGGCAGCGCCCATGACAGATCCCATACTTTTTTTTGGATTTTTGGCCTGAACAGATCCCATACATTTGCCTTGCAGTGTTGCCAGTTTTTACCAGTAAAATTGTAACTTGTAGCTTTGTGAAACGGGCCACAGACATAAATAACAAATTTTATTTTATTTGGAGTCGATCCATAATAATATTAAATGCTATAATTAAGATAATTTCGAATGTGACATAAATAAAACATAACGTCGCTGCGCGTGCAATACCGCGGAAGAGCACTTTGTAAAAACCGCGTATCTGCGTTTTTTGCGTTTTTACAGGAATAAGAAAAAACTGAATATATTATATCAGCCATTTAAGTCAGTTTTTTCTCGTTCCATTAAAATCGCAAAAAACGCAGATACGCGGTTTTTACAAAGAGCTCTTCCGCGGTATTGCACGCGCAGCGACGATTAAATGACGTAATTAATTGAACGGACAAGAACGATTTTTATCAAATATTTCTAGTACTAAGGCAATACAATTTAAATAAAAGAAATAAAAATGCCTTTATTTCTTTTATTTTTTAAATTTAATATCAACCATAAGAACACAAAGTTAGAAATAATAGAACATACTACATTCTTTGGAATCACACTCGATCAAAACTGTAATTGGAAAAACACATTGACATAGTCTGTAATAAAAATAAACTTAATCCTACTAATTATTATAAATGCGTAAGTCTCGATGGATGTTTGTTACTCAATGAGACACCAGAACGGCTGATCGGATCTGGATGAAATTTGGCACAGAGATAGATTATAGTCTGGAATAGTACATATAAAATTTAAAAATGTTCCAGAAGGAATAACTATAACCGAATTCCACGTGAATGAAGTCACGGGCAAAAGCTAGTAGATTCATATTGAGGTACATTAACCTTTTGAACGCCACAGTCGGCTGTTGCCGATAGCAGAGCCCCTGACGCCTTGATATGCCGTTGTCCATACATTTGCGTTGGCTACAGCCGTCGTCGGCCGCTCGTGGCACGCTTTTCACCTTTAGCCGCGGCGTTCAAAAGGTAAACCGTCTTAGGGCTTCATTACATAATGACCCTTGGGGATAATTGGCGTGCAATGGCGATGTGGACGGTTGTTTGTACACACTTCAAAGGAAATCGTGGCGAATCATGACCGACGGCGTTGTTATAGTCACGCATCCTTCGGCCCATTATGATCTATTTGTCCGATTACAGTGATATTTTAATGGTAGTTTATGCAACGGTTGCATAATGATAGGCCTTAAAACACTAGTGCGGTTTTCATGAAACGAGCTTTAGCGAGTTTCATAATAAGATCGCACGTGTGTTTTAAGGCCAAATTATGCAGAGTTGCATACTTAACTTTATCTACACACATATTATAAATCCTCCATGATGGGTTCAGAAACAATATTTTCTGGCAACAAGTTATTTGTTGCAATCGTGGCTGCATATTTCCGATATCCGGCGCATTTTCACATCACACACACTCCGAGAAGACTACTATTCATATTTTCAACTAAAATGTAAATTACAAACAACTTTTTCTATTCAATTCAACAACAATTCTACTTTCGTTCAGCAAAACACCAATATAATGGCGGCAATTCGATCCTCCGTCAAGACCATTTTTTTTAAATCATAGACAAACGAATGAAGTCTCTATTCTCATGTCACTCGAGATCAAATGTTGTGCAGTTTATATTAAAAAAACATACTGAATTGACGTTTCGTATCAATAACTGTTTTAATATCTATGGATACTAGAATAGAGACCCACTTGAGTTTTGACAGATGTTCCAAATTTAATCTCATTTCTATACTAAAATCGATACGGGAATAACATTGCAGCACTCGTTTTACCTAATTGGTTGTCAAAATGGTGGTCATTTCCTACGGTTTTTGATTACACTATGGAGGTTTTATGATATGGGTGTAGATAAAAGCTTTTTATTAACTTGCAATGTTTGTATGTACGGGTCAAATCTTGCAAGATTAATTAGAACCACTTCCTATTATCCTACGGACCTGAATTTTTACATGTTGGTTCAGTTCCGATGACAATGCATGTTTATGGTAAGCATGACCTGAATCGACATCCAGGGTCCAGGGTTAGCTCCAGATAAAGGAACTCTTCAACGGTCAACAGCACAGACACGAAATTTTGTGTCTGTGCTGTTAAAAGCTTGTTATTAAAATGCAATTTTTTACAACTTATTTTCTACTAAGTACTATTTTATTGGAATCATCAGATCCTGGATATCTGGGTAGGGGTAAAAATATAAAATTCACCTGTGCAACTAGATTAGAGACGTCCCCCGCGTTAGCTGGTAGGATGAGGGTGTTACTGGTGCGCGCTAACTTGTTGAATGCGGCCACGTACTGCTCTGCCAGTGTGAGGGAGGCCGCATGCTTTGTGTCCTGACAAAGTAAAAATAAAATAAATCAGGGGACAATCTTTTACACAAATCGCTCTAGTCCCAAAGCTCTAAAGGCTTGTGTTATGGGTACCAGACGACGATATACATACTTATATAGAGAAATAAATACTTTAATACATAGGAAACATCCAAGATTCAGGAACAAACATTTTGTATTCGTGTTTATCACACAAATATTTGCCCTTACCGGGGATCGAACCTGGGCTGCCAGCTTCGGAGGCAGGGTCACTACCAACTAGGCTAACCGCGTCATCAAATAAGTCACATCACCACTCAACGCCCCAAACTAGGAATCCTGTATCTTGGGTCGACACACACATTAATAAAAGACATTGATCAAGCTCCAAACTGGGATTTCCTGTACTATGGGTACCAAACAATGATAAGAATGCTTAAATGGATAAATACTAAACATCCAGGACTCCAGGGGCGTATTTAGGGGCGGCAGGCTGCGCGGAGCGGCGAAGCCCTTATTGTCAAGCTTACCTACGATGTTTTATTACTTAATGGGTGGCAAAGCTAACCTGGTCCGGGGCGCCAAATCTTTAAATACGCCTCGGCAGGACTCGGTTACAAACATTCGTGCTCATATAGGTTTTTTTTTATCATATAATAATAATATATTAACATTTTTACCCAAGCCCAATTCGTTATTTAAGTTAACAGATTTTAATTGAAATTGGCACGAACCTAGTTTTAAGCACTAACTAACATATATGTATGTGTATGGATGGTCCGAAATAAAACTTTTTTTTTTACTTAATATATGATAACCAGATACTGTGTGCCTTCTGGCAAAGGCCATATAGGTTCTTAATACCAAAAAATGTTTTTTGGAATATAATAATTATTTCCGGTGAAATAATTACTATATGGCTTGCCCTCTAAATTGATTTAGTTATAACCTTTTGTCCAAGTGCACTCCCAACTAATTTGAGCCCTTTGGCGCGAGCTTCTGCGACCGCCAGCATCGCCTGCGCCTCTCCGGAGGCCTTGTTGATCTGCTCCTGTTTCTCTGCCTCTGTAAGCATTTATAACATACGTTGTAAATAAATAATTGGTGAATTATAAATTATAACACATTAGCCTGTGGCACTATGAAAAGCGCCTTCGCTAACACTTGCTATGAACAGAGAACCCGAGTAATTGAAGTGACTTGGTAGAATTCTTTTGCTGTTTTAGAAATAATGCAGACATTTTATTTTCTTGATTTTACAGGACCCGAAGGTACTTCCGAAGTACTAACCAAAATCAAGTATGGTTATTTCAATAGATTGTGTAATAGAGAAACACTGACAAATACATGTGACATATGGCAGTTTGGCGTAGGTTTTTTTTAGCAGTGGTGTACTTACTAGTTTCTATTTTTCATGACTTGAAAGAAATTGACCCTTACCGGATGCCAATATTCTAGATTGTCGTTTGCCCTCTGCCACATTGATGTCAGCTGTGCGCACTCCTTCGGATTCCAAAATGGCGGCTCGCTTCCGCCTCTCCGCCTCCACTTGCATTTGCATTGCTTCATGGATACGTGATGGCAGTTTTATATCACCTAAAAAATGTACGGTGCAAAATTAGTTTATAAGTATATATTTGTCAGTGAATCATGATATAAAGAAAAGATATATGATTTATACTACAGTGATAAGTGTACCCTCAGTTAACTCTTTTAAAAATAGACTTGATAAACATTTTAAATTAAAAAACACAAGTGGACACTGATTATGCATGTATCAGCTATAAGCTGCCTATCCATAAAATCTATAATAATAATAATAATACTTACGAATTTCGTATCGTAGACATGTGATACCCCAGGCTTCACTGGCTTTGTTAATTGCATGAACAATAGAAACATTAAGGGACTCTCTCTCTCTGAAAACTTTGTCCAAGGATATTGTTCCAAGCTCCGATCGCATAGTTGTTTGTGCCAACTGTGTGATGGCAAATTCGGGGTCTTCAACACCATACGATGCTGTTTATTAAGATAAAATTGTATATAAATTATCAATTTAGTTAATATCTTGTACCCATTGCTATTTGTTACCCAAAGGAAAAAGATACAAACAAACAAGATTCTTATGACAACTACCCTAAACTACAGGGCCAATCAGACCCAAAACAGCAAGGTCACATCATTGACTTTTCCCCACAAGACACTCTATCTTTTTCCCAAGTATTAAAAATAATATGACAGACAAGGAGCAAAACTTTCCTGCCTTCCCACAGCAAAGAGAACAAACCACAGCAGAGCCCGTCAACCTAATCTGTGTAATGGAGGCATTGTTTAACAAACTGCAAATATTCATGAGCAAGATGCTTAACAACATGATGGACCGAATGATCCAACTAATTAGCCACCTAGTGAAAAAATGACGTCTCTAAGAATAGTTACCTGGAACGCCAACGGATTGACTGACCGAAGCCATGAACTTGAAGCATTTTTAAACTTAAATAAACTAGATATCGCACTTATATCAGAAACAAGATTCACAAAGAAGAGCTTCGTGAACATCAAAAACTTCAAAATATATGCCACAAACCATCCATCGGGAAATTCTCATGGGGGAACTGCAATCATAATTAGAAGTAATATCAAACATCATGCCCTAGAAGGTTCTAGCGATGAAAAAATACAAGCGACAAGGGTCTTAATTCAAGAAAAAAACACTCAAACCACTCTGTGCGCTGTATATTGTCCACCAAGACATGCTACAGGTAAAGAATTTGAATCACTCTTTTCAAAATTGGGTAACCGATTTATATGTGGAGGTGACTGGAACGCAAAACATACCTTCTGGGGATCAAGACTTATATCACCCAGAGGTAGACAGCTGTATCAAGCAACGCAAAACTTAAACCTTGAGTGTATCACAGATGGAAAACCCACATACTGGCCCACAGACCCTAAAAAAATACCAGACTTATTGGACTTCTTTGTGACCAAAAATGTCCCTATAACACACATGAATATTGCTTCCGTGGTTGACCTGTCATCTGATCATACTCCTATAATTCTCGACATATGTGCTAAAATTGTTCTAACTGATGTACCAACAAGAATTCATAACAAATCCACACAGTGGGATAAGTTCACTCTTACTATAGCCAACGAAATAAGCTTAAAAATACCCCTAAAAACTCCGGCGGAAGTTGATCATGCCATAGAATGCTTAAATTTCCTCCTACATAGGGCTGCATTCGAGGCCACCTCAAATCACAGAACACACGCTCAAAAAAAAACAGCTACCCACTATTAATAAGACAAAAAATAACAGAAAAACGTAAGCTTAGAAAAATCTGGCACAACTCTAGATATCCTCGAGATAAGACTGCGTTTAACAAATCCTGTGAAGAATTAAAGGCCTTGATAAAGATAACACAAAATGATAACCTGCAGTCCTACATAGCTAACCTTACTGCCACTAAGGAAACAAATTACTCGCTATGGCAGGCAACCAGAAAACTTAAACGGCCTGAAAACCATGTGCCGCCACTTACAAAAGAGGATGGAGAATGGGCTAGGTCAGATTTGGAAAAGGCTATGACTTTTGCTAATTATCTTCACGGAGTATTTCAACCGCTACCCAGTAAGCACATAGAGCAAGACATAGAGGTTAAAAACTATCTAGAGGATGTAATGGAAATGTGTCTTCCCTTGCCACACGTCACTCCGAAAGAGGTGCAAAGAGAGGTGAAAAATCTCCTGGGTATGATTTAATAGACTCAACAATACTAAAGCATTTACCGAGGAAAGCCATCATGTTTCTGGTAGCTGTTTATAATGCCTGCCTGAGATTGGGCTACTTCCCGAGTCAATGGAAAATAGCTCAAGTTATCATGATTTTAAAACCTGGAAAGTCACCAAACGAGGCATCCTCTTATAGACCAATAAGCTTACTACCAGTAATGGGCAAGATTTTGGAAAAGGTACTGCTTAGTCGGTTACAGAAGCACCTCCCAGACATTCTTCCTGCACACCAATTTGGCTTCCGTCAGAAACATGGAACTATGGAGCAAGTACACCGTATAACAGACATTATTAGCCGGTCGCTTGAAAACAAACAATATTGCTGTGCTGTGTTTCTTGACATTGGAAAAGCATTTGACAGGGTTTGGCATGATGGATTACTTTATAAAATCAAAAAAATGCTTCCTCATGCATTTTTCCCGATCCTGACATCCTATTTAACTAACAGATGTTACGAAGTCAAACACAACAATGTGACGTCAAGTCTACATGATATCAAATCTGGAGTCCCACAGGGTAGTTTACTTGGACCCGTCTTGTACTTAATATTCACGTCAGATTTGCCTACTTGTAATCAAGTTACGACGGCCACTTATGCAGATGATACTGGGTTGCTATCGGTACACAGTGATGTTAACACTGCCTCGCGGAATCTCCAGCTACAGATCAAGAGATTGGAAAATTGGTTTGACCTGTGGCGTATACAAGTGAATCAGTCCAAATCTGTACAGGTGACTTATACGCTAAAAAAGGGAACTTGTCCGCCAATCTCGCTATACAGTGAAAATATACCACAGGCAAATGATGCCAAATATCTGGGCATACACCTCGATCGCCGTCTTACTTGGCGAAAACATATTTGGACAAAACGAAAGCAGCTGGATACCAAACTAAGAAACCTGTACTGGCTTGCTGGGAAAAAATCAAAACTGAACCAGAATAGTAAACTCCTAATATACAAAGCAATCCTGAAACCAATATGGACCTACGGGATCCAGCTGTGGGGTACTGCTAGCAATTGCAATATCGATATCCTAGAAAGATTCCAAAGCAAAGCCCTTCGAAGCATGATGAACATCCCTTTCTACATTAGTAACAAATACATATATCAGGATCTTAAAATAAACACTGTTCGCGAAGAAATCTCAGCATACAGCAAAAAATATCAACGAAGACTCAGACAACACCCTAATGAACTAGCTGCTAACCTTGGGGGCTCTGGCAGTATCAAATTCTCCAGACTCAAGAGGCAAAGTGTACCAAATCTAGGAACAAGATTCGACAATGAATAAGGGCGAAGTCTATGGTCATTTCCCTTATAACTAACCGCCATAAATGTGAAACACTGGACAGTAAATTGGCTTATTTATGCCTAAACAGATTGCCAAGTTGCAGAATAGAAAAAAAAAAAAAAAAAATTGCTATTTGTTAGATAAAACCAATACCTACACAATAAATGGCACAAAAAAATTTTTCTGCGAAATAGTACAATACAATACAATAATACTGTTTATTGAATGATTGGTGTTGAAAATAATATTAAGTAAAAATTATAAAATTATCTGTGGATAATAATTCACTGCCATCAGCAAGATCTTATGCAACTAAATTCAGGGCGTCTACTGAGGAATGTCTAAGTGATGCTGCAGTGACCTGCGAGCGAGAGCCGGGTCCTTACTCATTACGCATTGTGCGGAAGAGTGGGATAAGAAATCTCCCTCGCGAGCCGCTACAACATCACTTAGCATTCTCGAATAGAGGCACAGTAAGTATGAGAAAGGTGCTCACTTAGTAATCTAATGCTTCATGCTGATGCATGACACTGCCTAAACAGTATAGACCCAGCTAAGCTTCCAAAACATACCTAGATATGGATCAATTATCCTCAAGTACAGCACTCCATCAATACTGAGTGTAACATTGTCTGACGTTATAGCACTCTGCTTGGGTACATCTATGGCAATTTCCTTTAGGCTCTGAACATATTTGACCCTATCAACGATAGGCCAGAGCAGATTCAAACCAGGCTCTAAAATTCTGTGAAATTTCCCCATACGCTCCACTATCCAGGCCTGAAAAATATTAAACCATAGTTGAGGGAATTACCATGCTTTCTGACAAATTCGAAATGACGAAATTATCAATAATATAAAGGTGCCATAATATGTGTGACTCTTTTCATGAGTCAGGTCTATTGAACTCTAAATAAAAAGCATGATAATGAAAGAATTAATAAAGTAGCAATAACCAAAATAACTACATTATCACAGCACAGATTAGGAAAGTATATCTGAAGAATGATGGACGCGTGTAATGTTTCGTAAGTTTTTGAAACATTGCGCGATAGAAAAGCTACAAACCTCTTGTTGTGGAACAAACATAACTACTGTATTAATCGGAGTAGTAGAACGATACCGAGCATTTGTAACACTGAACAAGATCCGTGATTCATTTTGATATTCAGTCTTAAATGCATTCTGAAAACAAATAGAAATGAATAAGGTTATACATATCACTTTAAGAAAACAATTTATATATATGTGTTTCGACGCATACTCTCAGAGGTAGGGCTTTGGAAAGAAAAAGTCTGGAACGGGTAAACATTTTTATAGATTTCTAGTCCGTGTTTAAAATAATAAACCACAGTTCATTCTCTCCGGAATTTCAACAAGCAAAGCAATCGAAACCGCTGCAATGACAGTTGACAGTTGATATGACATTTCAGAAGGTTGCCGAATACTAGGTACTTACCAAACCTCACACGTTAAATTATTACCAAGTTCGTAAATATTTTGTAAGCATTGTAGCAGTTATATTGTAAGCAAATAAAGAATCATATAATTATTGTTTTGCTGATAATATTTAAAACTAAGCTATGTAAAAAACAAAATATACATCATCCAATGTAAAAAGAGCACTGACGATCATAAATTTCATGTGGCCGCCAGCGCTCTTTTTACATTGGGCTAGGTATAACCCTGTCCTTTCATCATTTGCGCCTCAGAGGGCTTAGCACACTAATTTTTATCACGCACATAAAGCATTCATCCTATTCGCACCCGCATAATAGTTAAACAATGACAGATACTTTATGTGCGCAATAAAAAATAGTGTGCTAGGCACTCAGCCCCAATAACAAAGTAATTTTTATAGCGCACATAAAGTATTCGTCCCTTTCGCAACCGCATATTAGTTAAAAAGCGACAAATACTTTATGTGCCCGATAAAAGCTAGTGTGCAAGGTCTTCTGTCGCCATGGCTGCCTGCCGGACGGAGTCGTTGACGTGGCGGTCGATTTTGAAGTTTGATCGATAACAATACTTACCTTCTGTAGTAAATACGAGAAGTAGAGTGAACTTAGTTATTTTAGCGGAATTTGTAAGATTATCGTACGAAATAAGAAGTATATCGTGGACAATACCGCTTAATTAAAAATGTCTCATAATTCTTCGAGTGGCACGTACATTGAAGATTCATTAGACTATAGTGTAGTAGCTAAATTAAGACGATTAAAAATTCAAGAAAGTTTGCTGGTAAAAAACATCAATAAAATGAATCCTAAAGAACATGAAATTGAGGATATGGTTACTCTTCCGATGCTTTATAGTTTAGAATTAAAAAAAATCTCCACAAAAGTAACAAACGATGTCGCTGAAATAAATAATATGTTTCATGATTTAAATGCCCAAACTGAAGAAGAGTTAAGCAGTCAGGGTAATTGATTTTACCACATTTTTATTTATTTACACACAATATCTGCTGCGGCCCTAACATAAATGACACAAAGATAATCGTTGTGTCATTCATGTTAGGGCCGCAGCATGATAGACCGTCTTATCTCTAATTGCATCTCTCTCACACTAGTGCCGACGCAAGAGACAGTCGTAGAGATAAAAAAAGTTTAATTTATCTTTGTGTCATTCATGTTAGAACCGCTTTAACTTGATTCATAGTTAAGAATATAATATTAAACACATTTTCTAGATATTGTAAACATGAAAAGGGATGCAATTAAATTAGATGACAAGATACGGACGTTTAAGAATTATCTTCAGTCAGAATTAGCGTCAGTTATTTCTAAAGAAGAAGAATTAATCAAAGAGGTAAACTAATACTTTAAATACGACATGTAATGCAGCGGCCCTAACATGCATGACACAAAGATAAGATAGAACGTCTTATCTCTAAGTGCGTCTCTCTCACACTAATGCCGACGAAAGATATAGTCATAGAGATAAACGGGTTTAATTTATCTTTGTGGCATGCGGCGTTGTTCGTATAAACTGAGTTTCCGTTGCCTTAGGAAAAATGTTCAAGCAAGATTTACGCTTTTTATTTCAGGCAGATGATGTAGACGAAAGACACTCCATCAGTATATTAAGATCTAAAACCAAAATCAAGCTATTTAACCAGATTGTTCCCAGTCCTGTAAAACAATTGATAAAATCGCCATTTAGGTGCAAGGTAAGTAATGTATTCCATAAACAATAACTTTATGTATGTTCAATGTCCATATTCCATTTTTAGTACTCCGTACTAGTAGCTCCATGAGCTGTAGACCTCGCGACAAACTTGACTTTGCCGTTGGAAAACTGCTATCCTCACACATCAACATAGGTCGCGGTCAGTTTACCAACACCGCCAATAAGTTCGTATTCGCAAAAACTCCCATATCTCCGCCATTTCGAAAAAAATCGAAAAAAAAATCGACATAAAATTCCATATTTTTATCGAACCTGCTCATAAAATTTCGAGAGAATCGGTTCAGAAATCCGACTTGTAGAAGAAAACAGATGGACGTCATCCGATGGAAACCCATACGAAAGCATTTTTGCCCAAGCTGTAATGTAACGGAGACGCTTCGCGCTTGCTTAGACAATAAATACCAAGCGTGAGTTTTGCATGCATGACAAAATTTCTGCACCGATAAAAATATTGCATATTTAACAGACCTACCAACATCTTATCCCGGAAAATAGCACAGTCAGGGCCGCCGTAAGCGGGCGTGCAAAGCGTGCACCGCACACGGGCGGCACGCCCAGGGGGCGGCAAATCGAGCGACTTATATATTCAAGTCATTGTACCCCTGGCCGGTCGACTCCTATGCAGAGGGTATTGCACGCGGGCGACGAAACAGCTAGCGGTAGGCCTGAGCACAGTGCTCAAAGGAAGGCAGAAAGCTTGTGAAATAAACCAGTTATTCTTGGTGGTACCATATTACGTTTTATAACAGTATTCCTTTTGCTAAACTGAAAATCTTCACGGTATAATAGCTACTTATTAATATTTATTTACAGGAAGTCCAGAAACTACAGGAATTCATGATGAACAGCCCCAATCGCTACGGAGGTTGGAATGAATATAATCACAACATCTTTGTTAAACAATGGCAGAAATATTTTAACTCTGATGCCATGGACAATGAATTAAAAAAAGATACGCAAGATACTGTAGTACCTGGCAACACCGATACTTTTCAAGCTTTTCAAAGAGATATTCTGCAAAAAATTGCAGGTACTTTAATAGATGTATGGAAAGATAGCAGACTTTGCCTACCTTCTAAGTACCTAAACGAGGTCCTTTGAACCGGAAAAAAACAAAGCACAGTCATTAAAACGGCATAAAAGCTTGGCAAAGAAAAAGTCCTTCTATTATTCTTCCCTACTTTATTATGCTACTTACCCACTAATTTATCTATCATCGATTTAACATTCTGCGTGAGTGAGCAAGGAAGTGGGCAGCCCGAGCACAGGCCCCCAATTCTCGCTGCATTCGAGATAATGTCGATTGCGAGATTAAACGTCAGATTCATACAGTTGTGTCA
Source organism: Tortricodes alternella (assembly GCA_947859335.1). Taxonomy (NCBI): domain Eukaryota; kingdom Metazoa; phylum Arthropoda; class Insecta; order Lepidoptera; family Tortricidae; genus Tortricodes; species Tortricodes alternella. Next base: position 9,238,849 of record OX401984.1, on the reverse strand, counting down.
AACAACTGTATGCACTGACGTTTAATCTCGATTGTGAGATTATCTCGAATGCACCGAGAATTGGGGGCCAGGCCCGAGTATGTGAACGGGTTCCTTCTTCTGCCCCTACCGCTGCTACCGCGCTGCCCGGCGCTCCCCGAATTAGCAACTTTTCATGCGAATGTCAAAAGCGCGGGCAGCGCGAGTAGCAGCGGCAGGGGCAGGGAGTGATTACATGCAGCTCTCTCGCTCTCATAATTTTAAGCTGCAGCCCTAACATGAATGACACAAAGATAAGATAGACCGTCTTATCTCTAAGTGCGTCTCTCTCACACTAGGGCCGACGAAAGAGATAGTCATAGAGGTAAACGGGTTTAATTTATCTTTGTGTCATTCATGTTAGGGCCCCAGCAGTTATCTATCTCGACGTCTGTCAGTAAGTTTGAGATCGAGATAATCTCGACATCACCGAGAATTGGGGGCCAGGTTCCCAATTCTCGGTGCATTCGATCTCACAATCGAGATTAAACGTCAGTGCATACAGTCGTTTGACATTACTGTATGAATCTGACGTTTAATCTCACAATCGACATTATCTCGATTGAACCGAGAATTGGGGGCCAGCATGTGCCACCCACTGCCTTCGATGCTGCCACTAAGTAATTTCGGGAAATACTTCTGGTAGCGCGAGCGGTATCGGCATTGGCTGAATGTCAATGAGGCATAGTAATGAACTGAAGGAGGATACTGATGGCATGGGGTCCCAACTCGAACAAATTATCTTTTGTACAGTAAACGTATCAATAGATGGCGCAACGATTCACTTATTTGTATTAACTTCGCAAATACGGCATATTAAATAGAATTCTGGTAATTGGAAATTAATACTAGTATATTTAAAGAAAATAAATCAATGTTAAAGCTAATTCAACACGTATTTAAAAATAACAAATATTACATTTTGATTTTTTGTTTCGACTCGTCACACTAGATAGCGCTTATATATAAAAAGTACCTGGATGACGGATTTGTTGGTAACTCGTGTTTTTTGGAAATTATATTTAAATACAACTTTTGTGCGTTGATAAAGGGCTCCCAATAATAGGGATAACTTGAAAAAAAGAGGGAAAAAGAAATATCGTCTGGACTCGAACCGGGGTCGTCTCGTTTCGGGACCGCCCGATTCTCCAGCTGACTGAACAGATATTTATTTTGTTTCATGGCACTGCACTGGAAGGATATTTATTTTGTTTAATGTATTCACACCAAAGTCTTAACCAAAGTATTAGTACTTAGAATTTTTTTTTTAGTGTATTAAATAGTAGACCTACCAGTGCGAATTACTAACCCTTTGACCGCCACAGTCGGCTGTGGCCGTCGGCAGTTTTGCGTGCTCCTGACGCCACGACATTCCGTTTTCCATACATTTGCGTCGGCTACAGCCGTTGTCGAGCGCTCGTGGCACGCTTTTTAGCCGTTAGCCGTGGCGTTCAAAAGGTTAAAGACTAGGTTCTGCCCGTGACTATGTTGGCGTGGAATTTGGTGAAAACCTGTTATTCCCCCGGGAAGTAACCAAGGTTCGAAAGGATAATTGTCAATGATAATTATAACGGATCGATAATTATCGATTGATAAAAAATTTCGCGCGTGATAGTAAACTGTATTCGTAATATTCGAACGTGTATCTCCGCACTTGCGTCTATCCGAGTTTTTTTTTATATAAAATGTATTTGTTTTTATTTATCTTTTGTTAGAATTTGTTATGAAACAATATAACATCGGAATTTCATATGACTCAATATAACAAATTCATTTCTTATACTGGTGATTATTATGCGATAATTATCTGATAATTATCCGATAATTATCCGATAATTATCAGGAAGCGTAATTATCCTATATTAATCCAGGGTATAAGCCACCTCCATTCCAAATTTTATACAAAACTGTCCAGCCCTGTTGAACCGTGAAGTTACAACAAACATAATACACACACACACAGAAACCTTCGGATTTATTATAATTTTTTCGCTGGTTTGGCAAATTGAATATCACTTTTTTGGATCCAAGATGGCGGTTGCCACTGACATGTCAAAAATCGTCATAGGTATCATTTTCAATGGATTAAGGCATGACAAAACCAAATCCGATGTCACTTTTTGGATCCAAGATGGCGGATGACACCGTCATGTCAAAAATCGTCATTGGTATCGTTTTCAGGGTATTTAGGCATGATAAAACCAAATCCGATGTCACTTTTTGGATCCAAGATGGCGGATGACACTGTCATGTCAAAAACCGTCATTGGTATCGTTTTCAAGGTATTTAGGCATGACAAAACCAAATCCGATGTCACTTTTTGGATCCAAGATGGCGGATGACACTGTCATGTCAAAAATCGTCATTGGTATCGTTTTCAAGGTATTTAGGCATGGAAAAACCAAATCCGATGTCACTTTTTGGATCCAAGATGGCGGATGACACTGTCATGTCAAAAACCGTCATTGGTATCGTTTTCAATGTATTTAGGCATGACAAAACCGAATCCGATGTCACTTTTTGGATCCAAGATGGCGGATGACACTGTCATGTCAAAAACCGTCATTGGTATCGTTTTCAATGTATTTAGGCATGACAAAACCGAATCCGATGTCACTTTTTGGATCCAAGATGGCGGATGATACTGTCATGTCAAAAACCGTCATTGGTATCGTTTTCAAGGTATTTAGGCATGACAAAACCGAATCCGATGTCACTTTTTGGATCCAAGATGGCGGATGACACTGTCATGTCAAAAACCGTCATTGGTATCGTTTTCAATGTATTTAGGCATGACAAAACCGAATCCGATGTCACTTTTTGGATCCAAGATGGCGGACACTGTCATGTCAAAAACCGTCATTGGTATCGTTTTCAAGGTATTTAGGCATGACAAAACCAAATCCGATGTCACTTTTTGGATCCAAGATGGCGGATGACACTGTCATGTCAAAAATCATCATTGGTATCGTTTTCAAGGTATTTAGGCATGACAAAACCGAATCCGATGTCACTTTTTGGATCCAAGATGGCGGATGACACTGTCATGTCAAAAACCGTCATTGGTATCGTTTTCAAGGTATTTAGGCATGACAAAACCAAATCCGATGTCACTTTTTGGATCCAAGTTGGCGGATGACACTGTCATGTCAAAAACCCATCTTGGATCCAAAAAGTGACATCGGATTTGGTTTTTCATGCCTAAATACCTTGAAAACCATACCAATGACGGTTTCTGACATGACAGTGTCATCCATCTTGGATCCAAAAAGTGACATCGGATTTGGTTTTGTCATGCCTAAATACCTTGAAAACCATACCAATGACGGTTTTTGACATGACAGTGTCATCCGCCATCTTGGATCCAAAAAGTGACATCGGATTCGGTTTTGTCATGCCTAAATACCTTGAAAACGATACCAATGACGGTTCTTGACATAACAGTGTCATCCGCCATCTTGGATCCAAAAAGTGACATCGGATTCGGTTTTGTCATGCCTAAATACCTTGAAAACGATACCAATGACGGTTTTTGACATGACAGTATCATCCGCCATCTTGGATCCAAAAAGTGACATCGGATTCGGTTTTGTCATGCCTAAATACATTGAAAACGATACCAATGACGGTTTCTGACATGACAGTGTCATCCGCCATCTTGGATCCAAAAAGTGACATCGGATTTGGTTTTGTCATGCCTAAATACCTTGAAAACGATACTGTAGCTTGATTTAGGGTTCACTTTAGATTGTAATGTATTTTGGTATAAAAAGATGTGCTTTTCGTTTGATTGTTTATTTGCGACTGATTTAATAATAAGACGTTTACTATCTTATAGGATCACGCACACATGCAAAATTCACCTATACGTATCCAACATACCGCCCACTAAAGGACTCTAACAGTCCTTTCACATTAACAATAACTTACAATTAAGTTACAGAAATGTTACATTGTAGACTCAATACGAAATTTGAAACGAACTTAGAATTATACAATTCTAGAATAATATTTCTCTCATGCTCAAGATTTGGCTACTTAATATTTATAATAATACACAAATAGATTTTAGGTTAGCCCCGTTGGACTATCCAAATAAATGTGAACAATGCTAGAAACGAGTAGGTTAATATTTTATCTTAATCCAAGTCTATAGGTAAGGGACACAATTTATAAACAGATCTCTGTGTTATGCTTTCTCCGCTTTTGAGTGTGTAAACCCGTGTGATGCCGTCAGCGCCTGGATGTTTATCTATAATGCGCCCCAGCATCCATTTTCCGGGAGGAATATTGTTCTGTTTTATAAGGACTATGTGTCCTATGTCAAACTCTTCGACCTTTCTGTGCCATTTAGGTCTTTGTTGCAGCCTCGACAGGTATTCAGATTGCCATTTATGCCAAAAGTCGTTGAGCGACTTCTGCATGTGTTGCCATCGAGATAAATGACTTATAGGCATATTTTCCATGTTTGGTGTAGGGACTGTAATAGGAGCTTCTCCAATCAAGAAATGGCCAGAAGTCAGAGGTCGAATATTATCAGTTTCTGTGTTATCGATTGGACTTAAAGGTCTTGAATTTAGACATGCCTCTATTTGATATAATAGCGTAGTAAATTCCTCGTATGTAAGGTGATATGTTAATATTCGCTTCAAGTGGTACTTCATGGATTTGACAGCCGCCTCCCACAATCCGCCCATGTGTGGACTGTAAGCAGGTATGAAATGCCATTGAGTGCCATCCATTGCTAAAGACTCGGCGATGGGTCCCTTGAACTCTAACTTTGCTTCAACCCAAGCAGCAACCAAGTCCTTATTGGCACCGACAAAGTTTCGTCCTTGATCACTCCAGATATTGGCACATCTTCCACGTCGGGCAACAAATCTTCTAAAAGCTCCAATGAATGCTTCAGAGGTAAGATCCCCTACCAATTCAAGATGAATTGCCTTTGTGCACATACATACAAAGATTGCAATGTATGCCTTGTTTGTCTTGGCACCTCTGCCCTTTGACATTAAGACTTGATAGGGGCCAGCAAAATCGACTCCACTGTTAAAAAAAGGCTTTGCTGGAGTAACCCGTACTCGCGGTAAGTCACCCATGAGTTGTGATCTTGCTACTGCATTTTGCTTGGCACATACTAAACATTTCTTTACCTTTAATTTAACAACCCCTTTTACTTTCAGGATCCAGTACTTCGAGCGTAAATAACCAAGCATCAGTTGGTGCCCACCGTGCTTTGTCTTCAAGTGAGCTTCATCTACAATGAGTTTAGTCAGGTAAGTCTCATGATCTAGAATAATAGGATGTTTTTCATCATCATTTAGGTCAGCGTGGCGTAAGCGACCGCCCACCCTGAGGATACTTTCTTCGTCCAGGTAAGGTTGTAAAGATTGCAATTTGCTATCCTTCTTTACTCTTTTTTTTGTTTTTAGGCTTTCGATCTCTTCTTCGAACACCTCTGTTTGTTCTATTTTTATACATGTTTTCAAAGCATCCTCTAGTTCTTTTGTAGTCATAATCGTATCTTTGTTTTTCAGTTCTTTTCCTTTCAGGAACCTTTTACAGTAGACTATTCCCTTTGCTAATTCTGACAGGTCGTCAAATATCTCAAATCCTTTGGAGAAGTTACCATTTTTGTTTTCAATCTTTAGGTTTGTTTGTATAACTTCCTTTCTTTCCAAAGTAGTCGTAATGTTCTTCGGTCTACTATATTTGATTTCTCCATCTGTCAGCCACATTGGGCCTTTCCACCACATTTTATTGGTTTTCAGATCTAGAAGGTGTTGTCCCCGAGAAGCTACGTCTGCTGGATTGTCTTGGGATTGAACATGATACCAATTGCGATTGCCAACATTATCCAAAACTTCAACTACTCTGTTTTTCACGTAAGTATTCCATCTAGCAGGATCTCCAAACAACCAAGATAGGACTATAGTAGAATCTGTCCACGCAAATACATGACAGGCAGATATTTTCATTGCTTCTCGTATTTGTTTCAGCAGTCCAGCGAGTAAAACTGCACCACACAGTTCCAGTCTAGGGAGGGACTTGGCTTTTGTGGATGCCACTCGTGTTTTGGCTGCGATGATTGACGTCTTCACATCTCCATCTGTCGTTCGAACTCTCAAATAAGCCACAGCAGAATATGCCCGATTTGACGCGTCGCAGAAGCCATGGATTGAGACGTTCTCCATTACCTTTTCAGTTGTATGCAGCCATCTCTCAATCTCAATGTCAGGTAAGTATTTGAAACTTTCTCGTAAATTAGTCCATTCTTCAGCTATTGCAGTCTCCACTTCCTCATCCCATGTGATTCCTTGTAGCCATAACCGTTGAATCAGTAGTTTGGTAAGTAATATAGAAGGAGCTAGCCATCCGAGAGGGTCGAATAATCTTTGAATGTCGGCTAAGATTTTTCTTTTCGTAATTTTATCTGGCGCAGCAGGTAAGTTCAAACTATACTGGAAGATATCCTTTCCCATGTTCCAGTGTAAGCCCAACGCTCTTATAGTACCATCTATAGTAAGGTTGAGATTGACGTGAGAGCTTATCTGAGACGGCTTGAACTGTTTTAGAAATTCGGCGTTGTTGGAGCACCATTTTTGCATCGTGAATCCGCCTTTTTGCATTATAGTGTCTATATCTTTAGCTATTTTTACTGCTTCTTCTACGGTGTCCTTTCCTGACATAAGATCGTCCATGTAACAGTCTTGCTTAATAACTCTGGAAGCTTCTGAATTTATTAGATCTTCATCGTCTGCAATTTGGTGTAAAGTTCGAACTGCAAGATATGGAGCAGCTGCGGTCCCGAATGTTACCCTTAGAAGTTGATAATCTTTCACGGGTGCATTTGTATCAACCCGCCACAGCACTCTTTGCAAATCTCGGTCTTCTTTCGTGACGAGGATCTGACGATACATCTTCTGAATGTCAGACGCAAAACAAACTTTCTTCATTCGCCATCTCATTATAAGACTTCTCATATCGTCTTGCAGTTGTGGGCCAACCAAGAGTTCGTCGTTGAGAGAAACGTTGTTAGTTCCCTTTTGTGAAGCGTTAAACACGATTCTTAGTCTTGATGTTTCCTTTTCTTCTCTTACTACCGCGTGATGTGGCAGATACACCGCTGGGTTGTGTATTTCATGGGGTTTTACTTCTTGCATATGATTCATATCCTTGTATTCTTCCATAACTTTGACATATTCGCTCTGAAAGCTTGGGTTTTGCTTAAATCTTCTTTCTAATTGATAAAATCTTCTTAGAGCTATATCTCGTGTTTTTCCTTCTGTTGATAAAGGCATTTCCGTTTTCATAGGTAACTTGACAATATACCGTCCATCTTCTGTCCTGGTTGTGGTAGCCTGGTAGATTTCTTCGCATCTTCTTTCATCGGCTGTTTGTTTGACATTTTCTTCTTGATCATGCTCCCACATTTGTTTTAACATATCATCCAGATCCAGATTTAGGTGCATTACTATAACTTCATCTCTTGGTTCATCAGCTTGCACGTTTCCAAATAAGATCCAGCCCAGACTGGTATTTTGAGCACATGGGGTACCTGGGGGACCTTTGATAACTTCACTCTTCATGATTTGGGCACATACGTCAACACCTAACAGCATATCTATTCGTCCTGTTTGATTGAAACTCGGGTCTGCCAGACCGAGTCCTTGTAGATGGGGCCAGGTGTTTGTGGAGATAGTTCGTGACGGTAATTGGGTAGTGAGTCTCGTTGACATGATATATGACTTAACTTTCAGCTTGAAACTTGGGTCGTGTCTTGATAGAATTTCTATTTGTGCGGCATGTTTCACAGTCGTGGTTGTGGACCCAACTCCGGTGATAGTGCCGGTGATGGGCGTCCGCTTAATTCGTAATAGCTGAGCAGCCCTCTCACTTATAAACGTCGCTTGGGAGCCATGGTCCACCAATGCACGAAGCAAGGTAACATGTCCAGTATCATCCTTCACTGGCACAAGTGCCGTAGCTAATAGTGCTGTAGATGTACAAGTCGTGACATGAGAAGAGAGCTCAACCTCCGACCCTGCCGCATCCTTGACTTCTTGATATTCTTCTATCTGATTGTGATGGGCTTGAATATCGTTGGCTTGATTTGGTGACGTCATTGGTGTAGATTGATGAACAAGCGTGTGATGACGTTTATGACATATGCGACAGGACATGTTAAGATAGCATTTCCGTGCAGCGTGTCCTGGAGCCAGACAATTGAAACATAAGTTATTCGTCTTAACATAATCGCACCTTTCTGCAGGTTCCATTTGCGTAAACTCCTTACAATGACACAACGTGTGTTCTTCATTGCACATTGTACAGCTCCTTGGTTTTGTATTGTTCGTCGTCGAAATATGTACAGCATACTCTTTATTTCTGAAGGCTTTCTCTTTTGACGGGGGAGTAATGAGTTCCAGCGTTCTGAATTTAGATTGTAAAAACGTATTTAAATCTCGAAAGGTAGGTAGTGCTTCCGAATTTTCTTGATAAGAACACTGCTCCCATTCTCGGTGCGTCTCTGGGTCTAATTTCTGCACAACCAGAAATATAATTAATGGATCCCAAGAGTCGGTTGAAAGTTTGAGATTTTTCAGGCTATTGATACATTCCGTTGTGGTATCTAACAACGACTTTATGTTGTTAGCGTTCTGAGCGGGGATCTTCCTTTGCGTAAACAATCTATTCAAAACAGAGTTTAATATAATTCGTCTATTTCCATATCTTGTCTTTAACATAGTCCATGCTTGATCATAATTGTCTTCAGTAACCTGAACATGTCTTAATAAAGCCTCCGCTTCTCCAATAAGAGTGCTTTTTAAATAGTGTAATTTTTGTACCTTGCTTAGCGTTGAGTTGTTATGCACTAATGATGTAAATAAATCTTGATATGCCGGCCATTCCTCATAAACACCCGCAAACGAAGGTAAATGTATACTTGGGAGTTTGACTAACCCGTCACCTGAACTGGTCTCGCCGATCACTCTTGTTGTTTGACTAAAAGCCGGCGCCGATTTTGCTGTATACGCTAGTAATAGGTCCTGTATATCAGCATGTATACAAGTGTACAAGTCTTCATATACAAAGTAATCTTCATTGACAAAGTACGGAAGGTTCGGCTTTTGTTCCTTAGGTACACATTTGACAAGCTCTTGGTGCGTGTTCTTAAACGTATTCCAATAATCCTGCACTGACAGTAAGCGCGTCTCTAAGTATCCTCGTGTAAGCCGTGGTTTACTACATTTTTTTAGGTTACTTTGTACATTCCTTAAACATGTGGAGGTGTTTTCTAATACACTTATTAATTCTTCTGGCGTAGTAGTAGGCATTATTTTCACTTGGAAGTATACTTCGTAATAAATTGTAATATAAAACTTCTTGTTTTGATAACTCAGTACGTAATATTATTTAACTGCACAACATTATTGCATTAAACTTGTCAATAACTTGCACTAAATACTACTTCGATGCACTCAGATAACAGCCAGCTATTGTTTTCGCCGGCCGCCCGGTCCTTCCTTTTGTATAGCACTCGATTGATGAAACGTCGTGAGTCACTTAACGATCCGGTTCGAAGGACCATATGTAGCTTGATTTAGGGTTCACTTTAGATTGTAATGTATTTTGGTATAAAAAGATGTGCTTTTCGTTTGATTGTTTATTTGCGACTGATTTAATAATAAGACGTTTACTATCTTATAGGATCACGCACACATGCAAAATTCACCTATACGTATCCAACAGATACCAATGACGGTTTTTGACATGACAGTGTCATCCGCCATCTTGGATCCAAAAAGTGACATCGGATTCGGTTTTGACATGCCTAAATACATTGAAAACGATACCAATGACGGTTTTTGACATGACAGTGTCATCCGCCATCTTGGATCCAAAAAGTGACATCGGATTTGGTTTATACATGCCTAAATACCTTGAAAACGATACCCATGACGATTTTTGACATGACAGTGTCATCCGCCATCTTGGATCCAAAAACTGACATCAGATTTGGTTTTGCCATGCCTTAATACCTTGAAAACGACACCAATGACGATTTTTGGCATGACAGTTTCATCCGCCATCTTGGATCCAAAAAGTGACATCGGATTTGGTTTTGGCATGCCTAAATACATAGAAAACGATACCCATGACGATTTTTTATATGAAAGTGTTATCCGCCATCTTGGATCCAAAAAGTGACATCCAATTTGCTAAAACAGCGAACAAAAACTAATATAAATGTGAAAGTTTCTCTCACTGTGTGCGTGAGTTATTACGAATTCCACGCGAACAAAGTCATGGGCAGAAGCTTGTCTTTAATAATTCGCACTGGTAGGTCTGATATTTAATAAACTAAAAAAAATGTACTAAATAATAATACTTTGGTTAAGACTTTGGCGTAAACACAATTAACTTTTTAAACGCCACGGTTAACGGCGAAAAAGCACGCGACGGCTGTAGCCGACGCAAATGTATGGAAAAAGGCATATCGTGGCGTCATGTCAGGCCACAAAAGAGATGGGTACAGAAGTCAATCACATGTATGTACTTCACTTTTCATGCCTACGCTCGGCGGTTGCTCTAATGTTGTCAACTATGGCTTATGCACAAAAAAATATCGTGGTAGTGGCACTCGTATCTAGTTGATTTATTGTTGAGAATGAAACGGGAAGAATGGAAATGTTAATTAATAATAACTAAAATAACATACCTACAAAATGTTACGTTTGTCAATTTTCATTAAGTATAAAAATCCCTAATAACTTCTAAACAGATTACCCTAGTTACATAATTTCCATTGCCCTATCCGTTTTAGACCTAAACCTATCAAATGACTTTAAAAACCACACAATATCTACTCAAACAAAAATACATCTTTTCAACTTACGTAAGATATAGGTACCTACAGTTTCGTTCCTGACCTCACCAGCGAGCCTAACTTGACTCGCCAGTGCGTATAAATCACATGTTCGTGCGTGTCTTTCAACATTGGTCGTCCTTGTCCATTGACGTAGGTACCTAAATCCGCGTAAAGCTTACGAGTGCGTGGGTCAATTTATGTTTGCCTTTTGAAATTGAGAAACCTTCAGCTACCGGATTATAATGTATCAATCGTTCCCCGCGAAATCATTAAAATGTAGACAAACGCCATCTAGTGACTCTACAAAGTAATATTAAGCTAGCAGCGAGCAAACTGTCGCCCTCTAGTATATAACAAGGGGAAAATAAAATAGCTCGGTGAATAGCACGGCTTATGCAGGTGCCATTTCCTTGTATGAGATTGTGTATCTGAGTATTATGTAATCTGTGCTGATGGCAATGACATAACATCATTGAAAGAACTTTACAATAAAAAAAATGTAGTTGGTTCGATTCTCTTCCATTTCTATGATTTGTGGACTACTTCATTGAGTTAAATCAAGCTTAAAAATAATTTATTTTCAGGCTCTACTAAAGAAGATATTTTGAGCCATCACAAGTGGTATTCCAAGTATTTATATCTTAAAGAACAACAACAGAATGCATTAAATAAATGGAGGAAAAGTAAACGGACGTTAAATAAGACTCATGATAAAGATCAAGTGTGTGTTCTGAATTCATAGTTTATATTTCGCATTTCTTTAAATATACTTACTCGAAATCCTTGAACTATTTTTATTTGGATTTGCTGTCAGGCTGTCACTGATGATAATGTAGTTATCATTTTTCTTTCAGGGAAACAAAATCATCAATTGGGATAAAACGAAATCGTTGAATTCAACCAGAAAAAATCATCCTAATAATTTGAATTATTGTGAAGGTATTGAAGGTTTTCAAAAGTATAAGAGAATGATGAGAGAGAGAGAGAGAGAGAGCAAGAGAGAGAGAGAGCTATAGAGGAGACGCCTAAAGGCAACAATATTTCTAGATTCACTCGTGTACAAATTAGACACCCTGCTGCACTATTTAGTTATACCTTATAATTTTTTTATTTTTTAACAATCATTGTTAAATATCCCTTTCTCCGTGAAATCCATAGCAAAGCCTTTTATGTGTGCAAATTTAATTCGTTCCATGTTCTTGATTAAGTAGCAAAAATATACGACATACCTATTTAATATTAGCAGGTATGAAATTTAATGAAACGTCACAAGTTTCTCAAGCCTACCTCCTTTAATTAAGTATTAAAATTTATTATTAAATTAAACGTAACTTTTATGAATTATACTTTATTTACAGGTTTATTGAATGCAACTGATACTGAGGGAAATCTAAAGTGAGTATTTATCCGGAGATGTTCCACGGAAAAGAAAATTTAAATGTAATACCCTTTAATTTGACAAATATCAATTTAGTAAGATTTTCTACTTTTCAGCGACATTGTTTGTTTACGATTAGTATTTAGGTATTCTATTTTAACAACCCTTTATGCAGCCTTAAGTCTACATTGCATTTTAAAAGCCTTTTTTTGTGCACTCAAGTCGTTAAGGCCTATATATGCCCACGACGTTATACTAACATATTAGGCCCAATTCGAAACGGTGTCGCATACATTTAAAACTTCAGAAACCTAAAATAAGAAACGTCAAATTAGAAGAAGAAGAAAAAAGACATTTATTCCCTTCACAAGACACACAATAATAAAAAAACAACAAAATAATAGAGAAAGAAAAATGAGGGATGTGTGTCATCGCGGCAGTGAATCGGTCACTGGCTCAGCACAATGCTGAGGTGTCAGACATTGATTGATTTTCAGCCAGCACCGTCCGTAGCAATCAGAGCGCTATACAAACACACTAAACACTAATAATTACGTAAAACTACTTGGATAAATAAGTAGAATATATAAGAAAAAAATATTGATATTGTGGCCTTTCAAAGAAAAATCTAAAATGCAATACACACAAATAACTTACATGAACATAATTACTATAAAATATACTAATTTTGTATACCTATTACAGCATACAGTGAGGTACGTCATTAACAGGTGAAAGAAGAAGATTTGATTTAGTACCTATGGCACCAACCTGTCGAAATAGAGATTGACGGTTCTTATTTCAAGTTCAGCTACTTTTAAATTTAGCGAACACACCTTCGAATTGGCCCCATTATTAAATAGTTTAAAAGTAAATCTTTATAGATTCCTTAGGGCCGGTGGGTGATAGTCGGATCTTTCTTCGAAGAAATTCTATCAGTAAAAGATCCAACTGTTGCGGAGACAAAACATGCCTGTGGGCGCCGGCCCTTAGCATTCTATTCGGTTTAAGCGTTCCTGTCGAATTCTTAATAAACAAATTAGTTTAATTGTTTCGATTAAAATCAAGATAAATTTTATCATGTGCTCATCATAATAATATATTATGATTTCAGCTCTCTGAGTGACATTTCGTTTCAAGATACGGATTTAGCAGAAATTTATATAAATTCTGAAGCATCGAGTCATACAGAAGAGACGAATCCGGTAAAGAAAAAGTTTCCTAGAGATTTATCGAAACCCACATTACAGTGGACCAATAGGTGTCATAGTTCGCAAGACTTCGTGAAAGGATACAATAATCTTGAAACTATAAAAAAGTTGTAAGTTTGATAGGCATATTTTAACATTGTATCTTGTTTTACCATACTTTAGTGACTGCGGCCCTAACATGAATGACACAAAGATAAATTAAACCCGTTTATCTCTATGACTATCTCTTTCGTCGGCACTAGTGTGAGAGAGACGCACTTAGAGATAAGACGGTCTATCTAATCTTTGTGTCGTTCATGTTAGGCCGCTGCTAAATTTTTAAACAGAAGTTTAATTGATAAGATTCATATGAAAAATCAACTAGGTACTTAGCTATGGTTTCATACATAAGTACTGAGGTATATTATAAGATCCAGTTGTTTATTAAATTAAGTGTTTCATCGTCTGCTGATTTGTCTGTATTTCGATCTAAATGATCCGAATTTTTCGAACAGCAACCATAGAAGAATGAAGATGAATCATAGAAGAGCAATATAAATACTTTGCTTCAAGCAGGCAGGAACGATTCAAATCAAATCAAGGCAATAGTACATTGTGCATCTAGGGCCGTAAGAAGGGGATAACTAACGACAGTCTGTTAGAAGCCCGACGCCGAAGGCGAGGGCTTTTAATGACTCCATTTTGTTATCCCCTTACTGCCCGTGAAAACACACAATGTATTTCATCACATTTGTGAGGAATTGAAATAAAAATTAGACAAAAAAAACCCTTTGTACTCCGTGAATTACCATCAGGTGGGTAGAATAAACTGTATGTCGCGTCGGTTGCGCACTACTTGTATAAGAAAACGATTCGCACCGGACCTGGCGCGCGCACCTCGCCGGACCCGGCGCACACGCCCCGCCGTCAGCGGGAGTTATAAACCATACAAAATCTATAACTCCCGTGGGAGGTAAATCCGCTATAGCTGCACTATACGCCTGCGTATAATAACACATTTTCCGAGTGTTACTATTGGTTAACAAAACATTTGATTTTCATTTACTCCCATTGTTTAAACTCTTGATCGTTAAATTGAAGTGAAAGAGAACGCAGCTGTTACAGTAGGAGAAAAGGAGATAACACTATTTCTCTCGGTTTACGCATACATTCATGAATATTGCTACAGATTATTGCTGTAACGTCCAATCTAACGATTAAAATCTAGATTATAGGAACATATATAAGGCGGGCTTATTTCATAAGAATAAATAGTTAGCTAGTTTTTATTCTTACGCCTTCGTATACTAATATGTCATCTGTTACTATATTTTTTCCATGCTCATATTTAGTGACTGATGATAATGAAAAATTATGACTAAGTATTATATTCCTTATTATTCTGTTACTAGACTCAGGCCCCCAATTCTCGGTGCATTCGAGATATTCTCACAATCGAGATATAACGTCAGTGCATACAGTCGTTTGACACAACTGTATGAATCTGACGTTTAATCTCGCAATCGACATTATCTCGAATGCAACGAGAATTGGGGGCCTGGCCTGCTTGCACCAAAATCTTAAATATATATAAATCGTTAAACGCTTTTAAGAGCTGTCAAAGTATACATATATAACTATCAATTGTTAAACACAATTAACAACTTAAATCATACTTATTCATGATTTTGGTAAAAGCCGCCCGTATGGTGTGTCCACATCTGACGAACGCGCAGTGAATGCGCCGCTCGCGGGCAGCGCGCGCGCGGCACGCGGCTCAAACAGTTACAATAAATACACGTAGTGGTCGTTTGTAATGGTAGAGCCAAACAGTAATCCTCAATAGATGATTACTGTTCGAATGGGCCGGCTCGACCGGGGTAGTACCACACTCTCACAGAATATCGGCGTAAAGTAATAGCTTGCTATTGCACAACGTACGGTCAGTGACGAGATCTGGAGACCTATTCCCTCATCCCCATCCCATCCCCATTCCCCATCCTCCCTTGACGGGCAACGCGTTGGCAGCACCTCTGGTGTTGCAGATGTCCATGGGCGGTGGTGACCACTTTCCATCCGCCGGCCGTCGTCCGTGGGCTGTCAGCTCGTTTGTCAGTCAATTGACATTAAAAAAAAAACATGTAGCGCGCGTGCTGTGCGCGGGCGGTTCGCGATCGGCGCGCGAGCGGCGCATTCGCGGCGCGTTCGTCAGATGTGGACGCACCTTTAGAATTCGTGCTTATTTGTATTTCTACTTAATTACAGGCGTATTCCAAATTGGAGACTGACATTGGAAGACTGATGCTAATTTTATCCGAAATAAATAAACAAAGTTCCTCACAGTATTTTTTTTTAATTACTTATTGGCAGCCCGAAAGACCACCAGTTGCTCCGTATGGGCTAAGTTCCCTTCACCTTCCCTCTAAGGGCAAATGAAGAAAGTGCGAGTCGGAATCGCGCACGAAGGGTTCCGTGCCATTATCTATAAAAACGGCAAAAAAAATCATGTTAGTTGTATGGGAGCCCCCTTATATATTTATTTTATTTTGTTTTTTGGTATTTGTTGTTATAGCGGCAACAGAAATACATCATCTGTGGAAATTTCAAGTTCAAAGTCTATCACGGTTCATGAGATACAGCCTGGTAACAGACAGAGTGACGGACAGCGGAGTCTTAGTAATAGGGTCTCGTTTTATACTTTGGATACAGAACCATAAAATAGCCGGTTGCTCCCAGAACGCCTAGCACACTAGCTTTTATCGCGCACATAAAGTATCTGTCACTTTTCAACTAATACGCGGTTGCGAAAAGGACGAATGCTTTACCCTGCCCCCTTAAAACTAGTGTGTTAAGGGGGCGGGATAACCAAGGTGTTTTACCCCTAAATTTAGGGCAAAAATACGTGGATTGGGAATTTTTAGGGGCAGTACATTCTTAGGAGATTTCAAGGGGTAAAAAAAAAACGAATGAAAATAAGCGCATAATTGATTAGAAAAGTTTGCTTTCTCAAAATATTTGTTGTCCGTACTCGGCCTTTTACGTAGTGATCATACTGACAAGAGTAAGGTATGGGACTATGGGTTATCAGTCTGTGGTACACAAAAACGGTGGTTAGTGATTTTGGGGCTTTTCGACTTGCTTTTAAGGGTATGTCTATTTGAAGAGTTGGCAACCCTATTTGCTCCGGTCCTCTCTGGCTTATGGGTCTCTGAAACCAGGCCATAAAATCCAAAAAAAAACGTAACCTGTCATGTCTGTCATTGCGTGTGACATTGCCACAGTAGTTTTTATTTTAGCCGGCCCAAAAGCGTTCATAACTAATTAGCTTAAAGTTTATATTGGGATAACTGTACGCTATTGAATCTGAAGAGCGGCGGTGCGTTGTCCGTATGTGGGTGGTGGGGTCGCTAGTCGCTATTCGCTTATTATTCGCTTCCGTTTCGTTGCTAACGTGGCGTTCAGTTAGCGGTGGTTAAGCGATCAGCGGCGGCCTAGCTCATTCGATATTTAGCCCGCGGAACTCGAGGGTCGCTTTGCCGACACGCCAAGCGTAAATTCAGAACAAACCTAAGCTGCTCTTATAAGTCGCTAAGATTATAAGAAGAAAATACAAAGTTTTTCTCATCATGGGGTCCTTTGCAACGGCCCTTGGTCTGTTCCTGTTTATCGTCGTGGCCCGGTCTGATGATTCACCTAAAGGACCTAAAGTGACCCACAAGGTAAGTAGCTGCATTTATAATCGTCAGTAATAAAATTAAAGATACTAAGTAATAATTTTTTGTCTTGTAAATGACCACAATAAGGTTGGTGACCTTACTCAATGACGCGTCAAGTTTTTTGTTCGTCTAACGGAATTTTAAAATTCGATTGGACACTGGCATTATATAATAAAAGATCCAAACCTGCATGAATAGGATAGCTATCAAATCTAATCTGTTCAGGTCAAGTCAATTCAACTGATAACGTCTTTGTATGTCAATTTGGTTGTCTCTTTTGTGTTATTGCTTAAGATCAATTTCCGCAGGTCACCTTTGAATTGGAGGTTGGTGGAGAGGCATTGGGACCTGTTGTGATTGGTCTCTTTGGAAAGACTGTTCCTAAGACTGTGGAGAATTTCGTCCAACTGGCACAGAAACCTAAGGGGGAGGGCTACAAAGGCAGCAAATTCCACCGGGTGATCGACAACTTCATGATCCAGGGAGGTGACTTCACTAAGGGAGATGGAACCGGGGGTAAATATTGAACATATAAAAAAATCCAATTGAATGACAGACTTAAGACAAAAAAATATATGTAGTCTGTTTATCAACAAAGCATTTTCTTCCACAACACATAAAACCACAGCTAAACTTTTCATTCAATGAATTTAAAATTATTATTTTAAATTTCTTTATTCTAAACTCAACTGGCAAGCCAAGACACTGGATGACTACAGTGAGAGTCACTAAAGACACTAATATCTCTTAATCTTGAATTGATTGAATCCTTTGTTGTTATTGTTTTGCCAGGTTCCAAAATTTCATAAATAAATATTTATATTTTCGGGTTGTAGCTCTTTTATCAAAGTTAAGAATTGGCTACAATCCAAATGGAACAAAGAAACCAAGATCTTGATGATATTTAGTGCAAAGTAATGCCCAAAGGGAAAATAAACAATATTTTTCATCCATCTCGTGTGGATCATCCAAGTTTATGATGCCATAGTGTCTGTCTGCAACTTCATTCCCATTGAATTCGGTTATAGTTATTTCATTGGGATAATTACTTGGGGATAATTTCCGGAATAAAAAGTATAGCCTATGTTTTAATCCATGGTAAAAGCTGTCTACATTCCAATTTCACTCAAATATGTGCTGTTTCAGAGTGAAGAAGTGACACTCACACACTCACTCACAAACATTTGCATTTAAAATATTTGTCATATAAACCTGGATTTATGTAATCTTTTTATAAACATGAATTTTATAAATGGAATTGAAGATTCCATTTATAAAATCCTCCTGTCTGCTAATTTGTAACAAAAAAATGTAAACAATACTTTATGAATTAAATTCAGGCAGTGAAAGGATTTCTTGGCGAAAATGGTCTTGTGCCTGCAGCCCTAGCAAGGTTAACACGAGGATAAGTTAACACCAGTTAACACCATCTTATCTCTAAGTGTTTCTCTCTTACAATAGTGCCCATAAAAGAGATAGTCAGAAAGATAAGACGTGGCTAAGCTATCCCAGCGTCAACCTTGCTAAAGCCGCTGCTCAAGATAAGAATGGTAGATCCAGAATGGATTTAAATTCATTCTATATAAACATATGCTGTTAGAAAAGCCTTTATTACAGAACCTCATAGAAATGCTTATGTTTGTTTTGATAAGGTTTTACATGCCATAAAATGGTTTATAGTTCTCTAACTGCCAATTAATCAGGTCCGGATATGATTTCACTTATTCACGGCATTTAAACCTCAGACACTGATTAAATGCTATTTATTAATAGTGCAAAATATTACTAGATATTTCTGCAGTTTCATGCCTCAGAAACACAAAAAAAAATAGTTCCCACCAATTTTTTTGGTTACTGGGTTTGTAAATGGGTCGGAACTACTGGGTTGTTTTCCCATTCGTCCCCGCTGGGTAGGTACTACTGAGAACAAACCCAGTAGTTCCCAGTGGGGACTATTAACCTTTTGACCGCCAAGCATGTGTGAGAGTAACACGAATTTCAACTTTAAGTCAAGGTCAAGGACTTTTTTACCCTGTATTGACGGCTGCCGCCGACTCGGGCGGTCAAAAGGTCAAGTATTGGAAATAGTCCCGAAAAAGTCTTTTTGTATGGCATAAAAATAAGTCTGGCGTCAAAGTTCATTATATTACCTATAAAGGCTATTGTTGCTTGAATCATGTTACTTATAAAAAAGGGTAGATCCGTAGAGTTTCTCTTTTTCACCCGCGATATCGAGCTAAATCGACCGATATAATTAGAGTCATCTGAGAGAACGGTTTTAACGAATATAACACGAACTGGGTCGATCTTTAACGGTATTTTAACCGACCGTTTTTACTGTCGCCAAATTACCTATTGTTGAAAATAGTCGGTAATGTGAGCTTTCTAAAATTCATATCTTAGTCAAACCATCTAGTCTCAATAACAACGCTAATTGTATCTGAAAATAAAGGTGATATTAGAAGCCTCCACATTAGTAAGGTACGAACTTTGAACAGTCGAGTAGGTACTCTATTCATGTCCAGTGGTCGTCTGACTTCTCCTAAATCCTACTAATCCTACTAATATTATAAATGCGAAAGTTTGTGTGTGTGTGTGTGTATATTTGTTACCTCTTTCCGTTAAAACGGCTGGACGGATTTTGATGAAATTTGGAATGTCGATAGCTTATGCCCTGGATTAACACATAGGCTACTTTTTATCCCGGAAGATTGAAAAGTTCCTGAGGGAATAACGATAATCAAACTCTAAGCGGACGAAGTCGCGTGCACAGCTAGTAACTTAATAAGTATATTCATTAAATTGACGCGGTAATAACGATTAAACTGCAGTTAAATAATAGATATACTCCTCTGCTGCACTGGGAGTGAAGAAATAGCATAGAATGCGTGCAGATGCTTATCATCCTGGCATGTCGTAAAAGTCGACTAAGGGACGGGTCCTCTCCAACATGGTGGACTATCTGTATGGGCGATGGGCTGATCAACTGTCACCATACGGTTCATCATACCATCTTAGGACTAATTCATCGAACGCGGCCACAAGTAGTCTTGTGGCTCTGCCCATCCCATTAGGGATTTCGGGCGTGATGCTATGTATGTATGTATAATAGATATAAAAGGAAAAAAACCCCAGCCAAGTGCAAGTCAAAGTCGCCTGGAGAGGGTTTCGTGATTATATGAAATTTCCTATGTTATTTAAAATACCATAGACTACTTATAGATTTTCCTGTAATCTATAGGTAATGAACTATTTTCTTTATTTTTTTCAAAATGTTAGGCCCAGTAGTTTCGGAGATAAGGGGGGAGAGGGTAACTTTACGCCTATTTTCCTAAATAACTTCAAAACGATTTCGAATCACTTATTTAGCGAATCACTTCAGCGAATGTTCCCGCGGCCCATCACTAACCAGGACCTTTGGTTACATAGCTACGCCTCTGGTGTAAACTTGGGTGTGCCACATAGACCCGGTACATAATACCCATATCAAATCCCACAGGTCGTAGCATCTATGGTGACCGGCGTCACATAGATCTAGGTACATATACCCATATCAAATCCCACAGGTCGTAGCATCTATGGTGACCGTTTCGAAGATGAGAACTTTAAGCTGCGCCACTACGGCGCCGGATGGCTGTCGATGGCGAACGCTGGCAAGGACACCAACGGCTCCCAGTTCTTCATCACCACTACCAAAACGCCCTGGCTGGACGGACGCCATGTAGTCTTCGGCAAGATCTTGGAAGGCATGGTATGGAGACGTTTTAATTGTGAACCACGTTTTTCGCCAATGGTAGTTATACCAGTCCAAATGAAAATGGCATTTAATTGGCAATTAAGAGAAACTTGGAATTTTGTCACGCTTGACTAAAGGAATATGGTAGATCTAATTCGAAAGAAATACCGAATTTTGACAAAGTACCTTACGAACCCGCCGAACCCCCTACTTGGGCCCCCTAATAGGGATGTTTCCTGGGTAAAAAAAGTATAATTCTAATTAGTCTGTCAGTTAGATTATCAAAAAATATTAAACACGTATTTTTTGTTTTATCACATCAATCAAAATTGACAAAGATAACGCGCATCAAAGTTCTGGAGTGGGGGCTCGTGACGTCTCTTAATGGTAAAAAGTGTGCCAAGTCGTGACGTCTCGCGGAACTTCAACGCACTATATCTTCGTCATTTTTTAATTGACTAAAGAAAAGATGTGTTCGTTTGTTTTAATATAAATGCCAGACTAATCCGAATTTTTCAGGAAACACGCCTATTTCTGCATAATGGGTTCATTCTCTCAGTATTTAATGCTCATAATAAGGGAACTGATGCAATTTCCTTCCCCAAGTTACGCAGATCACTACAGCAGTAGGAATTCTAAGCTTCCCACGAACCACGAAATAAGATACGCGTCAGGGTTCTCATTGCATTGTCATAAATACTATTGTTGCTTGAATTTAAGCTATTAATAAATGCGCTTGAACTGTAGGAATTTTTTGTTTTGCATTGGAGACATTGACTTGTTGTTACAGAATATTGTGCGCCAGATTGAGAAGACTACCGTCGGAGCTAACGATCGTCCTACTAAAGACGTGGTCATCACAGATTCGCGCGTCGAGGTGGTCGCAGAACCCTTCAGTGTCACAAAAGAAAGCGCTGTATAACACTCGCCAAACCAACTTAGTTGATTTGCTCACTCTTTTACAGTGCATTTAATAGTAAGGTTATAAGTTAAGTCCATATTTTGTGCCACGCTGAGATACAGAAAGATATCTGGTATTGAATAAAAAATTCTTTGTACAATTGTTTATTTTTATTTAAGTGCCAGTTTATAGTGACAGATATATAATGGAGAAGACATAAAGTCACTTTCCCACTTTAACACAAAGGAATGTTGTTTCCTTTGACCAATAAATACAGTAGGCAGAAGTTACAATAATAAGGAACTTCTGTTAAAACACATATTTTTTGACAGAAGTCCCCAAGATACTGATGGTGGTTGAATTGATTTAATTGAGAGGATATATTCCAAAGTGCTGGCACATGCTTTCAATGTCGGAAATACCTACCGATCTTTAGATATTTTCATATAATAGTTTCTTCGATTATGAGCTTTTATTTCCCTAAAGCTATTGAATTAAGCATAAGAAATCAGAGATGCGATAACTATAAGGTTTATAAACTAAAATATTCTATGATAAAATACTAAAATGTTATAAACAATGTTTCCAATTTTAACTTTTTGGCTGCCACACGTCTGAGAAGTAACACGAATTTCAACTTTAAGTCAAGGTAATGAAGGACTTTTTTTACCCTGTATAGGCTGTCACGGCGTCCATAAGGTTAATTCAGAAATATTATAAATCATTTAAATAGTCTCATACATTTTATAGATATTTCACTTTGGAATGCAGCCTCACCATCACTGGCCTTTAAAATAGATTTAACTTAACTTTCTGATTTGACTGAGACATTCTTCAGCTTCATTCTTTATCTCCTCATTCTTTGCCAGGACGCCCAGCTTCCAGCCGTGGCCACAATTTTTCCTGGCTTCCACTATTAGTTGTTTCTTTATATAAACTCTTCCAAGATTGACATACATGGTCCCTAAATCTTCCAACTCTGGCAGAGCCTTGCCTATTTCTATAGCTTCTTGGAAATAGGCTATGCTTTCATCTGTCCTGCCTAGTTGATCACAGACTGTGCCGATATCATTCAATTGGACTGCAATGTGTTCTTTGCCAACATCTTCTACTGTCTGCATGTGCTCAAGGGCATTTATTAGTAATTTTAGTCCTTCTTCCATTTGATTGTTATCTAGAAACAACCGTCCATACCAATCCTCTGCTATAGCCAGCATTTTTTTAATATCTTCACTTGGGTTGCTATTCAGCGCATCATTTAACTTCTTTAAGCACCAATCATAGCCTAGTTGAGCTGTAGTGTATTCCTTTTTCAAATGACTGATCCTGGCCAGTTTTACACTAAGATGAATAACTCTCGCGTCATCTTCTTTTGCTCCATCTGCCATTATTCTTTGTGCAACTGTAACAAAGAGCCTTTTAGCTTTGTCTAGTTGTTCCCTTTCAAGTGCCAAGTTTGCCATAACATCATAGATATAAGTTATGCCAAGCTGGTGCTGGATTTGCTGAGCTTGTCTTAAAGCAATATGAAGAAGCTGCTCAGCTTTCTCATATTCCATTCTCTGAATAAAAAGTATACAGTGCTTAATGTTCTGGATGAGCTCGTCTTCAACACTTAACTTGGGTTGGAATCCCAGCCAAGTAAACAGAGTGAATCCAAGGGTAAACGGCGCAGCTTGCTTAGGTAAAACATTTGGTATACTTAACTTTGAAAAGGATCTATAATCGATTTTAATATTTATTCTTGATATCTTGCTCCATAAAAGTCTGTATCGAGACGACATTTTTGATTTTATTATGTAATGTCTTAATGGGACATAGGCAGCAGAATTATGATGATGATTATGTAATATTTAACATTAGCAGTAATTAATATTCCTTGGTATTTGTGTAGCTAACAGAAGAAAGATCCATTATAAATAAACCTGGTAGAGTATAACGCCTTCATTCAAATGATGCTTGGTTTAACAAGGTAGCATCGGTAAAGTGGAGATCTAGAAGTAATAATTTATTTTAAGTGTTTTGTCGCTTATATAACCGTATGATTTTGGATTCTTCTTCTTTATGATTTTGGATAAGGGATATATAATAGAATTAAATTTATAATATCAATGTCACTGTCAGTCAGTTTGTCACTGTCAAGACGACAATAGGTACGTTCCAGTTTCACTCGTCAAAGGCGACCGCGACCAAATCGAAACGTAATAGCGGGACTTCACGCTCGTACGAGGCGCTCGGCGAGTGGCATAGCTCAGTTGCCGCCGAAACGTAGAAGACGATGGACGTACCGCGACAGCTTTGTCCACGTTGCCTCATTTTGCTTTTTTACGTTCATATTGTACAAAAAGATTCGAAAAGATGAGAGATGGTGGATGCTAAGCTTACTATACGCAAAAATAGAACAGTGTAAGAACATAATATACCCTATGAAATTTATATTTTTATATAAATACGAAACGAATGCTGCTAATAACGCCGTCACCACTGAAAATCCCGCTGAAGATTCTGATGATCCTGAAGTGACTGCTAATGCTATCTCGGCTGCTTCTCCATCGAGCCTTTCCAAAGCCACTATCCCTGTTACTGTCAACAACTACAAGGTCGATGCCCTTATTGATACAGGGAGTTCCGTGAGCTTTATAGATGAGAAAATAGCAAGGCTAATCCATTTAAAGCAGAAACCACACAAGCAAACCATCACGTTGGCCTCTCAAAATAACATATCCTATGTGAAAAACGTTGCTTTTGCGACTATTGCCATAAACGAACATACGTATAAACATCGACCACTCCTTGTCGTCAGCAACCTTTGCGCTGACGTTATCATCGGCCATGACATACTTGAAGAACACTCTAGTCTCCAATTCAATTTTGGGGGATCCAAAGAACCCCTAATCTGCAATGTTATGCAGGCCTCAGTACCTCCCGCCTCCATATTTACTAATCTATCCCCAAACATCAAACCAATCGCCGTAAAATCCCGACACTATACCGAGCAAGATGAACAATTCATCGAAGAAGAAGTTTCAAAACTGATAGAAGACGGTGTGATAGAACCAAGCACCTCCCCTTGGCGTGCGCAGGTTTTAGTAGCAGGAGGGGGAGCCCATCGAAAAAGACTCGTGATCGACTACTCCTTGACCATAAATAAGTTCACAGACTTAGACGCTTACCCTTTACCTCATATCGAAACTATCGTTTCTAAGGTGGCAAAGTATAATGTCTTCAGTCAAATCGATTTGAAGAGCGCCTACCACCAGGTGCCGATTAAAGAAAGCGACAAACCGTACACGGCATTTGAAGCTGCCGGAAAACTCTATCAATTCACTAGAATACCTTTCGGTGTCACGAACGGTGTTGCTGCATTTCAGCGTGCGCTTGAATTTATTATAGAAAAAGAAAAATTAAAAGGGACTTTTACGTACCTCGACGACGTGACCATATGCGGAAAAGATGAATGCGAGCATGATAAAAATCTACGCAGTTTCCTAGCAGCTGCAAAAAAGTACAACCTGACCCTGAACGAACAGAAATGTAAATTTCGTCAGGAGACTATTAGCTTACTGGGCTACACTATCAAGAACAATACCATTGAACCAGACAAAGAACGACTCAAACCCTTGCTAGAATTACCAGTCCCCACGAACGCTGCAGAACTGAAACGTGCCCTAGGGCTGTTCGCCCATTACGCTAAATGGGTGAAAAACTTCTCCAGTAAACTACAGCCTTTAACGAACGTAAGTAACTTTCCTTTAACTGCAAACGCCCTTACACGGTTTGAAGAACTGAAGTCAGATATTTGTAAAGCTTCACTAGTAGCAATTGACAAAGATGACACTTTGACAATAGAGACTGACGCCTCGGAGTACGCGATAGCCGCTACGCTCTCACAAAAAGGTCGACCTGTAGCGTTTTTCTCAAGGACCTTATCGAACGCTGAGCGCAAACACCCGTCGGTCGAGAAAGAAGCGTACACCATTGTTGAAAGTCTTAGAAAATGGCGGCATTTCCTGTTGGGGAAGCACTTCCTATTGATAACTGACCAACAATCTGTCTGTTACATGTTCGACCAAAACCACACAAGTAAAATTAAGAACGAGAAGATCCAACGCTGGCGTCTTGAGCTATCCTGTTTTAAATATGATATTATCTATCGTCCTGGCTCACAGAACACCGCTGCAGACGCTCTATCGCGAGTATGTGCGTACATGAATAATGACAAACTAAGTGAATTACACGCTTTACTCTGTCACCCTGGCATAACGAGGATGTACCACTGGGTACGCTTAAAGAATCTGCCGTACTCTATTGATGACGTGAAGACTATGACGGCCTCATGTCGAGTGTGTGCAGAAGTAAAACCTCGCTTCATGAAGACAAAAGGTCAACTAATAAAAGCATTGGCCCCTTTTGAACGGCTAAATATAGATTTTAAAGGTCCTCTTCCCTCAAACACGGAAAATAAGTATTTGCTCACTATTATTGACGATTACAGTCGGTTCCCATGGGCTTACCCTTGCAAGGACATGACATCTGCGACGGTCATTAGTTGCCTACGAGACCTATTTAGTACGTTTGGACAACCGTTGTACATCCATAGTGACAGAGGGACCTGTTTTATGTCTGAAGAACTCAAAACTTTTTTGAGATCCAACGGAGTTGCGTCTTCTCGAACTACCCCATACAATCCGCGGGGTAATGGACAAGTGGAACGTCTTAACGGGACCCTATGGCGTGCTATACAACTCAGCCTTCGTTCCAACAACATGCCAGTAGAATACTGGGAACGAGTCCTGAAGAACGCTCTCCACTCTATTCGTTCACTCCTCTGTAGATATGAGCGCCACGCCGGCGCGCCGCCGTCGCCGCAATCAACAGCCGCGCCGTCGCCGCCGGCGCGGCACCATCGGCGCGCCGATCGGGTGATCCGATGAATCCGATCAGTCGAAACTTATTCGCCGAGGAGCGAACTCACGTCAAATATAAAACAAAATGGCGACTGCATCAACCGCGAACAATACAATTAGATATTTACCGATTAATTTTAGCTCAATCGATTTAGATGGCAAAAGAAGAAGTGCGACCAAATATTTTGCGATTGAAAGCGGCCTGCATCCAGCGTTTTCCTGCCCTCTCTTTTAGGTCGTCTGTCCATCTTGTGGGTGGCCGTCCCACGTTGCGCTTACCGGTCCGTGGTCTCCATTCGAGAACTTTTCGGCCCCATCGGCCATCCGTTCTGCGTGCTATGTGCCCTGCCCACTGCCACTTCAACTTGCTAACCCGGTGGGCTATGTCGGTAACTTTCGTTTGTCTACGGATCTCCTCATTTCTGATTCGATCTCGCAGAGAAACCCCGAGCATAGCCCTTTCCATAGCTCGTTGTGCGACTTTGAGCTTGCTAATAAGGCCCATAGTGAGAGACCATGTTTCAATGCCCTGTAACGCGGTGTCCTACAGGCTAGCTCACGGACACTGCGCTGACAATAGAATCGGGTTCTACTCCTGGAGTGCAAAAGGAAACAACGAGGTAGGCTACAGGCTACGTTTATTTGACACTTGGCTTATCTTACGGGATACAACCTAACGCGGGGAAAACCTACGCCTAGGTGTTAGCTCGGGGCTGAGCGAACGCGATCGGGATCGCACCGCAATAGCCGGGTCTCTTAACCTAGGGGTTAGGGTAGTTGCCTGTGCGCATACGATATCGATCGCACCGCAGCAGGCAGTCTTCTAAAACTAGATGTTAGTACGTGGCGGAGCGCGCACGACAGATCGCACCGCAGCAGCCGTTACCTTATCCTAGGGGTTAGGGCAGCCGCCCGTGCGCGTACGATATGGATCGCACCGCAGCGGATAGCCTCTAAAGCTAGAATCCACTCAAGACCTCCGAGTGGCAAGAGGAGCCCAGAGGAAGCGACTCGTTCACCAGTCAGGCGCGTGCGTGTACGAGCAAGATCACACCGCAGCACGTCCAACTAGGGAGGAGATGCGCCTCCGTCTGACCGCGAGCGCTGTGCGAGCTGCCATTTATCTCGGTACGGTGGCGGCGCTTGGTGGGGGCAGCCGACGTAGTGTGCGTGTGGCTGTAAAGCGTCCATGGTAGTGTGCGCGTTGCATTCCCCTCTTTCTTCTGGAGATTTTTACCTGTAAAAATCACCGTGCGCTGTATCATGCTCGTTTTGCAAGATTGTTACATGATGTTTTTTTTTTATATAATTCTCATATAGGTGTAGTAAATCTTGTTTGTCTATTTATTGCTATAATCATGACTTGGCTTATTGGGGGCAGCCGACGTAGTGTGCGTGTGGCTGTAACGCGTCCATGGTAGTGTGCGCGTTGCATTCCCCTCTTTCTTCTGGAAATTTTTACCTGTAAAAATCACCGTGCGCTGTATCATGCTCGTTTTGCAAGATTGTTACATGATGTTTTTTTTTTTATATAATTCTCATATAGGTGTAGTAAATCTTGTTTGTCTATTTATTGCTATAATCATGACTTGGCTTATTTTATGTCGCGCTTCTGCTGCGTTGATTACAATGGTAATGAACGGAAAGTAACAAAAATAATAAAAAAATAACAAAAGTAACTTAAAAGAAAAATAACTTGGTTGAATTAAACATAATGAATATTACAAACAAAAACTTAAATAGTGACTTCTAAGATTGAATATTATAAACAAAAACTTAAATAATGACTTAACTTTTGCGTTTATATTTTGGCAGTCGGACGATCCCTCTTCGGTGATTTCCGTTCCTCTTCCGGCCGGATCTTTTTTTCTTGCGTCTCGCTGTATGAGTGATGTGGGCTTCTCCTGTGGGCGACTGGGTTTCAGTTTCCTCCTCGTAGTTAGATAGGAGGTCATCCCACTCTTCTTCTGTGAAAATAGACAGCACATCCTCACTTTCGCTGACCGCGTCTGACATTCTTTGTGTTTCTACTGGCATCTGGTCTGGTGGCTTTTTGGTTTTGATCGTGATGGTGGCAATTTCGGTTATTTTTATCCCGTTCCGGGTCCTTATGGGGTCTCTGGTATGTCTCATTGTGTACCGCGTGCCGTCCCAGGCTAGTAACAGCCTGTATGGGTTGTACGTTTGTAGGATACGGTGCTTCATCCCTTACCAATTCCGCTCTGATACTGGTTTGTGTCGACGTCATGATTTCTATTTATAGAGTTGCGGGTTTGATTTTTCATTAATTTGAGGGTAGTTTTTCCTTGTTGGTTGGTGATTGTTGTTTTTATAGTTTTTGATTACCCTATTATCGTAATACTATAAGGTCATATTGTTTTGCTAATTTACTGTCTGTATGGTTTCAGATCTTTAACATGAGTTGTGTATATTTTCCGTTTGTTCGACGTGTCTTGTATCACGAAGATTACTGGTGATTTTTCTTGAATAGTTTTATACGGGCCGGTGAATTTAGGGGCCAATTTCGCTGCGAAACTTTTACTGGCGTCCGAGATTGGAAAATTTCTTTTCATGACTAAATCGTTTATTTTCGGTTTCCAACTTCTTTTGTTCTCGTCGTAGTATTTTTTTTGCTTTCTGGACGCAGTTTCTTGGTTTGTTCTGATGGCTTCGTGGAGTATTTCCCTCTCTCTTTCTTTTTCGATTAGACTTGGTGTTGGGAACCTGTTTCTGTCGCGAGGTGCTCTTAATTCCGTTCCATATAGGATGAAAGCCGGGGTATGCTTAGTTGACTCGTGTACCGAGGTGTTCAGTGCGAATACAAACTCCTGCAGGTATTCATCCCATTTTTTGTGATTGTCTGTGATAAACGCGGAAATCATGGTTTCTAGTGTTTTATTGACTCTTTCCGTTGGGTTGCACTGAGGAGTATATGGTGCTGTTAGTTTTTGTATTATGCCGTATTCTTTTAGTTGGTCTTGGATCTGTTTGCTGGTGAATTGTTTTCCGTTGTCACTCAGAAGGTAATTCGGGGCGCCGTGTCGCATGACTATACATTCTTTTAGGGCTTTTATTACTGTTTTGGTTGTTGCGGTGCGCAAGGGTTTCGCTTCGGTCCATTTACTGAATTTATCATGGAAGACTATGATCCACATAAAACCTTGCGATGATCTGGGTAGTGGGCCTATTAGGTCCGTAGTGACTACATCCCACGGTGTTTTTGCGTTTTGTATGTGCATCATCCCTGGTGTCCTTTTTTGTTCCACTTTATATTTTTGGCAGGTTATACATTTTTTTACGTAATTTGCTATGTCCTTGTACATGCCGGGCCAATAATACCTTTGTATTATTCTTTTTGTTGTTTTGTATATTCCCATGTGGCCTGCGTTTGGGGCTTCGTGGTTTTCTTGGATGATAGCTTCTATTTCACTCGGTTGGATGCATAATTTCCACTCTGTTTCTGGATTTGTTCTGATTCCTTGTTTTGGATTATTTGTTCTTTTGTATAATTTTTCTTCATAGATTATGTAGCTGTTGCCTTCTTGAGTTTTCTCCTTGTTTTCGTTTATTTCTTTTGTTTTTCTTTCATACCACGTCGTTAATTGTTCGGAGTTGGTGTTAGCTGTTATAAATGAGAGCTTATTGGTGTTTCTGGATAGTTCATCTGCTATTTTGTTATTTTTTCCACTTTGATATTTAATTTCAAAGTCATATTGTTGGAGTTCGAGAGCCCATCGCGCTAATCTGCCTGATGGGCTTTTTATTGTGTTCAGCCACTTCAGTGCCTGGTGGTCTGTTATGACTGTGAAGTGGTACCCTTCTAGGAATGGTCTCATCTTTCTAATGCCCCACACTATTGCTAGGCATTCTTTTTCGGATGTCGTGTATCTCGTTTCTGCGGGTTTCAGCGCTCTACTCGCATACATTATTGTTCTAAGTTGGTTTTCGTGTTCTTGCAATAAGACTGCTCCTAAGCCGACGTCGCTCGCGTCTGTTTGGAGTACGAACGGTTTTGAGAAGTCTGCTCGTATTAATATGGGATCTTCTGTTAGTTTCTCTTTGATGTCTTTGAATGCTTTTTCTTGGGGTTCTCCCCATTTGTAGAGGTTATCCTTTCTAAGTAAGTTTATGATAGGGTGCATGATTTCTGCATATCGTGGGATGAACTTTCTGTACCATGAGGTCATTCCTATTAGTCTTCTGAGTTCCTTTTTATTTGTTGGTGGTTTGAGTTCTTTAATGGCACTTATCTTATCTTCGTTCATCTGAATCCCCTCTGATGTTACTATATGACCCAGATATTCTAGCCTTTCCTTACAGAACTCGCATTTGCTTTGGTTTATCTCGAGACATGCCTCTCTAATTCGTTTGAATATTTTTTCCAGGTGTTCTATGTGTTCCTCAAATGTTGTGCTGCACACAATAATATCGTCTAAGTAGACGTATGCGTTTGGCTCCATTTCTGGTCCTATCACCATGTCCAGTAATCTTTGAAATGTTGCTCCGCTTGAATGTAGGCCGAATGGCATTACTGTGAATTGGTACAGTCCTCTTCCTGGGACTGTGAACGCCGTAATCGGTTTGCTTTTTTTCTCGAGTTTGATATTCCAATACCCATTTTTTAAGTCTAATTTCGAGAAGAATCTTCCGTTTCGTAATTTCTCTAGGGTGTCGTCGATTTGAGGCAATGGGTATGCATCTTTTTCAGTAATTTCGTTAATTTTTCGGTAGCCTAGGCAGAATCGGTATTCTCCATTCCCTTTTTTGACGAGGACTATCGGGGAGCTGTACGGGCTTTCTGATGGTTCGATTATTCCGTCGCTTAGCATTTTGTTAATGTGTTCATCGATTATTTGCTGGAGTTTTGGGTTCCTTGGGTAGTACTTCTGTTTTACGGGTGTGTCGTGTTTGAGCTTTATCTTGTGTTCTATCCACTCGTTACCTTTTTTTCCGGTTTTACACTTCTCGAATTCCTCTTGCAGGAATAGTTCTAGTTTATGTTTGTCTTTATCTGACAGTTCTTTTCCCGTTAGGTGTTTTTTTTCCTGCGTTCTTTCTGTATTTGTTGTTGCTTTTCTATTCATTGTTTGTTTTTCTTCCCAATCTCTGGTAATGTTGGATAATCCAATCCTCTTTATTAAGTCCATGCCGATGATGTTGTATTCGGTCTGTGGTAGCATTAGAACGCGGTGTTTCATTTGTTTTCCCCCTGCTTCTAAGTTTAGTGCGTATTGTTTGCTTATGGCTATATTTCGGTTATCCGCAAGTGTTATTTGCATGTTTGTGTTGTTTTTCTCTGAGTCGTGGGGGATGCATATATCGCGAGTTTGTTCGTTTATGTATGATCTCGTTGATCCAGTGTCGATTACTGCTTGGGACTGTATCCCTTCTATACGGATTTCTATAAATATCCTGTTGTCTCTCTTGTCTTTGGTATCATTTATGCATGTATTCTTCCCGTCTGTAGTTGGTTTACGGCAACAATTTATGCTGAGCTTTCCTAGCGTTCCGCAGCCGCTGCAAAAGAGCTTCTGCCTTTCTCTACATTCTCTTGATGTATGTCCATTTTTTCCGCATCTCCAGCAACATGTGCTGCGATCATATTGATCGATTACCGTTTTGGGCGTATCTTGTGATGGCTGATTGTTACTCCAAATTCGTGTGTTGCTGGTTGTTGCTCTTTCTTTATATTGGTTTTGGTTGATTTTTTCGTATTCCGTGGCTTGCTTTATTAGGTCTCTTATGTCACTGATTTCTGATCTTTTAATGTAATACTTGTAGTTAGGTTTCATGTTATCGTATATACGGTCAAGTTTGTCTTCTTCTGTCATTTTCCCATATCTTCTCATTAGGGTCTGGATGTCAGTAAGGTAATCGGTGAATTTTTCTACTCTCTTTTGTTCTCTTGCAATTATTATTGTTGGTAAGTTTTTTTCGTAGTCCCTTTCATAAAAGTGTAACTTGAAGTCTTTTTGAAAGTCTTCTAATATCTCCCATGTTCTGCAGTTGTTTCTGTACCAGTGGAGTGCTTTTCCTTTCATGATTTGTGGTAGTATAGTTAGTATTTTATCTTTTGTGACATCCTTCGATGCGATAACTTCTTCTAATCTCTCCAGAAATTCTATGGGGTCTTTGTTAGTGTCGAAGGAGATGTCCCACCGTTTTTGTATCTGTGTGGTATCTTCTTGTTCCTTGGTTGACATTTTGGGTGGCTTGAGATTTTCTTTAAGCTCAGTTTCTGCGTCCTTGAATTCGTGTTCTTGTAGTTCGTATTTTTTGATGTATTCTACTAGTGTCTTTCTTAGTTCCTCTACTGTTGCTCCTTCTGCGGGAAGGTTTCTGTCCAGAGCCTCCTGGATGAGCTCAGTTTTCTTCTTCTTATATATTTCTGAGAGGGACATTTGATAATCGGTCGGTTCGGTTGAGTAGTAGTCTGGGGTTCAGGTCATTCGGAACGGGTTCGGTATTATGGACCGTGTGCGCGCACGAAGGGGATCGCACCGCAACACGTCTTTTCAGGATGATTTAGTCTCTTTTGCACTTTTCCAGGGTTTGTCCGATGTGGGTATTTAAGTTGGGCGCCAAATGTAACGCGGTGTCCTACAGGCTAGCTCACGGACACTGCGCTGACAATAGAATCGGGTTCTACTCCTGGAGTGCAAAAGGAAACAACGAGGTAGGCTACAGGCTACGTTTATTTGACACTTGGCTTATCTTACGGGATACAACCTAACGCGGGGAAAACCTACGCCTAGGTGTTAGCTCGGGGCTGAGCGAACGCGATCGGGATCGCACCGCAATAGCCGGGTCTCTTAACCTAGGGGTTAGGGTAGTTGCCTGTGCGCATACGATATCGATCGCACCGCAGCAGGCAGTCTTCTAAAACTAGATGTTAGTACGTGGCGGAGCGCGCACGACAGATCGCACCGCAGCAGCCGTTACCTTATCCTAGGGGTTAGGGCAGCCGCCCGTGCGCGTACGATATGGATCGCACCGCAGCGGATAGCCTCTAAAGCTAGAATCCACTCAAGACCTCCGAGTGGCAAGAGGAGCCCAGAGGAAGCGACTCGTTCACCAGTCAGGCGCGTGCGTGTACGAGCAAGATCACACCGCAGCACGTCCAACTAGGGAGGAGATGCGCCTCCGTCTGACCGCGAGCGCTGTGCGAGCTGCCATTTATCTCGGTACGGTGGCGGCGCTTGGTGGGGGCAGCCGACGTAGTGTGCGTGTGGCTGTAACGCGTCCATGGTAGTGTGCGCGTTGCAGCCCTATGTCATTACTGGCAACACACACTGATTGGAGACTTTCGTCTTAAGGCACTGAGGTATTTTGGACGAGAAGACGTTGCGAAGTTTACCAAACGCTGCCCAGCCGAGTTGGATTCGTCGATTGACCTCTTTCTTAGGTTGGACCTGCCTAGTTGGACTGTTTGTCCTAGGTAGACGTACGCGTCAACAACTTCTAGAACTGAGTTCCCAACTGATACTGGGGTGGGCACGACATGGATGTTTGACATGACCTTCGTCTTGTCCATGTTCATCTTAAGGCCCACCTGATTGAGGCCGTCGAGCATCATGCTGAGATCTTCCATCGATTCTGCCATGACCACAATATCGTCGGCAAATCGAAGGTGAGTGATGTACTCGCCATTGATGTTGATGCCGAGTCCTTGCCATTCCAGGAGCTTGAAAGCGGCTTCCATTGCGGCAGTGAACAGTTTCGGAGAGATTACGTTTCCCTGTCTCATGCCTCTTCGCAATGGAATTGCCTTCGAACTTTGCTCCTGTACTCGGACCGACATGGTGACGTTATTTTACAAACACTTCAAAACTTCGACATACCGATAGTCAATACGGCATCGCTGGAGATACTCTAGCACCGCCCATATCTCGATCGAATCAAAGGCTTTCTCATAGTCCACAATCGCTAAACATAGTGGCAGGTTATACTCTTCGGTCTTCTGTATAACTTGCCGTAGCGTATGGATGTGGTCTGTGGTACTATAGCCTTTTCGGAAACCGGCTTGTTCGGTAGGCTGGAAGTCATCAAACCTGCGATCGAGACGATTTGTGATGACCCTCGAAAACAGCTTATAAACATGGCTCAGAAGTGAGATGGGTCTATAATTTTTAAGCAAGGTGTTGTCACCTTTCTTAAAGAACAGCACCACCACACCTCTGTTCCACGCTTCTGGCGTTATGCCTTCGAGTAAGACGGAATGAAAGAGCATCTGAAGGACTTTAAGTTGATTATTTAAAAAAAAAAGTGTTTTATTTAAAAAATTTAACCCTGATGTATTGCAAAGTCACGCCGCTGACAAAGCCGCCGCCGCCGATGGAAATGTTGACCCACGCCGCCGCCGGTTAAAATGCCATCGGCGCTCATATCTACTCCTCTGCACATCCATTAATGCCACCCCTCACGAAAGGATGTTTAACTACCCACGAAGGTCGCCCACAGGGGAGTCCATGCCTTCATGGTTAACGCCAGGACCGATTCTCGTAAGAAATAATGTCCGTTCGAAAAACGACCCACTCGTGGATGAAGCGGAACTTCTGGACTATAATCCACACTATTCGATGATTCGAAGGTCAAACGGCACGGAGAGTACAGTGTCCAACAGACATTTGGCCCCACTTCCGAATGACTCTCATCTCTTAACTGATTTAGAAGATTCGAGTGATGATAATCCTCCTGATTCTTTGGTGGAGCGTGAAGCGGAGGATCCAAGTCAAGAGCCACAACAAACGACCACAGAAGGATCGACCAGCCCACGTGAAGTTGGGGAAGGAACACCTGTCCACGGAAGACCCAAGAGGAATCGCCACCTGCCTTTCCACCTACGTGACTTTTTGTTGGAAGAGGAAAACATAGACGGGGTGAATGATATATATAGAACTCCTTGCTAATGTTTCGTCTATGTCTGACGTGTGACAGATTTGTTCTGTTATTTCTATTACGTCGAATTGAAGCTAATTAAAGCCTAATTTCTAATAGGTAAATTGTTTTACTATGCTACATAACCCTCTTGGGAATAGGACATAGGGTACTATTTATCCTGGAAAAATCAAAAGTTCCCGAGGGAATAACTATAACCAAATTCCGCTCGGACAATGTCGCAGGCAAATGGTAGTTTTAGATATAGGTAATATTAATTTAATGAAACTTTTTTTTATTTTTATTATTTAGGCTCTGCTAACATCTAACAAAAGAATAAACAAAAAAGCATGTTCACGCACGTACCTCCATTAGGTACTTAATAAAGTAAAGAATCTTGATACGTATTTATATAAAAATATAACTTTCATAGGGTAGAAGTGTTCTAACACTGTTCTATTTTTGTGTATTAGTAAGCTAAGCATCCACCATCTCTTTTTCCTGCAAGATTTTCTAATCTTTTTGTACAATATGTACGTAAAAAAGCATTATGAGCAAACACGGACAAAGCTGTCGCGGCACGTCCATCGTCTTCTACGATTCAGCGGCAACCACAGACTACTAAGGGATACTACGTATCAGACGCACAACTGTCATACCCCCACATTGGCCAATAAGGGATTTGCAAGAATAACCTATGACAGCTTTTTTTTTTTTAAACTGGTTCGATGATGTAAGGCAAAGGTTTTACGCCAAAAGCCTATCGTGAGGGGGTTGTTTCCAAAATATAAATCATATTCTTTATTTTAGCAAAAAAAGACAAATAAAACACCATGTTTAAGCTTACTTATTTTTATTTCTTAACTTTTTTTTATACTTATTTAAAGCTTTTTCTTGCATTAACGGTAATCTGTTGCCCAATCTCGAAATATCTGTACCTTTTAAAATTTTGTTGATTGTACCGCACCAATTAAATACTGTGAACTTAATAGTGATACAAAGAAAATATTCTAGTACAACTCTTTTATGACTGTCGCAGGTGAGAAAATCAAACGAATACTTGGATAAAATAAGCCGCTTGATTTCTTTAGTTATCGAATTCGTATGTGGCTTTCTCTCCAAGTATTCGTTTGATTCCTTTACAATCAAGCCATAAGTCCTCACCGCGTGTTCTGAGGGGTAGGTCAGTCTTTTCTTTACCATCGAAGTGTATTCTCTGTGACTTATCCACGAGTGGATAGACCCTTCTTTTGTTGTTAGGTTATTAGTACAGTTATCGCACTTTACTTTTTGCAAGATTTTCCTAACCAACCACCCCGCAGTATAAGCACGTGAGTGCACATTTAATCGCTCACGTCTAGCCTGTACTTGAATATTTTCTTGTTCGCATTCAATCGCCACATTATTGTGAGGGGTTATGGTGGTGTCAGTTTCTTTAGAGGTTTTGGGCTCAAATAAATTTCTGAGTTTTATTAACTGTTCACCAGAATCCTCCTCACAATTAAAAGCTGTTGAATGAAATTTTATAAATCTAGTAATCAACAGTGATTTGAAGGTGCTTATGAAGTTGTGGCAAGTTGGATCAGTATTGCGATAATTATAAGCACGCACTTGCCCAAAGAAATTCTCTATTGGGTCCGAGTTAAAATATCGTGGGCGCATTATTTTAATATTTTTGTTTTTGAAGAATTGCCACAACCTCATAAAACTTTTAAGTGTCACAATCCAATTTTTTAGCGAAGGCACAGTTACTTCTCCACGTCTTTGATCTACAAATTTCATTTTTTCCAACTTCTGAACTGCTTCCTTCCAAAACTGGTGATGAGGAGAAGTTGCCGTTACTGCTTTAAGTAATGGTTTACCCCGTGCTCTTTTCCCGCTTATTGTAGCTCCGTTTGTTGAGTCGAAGAGGTCATCGAAGAACAAAACTGTATCCGCCGTGTTTTTTAAAGTATCGCTGACCTCTTTTCCGTCCGCGTAGTGAGCTAAAAAATACAATGTTAAATTAATTCTTTCTTAATTTTTTGTAACGTTTTTACTTGATCATATTATTATTTCACATATTTATTTCTTAGACTTATAAAATCTATCCTTGACCACTATTCTAATCAGATCATGTTCACTTGTATTTTATAAAATTGACGACACGTTTGACCTAGTTGATAGTGACCCTGCTTCCGAAGCAAGCGGTCCCGGGTTCGATTCCCGGTAAGGGCAAATATTTGTGTGATGAGCACGAATGTTTGTTCCCGAGTCTTGGATATTTCCTATGTATTTAAGTATTTATTTAACTATATAAGTATGTATATCGTCGTCTAGTACCCATAACACAAGCCTTTAGAACTTACTTTGGGGCTAGATTGATTTGTGTAAAGATTGTCCCCTGATTTATTTATTTATTTATTTATATCACTCAATACCAAATAGACCGACCAATATTAAGCATAATTCAGTTTTCCTGTTATGTTTGTTCTATTTTTGCAGCCAAATCACAACCAACTTCGCTAAAAGTTTGCAGATAATTAAGTAGCTGAATATTCATTTGGCTAATTTCCCAGAGCCCTAGAGGCAACAATCTCCACGCCGACGAGGTTGTGTGCAGAACGAAAGCAGATTATAACGATTTAGTCTCAAGTAATCGATATTTTTATATTTGCTACAAGATTATGCTCTGTATATGAACATACTTACAAAATTGGGATGTGTACGACAAGGCGGCCGCCACAGTTTTGCTCAGGACTCGCGTACAGGTCTTGACCTGGAATCACATATGCAGTCTGTCTTATAATAGATAGTAATAAAAAAAACATTATTCAGTTTAAATACAACATGACAGAAATCAATCGAAAGATTCTACATACATTACATATGAATGACAAAGTTAAACCTTTGTCAATGGTGAACTTGTTGTAACCGTGACGATGATTTCACATGAGTGATTAATTTAATGTTGTAATGTGTAACCAAAACGTGAATAATGAAATCTGATACTGTTCATATTTTCAATACTCTCCTGAATCCATTTATATAAATTAGCCCTTTATATAAATGGATTCAAGAGAATTCTTAATACAACAATGGTGTACCTTCATTTTGTTGATCTTTTCAGGAATGACGTGCGCGTCGTTCAATTTGTGCAGTAGCCGAGCCTGGGCATGTCCGCAGTCAGTTTGATAGACGTCGACAATGTCACTCCACTTGGAAACTTTCTCATCGTACTTAATATTCTTGTTTAAAAAATTATTTCGGATCCCCTTGATCAGATGAGGCGGATCGAAGATAACACTTAAGTTCCGCCCATTTATAGTAATAACTTCGTCTGAAATATACAAAATAATATGAATCTAGTTGTTGCTTTGAATTTTCCACCAAGTAGTAGTTAACTACTATATAAAAAAGAATCTTCCTTTGTAAAATACATTTTCACTCGCTTACTTTGATTCAACATACAATCAGTCTCGAACTTACCAGTCTGTGTGCCAGCGTTTATCTGTTCTCTTCGCGTGTCTTCAAGAAGGCTCTTTAAAGCGGACTGGAATGACTGGCCCTGGTCGCAAATTAAAGCAATGGGTAAAAGACCCGTGTCAATGATGATATTAACGATTTCTTTTAAAATCACTTTCATATCGTCCTTTTT
This sequence comes from Tortricodes alternella, assembly GCA_947859335.1. NCBI lineage: Eukaryota > Metazoa > Arthropoda > Insecta > Lepidoptera > Tortricidae > Tortricodes > Tortricodes alternella. Next base: position 9,199,616 of record OX401984.1, on the reverse strand, counting down.
AGTGGCACCTTCGCAAAAATAAAAGACAATAGGCTGTTGCCATTTATGGATGGCGCCTCTGATCATGAACGCCAAAGCGTGGTCGGCAAATTGATTTGTTCTTTTGTTCAAGTGGACAAAACCATTAAGGTTGTCCTTAACTTTGTCATACTCCAACGCGGGTTCTAGTGACACTTCGTCAAATATCAAGGAGCAGTACTTTTTGTTTTCGCTCCAAGTCCCGACCTGAAATAAAAACAAATTAATTTAACTAAATGACTAAGAAATACTTGGCATTGGTATGATGTCTATGCATCAACAGTTACAAAAGTCCAATGTTATTTATAGTACTTAAACCCGATTTTGCCCTGCCCGACTACTTCCGCGTACAAACCGTTTATCGATAGAATTGCCACATGCTCTTCCATAGATGTCTGGTTGCCTTTCCCTTATTATAAACAGCAAAATTGATACGGAAATTTAGCCAAGGTAACCAAGAAGATGGATTGATTAACTTTTGCATTTCTAACATTGAAATGGATGACATAAACACCATCATAAACAAATGTAAGACTGTAGGTACTTACCTCTTCCTTAATAGCATCAAAAACTTGTTTATTAACCCCAGGTTGCAGGTTCAACGATGATATCATTTTCGTCAATGTATTCCTGGATGGCAGAATAAAAATCTTTTGTAGAAATTTATAGGCCTTGGGGCTTTGTTTCATTATGGCCAATGAAATCATTTTTTCCTCATCCGTAAACCGTCTGCCTTTGAGTTTTTTTGAACTCTGGCTAATTTGCATCCAAATTAGTTTCCTGGCGATCGGATTTATTTTCGATGTCAATTTATCAAAAGTTTGAGTCTTGGAAAATTGTGTAGCTCTTTTAGCTCTTCTACTGAAGTCCAGCTGCTTTTTGGACCGAGAAAACTCTCTATAAATCTTCTGACAGATCGGTGATAAATCTCCTACTCTTGGAATCAAACGTGTTCGGCGCTTTGTAGTTTTGTTGACGGTTTCGGCGGCAATTTCTGAAATGTAGCAAAGGGTTAGACTCAAATAATTTTCAAGCTGTAAAACAGCTTATTATACACGTAAATTAGGGTTTTTATAATTTAGATTTTTGTATGGTGTTTTTACGACGCTATGCTATAATATCTAATTCAACTTGAATTTGCAGTAGGTACCGACCTATATTTTTAATAAATGAGTATTAATATCGTAACGCTTCGAGATGCCATTATTATGATTCCACGAGCAGAATGAAATAGTAGTTTATGCAACGGTTGCATAATGATAGGCCTTAAAACACTAGTGCGGTTTTCAGGAAACGAGCCGACACGCGAGTTTCATAATAAGATCGCACGTGTGTTTTAAGGCCAAATTATGCAGAGTTGCATACATAACTTTATCTACACACATATTATAAATCCTCCATGATGGGTTCAGAAACAATATTTTCTGGCAACAAGTTATTTGTTGCAATCGTGGCTGCATATTTCCGATATCCGGCGCATTTTCACATCACACACACTCCGAGAAGACTACTTACTATTCATATTTTCAACTAAAATGTAAATTACAAACAACTTTTTCTATTCAATTCAACAACAATTCTACTTTCGTTCAGTAAAACACCAATTTGATCCTCCGTCAAGACCATTTTTTTTTAAATCATAGACAAGCGAATGAAGTCTCTATTCTCATGTCACTCGAGATCAAATGTCGTTCGGTTTATATTAAAAAAACATACTGAATTGATGTTTCGTATCAATAACTGTTTAATATCTATGGATACTAGAATAGCGACCCACTTGAGTTTTGACAGCTGTTCCAAATTTAATCTCATTTCTTTACTAAAAGCGATAAAGAAATAACATTGCAGCACACTTTTCCTAATTGGTTGTCAAAATGGTGGTCATTTCCTACGGTTTTTGATTAAACAATGGAGGTTTTATGATATGGGTGTAGATAAAGTATATATCACGATCATCGCCTAGCCGAAACTACCTACTGAAGCTAGAAACATAAATTTAGAATTTGACGTTTCTTATTTTAAGTTTAGGAAGTTTTAAATTTATGGGACACTTTCGAATTGGACTCATTGTCGCACGTTTACTCTCAGTGGCTACTCGCGCGCACTCACTCTGCTAAACTGTCCGTGTAGTGCTCATTTCCACGCGTGGTGCCCTTCTATTAGTATTTATTCTAATGGTAAAGCCTAGTATATTAAATTAAAAATTACTTAATTGTTAGCTGTAAATGTTGAAAGCCTTTCGAATGATGATAAAAATACCTGGTAGAGATCCATGTGGTGGAGGAGATACAGCTTGAATGTTTAAAACAGCCGACCCATCAGTCACTGGTCCTTGGCCTGAAATAAAATAAGTGAGCACATATTATACTACAAGCCTTTTTAACTTATCCAGTGAGTGAAGTACAAAATGTATTAAATTTTTACTTAAAAAAGTCAACACAAAAAAGTCTTGCTTTAAATACTTTTTTTATAAAATCTGGCCCAGTTGCGTGTCTGACCACGCATAGAACAGGGCTCCCTAGCATGTAGGATTTTATACTTAGTATTTCACCTTTTAACCTAACATGCAACAAACCCTTTGACTCGTAGAGTTTGTATAGAAACAGACCAACATGTACTAGCTTTTTTTATCTCAGAAGCGTGTTCACGGACGCGTTCAACCCAATTTTCGTTGATAGTATTAAATTTATTACCTGTCAGAAGTAACTTTTTTCTACAGAGATTATTATCTTATCACAGTTGGAAAGTTAGAGTAAGGGATATCTTATTGACAACTTTAGGAGCTCATATCTCGACAAATATTCATCAAATCAAAAACATAATAAGAAACCTTCATGTAATTTTTGTGGATACCCCCTTTGATAATATCCGTAAGAGTTATTTTGTGTCACTCTCTACAATTATATGTATGGAGTGCCACACCTAAAAACATTTTCTTTTTTCATATTTTCACTATATAATATGTTAATAAAGCGGTAAACATAGATATACGAGTTAAATTTCAACTTGGTAGCTCCAATAGTATCCGAGTAAAATGGCTGTCACGTACGGACAGACAGACAGACGGACATGATGAATCTATAAGGGTTCAATTTATGCCATTTGACTATGGAACCTAATAAAACGTATTCTTTTAATTTATGACATTCAATATCGTTGCGCTAAACTTCTAGGTTAAATAAAATTCAAAACAAGTTGTGGAACAAATTTTAAAGTGTTCTAGAATGTTGGCGCATCCTGTGCAGTAGATCCATAAACAAGATTACCATTACTTAGATTCTAAGTAATGGTAAAGTTGTTCATGGATCGAATAGGCATGGGCAACCTTTTAAAACACTGTTTATGTTTATATTTGTTTAGGTCAGCCGGCTACTATGCCTCGGTTATACAGTCGGTGGCAGCGCAGAAAGTAACTGAACCGATTTTTTTCGCGGGCTGGTTTATAAACAGTGTCTGTCTGAATGCAGCCTGCCAGTTGCCCACGCGACTTAGAACCTTGTCATTGCAAAGTTTTGAGCGATACCAACATATATTAACATAATTCTTTTAGCATTATAATAAGTGTAATGATAGTATACATTTCAAAATTAAAACAAACCATTTTTAAAATACAGAAAGACAAAAATGGTCTAAATCCGCTAATTTTCTGGTTATCCGTTCCATGTGTGAGAGCATCCAAGATTTTTAATTTTGATAAAAAAAAACATAGCATAACTGTGCACAATCTATAGAAGCTACCCTTACTGTTTTTGAGATAGACATCTTGGACGGATGGACGGGCAAACTACTTAGACAATGTAAGAAGGGCCCATTGAAGAAGGGACCTTTGATTATGAAACCTTAAGAATAAATTCTTTTCATCACACCATCTTAGGACTAATTAATCGAATGTGACTACAAGTAGTCTTGTGGCTCTGCCCACCCCATTAGGGATTTCGGGCGTGATGCTATGTATGTATGTAAGAATAAAATAATCTGTTCAATTACCTGTTACTCCCTGTTGTGGGAGGTTTTGCGTTTTGCCCAGATTTGACGGTAGTTCAAGTGATGAACCTGAATTAAAATATATTTATGATTAACTTGGGAAATATAACAGTATAATCCACGGCACATAGGTTGAACTGGGGTGGCGGTCGTCCGCGCAGGTACAACTATGTTTTTTTTTTTCGCGGCACGTAACTTGAATTATAACTATGAATTCGTAGAACACATTTTCGGGTGTCAATCGAAGTGTGGTATGAGGTGCGACGCGACGGGCCGCGCGTAACCATAATTGTACCTGCGCGGATGGCCGCCATTTTGTTTCAACTTATGAAGCGGGGATTATAACACCTTACTCAAGACTTTCTATAATAATTAATCATATTGTAGACAAACACACAGAACACAATGCTACATATTTTTAAATAGTACCAAAGTTAAATTAATTTCAGATAAAAATTAAACACAAATAACTAACGTTTCAATTACCTGAGAAAGCAAGTTGTGGTATATTTTGGATTTCCATGAGTAGCCGTGGTCGCTCGTGTGATGGACCTGAAATAATTAAAAATATAATTTAAGTTTAGTTTAAAGTATGAAATTCATTCAAAAGAAAATTCCATTTATTTATGAACATATCTAACAAGTTAATAAAAAGTACCTGCAGCTCCCAATAACACATTTCTTGAGGGGTCTGGCTTGCAGTAGTTATGATCGTCATGCCGGAAGCGTTTACCATAGCAGTGATCAAGTATCACATTTTCTGAAAAGTATAATAATTATTATTAATTAAAGCAAATAGAGAAAAAAATGCAACATTGGAACGAGTTTGCTTGGTACAAGGATATGCTGTGCCCTGATTACAAGTTACAATTAAAGGTCAAACCGCACTTAGGCAAAAATTCCAACACTCCAGATCAAATGCATGGGATTTGTCTTCGGTGCTGCCAGTTTTTACCAGTAAAATTGTAACTTAATAAAACAAGCCCTGGGGGCTTTGGTCTCACTTGTATGTGTTACCCTGGATAAGCTGTCATAAACATGATTTTGATAACATGTACAAGGTATCAAGTTTGTATGTAGGTGAAAAACTTTCTATACATATGTAAAGATCTGCTTGATTGCTATAAGTAATTTTTAATGGAAGTTAGATGTCCCCTTGCAAGCTTAGAAACAGCTAACCGGGCTTGTTAAAAAAAGTTCATACTCAATTTTCCTATCCCTTTTCAAATTCATTTACTTAGCCTTCTTTATTACAAACAGTCTATACATCCTTGAAAATAACCATATGTAGGTGTTGAAACGACATATACAAACTAAATACCAGTTGGTATCAGGTGTACGTAAAAAATACCACATGCACAAAAGAAAATTATTTTACTTGATAAACTGTTATTGTTAGCCAAAAATAAAAATACCAGTTTTAAAAACTAAAGGAATATCAATGTCTTAGTTTACATTGCAAGTTTTACCTTCAGTACTGTATATAGGAAAACTCTACTGTACATCCAAAAACCCTAAAACTAAAACAATATAATAAAATTACTAAAAAGAAAGGCCTATCCGTTATAGGAAATTCTACAAGCTGAAAGTTACATTCGGCGTGGTATTTTTGGTGCGCCATTTATAAATTGGATTGTAATGAACTAGCAAATACAGAAATATATTTAATATAAAAATTAATGTACATACCAGTGAGCTTGTTTTCATCTGTTAAACTTGGTACACCACTTTTAAGCTCTTCTTCAGAGAATAAAGTGGGATACGCGCCGAGGCGAAGTCGAGATTTCTCCGTAACGAATCTTTGTTCAAAGTGGACGTGACAAACATACACTTTACGAAGATTTTGGAGGCTTAAACTGCGAAGCCGATCGCTATTAATACACTTTAACCACTTGTGGAGTCCTATCTCCGATGCGGGAAACTGATGCATTTTAACGTCCTGTCGTTTATTTGCACACTTGTCCACACAACACTTATAGAACATTTTGGTTAAATAATATAACCACGGACGAAATATTACTGTTTTAACTCTGAGAGGATAAGCACGGAATGAAATCAACGATACTTCACTCGATCAAGGATGAAACAGTAATGATGGGTACCTAACCTAATGAAACGGAGGCGGCGCGAAACAAGAACTGTCAAAATCAAGTTAAAAAATATTTAAAATGGCGTCGATGAGTACACAGTGACAGCTGGCAGGGGTGAAGAGAGCAGGGTAAAAGTCACTATCCATTCTTGTATCGTCTACAATCATAGACACTAATGCCAGCATCTATATGTATGAAGATTATAGGCCGTGGTCAAATGTGACACGATTCTGTCGAGTTTTCTTTCATTTTTGGCTTATTTTTGGATAGTTTTCCTCAAGTACAGAATTAAAGAGGTGTGAGAATTTTAACCGTGAATGCTCACAGAATTATGTTGACCATTCCCCGTCAAAATTCTTAGTGGTTGCTTTTGCACCATATTTTGCTATACTTTGGTGCCCATAACATGAATTTCAAGTTCCCTTTTCTCCTATCTACTTAAAACTCCCTACAGTGAAGTGTTTACTAAACGTAAATTAAGCTGCAGCAAGAAATGAGTTAAATTGCATTAAGTGGTAATTATTTTTGATTTAAATTTTATTGATGAACCATAAAACCTGACCATTGTTAAAAATTAAGACGTCATTTTAGTAAGTAATGAAATAACCATAAAATCTGTTAATTGGATCGACTTCACTACAATCCTTAACCATTTCCATATGTCACAGTTGTATAGTGACAAAAAGTTAATATTATGAGTTTTTGAAAGAAATATCATATCCTTAGCACAATGCTTATGCCTTTTGAATTTGTGTTCTGAACCAAATTATTAGTTAATATAAATGATCAATCAGCTGTCTAGCACATTAGTGGTTATCCCGTCCTCTACCACTGACGCAAATTTGCGTCACCTTGTTTTCGCTGACGCAAATTTGCGTCAGTGGTAGAAGACAGGTTAAGCCACTTTCCACAATACCTAGATCATTTATCAAGTTTGTTCCTTTAACTGTTTGAAATTCATGCTATGTGTACTGTTGGAACATGACCTTGAAAAGTCTATGGATGAGTATTGAGTGAAAAATATTTCAAATTTAATAATATTGAGTATTATGAACTTGCATTGACGGTTCACACTTGAACTAACATTTTAATTTGTATTTTTTCTAGCACAAAATGCAAAACTTGTGATCTATACACAAATATCATTAAACCATGGATGGTAAAGTAAAATGAGCACATCATGGAAATTAATGGACAAATGTTTATACATGTCAGTGGATGTGCGAAGATGACAATGACAAGTCATTTTGATAGTTACCCACCGACATTATCTGTGAAAAGTCATGTTGGCCCTGAGCCTGTACAGAAGTTCACAGGGAGGGAAATGTAATCACTGATATAGTTACCACTACTTTTAAATATTCTGCGATACATCAACTTCATGAGAGTTACCAGTTTCATACAACATTGCTCATGTCCTTTCACACAAAATAACTTTCATGAAAGTGAAACGGAATGCTTGCAAATAAAATACACCTTTAAAAAAAACATTGATATTTTATTAGTAGACATTTAGACAATATCTTAACTGATTTTATTATTTCATTGGTAAACGTTGTTACATTACATTTTTCTTTACAGATTTCCAGTAAAATCTTCACATCTGATGTTTCAGAGTTTTCATTTCAATAATCGGGTATCAAGATGGCGGACCAGCATTATCAGAAGCCCAAAAGTAAATCCTCTGATACATTCAGAGATGGAGAATCAAAAAAATCAAAAAGTCGGACAAAGTATCATCCAAAGTGTGATTCGAACACAAAAGAACAACATTCAGAGCCAAGAACACCGCCACTGCCCACTGGTGTGAGCAGTATTGAAGAACTAATCAAACAAAGAGAGACTCTCCAGGATGAATTAAATCAAATGGCAAAAATTCATGACATTGAATCAAAAAATAGTAATACATCTAAAAGTAATAAAAGATCGAGAGATATTCATAATTATAGCAACTCTAGCAGAAAACGTAAAAGTGAATCATTAAAGGGTTCAACATTCTCAAATACTATTAACAAGCGACCGAAAGTGCTGGAAGATTCTCCTCCACACTATGACGACAATTCTGAAGATGAAGAAAATATAATAGAAATAAGAAGACAACGTCGCCAACAACTATTAGAGAAATTAAAATCGACTCATGATCATCATACAGAAAGTATAGAACAAAGGATTACAGCTACCAATAAAGCAAATGATGATAGCAATGACAGCAACCCAGTCCAGGTAACTGACATGAAACCTGTCATAAAAGATTCAGATAAGGATGAGACTCGCCTAACTGATACAACTGATATGTTTGCAGAAATTGATGATTTTACACCTCAAACTTTGCCTGATGGTGTGACAAAAGACAATAATAATGACAATCCCCAGCTGACTGATAATTGGGATGATCCTGTAGGATACTATAATATTAGGATTGGCGATGTCCTTAACAACAACAGGTACACTATCAAAGATATATTAGGACAAGGTGTTTTTGCTAATGTAGTACGAGCACAAGACAACAGCAAACCAAATATAGATGTTGCAATAAAAATAACAAGAAACAATGAATTAATGCACAAAACTGCACTCAAAGAAATTGCATATCTTAAAGAAGTTAATGATACTGATCCCGAAGGTAAACATCATTGCATCATTTTTTTGGGTAATTTCACTCACAAAGGACATTTATGCCTTGTTTTAGAACCACTACATATGGATATGCGAAGCGTTATAAAAAAATATGGAAGACATGGATTGAACTTGAAGGCTTTAATAAGCTACAGCAGACAATTACTATTGGCATTGCGACATCTTAAGAAGATTGGTATCATTCATGCTGACGTCAAACCTGATAACATACTGATTAATGAAAAGAAGAATGTATTAAAACTATGTGACTTTGGCTCGGCTGGAAAAGCAAATGAAAATGAGCCAACACCTTATCTAGTATCTAGATTTTATAGGGCACCTGAAATAATATTGGGCATGTCATACTCACACGGAGTAGATCTATGGTCAGCCGCATGCACAATTTATGAAATGGCTGTAGGAAAAATAATGTTCACTGGGAGCTCCAATAACAAAATGTTAAAATGTTTCATGGACATGAAAGGAAAAATACCAAACAGATTGATAAGAAAAGGTAAATTCAAGGACCAACATTTCAATTATAAAAACAATTTCCTGCTTCATAAAAAAGAAGAACTTACGGGAAGGGAAAAGCTAGTAGAATTGGTCATTATAAAAGTAACCCGCGATTTATCGAAAGAGCTTAAAAAGTCAATAAGCAATGAAAAGAAATTGACACAACTCAAAGACTTTCTAGACAAAATGTCGATGTTAGACCCTAGCCAGAGATTATCAGTTACTGATGCATTGAAGCATCCTTTTATTCAGGAGGAATTGGAAAAATCATAGGGAGATTAACAGATACAACAGATAAAAAGTTTAACTAAAAATGTATGAATTTTATTAAAACCTGTTTCTACTAAAAATTGTGATTTTATTTCATGAAAAGCCCATTGAAAGCTAATAAACAGATTTGGTAGGTATTTTACGCGCAACGACGTTCTTTCATTATGTCTGCCTGCGACAGCGAATTCCGCTGTTTGGGACAAATGGGAATAGCCTTTCTATTGGATATGTCTCTGTCATTATTAGCATCAGCAGCCAGAAATTTCGGGCACGTCCTTTTGGCCGCCAAGCATGTCTGAGAAGTAACACGAATTTCAACTTTAAGTCAAGGTTGTGAAGGACTTTTTTACCCTGTGTACGCTGTCACGCATAGTCGACAACGGCGTCCAAAAGGTTAATATAATAATAATAATAAATCAGGGGACAATCTTTACACAAATCGATCTAGTCCCAAAGTAAGCTCTAAAGGCTTGTGTTATGAGTACTAGACGACGATATAAATACTTAAATACATAGGAAACATCCAAGACTCAGGAATAAACATTCGTGCTCATCACACAAATATTTACCCTTACCGGGGATCGAACCCGGGACGCTTGCGTCGAAGGCAGGGTCACTACCAACTAGGCTATCCGCGTCGTCGTAATCAAGTAAGCCCTTTCATATGACACTCCTTTTGACCCTATAGTTAAATATATTGAAACATTTCATTCCTGTAATGTAAGTTCTGTAACTATTCCAAATTTCAAGTTCATAACGCTGGTCGTTGCTGTGAAACCACTGTGACATACGTCTGTACACACGCCACACACACACAGTCACAGTGGCTGTTTGTCTAAACAGCCAATGAAGTCAGCATAAGGGGTCCTTTTTTTACCTGTTAGGTACGGAACCCTAAAAAAGGTATTATAGATAGGTACTGGTGCAGATCGCTGTCGTTATTATAGCTCTTCCAAGTGTGTACCCACCCGTACGTTCCCCCAGAACATCTGGGACGTTTTTTTCAAACCGCAATACCGCCAGACGCATTTGTCGACGCCACGTTAGAGCGCAGGATTTAAAAACTTAACCCTTCAACTGCCAGAGTCACGATAAGATAGGTACCACGAGCGCCAGTCATAATTCAACATACATGACAATTCAAATCAAAATAAATTATTTATTTGATTCTTGTACGCGTCTCTGGACATCCAACTCAAATAAAACAGGGTGTAATTTTTTAAGGGCCTGGCGCTGGTGGGACAGCTTCTGGAATTGCCTGGCAGCGAAAAACTGTCATTCTTGGCACTTTACGTTGCCATTGTCATCCTATCAACAGCCCTAACATGCAAGACACAAGGATAAGTTAAACTGTCTTATCTCTAAGTGCGTCTCTCTCACACTAGTGCCGACGAAAGAGATAGTCATAGAGATAAACGGGTTTAACTTATCTTTGTGTCTTGCATGTTAGGGCCGCAGGAAGCATGACCCTTTCAACGCCACAGTCAGCTTTATTCAGATTGATTAAGCCAGAGTTATCGGATCTAGCACTGAATTAATGTTGGACATATCGATTAAGGCAGGTTTTAGACGGAGAAAATTTTGTGACGCCAAAGAATAGGCGCCGGTTCTATTCCGTGGCAGCGTTGGCTTGGCATACCGCGAAAAAATAGCGCGGAAAGTGTTTATACGGTGCCTTTTTTAGGCGCTGTAATTTAAGCGTCTCAAAATAGTCTCCGTCTAAACCTGCCTTTATATACATCCATTAGGTACTCTGCCGAACTTCCGACTCCCGTAGGTAATAAATAAAACGAAAATATTTTTCGGCCTATACTCTTTATAAATCTCTCTTTGACAAATATTGTTTGCTTACATTCTAAATAAAAGTGATTATCCCTGACTGCGATACTGACTGCGCAAAACATTACATACCAATTAAGCGCTACACACAGAACGCGGGCGTTTGCGTTGAGTTTACCCGACCCGCGCACGCGGTCTGTGTGTAGTCGTACATATAAATTCAACAGAATACAACCGCGCACGCGTTCTCTGTGCTGCTTGCTACCTACTCTAAATGAGCTTCATAGTTAATATCGATACATCTTTAATTTTGCGCAAATCAATAAACTCACCAACCTTAATAGTCTACACCTGCTTAACACAAATACAAGATTCTATATTGAGATTATTTCTGTAAACAGAAAAGTTATAAAAAAACAACAAAAATAAATTAGTAGGCATACCATCACAGTACAATAAAAACCAATTGGCATCGATCACAAACTAGCTCTATCTTAGCGAAACTAAACAAATACAGGGCAATAGTAAACAGACTGAGGCACAAGAATTTTGCAAAATTCGTCTTCAGTCGTGAACTATAACAACAAATATAATTATCTCGTGGATTCTGGTCCTCCCAAATTAAAAAGAATGAGTAAGTGCTATATACTGAATTGCCTTAACTCAATGACTCTAGATATAAATAAGAATACTGCACGTGCGTGCAAATCTTTTATCGCCCAGCGATCCTTTCGTACTGGACTCCAACCCCGGTTCATGTGAGATTAATGTCAAATACAGTTGCAGTGGCGCAGCCTGCCTACAAGCCGATTCTTGACGGTTTTACCAAGCTAGAAAGCTACGGCTAGTTGTCAGTGAAGTCAATGTTACACTAACTAAATGTCAAACTCGCACGTACGGATGACTTCCGGCTTCCCTTAGGAAATATTTGACGCTTCGCCACTGTACAGTTATCAAAGAACTGTATGCACTGACATTCGATTTTACATGTAAACTACTCTCCCAGGACCGGAGAATTAGGGTCCCGTGTAGCATGTTTAGAAACTTTTGATATCAAAGTATAATCCCCGGCACATAAGTTGGAAGGTATAGTAGGAATTCTTTTTCATGTCCCGATCGCATTAGCTACTTATCTGACTAACAAAGCCATCGTCTTTCACTGTGAATTGTAACCGCAAATCTCTACTTTGAAATAGCATGTAGTAACTGCAAACACTATTTCATACAAGGGGCGTCTTTATGTCTAAGGTGAAAAGGTTCACATTAAAACAGAGCATGTCAGGTGTTGAACATTTTGCATTTAAAACGCTTCGATGTGTACTTTAATGCTGTTTTAAATACAAAATGTTCAATACCTGACAGGCCCTGTTTTAATGTGAACCTTCTGAACTTAGACATAAAGATGCCGTTTGTGTGAAATAGTGATTGCAGTTACGACCTTATATTTCAAAGTAGCGATTTGCGGTTACACGTCACAATGAAAGACAATGGCTTTTTTTTGCCAGATAAGTAGCTAATGCGATCGGGACAAGAATTACTACTATAGGTACAAGTATGGAAAAAAGCTTCGCAACTCATACCGCACCTCGATTGAGACCCGAAAATGTGTTCTCCGCTTTCAAAGTCAGTTCAAGTTTCCATATGAGTGAGTGAAGTGTAACATTTTCGCTGGCCGACCTTTATTTATAGTGATATGACAATAGAGTGGCAAAGAACTTGCTTAACCCCCACGACCATAGTTACAATCAGGCACGGTCGCAGCCTGAAATTTTAGGTGGGCCACTAATAAATTTGTTGGGAGAGAGTCCCACATAACCCCTGCGCTTCCCCAGCCGCGGGGGTATGCGTAATGCATTTCCACTCCGTTAAAAAAAAAAGTAGTCACTAATAATAAAATATGTCGAGTGAATTAGACTTTACCTTTAGACTTGATTTTACAATTTGACGTGTACGAATTTGGGGGGGTCATGTCCCCTGTGACCCCCCCCTGGCACCGCGCCTGGTTACAAATGGATTGTATGTGCCAATTGTCAAACACTGGCTACAATACTAACGGACGCACTCATTGTCAGATAATGAACAATCAACTCGTTCCTTTTACGAAATTTCCATACAAAATCTTCCCTAAAGAACATGTTAATCGTTCATTAACCGACTCCGATAGCGCCATAAATCAGACATAACTATACCCCGTTGAAAAACTGACGTGAATTCGGTGGTTAAGTGAGTAACTGCCCTTTGGGGAAAAGATTTTTCGCCAAATTTCACTTCCCAAAAAACTTATCGCACTAGTTTAATTTCCCAAACGAATCTTTAGCATATTTACATTTCGCATTTTATTCATTTGGTCAAATTATCATTTCGCATCATTTTGCTTTCTCATGGGTAGGTTAGGTTAGGGTTAACTTGTCTCCCTTACGTAAGTACTTATTTGTCAAAAAATACTTTCGCTAACTGTAAAATTGCGATAAGCTGATTTGACTATTGATTTTTTGCCAAATGATAATTTGAGTAAAATAGTTTGGGATCTGATACTTTGGGAAAAGCTTTTTGCCCATACATAGTAATCCTATAAGATCATACTCCTGAAATAAGCTATCAAGAAACGATTGCTGATAAAATTTCACACTGAGTATTCATGAAGTACAACTCATATCTCATACCACATTGAATCATTTTTTAAACAATTATACCAAATACGAGATATGTTACGCTGCGGCCTTAGCAAGGTTGGCACGAGAATAAGTTATCCTCAATTTATCCCTCAGAGCGTCTCTCATCAAAGAAGAAAGAGGTGGAGACAACTTAGGGCGCGTTCCCACTGTCATCACCAGACATGGAATTTTTTGTGGCAAAAACGTCAATTTAGTAGGAACTTCCTTCCGATATCAAATTTATGGATAACTGTATCAAATACTTATTTCAAAGTGACATTTCGTATTAGATAGGTATTAAGTTCACCGGATAAAACAGAAATAACTAAAGTGCTTATTATTACCGATCGATTTTATATAATGACAGGTAATATTATTTTAAGAAATTCATAGGCATACTTTTTAGGGATTTTAAAATTCAAATATATTATTTTCATCAATTATCATATTATGTCAACGTCTTATTTATCTGTACAAGATGAAAACCGTTATCTTTCTTAATCGAACTAAGTATACGGACTTTATACTGTATAATAGGTATGCAAGTTGCATGTTCATACTATAGCCATAACTGTCATAAGAAAGTACAATTTATCGATAAATTAATATCGTTCGGAAGTCCCTAGGACAATTTTATTCGTGCCACAAAAACTTCTACATGTCATCACTTTTTTATTGTCATTGATATTAATACATTTGACAGATAGTCGCGTCGTGCGTATGGGAACACCTCCATTTAAATATACAAGCCAGAGGGCTTAGCACACTATTTTTTATCGCATTCGTCCCTTTCGCACCCGCGCAGTATACGGACTTTATACTGTATAATAGGTATGCAAGTTGCATGTTCATACTATAGCCATAACTGTCATAAGAAAGTACAATTTATCGATAAATTAATATCGTTCGGAAGTCCCTAGGACAATTTTATTCGTGCCACAAAAACTTCTACATGTCATCACTTTTTTATTGTCATTGATATTAATACATTTGACAGATAGTCGCGTCGTGCGTATGGGAACACCTCCATTTAAATATACAAGCCAGAGGGCTTAGCACACTATTTTTTATCGCATTCGTCCCTTTCGCACCCGTATATTAGTTAGAAAGTGACATAATGCTTTATGTGCACGATAAAAGCTGTAGGTTTTTGTTTTCATTCATCTCACGCCGCCCGCACCTCTCTCAGGCCCCTTTGTCGTCCTGCCCCCGCGCCCCTGTGCCGCGCGGGCGACGACTCATTTAAGCGGTCAACCTATAGTGTACTAGGCACAGGACACACGACTATCCGTCGTTACGACACAGTGAGAACGCGCCCTTATCCTCGTGTCGTATCAACCATGCTAGGGCACTGAGGTAGACGAAATGATAATACACTAAACGAAACCTTAACATAGGTACTAAACATTTCTAAATTACATTAATTAATATATTTCATCACGAAGGTAGAGCCTCATATTCCGCCAAATATGGAGAGTTCATTTCAAAAGTTGTGAGATAGTGTAGGAATACTGGAGTAACAATTTGCTATTAGAAAGAAAAACTTTACAAAAAAGTCTAGATTTGCAATGTGTATATTTAGGACATTCAGTGGCGGACTAAGCCCGTCAGAGGCCCGGGGCGGCAAAGCTGAATGAGGCCCCCCTCTCCAAGACAAATTATAATTTGTTCGAGTTGAGACCCCATGATCAGGGGAAAGCGGAGGCATTTGGGGCCCCTCCAAGGCCTTTCCGCCCCCCTGTTAGTCCGTCACTGAGGACATTTATTACTTATTGATTATTTAATTCAGGTAATTGAGACCCATACTTTTGTTAGTAACGATGGTAAATTTAGATAGTTAAGTATGTGTAACAATTGGCAACAACACCAAAACTCAAATCGTTTAGAAATTATTCGTCGGGCCTCATACATTAAACCCATTTAAACAGGCACTAAGATATATCGTAGACTATCTTCACAATTACTAATTTTATTCCGAAAACTGCAAAATTCATGAGAAATTGACATGATAGCTGTCTTAACATATTGGATGGAGTAAAAGGTCCATTCTATACACAAAATAATTCTTAATTGCAATTATATTTCAAGTAATACAGTAGTTGACATATTCGATGCTCTTGAAAATTGCGAGTCGACAAACTTTACATCGAATTTCATTTTATAAGCAACGATTAAAAGAATAAATTGTATAGTTGTTATATTTTCACTTGCTTTTACCCGCGACTTCTGCGAGAAATTCGGTTATCACGCGCAGCGCCATCTACCGAGGCCAAGCTATTCTCATATTCCCTGTATTTATAAAGATTCCTGAAAATCCTTCCAAGATACCGGGACAAAAAGTATCCTATATCCATCTCCATATAACGCGCTACTTAAGTGCAAATTTTAATGAAAATCTGTTTAGCCGTTTGGCCGTGAAGACGAAACAAACAAACAAACACACTTTCCTATTTATGATATTAAGTACATATTTCTTCAGATTAAGCAATTTGGTTTCATCGTCTATTCATTTTAATTTAACATGCTTATTAGAAAAAAAATACTAAATGACTTTTAAAACATTTTATACTCATTTTATGAACATGTCAAATGCCCCCGCCAGCGGCCCTAACATGAATGACACAAAGATAAATTAAACCCGTTTATCTTTATGACTATCTCTTTCGTCGGCACTAGTGTGAGAGAGACGCACTTAGAGATAAGACCGTCTATCTTATCTTTGTGTCATTCATGTTAGGGCCGAAATAAAGCATGGCAACCCTTTTTGCACCCGGACCGGACAGGCCCCCAATTCTCGGTGCATTCAAGATAATCTCACAATCGAGATTAAACGTCAGTGCATACAGTCGTTTGACACAACTGTATTAATCTGAAGTTTAATCTCGCAATCGACATTATCTCGAATGCACCGAGAATTGGGGGCCTGGGGGCCTTAATATAAAAAAAAAAGTTACTCATCCCTGAGCGGAAAATAGGACCACGAGGCTTTGTCGACCCACCAACGGCTCGTTTTTGCAACATACAAGGAATTTTACGTATGATATGTGTGAAATGTGTTTAACTACATTTGATATGTTACGTTTTCTAGGGAATGTGTCTAACCTCATTTGAATCTAAAACAGACTCTTCTTCGTTCTGACTGACAGACCGCACAGCCTAAACCCCGTGGGTGGGTTTAGTCTATAAGCATGAAAATCTGCATAGGAGTTCCTTATATGTATAACTTGAGTAAGCACTAAGAAAGGATTTCGAAAACTCTCATCCCCTAACGAATTAAATAGATCCCATCGGACATATGGCTATAGTAGCTGCATTATCGTCTGAGTCGGGTCATAAAACATTTTTATCTATCTATCTCGCTCGGACTTACAGTGGTGATTCTCTTACGTATGTAGCCACTGATCAGCGGATAAAACCTGTTAGTTTCGGCCTGTTGAATTGAAAATATGGAATACATTGCCTTTCAAGTGAAATTCGAAAAAAAGTTTGTCGATGTTTCAATGGTAAAACACCCAACAGGGCTAGCATAACTTAGCGCATGGATTTTATCCTTTTTGCACCAGTGCGTGAAAGCAGTAAGTTATGCTAGCTCTGATAACGAAATACAAATTGTAAGGCATCATGCGCCTACGCAATGTTACAGAGAAAATGTTTGATTTCAAATATTTAGAGACATTTCATTCACTATGTCGCAGCGAAGTTTACATTAACTTACAAATCTTAAGCAGCTAGCTAATTACATCTAGTGTCAGTTTATGGATGGATCCATTGCATTAAGATATCGACTGTGGAAATTTCAAATGTCGTAAGGGACATTTTGTGGAAATGGCAAAATGTCCTTTACGTCATTAGAAATAAGGGTCATTTTGTGGACATGTCAAAATGTCCCTTACGACATTTGAAATTTCCACAGTCGATATAGCAGAAAAATGTTAACAGAACAGTCTCGTCAGTTTGATCACTGGCTCACAATATCACAAAATAAAGTATTTACATAAAAAAAAACGTCAACTAGGGGTCATCCACAAATTACGTAACGCAATTTGGAGGGAGGGGGGGTCTGGCCAAGCGTTACGGTCCTGTTACGTTAGGGGAGGGGGGGGGGGTTCAAGATTGGTGTTACGTCACGACCCCCCCTCCCCCCATGTAACAGGACCGTAACGCTTAGCCGGGACCCCCCCTCCCTCTCCATTCCGTTACGTAACAGGTGCTTTGTAAAACGTTTTTGCCTAATATTCAGGTAATTCGGCGCTCTTTTTACATTTGGCGAGGTATAATCATCGATGATCGTATTTCGGTTCCATTTCTTAATAATTTGTGGACGACCCCTTAATAAGAAACAATGTTAGGTGATCGAAATACTAATTTAAGTAGCACTATCCTATTATTACACGGTACTAATTTATCACTAGTTAGTGGTTTCTTTGGATGAGTGAGTGTATGGAACCATCAATGAATAAACAAGAGGACTAACCTCTTTATGGCAATCTTGTGGAGTTGCTTCTCAGTAATGATGGTCCTGTCGGAAGCGCTGGTAGAGCTGGTAGATTCACCCCATTTTAAGTTATTCACGTGACAAGTAATAGAGCCCACAGATGGCCAATTTGCTGAATAAATGATTTGATATGATTTGAATCGTGAGTCGGATATAATCTTATACCTTTAAATGAGTAATTCTTGTATATATATATATATATATATATACAATACAATACAAATACTCTTTATTGGACACCACATAATACATATTGGAAAAAGACAAAGAAATAGGTAACACGGTATACAATAGGCGGTCTTATCGCTAAGTAGCGATCTCTTCCAGACAACCTTTTGAAAGAAGAGATGGCATAACAGACTTGCAAAGGCAGGATTATATATATAATCTGAATCTCGGAAACGGCTCCAACGATTTTCATGAAATTTAGTATGCAGGGGAATTTGGAGGCGATAAATCGATCTATATAGCTAGGTTTCATTTTAAGAAAACGTCGTTTTATCCGTGTTTTCCGGCAATGAAAAACTGCTACAATATCATTAGAATACGAAGGTAAATTTCGCCACCATCTACAAGGTTATAATAGCTCAGTTGGAAAATCGGGCGGTCCGAGTCCAGATGATTATATTTTTCCTTTTTTTTTTCAAGTTCCATCTTTTGTGAGAAAAACTATTATTGGCAGCCTTTTATCGTTAAGTTCGTATCTAAATATAATTCCCATTAAACACGATTTACCAAAAAAAAAAACATCCGGGAACTATATACTTAAACTAGATGGCGCTACGAGCATAGCCTGCGGAGTGTTCAATCAAGTAACATAAAATGTAGCTAATCATTTATTCAGCAAATGAGCGTGGATCGAGGGTCAAACGTCTTTTTGAAAGAATATTTTTTTTAATAAATTCCAGCAGCAATTTTAAAAAGTCACCAATAGATGCCGTTACAAAATGGATAGCTTGACAATAAGGCGATTAGTCCTCTTGCTTTATTCGTTCATGATGGCAGAGATTCAAGCGTACCTCAATTGTTATGTGGATGGCATGTTCTGTGTTTGGAAAGTGGGCGCACCAATTTCTATGGATTGGCCGGAGGCTATGGAGTCGGGGCTTTGTAGGGAGGCGCTGTACACTGGGTTCATTGGCGTGGTGCCGCCGGCCTCGAACAGCGTGCTGTCGTACACGCTATTACTCTGCTGGAGACAAGAAAGATTGGCTATACTGTTAATGTAATTTGGTAACAAGTAATAAGTTAACTCCTCTGCTGCACTGGGAGTGAAGAAATAGCATAGAATGCGTGCAGATGCTTATCATCCTGGCATGTCGTAAAAGTCGACTAAGGGACGGGTCCTCTCCAACATGGTGGACTATCTGTATGGGCGATGGGCTGATGTCACCATACGGTTCATCATACCATCTTAGGACTAATTAATCGAACGTGGCCACAAGTAGTCTTGTGGCTCTGCCCACCCCATTAGGGATTTTGGGCGTGATGCTATGTATGTATGTAATAAGTTCAAAAATTAAAACCAGTACAGTAACAATCTATATATTTTTGAAATGTGCATTTGTTTTTTTTAATAAATCCCTTTAATTTGATAGCCAACACGTCAAAATTAAAAAAAAAAATTAGTTCACGACTTTATTTCCTCTAAAGGAGGCGATATTCGTTTTTAAGTGACGTCACATAGCCTATAACCAGTGGACGATCAAGGCACTTCCAACGATACTTCATTTGTCAAATTATGATGAGTAGTTTAGAAGTTATAAAGGAACGGATGAAAATACATACATACATACCAGTCAAAACCATAACCCTCCTTTTTGCTTCACCATAGTCGGATAAAAAAATGCCGATAAAATTAGATATTGAAGCATCTCACTCAAAAGAAAAAGTACTTTTATATGATTGAAACTTGTTTTTCACATTAAACGCATAGAAATACAAAATATTTATTTCGCAAAATTAACATTTTTAAGAATTTAAATATGACAATTTGTGTAATCTAAATTAAGTTACATATCGCTGCGAAAATGGTATCCACTCAGCTATGTGTCATTAGGGTTGGGAATACGACGCTGGTTTTCTGTGGACCCATGGACTGGTTTAGCTAGACAGCATATATTGCGTTCGCTTCAATAACAAACGTAAAATAAATGCTCACTTTATAACGTGACTCATGGGTATTCTGAGAATTTACTAGATTAACATGTGAGCTGGATTCTTGGCATAGTAATTAGGTATATGGAACAGGAAATTCTTAAGCCACTGTAGAACAAAATGTTCGGGCCTGAAGTGAAAATATTGATTCATCAAAGCCTCATCCGGTTTTGAGCCAATAGTTTCTGGACTAAATTCAGAATCTCGTCAATCAGAATAATCAACAGTATCATTGCAGAAAAATCGCAGGTATCATTTAATTTGCAGTAGCATTCGGTTCAGACAACTTCTAGCTCGCACTTTAAACGCCTCTGTTACCGAAATGTCTCTGACGGCACCGCGCTATCGGTTTTTCAACTTAATATTTTCCTGTTATTATGTTTCAACAAATGTAAAAGTTTTATGTTTGAATTTCCACGTGTCAATTTCGTTGAAATGTTTCATTTATACAATGTGTTACAAAATACCCCGTAAAAAATACAATTAACTATCAAAGCCAAAAATTTCAACCTCTTTTAAATTTTTTGTCGTTCTGCGAATTAGGTAGAAACGTAGGTACATTCTGCGTAGTTAACTCTTTAATTTTACTGAAATAGGGTTTGCACTAGAGATGCAACGGATAGTGGTTTGGCCGGATACCGGATATCCGGCGTGGCCATTGGCCGGATAGCCGGATATCCGGCCGCACTCGAGCTATCTCTAAAGCTGTGTTAGTTAGCTTGCGCGGCCTTCGCGCGGCGAGCAAGTTTCAACTTGTTACGAATTGTATGTGCCGGGGAGACCGTTTGAGGTTAAATACGCGCCTTATTATGTCAGTTGGGAATATTCGAACGTGCACCACGTGATGTTAAATTAAAAAAAAGGGTTTTTTTATAACTGACGTTAATTTTGTTTATTTCTGATGGCTTTTATTTGTTTTATCGTAGTCTGATCCAAGTTTTTACTATCCGGTATCCGGCCGGATAGTAAAACCATGGCCGGATAGGCCGGATACCGGATAGTAGCCGGATATCCGTTGCATCTCTAGTTTGCACAATTTTTTTTTTATTTTTTTGTATGTACGGATTTTAAATATTTTGAATGGACTCGTTATAAGCAGGCCCGTAGCAAGAGTTGAATTTGAGGTAGGGCAGCGATGATTACAAGGTAGTATCATAGTATGAACAAACAATTTTCTTAGCGTATTATCCTAGTTAATGGTATTTTTCAAGGTAGGGCATTGGTATTTTATGGTAGGGCATTGCCCTACAATGCCCTAGCTACGGCCCTGGCTATAAGGCCCCATTAAACCTCCTTTCGGCTTTACGGGTAGTTTTGTAACACCCTGTATAGATCAGTGGTAAATACAGTAAATGAAAATCAATAAAGGATTGTTCTATAGATTGTTCGCTTGTAGCGCAACTCGCAACTCGCACCACGCGTCGTTGTGTCGACTCGTTGTCACTTATTTAATATTTTTCTGATGGCTTCGCGGACCACTTCGGGTGCTTCTAGGGACCACTAGTGGTCCGCGGACCACCGGTACCACTGATATAGATGATAAAATGGTGGATACCTGATATATATAGTCGGAGTCTGTCTTGAGAGAGCTAAAGCTCTGCTGGTGTGGCAGAGACAGCTGGTCGTCGTCCAGTGGCTCGTCCATCTGTGCCTTATACGAGAACATGATGCTTGGCTGGGACACGCTAGAAACAAGGATGAACATTTTAATATAGCTAAGGAGATTTCAGTGTTATACAGGCAGAATGGCAATAATAAACGTCATGTTATTAAAGGCCTCGCCTGCAGCTCGGGTTTGGATTCTCTTTATATATTCATATTCATCGTTATTAATAATATAAATTACAGGTCATAGTACAAATATTTCTGTTTATAATTGCTTCTTTATTGCTCTTACAAATATATGCTAATAGCTGATCAGAATTAAATCTATTGGCTATTCAATACTTAAAATGCGTCAGTGTTTCGATATACTTTTAGTTAGCTTATAAATAAGCCTTAATACATTGATGTGCAATGTATAAAGCTATATATAACACTAGAGGACCCGCCACAGCTTCGCCCGTGACCTTTTCCATATAAACTTTAATCTCCCTCCTTTGTGCACCTTTAGGGTACTCGAGGGATGTCTCCTCCAAATTTCAAACAGTTAGGACCACCCGTTTAGGCTATGCGTTGTTAACAAGTGAGTTGCGATACTGTTTTATATGTAGGTATAGATTAACTTAAATTAGCTACCTGAAAAACTCGCTCAGGAACGTGTGATACACCAACGGCGTGTAGAGAGAGAAATAGAGCCACGTGGTGACATCCACGACGCACAGCCCCGAGGGAAGCGGACCCCAAAGCAGGAGCCCCGCGCCCACCGCTTGCGTCATGTCGAGGAGTGCTAGCAGCAAGATGTATAGGTAGAAAGACCATTTGGCTGAAACAAATAATGTGTGAGTAAAGGGCTTAAATTTGACTATAAATTGATCAAGTAATAATATCATTATACAGGCTGGGCCATAAGTTTTTGCGAATAGCAACACAGATTTTTTTCTAAACTTAATTGTGCGATACAAACGATGACGGGAAATTTAATGCCACTTTGTATATTTTTGACTACAATACACCGTTTCACAGGAAAGCAACGTGGTTACTGTGATAAACACTTTTCAAAAAAAACCGGAAAAATGCGAGTTAAACTCCCCGTAGAGAGGGTTCCGTGATTATATGAAATTTACTATGTTACTTTAAATACCATACACTTTTTGAAGGTTTTCCTTAGGTAATGAACTATTTTTTGTATATTTTTCAAAATTTTAGATCCAGTAGTTTCGGCGATAAGGAGGGGGAGGGGGGGATGGTAAATTTTTGCCTATTTTTCTAAATAACTTCAAAACCGTTTATTTTAAAATTATATAGAACAAAATTAAGATCCTCATAACGAGCTTTTTCATTTGATATGTCACACGCCATATTTTGCAAAACGTACCTACCAGAAATGATGATTGTCAGTATCTTTCCATACAATTGCATAGTAGGTTGCAGGAGTGCCAGCAACAAGACCGAGCTCATTTAGCTGACATTGTTTATACAGATAAAAAATATATTTGATGCTTATTACCTATAATAAATACAAATAAAATAGCATTTGTAGTTTTGCCTCTATCATGTTTCTAAAAGTGCAAAAACTTATGGCCCACCGTGTATATCCCTTGGGACTATTCAGTTATCCCACAATGAATTGTCATCCCATTTTACCCCTAGCACTGTGTGCAATTGTTACGAATCAGACTACATAATAAAGAAATGATAACTAGGAAAAACAATCACATAACATTACTCATATTTATCAAAGTAATAAATTTCAATAGCCTTACATTATTATAACAATATTTATTAATATATTGTTATCAGAATTACACACTGAGTTGCTTACAGAATAAAATAAAATACAATAGGAATTGTATATCTATAATAGAACACATTAATAAAAATGTAACAAATTGCTATTAAAGTAGTTACTTCATTTTAATGAATCAGTTTAATAATGCTAAGTTGATAAGAGATTATAATGATGCTGTAATGTGCATTTAAATAAGTGTTATGTTTTGAATTAATTAATAATAAGGAGTTTATATGATTAGATTAATTAAGTCTTCATAACAATTTAAAAAAAGTCACATCAGCACTGGTGTCTTAAAATAATCTTGAATCAGCATCAATACTTCTGGAATGACCATAAGAATAATTTTGGAAGACTATTTCTGAATGTATTTAGCAGCTCTACCATAATCACCAATGATGTAACAAACAAGTGCACTTAAAAAGCAATCATCATTGCACATACCCAAAATACCAGAATTTCAAAATACCTGTTTCCTCATAATACCACACTCCTAAAACACCAGATTGAGTAATAAAATTAAAATAAAATCCAATATTATTAACAGAATTGGTATTTTGGGAGTGTGGTATTATGAGGAACCAGGTATTTTGGAATTCTGGTATTTTGGGTATGAGCGAACATCAGAGAACCCACATTGTTTCACTGAACATATTTATTATTACACATAATGTTTATAGAGACCTTGATATTTATTCCCTTTTATAGCTCAATCTTGAATACTGGGTGAGATGAGTTTTAAGATTTAGACAGATGGACAAAAAATATTTTAAAATTAGATTTGACATGGGTATTGAAATGTGGAAATTTAAATACAGTTGTATATCATGACTTGAACTTGTCAATGGTGTCAATTTTAGCATTATGAGTGAGGGCAAACTTTAGCTAGTTATTTAAATTACCCCTGAAACAATAAATATGTGAAAAACTAACAAAAGCTGAACATGGCTCTTGTTTCATAATAAAGATGAAGTTGAGAGTAAAGTTTGTAAACAGTTTTCACTTACTTGGTAATGCCAAATATTCTCTCAAGGGAGTCCAAGGCAGTATCAATATTAGGAAGTAGATCACTGCAAAAACAAGTGAAGACGTGAACCAGAACAGCACACCTCCATGTTCAAACAAATCCGCATGGTCAACGAGGATCACATCATCATCCTTCATGAACTCCAAGGTGCCTTGGGTTATAGTGAATGCAAGAGATATACAGGAAGTCGCAAGCAGAACATATCTTATGCTGCTCCGACTATCCATGTGACCTAAAAACATAAATATTTTATGCAGCATGATATAAAATGAAGATAACGGTATTTATAAGGAACAAAATGTATGTAATAAAGTCTTAGATTCAATTACAGAAATAAATAGATACAATTTGTTATATGCCGGTTTGATAGTTATTTTCTTTTTAAACTTTGATACAATCATTTAGACTACAAACACGAAAGTGTAGAATCTTAATAAGGGTTCATTAAAAATGTATTTGTAAATGAATGATCTAAGGTATGGAAATGGTCTGTAATGAGTTTGAACACAACTAGTACTACTGGTACAGGTAGTAAGTACTTACCAAAAGCTAATCCGAATATCACTACGCTCATCTCTGTTGCCAGCAAGAAGAACTTTACAGTGACCCACAGCACCTTGTCCACTTGCCCGCCTAGCGGTATGGACCCATTCACTGTCATGGCCACTGCACATCTTATAACACTAATGATCACATTACCCCACACCAAAGAATAGAATGTCAGGAATATGGGGCTACTTGTAGCCCGCAACTTCAGCTGAGCCTTATTGAACCTCACAACAAGAAACAGCACAAACAGGGCATTCGGAATCAATATAATCAAATCCCAAATACGGACCCTGTAACAAATCTAACGTAAGCACAAAAACAATCATAAAAACAAACCATACAAGGCCACTGCTGATTTACCTTGAGTTATTTATTTTGTAGTACAAAATATGTTTACAAAATGTATCCTCGCTGACCGGAGGCAAGTCGGACCCGTTCATCACGTTCATTTTCCTCACTTCACTGTTTTTCCATCCAATTACTGATTTTCCATGTAATTAGGAAAATATTAGAGGCCTAAGCAAAGGAATCATAACTCAATTTGAGTAATCGAGTTACTGATACCTGCTCCACTGCGCTACGTCAGCGCCAACATTTTCCAATATTTTGATTACAATTCATAAGTTCATAACACTCCAATCTCGTCGTTCTTGGTTTTCTATTGAGCTACAAATTACGAAACGTAGGAGCGATGTAACGAGTTATCATATCAATGCAAAATTTATAGCCATCGCTTCTTATTGGGATTGCGAAATTAATCATAAACATAGGTAGGTACCTACGTAGTTTTTAGTATATGATAGGAAAGGGAAAAAGTCAATTTGATCTCTATTGCGCAAAGTTATTGAAATCCTAATAATGTTATTGGATAAGAAGATATTTTTTCTGATTATGACCAATCGCAGTCACTGTATTAAGTGTGGTTTACACACTTCAATAGATAATTCAATCCCTGACATTAAGTGGCATTTGGAATAATTGGAACCGATTATGTCACGTTTGCTGGCTGTCCAAATAAAACAATTTGTATTATTTAACCTAATGCTAATCAAATAATTTTATCCGTCTAAACACGAATCGATTTTGTGTTTGGGCTCAAACGGCTAGAATATGATTATATTAAACAAAAAGCACTTAAAAGTTAAGAAATAGTCTATGGCCGAATATCTGAGTCGCCAGAAGAAATCAAGCTTCTAATAGCTGTACTTGACGCTCGTACGAGGCGCTCGGGCGAGGCGCTCGGCGAGTGGTACCGAGGCGAGTGGCACTCACTTCATGCGCGCATAGCTCAGTTGCCGCCACGGCCTATAATCTTCATACATATAGATGCTGGCATTAGTGTCTATGATTGTAGACGATACAAGAATGGATAGTGACTTTTACCCTGCTCTCTTCACCCCTGCCAGCTGTCACTGTGTACTCATCGACGCCATTTTAAATATTTTTTAACTTGATTTTGACAGTTCTTGTTTCGCGCCGCCTCCGTTTCATTAGGTTAGGTACCCATCATTACTGTTTCATCCTTGATCGAGTGAAGTATCGTTGATTTCATTCCGTGCTTATCCTCTCAGAGTTAAAACAGTAATATTTCGTCCGTGGTTATATTATTTAACCAAAATGTTCTATAAGTGTTGTGTGGACAAGTGTGCAAATAAACGACAGGACGTTAAAATGCATCAGTTTCCCGCATCGGAGATAGGACTCCACAAGTGGTTAAAGTGTATTAATAGCGATCGGCTTCGCAGTTTAAGCCTCCAAAATCTTCGTAAAGTGTATGTTTGTCACGTCCACTTTGAACAAAGATTCGTTACGGAGAAATCTCGACTTCGCCTCGGCGCGTATCCCACTTTATTCTCTGAAGAAGAGCTTAAAAGTGGTGTACCAAGTTTAACAGATGAAAACAAGCTCACTGGTATGTACATTAATTTTTATATTAAATATATTTCTGTATTTGCTAGTTCATTACAATCCAATTTATAAATGGCGCACCAAAAATACCACGCCGAATGTAACTTTCAGCTTGTAGAATTTCCTATAACGGATAGGCCTTTCTTTTTAGTAATTTTATTATATTGTTTTAGTTTTAGGGTTTTTGGATGTACAGTAGAGTTTTCCTATATACAGTACTGAAGGTAAAACTTGCAATGTAAACTAAGACATTGATATTCCTTTAGTTTTTAAAACTGGTATTTTTATTTTTGGCTAACAATAACAGTTTATCAAGTAAAATAATTTTCTTTTGTGCATGTGGTATTTTTTACGTACACCTGATACCAACTGGTATTTAGTTTGTATATGTCGTTTCAACACCTACATATGGTTATTTTCAAGGATGTATAGACTGTTTGTAATAAAGAAGGCTAAGTAAATGAATTTGAAAAGGGATAGGAAAATTGAGTATGAACTTTTTTTAACAAGCCCGGTTAGCTGTTTCTAAGCTTGCAAGGGGACATCTAACTTCCATTAAAAATTACTTATAGCAATCAAGCAGATCTTTACATATGTATAGAAAGTTTTTCACCTACATACAAACTTGATACCTTGTACATGTTATCAAAATCATGTTTATGACAGCTTATCCAGGGTAACACATACAAGTGAGACCAAAGCCCCCAGGGCTTGTTTTATTAAGTTACAATTTTACTGGTAAAAACTGGCAGCACCGAAGACAAATCCCATGCATTTGATCTGGAGTGTTGGAATTTTTGCCTAAGTGCGGTTTGACCTTTAATTGTAACTTGTAATCAGGGCACAGCATATCCTTGTACCAAGCAAACTCGTTCCAATGTTGCATTTTTTTCTCTATTTGCTTTAATTAATAATAATTATTATACTTTTCAGAAAATGTGATACTTGATCACTGCTATGGTAAACGCTTCCGGCATGACGATCATAACTACTGCAAGCCAGACCCCTCAAGAAATGTGTTATTGGGAGCTGCAGGTACTTTTTATTAACTTGTTAGATATGTTCATAAATAAATGGAATTTTCTTTTGAATGAATTTCATACTTTAAACTAAACTTAAATTATATTTTTAATTATTTCAGGTCCATCACACGAGCGACCACGGCTACTCATGGAAATCCAAAATATACCACAACTTGCTTTCTCAGGTAATTGAAACGTTAGTTATTTGTGTTTAATTTTTATCTGAAATTAATTTAACTTTGGTACTATTTAAAAATATGTAGCATTGTGTTCTGTGTGTTTGTCTACAATATGATTAATTATTATAGAAAGTCTTGAGTAAGGTGTTATAATCCCCGCTTCATAAGTTGAAACAAAATGGCGGCCATCCGCGCAGGTACAATTATGGTTACGCGCGGCCCGTCGCGTCGCACCTCATACCACACTTCGATTGACACCCGAAAATGTGTTCTACGAATTCATAGTTATAATTCAAGTTACGTGCCGCGAAAAAAAAAAACATAGTTGTACCTGCGCGGACGACCGCCACCCCAGTTCAACCTATGTGCCGTGGATTATACTGTTATATTTCCCAAGTTAATCATAAATATATTTTAATTCAGGTTCATCACTTGAACTACCGTCAAATCTGGGCAAAACGCAAAACCTCCCACAACAGGGAGTAACAGGTAATTGAACAGATTATTTTATTCTTACATACATACATAGCATCACGCCCGAAATCCCTAATGGGGTGGGCAGAGCCACAAGACTACTTGTAGTCACATTCGATTAATTAGTCCTAAGATGGTGTGATGAAAAGAATTTATTCTTAAGGTTTCATAATCAAAGGTCCCTTCTTCAATGGGCCCTTCTTACATTGTCTAAGTAGTTTGCCCGTCCATCCGTCCAAGATGTCTATCTCAAAAACAGTAAGGGTAGCTTCTATAGATTGTGCACAGTTATGCTATGTTTTTTTTTATCAAAATTAAAAATCTTGGATGCTCTCACACATGGAACGGATAACCAGAAAATTAGCGGATTTAGACCATTTTTGTCTTTCTGTATTTTAAAAATGGTTTGTTTTAATTTTGAAATGTATACTATCATTACACTTATTATAATGCTAAAAGAATTATGTTAATATATGTTGGTATCGCTCAAAACTTTGCAATGACAAGGTTCTAAGTCGCGTGGGCAACTGGCAGGCTGCATTCAGACAGACACTGTTTATAAACCAGCCCGCGAAAAAAATCGGTTCAGTTACTTTCTGCGCTGCCACCGACTGTATAACCGAGGCATAGTAGCCGGCTGACCTAAACAAATATAAACATAAACAGTGTTTTAAAAGGTTGCCCATGCCTATTCGATCCATGAACAACTTTACCATTACTTAGAATCTAAGTAATGGTAATCTTGTTTATGGATCTACTGCACAGGATGCGCCAACATTCTAGAACACTTTAAAATTTGTTCCACAACTTGTTTTGAATTTTATTTAACCTAGAAGTTTAGCGCAACGATATTGAATGTCATAAATTAAAAGAATACGTTTTATTAGGTTCCATAGTCAAATGGCATAAATTGAACCCTTATAGATTCATCATGTCCGTCTGTCTGTCTGTCCGTACGTGACAGCCATTTTACTCGGATACTATTGGAGCTACCAAGTTGAAATTTAACTCGTATATCTATGTTTACCGCTTTATTAACATATTATATAGTGAAAATATGAAAAAAGAAAATGTTTTTAGGTGTGGCACTCCATACATATAATTGTAGAGAGTGACACAAAATAACTCTTACGGATATTATCAAAGGGGGTATCCACAAAAATTACATGAAGGTTTCTTATTATGTTTTTGATTTGATGAATATTTGTCGAGATATGAGCTCCTAAAGTTGTCAATAAGATATCCCTTACTCTAACTTTCCAACTGTGATAAGATAATAATCTCTGTAGAAAAAAGTTACTTCTGACAGGTAATAAATTTAATACTATCAACGAAAATTGGGTTGAACGCGTCCGTGAACACGCTTCTGAGATAAAAAAAGCTAGTACATGTTGGTCTGTTTCTATACAAACTCTACGAGTCAAAGGGTTTGTTGCATGTTAGGTTAAAAGGTGAAATACTAAGTATAAAATCCTACATGCTAGGGAGCCCTGTTCTATGCGTGGTCAGACACGCAACTGGGCCAGATTTTATAAAAAAAGTATTTAAAGCAAGACTTTTTTGTGTTGACTTTTTTAAGTAAAAATTTAATACATTTTGTACTTCACTCACTGGATAAGTTAAAAAGGCTTGTAGTATAATATGTGCTCACTTATTTTATTTCAGGCCAAGGACCAGTGACTGATGGGTCGGCTGTTTTAAACATTCAAGCTGTATCTCCTCCACCACATGGATCTCTACCAGGTATTTTTATCATCATTCGAAAGGCTTTCAACATTTACAGCTAACAATTAAGTAATTTTTAATTTAATATACTAGGCTTTACCATTAGAATAAATACTAATAGAAGGGCACCACG
This sequence comes from Tortricodes alternella, assembly GCA_947859335.1. Taxonomy (NCBI): domain Eukaryota; kingdom Metazoa; phylum Arthropoda; class Insecta; order Lepidoptera; family Tortricidae; genus Tortricodes; species Tortricodes alternella. Next base: position 9,168,629 of record OX401984.1, on the reverse strand, counting down.
CGTGGAAATGAGCACTACACGGACAGTTTAGCAGAGTGAGTGCGCGCGAGTAGCCACTGAGAGTAAACGTGCGACAATGAGTCCAATTCGAAAGTGTCCCATAAATTTAAAACTTCCTAAACTTAAAATAAGAAACGTCAAATTCTAAATTTATGTTTCTAGCTTCAGTAGGTAGTTTCGGCTAGGCGATGATCGTGATATATACTTTATCTACACCCATATCATAAAACCTCCATTGTTTAATCAAAAACCGTAGGAAATGACCACCATTTTGACAACCAATTAGGAAAAGTGTGCTGCAATGTTATTTCTTTATCGCTTTTAGTAAAGAAATGAGATTAAATTTGGAACAGCTGTCAAAACTCAAGTGGGTCGCTATTCTAGTATCCATAGATATTAAACAGTTATTGATACGAAACATCAATTCAGTATGTTTTTTTAATATAAACCGAACGACATTTGATCTCGAGTGACATGAGAATAGAGACTTCATTCGCTTGTCTATGATTTAAAAAAAAATGGTCTTGACGGAGGATCAAATTGGTGTTTTACTGAACGAAAGTAGAATTGTTGTTGAATTGAATAGAAAAAGTTGTTTGTAATTTACATTTTAGTTGAAAATATGAATAGTAAGTAGTCTTCTCGGAGTGTGTGTGATGTGAAAATGCGCCGGATATCGGAAATATGCAGCCACGATTGCAACAAATAACTTGTTGCCAGAAAATATTGTTTCTGAACCCATCATGGAGGATTTATAATATGTGTGTAGATAAAGTTATGTATGCAACTCTGCATAATTTGGCCTTAAAACACACGTGCGATCTTATTATGAAACTCGCGTGTCGGCTCGTTTCCTGAAAACCGCACTAGTGTTTTAAGGCCTATCATTATGCAACCGTTGCATAAACTACTATTTCATTCTGCTCGTGGAATCATAATAATGGCATCTCGAAGCGTTACGATATTAATACTCATTTATTAAAAATATAGGTCGGTACCTACTGCAAATTCAAGTTGAATTAGATATTATAGCATAGCGTCGTAAAAACACCATACAAAAATCTAAATTATAAAAACCCTAATTTACGTGTATAATAAGCTGTTTTACAGCTTGAAAATTATTTGAGTCTAACCCTTTGCTACATTTCAGAAATTGCCGCCGAAACCGTCAACAAAACTACAAAGCGCCGAACACGTTTGATTCCAAGAGTAGGAGATTTATCACCGATCTGTCAGAAGATTTATAGAGAGTTTTCTCGGTCCAAAAAGCAGCTGGACTTCAGTAGAAGAGCTAAAAGAGCTACACAATTTTCCAAGACTCAAACTTTTGATAAATTGACATCGAAAATAAATCCGATCGCCAGGAAACTAATTTGGATGCAAATTAGCCAGAGTTCAAAAAAACTCAAAGGCAGACGGTTTACGGATGAGGAAAAAATGATTTCATTGGCCATAATGAAACAAAGCCCCAAGGCCTATAAATTTCTACAAAAGATTTTTATTCTGCCATCCAGGAATACATTGACGAAAATGATATCATCGTTGAACCTGCAACCTGGGGTTAATAAACAAGTTTTTGATGCTATTAAGGAAGAGGTAAGTACCTACAGTCTTACATTTGTTTATGATGGTGTTTATGTCATCCATTTCAATGTTAGAAATGCAAAAGTTAATCAATCCATCTTCTTGGTTACCTTGGCTAAATTTCCGTATCAATTTTGCTGTTTATAATAAGGGAAAGGCAACCAGACATCTATGGAAGAGCATGTGGCAATTCTATCGATAAACGGTTTGTACGCGGAAGTAGTCGGGCAGGGCAAAATCGGGTTTAAGTACTATAAATAACATTGGACTTTTGTAACTGTTGATGCATAGACATCATACCAATGCCAAGTATTTCTTAGTCATTTAGTTAAATTAATTTGTTTTTATTTCAGGTCGGGACTTGGAGCGAAAACAAAAAGTACTGCTCCTTGATATTTGACGAAGTGTCACTAGAACCCGCGTTGGAGTATGACAAAGTTAAGGACAACCTTAATGGTTTTGTCCACTTGAACAAAAGAACAAATCAATTTGCCGACCACGCTTTGGCGTTCATGATCAGAGGCGCCATCCATAAATGGCAACAGCCTATTGTCTTTTATTTTTGCGAAGGTGCCACTAAAAAGGACGATATGAAAGTGATTTTAAAAGAAATCGTTAATATCATCATTGACACGGGTCTTTTACCCATTGCTTTAATTTGCGACCAGGGCCAGTCATTCCAGTCCGCTTTAAAGAGCCTTCTTGAAGACACGCGAAGAGAACAGATAAACGCTGGCACACAGACTGGTAAGTTCGAGACTGATTGTATGTTGAATCAAAGTAAGCGAGTGAAAATGTATTTTACAAAGGAAGATTCTTTTTTATATAGTAGTTAACTACTACTTGGTGGAAAATTCAAAGCAACAACTAGATTCATATTATTTTGTATATTTCAGACGAAGTTATTACTATAAATGGGCGGAACTTAAGTGTTATCTTCGATCCGCCTCATCTGATCAAGGGGATCCGAAATAATTTTTTAAACAAGAATATTAAGTACGATGAGAAAGTTTCCAAGTGGAGTGACATTGTCGACGTCTATCAAACTGACTGCGGACATGCCCAGGCTCGGCTACTGCACAAATTGAACGACGCGCACGTCATTCCTGAAAAGATCAACAAAATGAAGGTACACCATTGTTGTATTAAGAATTCTCTTGAATCCATTTATATAAAGGGCTAATTTATATAAATGGATTCAGGAGAGTATTGAAAATATGAACAGTATCAGATTTCATTATTCACGTTTTGGTTACACATTACAACATTAAATTAATCACTCATGTGAAATCATCGTCACGGTTACAACAAGTTCACCATTGACAAAGGTTTAACTTTGTCATTCATATGTAATGTATGTAGAATCTTTCGATTGATTTCTGTCATGTTGTATTTAAACTGAATAATGTTTTTTTTATTACTATCTATTATAAGACAGACTGCATATGTGATTCCAGGTCAAGACCTGTACGCGAGTCCTGAGCAAAACTGTGGCGGCCGCCTTGTCGTACACATCCCAATTTTGTAAGTATGTTCATATACAGAGCATAATCTTGTAGCAAATATAAAAATATCGATTACTTGAGACTAAATCGTTATAATCTGCTTTCGTTCTGCACACAACCTCGTCGGCGTGGAGATTGTTGCCTCTAGGGCTCTGGGAAATTAGCCAAATGAATATTCAGCTACTTAATTATCTGCAAACTTTTAGCGAAGTTGGTTGTGATTTGGCTGCAAAAATAGAACAAACATAACAGGAAAACTGAATTATGCTTAATATTGGTCGGTCTATTTGGTATTGAGTGATATAAATAAATAAATAAATAAATCAGGGGACAATCTTTACACAAATCAATCTAGCCCCAAAGTAAGTTCTAAAGGCTTGTGTTATGGGTACTAGACGACGATATACATACTTATATAGTTAAATAAATACTTAAATACATAGGAAATATCCAAGACTCGGGAACAAACATTCGTGCTCATCACACAAATATTTGCCCTTACCGGGAATCGAACCCGGGACCGCTTGCTTCGGAAGCAGGGTCACTATCAACTAGGTCAAACGTGTCGTCAATTTTATAAAATACAAGTGAACATGATCTGATTAGAATAGTGGTCAAGGATAGATTTTATAAGTCTAAGAAATAAATATGTGAAATAATAATATGATCAAGTAAAAACGTTACAAAAAATTAAGAAAGAATTAATTTAACATTGTATTTTTTAGCTCACTACGCGGACGGAAAAGAGGTCAGCGATACTTTAAAAAACACGGCGGATACAGTTTTGTTCTTCGATGACCTCTTCGACTCAACAAACGGAGCTACAATAAGCGGGAAAAGAGCACGGGGTAAACCATTACTTAAAGCAGTAACGGCAACTTCTCCTCATCACCAGTTTTGGAAGGAAGCAGTTCAGAAGTTGGAAAAAATGAAATTTGTAGATCAAAGACGTGGAGAAGTAACTGTGCCTTCGCTAAAAAATTGGATTGTGACACTTAAAAGTTTTATGAGGTTGTGGCAATTCTTCAAAAACAAAAATATTAAAATAATGCGCCCACGATATTTTAACTCGGACCCAATAGAGAATTTCTTTGGGCAAGTGCGTGCTTATAATTATCGCAATACTGATCCAACTTGCCACAACTTCATAAGCACCTTCAAATCACTGTTGATTACTAGATTTATAAAATTTCATTCAACAGCTTTTAATTGTGAGGAGGATTCTGGTGAACAGTTAATAAAACTCAGAAATTTATTTGAGCCCAAAACCTCTAAAGAAACTGACACCACCATAACCCCTCACAATAATGTGGCGATTGAATGCGAACAAGAAAATATTCAAGTACAGGCTAGACGTGAGCGATTAAATGTGCACTCACGTGCTTATACTGCGGGGTGGTTGGTTAGGAAAATCTTGCAAAAAGTAAAGTGCGATAACTGTACTAATAACCTAACAACAAAAGAAGGGTCTATCCACTCGTGGATAAGTCACAGAGAATACACTTCGATGGTAAAGAAAAGACTGACCTACCCCTCAGAACACGCGGTGAGGACTTATGGCTTGATTGTAAAGGAATCAAACGAATACTTGGAGAGAAAGCCACATACGAATTCGATAACTAAAGAAATCAAGCGGCTTATTTTATCCAAGTATTCGTTTGATTTTCTCACCTGCGACAGTCATAAAAGAGTTGTACTAGAATATTTTCTTTGTATCACTATTAAGTTCACAGTATTTAATTGGTGCGGTACAATCAACAAAATTTTAAAAGGTACAGATATTTCGAGATTGGGCAACAGATTACCGTTAATGCAAGAAAAAGCTTTAAATAAGTATAAAAAAAAGTTAAGAAATAAAAATAAGTAAGCTTAAACATGGTGTTTTATTTGTCTTTTTTTGCTAAAATAAAGAATATGATTTATATTTTGGAAACAACCCCCTCACGATAGGCTTTTGGCGTAAAACCTTTGCCTTACATCATCGAACCAGTTTAAAAAAAAAAAAGCTGTCATAGGTTATTCTTGCAAATCCCTTATTGGCCAATGTGGGGGTATGACAGTTGTGCGTCTGATACGTAGTATCCCTTAGTAGTCTGTGCATTTGACTGACATGACATTACACAGATATACAATAATCAAACAGCATAAATAATATAACTTCTACGGACGGAGATAAAAACGACAGAAAATATAAGTAGAACCATTTGGTGCAAAGAGAAGTTTGATTAGAGGTTTGATACACGCGATAATATAACCTTATTAATACTTTTGTTCTTTTATCGCTTTATTAAGGGGCTCGTAGCCGCGTAAACGGGCTAATTTTTCGGCAATTTATTGGTGTTATCCTCAAAAATTAGTGATTTAATATATGTATGTATAATCTTTTTGGGGATAGCCCGAATAAATTGCCGAAAAACTAACCCGTGTACGAGCCCCTTAATAAAGTAATCAAAGAACACAAAAGTATTAATATTATCGCGTGTATATTGCACGAAATGAGGGCTTAGCACACTAATTTATATCGCGCACATAAAGCATTCGTCCCTTTCGCACCCGCGTATTAGTTAAAAAGTGACAGATGCTTTATGTACGCGATAAAAACTAGTGTGCTAGGCACTATGGTTTCTATTCTACTTTTTATTTTCTGTTGTTATTATCTCCGTCCGTAGTTTATATATATTACTTACGTGTGCGGAATGCTTTTTGTACTGGCATGCTCTGCCGTGTGTTCGCCAAGCGAAAAAAAGTTAATCAAATCGGATTGTCAAAAAACTGTCAGTCTTCTGTCAGTCAAATAATATTCTAACCTTAGTTAAAATTATTAATAAAACTCAACAATAAAATTTATTAGTTAAAATGTCTCTATTGATAAATACTTTGTTAAGAAATCCGATTCTGAATACTTTTCGCTATTATCTGCCTTGCAGAGCGATTCAGTTAACACGAGGTAATTTTCTTAAATTTTATTTTACGAATGCCGCTCGGTTTTTGCTTTTAACGCGACTAAATGCGATGTTCAGTCTGTCAGCTATCTCAGAATGTTTATTGTCTTACCAGTTCAGCAACTCTACGCTCCATCAGCCCTGGGGATTGATGGTTACCTTCATTCAAGAAAGAAGGTGAAGGAACAGTTTGAGAATTTCTCCGACAAGTTTAGGACGAAAATGTTAGAATTTGTTGATGACTCCAAGAACATGGTATTCACAGAAGATCTGAAGAACATGGTGCATATGGCTGAGCCTTCAGATTTGGAGTTATGTCTTAAGATGATTAAAAAGTAAGTTACAGTATGGGGTTCTTCAAGAGCGGAGTCAATAAGTTTTTAAAGGATTGGCAACGCGCATGTGGTGTATTCCTGGTGTTGCAGGCGTCCATAGCCTATGGTAACCACTTACCATCAGATCAGGAGGGTTGTACGCTTGTTTACTATCATCTTTTCTATATATAAAAGAAGAAGCTGACTGACTGACTGATCGGGTGACATATCAACGCACAGCCGAAACTACTGGAGCTAGAAGTCTGAAATTTGGTACAGGTATTCTTTAGGTAATGTAGGCTAAGAAAGGATTTTACGAAAATCAATCCCTAAAGGGGTGAAAACGGAATTAACGATTTGTATCAAAATCCATCAGTTTTTAGCTTATTTACATGAAAATGAGAATTTAGGCTTCTGAATAAAAACAAAAGTGCACTGCAAAAGCATTGTGAAAAAAAAAAAACACCCCTTGTAGGGGTGAAAATTAATTAAATTGATTTTGGGGTAGTTTTGAAATTTCATCCCATAAGGGGCAAAGTTTATATGGAAAATACCGCGGGCGAAGCTGTGGCGGGTTCTCTAGTCTTGGTATAAAATATCAATGAATATGTGTGGGCTGCTGAGTTTATTTTGTTGAATTCTAAAACTGTGGTTGTGGAATTAAAGCTTATTATAGCTTTTGTGCTTTAAAAATTTGTATTCTTGTTTGGTAACTAGTATATTTAATATAATCCCTCATATGTGAATGGTAGAAAAAACTGGCACTTGTGTCTCATTGGATTCATGTTGTACCAAAAATTCTTGTTTTTTTTTTACAAAAAGTGCACTGATCAGTGCTTATGCATACAAGGATAGTTTTACCATTTTGCCACATTTGATTTTATTACTTACAAATAATGTTTATTTTCAAGGTCTAAATATAATAAATTCAGCAGTTAAGCCATTTCCAGATTCAACACACAGACAACGGAGTACCGATTTGGGTCATTTGTGTTTGGGCCTGTGGTGATGAGGATGTTCCATTTCTTGGATGCTCCTAATGAAGCTTTGAAGGTAGGAAAACATCAATCATCATCATCATCATCAGAAATGAAGTGATTTCATGTAAAGATATAATCATATTTTATATGCACTATTATTTCAGTGTTTTGAAGATCCAGCAAATGAAGGTTTCTTTGACCAGCAAGTCACATTCCAAGTTCTACTTGACCTTCTCTACAGTCACCAAATGCATGATGAAATGTTCAGAGTTTTTGAAAGAGTGAAGGAGCGCCAGATAAACATGACTAAGTATCCGAAATATCCAGTTGTTTTGGTACTTGCTGCGTGTTACAAACAGGTATTGTCTCTTTTACGTAATTAATCAATAGTTGTGTTTTCTGAAAAATTGTAATTACTCGGTCATTTACATTATAAAAAAAGATTGAACACATATTTTTTCTTCTGTCAATTAAACAAAAAATTACGAAGACATAGTGCGTTGAAGTTCCGCGTGACGTCACGACTTTGCACACTTTTAACCATTAAGTGACGTCATGAGTCCCCACTCCCGAAATTTGATGCGCGTTATCTTTGTCAATTTTGATTGATTTGATAAAGCAAAAAATACGTGTTCAATATTTTTTGATAATCTAACTGACGGATTAATTAAGAATTATAATCTTTTTTACCTAGGAAACATCCCTATTACGTATTAATCGGCTAACCCAAATCGTTATTTATATTTTGTACCACTGATTACGTGGCAAATATGTATTTTAAAGTATTCTATCCTGTTTTAGAATTCACCAAAAAGCCTGGAGTATGCATCCAAACTATGGTCAGAGATGAATAAAAATGGTGCAGCCCCACTAAGAAGAGCTTGCACATTCTTTGCTGGTATTTTAACTTTTCTGTAATATTTTAGAACTTATGTTCACCTACTGTGAATACGTCTTTGATTGAATATACTCACTATACTCTCGCATTAATAACTAGAGCCATTATGTTACTATTTTCTTGAATCTCTTCTCATTCTATATCTCCTAAACTCCCAATTATTTCAGTTTTTAGCTAATCTTTAACACATTACCAGTACATATGTACCATGGTGAAAATTCGCCACCAGTCCAGTGGTATACATACATACCATGACGAAAAGTTCCCATAAGTCCGGTGGTGCTATGAATTCTATGCCAACAGATCCAAATCTATTGTATGCGAAATGTATGAGTATCGATGTTCTCAAAACATTCTGTATGTGGACTGTGAACGTATTCATTTTGAATCATAGTTACATGGTGTTGTAGTATGAATTTGGTTGGTTTCAGCTTTGGCTCTAAAACAGGGAGCGCCTCATATAGCCCTGGAGTCGATTTCGATCCAGAAACAACATTATGTCACAATCAGGAACATAAAGGTGAGAGATACGTGGTAGATTAATTCCTTGACCTTCATAAGACCTTGTAAAAGCCTAAATTGAATAAAGATAGTTTGACTTTGTCTTTGAGAAGACATAAAACTTAAATAGTCTTTATTTGATTTTTTTGGGTAAATCTTACTCTCGCTTGTCTAATAGTCTTATTTTTGGTTTGCATATTTGTTAAACAGATATTTGCAAGAAAAACATCGGTTAACTAAATAAAAACAATTTTACCTTTACCACACAACAATTCGTATTAAAATCTAGTGTCGCCAGCATCAAACTTAAAATTGGGATTCACGTGGCTCAATCGCAGTTGGTTGCTGTTTGACCTAGAATAAAACGGAACCCTATTAGAGGGAGAGCGCGAAGAACAAGATGGGCCACAGCCATGTGTGCTAGCATCCGTGTGCTACTCCCGTGATGACTATTAATTTTATTTATAGGAATTTATTGACACTAAATTGTAATCCGTTAATTAATTTTCGATTTTACTTTGTTATTATTTTATTTAATGGCATTTTATCATATTCATGTCATGACATTTAATTTAATTATATTGGCAGATATTTTATGTAATGAAAAATAATGTAATCTATTCTAATCATTGCTTTATAATAGTTCACCTCTTAATAATTTTAATTTGCATTGTATTTCTAATTTATTACTGACGATCTCAATCTAAATTCTTAGGCCCGCCACATACATTCGTATTCCAGATTCAATTTCCGAATTCGTTTTCCATATTCGGACACCCCGAACGCAGGCATTTCATATGAATAGTTCTACATGGCACACACGTTCGTAATTTTTCCGTACGGAATTCCGAAAACGAATTCGGAAATCGAATCAGGAAAACGTATTTATGTGGCGGGCCTAAGAATTTAGATTGAGATCGTCAGTAATAAATTAGAAATTTATACTTTGACATGCGCAATTTATAATGTGATTCTATTTTGAGAAATAAATAACCTAACCTAACCTAACCTATTGTAATCCATAAATGTTTTCAGGCGATGGCGTTAGCTGACATGGGCCGAGTGGATGACGCCTTGCCAGTACTGCGAGCGGTGCTAGAAATCGATGCCCCTCAACAGAAGGACAAACACACATTCTTTGAAGAAACTGTATGTTGTTTATTTCGAACCTGCTTTGCAACAGATATGTTACAAAAATACTATAGGAAATATGTTTTTAAACCATATTATTTCTGGGAATCCCGTAAAGGACTGACCTCTATCTCTTTATACCTTGTTCATAATATCAGTACAATTAATGTAAACGATAAATGCAGGGGTTAGAAATGTTAGTATTCAGGATGTAGGAACAAGTAAGTACTATATTTAATACTAGTGCACCCGCCACAACTTCGCCCGCGGTATTTTCCATACAAACTTTATCGCCCCTTTTCACTACTTTAGGGATGGAATTGCAAATAATCCCTCCTTAGAGCACCTCTAGAGTACCTACTCGAGGAATGTCTCCTCTAAATTTCAAACCTCTACCACCCGTTTAGGCTGTGCGTTGTCTATGAGTCGCGGTTCTGTTTTATATGTATAGATGACTTTTGTGGCCACTTAAATTAACAACATTAAAATACTCAATTTTGACATGTTTACATGGATTGTACTGATATAATGAATATGGTATAGTATGACCTGTCGAGAAAAGAGTGAGGCGAGCATTCCCTTGCGGCACCACAGTTTCACCCCAATGCCGTATATGCGTCAGGGCATAAAGTGTAAAAGAGACCTACAAAAGTCATACGTAAGGTTGAAATTCGTGCTACTTCTTAGACATGCCTGGATTGCTATTACTAACTATTGCATTTTTATTATTTTCTACTTTCAGATATCACGAGTAGAGGTTGCTATAGAGAAAAGTGGTAACAAGGATATAAAGAAAGAATTCGATGATATTGTTAGGGCAATGTCAGATCGCCAGCTCATAGATTCTAAACAGGTATGTAGACGGTTTCCTTTTTTATATAAAGTTTGAATTGTGCCCCACTGATGGGCAAAGCTCTCTCCTTTCTATTCAAAGTTCTAAATTCCCGTTGCCTTAATTAATTTTAACATTAATACTATGAATATTACCTACAAGAGACGGTAATATAAACTTCCAAATTGAACAATACTTGAGTAGGTATGTGAGCGATCACCTTGCGGCCCTAAAATGCATGCCACAAAGATAAATTAACCCGTTTATCTTTATGACTATCTCTTTCGTCGGCACTAGTGTGAGAGAGACACACTTACAGATAAGACGGTCTATCTTATCTTTGTGTCATGCATGTTAGGGCCGCTGGCGATGATTGCCGTTACATGAGTCACTGCAAACAGCTGCATGTAAGCAGCAGTCCGTAGTCAGTAGCACGCATCCATCTTTGTGTGTAAATGTAATTTTCATTCCCCCATCTCGGAAACAGTATTTTTGCTCTTCAATATCTAAGTGCAAAAGGCGTTTTTATTCGCTAGAGGATAAAGTAAACTGAATTTAGAACATCGTGTGCCCTAAGTTTGCAAAACAATTAGACCTATTTATTTCTACCTCCATGGTCCGAATTTATTATACAACCTTTTTTAATTTGTACAACTCAGACTCTGAACCTTCTTGGTGTACTTTTTTTTAATTTGCTTTGCGCGCGCCATTTTCTTTTCACGTCATATTGTTAAAACCTTAGATTAAAAACAAGAAAGTTGAAAACAAGTGAAAAACCTAAAATGAGTGATTCTAGCGACGAGGAAGTTTATTTGCCGCCAACAGAATTGACCGAAACTGATAATAATGCGCAAATGTTATTTTTTTTGCATTTAGTCAGTTCCTCGCTGAGGTGGAATGAAAAGTTACGTTGCACTCGAGTGCAAAGATTTTTCACCTCGTGCTCTTTTGATTCCCTCGCTTACGCTCAGGATTCTAATTTTTGAATCACTCGCTCGCTCGATTCAATGTTAGAATCCTTCACTTGCTCGATCATCAAAATTGAGCACGCGGTTAAAAAGCAACTTTGCACTCCTGTATAACAAATAACTATTTATTTTATTTTAACTTTGAGTTCTGTGTATGTAATGAATCTTGTTGTTTGACGAATAAATGAATAATAAAAAAAGCAAGAGGACTGTCAATCACCTTAAAATTTAGCGCTCCTCGGAAGTTGTAACGCCATCTATTGGAGAATTTCTTAAATTGCGGCTGCAATTCGGCCGAACGATAATGGGTTCCTTAGAAAAGCTGGTAGTATTTTGCTGAAAAAATTACTTAATAGGGATGTTTCCTGGGTAAAAAAATAGTAAGTCTAATTAGTCCGTCAGTTAGATTATCAAAAAAGATTGAACAAATATTTATTGCTTTATCAAATCAATCAAAATTGACATAGATAACGCGCATCAAAGTTCGGGAGTGGGGGCTAATGACGTCACTTAATGGTAAAAAGTGTACGAAGTCGTGACGTCACGCGGAACTTCAACGCACTATATCTTCGTCATTTTTTAGGGTTCCGTACCTCAAAAGGAAAACGAAACCCTTATAGGATCACTCGTGTGTCTGTCTGTCTGTCCGTCTGTCACAGCCAATTTGCTCCGAAACTACTGGACCGATTGAGTTGAAATTTGGTATACATATGTAAGTCGGTGACCGCAACACGGACGCATGACGAAAATATATGAATTTTAAACATGGGGGCCACTTTTGGGGGGTAAATTAGAAAATTAAAAAAAAAAGGTTATGCAACCTATATCGTGTGACACATCAAATGAAAGGGCTTATTGTGAGGATCTTAAATATATTTTTTGTTGAATTATAAGTAAAATAGTTTGGAAGTTATTTAGGAAAATAGGTCAAAATTGTCCATCCCCCCCCTTATTTCCGAAACTACTGGGTCAACATTTTTGAAAAAAATACAGAAAATAGTTCTTTATTGGTTAATTGACAAGAGAAAAAATATGTGTTCAATATTCTTTTAAATGATAAACTAATTAGATTTTTTTAGGAAACTAGCCTATTACATTGCATTGATTGAACACCCCGCTAACTACGATTGTGGCGCCATCTAGTTTAACTGGGTTTTAGCGGCTTCGGCTTCATTTCCGAGCAACGTTCGCAGGCGATTGTCAGTCCTCTGTAATTGTAATGAATGTTTTGGTAATAAATTTAATCATTGTTCTACAGACGTTAGACATGCTGCTAAACGCAGAAATAACCATATCGCCGAGAAAAGATTTGCAAGTAACGCCTGGCTCCTTCCAAAAGCGGATGCCTTTCGGCCAGCGTCAGAGGAAACGGAGTCCCTAGTCCAAATATAAACTAGCTTTATCAGAAACTTGTAGCATATAATTTGTAGATAGTATTTTGTTCACCTTGTTTTCACGTTCCACCAGCGGCCATAGCAAAGTTGACACGGGGATAACTTAACCCCCATGTAATCCATGCTAGGGCCGCGCTGGTGGAACTAGGGTCAAAGAGATGCATCAAAAAAAATCCGTTCCATGCATTGCTAATATTTTTAAAGCGTTTATGTTCGCAGTTGTAAACAAGTGTTCTTCTAGGTCAGTGATGGATAATGCAATAACATTTTTATTGTAATTTGAAACAGCCTTTCTTTGTCTTACCAAATATCATTAAATAATTTGAAACCATGTATAAAACCAAGTATACAATACAATAGCACAATGTTCTAATTGTTCTATCTAGCCAATCGATTGTATTTACAGTGTTAATCATAAATAAACGAATTATTTTGGTAAAAGCGCGCCTCCCGTAGACGAGCGTGGGAATGTTTTGACGAGTTGTGGGTTTGAATCCCAGACTGAGCATTAATTAATTATTGGGCGTGTAGAAAAAAGAAAAATATGGTAAAATTGAATGATAGCTTAAAAAAAGCAGGCTCTGGTTTAATAATTGTTATTAAACAATAGGTACATATTAGTCATATACATTACCTGTAAAAAGTAGAATGTTATTATGAGTTTTGAAATGTTTACAAGAAAATCTATGTCCGATTCGATGTCCGAATCGAATAAGTATGCAATAAAAAAATTAAAGAAAAAATATACGTGAAAATGATACCATCGTTTCATTCTCCCTTGTTGATAGTTTGGTAAATGGGATGACAAATTTAACTACCCACGTGATGACATACTCAGCGCACTTATACCCTGTTCGGGTAGGTATTTAACAAAATGTAAACAAACTAAGCCACGTGAATCGGCTAACCAGCCAATCCAGTTGAATCTTTTTTATGTAAGATATGCCTTAATTGGCTGGTCTTTTATGTATGGTATGAATTGATTAGCTGGTTTTTATGTATCGTATGTCTTGATTGGCTGGTTAGCCGAGTCACGTGGCTTAGTTTGTTTATATTTAATTAAATACCTATCCGAACAGGGTATTAGTTAACCTTTTGAATGCCACGGCTAACGTGTAAAAAGCGTGCCACGAGCGCTCGATGACGGCTCTAGCCGACGCAAATGTATCAATTTGTTGGTAGTTGTGCCTAAATCGACACTAGTCTCAAAATACCAAATAGTATAAATTTAATAAATTTACCTACACTCTTAGGTCAGCCTAAAAAGCGGCTGCTAATAAAAGGTTGGTGAGCCGCATCCAGTCCCCGGGCCGCAGGTTGAGTACTCCTCACTACGGACTGCGCCATTTACGGTTCACGGACTAAAGTTGGGTAGGTCCCATTTAATCCAAAGAACATGACGTCATAGAAGAAAATGATACATTTTTTCCATAGAACTACGTACCAGCTTTTCACCCGAATTTCATGACATAGAACAAAATGGAATCATACTCTCCCAAAATATTCCATGAGAAGCTAAATGACACTGATAATGACAATTATTCTGTCATATGATTGATCAAAAGAATTCTAGAAATTTAAATAATGGATAGTGTTTTTGTTATTTTTCTTTTTTAGAGGCCCGTATAAAAAGATAATCAAGAGGTTTTATTTACCGTGTTCTATAGAACAAAATGAGAATTAAAAGTATTGCATGTTCCATAGTACAAAATAAGAGAAAAAAAATCTTATTATATCCGATGACGTCATGTTCCATGGAACAAATGGGACCTACCCCTAAAGTTCAGATTTCCTCAACTGCCAAGTTCTCGCTTGACTTGTGGAACCTGTAAGTAATTAGAAGTAGTTGGGCGCTATATAGAACGACGAAAGGATAAGTTATCTCCATCTAAATGTCAGTGCATCCCTATCTTCGATTCATAGTATGAGGGGGACGCACTGAGGGATAATTTTGCTTGTCATGCATACTAGGGCAGCATTAGAACTCAAAGCCGGAGGCATGTGAACTTGTTCAATAAGTGCTTAAGCAATTGCATTGAAGCATTGCTCTGCTCCTATTTCGCTGATCCATATTTATATATGCCTATATAATCGTCGCAGCTACAGCAACTCGTATTTACCTCGGAACAGTACCCCAATTCTCGGTGCATTCGAGATAATGTCGATTGCGAAATTAAACGTCAGTGCATACAGTAGTTTGCACAACTGTATGCACTGGCGTTTAATCTCGATTTTGAGATTATTTCGAATGCACCGAGAATTGGAATGCAGGGCCCCAATAAGGAAGTTTTCTGAAAAATTCTAATTAGTCCGTCAGTTAGATTATCAAAAAATATTGAACATGTATTTTTTGCTTTATCAAGGCGATCAATATTTACAAAGATAAGCGCACCAAAGTTTGGGTGTGGGGACTTATGACGTCATAAGTCCCCACTAATTGGTGCCTACAAAGTGTGCAAAGTTGTGAGGTCACGTGAAACTTCAACGCACTATATCTTCGTTATTTTTTGTTAAATCGACAAAAGAAAATATATATATGTTCAATATTTTTAAAATGTACATGACGGCCTAATTAGAATTTTTCATATAAAATCTTTTTTCTCTGTTGTGCATACGAGATATTGTCACATTCGAGATTAAACGTCAGTATACAGTTCTTTGACACAACTGTACCTATGCACTGACGTTTCATCTCACATGTGAAATTATTCTCGAATACACCGAGAATTGGGTTTCAGAGCCGTAGCTAGGGGGAAGGGGGGCATTATGGGGCAGTGCCCTACTATAAAATACCAATGCCCTGTTTAATCTATATTCTAAAAGAAAAAGAAAACTGCCTCTTGCTCTTGTCATGGCCTCCTAGCGAGTGCACTCTCCGTATTCTTTATTGTAAAAATTGTTTTAAGGTGCTTGAAAACCAGCAACTTTCTTCGCAATTTATTGCTGCAATTCTGGCTATCCCCAAAACTTTACATTTCAACCTTTTGTTATATGTAATCTTAATGAGAATAGCCCAAATTGCAGCAATAAATTGCCATAAATCTAGGCCGTTTATGAGCCTTTTTATACATTAAACGGTGACTTGACATCCAAGTCTTTCAATTCATGAACCCGCGAGTTATATTAAACATGCCCTACCTTAAGAAATACCATTAACTTAGATAATATGCTAAGAAAATTGTTTGTTAATTTGTAACGACCGCTGCCCTACCTTAAATTCCACTCTAGCTACGGGCCTGCCTCGGACTCGAGGGTTTGGTTTCGAATGCTCGAAAAAAACGACGATCGTCCAAGCAATTGATTGATATTGATAATGGCTGGTCGAGCACTCCGTATTTTGCATTCTCAATTCGCATAACCTAATAAATAAAATCAACAGGTATGATGTACCTATACAAGTTTCTCAAAATAGCATCATCGGGTCTGGTAAACTAGTAATTTTTATGACAATTTATTGCAGCGGCCCTAACATGCATGGCACAAAGATAAATTAGAACCGTTTATCTCTAAGTGCGTCTCTCGCACACTAGTGCCGACGAAAGAGATAGAAATAGAGATAAACGGGTCTAATTTATCTTTGTGGCATGCATGTTAGGCACCCCTCCATACATCCCTATTCACCTCATAAAAATCCTCAAATGCGGTTGAATCGTTTTCTATGTTAAAACCATTATAAATAAAGAAAATATAAATTGTGTTTTTCTATTTCCAATAAGCCTAGTAAGTCTATAAACGATATCCAAAAGGTTGATGAACACTTACTTTGGCAAATTTCACATAAAAACGAAGTTTAATTCAATCAAAAATCCGCCGCTTTCGAGCATCAACTTTGACAGTAAATTTTTGTTTTAAAATTGTATGATTTGGCAACACTAAGATGCCAAAAGAAGAAAAAATATGTCTAAAAATATAATGAAATTACTTTAAGAGCTACCAGAGCCCGAAAATTAAAGTATCTACTGATAAAAGAAATTCTGGATTGGCATCCCTATTCACCCCGCGATCCCTATTCTCCCCATTTTATTAAAAAAACGCTTATCCTGATTTTAGTAACATTTTTGTGCTTTACGAAGCGAAAACCAAAGTTTCAAACTTTAGACGGAAAATTAAGTAAAAACTTGAAGAAACAAGCATGAAATTCAGACAAGATTTCCACGAAAACCGAGTAAAATTTGCTAAACTAGGAAACCTTGTAGAAATTTACGCAGAGTTCTTTAAAAACTGGTTGTTAGGAACAGGGTAGTAAATAAAGTGGCCGTATTCAAATTACGACAGGGGACTAATTGCAACGCTTTGCTGTAATTAGACTCATGTGAGCGATTTGCAGTTGCAAACTTGTAAAGAAAACTATGTTAAAAATGGTTAAGTTTGGAGATAAGTAAACGGGTTTAACTTATGTTTGTGGCTTGCATGTTAGGGCCGCTGAATAACACAGCAGTTTGCTCTTACTAGAAACATAACATGAAAACTTCGCGCTGTTCCAGAGAACTTCCCAAGTTTGAAAATATTGCTACTACACTGGATCGGAATGCGATAAGTAAAAGTTAAATCAGTTAAGTTTGTAGCGAAAACAGATACGTAATACCCTTCCTTGGAAATGAGTTACGTGCACGAATTGTGTGTAGGAAATATACTTTATCTACACCCATATCATAAAACCTCCATAGCGTAATCAAAAACCTTAGGAAATGACCACCATTTTGACAACCAATTAGGAAAAACGAGTGCTGCAATGTTATTCCCTTTATCGTTTTTAATATAGAAATGAGATTAAATTTGGAACAGCTGTCAAAACTCAAGTGGGTCTCTATTCTAGTATCCATAGATATTAAAACAGTTATTGATACGAAACGTCAATTCAGTATCTTTTTTAATATAAACTACACAACATTTGATCTCGAGTGACATGAGAATAGAGACTTCATTCGTTTGTCAATGATTTAAAAAAAAATGGTCTTGACGGAGGATCGAATTGCCGCCATTATGTTGGTGTTTTGCTGAACGAAAGTAGAATTGTTGTTAAATTGAATAGAAAAAGTTGTATGTAATTTACATTTTAGTTGAAAATATGAATAGTAGTCTTTTCGGAGTGTGTGTGATGTGAAAATGCGCCGGATATCGGAAATATGCAGCCACGATTGCAACAAATAACTTGTTGCCAGAAAATATTGTTTCTGAACCCATCATGGAGGATTTATAATATGTGTGTAGATAAAGTTATGTATGCAACTCTGCATAATTTGGCCTTAAAACACACGTGCGATCTTATTATGAAACTCGCTAAAAGCTCGTTTCATAAAACCGCACTAGTGTTTTAAGGCCTATTATTATGCAACCGTTGCATAAACTACTATAGGTACATAATAATACTCGAAACCATTTTCTCGGCTAAATTAAGGGCGAATGATCGCAATAGAATTGTGATATGTTGCTATTTATGGCCTGAGGTGTTTGGACGCTGCTTATCTTGAGTGTAGGTATGTCATTGAGTGAATAAGATCCTCTATCTTAAAAAAGCCAAAATGGAGCAATCCGCATTTTGCAATAGTTTATCAATCTATCCAACAGATGGGTAGGTACTTTCCTACATAAACTATAATATTTATAAATGTCACAGATTATATAATATAAATGAGAAAAAGGAGGCTCGGACAGTGACTATATGTTTGTCACTACTGCTACTTTTTATCCCAGAAAAAATACAGTTAGGTAAGTATGGGAATAGTGATAAACACGTTCCGTGCGGACGAATTTATTTATTTATTTATACTTTGCACAATATACGAGTGTACAAATGGCGGACTTAATGCCAAAACGCATTCTCTACCAGTTAACCACAAGGCCAAACGAATTCACGGGCTAAAGGTAGTAATAAATAAAAGTAACATCGCAATCGACTTTTTAAACTTGTTTATTTATTGTTCCTATCGGATACAACTTGGACTACTTGCTCGATCGAATACACACCTTTCATGAACGCAACCAATCAGCTTTCGCATTGATCCTAATGAGCTAAATGCCAGCTCTCAGCGGTATTGAGATTGAGAATGAAGTTGCCTCTGGATTTAGTAGTGTGTGAGCGCGTCCGTTCCGGCCGGATACGGGGGCCCAGCGCGCCTAAAGTGCCGGCGCCATCTTGTGGTTGATGTTACCTATCTAGTTAGTTTGAAACGGACGATATCTTGAAAATTTCATGAAAAAAAAAAGAAATGTTTCTTGTTCGGTACTTACTCTTACTATGTGTTAAATAATAAAGCTAATGGTTAATAAACACACGTTATTCCTTGTTTGACATTTTAATAAGTAATTTGTTTGACAAATCCTTTAAACACATTGTTTCTTTTTTTTAAATAGAATAATAATTCTATTTAAAAAAAGAAACAATGTGTTTAAAGGATTTGTTTAGCCTTATAGCTACAATTAATAAGGTATATGATTGTATGGTTAATTTTCGTAACACAGAGGAACTTTTTTAACTTTTTCTTAACAACGCCTTAATAACGTATTTTTTTTTTGAAATTCTCCCTAGTATGTAAACGAAACTTAAATCTAAAATGAGATTTAATAATATTAAACACTATGTAATCTAAACACAAAAAGATATTTGTAAGAATGACTTATAAAACAAATAAAAAATTGTCATCACCACTTCATATAGGAGGAGGAGGATCTCCACATGTTTTAAAACGTGTAGATTGGTGTCACATATAATTAGGTATCCTACATATTTAATTGAGACTGTGTGCACAAAGTTATTCGGTTCAAATTTGCATGTGTCTCACCGCTGATCAGCCGCTGCGCACGTTGGGGAATCACGCACGGCTGAGCTGTTCCGATTTTGCCGGTCGGCAATTTTTTTTTTTTTTTTTTTTTTTTTTTTTTTTTTTTTTTTTTTTTTTTTTAATTGGCTTTTCGAATGATTTAGCCAGTGTCATGTCGATTTCATAATCAAAAACTTTAACGGGGGGAAAAAAAAACCGATTCTATTTACACGAGTTGCTATTCCTGCAATGACAAAATATAAATAGAAAACCCATGTTAGTAGTAATAAAAAGATAACATTCACACAACTAATTGGTTAATGACTACACACATAGTATACACAATAATTACAATACCTATTTACATAAGAATTAACTAAATTCTAGTAAACCAATCTGTTCACATGAACTGGTAATGTACAATTGAACTTTATAATTTTAAATTATTACGTTCACAGAATTGAGCCAAAGCAATGAAAATATCTTTGTCCTTAAATTGTAATAATTCTAACATATAAGTTGGAAACGGAACCTTTAGACGTATCAGCTCGTTATATAGATGGGAATTATCATTATTAGGGCAAGCAAAGAAGATATGATTGAGATCGCCCTCGTCCAACCCACACTCGCACAGGGAGGTGTCCCGGATGCGAAGTTTCGCTAAATGGGAAGCAGTACAGCAGTGACCCAGGCGCATTCGTATCAAAGTGGAGCAAAACTGTTTGACAATGAAAGATTTAGAAAACCAAGGTTTTCTGGAAACTGTTGGTTGTACTAAAGAGAATAATCTTCCTCGGCTTTTACTCGATGCAGTCCAATAATTGGACCACGACTGAAATAGGAACTTAGAAGACAGGGCCACCAGATCATGGCAGTAATTTATGAAAGGAATCTTATCACCGCACACTACCGCTTCCTTTGCAACTTGATCTGCTTTTTCATTCCCACTAACTCCAGTGTGCCCCGGGACCCAGATCAGAGTAACCTCGAATCCTCTATTCTTACATATTTTAAGATTTTTTTTAATCTCATAAATAATTGGATTATGAAGTTTCACCGAAAATGGGTTTGAGAGCAAAGCTTGTAAACAGCTACGGGAATCAGAAAAAATAATGGACTTTCTTAATTTAAACATTAGGACGTATTTAACACTCTCCAACACGCCTATGCATTCACCCGTAAATACTGAAGTCTCAGGGGGACATTTAACCTTTTGGACAATATTGAACTGAGAATGATACAATCCTACTCCTACACAACCAGCGGGTGACAGCTTCGACGCATCACAGTAGATTGTATTCCAGTCATGCCACTCCCGGCTAAGGGTTTGACGAAGGTATTCTTCGGCATGCGGGTCATCATGACAAATGTCAAAATTAAGTATTACTTGTGGCTGATAGATAATGGTTTCGTAATCGAACTGAAACAAAGGGAGCTTTGGGGAGTGGAAAACAGGGTCTTTCAGAGATTGAAATTTTTGCAGGCTTTTCACAAGGCAAGGTGGACCTTTATGAATCCAACACGAAGCAGATTTTAAATCATATAAACGGTGAATAATGGGGTGATGTGAAAACTGAAGGGCACGGTAAAAATAGCTGTCTGCCAAAAACTGCCTGCGCAAATTCAGAGGGGGCTCAGCGCATTCTACTTGCAGGGCATTAATGGGAGTAGATCTCATTGCCCCAGAGATAATCCTCAAAGCTTTAGATTGAATCAGATCTAGTTTTTTCAAACCTGCTTTACTACCTGGTTCAGTAAGGAAAGACCCGTAATCTAATACACTTCTTACAGTAGCATTGTATAGTAACCTAAGGGAGGTTGGGTGAGCCCCCCACCAGACCCCTGACAAACATCTAAGGATATTGAGACTTCGTTCACATTTTTTAACTATGTAATCAAAATGTAGAGTACCATCTAGATTAGCGTTCAAAATTACCCCGAGGAATTTATAATGTGTACGAACAGGAATAATAGAATCGCAAATTGAAATATTAATATTTGGAGTTGTTCGTTTTCGAGTGAAAACAACAGCACAGCTTTTAGTTGGTGAGATGGACAAGCCATTATTAGTAAGCCAGGCGTTTAAAGACTGGACTGAAACCGAGACCTTTTCAGCGGAAGATTCAATATTGCTACTCGAAGAATAAACCAATATATCATCAGCATACTGTAAAATTTGACAATCGCGAATAGAGTTTTCCATATCATGCGTGTACATGTTATACAGTAAAGGACTCAAGACAGAGCCTTGAGGTAGTCCCCGCCAAACCAACCTTGATGGGTTAACATCAGGATCCCTTCCACGAAATGTGATTTGCCGCTCTGAAAGAAGGTTGCCCACAAGGATGGCCAGCCTCACCGGGATCTTCAGCTGGTGGAATTTTTCCCTGAGGATAGGGAGCTGGACATTGTCGTAAGCCGCTTCAACATCCAGAAATACGGCAACCACAGAAGCATTCTTTGAAAACGCCAGCCTTATATCAGATGTAAAAATGCCAAGACTATCCATTGTGCTCTTTCCCTTTCTGAATCCAAATTGAGACTTCCCTAGCAAGTCATTACTTTCAAGAAACCACTCTAGTCTATTTTTAATGAGATGTTCTAAGATCTTCAGTAAAACCGATGACAGAGCTATGGGACGGTATGCCCGCGGGTCACTGGGGTTTTTTGATGGCTTAAGGATAGGCATAACCAGCTGACATTTCCAAGAGGTAGGTGGATGACCATTAAGTAAAATGCAGTTCAATAGATTGAGAAAGTATTTAAGAAAGGGCTCACCTGCCTTAGCTATAAAGGAATATGGTATCCCATCATAGCCTGGAGTAGAGTCTTTGACAGACTTAAGCACATTCCTAAGTTCCTGAATTGAGAAGGTTTGTTCTAGAGGATCTGTGGAGTCAACGTTCAGGTGATTAAGAGGTAAATCCAGCAAAGCAGGGACATGGAGGGGTGCTATATTGGCTAAGAAAGTCTCCGCCCACTGTTGCGAAGTAGGATAAGAACAAGAACGGGGGTTATACGATCGCCTAAACCTTCGAATGTTATTCCAAACTACAGTATCTGGAGTGGCGGGGCTTAAAGAAGAACAAAATGATTTCCATCCCTCAAACTTTTTGTTATTGAGTAACAATTTGGTTTCTGCCAGAACCTTGGTCAGTATAACATAATTATCCGAAGACAAGTTAGCGGCATACGCAAGTTCTGCTTCCTTCCTGTCTTTAACCGCTTTGGTGCATTCTTTGTCCCACCACGGAGGGGAAGGCAATTTACCCATAGCAGAATTTTTAAGGCTAAACACAATATCTGCAGCAGATTTCATTGCTAAAACTAAAGCTTCAGAACACTTTTGTATTGAATTAGGAGTAACAAAAGGCAGATTCTTAACTTCAGAATTAAGACGAATTTTGTAGGAATCCCAGTCAGCATCGTTAATATTGTACACCATTAAAGGTTTAATAATGGGTGGTCTTTTTGACGACAGAGAAGGGAAACGAAGAAGAATGGGAAAATGATCACTTCCATATGTGCTATCTAAGACTTCCCAGGTTATCTGAGAAGCAAGCCTTGGTGAGCATAAGGATAAGTCTACAGCGCTAATAGTTTGATTCGGTGGAGTACGTAAAGTTGGAGTTCCTGAGTTTAAAAGGCACAAATTTCTTGAGTCTAGAATCTCCAAAAGTTGTTCACCGAGAGAGTCGTTTTTATCACAACCCCATAGATGATGGTGCACATTAAAATCACCTAGTATAATGATTGGTTCTGGAAGTAATCCAATCACTTGTTTCAACTCACTAAGAATAGCAGAAGAAGGGCTAGGGATATACAGGGACAGGAATGTAATGCCTTCTACGCGCGCACAAACTAAATGAAAATTTCCGCTATATTGAGGTATCGGCACGGTTGTAACTGAAAAATGGTCTCTAATGAACAGGGCACATCCAGCACGTCCATCTGCCCGACAGTCCATCAGAGAGACGTAACTTGGAAACTTAAAGTTGGACTCAGGTTTGAGCCATATCTCTGATACAGCTAATATGAAAGGTTTATACTTGTTTATTAAAAATATAAAATCATGTTTCTTATTAGCGATACTGCGGCAATTCCATTGAAGTACTACTTGGTCCATTATTAGAAGAAAATAGGATCGATGAAATAAACGGGGCAACGTGGGATAACAAAGACGGGTCAGCCAAGGGGCTCGACGGGGAAAATACTTTTATAAAAGAGGATAGAATTTTAATCAACTCCTTTATGAGAATGTCATTAGATGGTTGAGGGGGTTGGTCCGGGAATACCGGGCTAGAATGAATAACGGGATCCCTTGTTATAGTATCATGGGCTTTCTTATCATACCCTTTAGTCATAAGAGGTGGAGAACGGGGGTTTCGAAACACTGTTTTCTTGTATGAAGTGGGTTCCTGTGGAGAGGTAGTGGAGGAAGCCGTCACATTTGCATATGATTTACGGAGGACCCTAGCATGTAAATTAGATGCCTCAGCATAGGAAATGTTCTCATCAGCCATTGTTTTCTTAATAGAAGCCTGTCGATTGAATTCCGGGCATACTTTACTATTAGCGAAGTGTCCTGATCCCAATCCTTGAGGACAATTGCAACAATAAGCTTCGTGAGTATCGACATTGCAAGTGTCCCCAGTATGGGACCCGCCGCAACGAAAACATCTTGGAAGAGAGCGACACTTTTCTTTTGTGTGTCCGAAACGGCAACACCGAAAACACTGTATTGTTGGGTACTGGTACTGTTCTACAGGCAGAGAATTAAGGCAAATGTAAATTCTCTTTGGCAGCATCTGACCATCGAAGGTAATTACCACAGTCTCTGACGGTAACCAGCAATAAGTGCCATCGGGTTTTGTTTTTTTAAAATTAAGCCTCCTTATTTTTACGGCGCGAACGCCTCCCGCATTTAATGGGATTTGAATATTTTCAAGAACCTCCTCTGGGGTCCATTCGGAAGGTACCCCCCGCACTAGGCCTAACCTGGTGACGTTGAAAGAGGGCACATATGCCTTATATTTGTGTTGAGATAGCGTGGGTGAATCAATAAAAAGGTTTGCATCCTCTGCAGAGTGAAAACTAACTGATGCTCGGTTGCGCCCTATTTTTTTAACACTGCCATCTATTATATTGGGAAACTCCCGTTTTCTCTTTTGTAGAAAGAGCCCGAAGGATACCGGGTGTAGCACAGTTCCAGAATCAGGAGCTGCCTCTATCTTCTGGACATGTACTACAAACGGGCCCTGGTCTGCGTTGGTATATTTCTCTCGTCCGATAGGAGTGAAGGGGGACACTGGAGTCTGCGATTGAGTTTGTGTGGGTAACTCCGTTACAAGATGAGCTGGAGGAGAAAGCGGCGTAGCGCTTTGACTACGAGTATCTTGGCCCTGAGGAAGTGGCGTGTCACTTTGAGATTGGTACTGTCCCCCACCCTGCAAGTCCATATCAGAAGCATCCGACCCACTCTCAGGGAGCCCGGGTCTAGAGCGAGAACGATCTCTTGTAATTTGTTCTTTTGCAAGCCTTTCGCGTGCCCTTCTGTTACGTTTCTTCCCACCCCCCATTACAGGAGTAAAAAGTTCCGTTTCGAAACTCTCATGCTCCGATAAAGAGATGTTTTTTAAAAAAGGACGGTAGATCCCATCCCCAGGGTCATCTAAGCCAGCACCCTCATCCATGAGGATGCTGGCATAGTCTACCCTCTTAATACCAGCAAAAAGTAAAAAAACAAACTAATCAACAATTATACACACGATCACAAAATATAAATACTTACCTGCTATACCACCACCACAAAATAGAGGAATAGCAACTATTTACACTAAAATTTCAATATATTAAACAAAATTAACTCAATAATTCAAAAAATAAACTTCCACTATTATGAAACGCAACCGTCCGCGATCGACACTCTACCGCCAATCCGGTCGGCAATTTACTGCAGTATCGACCCGATTGCGGCGCACGCTGTGCACGGCGACGTGGTTTTGGGTGATTGCATCAGTTTACGCTTATAGAATTAGCGTTAATTTGTAGGAAAGTGTAGGGGACACCACCCAAAGCTACGTGTCCGTCAGTGTGCGTTGCAGTCACTTGCCACCTTTATTGTCAAAAGCGTGCTCTAGTTGCGTGTAAGTCACAAAAAGTATAAATAATTAGCATATCGTTACCTAATACCTACAATGATTCAAAAGAATCGACTTACGTGCCTTATTGTGCATTAGCTCCAAAAATATGATTAACTATTAGCTATTATGTGTTTACGAATATTTATAATAGGATTTTAAAGAATACAATGATTACTTTGCTGTGTTGAAAAATGTTGCCCTTTCAACTCCAACGACGGATTATATTCGCACCGCAGGTTCACCGCTCTATCAGAGCATACAGGGAAAAAGAGCACTACATAACTCTGAACATAAGGTTGAAATTCGTATTAATTCCGACATGCCTAGCGTGTGTCTGACATGTTTTTGTTTTTGACATGGCGGCGTTGAAATTCCACAAGAGCTGTGCGAGGCAGCTTAACTGTGCGCGAGGTAAATATCCACCAATAGGATTAATTCATTTTGAAATGACTGCAAGCGTTTGCAAGTTCACGTGAACTATAAAATGACACCATTTTGTTTTACCCTGGCAAAACGGCATTTAGTCTGGCACAATGAAACAGAGAACATTATTGTACAGGTATGTACATAGGTAGGTACTTACTTTCATATTTACATACCTAAACGCGAAACACATTAGGTTAATTCCTTTGCTCTCGCAGTCAGGTAAAAAAAGATATCTGCAATCGCACAAATTGGGTAACCAAAGTAAATCTATCATCTATCATCAGCTGCCTTCATTTTATAGTTACGTTGAATTTACATCATATTATTATTTCGAACAAAACTAAGCTTTGCGGAGCGTCCATCCATAGCATTCCCTGTTGAGAGCATTACAGGTTAATGGGGCGGCTCAACTAGGTAATTATCTATGTAGCACAATAGCCGCGTTCTTTTGATGCTTTTAATAAGAGCTTTGTAGTTGACATTTTACTGAGCTTACTTTGTTGATGCTGTGCTGTTACTGGCTGTGATTCTTAAAACTTTTAAAAGACGATCGAATTTGGTACGAGCCTGGGTATGATTTGGTCCGCTCCTTACGTGTTCCTCTAAAGAGTAGTCTGCCAACAATAAAAATACATTTTTCATGTCCGCGCGGTCCGATGGTTTGGCCTCCGAACTTGGTCTGCTCCGTACCAGATCTGCGCGTGTGACGGTCGACCGGAGAAACTGCCATTAAAGTTTTAATACACGATCGAATTGGAACGGCCCGGCACACAGATTTGCTCGACTCCGTACCAAATCTATTCGTCTAGACAGTGCCTGCTGACAATAATTATGCAGGTATCTTGTCCTCGTATTCATCGTCGAGTGAAACGCTTCGCGTTAACTAGATAATTACATGCCTGGGATTTGGTCTCATTAAAATAAAGCATAGGTAGGTACATGCCCATAGCTAGAGTTGAATTTAAGAGGGCGCCGACTGTCCAGTGGCGCCCTCATCACTGTTATTGTGTTTTCTATTAAACTAAAGTATCTTATCAAAATCGAACCCATATAAGTTGTTGCGCCGTTTAATACACAATTTATATGCTATGTAATATAGCATTACAAAGTATAAACGGTACGTCATTATTTTAACAGAAAAAAAGCGGCCACTATTTTCTATTAAATTGATTAGATGATGGTTATACTTTGCAAAGCTATATTACATAGCATATACGTTGTGTATTAAGTTGCGTAACAACTTATACGGCTTCAATTTTAATAAAATACTTTCCTTTAATAGAAAACACAATAACAGTGATGAGGGCGCCACTGGACTGTCGGCGCCCTCTTAAGGTAGGGCAGCGGGGGTTTAAGGTAGGGCAAAGGTGGTTACAAGGTAGTATTTTACTATGAAAAACGATTGTCTTAGAATATTATCGTAGTTAATGGCATTTTATGGTAGGGCATTGCCCCACAATTCCCCCCCTAGCTACGACCCTGCAAAGCTACTCTTAGTAGACGTGATCTTCTTAGTAGATCGTGACCTGCACCGGCGATCCCTGGGTCTCGATGAGCGTACCTGCTGTGGTATATACTTAGATTTGTATAAAACTGTAGACATCATTGTTGACTTATATGTGTACTGATTTGAAAAAATGATACCTCACCGGGTTTGTTGCAGCTCTTCTCAGTAGAGGATTGTTTCCGAAGCGGTGGTAGATTCATTCCTTGACCTTCATAAGAGCTTGTAAAAGCCTAAATTGAATAAAGATAGTTTGACTTTGACTTTAGGAACCACCCACACGGTGGAGTGACGAGCTGTTGAACACTGCGGGACTCCGCTGGATGCGAGCAGCACAGGATAGGTCGTTGTGGCCAACACCGTCTCCACCATAAGGGCACACGGGGCCCGTGCCCACGGCCCCTATTCTCAGGGGGCCCGAAGGACCGACAATTTCTCTCACATTATTCTCTTTTTAATTCGCTTTTTTTTACTTTCCAAAAAGCCTAGTTTAAGACGGCCCTGGTTGTGTCAGGTCATTGGGGAGGCATTATTTAGTTACTTAGTTAGGCATTTCGGTTGATATGATGATGATGATTCTTAAGACGCGTCCGCGAAATAGGTAGCATTTGAACTAGGCCATAACAAATTTGAGCTTCGATGAAACATAACCAAATAAATGAATAAATAAAATTAAAATTATAATAAATAAGTGTCCTGTCATTCGAAGCAACGTAAAGAAATATTTTTCTTCATTTTTTAAAGGTCTGTTAAATATAAAATCCTCTCAGGTAAGTAGGTATTAACCTCGTCGAGAATATTAAATGCTATCCATCTTATACACTACGTTCTACTCTTGACTTATTTTCTCAGTATTTTGTCATCATCCATCGTTCGCATGGCACATTTATTTTAATTAAATTCCACATCAATTTAGCCCAAATTTAGGCCGTTATTATGCTTATATTAATTACTTCTGTTTAGTTTAATTTATGAACTGCAATTGAAGTGACTGGACGTTATTAATGTTTAAATAAATATTGACTGCCTTAATACAGGACTTGTAAAAGCCTTATAGGCCCAACCTATAAATGTTCAACAGGATTTCATATATTTTTAATGAACTTTACTTTAATCAAGTGGGTAAATATTAACATATAATTATTATTTTCGTAACCACTAAAATTGCATCACAAAATAAAACCGCTTATGACAAGAACAAATGACTTAGTTCGTCATGGTAACGCCATCTATTTACAAGTTTATAAACTACGAAGCTTTATTGCCGACGTCTTAGTTCTTATGACATTTAGACAGAGTCTTATTTTGCCTGATCGTCGCTCACTTTCATTGCTCGCTGGGATCTACGAACCACAAAACCAAAACGCATGAATCAGCTAATAACCGACCTTTCCTCAATGTAATAAGAACGCCGATGTCGGCAATATTTACCGAGTAGACGATGGTGTGATTTTGAGCATCGCGAAAATCGCGTTGGGCAGTTACTTACTTACTACATATTTCTATGCTGTTTCTTGATCTTTTCGTAATATTGCGTTTAATTATACTTAACTACAAGTTGTTTCGGTTCTTCAATAGGTATATTTTTTTTTAAAATAAGATAACGACACTAATTGTATTAGTTAACAGGCAAATACTTATACATTTTTCACTGAAAGCAAATACCAGACACTAAACACCCCGTCATTAAGCGGTTCTTAAGACAATAAGCTTAATTAGAGATTAATGAGGGCCAGGTTTGTGAGGATTTGCGAGGTTTTGAACAAACCTAAAGATATCCAATTAATTCTGCGGCGGTACCTGCCACACTTCCATTTAAATTGAGTGTTTTTTAATTGACCGAGCTTCAGCTTGGGCAAAAATGCTTTCGTATGTCTGTCCAGAGGATGTCCAGCGGATGTCTGGCTGTTCTATCTATACAGGTCGCAATTCTTAACTGATTCTCGTGAAATTTTGTGAGCAGGTTCAATACTTATGTGGAATCTTTTAGTCCATTCAGTTTTTCGAATTTTTTCATAATAGCAGAGATATGGGGGTTTTTGCGATGACAAACTTATTTGCGGTGTTGGTAAACTTACCGCGACCTATGTCGATGTATGGGGAAACAGTTTTCCAAAGATACATTTAAGTTTGTCCCGAGGTCTACTGCTCACGGCTGGAGCCACTAGTTTATTTGGTAACACGTCGTCTGTATTTTTCCGTTACAGCATTAGAGTGTATTCGTGTTTCTGATTTGAGAATCCATAGTACAATTTTTATGAGCAATTGATTTTTATGACAATTCGAAACAGTATTTTATTCATCTACGAGTTTTCCTTGTGTCATTTTGGACTTGTATACTCCAATTTCACTGTTGTACTGCACAAACGATCGGGTTAAAATGAAAATACTTACGATTTATTGCCAATAATGGCCCGTATGTTTCGGAAAAATTCAAATATTTATTTTGGAGGTAGGCCACACGGCCTCTTTCACATCTCTGAAATCAACCAGCGCTTCATTGTGTGACATCTGCTGAGAAGAATCTCCGCAAGGAACTCAGCGGTAAGTTTTTTTCCACCAAATCATAACAATTTCAATGATAAATCCGGGCCAAGTGCATGTTGGATCATGTATACTGTAAGGTTCTGCAGTACCCAACATCTACTTAACACTTTTTACTTGAACAAAGTATGTGCAACAATGTATGCTGTGGACATGGGATGGTTTGGTATAGACGTTTTGCAGAATAGTAGAGTAGTTTTTATTTATTTATTATTTATTTATTGTATCATTAACATTTTGATAGTGGTAGAACCAAACAGTAATCCTTACTAGATGATTACTGTTCGAATGGGCCGGCTCGACCGGGGTAGTACTACACTCTCACAGAATATCGGCGTAAGGTAATAGCTTGCTATTGCGTTTCGTACGGTGAGTGACGAGATCCGGAGGTCTATTCCCTCATCCCTATCCCATCCCCATTCCCCATCCTCCCTAGACTGGCAACGCAGCACCTCTGGTGTTGCAGATGTCCATGAGCGGCGGTGACCACTTTCCATCAGGTGGGCCGTCAGCTCGTTTGTCAGTCAATTGACATGAAAAAAAAGGTAGGCATTAACTAGTTAGTTGTAGTTAGTATGAAGCCTACTTAGTCGGATAGTTTTATTTAAACTTCGTTATATAAGCTTTCATTCAAGATATTTTTAGACACTTAACAGAAATTCTTAACAACTTTTAAGCTCATTTTTTCCTAAGTGACTCAACGACGACATCAATATTAGTTTTTAAAGAGCTATCCAATGGCCCCATTAGACGTTGTAGAATAAAAAAAATACTCTTTTCATTCCCCCATCTCGGAAAAAGTATTTTTGCTCTTCGATATCTGATTGCAAAAGCCATTTTTATCCGCTAGGGATAAAGTAAATTGAATTTTAGAACATCATGTGCACTAAGTGTGTGAATTCAAAACATCATTAAACCTATTTACTTCTACCTCCATAGTGCCGAATTTAACATACAACCTTTTTTAATTTGTTAAAAACTCAGACTCGTAACCTTCTTGGTGTACTTTTTTTTAATTTGCTTAGCGCGCGCCATTATCTTTCACGTCAAACCTATTGTTGAAACCTTGGGTTAAAAACAAGAAACTTAAAAACAAGTGAAAATACCTAAAATTAGTGATTCTAGCGACGAGGAAGTTTATTTGAAGCCAACAGAATTTACTGAAACTGTTAATAATGCGCAAATGTTTTTTTTGTTGCATTTCCTCGCTGAGGTGGGATGAAAAGTTACGTGTTGCACTCGAGTGCAAAGATTTTTCACCTCGTGCTCTTTTGATTCCAGCGCTAACGCTCAGGATTCTAATTTTTGAACTTTGCAATCTGTATAACAAATAACTATGATTTACATGTTATACATGCTAGGGTAAAACAATCTTCAATTTTATTAAATAATAAGAATAGATTCTTTTCTTGGTCAGCATAAAAACATACTACCTACTTAATGGCTCTACGCTTACATTCTTTTTATTATTCTGAAGGATTTACGGGATCATGTCCAACAAATTCCTTGGCAAAGAAAACATTTTCCTAAACTCTTTGCTTAACCCTCTACGGTTACGGCGGAAACAAAACCTTTACAATGCCTGGACTTGGTGTATCCTAACCTAATGGATATCAATATATTATATAAAGCGTCGTGAAATACAGTTAAGCTTCAAAGACTCTTTTAGGGATATCCTCAGGTTTTCGGCGTGGATGTAATCGAATATGTCTTATATTTGCATGAACATATGAATTATTAAATGTAAAACGGTTTACGAATAAGCGAGAGGGTCAGACCGGTCAGATAAGAACTTAACCGACTGCGCTCACATGGGTGGTTTGGTGTGACATCTGTTAGGAAATCGATACTAGTGGCCCGTTTCACGAAGCTACAAAGTTACAATTTTACAAGCAAAAACTGGCAGAACCGATATCAAACTCCATACATTTGACTGGCTTAAAGGTCCCTGAAACCAGGCCAAAAAAATCCAAAAAAAAAACTATACATTTGGGTTGCAGTGTTGCCAGTTGTTGCTTGTACAATTTGAACTTGTAGCTTCGTGAAATGGGCCACAGAAGTATGAATTAGTGTAAGAGACATTTTGTCTACAATCACTTATACATAGTCCCACTAAAATCGAAAGCTGACAATAAATTTTCGGTAAAATGTCCCTTAATTCAAAATTCTGGTATCGGATGTAAAGTTATAATAGGAATAGTTCTGTCTCAATACGATGAAGTCAAGCGTACAACTTTGCGAACCGCCGGTATCAACCCGAATTTAATTGACAGAGAATGACATTTTCACTGAATCCATAATTATCAAACACGACTGTACCAACAACATATATAATTATAGATCATAATATAATCAAAAATATACCCACTAGTTGGCAGTATAGGAACAAAAAGTTGAATACTGTCTACGAGAAAAAAGAATAATGAAAAACTCAGTTGGTCAGTGAAAAATGGTTACATAACGTTGCGCTAAGGAGCCACGCCTTTTCGTCCCCTAAATAGTTTTTAAGTTATGTTTTAATATGTATGTTAGTCTGTAAGGTATTTATGTATGGGCCTACATGATGCCTGAAATAAATGGTTTATTATTTATTTATAAACTAGAGAGACTATTTCCTCATAAATTCCCAAGAGGAAGCTATTCGTCCGTGAATCAGCAAGCTGTGAATCACTTCATCAGATAGAGTCATGTCTCAGAAAACCGCCAGGGAAAATAGAAATGCCTACCTTGTTTTCTAGTTATCGTTATTCCAATTTAGCTCACGAAGTAAGCTTGATAAATGCATTTTAATAAATGGTAGGGGCTGAAGTAACGATGTAGTTAGCTCAAGTGTGATGCGGAGGCGGAGAATGCCGACGGCTTTCGCATGGTACTAAATTACCGTAGGTATGTAACATCGGGAAAAACAAGTCATGAAATATTATGATTTAAGGAAATAACAGGAAGGTTTTAGAGTAAATTATACTCGTAATTATTTCACTTTTTGTTGTTTATTATTGCAAATATTCTAGATCCAAACAAACTAGTTCGTTAAGTACCTCGCGCGCGTCAATAGTACTTTCTTTTATGAATGGCCTACTACCTACCTAACTGAGATTATCCCGGGAATATTCCCAGTTTAGCCGGCTTTGTGGCAACATTATAACCCGTATAAAATTATGCCGGCAATATTCCCGGGAATTTCACTAGTACGGCCTATTTGAGGACTAAGATAAGTGATGTTCACCTATTCGATCGTTTAAAATTAAAAATAAATAATGTGAAATACAAATCCATTCCAAATTAAATTCTAACGCGGTTGAGTAAAGTTTAAAACAAAAGTTAATTTCATTTGGACTTATTTCCTTTTATTTTTAAGCGTGCGTATTGTTAGTTTCGTTTTCTATAGACGAATGGCCAAATTCAGAAAGGCCACTCAAATTGATCTTTAATTAAAGTGACGTTTTTTGTATAGGATGACAACTACCTAGTTGAGGGACATTTAACAATTTAATCTCTAATTAAACGCTCAAGTGGCGTTTCTGAATTTGGCCAAAAGACTGCTAAATGAAATGTCAGATTGGGAGCATTATCTACGCCCCCGGCGTTGCGTGCTCGGCGCCCATTAGTAGACAGAATATATTCTCTCTGCCACTGGTGCACTGATAACGAGAATTAAGTGAACTTCCTACTGATTGGCTGTTTATTTTTTATGCAACTAGTGCTTAAATCAGGTTGACGCGAGTGTACCATTTGAGCGTACCTATAATAATGTAAGATTTGCGACCGTATACTTATATGGCAGTTCGGGGAAAGGAAAACATAAACATGTAGGAAGGTATATTTCTGTCTAATACTTTTGCTTTTTTATGGAATTTCGCATGGTGCTCATTATGTTAGTTCTTAATGAAGTTTTAACATAAGCTTTTTATTCTCTAGAAAAGTGATTAATGCCAAAATAATGTGCTACGAGTATTGTATTTAAAATTAAAATCAGACGGTGTTTTATTTATTTAAGCAAACTCTCTGCTCTGAGAGAAAGCTGCTTAAAAGAAAATATTTAACAGAAAACTCATTCAGTGAAAACAGTTTTCTATGGTTGCGGGTGCTTCGTTAGAAAAATGGAACAAATAGTAACAACCCTACTGCGTGTCGTGTCGTAATAAAGAAATAAGTAAAAAATCTCAATTCACGTCTGCTTTGTTCCCAGCACTATTGTTTAAAAAAACCTTGCTGCTAAATGTGCTTTGTTCCTTTAATTAAAAACGGCATAAATCTTATAAACGGCTTGTACGACGTTAGCAAACGTTTCTCGGTTCATAGTCGCGAAACCGGCAGCGGTGAGGTGCAAGCGTCGTTGGGACACACATAAAATGAGCAACACGGCTTTCGCTTGCTTCACTCCCATAGCGACCCAGTCACAGGAATACACCGCCTCAGACATATTCGCCGCGGCCGCTATTATCATCTCTCCGCCGAAACAGTAAATGGTCAGCGGCATTATTCCCGTCACACCAGTAAGAATCGTGTTACTGAAATCCCATGAATTCATAGTCTGCAGTGTGGTCACCAAGACTATTATCATCATGAGAAATTGTGCTCCGAAAATAGATTCGTAGAGCTGTCGTATTTCTCCGTGGTAGTGAATGAGGAATTGGTGGTGGCGTATACAAAATGCCAGTTTACTGTCGATTTGTTTGCTCATTTCACCTGTGACCTCGTTGGGTGAATTTTCCGAAATGTCTCGCTGCGACAGAATTCCATATATGTCGATTAAAGTTTCGGTAATGGCGTAGAAATGTCCCAGCTCATGGGCGACCAGCGTAATAAATAACACGATGAATCCTGTCTGGTTGGCGGCGGAAAACGCTGTGGCGAGGCAAGTTATGACAAACGTGGTCTCGTAGAACGGAGTTTCATATTTCGGAGAGAGCCCTGAGGAATACAAGCGTAATAAGACTTGGAATTTATCTGTAATATTAAAGTTCTCAGCTATTAGAATTCTCGCTTTAACGAAAGCCGACGCTTGTGATAAAGTGGCAGTGGCAGTCAAAGGGAGCTTTCTGATTTCGGTAAATTATTCTGTTTGAAGTTAACGCTAATCTATGAAGAAATGAACGGTGAGTTATTTACCAAAGGATTCTCCCGGAGTGGTTGGTAAGTATCTCTCGCTTCCAAAGATGGTAAATATTAATGGCACCAGTAAATACAGCATGTGTATGGCGCTTTGATTGAGGACGACGAGCCAACAAAGGCCTCGGGCTCTGTTGAGGGTTTGTAGCATTTTACTGCGCGCTGAACTGCCTGTGGGTAGTGCAAACAGACCGTCGTGGCTCATTTTCATAATTGTCCTAAGGCGGTTCCTGGAAAACAATACTGTTTTATACAGAGCATATCTGAGAACAATACGCGTATCCAGATCAATCGAATGAGTGCTATCGGTCCGATCTCGAGCGCTGCAAACGACTCGATTGAACGACCTATTTAGAAAAGTCGTTTCCGAGTGCATCCGTATCGTGTGGGTCGATAAAATGTTATGAAATTTAAAAACAACCACTGAGTTTCGAATAGCAATATTAGATTAAGCACAAGAAATATTAAATACCCCCTTTTGCACTGCGCATTAATTTTAATTTTCTCGGTACCTTAGGTCTGTTCGCCGAGAGTTGAAAAAAAAAAAAAAAAGTCAGGGCTTCTTAACTCATTAGAAATAGCGGCACGCTAATTATTTTTACAGATGATAATAAAAAAAATTAAAGATATTTTTTATTTTTTTCATAGAATATTATTATTGAATAGCCTAAATGTATGAACAGAAAGTAACACGCGAACACCCGAACGACACACTCGAAGTCAATGGCATATCCATACACAACGCGTTTTAAACGTGTCATAGATAAAAAAAACTTTTTCGTTTCTCTGGCCGAAGCCAGTGCAGATATTTGAATTTTTGTAACATTTGACGCGCACATAAGTACAAGACATTAATTTGCAATATGGCGATTGTGTATATGAACAAAACAAATATATTATTATTCGCCGCCGTCCGCCCGGCGCGACACTGCCCTTGACAACATTTGCGTCCCTCGTACCACGGAACTCGGTGCGCGCGGCGATAAGCGACGCCCGTCATACAGTTTGCGATAGGTAAGCGACAGTAATTATTTCGAAACGATATAATAATATTTATCAACACTCGGCGAACAGACTTTAATAGGAAGTTAATAAACTTACTTGGAAGCCCACATGAAAATGTACTTGGAGAAGGGTACGCAGGTGGCGCTGATGCAGTTGAGGGCTTGAAAGGTGAGCACTTTGTTTGGGAACACCTGGACCAGGTACACGGTCTGGCTGAACTGACCAGTGTACACAAAGGAGCCCGCGAATGCTATTACCGCCAATATCGGAAACGGTGACCATTCTGAGGAATTTTATAATTCATACAGCCGACTGCGGAAAATATCAAGCTAATGGTAGATCAGCGCGCATATCTTAGTTTTTCTTATCAAAAATACCTGATCTCAAGGGAAAACGGGGTCTAACAAGCATACCTAGAAAATGCCTATTTTCTCTCAATTAGAAGGCACTAAGATTATTTGTATGATTCTCGAAATTCAGATTTAGAATTTGACGTGCAGAATTGACTAATTACGACACTTCGAAAATATAATAATTGTAACGAATCTTAAGCCTACATGTCTATAGTTAAGTTAACTAATAATATTTTTAACCGACTTAAAAAAAAAGGAGTTTTTTTATGTTTGTTACTTCAGAACTCCGTCATTTAGAAACCGATTTTAAACATTTCTTTTTTTTTAATCAGTAGGATATTCTTCCAGTTTGGTCCTGTTATAGTCAAAGTCGAGTTATGATGAGAGGATCGATGAGGAATCGATGGAACTCTTCAAATATTATAGGCAAGCATATAGCAATTTTAGTATTTTCTGTAATAACTCAAGCAGTTACGTTCCAAAAGCATTATTTGGTGAAGTAGAACTGTTGATGAAGACCATAGATGATCACCGGAACTCGTAAATGTTGAGTATTTCACGGTTGGCGATTAAATTGCTGTATAAAATGCTGTTTTAAATGTAAATTGTTTTAATGTTTAGGTTACTTATATAATATTTTTAATTAAAATTGTAATGTTTTGGTGTCCTACTGTTAGTTACAAATCTTTAAATGAATAAATAAATAAATAAATAAATAAAGTTCTGAAGCAACTTATGTCCATGAAAATTCATGTAAATGCAGAGCTGTATGGAATGTTGTTAATAATTACACCACATCGGACTGTTATACTAGATGTATTAATAAATTGACTGTTAATGGCAATGTGGTAAACGATCCCCCGTGTATTGCTGAAACTTTCAGTGACTTCTTTATAAATAGTGTGAGTGCAAACTGTACAGCATTTGCGGGCAAAACAGATGACATTGAGATAATCAACAATGACTTCAGCATTTTTGTTAATCTATTAAGTATGTTTGAACTTCAGAAAATAGTAAACTCATTAAACAATTCAAAAGCAGTCGGTTATGATGACCTAAGGACTGACATAATAAAAAAATGTTTTGGTGCTATTGCGGAGCCATTGTTGTATATCATAAATTTGTCATTCATGCAGGGTATTTTCCCTGAAAGTTTGAAAAAGTCTGTGGTAAAGCCATTGTTCAAAAAGGGCGACAAATGTTTGATGGAAAATTATAGACCGGTTACACTTATACCCATTCTTTCAAAAATTTTCGAAAAAGCAATGTACTAATCAAATTTATAGAAGATTGTAAAATAATAAAAGAAGAGCAACATGGATTTAGAAAGTGCAAAAGTACGTCTCTTGCAACGTTTAAGTTGATAAAGCATGTGATAGAATCTGTAGATAGAACGACACCAGTCACAGTGTTGTTCATGGACATGAGCAAAGCATTCGACTTCGTGTGTCATAAAAGGCTCCTTACTAAGTTATCTAGATATGGCATTAGAGGGCCTGTATTGGATTGGATAAAATCTTATTTAGAAAATAGAACACAATGTGTACAAACGTCAGGTTTTTGTCAAAATAGTAATGCATTAGAGAAATATCAGTCGACATATCAAAATAACAACTACGGTGTGCCCCAGGGCAGTATTTTGGGGCCGCTATTATTTCTAATGTACATTAATGATTTTCCCGATAATTTAACGCACGAGTGCATCTTATTTGCTGATGATACGACTATTATAATCGATGGAAAAGATTTGCAAACTTACAATGAGGAAATTAATAAAACACTAGAACTTACAATAAACTGGCTCACAAGTAACAATTTAAAAGTAAATGTTACCAAAACGAAATATATGCAATTCCGTACAGTTTTGGGTCATGCAAAAAATTTAAACATTAATTTCAAAGGGAAGCAAATAGAAGAGGTAGCGCAATTAAAGTTTTTAGGAATAAATGTTGACTGCCACTGTAGTTGGAAGGAACATGTAAACAGCGTTTGTTCTAAAGTCAACAGATTTGTGTATGCTCTCAGGAAAGTAAGCCAGACGGTGACTTTACAGGCGGCTCTGATGGCATATCATGGATACGTTGAATCGGCACTCAGATACGGTATCGTCATTTGGGGAAACGCCTCCGGAAATGATCGGGTGTTTTTGATCCAAAAGCGTTGCATTAGAGCTATTTTTGGTCTAAAGCAAATGGATTCTTGCCGTCCATATTTCAGAAAACATAATATACTTACTGCACCTTGCTTATACATACTAGAGGTTAGTTTGTTTGCGTTTATATATATGTTTCTTTTTCAATATAAGCAGGACATGTCTAAAGGAAAAGTCAGATCGGAATATGTGCACAAGTTATATAAGCCACCGTTCAGGTTGGCGGCGTCAAGGAGAAATTCATTTGTAATGTGCATTCGTACTTTTAACAAACTGCCCGACAATCTGAAGGAAAATAGTTTTGGTGATTTTAAGAAATACATGAGATTATGGCTTTTGTTTTTTTTTTTTTATAGTATTAAGGAATTTTTAGATCAGACTAAATGGACATCTTGAAAATTTTATCACTTATGAATAGTAGACTTTTGAATTTCATGTAATTATTTATTTTTGTTTGTATTGGAATAATGTAGGTTTTTTGTATTCGTTCTCTGACATTTTGTGAATTAATTTGAAAGTGGCTTGCCGCTTATTGTTAAGTTGCTTGGCATTTCTGGAATTATCGTATTATTCATATATATATTTTTTTTATTGATTAATTTGTAATATTATTGATGATAATTTTATAACTATTTTATTTTATGTAATGCGTGTACACCTGCACAGGTAGAATTTTGGTGAAACAACTTAAAATTATGATATGTCTAACTCTTAATGTAACCCAAATATTCATACGTAATAAATATATTTGATTTGATTTGATTTGTAGTAATATTAAAGAACCAGGAGAACTCTTCAACGATTGACATCCTTGCACCGTGGATAGCAACAGTTTGTAAATGGTGATGAGCAATTGGCATTATGCTATTGTTACTTGATGTACCTAGTAAATGTGTGTCGTTAAATAACAGGATAATAAATAAAATGTGAAAGAAAAAACTTACTTTTCAAAGGCTATTTGAAGTCGGTTTTTTTATTTTATAAATTATAGATTATTAAGTCGTACTGTTACTAATCATATATGGGTCAAAGAACCTGAAATAAATAATAATAATAATAATTATTAAGTCCATTCATTTCACCATGGCCCCCATTTTATATTTAACGTGATATAAATGACAACTGATCATATGGTCTGTGTAGATGACTAACACGCCTTTGTGATGATGATAAACTCAAGAATAGAGGATTTTTTCGGATTGTCTTAGAATATTATCGTAGTTAATGGCATTTTATGGTAGGGCATTGCCCCACAATTCCTCCCCTAGCTACGACCCTGCAAAGCTACTCTTAGTAGACGTGATCTT
The DNA here is from genome assembly GCA_947859335.1 of Tortricodes alternella. NCBI lineage: Eukaryota > Metazoa > Arthropoda > Insecta > Lepidoptera > Tortricidae > Tortricodes > Tortricodes alternella. The sequence continues at coordinate 9,128,273 of OX401984.1, read as the reverse complement.
CTTAGTAGATCGTGACCTGCACCGGCGATCCCTGGGTCTCGATGAGCGTACCTGCTGTGGTATATACTTAGATTTGTATAAAACTGTAGACATCATTGTTGACTTATATGTGTACTGATTTGAAAAAATGATACCTCACCGAGTTTCTTGCAGCTCTTCTCAGTAGAGGATTTTTTCCGAACCGGTGGTAGATTCATTCCTTGACCTTCATAAGAGCTTGTAAAAGCCTAAATTGAATAAAGATAGTTTGACTTTGACTTTGACTTTGAATGTTAAATGCAGCCTCGGAACGTTCGGGGCATTATTTCAATATAAATTACGTCCCAAGAATAATTTCTAGAACGTTAAAACACTTTAAAAGCCCTATTACAAACAAAATATCCAATAGAAATCACCAACTTCCTGAACTCAATTTATCGAAAATCTAATACCTAATGAAATTTTACAGCCATACCGTACCGTTTAACTACTAGAAACTTCTTAAGAAAGGGTTTTTGAAACCACCGACCTGATGAAAAAAGGTTCGTAGTAGGGTATGCAATACCGGTACTGCATGCCCTAGTTCCCAGTTCGTAAGGGAATTTCTTAATACCGCAATAGAGGTTATAGCTGGTGTAAGTAAATCTATATATATCTACATATATCGTGCAATATAGATCAATTAGTGTTAGTATCCAAAATATTATTATTATTATATCCGCAAAATGCGTTTTGCATATAAATTTCCTTGCTTGGACCCTAGGGAATACTGTTAAATGCGGCTATTTGATATACTTACTAAATAGATCCTCAGATAGTAAATATTTCAACAACACTGGTCTCAATCAACTGATAAAGGACTGTGTTCAAATAATTTGATATAAAATAGTTGAGCCATTGCGGGTGCGGCAGGAGCGCGGCGCAACAGTATTGTAACGCCATCTTTTGTCTTCTATTTGAAGTCGTTACAGACGTCACACATATTACGACGCGCTGCGGTCGCGCCAAACCGAGCCGAGTACGGTACGCCACGCGAAGCGTACGTTCGAGTTGTGAGTGGGAGATTATAATGATAGATGTCATATAGTGCGCGTGACGCGAGCGCGGCTCGACAGGAACGCGACAGAAAGTCTACGGTCGCGCCGCACGCGCCGGCTTCACGCCCTCAATATGGCCTTTAAAAATAGCGAAACACATACTGAGAGTCCTTTCCCCGAACACATCTCTGATCCCAACAAATATTTGGATATTGCTGACCATCCTCTTGGCTGCTTCGATCGGGTTACCATCGGGTTCCATCAATCTCGATATATACCGCTCTAAGCTCTCCATCATAATGGTAAACTACCCTTCTCCTGGACAAGAGTATTCCAAATAAAATGTCAGATTGTTTAATTTTTTTGAACACTTTTTGTAGATTAGGAATCGGTAATTAAGTAAAATTGTAGGAAATAGCTGATTTGATTGCGTGGTAATTATAATGTCAAAAAAAAAGAGCGATGCGTATCTAATAAAGATTATCCAGGAGTATTACGAGTATAAGAATTCCTTGGAAAAGTGTCATTTTTAGTGACAATATCTTTATTTATTTATTTAATAGCATCTCCAACATCATTTTGTTTAAAGGTATGGTACCAACCATGATACCTTTAAACAAATGAGATTTTGTAATATATAAAAGAAGTGTAATTGTTTCATTAAATCCTTATTTTAATTTCACTTGTTCTGGTTTATCAACCTTGCGATTTGACTTGAATTCATATCAAAATGTGAAGCGTATTATTTTGTGACTCCACAAATTATAAACTAATCAAATTCAAATATGCTTTAGAGGCTTTCACTAAGCCCATTTAATATGTTCTTAAAGACCTACAAAGAGATTTCAAATGAATAAAATACTTAATATTAAACAACGTTAATATAAACTTGGAAATACGTAGCGTGGCGGTTAATCGCTTAAATATTCCATAAGTAATATTCATTGACTTTAAATGTTAGAGTTTCAAAATTGATAAGGATAAATAGGTATAATAGTGCCTAATCATACCTAAACAATAGATATGGCTAACAACATTCTGTAAAAGTAATTTAAACCAAAATTATCAGTAAGTACCTCAGGAACATTGAATTATGTGCCAAAATATAATGCGGCTTGCCAAGATTCGTATTCCCGAAAAACATTATTTTTAATAAAGAAACCCCAAGAATATAAAAACTGTAGGGACCCAAAAAATTCTTTAATAGCGCACCTAGTTCATACACGGTGTTAAATACCAATAAATTGTACGTAATACACGTCGTTAAACCAATTAACGAGGCTTGTGTATCAAACTCCATTTAACAACAATTTAAGTAATCTGCAGAGTAGCAAACTCGATTGTACGCTCAGGATGTGGGAGTCACTTTATTACATTCCAAGAACACAGCGAATGTTGCAGTAGGTTGCCTAAAAGTCTCTATCTATCTAAGTATTAGTAAATAAATAATTATTTGCATGTAGTGTATTTATATGTATAGCGCTCCGTGAGTCACAAACGGTGCTGGCTGAAAATCAGCGGTGTAGGTGTCTTACACCTCAGCATTATGCTGAGCCAGTGTCCCATTCACAGCCGCGAGGACACACACACCACCGTTTTGTTTTTATTGTTTAAAGTTTTATTTATGTTACTCTGTGTGTCTTCTGTGTTAGTGAATAAATGTTTCTTTCTTTCTTTCTTAAAAGTAAAAAAAAATTACAAAAAAATATATATGTTGTACGCCGCTCCCGGCCCCGCCTACGCCACTCCCATTTGAAAAATTTGCTATTAAAATAGTAAGCTTAACTTTACAAGTATTTCTCATTCTTTTACCTCGAAAGTGTGATAAAAAACATTGTGTGTAACAGGGGCGGTACGGCAATTACGAACGTCTTGCCATTAAAGCCCTCGGTGCTTGATCAGGCTTTGATTGTCCCTTCGATCATAATTGGGAACATGCATGTTTTATTCTCATCTTTTATTGGAAAGTACTGAGTAATAGAAACCAAACTGTGTACGCAAAACATTATTGTGTTGTTTATTTTTTGAGCTACGAAGCTTTGAAAAGTCATTGTACATAACACTTGCAAAAACGCTCCATACGAAATTGACTTGACATGTACTATGACGTCACAGCACACGTTAGAGTGTACAAAACACTGTTTTTATAAATATATTGCCATAAATCCAGTACACAAACACACAAACAGTGTTCGGAAATAATTGCAAATTTAGTTTAAACGCCATATATTTACCTAAAAAACAATATTAATTTTTCACTTATTTTGACCAATGATAAAACAAAATAACAGTAAAAATTATCTATTTTTTCTTTTACATGCATTTTTTTAAATATTTTCTTTTATAATATATAATTTAAAACTCATTTTGATTTTCATGCATATTCCCTATTGTTTCTTTTCTTACCTCCCTTAATATACAATAATATCACGTCTCTTAGTTGGAACTATTTCAAGTTGGTAGTTTCCTGCTGATCCCATCTATTCAGTACCTATCTATTCCCTTGTGGCGGGTAATAGCATTCCGTCGCAGCGCCGTGTGCCGTTAATTGGTCCTACTTCACTGTAGCTATGTATTGTCAGTGTTACAGCTAGAGGAAAACCCGCCAAAATGCCAGGTACATAATCAAAGGAACGCCCCTTAATTAACTTTCATTTGTTTTTACGGTTTTTCTTTTTTTTTGGATTTTGCCAAAGCATGTATAAAGGCCCGGGCATACCAAACGCACTTGCGGCGCGTTTGCGGCGCGAACGCGGGCCCGCGCCGTTGTCGAACGGCGTTTGGTATGCCCGGGCGTTAAAAGTGCAGGCCGCAAGAGGTATTTATTAGGGCCCGCTCTATAATGTCCTATTAATGGCTTTATAATGTTCTCTTAGTGATCAAAGGAACAACCCTTAATCTAATGTTTGTCTTTACCATTGTTTTTTGGTTACAATTGGATTTCGTCAAAGTCTTTGCGATCTTTATTTGTTCTAGAAATGCTTTTGGAATTATATTTTATATATAGAAGTAAGAAAATTCATCGATTCAGCTACACTCGTGTCAATTTAAATACATATAGTATTTTTTATGGAGTGATTCTTAAACTAAATCTCAGCGTTGGAAAAAGTGCAGGAACGAAACCGCAAAAGAACTATAACAGTCTTGATAGGTAAGCCTTTTTACTGTAAAGTGCTTTATTAGCATTTAAAAATTACATTATCCTAAAATTACATCATCTTTATTTAAAAATAGCACATTAGCACAAAAAGACTCTTCAAGATTGTTTACATTATTTGTAATGCTAAAATAACGAAGCCGTAAAAGCCAATATTACCAATTTCATAACTTGGTAATATCATTAAAGATTACTAACATACCTACCGCAAACGATGTTACGGTAATCCCCAGTGGCTAATTTTGTTTTGACAATAAACCGAAGCAAACTGCCAACAAACAAAGGTCACTCAAATTAATCTTTGATTAACGTTTGTGTCTAGTTTGACAGCGAATTGACCAAGACTTAGCTATTAATCTAGGATAAAATGATTCAATAGCGTTTGTAAATTCAGCCATAATTTAAAAATTCATGTATATAAAACCCAACAGGATCCTGGGTGCATTCGCGGACCGCGGACTGGGACTCCGCGCTATTAAACCGGTGGACACTGCTTCATGCTCTCCGCGACCTTTAGACTTAAGTTATTTTATTTGTAATTCTTACTAACATAGAATAAGACTGTATTATAACTAACCCTATGGATGCTTTTATATGAAATATTTTTTTAATTATTATTATTATAAATGCGGAAATCAAAAACATGTCAAATAGATGTAACTTGATAATCGAATTTGCCAATTTTTCAGGGATGAATTAAGGGATTACATTACAATTATATGTGTAAATACGCCGCGCCAATCCAGAATATTTTTTTGCTCGGCTTGAAGTTATGTTTTCTCTTAGCCAGTAAATAAGTTGTATCATAAAAACATGCATGAGGGCTCTGGGGAGTGCTGGATTTTCACGGCCTCGTCCATCTATATACTTTTTTAGGGTTCCGTACCTCAAAAGGAAAAAAGGAACCCTTATAGGATCACTCGTGTGTCTGTCTGTCTGTCTGTCTGTCTGTCCGTCTGTCACAGCCAATTTGCCCCGAAACTACTGGACCGATTGATTTGAAATTTGGTATAAATATGTAAGTCAGTGACCGCAACACGGACGCATGACGTAAATATATGAATTTTAAACATGGGGGCTACTTTTGGGGGGTAAAATAGAAAATTAAAAAAAAAAGTTATGCAATTTATGTTGTGTTACATATCAAATGAAAGGGCTTATTATGAGGATCCTAAATATATATTTTTTGGAATTTTAAGATAAATGGTTTGGAAGTTATTTAGGAAAATAGGCGAAAATTGACCATTCCCCCCCCTTATCACTGAAACTACAGGGCCTAAAATTTTGAAAAAAAATATAAAAAATAGTTCTTTACCTATAGATTACAGGAAAACCTATAAAAAGTCTATGGTATTTAAAATAACAGGAAATTTCAGATAATCATGTATGGAACGGAACCCTCTCCACGCGAGTTTAACTCGCACTTGTTTCATCTAATGGACCGGGATAGAAAAGTAATGCCAATGGCCGATGGTGCCGAAGAGTTCTTGCCTGGCGTGGCGACGCAGCGTGAGCAGACCACCCACACGATGGTCTGATGACCTGTACCATTACCATGAGTTGCGCAAACCGCTTTCGCTAGCGTAAACTATCGCTCGGTCCCTTTTACTTGTATCGGCAACAAGCATCATTTCCGATAGATTTCGATAGCGAGAACGGTTTGCGCAAACTCATGGTAAGCTCTGGTGAAGATTGCGGGACTCCGCTGGATGCGAGCAGTACCAGAATCGGTCGTTGTCCCACAGGCAATATTATTACGGTGGGTCGTTCATTTTAAAATTACAGTAAGTTACATATTTCAGTATAACATATTGGTTATTATAAATTCGCTAAAATAAAAGACATAGTGTTACAAGTCTTCTCTAGGTACTTCACAAACGCAGCGGGTCTGGACAAGCTGATATAATTGACGACTTTTCGTACGAAAGTCAACAAATATATCAGATTGACCAATGTTATTAACAAACCAAAGATGCGTCTTTCAAGCTCAAAATTTAAACCCAGAAAGCAACCCAATTGTAATCATTTCATTTAGTCATGCGCGGACTTTAGGCCGAGTAACACATGTCGTGCTCTATTGAAAATGTTCTCAAAAAAGCCATTCTTGAGCTAAATGTCGGTTCATAATACTACAAAAACATTAAAAAGAAGAACTGATGCTTTATTTGTAGATACATTCAACGTAAATAGAAGTACTAAAATGCATTTATTTTGTTCATACATGATCGCCATATTACAAATTAATGTGTAATATCCGCACGTCAAATGTAACCTAAAGCTGCACTGGCCGAAAAGAAACGAAAAAAGAAGAACATTATTATTAAAGTCACGTTTTTAAAACGCGTTGAGTATGGATATAACGTGTCTTTCTATAATATGTCATTGAGATTGACATAAATACGCGTGGGTTGTCGATTTATTAGGTTGTTTTTTGAATTACATGTGTTGATCAAAGCCAATTCAAGTATTTATTCAATTCCTTAACCTACCTCCTTTATTTGATGTTTCTGTCAGCCGCCATGTCACATAAACAAAACAACATCAAAAAATTTAATCCGATATCGAATTACCAGATATATTTTCTTGCCAGACTTAAACATACACCTTTTCACGTTATTATAAGGTTTAATTTCAAGTGGCTAAACGGGGATTAGCCGCTACATGTGCCTAGGGAATTACAGTATCCAGAATTGGAGCGAGGGTATTTGACGATCTTTCCTCTTATTTTTCCCGTCAGATTTATTTTGAACTAGACTACGTTAAATGCACATTATTTCCATATTATTCCCGATAATCGGCATAAATGTGTCACAGAGGCATGGAAGTTCCATGGTTAAAAGTTCGAACTGATTTTAGCCATAGATGACTGTTGGAAGTTATATCATAATAATAATGATAACATTAACGTACCGAATGCCAATGGTAAAGTTCTATATAATACAAACTAAAAAGAAATCAAACGTTGGGTAAAATAACAAAGCTGGAATAAGTTTTTCGGGAAAATGACACTGTAGAATACCGTTAATAGGCATCTCAATTGAAATTTCTTTGACAGCTGTCATCGGGCAAACGGTTAAAAAACTATCAGTTTTCGGATAAGTAAAATAAGAAGAAAAAAAAATCATTATGGTGATAGGTTTCAGTGATCGAGCTAAAATTCAAAAGCAATCCCATTAACTTTGATTAACATTGTATTGTACAATAGCCGTTTATAAGATGGTTTTTCTTAAACCTAAGCCGGAATACTGCGTCTTATTGTATACAATATACGTATAATATGTACTTATTGTAGATGGGCTACGAGAATTTCATAATATTGCGAGTACATATCTTTAAAATCCAAGCACAAATGAGCAACCATTCTCATAAGGAAACATTAGCAAATTAAGCCATATCAAATGTAGCCAATTTTAACAACGGCCTCGGTGAGCTCTGTCTTAATAAAAGATGCAGCCGGCGCTCCGGGCGGAGTGAACAACGCGGCCTCTCAGGGGCGTGCATAGGGATTTGAATCAGGGTAGGCAATGAAAATTAAAAGTTAAAAAGATACTCGTCACATTTCTGGGCGTCTATTCGGGAACGTCTAAGTGATGCGACCCGTGAGCGAGACTCGCATCTCACTCTTACGGATTACGCGTCGTGCGGAAGAATGGGATGAGAAATCTCGCTAACGAGTCGCTACAACATCACTTGAGTTCCCGAATAGAGGCGCTGGTATCAAAAAAGTTTTTATTTTACAAAAAAAGCTGATATTAGTTGTATATGTATTGGAGCCGGCGGCGTTTCAGTTCTGTACAATGCAATGAGCCTAATCAGACCACCTCGTGCATCTAACTAAGTTAGCCAGTTAAAAGTTTTATAATATCTAGAATGAAATTTACGAGTTACATACCCTTCGCTTGCGATAACTGCAATCAAATTCCGACATACATCTGCCTTTTTGAATAACTTTCAATTTATCATTGAAAGACAATTTTGCGAATTCACCGTTATTTAATATTTGTAAACACACACTGTTAACGCAAACCTCACAACTATATGACATACCTATTTAGGAAATATTGACACTAATATACAACTAATTATTCACTTTTAACAAGAGAAAAGCATAAAATAACAATGATTCTTTACGAAAGCTTTCGCGTCACAACAAAATAGAAATGTAATTTTATTACATACAAAACGTTATCGAAGCGGACTTCATATTCAGCCGCGTTATACTTACCTAAGCGTGCGCGCGCATGCGCGGGTCACGTGGACCAAATTGAACATCGGTTTAACATACATTGCTGTATTTGTACTTGAAGTTGCGGGAGGAATTCACACGATTTGTCAACACGTAATGAACGTAAAAGTATATCCAAGTCAGGCGTGCCTCTGTGATTTTGTATGAAGCGATTTGTCTTTGTGTGCGTATCGTTTTAATGTGTGGAGTTGCTCATGTTCGTACGGAGTTCATAAACAGTCATTTGCACACATGTAACGGTATTTGTGTTGGTTAAAATGAGACACTGTCCGGATCTGCCTCTTTCGCAAGGCGCGAACAGCGCCTGTATTCGGGAACGCTAAGTGATTCTGTAGCGACGCGTAAGCCAGATTTCTCATCTCGCTCTTACGCATTACGCCTCGTGCGGAAGAGTGAAATGAGAAATCAGGCTTACGAGTCGCTACAGAATCACTTAGCGTTCCCGAATAGAGGCGCAGAAGGTGACTAGCTAGCTACGTTTCGCTGTACGTAATATGTCAAATTGTACGTTAATTGATGATCTCTTCACTAGCGTTGAATTAATACCTTATTATATGAGATATAAGATTTAATTTAGTTTGTTGGTTGGTGGGATTTTTGTTAACATGGAAAAATAATTATTTTAGGTATTTTTGAATCGTAGAAATAATTTAATACGAATTACGAGTTATAAATCGGACACAGTTAGGGTAATTTTGCGAGGGTAGGCACTGCCTCAATGCCTATATGGACTGCACGCCCCTGCGGCCTCTTGATATAAAAAAAAAACCGGACAAGTGCGAGTTAAACTCGCGTGGAGAGGGTTCCGTTCCGTACATGATTATCTGCAATTTACTAGGTTACTTTAAATACCATAGACTTCTTATAGGTTTTCCTGTAATCTATAGGTAAAGAACTATTTTCTGTATTTTTTTCAAAATTTTAGCCCCAGTAGTTTCGGAAATAAGGGGGGGGGAATGGTCAATTTTCGCCTATTTTCCTAAATAACTTCCAAACTATTTTACTTAAAATTCAGAAAAATATATATTTAAAGTCCTCACAATAAGCCCTTTCATTTGATATGTCACACAATATAGATTGCATAACTTTTTTTTTTAATTTTCTGATTTACCCCCCAAAAGTGGCCCCCGTGTTTAAATTTCATATATTTACGTCACGCGTCCGTGTTGCGGTCACCGACTTACATATGTATACCAAATTTCAGCTCAATCGGTCTAGTAGTTTCGGAGCTAATTGGCTGCGACAGACGGACAGACAGACAGACAGACAGACAGACGCACGAGTGATCCTATAAGGGTTTCGTTTTTTCCTTTTGAGGTACGGAACCCTAAAAACAGGAAGATAGTCGCCATCCGTTACGAAAATATTCAGAAAATAAGCCAACATTATAATCTTGCTGCACATTTAACAAACTGAAGGCACTTTATGCGACTAATTTATTAAGAGGACTTTGAACCAAAGACAAAAATTACCCTTTTCATATAAACGGCGGTAACGATTCCCACCCCTTAAATGTTAACCAATTTTGACCAATTTTTGATAGGTTGTCAGTCAGAACAAAAGCTGGGTCTATACGTTTTTTTGAATTTTGATTAAAGTTCACGAAAGTCAAATAATGCCGAAATTAGTTTTGTATGAGAATACTGAAACCACAATAAAACTGAATTTATTGATTATAGTGAAAAAATCAAAACGTATAGACCTAGATTTTGTTATGACTGACAACCTATCAAAAATTGGTGAACATCGGTTAACATTAAATGGGTGGAAATCGTTATCGCCCTTTGTATCAAAAACTCTAGGTTCACCACTTCTCTTAATTTTATTCAAGAGAGAATGATAAGTAATAACATTTTTTTTTGCATTTCTATGAAGTTGTTTGATCTCATCTTATGAAAAATCTCGGAGTAACTTCATAATTTGACAAAGTTTGTTTATTGCTCTTATTAAGAGCATTGAAGTCATCTAATAGGTTTGAAATTTAAGCACAAATCTTAATATTTTAGCGTTGTAAGCTAAAGCTGGTCACATGATTCACCATGATTGCCCATTTGCGTTTTTATTGCCTGTTTATCTCAAATTTTAATACAAATATGGCATAATTAGTCTCGTTATTAAATAAAAAGATTCAACAGCAGATATTTTTAAAACGATATGTAATAGAATCAAATGTTAAAGCGTACCGGTTTATTGCTTCACTTTTGTCAGGGCGGTTGGATGTAAAATATCCTTCTATGGGTATCATAGAGTTGCCTTACGAAACAGCTATAAATTACGTTATAAAAATAGCATGTGTGCACATTTTGAAATAACGGAAATTATTTCTGGCAATGTTGTTCCTATACAGCGAATTGCCTATATGAAGTAATCCAAGTAAGTGGCGAAGCGGTGTTCTGTACACAATCCTCTGGCTTACAATTTAAACATATATGCGTGTGTTTATCTATATTATCGGTATAGTAAGGCCGAAGCTGCTTAGAGGCAAGATTACCAGTGCCAAAGATTCGAAGATTATCGTAAGTTCGTTTACGAGGATATGTCATTAAAGCGCTTGCCGCTAAGCGAGCCACTTCTAAGCCGCAGGGGACCGAAGCTGCTAGCCAGGTAGCTTTTTAAAAATAACCCGACAATTACAACAAATTACCAACAGTGGTCTAGTGGTTTATTGGGATATTAAACTAATTTCTAGTAATTACATGCCAACAATAAATGAAACAGTGAATGATATTGGAATGTTGGCTCTGATTTTCTTTAAATCAAAAGTTCTTTCTCTACGTAACATAAATAGTTACACAAAAATCGTCAAAAAAACATAAGCAATTTCAGTACTTCCATGAATATATCCGTAAACTGTGTACTTGAAACTAGATAAATCCACAGAGCAACAAAAAATTTCAGAAGAAAATGAACGTTTCAGAGTTCGATAAAGTTTTAAAACCCATTTGGCTGGAGTGTAAATTACTTTTGACATTCAGTGCGCTTGGCCACGCTTCCTGAGATGGCGGTATGCCAGTTTCATTAATTTTAATAGTGGTCCTACTTAGTCAGTTCACTAGCCGCTAATATTACGGTGAGGTTCAACGTTTGTTTGAATGCAACCGCAACACGACATGTTAGCAACATAATTACATTCTTCTCCAGTCTGCCATATTAGTTATGTTTCTCTAACGTGCGCAGCGGCTGATCAGCGATAAGTGACAAATTCAAACGATGATGGGCAAAAATGTATGGAACCCAGCCTAATCACCAATAGAATTGAAAAACCGGGCAAGTGCGAGTTAAACCCGCGTGGAGAGGGTTCCGTTCCATACATGATTATCTGCGATTTCCTATGTTACTTTAAATACCATAGACTTCTCATAGGTTTTCCTGTAATCTATAGGTAAAGAACTAATTTCTGTATTTTTTTCAACATTTTAGGCCCGGTAGTTTCGGAGATAAGGGGGGGGGAATGGTCAATTTTCGCCTATTTTCATAAATAACTTCCAAACCAATCATCAAAAATTTCCAAAAAAAATATATTTAAGATCCTCACAATAAGCCCTTTCATTTGATATGTCACATGATATAGTTAGCGTAACTTTATTTTTTAATTTTCTAATTTACCCCCCAAAAGTGGCCCCATGTTTAAAATTAATTTGTTAACGTTAGGCATCCGTGTTGCGGTCAACGACTTACATATGTATACCAAATTCCAAATCAATCAGTTTGGTAGTTTCGGAGCAAATCGGCTGTGACAGACGGACAGACAGACAGACAGACAGACAGACACACGAGTGATCCTATAAGGGTTCCTTTTTTTCCTTTTGAGGTACGGAACCCTTAAAATGAAAAATGAAAATTAAATTATTTATTGTTTTAAGACTAACATATTGAGTATACATCCCTGGTTCCTGAGCTAGGATTCCCTGTGTCACAGGAACCAGTGCAAACAATTATAACGTATGTAGGCATATTGATCCCACTATTTGCTGTCATTGTTATTATGACGACTAGACTGTGAAGGCTGGGAGAAATAGCATTGCAACGCATGCGGGGCACAGCTAGTATAGTAATAAACGTCCTGTGTGTGTGAATATTTGTAGGCTGATAACTATCTTCTCCGGGGTTTTTGAAGTTTGTCCCAGTATTAGAAAATGAAGCTTATGTAACTAGCTTTCACGTGGTATACATGAGATTTGTATTGGTTATATGGGCCAATTTGCCCATCATTCTTTAGTCGAATGACTTTGTCCCTACAATATAAATTACTTATTTCGTTTACACGTAAGAGAATCACACCATTGATCGGTGTCCTGTTGCTGCCGGGTCGCCGAGACTATTTGTGTCTGTCGATTAGAGATGCAACGGATATCCGGCTACTATCCGGTATCCGGCCATGATTTTACTATCCGGCCGGATACCGGATAGTGAGTCAGTATCCGGCCGGATACCGGATAATAAAAACTTGGATCAGAAATACGATAAAATAAATAAAAGCCATCAGGAATAAACAAAATCAACGTCAGTTATTAAATTAAAACTTAGTTCCCTTTTATTTAAGTATAAAACTAACATGTCACATCACGTCGTGCACGTTGGAATATTCCCTACTGACGTAATAAGGCGCGTATTTAACCTCAAAGGGTCTCCCCGGCACTTACAATTCGTAACAAGTTAAAACTTGCTCGCCGCGCGAAGGCCACGCAAGCTAACACAGCTTTAGAGATAGCTCGTGTGAGGCCGGATATCCGGCTATCCGGCCAATGGCCATGCCGGATATCCGGTATCCGGTATCCGGCCAAACCACTATCCGTTGCATCTCTACTGTCGATAACTGAATGGGTCTGACTGAAGAAAGTCCATCACAATTGGCATTCGTGCGGTTAATTGTATAGCAATGTCAGTCAACCTTAAAACTTTGTAGCGACAGACCTCACCATCATAAAGCATCAGTTTCTACAGAAAGCTTCATAGAAAGCATAAAAAGGAGCCACGACCTTATGTCAGTTAGTAAAGGAATTAATCGCATACGAAAATATATAGGGAAAGACGTCACAAGATAAATAAAATAATATGGCTTTTCTATAAAGAGCACATCAATGGCATTCTGCGTTTCTGGCATTTTGCTTTTCTGTTATTATGTGTTTCTGGCATTTTGCGTTGCGTTCTGAAATTCTGACCAGGCGCCTCATTCGGGAACGCTAAGTGATTCTGTAGTGACTCGTAAGCCAGATCTCTCATCTCGCTCTTACGCATTTCGCGTCGTGCGGAAGAGTGGAATGAGAAATCTGGCTTCTGAGTCGCTACAGAATCACTTAGCGTTCCCGAATGAGGCGCCAGATGCGTAGAAAGTTATTCGTACTATAAGCATACATTGTCAACAAGGGTATATTCCTTAAATTATATTCATCATTTCAACAATAAAATTACAAATTAAATCACATTACATTATAACAATATACACACGCGTATTTTATTTGTTGCGTACAAACGTTTCTAATACTAAATACCAAACCCCACACCAACGAATTCAGATACCCCGTGGCCATATTACTTTGGACAGGGTTGTGATTGTCTCAAACAACTAACCTTACCATACCTTACCTATGGTTTGAGTTACCAGATAATGAGGCACAGATAGGATCTAGTTACGTTTCCTCGTTTATTTATTCGTATTTTCTAAGCGTAGAAAGAAATGTAAAACTGATGTGAAATACATAATTTTTTCTTGTGGCGAGAGAGACAAGCGGCTTATTGCGGATAAACTGCTTCTTAAATGCAAACGAGATTATTTTTTATAATATAGTGTTGATATATTTTATTTTGAAATTGAGTAGCAGCTTTTCTCACTTTAGCCAATTTTCATTATGATATTTTTTACATCTCATTTAAAGTTTAACTTTAGGATAAATACTTATCTTTATTTAATTTGGAATTGTTACCATTTTATTTACGAACGCTAGACTTTTAAACATAACACAGTTACTAATATAGTTATTTAATTTTTAAATTGTAATTCATACAATGAGGAAGAATAAGAAAAACGAATTAATTTAACCTTTAAGATACTGCGATTGGTATGCACTGCATTGTAATACCTCCTATGCATTTATATTATCTGGCTCATGTCTAATTCAGTCCGGGGCAGGGTTGCATTAACTTTGAATATTGCTTCCTGGTCCCTTAGGTATTATAAAATCACGAGTTACAATTTAAGAGATAGAAACTGGCTTTACTGGCCGTTCTTACGGTTCTGTTTTCATTGTTACATAATTATAACCGAAATAAGAAAGGTATTAGGCAGCCATTTTTCGGGGCATCTTGAGACAAAGACTCTCTCTTTGCCTCAAGCAAAACTACGTTTCTAAAATAGTTTATAGTTGGATTATGAAAGCTTAATTATTGAATCACTTTTAATTTGGGAAATTTTAATTTAATTTAATTTTATGTAATTGAAATTGTATTGTATTGTAATTTTATTGTATTATTATTAACTTTAATTAATTATTTGTAATCAGTAATCTTAGAATTTTTTGTATACCGCGTACCATTATGGATCTTTGTTGTCCGAATTAAAAATTTATTATTATTATTCCGCTTTATTTTTTAAATTTTCTCATTTTTTACACTCTTTCATATTATAAAAATAACATTATAAAATAAAAGAATAGAAAAAACGGTGAACCACCGACCGCGGAGCAGGGCCCAGGCGATCGGTGGCTAGGGCTGCAGAGAGAGGAACCTCCTGACGATGCGTGCAGAGTCCATGAGTACCGCCTTCTTATTATTATTATTAATTAATATAATAAAAAGATAGCTACCGTATCTAACTTTATAAATGTATTGCATTAGGTATGTATGTTGTGTGCGTAGTCGATATCAAGAAATAAAAGTATAATGTGTTGTGTACCACATACATTTTTATTTTGGAAGTACGAGAACAGGCATACCGGTTAACAATAGTTTCATAATAACACCTTATTACCATAGATATTACTTCAACAGCTACCTTGCACTAGCCAATAGAATATTGCATTTACGGAGTCCTCGTTATAATACTTCGGAGCTGTAGCTGATAGAATCAATATTAATTTAGGCGTGTTACCTAGGCTTGAGCCGCATAGGTTGGTCGTGACGTGTTGGTTAATCACGGCTGGTCGGGTCCTAATTGAAGCAGCATTGCTTTGTTTGGTCGTGTGTGGGCAGTGGTATCATTAGCATAAAGGATAGGACTGCGAATCAAACTAAGTAGACTTTCGAGTATGGCGCCTGAAAGAACTTTGATCCTCTCCATTACAGTAGAAGTAAATGGAATTAAATTTAAATTATTATATTATCACTTACATTGTATGAAGGAGCATTATTAATCATACTTAAAATAAACTTAGAATTAATATCAACACGGTAAAAGTAATAAATGCTAGCTAAAGCTCATCGCACACTTATCAACGCGGCACCGCATCGGCATCGCCCCGGCTCACCGCCGTCAACTAGCCGCCAAACAAACGCAAGCACGAACCGGAACCGGCTCACCACTGCCGAGGTGCCAGCCCAACATACTTTTGAATTGGCCCCAATATCCGTACAGATGTAGTGCATAATTAGTTTCCATCGTGTTTTATCGGAAAAGTTCGTATTTATCGTGCTCTCTCAATTAGCTTCAGCAGGCCCCCAATTCTCGGTGCATTCGAGATAATCTCACAATCGAGATTAAACTTCAGTGCATACAGTCATTTGACACAACTGTATGAATCTGACGTTTAATCTCGCAATCGACATTATCTCGAATGCATCGAGAATTGGGGGCCAGTATCCATCATACCATGCTGTCATTTTTCATTTTGATATTTGACACTAAATAATAAAGTTTCATATCAATGAATATATAAGCATGTCTTAGAAACATGTCAATCATTGAATACAATAATTAATTGACACTTCGAGTCCCGTCGTCTTCCGATTGAGATCCGAGTTTTACCGATGGAAACATATTATTCACTATATCTGTAAACAGTAACTGTATATACAAAACCCAGTATCATAAATTCGAAATAGGTAATATGAAAACCGCAGAATGCATTGCAATGGTAAAAGTTGAAGTGTGCAAATGGAAAATTCTCTTTTATACAGAAGGAAAAGCATTGTCGAGCCTTCACTGAAACCCCTTAATATTTCCCACGTAGCTCCCATTCGTCTCTGCTTCACTTCCCGTTTTCCTTTGAAGCCATTCAGAATACCTTATTCTTCGCCTTAATTGTGATTCTCTTTTGTGTTATATAATAATTTTGTTTTAAAGAACGTTTGTTTGTAGCGAGGAATTGTATTTCTAAACGTACATGTGTTACTTTGTTTTTAATTAATTTCGTCAGAGAATCCGCTGAAAGCGGGCAGCGCAGGACCGGTCGTTGTGGCGGTCCTTAACCTATGTCCGTCCAGCGGCCCCAACATGAATGACACAAAGATAAGATAGATCGTCTTATCTCTAAGTGCGCCTCTCACACTAGTGCCGACGAAAGAGATAGTCATAGAGATAAAAGGGTTTAATTTATCTTTGTGTCATTCATGTTAGGGCCGCAACGTGCGACATCTGTCAGCTGACTTGATGATGATGTGGATATAAAGAATTTCTGTTAAACTTATAGTTTTAAGGGTGTTGATAGCAAAAAGTGTCTTGAAAGACAGACGGACCGATGGACAACAAGGTACATACGTAACCCTAGAAAGATTTATTCGTGATCATGTGATCTGAATAAATCGATAAAGCTAGAGAAACATATAGGAATTTTATGTGGTGCACATGTTTATTTCAATTGAATTCAATCACAAAACATCTGTTACAGTTTTTCAATAGAAATAAAAGAACAATTCACGAAAATTGGAGTAATCAAATAAATTGATGGGCCGTAAAGAAAAGTCTTTAAAGTGGTCTGACAATTTAGTATTTTATTTAACTACTTTGTCCTTATATTACTTTTACTCTCTCTTTATAGTCAACTACGAGAAATGTAGCTGAGATGAATAGATAATTAATTATAAAGAATATAATACTTCCTGAGCCGACTGGTTTGGCGCGCGAGGATGGCAGGAGACCCGATGGTATGACGCTCGTCCCCTGGAAGTTGGGGCGGCCTTTGGTTTGGGACGCTACGTGTGTCGACACCCTTGCGCCGTCCCACCTCCCAGGGACCTCCGCCAAGGCTGGTTCTGCCGCGGATGCGGCTGAGCAACTCAAACGGCGAAGATATGCAGCTATCGACAGTGGCTACATGTTTTCGCCGTTTGGGGTTGAAACCCTCGGGCCATGGGGACAGAGCGCTTACTAAGTCTTTTTTGAGCTGTCGAAGCGCCTTGGTGAATCGAGCGGTGACCTGTGGAGGGCTGGGTCATATTTGGCGCAACGAATCAGCCTAGCCATGCAGCGAGGCAACGCCGCCAGCCTTCTGGGCACCCTGCCGCCTGGCGCTGATTTGGAACCAATATTTTATCTATAGATAGTTTTAAATTAGTCTTAGTCGTGTGTCGTAGACGAAACGTTTGGCCTAGTTGGTAGTGACTCTGCTTCCGAAGCCAGTGGTCCCGGGTTCGATTCCCGGTAAGGGCAAATATTTGTGTGATGAGCACGAATGTTTGTTCCTGAGTCTTGGATATTTTCTATGTATTTAAGTATTTATTTAACTATATAAGTATTTATATCGTCGTCTAGTACCCATAACACAAGCCTTTAGAGCTTACTTTGGGGCTAGATTGATTTGTGTAAAGATTGTCCCCTGATTTATTATTATTATTTATTAGTTTATTTTGTATATTTTTAGTTTAAGAGCTGTACCCTTATTTAAACAAGAAAATAATAAATAAATATATACCCCCATTATTTAAATAGGAGGTTATTTATTATGCGGTGTGTTTGGTATTATTTTTTTATAAAGTGGCATACTAGGAATACGTAATAACCTAAAGACTTAATATTCTTTGGTGATTAACTAAGAGCTAGCAAACCTACCCACCCTAACTCACTGAACTTTGGATATGGAGTGTTTTAATTCGCCAATCTGAAAAAGTAGTGGTTTACTTTTGGAACTTAATTTTTGTACATTGCATTATTTTGAGCTCAAAATTTAGCTCAAAATAATGCAATGTACAAAAATTAAGTGTACTTATTAGAATGGAGACGTATCCTTTGGAAACTTCAATAATGTAAAATTTTCAGACAGCCATTTAGTGAAAATGACTCCGAAGAACAAAATTCGTAAAGACGAAAATCAAGGTGAAAAGTAAAAATTAGCGTTAAGGTTGCGTTTCCAGCGTTGTGCGAGGCAGCTAAGTGGCGAGTGAGGAAATGTCTACCAATAGTATTGCCGTCGTTTTGAAATGAAGTAATCCTTTTTGTACTTATTAGAATGGAGACGTATCCTTTGGAAACTTCAATAATGTAAAATTTTCAGACAGCCATTTAGTGAAAATGACTCCGAAGAACAAAATTCGTAAAGACGAAAATCAAGGTGAAAAGTAAAAATTAGCGTTAAGGTTGCGTTTCCAGCGTTTTGCGAGGCAGCTAAGTGGCGAGTGAGGAAATGTCTACCAATAGTATTGCCGTCGTTTTGAAATGAAGTAATCCTTTTTGTACATTGCATTATTTTGAGCTCAAAATTTAGCTCAAAATAATGCAATGTACAAAAATTAAGTGTACTTATTAGAATGGAGACGTATCCTTTGGAAACTTCAATAATGTAAAATTTTCAGACAGCCATTTAGTGAAAATGACTCCGAAGAACAAAATTCGTAAAGACGAAAATCAAGGTGAAAATTAAAAATTATCGTTAAGGTTGCGTTTCCAGCAGAGTTGTGCGAGGCAGCTAAGTGGCGAGTGAGGAAATGTCTACCAATAGTATTGCCGTCGTTTTGAAATGAAGTAATCCTTTGGTTGTTTTTGTGGGGTGCGCAACTTCGCAGAATTTTTCAAGTCCTATTATTGAAAGTCCGAAAATGTCTGTCATACAATTTTAAATCATACTAATCACTATTCCTAACAAGTCTCTATTACTAACGATCGGAACTCCGAATTATCCAAATTCATCATGTCAGTAAACATAATATTTTAGACACTACTATTTCTTTTCATATTCTTTCTCAACATAACTGTTACTTACACTATTATTTATTATTATATATTTTTTATTAGACTCTGCTGAACAGATTGACATAATAATTAGAATTGGTAAATGGCAGTGAGCGAGCGAGCGAAGCGAGCGAGCAAATTGGTCGGAGCAGAAGCGACTCGGACAAGTTAGGTTCAGAAGGCTAAGGCGGGAGCGGAGCGAAGCGAAGCTCCTGCCTTAGCCTTCGATGTTAGGTCTTTTTTTTGTAACAGCCCAGAAAATCTTGCTTATGCTGCTTGCTCCTGCTTATTATTAAAAGTTATGTTTATGAATGAAAACGTTATTAAAAACAACAGTATGAGTTCAAGTATATTCTTAGTAGTGACATTATGTGTCACAATTTTCTGAACACTGTCTATTATGAACTCCGGTGGTAGTAATACAAACGAAGAAACAAAAAAATTCGGAAGTTAAAAATTCGGAAGAGTGATGATTATGAGTACAAATCGGTAGTACAAGGAAAAATCTGGTAACGAATTTTCTGCGAGCCAATATGGACCCGTTTTTGTGCCTGGCGCACCGCTTAGCTGCCTCGCAAAACTATGGTGGAAACGCAGCCTTATTTATCCTGGGCAGGACTTTAATTTGCATCTCTTCTAACTATACCTGGGCATGCAGGCGATTTTTAAATACGCCACGAAGACACTGCACAAACAAGCTCAACGAGATAAATCGTCACTTCTTTTATAACGAGAGTGTTAACGGGCGTTTCTGTTCAAAAATTAATGTTATTCGTAAATGGGGAAGACGCATTAAAATCATAATGAGGTTTAAATGATATATTATGAAAGTCAATGTAAACAAAAGCATATTACAGAGAAAAGCTAATCATTTAGACTATTCTTTTTTATTTTATAAAGGGTAAAAATTAGTGAAAAATATATATTGTTTTTTAGTTCTGATTTAAGTTTTTGGGACATCCTCATCAAATTTAAGTATTTTCTGAAATAATTGCAGATTTCGTTTAAACTAAAATAGATCTTGTACAGTCTAAAGACCGCTGTCACGTCATAGCTGTTGTCCATTTTGTATGGAGTGTTTTTGCGAGTGGTATGAACAGTGACTTTTCAAAGCTTCGTAACTCATAAAATAAACAACATAATAATGTTTTACGTACACAGATCGGTTTCTATTACTCAAATACAAGATGAAAAAATAATTATGCATCTTCCCTATTCTTTAGTCATAGGTAATCGAGAAGAATAAAAAGAACACGCGTAGCTTAGTTGTCCAACCAATCCGCAGGCCGTCCATTAAAAAAGGGGATAACAAACTCCTTCCATAACTAGCATGATTGAATATCAAACATGTTCTTTTGTTAATCGATGGATGATTGACGACGCGTCTAATGCCAGCTTGTTTCACGTAAAAAGTTTGAGCAATTAGCAAAGGTTCGATGCCTTTTAAGGCCATTTAGAACTAGCGGATTTTACCTCGTATATTAATTTTGGCTTGACGTTTCGTAATTTCGTTGTATTTAGGGATGTGTACCCAATATTTCGATTTGTATATTTTTCGCTGAAATTGAATAGTATGGTAATATTAGTCGTTTCGCATAAGTGTAATAAAAAATAAAACCACTTTATAGTTCTTTTAAAGGAGATAAATGAAATTTAAGATTACATGTGTTATGTGCTGTGCCTGTGTAATTTGTACCGGAAGTTGATTAAATTACAAGAAAAAGCGAAAAATGTTTCTGTCCCATAGTACTTTTATAATCAGAAAATGTATTTTCTATAACTTTGTACTCTCCTCGATTTTTTGATGAAAATAAAATGTCGTTACCGTTGTTCCCACGGAAATATTCTTGATTGAATTTCCATGTGTCCGGACCGTAACGTCAAACGGTAGGGAAAGGCCGCTAGCGCTTTTGTCACTCGAGTAGTCAAATCAGGTTCTAATTTTATTTCACATACTAAATAATTATTAATCATCACCCAATTTCTATATTTTAAATCATTATTCGTACAAAATTACTCATTTGGTGCAAATGAAACAAAACTTGAAAAATCAAACAGATGTACTGCGGATTTGACGTGGTACACATCCTTAAATGCGTTTGACGGTTAAGGGGCTTCTAAACGAGCAATATTTTCATGGCAAGGTGTGGCTGGCCACTCTAGGTATCTTTCTTTAAAGTATGATAGAGTAAGACAGCTATAAATTGCAGTATACAGTTGCTCGTTTACCAGCCCCTTCAAGCAATCGTTATTAGATAATGTCAGTTGTAAGCTTCGCATCACTTCACATAACTATGCAATAAATACTCGTAAAATTATGGACGTTACGTGTCGTAATCGTAATGTACTGTCGCAGAGTGTTTGTATCAAGAGAAAAGTTTATTTAAGTATATTAGCCAAGCATTTACTTTAGATATGAAAATGAAAATATTTATTTTGCATGTAGGCCACATGGGCTCTTTCACATGTCTGAATCTACCAGCGCTTCGAAAGGTGACGTCTGCTGAGAAGAAACGCCGCAGTACCCTCAGCAGGAAGTCTTGTTTTTCAACTTTGACATTAGAGTTTTATTTAAAACTAACACATATAAAGTGCTACAAACAAACCGAATGGGTACACATTAATTATAATAAATAACTAATAAGGGAGATGCAAGCCGCGGCCCTGCGACATCTGCGGACAGCTCGGTGAGTGCAACCGTTCCCAGTACTCGACACCCATTGATAAAAGATCAACGATCTCAAAAGAAAGATATGGCGTTCAATACAACTGCGTTGAACAAATGTCTTAGATCGTCACGGTAACGCCATCTATTTACAAGTTTATAAATTACGAAGCTCTATTGCCGACGTCTTAGTTCTTATGAAATTTACACAGAGTCTTATTTTGTCTGCTTCATCGCTGTCTTTCATTGCTCGCTAGGAGCTACGAACCACAGAAACAAAACGCATGAATCAGCCAATAATGGACCTTTCCTAAATGTAATAAGAACGCCGATGTCGGAAATATTTACCGAGTATGCGATGGTGTCATTTGACACCAAAAAAGTGAGCGTCGCGAATATGGCGTTGGGCAGTTTCTATGGGGAGACGTCTGGACAAGTTAAGTGACTTAGAGAGACGAGGGTCATAATAATAAAAATAATGATTGAAAATAAAGAAACATCCAAATTGATTACCTAATCTAGGTTAAATGGGGATGTAGACAGTCTCCACGGTCAAGTATAAAAATGAAGATGTAAGGTCTCCAAAAAAAAAAAAACAATTTGTAATAAAACATTTCATGTCCTAATAACGCGAACGCATCGGATGAAAAGTATAACATAATTAATTTTTCTTCCTACTACGCTTTAATTTCATCATTATATACTCAGCACAAAGCAGCCCTTATTTGCTCTAGAGCAATAATGTTGCATATAAAATTCATTATTGCACTGTTTTGTACTTTTTAAATTTGGTTAATTTATCAAGAAGTTTACCACAGCCACCCAAGCCCCCCATTCACGGTCCGTCGGGACAGCTGACCACTTTTCTGAGGAGTTACTGTTAGCAAGACAGTCCACATGTCGGCGGCCATATCGAACTGTGATTGCTCCGTCTAAAATGTTATGCTCAAAGTACTGGCTGCTAAGATAGTACATACATACATACATAGCATCGCGCTCGAAATCCCTAATGGGGTGGGCAGCGCCACAAGACTACTTGTGGCCACGTTCGATTAATTAGTCCTAAGATAGTATAGGTTAGTAAAAGATTTAAAAAAAATTGGCATAATATCAAAATTAATTGACTAGATACAAGTGTTCTGTGAAAATTTTCGGATATTCTACTTTAGCTTCAAAACCAATGGACCGATTTTAATAAATAGGGTATCTTAAGATTCGGGGAAAACGTGCGAGTGTCATAGGCTATATAAAAATTGTAAGGGTGCCTCAAATCAGATGCAAAAATACTTTTTACGTCGCTAGTCGGGTTTAACTATACTTTTACATTTTTTACTAACTTTTGCAGTAGTAGAAAGAAAAGCAGATTATGCGCCTTGCATCAAGTGATGTGTTATTGCGCTTGTGTTTTTAGAGCCCTCACTTGCGTTCGGGCTTCAAACTAACACTCGGCGCAATAATGAATCACTTTCTGTTTGGTGCAACAATCTACTATTTATAATTAATCTCTTATTTTCATTTTTATCATGATCGGTTTTGGCATATTTTGTAGACGTTTAACCTTCGGCGCATCAGGACGTATCCTTTTTACTGCGTCCCCTAGGTATAGAACAATGAAAGCCGAATCACCGTGCGAGCTAAGTAGTAGAGTTACGAACGTATACTAAAACAAGATTATAAGATTAACTTTACTGCTGCCAGAAAGTAGCCGTAAAATATACCGTTACTGCACTCTTACCCTCATACTTGCTAACAGCGTTGTGATTTTGATAATTGTCGGAGTCCATGCCATACATCCCTACTATTATAAATTCGATTGTGTGCTGGTCTGTTTCTTGGTTTGTTCTTCTTTTACGCAGCAACGGAGGAAAGTATCGACGTGATTTTTTGCATAGAAATAGTTTATGGGCTGGAGGGCGACATAGGCTGCTTTTTATCCCGGAAAATTTTACGGTTTCCGAGGGGACAGCAATAACCAAATTACACGCGAATGAAGCAAAAGCTAGTGAAGTTATTAAATAAAGCTTGCTTCAATTGGAAAATTGGCTAGAAACAGGCTACGACCCCACGGCGACCACGATCTTATCTTTAGATCCTAAACTGAACTGTGTCGCTTTGGCATGCAATGTCGTGGTATGAAATAGCGACGCAGTTCAGTTTAGAGCCTAAAGATAATCGATTTGAGAGATCGTGGTAACCCCCCGCTTCCGGGGCTGTCTCACTTTGACTGTTCGCACTACTCCTGTGTTGCTCATTCCTGAGGTCATGAGGCCAATTTTCGACAGAGGCAAATCTATCAGATTTGATACATACCCGTATAATAACATAGTTTCGCACGAATGATTTTTGTGTGTTGTTCACGGACAAGTTCCAGGTTTTCCTAGTTGGCCGGTAAGTGTCACTTTTTAAGGGAGATAGGAAAAGTCTCACATTACTTTTTCTTTGACTTTCAAATTTTGTTTTTGGGAATTTTGTTTCCTTTCCATTAAGAAAATACAAATAATGCTTTAGTAAATAAGTGTTTTCCTAGTAAAGTCAAAATGATTATGAGATTATTTCCTTCGCCCCAACAGATTTCCGTCAGAAAACAAGTCTCTAAGAAGGCTGTTTAAATAAGAAAATACTCGAACAGTTAAAGTCAAACAGCGACAGAAATTTATATTTCTTCACTAATTTGTTAAAAACTCGTATCTGGAACTTAATCTAAACGAAATTCAACCTTGTCACGAGCATGTTAACTTCTTTTTTGCATTCCTTGATTTTGAGATACGAGTTTTTTTCAAAGTAGTGAGGATTTGTTATTCTGTAAATGTGCCACGAGAAAAAATTTCGGAGCATATCTAATTTTATTATTTTACTGAGAATGAAGCTTGCGCAAATTTTCAATTACCATAACAAATATTTGTCAACTCGAGTTCAAAACGTAGTCGAGAATACGAACGTCATCTTGTTAGAGGTTTAATGGAAAAATCAAGAAAACTGGAAATCATTTTGTTATATACTGACTCGGTGGCGCAGTGCATAATGCAACTACCTAGTGAGTCGAAGGTCGGGGTTCGTGTCCCGCTAGGTTTATTCATATTCATTATTATGTACTTATCAACAGCAGCATTCGCATCGTTGTATAGTACCCATTAGTACACTGAATTCTAGTTCCGGACTGGATCTATGTGTGTTAGGCTTCATTTCCACTTGCGCGACTAGTCGCGCGCGACCGCAGTCGCTAGCGGCGAGAAATGTAGCGACTGCATGCGCGACTGGTCGCGCGCGACTGTAGGTATTCTACCAAAACGACCTCTCATAGCTCATTTTTGAATGCCGGTCAAGTGCGAGTCTGACTCGCGCGCCGAGGGTCCCGTACTTACCTTTGAATGAAGTCGGTTAAAAATAAAAATAAACAGTATCTTGTAGGTAACCCTAAAAATGAATAAAATAGCTTTTGACAACGGGGTAACCATTTACAAGCTACCTATGAAATAAGACAAAAATTACTTTCGCAAGCTCCTATCTCCGTGCAATCGTCGCGTCGGGTGTGATACGACTTTTGCAAAGGTTATTCAGTTTAACATTTTTTTTTATGTGATGAAATTACAAATTTACTGTTTTCGGACTGTTTCCTTTACTTGTGCTGTAAAACACTGCTTCTTGCCAAATCTCATGATTCTAGGTCAACGAGAAGTACCCTATAGGTTGCGATTCCCTTTGGATTCCCTTGAAAGTATCAAAATATGTGGCATAAACGGTCGTATATCTCGGCCGGATCTATTGAAGCTGTGAAAAAATCAACCTTCTAAGTCACCGCAATCCTTGTGATTGCGGTGACTTAGAAGGTTGATTTTTGACCTGTTTGCAGACGTGTTCCTGAAAAAAAGGTCTTGACAGACAGATAGACAGATAGACAGATATACAGACAGACAGACAGACAGACAGACAGACAGACAGACAGACAGACAGACAGACAGACGGACGGACGGACGGACGGACGGACGGACGGACGGACGGACGGACGGACGGACGGACGGACGGACGGACGGACGGACGGACGGACGGACGGACGGACGGACGGACAAACAAGTGATCCTATAAGGTTTCCTATTTTCCTTTTGGGATACGGAACCCTAAAAATTGACGTCGGGAATTAACATGTCTTTACTTGTTAACGAAAAGAACATGATAACCTTACATTTTGTATAGGTTAGGTACTCATTGTTAAGAGAATTTAATAGAAAAGGAGCATTTTATTTGTTTTATGAGTTATGGGAATACGTCACAAACATTTTCAATTACCTAACACGAATGTCGGTGAATTCTTTTGAGACTTTCAATCTCGCCACGCTGCGTACTGACAAATAAAATGGCACCGGCGGCCGCTAGTCGCGCGCGGCTAGCCGCGCCGTGGGTATTGCGCATTGAGTTTACGTTGATTTCGAGCCGTGCGCGGCTGCTCGAGTCGCGTCATAGTCGCGTGCTCTTTTGCAGTCGCGGCGACTTCGGAGTCGCGGTCGCGTCAGTGGGTATGGTATATGATATGCAATACCTGTAGAAATAGAGTCGCGCGCGGCCAAGTCGCGCGCGACTAGTCGCGCAGTGGAAATGAGGCCTTAGTGTCCAATATATTTATTATAATCTTTTTAGGGTTCCGTACTTCAAAAGGAAAAATGAAACCCTTATAGGATTACTCGTGTGTCTGTCTGTCTGTCTGTCTGTCCGTCTGTCCTAGCCGATTTGCTCCGAAACTACTGACCGATTGAGTTGAAATTTGGTATACATATGTAAGTCGGTGACTGCAACACGGACGCGTGACGTAAATATATGAATTTTAAACATGGGGGCCACTTTTGGGGGGTAAATTAGAAAATAAAAAAAATAAAGTTTTGCTACCTATATCGTGTGAAATATCAAATGAAAGGGCTTATTGTGAGGATCTTATTAACTTTTGAATTTGAAGTAAAAAAGTTTGGAAGTTATTTAGGAAAATAGGTGAACATTTACCACTTACCCTTACTGACCCTTATTTCCGAAACTACTAGGGCTAAAATTTTGAAAAAAATACAGAAAATAGTTCTTTACCTATAGATTACAGGAAAACCTATAAGAAGTCTATGGTATTTAAAGTAACCTAGTAAATTTCAGATAATAATGTACGAAACGGAACCCTCTCCACGCGAGTTTAACTCGCACGTGTCCGGTTTTTTCTTATGATTAGGTTTTTATAATATTTATATCAAAAGTAAAATAAAATATTTCTACAAAAAATACAAACACAATAAAAACCTAACTTAGGGCGCCGCCGGTAACGAAGCAAGGCTCAAGCTACCGTTGGTGGGGGACAGAGAGAGGAACCTCCTGACGATGCGCGCCGTGTCCAAAAGTACCGCCTTCTGTATCTGGCCCTTGACCCAACCATCTAGCGAGAGTCTCTTGAGAGGTCGAGACCATTTTTTTTTAAATCATAGACAAACGGATGAAGTCTCTATTCTCACGCCACTCGAGATCAAATATTGTGCAGTTTATATTAAAAAAACATACTGAATTAACGTTTCGTATCAATAACTGTTTTAATGTCTATGGATACTAGAATAGAGACCCACTTGAGTTTTGACAGCTGTTCCAAATTTAATCTCATTTCTTTACTAAAAACGATAAAGAAGTCATGTTATTTCTTTATCGCAGCACTGGTTTTTCCTAATTGGTTGTCAAAATGGTGGTCATTTCCTACGGTTTTTGATTAACCAATGGAGGTTTTAGGATATGGGTGTAGATAAAATACTTGTAGGCATTTTAGGCTCTCAGTAATCGTGTCGAAAACAAAATGTCTCCTAACAAAATTCATCGCAACAGCAATGTATAAAAATACCAGTCGGAACACTTCGTTGATATTTGCTAAAGTTGAAAATTCATTGATTATGAATCATAACTCTGAATTACTATATCTCCGAACTAAAGACCTTTGAAACATTTGGACCACTTGGTAATAACTGGGGATACTCTAAGGAATCTCCATTTCAGTTATTTGCTCCAGTTATAGGGCCCCCCTGTACGTCTGTACGTAGGCATATCTTAGTTTATCCATTGTTAGGGTTCCGTATCTCAAAAGGAAAAAACGAAACCCTTATAGGATCACTCGTGTGTCTGTCTGTCTATCTGTCTGTCTGTCTGTTTGTCTGTCCGTCTGTCACAGCCAATTTGCTCCGGAACTACTGGACGGATTGAGTTGAAATTTGGTACACATATGTAAGTCGGTGACCGCAACACGGATGCGTAATGCAAATTACTGAATTTTTAACATAGGGGGGATAAAGAAGAAAATTTTAAAAAAAAGTTATGCAAATTATATCTTGTGGCATATCAAATGAAAGGGCTTGTTGTTTTCAAGAATTTCAAATATATTTTGTTTTGAATTTTAAGTAAAATTGTTTGGAAGTTATTTAGGAAAATAAGCGAAAAATTACCATTCCTCCCCCTTATTTTCGAAACTACCGGGCCTACAATTTTGAAAAAAAATACAGAGAATAGTTCTCTACCTATAGATTATAGGAAAACCTATAAGAAGTCTATGGTATTTAACATAACATAGGAAATTTCAGATAATCATGTATGGAACGGAACCCTTTCCACGCGAGTTCAACTCGCTCTTGTCCGGTTTTTTAAATTAGGCCCGGTCATATTGCTGCCGAGTCCTCTATGTGACGGGGTTTTGATTTCGATAGAGTCCACCTACAAGTTATGTGTATAAAATGTTGGTATGTGAATCTAATTAAAAATAGGTTTAAAATGTTTTGGCTGTATCATGTGTGTCTATTAACATAGGCATAGAAAATAAATATTACTAAGTCTGAATCCAAGTTACGTTCAATAGGATATTTGTTATTTAGGTGGCACTTTACAAAAGCCTGCTCAAACTGTGACGTACGCGGATTTAACGGTATACAAATATTTATAGGGTGGGCGATACATTTTTGCAAATAGCAACCTTTGATAGCAACACAGATTTTTTTGTAAACTATTTATTGTAAATTTATAAAATAAGGGTGTAACATTTGAGTTTGTAATGATGTTTAATTATTTCGACATCAAATTCAAATAAAAAGCTATCTGACATAAGTCGCGCGGTGTCTTTTTGTCAAATAGTAGGTATTGAATTAATGTTTAACGGGCTTTAATTGTTTTAATGGAATTTAATGAGTCCGTTAACGATTTTTTAAGTTAACTTAGAAGTTAACCCATTACTCTAAATGTTAACGTCGTCAATTAACGATTAACGGATTAACGGTCTTTTGCCTAAGCTGGTGGGTTCAACAACAACGAAGTATTTAATAACCTGGCTTGCAACCGCGACCCAAGGGTTTGTGACCGTAACCCTCTAAACTCGAAAAACACTGCTTTAAAAAATAAAGATTAAGTTATTTCCTAGCGGCTGAAAAACAAATAGAAACTTTGGTAAACGCGTTTCACAAGTTAATCAACAAACAGACGAACAAATTGCCGCCGCGCCGTGACGTCTGTCTGTTCCCGTCACTTGATTAATGCTTCAGTCTAGTTCGGCCAACAATTTCTTGGCATCAATAGTGATTTATGTGATGCTTAATTTTGTGTTGGTCCTGTGTTTTGTTTTTTACTATCAATGTATACACATCGCAAACAATAGTAGTTTATGCAACGGTTGCATAATGATAGGCCTTAAACCACTAGTGCGGTTTTCATGAAACGAGCCGATAGGCGAATTTCATAATAAGATCGCACGTGTGTTTTATGGCCAAATTATGCAGAGTTGCATACATAACTTTATCTACACACATATTATAAATCCTCCATGATGGGTTCAGAAACAATATTTTCTGGCAACAAGTTATTTGTTGCAATCGTATATTTCTGCATATTTCCGATTTCCGGCGCATTTTCACATCACACACACTCCGAGAAGACTACTTACTATTCATATTTTCAACTAAAATGTAAATTACAAACAACTTTTTCTATTCAATTCAACAACAATTCTACTTTCATTCAGCAAAACGTCAACATGGCGGCCATTCGATGCTCCGTCAAGACCATTTTTTTTTAAAAATCATAGACAAACGGATGAAGTCTCTATTCTCACGTCACTCGAGATCAAATATTGTGCAGTTTATATTTAAAAAACATACTGAATTGACGTTTTGTATCAATAACTGTTTTAATATCTATGGATACTAGAATAGAGACCCACTTGAGTTTTGACAGCTGTTCCAAATTTAATCTCATTTCTTTACTAAAAACGATAAAGAAGTCATGTTATTTCTTTATCGCAGCACTGGTTTTTCCTAATTGGTTGTCAAAATGGTGGTCATTTCATACGGTTTTTGATTAACCAATGGAGGTTTTATGATATGGGTGTAGATAAAAATATTATTTCATGCGATAATAGAACTAATTGTAATAAGCTTATTGAGTTATCTTTCTTTATATTGCTGAGGACCCGTTAGACGGAGTATGTAGTGTAGAGTGTGTAGTAAAAGAGTTAAAGTAGCCCAGACTGCACACAATAAGGCCTTATATGACCCTTAGAATGCTCAAACTAGAGTTATAAAGGCAGTATAAATTTTTATACAGCTTGTTTTCTGCTTGGGCAAGAACCTCCGGACCTATACGTAGCATTTACGTAGCACTTCTACGCTTTTGTAGCAATCTACGTAACAAACACCGGGTTACAAAAATGTCAATTAGCGGATCTTAGTTTTCGTTTATACTTATTGTAATTTATATTTCAAAAAGCTATAAAATAAAGTGGTAAGTATAATTTTTGAGTAGGCAATAAAAGTAGTTAATAATTTGCACTACGCATTATTTGTAAATTGAAACTCATGTAAAAAGTTATTGAACATTTATTTCCAGTAACAAACAAATAATTTGGTATAAATTCAAGCGTAAACTTTAAAGGATCGCTGATCAGAATTTATCGTCTTCAAAAAGTTTTTGTTAAGTTATCTCGATAATGTTGACATTTTTAGGGTTCCGTACCCAAAGGGTAAAAATGGGACCCTATTACTAAGGCTCCGCTGTCCGTCTGTCCGTCTGTCCCTCTGTCTCCAGGCTGTATCTCATGAACCGTGATAGTTAGACAGTTGACATTTTCACAGATGATGTATTTCTGTTGCCGCTATAACAACAAATACTAAAAAACATAATAAAATAAATATTTAATGGGGCTCCCATACAACAAACGTGATTTTTTTGCTCGTTTTTGCTCGATATTGATAACGGCAACAGGACGCTTGAAATATTCACAGAATATTTAGATACATATTAACTTCAAAAAGAAATAATAAACTTAAAATAAAATAAATATTTAAGGGGGCCATACAATAAAAGTGTTTTTTTTTGCTTGATTATAGTCGTGCGCGAGTCCGACACGCACTTGGCCGGTTTTTTTATAACTTCAGCGAGTTTGCCTAGCTAAATCCTAGTCCCTTTTTCTCAAATAATGATCGATGATAATTCGGCGTTATTGTCAGTTCAGATTGCATTCAAAAGTCTATGGATATTACAGATTTTCAGCACTTGTCGCATTTGTGAAGTGGGGCAGGTAACTTACCATTAATTTTAATCGCAGTTCCCGGATCAGCCTATCAGCATCAAATGAGAAGACAATAATGATCGACGGTGTTATCGTTACCTAACTTTCAAGTAATTTGGCACAATAATGAAGTAGTAAGTAGCATGTACGAGCCATAATCCACGTATATTGCGTAATTTTCTATAAATTACGTGCGTTGACGTGCGCAACCTCTACTTTCTGTACTTTTAACAATTCAGTTCATTAAAGAAACTCGTCAAAACCTAACGCGTGTTATTTCGACAGTATATTTGACAGTTTCCTACTTTGGGGAAATATGACATCTCTGCAACCTGCATCCTGACAGTACAGTCGTTACAGACCGTACATTTTGGTCCTTCGAGCCGGATCTCGGCCTCTAATTATGGTTGTTCTGTTATGTATAATATAACGCGTACATAAATACTGCAGACTATGCCAGTGACGCGGCACTCGGCAGACGTTGTTCGAGCAACACACGCTCACGCACACAGCGTCTTGCGCAAAGATCAGTTGAAGTATCTTATCTGTAACTAACTCAAAACTTCCCTGTTAATTACTAAAGTAAGTTCCCAGCGCAGAACTAACTTCGCAACCCTCACAACTATTTTCATAGGAAGTAGTCATGTAGGAAAGTGAGGGGAAATGTTTAGCCTAGATTTATTAACCTTTTGAACGCCACAGTCGGCTGTAGCTGACGTCAGATTTCCGTGCCGCTGACGCCACGGCATGCCGTTTTCCATACATTTTGTTCGCTACAGCCGTCACTCGGCGTCTGTGGCATGCTTTCTCACATTTAGCCGTGGCGTTCAAAAGGTTAACATTATTACATACATACATACATACATACACATCACGCCTGAAATCCCTAATGGGGTGGGCAGAGCCACAAGACTACTTGTGGCCACGTCCGATTAATTAGTCCTAAGATTGTATGATGATGTGACAGGTGATCAGCCCATTGCCCATACAGATAGTCCACCATGTTAGAGAGGACCCGTCCCTTAGTCGACTTTTACGACATGCCAGGATGATAAGCATCTGCACGCATTCTATGCTATTTCTTCACTCCCATTGCAGCAGAGGAGAAACATTATTACAGACTTGCCAAATGAAAGTCTTAATAACCTCAGGGCGGTGGCCCACGACGAATTTTTGCAGCGATACAGTCGTGCGTGTCGTGTCGCTGTCACTATTAAAAGTTAATTATTTCACTAGACAGCGTTACGAAATGCGCGACTGCATCGCTGAAAAACTTCGTCATGCGCGACTGCACTTATAGGCACGCTGCATTGTTGCTTTCGTCAAAATGTCGCAAGAAACTAGAATTTTAAAACTAGGATGAATAATCTCATCATCATCATTTCAGCCGCAAGATCTCCACTGTAGACAGAATCCTCCCTTAATGATCACAACCAGCCAAGTCCTGCAATCTTCACCAGGTCATCAGTCAACCTTGCGGGTGGTTTGCCAACGCTGCGCCTTCCCATACATGTCACCACCGAATTAGAATGAGGAGATCCGCAAAAGAACTAAAGTAATTAAGTAGTAATGTAGGGTTTGGGTTTACTCAAATTAAATGAGAAGTAAAATGAATCTTATATTCTGCAATAATAGTTATTTATTGGTTTAAAATTCTGTCTGACAATCATTATATATGCAAAAATTACTGGGTATTGCAGTTTTTGAAAGCTGGAAATTTCATTATCATACCTATTTCTAATACAAGCATGGTATGGTCCAGGGGAAAAAAGATTATCGTCCTAGCTTATTAGTAGGCGTTCCAACATTCTTGTAAAATTTGCACAGCAATTTTTTTGTAGTGGTAATCTTTATTAAACAGAATCTTGATGAAATCTAGAATTGTTATTGTGAATTGCTAGGCTTTGTTGACGCTCCAAAAATCTTTATCCCGAAACCAGCACTATTTTACAAATGAATCAACAACTTTTTATTGGTTTTTTCTTTCTCGTGTTTTCATTTTTGATGTACCTCACTGTATGCTGTATACAAAATAAGTATATTATTGAATAGTAAGTATGTTCATGTAAGTTTTTACGTGTAATGCATTTTAGTTTTTTCTTTCAAAAGGCACAATAACAATAAGTATTTATTCTTATATATGCCACTTATTTATCCAAGTAGTTTTGTGTAATTATTAGTGTTTAGTGTGTTTGTATGGCGCTCCGATTGCTACAGACGGTGCTGGCTGAAAATCAGCGCTGCGGGTGTCTGACACCTCAGCATTATGCTGAGGCAGTGACCAATTCACTGCCACGATGACTCACATGCCTCGTTTTTCTGTTTTTTTTTTTGTTTTTTTTTATTATTTTTTATTATTGTGTGTTCTTGTGAAGTGAATAAATGCCTTTTCTTTCTTTCTTTCTTTCTTTCTTTCTTTCTTGAATTCTAATGTTTTTTAAACGGGGTCCTGCTCTTAAAAAGGAGAACAATTAACTTTTTTCCCTTGGAAATTTTATTCAAATTGTAAATTTACATTTTACTGGTCTTTTTTAACTGAAAAGCACAATCGGAAGAGGGCTATACTTACATTACATCACCAAAGCAATTTTTCGTACAAAATTCGATCGAGTATACTCAGAGACGAAAAAAAGGTTTACGTATATAGTAAGCACAAAAAATCAGTTATCTAGAATTTCATGGCACAGAATATATATTGCCAGGTTCAAAATTACACTGAGAAAAAATTACTGTACCGACATACGTAATTCTGGATGACACGTACGTAATTCTGGAGAAAAACGTACCTAACGTAAGTAGAGACTCGGCTACATGGATAATGTTGCGAACTACAAACGCCTGTATCTGTATATGTTTTTACATTACCACGTAACAATCAACATTATTTCGGATGCTTCGACATTATTTGGACTTGGCTGCGAATACATTACGGTAATGCAGGTATAGCATCAAAAATTTTCTCAGTTCCATTACATTTACTGTGTTTACCTTTTCATATTAATTGAAATTGTAAGAAGATCCTTGTCTCATATTATACCTGCATATAATAATTATCTTTTATTCATAACACATAACGCGGTTCCTTAACTATGAATTAAAAATACAATCACTCTTTAGGATACGTATAATTTAAACAATTGAAATTAATGAGGTCCTTCAAAATATACTATATTTAAAAATGCTTACATATAATATACAATTACAATAATTATTTGCTAAATATTATATATTACAAAATAGCGTTTTGTTTCCCAGTTGTATTATATTACATTGTATTACTAGAACATATTTTATTTTACTATCTAACGTAGCTTCTATCTTTGGCAACATTATAAAGATATCTGCCTCTATTCGTTTAGATATATCTACGATTAAACGACAGGTTTATTTATATATATTCTTATTATATTTAATGTTACTGCTTACTAATATGATATTCAATTTACATGTTTATTCTGATAGATAGGTACACTTATGCGTTTCCATCAAAACTTTCACTTAGTTACAATGGTTACACTATAGAAGTTAAGCGGTTTATTGGATCCCAGCTAAATTGTATTTACTTTGTACTGTGAATTGCATTGCATATACGACTGCAACCAACATAAGAATATTCCTGTTTTTTTTAAGCTAGCTTTGCTCATTAAATATATTAAACAAAAATAAAATTCAAAATCCGGGTTAGCCTTTTTATATATATAGCATATAATGCTTCAATAATATATATTTTCAATATAGCTTTTTTAATAAACAAAGCCTTTAATTTAATTTATAATGAAAACAGTTTACGGAGTGGATATTCTAAATATCTAACTTTGGCTTGGAAACATTCAAAGCAATTTACACTGCCGTTAAAAATACTTTCCCGTATCAGTAAATACAATATAATAAACGAATTTGATTGAAGAGGGTTTTGAAGTTGCAGGATTCATATTTTCACGATTTCCATAGGAGTTTGCTAAGGCGAAGGATCCCTGACCAGTGTTGCCAGAAATGTTAAAAATAAATTAAAATTTATTTTTTTATTTATTTATTTATTTTTAAATATAATAAAAAAAATAGTTGGAACACTACCTTTAGTAAAAATAAGTATACTTAATAAATATAAAAACACATTTTCTAGTGCCAAAGCCCAGGCAGAATTTGCACAAAGTTTGTGTAGAGACGGCCTCGGGGGATCCTTCGCCTTAAGTTGTGAATTATGAAATGTTTACAAATGGTTTTATATAATACAGAGTACACCCACGTATAAACTGAAAAAATACAATAAAACTGAAAAATAAGCCGCTGCCAACTTATCTGTGCAGTTAAAGAGGGTGTGGGTTGAGGGAGTTAAACAATGAAATATCAAAAACAGTTGCCTCTGAATAAAGTCTATTTTCCGCCACT
The DNA here is from genome assembly GCA_947859335.1 of Tortricodes alternella. NCBI lineage: Eukaryota > Metazoa > Arthropoda > Insecta > Lepidoptera > Tortricidae > Tortricodes > Tortricodes alternella. Next base: position 9,092,149 of record OX401984.1, on the reverse strand, counting down.
TCACGTGAGATATGTTGGTATACATATTTATATAGAAAACGATATTTATTTTTGCACTCATAGTCAGGTAATGAACAATAACCTTGTTCCTTTTTATAATTTCCGTACAAAATCTTCACTAAGGAACACGTTAATCGTTCATTAATTAACTCTGAGTAGCGCCATTAATCAGTTTAACATGTTATTAACTATTACGACGCTTCGACTGTATTTTATATACGCCCCGTTTTTGATATAGATATGTCTCAAAATCGTGAAAGTTTATGACAATTTATGTTGATAGACCTACAGTACTAAAGTTGCAAGTCATTCATAAATTATAGTCTTTACAGATAGGTCTAGTTGAAATCCTAATTTGGATTAGAGATCGTAGGCAAATCAAAGTTATGTGAATTGGCGTGGCCGTTAGAGAGAGAGGCGAGAGAGGCAGGCGAGGCGGGGGCGTCCTCCTCGGGCAGGGTGCACAGGCGCGAGAGCCTCCCCCGCCCCCCACCTCACACCGGGGACTGGTCGCCGCTCGCGCTTCCTATGTAGTCCTGCGCAACAACCACAGATTATAATGTATGGTAACTAGTTCTTTGTCGTTAATTAACATTGTGGCATTATCTGGAAAAACCGTTGCCTACGTGTAAAGGCTTTTAAAATGCTTTGAAAAAGAAATAGAAATGAAATAATTTTTCATCACACTTGCTCGGAAAGGATGTTATTATACGCAAGCGTATAGAGCAACTATAGCCGATTTAACTCCTCTATGGGCCCCGCCGTCAGCGGGAGTTATAAAACATACAAAATCCATAACTCCCTAGGGAGTTGTGGATTTTGTATGGTTTCGAACTCCCGCGGGCCGTTAAGTGCGCCAGGTCGGCGGAGCTGCTCGGGAGCCGCAGCCGGCGGCGCGCGCGACTGCAAGCCGGCGGAGCTGCCCCGCGCTGATCGCAACGTACGCTCAGTTTATGAACACCCACCTGACGGTAATTCACGATGTAAAATGGGAATAAAACTAATATATATACTTTTTTTGTCTAATTTTTCTTTCATTTCCTCGCAAATGTGATGAAAAACATTGTGTGTATCACGGGCAGTAAGGGGATAACAAACTCGAGTCATAAAAGCCCTCGCCTATCGGCGTCGGGCTTCTAACAGACTCTCGTTGGTTATCCCCTTCTTACGGCCCTAGATGCACAATGTACTATATTTTGCTAGAAAAAGGGTTGTTTTACAGTTTTTACACACATATAATGTTCTCCTTATTCAGCTATTAACAAACAGCATGCAAAATATGGACCAATACTTAGTCATAATATAATAAGTTAATTTTATGTAGATATATTGTAAGTGTTTTTTCATGCCAGTTAAAACGAATTTATTTATTAAGCAAGCTGGCTTAAAAATGTTATCGAGTGAAAAGGCTCTAATTGTGCGTTATTCGTACGGATAAATTACGCACGGAGTCAGTAACATGTAAATTCCTTATATCGCACCTTCGGTGGGACAAGGGCACGATTGTTAAAAAACCGAAAAATGTTTAATGTGTCATTTTTGGGATTTTCAACAATTGTGCCCTTGTCCCACCGAAGGTGCGATATTTTGAACATACTTTTCCATTCAGACGATTGTGGGAAAAGCTAGCTATGAAGAAATGAGTTTGAGTATGCACAGACCACATGATCAGTGTGAGAATGACTATGAGTAAAAAGTGGCACCCTTTTTTATTACGCCACAATTAAGCTTTATAAGTCGAGTTTTTATTTAATTTTGTACTGTACTCATGGAGTAGAGTAGTACCGCATAGACAGTGCTGTATCAAAAGCCTGCAAACTGAAGGTACTTTTACAATACAAGTATACGTCTAGCAGTGTCTGGTTAATATTGAAATACATGTACAGGTTTTTCCATATGGAAATATGTTTAGGATTTTTTAATATGGAACTCTGGTGCTTGCAGCTCAATTACGTGACACAATTGGTATCGGTTTGGCTCCAAAATTAAACCAACTTAGTCATCACTCGATGTAAATAAAGGTACAATTGGTTTACTTTTCACGAAAGCGATACCAATTGGTGTTACGTAATTGAGCAGCTAGCAACAACACCACGGCACGAAGTCGTGAACGTGAAACGGCGCAGCGCCGTGCAAATAAATGTTCCACGGTGCCCCTACATAACCACGGTACGGCGCCGCACTGCGAAAAATCCGTTGCACATCACCAGTGATCGGCAACACCCGTGCCATACCGCGGGATTCAAAGAGGAAATAATAATATGGACATGACATGATTTGCAAAAATTAAGAGTTATGTTATATGTATTTGTAAATGGAAGTCAGAATATTTAATAAACTCATAAAATGTATCATTTTTCATTAAAGAAAATATTGAGAAACTTTGGTTTTATTTTATACTGCGTAAAATATTACGTGCACTCATATAAAATATGTAAGTGTTAAAATATAATCATTTGAAGTGCATAAAAACCCCTGTTCCCTACTTACTGAAATGAGAATATATTATTTTCCTTTACCGATTCGAATGCTGGAATCCCGGGGAATATCCATATTAACATAATGATTGAGGTCATTGACACCAAATGGCACGGGTCTTGCCGATCCCTGCACATCACCTTTATAGGTATAGAAACAAGGGTGAAAACAACGGAATTTTTCACGACGTCGTGCCGTGGTGTTGTGGCCAGGCCCCTATTGGCCTTGCGAGTTGCTAAGGACTAGGAGACATTTTCAGAGAAAAATCACTCGCGGTTATTTAAGGAAATCTCATGTAGGATTGCAAGGAATAAGTCAGGTTCTTAATACTATGAATTGTAAACTCACGACGTGTAGATGGTGAGGTGCCAGCGACGTCCGCGGCACCAGCAGCGTCGTGGTCGTGGTCTCGGACGCCGCTGACTCTCGTTTCGACGGGTGACTGTACAACCTGCCCCACGCTCTTTTTATTAATCCACAAACACTAAAGCCTTACATAACTCATATAAATATTACGGACTATTTTGAGTCAAGTCCATTTTCCAAACAGTCTTGGAAAGAAACTTTTAAATTAACTGTTTAAATTGTTCAATATGGTATTACACATTGGGTTTCCATTTCATAGAGGCCAATTCGAGTGGGCTCGCTAAATTTAAAAGTTACTAAACTGAGAATAAGTAACGTCAGACTTGATTTTGACAGCTTTCTTGTTTTATGTTTAGGAAATTTTAAATTAAGAAGACAGCGTTTCGAATTGAAGCCATTGGGTACAATTCGAAATGGTGTAGGTATTCTTAATTTAAAATTTCCTTAACTTAAAATAAGAAACGTCAAACTCGATTTTGTACAGCGCAAAGCTGCCAATATCAAGTCGGACGTTTCTTATTTTAAATTTAGTGATTTTTAAATTTAGCGAGCACACTTTCGAATTGGCCCCTTTGTTTACATATTTTATATTTAGTGCAGTGGTAGCAGAGTGGTCGGACGCAAGCCTCAAATGGAAAGGGGCGGGCTCAAATCCCGGCTCGCACTCTGCAGATGATTTTAAACTCATGAGTTTTGCGGAACTAATGTGTGGAATTAAATTTGCTATTTAGTTTCTAATAGCATTTCGGTGACGGAAAACATCCTGAGGGAATACCTGACATCTGCGAAGTAATTCAACAATGTATGTGAAATCCCCAATCTGCACTGGGGCACGTGGGGCTGTGTAAGCTGATGATGCTGATGCAAATATTTCGTCAACAAAGACAGCAAATTTTATTAGCAGCACCAATATTCCAACCAAATGATAAGCTTTTAGGAAGAGGATTGAGCGAAGTAATAGTAATAAAATTCATTTCTGTAGTAAAAGTTCTCTCAAAATCATGTTATATAATTTGAAATATATAATTACGTCTATTTTACGCCGAACGTCAATGTCTCAATTACATCTTATTCAACCCCTTTAAGTAACGTCGAAGCCTATAAGAGCAATTCACATTGATACAAGAAAGATTGATTGGCGGCTTTGTAGCTGAGGGCTGTCAATTAAGTCCCTACTTGTTATTAAAATAAAGTGTTTGAAAATTAATGTGGCGTTAGTACTTACCCTTTTACTGACTTAATCTCTTTTAAGTCGACGGTATGAAGATCAATGCTGGATTTGGCCAAAGTTCGCATGCAAGTTTAATTTTAAATAGTAGTCATATAATTGTAAATAGAATTTAAAATTAGCTTAAATTTACATCCAATGAGTTTTTTAATATTTGTGGAGCCATATGTCGTGATCAGATGATCGGATCAGAACCTAATAATAAACCACATTCAGGTACGTAATATCATTGATTTAAATCGTTAGATATGCTATACAGATCGTTAGATATGTTATGCTATACAGTGAACGCGCCGGAATAGTAACTCGTGAGGTTTGCGAAATTCGCAAAGCTGCAATTAGTACTCATCCGAAAGCGGTAACGATCGCACGTGAAATGTCATAATCAGCATTCTCATTCATAATCTCATTAAGCCGTGTTGCTCGTTAAACGATGCTGGAATAATTCAAAGAATACTAAATTTCTTTCGTAATACTATTTTTATTCAAATAATTAATTTTCATTTTCTCCCGTTGTTAAAATTATTGATTGTAAAATGGCAGATGTGTGAAAGAGAACGTAACTGTTACAGTAGGAGAAAAAGAGATGACACTGTTTCTTTTGGTTCAAGCTACATATTATCGCTGTAAAGTCTTATCTAACGATTTAAATCTATGCATAATAATATGTTCATGCAATGCAACTGTTATTGAGTTAGGGTGGAAAGCGTTGCAAAGAGTGAAAATAAAAACAATAACACAAAAAGATTAAACATAATTTTATTGTAAATAAAGTATCGAAAAAGAATAGGTTCATCCAAATCCACATTATTATTCTTGTGTTGGAAGTCTTCGTAAATGCAATAAAGTCCATTCTGGTAAGTAGATTCGTTGGATCGTATAAGGATCGCACGCAGTACTGAATCCCCAGGATTCTTCATACCGTGAGCCTAGTGGAAATAAAAATGCAATGTCAAATATGGATTTGGAAACGACTCAATCAAGCGAATATTGAAGCGGGGGTAATTCATGCACTAAGATGTAGTCTGACTAAAATAGTACATTGTGCATCTAGGGCCGTCAGAAGGGGATAACTAACGAGAGTCTGTTAGAAGCCCGACGCCGATAGGCGAGGGCTTTTATGACTTGAGTTTGTTATCCCCTTACTGCCCGTGATACACACAATGTGTTTCATCACATTTGCGAGGAAATAAAATAAAAATTAGACAAAAAAGAGTATATATTAATTTTATTTCCATTTTACACCGTGAATTACCATCAGGTGGGTGTTCAATGTTCATAAACTGAGCGTACGTTGCGATCAGCGCGGGGCAGCTCCGCCGGCTGCGGCTCCCGAGCAGCTCCGCCGACCTGACGCACTTAACTGTCCGCGGGAGTTCGAAACCATACAAAACCCATAACTCCCTAGGGAGTTATGGATTTTGTATGGTTTATAACTCCCGCTGACGGCGGGGCCCGTAGAGGAGTTAAATCGGCTATAGCTGCTACATACGCCTGCGTATAATGACACCCTTTCCGAGCAAGTGTGATGAAAAGATATAAACGTCACCTAAACTCAGTGGTATTCTTAGAAATTAACGTATTTTATATTTCTTTCCCTAACAAAGGTTCGATTCTCTTACGTGCGTTGCAGCTGATCAGCGCAAAACAAGCACTATAAATTTAGACTGTAAAGACAAAGTCATTCGGTCCAAATTTGAATATGCCCGTCATCGCTGACCAGCCGCTGCGCACGTTAAAGTGCAGTTAGGCCCGTCACATACATTCGTTTTCTTGATTCGACTTCCGAATTCGTTTTCCGTAAGCGGACACCCCGAACGCAAGCATTTCATATAAATAGTTCTACATGACACACACGTTCGAATGAATTCCGTTCGGAATTCCGTACGGAAAAATTACGAACGTGTGTGTCATGTAGAACTATTTATATGAAGTGCTTGCGTTCGGGGTGTCCGCATACGGAAAACGAATTCGGAAATCGAATCAGGAAAACGAATGTATGTGACGGGCCTTACACGAGCAACTTTTCACGGCAGTTTATAGCTGGCAAGTATAGCTGTCTTACTCTAACTTCGTACGTTAGAGTAAGATCCCTATAGGTGCCGGCCACGCATTGCCGTATAAAAGTTGCTCGTGTTGCTCTTTTAGAGAATCATAAGGCTGCGTGGAGGTTAGCGAGTTTACGGAATCGCATATATAGTAAGTACGAGTATTTGTTTTAACAGGAATTCCAAATCTGAAATTTCTTTTTTATTTTTACTATCAGAAAATAAATAAGGTTTGTAATGTTTCAAAGAAGTTATGAATAAGAAAAATAGCAATGAATGTCAAAGTCAAATTGGACGTAGTTTAGCAAGAAGGATCCAAACCAAAATAATTGCCGTTAATAATTAAGTTCTATGTCATCGATATAATGTCTAAAATCCTAATAGGTTTTATTGTGGATTGGATCCTTTTCCCTGTGATTCAGGAGCTAAAGCAGAATATCCGAAAAAAAAACACAGAAAACTTGTATCTGTTCGGTTCATTTTCATATTCGCGCCAATAATTTTTTAAAATCTTTTAGCAGTACTGTCTTTACAGCCAGCACTTTGAGCACAACATTTTAGACGGGGGAATCACAATTCGATATCGCCGCCGACATGTGGACTGTCATGCTAATACTTTGAGTGTCCACAGACAAGTGGATGGATCATATAATTAAGACGGATGTCAGGTCAGCTATCCTGTCGGACTGTGAATGGGCGTAATGGGTTGGTCGTGTAATCTTTTTAATAAACTTAAAAAAAGGACAAAACATTGCAATAATGACTTTTTTATAAAACTTTATTGCTCATAATAAGTGCTGCTTTATGCTGAGTATTTAAGGACATATTGATGAAATTAAAGCGTAGTTGGAAGATAAATTATTCGTTGCTTCCTTATGTATTATGGTCGGGTGCCTTTATATTTGGATCTGCGATTTAAACGACTTTGCTTTTCACTTACTTACTATTTTTACTGGTTTGTTTGGCAATTTGGATTTCTTCCGCTTGAAAGTTAAACGAAACAAGTTTTATTAAATATTTATAAATAAGTACTCTGAACATGAATTTTACGCTTAAGTATAACTTATTTAACTTACTTGACTTTTGTGCGGACTTGCTTTAACATCTATGTATATATAAAATCCAGTAGAACGTCTATTACATCGAAATTTTACCAATAAAAGGACACAAACTATCGAATAAGTTTAATAGGAGTTGTTGAATTCAAAGAGGCCTGATTATTAAACGGTTCTGTCATAAGCTGAATTAGCTCGTTTTTCTTGGAAATAATCACGTTTGAATGTACATTTTTATCATCAATCAACTTAGCTTTTCCAATATAAACTTAATTTCCCTTTCCTCGACTCGCTTATTCGACAATATTTTTATTCATCTTTTATTTCTTGTCATGGTTTGCACTGACGATGATAAAAGATGACCAACGCAATTCAAGTAATTTTTTTAACTACAAATTGTTTTTTTTTTTAAGTAGGTACTGTAGAGCAACCTCTTTTTGCTCTAGTATTTTATTGTAACTGGACAGGCGTATAGCTGATGTATTTGTTTTTCGTATTATTAAATTTAAATATTATTAGAACATCGGATACGCATGTCCAGATGTTCATTCCATCTTGCGCCGTCGAAGAGGCTCCTCCTATGTCCTTCCGATAAGAAATATAGTTCAATACAAGTCGTCATGAAAGTGTTTCAATTCTAAAGATCAAGATCAGCAGTATCCTCGTCTTCTCTGCCTACCGTCGAGTTACACCACCACAGTACATTAGAAAATAATTGACCAGAAAATTGTAATGACTTTGCTATTCCGCGAACACAGTGGGGTTAAATCGTCCATCGTTATCCAGCTCTTAATTATGAAGGTTTATACAAATAAATGATTTCGCAAATCAGCTTTATAAAAGAGAAATATTTTTAAACGTGTTTACCTACTTATGTTTTAAAGGTACTGGATTATCTCATTATTTTAGCCAGATAACTCAGATTCAATACAGAATGCCATGTCTAAAAAAACGTATACTATGAATAATGGCGTAGCTCCATTTTCTGCCACGCTTCAGATAACTTGATAGCACTTTACTACACAAAGCAAGGATAATCGGATAATCAAAATTAATGTAATTGGAAGCGACGTAAGTCTAGAATATTCAATCCAAGACAAAGGTAGGCAAGGTGACAAACTAAAAACGATTCGTAGTGTTCGTCGGTACGATATAAAAAACATGATAGGAATGTGGCACTGATTGTTAGTACTAATAGTGTTTGTTATTTATCTAGATTCTTTCGTTTTAGGGTTCGATACATACATACATAGCATCACGCCCGAAATCCCTAATGGGGTGGGCAGAGCCATAAGACTACTTGTGGCCACGTTCGATGAATTAGTCCTAAGATGGTATGATGAACCGTATGGTGACAGGTGATCAGCCCATCGCCCATACAGATAGTCCACCATGTTGGAGAGGACCCGTCCCTTAGTCGACTTTTACGACATGCCAGGATGATGATAAGCATCTGCACGCATTCTATGCTATTTCTTCACTCCCAGTGCAGCAGAGGAGGTTCCGTACCCAAAGGGTAAAAACGGGACCCTATTCTAAGGCTCCGCTGTCCGTCTGTCCGTCTGTCTCCAGGCTGTATCTCATGAACCGTGATAGTTAGACAGTTAAAATTTTCACAGATGATGCATTTCTGTTGCCGCTATAACAAAAAATACTAAAAAACAGAATAAAATAAATATTTAAGGGGGCTCCCATACAAAAAATGATTTTTTTTGCTCGTTTTTGCTCGATATTGATAATGGCAACAGGTAGACGTTTGAAATATTCACAGAATATTTAAATATATATTAACTTCAAAAATAAATAATTAAATTAAAATAAAATAAATATTTAAGGGGGGGGGGGGGCATACAATAAGCATGTTTTTTTTGCTTGATTATAATGGTACCGAACCCTTTGTGCGCGAGTCCGACCCGCACTTGGCCGGTTTTAAATTGTTATATTAAACATACTAGTTAATTCAAGAATGTTAAATTATAAGCTCACGAGAAGTAACTGGAAAGCGCTATAGTATTAAGAAGTTAAAGCGTAGCGGAGTGTCTGTTACGTTGTTTGTCTCTTGTGAAATATACCTCGTGAAAGCCAATGAATTTAGCCAATTTATTTAAAATATTGCAAGGTAGCCTGGCGTAATACAGGATCAATTATGGTTAAGTCTCTAACGGGCTGGATATTCAATATTCAATTCATTATTTGGTCCATGAAGAATATTCTTTATTTCAGTCCTTTGGAATATGATATTACTCGAGAAAAGGCCAAGCCCTATGAATAATCCCGATGTTTTTAAAACATACTTTTTCTATCAATTTTAGCTGAGTATTGGCCGAATTCAGAAAGGCCACTCAAATTGAGCTTTAATTAAAGTGACGTTTCAGTGACATTTATGTATAGGTTAACAACTAGTTGAGGGACTTTTTTACTATTTAATATCTAATCACATGCTGCGGTGGCGTTTCTGAATTCAGCCATATGTGACATAGTTTAAAATAAGCAAAAAATAAGAAAATGGTCGTCGTTCTCTAACAAGACTAAAATTATTCAGTCAGGTCCCAAATTCTCGCGTCGATAGAGAGATCGCACATTTGAAATGTACTGTCTGATGCATTTATTTGAAGACAGATGCGATAAATAAATGAATGGTCTGGTTTATTTTGCACACGTACTTTTGCGGTCTATACTACATCCAAACTACACATGCTTTTTGTGCACAGATGGATGAAATATGCAGCTCACCGTATGCTCTCGGTCCTGGATCTAGGCGACCAGTCTTTGGAGTATGAAGCCCCTCTCCGCCGGCCCCCCGCTATAGCTCGACCGGTCTTCCACCGTTCCACGTGATACCTGGATCAATAAATAAATACATTGCCTATAATCAGGGTAATCCCAACTTTTGATGAGTTGAGAGTTAGGAGTTTACTGTGTAGGTTTTTAGTTGCCTGGTTACATATATATTTTTCCGGGAGGATTTGATTCGACTTAGATTAAGGGAGCTGGGTGCCATTTCGGTATATGATTTGTTCGTCTTTCATATTGATAGGGATGAAAGTTTGTGTCAATACAAATCGATTTGATCCAGTCGATTTGAGAAAGTCGTATGGCCCCTGCGTTTTTGAATTACAACTTTAAAAAATCGTACATAAAAATATCAGCGACACAGACGTCTGCCAATTTCTTTTTTTCTATTCTGGGAGTCCTAATTAATCGAATGGACGCAACGAGAACTACGAAAAAATGATCTGGGGATGGCAGAATAACAGCGCCTGTTCGTCGGACGGACCTGCGAGTCTGTAAGACACAGGCATTAAGCTGAGCCATCTACCTTTTTAATAGTTTGTAACATAATTTTTAATTGCCATTTCGTGTTAGCTTAAGTTACCCTGTTATGAAACTATTAAATAATAGTAGTTTATGCAACGGTTGCATAATGATAGGCTTTAAAACACTAGTACGGTTTTCATGAAACGAGCCGATAGGCGAGTTTCATAATAAGATCGCACGAGTGTTTTAAGGCCAAATTATGCAGAGTTGCATACATAACTTTATCTACACACATATTATAAATCCTCCATGATGGGTTCAGAAACAATATTTTCTGGCAACAAGTTATTTGTTGCAATCGTGGCTGCATATTTCCGATATCCGGCGCATTTTCACATCACACACATTCCGAGAAGACTACTATTCATATTTTCAACTAAAATGTAAATTACAAGCAACTTTTTCTATTCAATTCAACAACAATTCTACTTTCGTTCAGCAAAACACCAACATAATGGCGCCAATTCAATCCTCTGTCAAGACCATTGGTTGCGCGCCTCCTTTAATTTCTTTTGGCTTTAAAACGGTTGGAGGCCTCTTATCTATGCCCAGTAAAAACTAATTTAAAATTCGTATTCGCTGTCACGTTGAGGAAATAATAAGTACATTAAAATATTCGCACCGCGAGTGAAAGCATTCAAATAATCCTTCGCCACGTCATCTTCAACCACGAGGGGGCCCCCGGATCCTGGCTCAACAGCTTCGCCACGAAAACAAGGTAAGGGGTTTCCAATCGTACAAATTTAACTATAATTTTATATGATACGGAGCGAGCAACCACTGCTGCCAGCGACCGTCGCCTCATCCGCCAGACAGAAATTGGCTATTTACACGCCATGGCATAATCATTTTTGGTCCTCAGAATCGGATTGTAGTGTCCTGATAATATTCGCCTGTGGCTGACGTAATTATTTGGTCGTCACAATAGGCATAAATTCATCCGCCATTTTTTGCCATTACTCATTATTTCGCATATTTAATTTATTTCGCTTAACATCATTATTTAATTTAAATAATATATTAATAGGCTGATATTATGGCCAAATTGAATTTAGAAAGCAAGTTGCTCGTGTTAAAAGGTAAACAAGAAAATATTTTCCAACGAGCAACTCGTTTGTACAATGTTTCTAAGAATATTTCAACCTTTGAATCACGTAGCAATGAAAGTTTCATGGCTGACAGTGAAACTATAGACAGCCTACGCGTCAGTTTTGAATCAATTTTAGATGAAATAAATGAAACTACTCTATCTCTGAACCCTGAATCTGAGCCTGATTATCAGGCCTTGGATTCGTTTGAGGATTTATATTCCAGGATAAAACGCACTCGTAATAATATTATTAAAATGTCACAACCATTGAGTGTAACAGTTTCATCCACCGCACCCGCGAGCCACTCCAAAGGGCCGACAATTAAACTTCCGCCTATTGAACTGCCGTCTTTCGATGGTAGGACTGAAAACTGGCCTATTTTTTATGAGTCGTTTAAGGCCAACATTCACAACAACGATCAGTTATCTGACTCGCAGCGCGTACAATATCTCATGGGCAAGTTGACCCATAGTGCTTTGAAATTAACTGCTGGTTTAGTGCCTACAGGCGAAACATACTCGATCATTTGGGAAAGTCTTGTGAAAAAGTATCAAGACAAGCGCGCATTGGGTACTTATTACCTAAGTAATATATTTGATTTAAAACCGTGCGCAAATAATTCAACTAGCCTTAATAGCTTCATTGAGAAATATGCTGCGTCTATAGCCGCCCTTAAGCAGTTGAATATTCCCAACTTGGCCGATTTTCTGCTCTTAAATTGCGCTTTGAGAAAAACTGACCAACAGACTTTACAAGGTTTTGAAATGAGTGTGCGTGATATTGAAATTCCGACATATCAGTCATTTGTATCATTTGTACAAGACCAAGTAAAAATTTTAGAACGCTCTAATAACAGTAACGTCAGCAAATTAACTGCCAATACACAGGCTCAGCCTGCACGTACTACTTATAAGACATTCGTAACTAGCAACAATTCCGCTTCAGGCTCCGCGATCAATGAATCCGCCTGCGTCCTGTGCCAAAAAAGTGATCATTCACATCTTTATAACTGCTTAAAATTTAAAAACATGGTTTCCCCGCAAGCGAGGTTTGAATACATTAAGACTCATCGTGGATGCGTGAATTGCCTTAGCATGTCGCACACGGTACTCAACTGTAACTCGCGTCACACCTGTAACGTCTGTCAAAAAAGTCATCATACGTTATTGCATTTCGAAGGACGCAAATGTTTTGCCGCGGATACGCATGTAAACTCAGCACAAATGCTTGTTAATACGAATAATGTTACTTCGTCCTCCGCTCACGAGCCACGCTCTATGCTCGCCGCGCCTGCCCCGCGCGCTGTGCCCGCTGCACCCGTTGCACACGATGTATCCTATACGCGCGATCCAACTACTTGTGATGCAAATTCAAACTGCGTCACCATGCCGCAAGTGAATGCTTCACTTTCGCTTAAGGTAGAGTCTAAGCCTTGCTCTACAATATTGCTGTCAACCGCTCAAGTGTATGCTAAGCCTTATAATGGTGATGGCAAGACGATAATAAGATGTCTTATTGATAATGGCTCTCAAAACAATCTAATAACATTCGATTGTTGCAAGGCGCTCAATTTACCTATTATACCGCTTAATAACTCGTATATAAAGGGTGTTGGTTTAACCTCTAGACCAATTCATGGATATGTGTATTTAAATATTGAGTCCCGCGTCTACCCAAATAATAAATACTATATACACGCTTTAGTGGTAGATTGTATAACTGATCAACTGCCGTCACATTTAATTGAGACCAATCAATGTGACATGGCTTATCTATCCAATATACCGCTCGCAGATTTAACATGGAATATTCCTGGCTGCATTGATGTAGTTCTAGGTGTTCAGCTCTTCCCGTACATTTACCTGGGGAACAGAATAGAGTCTGGCTCATGCGCTCCACCCGCTTTATTGACCACATTTGGTTACGTGTTAATGGGCGATTACCCTTGTAAATTCAATTATAATGGTAACGACACGTCGTTTACCGCTTTGGTACTCGATGAGCTCGACTCTAGTCTAAATAAATTCTGGGAATTAGAAGAAATCCCATACAAACGCTTTCTAAGTCCTGAGGAGACTGAATGTGAGAATTTATATACAGCTTCCGTGACCCGCAATGATGAAGGCAGATACACTGTGGCCTTGCCTTTCTGCAAAGATACATCTGAGCTAGGAAACTCTCGTGCAGTTGCTCATCGCCGCTTGCTTTTATTAGAAAGAAAATGTAAACAAATACCAACTCTTCGAGATGACTACAATAAGGTTATTAATGATTATAGGCAAAACGGTTATCTTGTAGAAGTTCCTGAATCTGACGTCACTGATGATGGATACTACATTCCTCATCATGCAGTCATTCGCCCCGAAAAGACTACATCTCGTGTGAGAATTGTGCTAGATGCCAGTGCGAAAAGTCACTCAGGGTTGTCGCTTAACGATATATTGCATACCGGTCCGAATTTGCAAGCAGATTTATTTATTCTATTGTTAAATTTCCGCCTATTTCCAGTAGCGATGACGTCAGATATACGGCAAATGTATATGCAAGTTTGCTTGCCACCGCATAATTATAAATTTGTAAAAATACTATTCCGCTTTAATGAAAAGGAGCAGATTCGCACCTTTCAATTTACTCGTGTTCCTTTCGGACTGAAGTCAAGCCCTTATATGGCTATGCGAACTGTTAAGCAGTTATGTTCTGATGAAGGTCATTGTCTTCCAGAAGCTGCAAGTGTTGCCAGCTCTCAATTATATATGGACGATCTAGTTCATTCATGTTTGAATGATGAATCTGCCATTGGCTTGTCTCAAGAACTAATTACGCTTTTTAAACTAGGTGCATTTGACTTAGTCAAATGGTCCACTAACTCACCAGCACTATTAAATAGTCTTCCTGATTCGCACCGCGCCTGTGTCAATTTTAATGACAAACAAAATGTCGCTAAAGTGTTAGGTCTGTCGTGGGAACCCTCTGATGATATATTTTTCATGACTACGTTTCCGCCCGCGGGAGGGAAGTGTACCAAGCGAGTCATACTATCCACGATAGCCCGCTTGTTCGACGTGCTCGGCTTAGTAGCTCCTGTCATACTTTACGCAAAATTACTCATTAAAGAACTTTGGCTCAGTAAAACTGACTGGGATGACATACCCCCAGAACATATAATCAAGAGTTACTCGATATTAGTTCAAGAGTTTCCGCTGTTAACGACTTTGAAGATCCCGCGTCATATCGGTGTTTCAGCCGATTCCAAGATATGTATTGTCGGGTTCTGTGATGCGAGTCTTAAGGGTTATGGAACTGTCATTTTCATACATGTAACAGGGGAAGATGGTAATATTACAGTTAGGCTACTGTGCTCTAAGTCCAAAGTTTCTCCCGCTAAAATAACTACTCTTGCTCGATTAGAGCTGTGTGCTGCGGTCCTTATGTCTAAATTAATAAAGACAATATATGATACATATATTGCCCGTATTCCTATTGCAGGTGTATATGCTTTCTCTGATTCGACGATTGCTCTATCCTGGATTAAATCATCTCCTCATAGATGGTCCATTTTCGTAAGCAATCGTGTTGCTCAATGCCAAGAGAATCTGTCACCAGAGAACTTTCATCATATTGCAGGAGTTGACAACCCTAGCGATTGTTTGTCCCGTGGTATGTTACCATCACAATTGATCTCACATCATCTTTGGTGGAACGGACCTTCATGGCTACAAAGTCCACCTACTGAATGGCCTATCAGATCATTTCACCCCACGGAATTTGAACAATTACCGGAATGTAAGACTAGAACTTTAACTTCTCTTGTCCAAACCGAACGCCCAATACTATATGACGTAGCGCAACGCATATCATCTTGGACCAAGCTGCTTCGTACTATTGTATATGTGCTCCGCTTCATAAAAAAGATAAACCCGGTTAATAATATTAAAAACTTGGAAACCGCTGAAACCGCTTTGATACTCGCTATACAAAATGTTCACTTTAGTGAAGTCATATCTCGTATAAAAAACAAACTTTTATTGTCGCGTAAACTACTAAAGTTGTCAGTATTTATTGATGAACAAAATGTTCTTCGCATTGGAGGCCGACTTTCCAATGCAGATTTGCCATTTGAAGTTAAGCATCCTGCACTACTTCCAAAACGTGATCATATAGTTAATTTGATTATTGACCACTTCCATGCTATGAGTAGTCATACTGGTGCCGGTCTTTTAATGTCTATTATTCGCCAGCGTTTCTGGATATTAGATGGTCGAACAGTGATCAGGAATAGAGTACATAAATGTAATCAATGTTTTCGCGTAAAACCCGTTCATCCAACGCCGAAAATGGCTGATCTCCCTGCTTATCGCTTACAAGAAGCTAAAGCTTTCATGCATACGGGAGTGGATTATGCTGGTCCTCTCCGCATAACCCTCTGTCGTCGCCGTGGTCAACACACGCAAAAGGCGTACATATGCTTGTTTGTGTGCCTCGTCACGAGAGCAGTACATGTAGAGTTGGTTTCTGATCTGACTTCTGATGCTTTTTTATCAGCGTTCAAACGCTTTATATCACGACGTGGCCCCATATCTTGTCTTTATTCGGATCATGGGACAAATTTCGTTGGCGCCAAGAGTCAATTGGAGGACATGTACACTCTATTTCGCAGTTCAGACTTCAAGTCCAAACTTAACAGTGAATGTGACAATCACCGCATTCAATGGAAAATGATTCCCCCGAGATCTCCTCATTTCGGTGGTATGTGGGAGTCCAACATTAAGAGTTTTAAGACTCATTTATACCGCGTAATAGGGTCACAGATTCTTACATATGAAGAACTTCTTACTGTACTCGTTCAAATAGAGTGCATACTTAACTCGCGACCTCTTAGTGTTTTGTCTTCGGATCCTCATCCGGAAGTTTTAACACCTGCACATTTTTTAATGTCAACGCCGCTACAATATTTACCCGCAACTGATTTGTCTAGTGAGCGTCAGAATCTGATCAATAGAAAAAAGTTGTTAGAAAGTATAGTGCAATCTTACTGGAAAAAATGGCGCATGGAATATTTGCATACGCTGCAAGTTAGAAATAAATGGTGCACTCCAGATCATCCGATCATCGAGGGCACGGTGGTTTTAATGGGTGAC
Source organism: Tortricodes alternella (assembly GCA_947859335.1). Taxonomy (NCBI): domain Eukaryota; kingdom Metazoa; phylum Arthropoda; class Insecta; order Lepidoptera; family Tortricidae; genus Tortricodes; species Tortricodes alternella. The sequence continues at coordinate 9,075,427 of OX401984.1, read as the reverse complement.
GATGATGCACCGCCTCTCCACTGGCCTCTGGGTATTATCACGAAAGTTTATCCAGGGTCTGATAATGTGGTTCGAGTAGCCACTGTTAAAACATCTAACGGTTCGTTCAAACGGCCTATTGTAAAATTATATCCTTTACCTTCACAGTAATTAGTATTTTTGTTATATCATGTCAGAAATATTGTATTATTTATTTTATTATTCTCATTGGTATATCATTGCCTGTCGCACATTGTTGCCTCTGCATTATCTCACTTCATTTCACTTTCATTGAAATTCTGCGAATTTCAAGGTCGGGAGCATGGTTGCGCGCCTCCTTTAATTTCTTTTGGCTTTAAAACGGTTGGAGGCCTCTTATCTATGCCCAGTAAAAAACTAATTTAAAATTCGTATTCGCTGTCACGTTGAGGAAATAATAAGTACATTAAAATATTCGCACCGCGAGTGAAAGCATTCAAATAATCCTTCGCCACGTCATCTTCAACCACGAGGGGGCCCCCGGATCCTGGCTCAACAGCTTCGCCACGAAAACAAGGTAAGGGGTTTCCAATCGTACAAATTTAACTATAATTTTATATGATACGGAGCGAGCAACCACTGCTGCCAGCGACCGTCGCCTCATCCGCCAGACAGAAATTGGCTATTTACACGCCATGGCATAATCAACCATTTTTTTATAAATCATAGACAAACGAATGAAGTCTCTATTCTCATGTCACTCGAGATCAAATGTTGTGCAGTTTATATTAAAAAAACATACTGAATTGACGTTTCGTATCAATAACTGTTTAATATCCATGGATACTAGAATAGAGACCCACTTGAGTTTTGACAGCTGTTCCAAATTTAATCTCATTTCTTTACTAAAAACGATAAAGAAATAACATTGCAGCACTGGTTTTTCCTAATTGGTTGTCAAAATCGTGGTCATTTCCTACGGTTTTTGATTTAACAATGGAGGTTTTATGATATGGGTGTATTATTTAGGATAGCTTTTGTCATTTACATTTTTGCAACTTCATCCCGTTATAAAACAGAGCCCTGCACGTCTGCCTTTTCGATGTACATCGTTTTGAGGATGATTCTGACCATCAGTCCAAGAGGCAAACAGGCACAAAATGATTTAGCACACCGTTTTAAATTTTTTTTATTAAACGCTGTCAATTGAAAACGCAGCGCTACCATGGTGGCAGACTATTTTTCTGTGGTTCTTTAAATTGTCATTAATCGAACAATTCAGGTCTGCCAAGCGAACAAACCATACTTATAGAAATTTTGGCACCCAGCTCCCTAGCTATTAATTATACAACTCATTTGCCATAGTTGGAATATGCGTTTAAACTATAAAACCTTTCAGAAATATAAATAGATAACTATGAACTTACACTGAGAAAATTTTTGATGCTATACCTGCGCCTCTATTCGGGAACGCTAAGTGATTCTGTAGCGACTCATAAGCCAGATTTCTCATCCCACTCTTCCGCACGACGCATAATGCGTAAGAGCGAGATGAGAAATCTGGCTTACGAGTCGCTACAGAATCACTAAGCGTTCCCGAATGGGGCGCCTGCATTACCGTAATGTATTCGCAGCCAAGTCCAAATAATGTCGAAGCATCCGAAATAATGTTGATTGTTACGTGGAGTTTGTAGTCCGCAACATTATCTATGTAGCCCGCAACATTATTTATGTAGCCGAGTCTCTACTTACGTTAGGTACGTTTTTGTCCAGAATTACGTACGTGGCATCCAGAATTACGTATGTCGGTACAGTAATTTTTTCTCAGTGTATTGCCTTATGATGCAGTTTGCAATCATGTCAGACATAATTATGTAAAGCATTTTCCAATTCAGCTCAGCACCTAACCTATCCCATCGCTGACACCTTGTGAGCGATGTACTTAGCATGCCGTCGGAAATAATCTGCTTGGCAAGTCTAGGTACGTCCCGTTCAGCGCCTCTATTCGGAAACGTCCAAGCGATATTGTAGCGGCTCGCGAGCGAGACTCGCATCCCACTCTTAAACATTAGGCATCGCGCGGTAGAGTAGGATGAGAATCTTGCTCGCGAGTCGCAACAATATTGCTTGGACGTTCCCGAATAGAGGCGCTGAGTTCTTGCGACGCTTCTTCTCAGCAGATTTCACCCTTCAAAGCGTTGGTAGATTCAAATATGCGAAATAACCTGTGTGGCCTACTTGAAACATACCTATATTTAATATCTTATTGAATGTTTTACATTTTTTTAGGGTTCTGTCCTCAAAAGGAAAAAAGGAACCCTTATAGGATCACTCGTGTGTCTGTCTGTCTGTCTGTCTGTCTGTCTGTCTGTCTGTCCGTCTGTCACAGCCAATTTGCTCCGAAACTACTGGACCGATTGATTTGAAATTTGGTATATATATGTAAATTGGTGACCGCAACAGGGTGCGTAACGTAAATAAATTAGTTTTGAACATGGGGCCCACTTTTGGGGGGCAAATTAGAAAATTAAAAAAAAGTTACGCAAACTATATCATGTGACATATAAAATGAAAGGGCTTATTGTGAGGATCTTAAATATATACTTTTTGGAATTTTAAAATAATTGGTGTGGAAGTTATTTAGGAAAATAGGCGAAAATTGACCACCCCCCCCTTCTCTCCGAAACCACCGGGCCTAAAATTTTGAAAAAAAATAAAAAAATAGTTCTTTACCTATAGATTACAGGAAAATCTATAAGAAGTCTATGGTATTTAAAGTAACATAGATAATTTCAGTTAATCATGTATGGAACGGAACCCTCTCCACGCGGGTTTCACTCGCACTTGTCCGGTTTTTATTTTATATTTTAATGTTAATGTATAGACCCCGAGTCTGCAATAAAAGTTATTATTAAATATTCTATCTATATCTTGTAGCATTTGCATGTCGCCTAAAGTAGACTTCCCAAAGTACTGCAGGCAGGCCTGCATGCAACGCTTTGAAGCCTGCTTGACATGAGTGTGAAGCTACGGCTTTTCATACAAAAGGCGATAACGATTTCCACCCCTGACCTATGACATTTATGAAAGGGGTGATTATGAAAAGGGTGATTTTTGCTGTTAGTTCACAGTCATCTTAATATATTATAGGATAGTATTGTGTAGGGTACCTGATAGCATGTCGCACTTCTGTGTTCATGAAGCAGTAGAACAGTGCTACTGTGAAACCCTGAAACAAACAAATCAAATTCGTAAAAGGGCGATTTAAAGGTGTCCCTCGTCCAACTAAATATTAAAGTGGGTTAATTGAAACCATCTGTACAATGACCGGCATCACTGATGAATGCAGTGTTTTCCACTTAGTATAGCGAAAGCTCGCTACGAACAGAGAACCCGGCTACCGGGTGTTTGGCAGTGAAAGTGTTGAGAGTGCGATGAAGTGCGAATTAAGACAGAATTCATTTTACGTGAGCACAGGTCTATGATGTTAACTCCTTCATTATAAATAGCTGTATGTTATGGTATAACTACGTGATAAATGAGAAAATCGATTGATTGTTGGCTTTGCGTGGAATACCCCGCGGCTTTTGAGTGAAATGATGCACATGCAATCATGTTATTGGTTTAACATTGAAATGCTGATTAAAATTGGCAAAGCAAAAATACAACAGCACTGAGAAACGCTTCACAAAAACATAGAATTGTGCGAAAAAGTCGTATTTTATTTGTTTTAGTATTTTTTGTATTTGTGTTCTTTAGTAGTGCACGCCGAGTTTGAGATAGACCGTTACAATCTTTTATTTGTTGTCTGCAGGTGGCTTAGCAAAAACACACATGCCGATATTTTCGTAGAATATGTTGAATAAACAAACCTTCATAAAAAGGTATGAAGGACGACGGACAAATGAGTATAACATAAAATATTGCATTTTACATTTCATTTTATTTGAATTTTACGAATAAAATTGGACGTATCGTTTTTATGATCTATAAATTACTGCTACTGAAGAATTTTTAATTTTTGCAATGTAAAATGCATGTTATTTCGTAAGTTGTGTAATGTTTCCAACACTGACTCTTGTGATACTTCAATCCTAAGACAAAGAAACAGGTCTGGCTTTTGTGTAGAAATTATAGGAGCCATATCGTCCCCGTAGTGCAAAAACCGCTTAACTGCATGAAGTAATTCATGCAGTTAAGCGGTTTTTGCAAGGGGACGATATTTGAATGTTGCGTACGTGACAAAGAGGTTTTGTAGCAGCAAGAACAACCAAAACTTTAAGACCCCGGAGATTAAGAGCCACAGATCTCCAAAGCAGAAGTTTTTATTTACGACTTGCATAGTTCGAGGCTGGCATTGAGGTAAGAAGTTTTGTTTTATCTGCGGTCGGATAAATTTAATTATCTGGTTGTTTATAGTCCCATTTTCTTTTATCTTTTGAAAGATAAATGTTTATCCACTAATGAGGTAGTTAGCTTCAATATTAAGAAAGCTTTTTTAAGAAAATGTGCGAATGAATAAAACCAACTGAATGTAAAGTTATTCCACCATTTACATAATTAGTGGCCACAGAGGCTTTTCCCTGCGGCTTTATGTAATTGGTTGATTGTGTTTTGAAATTTCAGTCGTTGGGATAAATAGTAGGATGTATTTTAATTGAAATTCAAAATTTATTAATACGTGATATAGTCACAATATTAAAATATCTTAATATTTTTATGTTCATTTAAATTAATAATATTACTGGAAAACTTTTGCTCCTAAAACGATGCTGAATGCCGATTGCAAGACTTTAGCTGACCATGTCGCAGGCTAAGTTAACTCATAACGTGTTTCTTAAGAATATAATCATGAATTTGCATCTGGGTACATCAAATCAGGCAGCAAATAGGACCACATTTGTAGTACATACAAAAGCACGCCACAGGTTAATAAGCTATAGATCATGAAATGTGCTACCTGTGTGGACAGCAGCAGCGCCCGAGTGTAATCGAAAGCGTCTGCAAACCAGGAGTCGTCGCTGGGCCCCAGCAGCACCAGCAGATTCGTGATGCCGAGGAGGGGTATCAACACCAGCAGCGCCTTTGTCGCCTTCCTGTACTGCTCCGTCTCCAGGGTATTCGCTGACCGGAGCTTGGTTATGAGGACCTGTATATGAGAGGGATTTGAAACGCTTCCAAATGTTTACCGATCTTGGACTGCACCTGTTTTTTCTCTGGCTATCCGGGTCAAAGCAAGCATACTTCAAATTGTACCAATAAGCCTCACGTTGTAGCTACCTCTAGTCATCATTCAATCATATCTATCGTCAGCGTCATTAATCTATAGCAGTTTGCAATTATCTTGTGTTTACTGCACGAAGAGCCTTCCACACACCAAACGCGGGTCTGCGCTATTGTGTTACGAGGAATTTAATCAAAGGTCTACATATCACAATCAGCGCGGACCTACGCAGGAGGAGGTATAGTTCAATTATATAAATTATCTTGTCATAGAACCTATGTGATAACATCGAAGAACAGTTTCTTAGGCATGATAGTGAATGGGTTTGTTACTATTCAGTAGCCAAATACCTATTTCAAATCATTTACCACTTTTTACTTATACGATATCATTTTTACTAAGGTTTAACTTCATACAGTTTTTTTTAATTTCAATTAGCTCTTATAAATTAATAATGAATTAACTAAACTTCGTTTATTCATATTTCCTTTTGCTTATCAATTTCGATACTAACTCAGTGTTTCGTAGAAACATCCGTCACCTTAGATTTTGATTAAACTAACTTGTGTTTGGGACGATTTGCTGATAAATTATTTATTGCGTAGCTGTTTTAGTTTTCACGACCTGCAGGTATAAGCCGGAATCCCGTAAGGGTTGAATATTCAATAGGCGACGGAGAAATGCTTTTCCAAATCGCCGCGATGTTGTGTGACAAGTTTGGGTAACGGTAAGGACCGTTTTGGAAACTTCTTGTGTGAGCCGCCATAATGTCTGTTTGGATGTTGTTTGGCTATAAGTATTTTGTTTGCGCCTTTTAATACTAATTATTCCTGGGAAATCCAAAACAAACTATAAAAATCCAAAATAATCTATACCCAAGGAAAGTTGGTCGAAAATAAACTAAATAGATTTTATAAAACATTTTTCTCTCAGGATGCCACAGAGCTTTATATTTTAAAGTAGGTATATAGAATAGACCGCTGCAATGCTTGGCTACTGACTAGACTGCAAACAATTTAAGGCGCTGACAAGACCTAAATCGGCTTTACTTAAACACTTTTTTAACAAAAACTATTTGATTAGGCAAAGCGAAAAAATGTATACATTCATATTCATTATAATATTGAAAAAAATACTATTTCCAAAACACGATTTATGAAATCGATACGATAGAAAAAAATAAATCCTCTTTAAACAGTTCTATGTCTTAATTTTTGTACTTACTTATGGGTCTATAATTTATTAACACTAAAAAAATGATTAATTCATATTTTACGTGTAGTGTGTTACTTCTATAATTCATCCGTTTTTGATTTTCCCCATACAAAAAACCGCACTGTGCTTCTCGTTCACTCCGGTGCAAACAGACAGTGACCGATCACTCAAGGTCAGGCTCTTGTCAACGTCTTAAGAGAAAGGTCAGGAAATATACGATGTTACAGCTTTGAGAAAATGTACCTCTAATATTATTATGTTTATTTTCCCTTTAAAATGCTAATGCGACCTCTATACTCTGTTCCTGGTAGTTGTAATTAAAACACAAAATTTAAATTTTTGTTTGTCTCTTCGCTCTCAGTCTTTAGCCGTAGGTATCAGGATTCGTAGAAAGAGAAAAGAATAACGCCACATCCAAGTTTGAATTTGGGAGTAAGCATTGTGGTCCGACGATCTATTATATAAATGACTGCTACTTTTCAACGTCGATTTCAGACGTCCCTGTGAGTATCTAGTATAAATTTTCCATATCTTGCTTTAAGCACTAATTCATTATATCGAAGTGCACGGCAGTACGTTGAGGCCGAGTTCAAAAACGCCTTCTCAAGAAAATTGGACAAGTTCATAATTAAAAGCAAATATAATTTTAGATACAGAGATAGAAATAATATTCGTGACTACTGCACAAAGTTGTAGGATTTCTATTATATAGGACATTTATGAAGGAACAACTTGGCTTTCTTTGTATCATTTACGTTCTTGGTGGGATATTTGTTACTTTATTAAGTTTGCATCTCGTGACCAGCATGAAGTCAATTTAACTTATATTATTGTTTCAAAACATTTCTACTAAGGTTTCATATTATAAAGCTGTTAGTTATAATACACAATAAAAACATGCAACACCTATGATCCCGGACATCAGCTGAACAGTCTTGCCAGTTCTTATTAAAAAATGGTACTTGTAGCTTTAGCGTTTGCCTACTTGTTAAGTTATTAAAAGTAAAATACATTGTTTCAGACATACCCACATGATCCGGACTAGAAAGAAAAGGTTAAGGGCGAGGCCGACCAGCGTCGGCACCTTGTGAATCCAGTCCACCGGGTGTTCATTCATCCAGATGCACATCTTGGTCTCCCCTGAGATTGCCGGCTAGGGAAATTTACTTTTATTATTGTCATTATTAGACTCATAGCTAGGCACCGTTAATCAAATTGTTTCGTTAATCGCTAATCCAGTATTAAAACCCGTTAACGTTAATCGTTAAACATGACAGAAATTGTATGTTATATGTCGTTGCGTTAGTGATTTAAACTGAAGTGAATTTTAGGCAGGACATGAAAAATTAAAACTGTGTAACATTAGACTTTGTAATAGTAGGTACTTCATTAAAGATTAACGGACTTAATTGTTTTAGCGGAAGTTAACGAGTCCGTAAACAATTTGTAAAGTTAACTTATAAGTTAATCCGTTGTCCGATATGTTTACTTCGTTAATTAACGATTAACGGATTAACGGTCCTGTGCCCAGCTATGATTAGCTTCGGTAGAACGGGTTTCGTAGACCAATAAAAATATGTGAGCTCGCTTGTACTTTAGGTTTATTTGCATCTTTTAAATAATTGAATTTGATTGATTGAATTTCAAAACAAGACCATAGATATCTTGAGAGGTCGGATAACCTCTACAACTTCTCCCCCGCTTATATTCTGAAGGACTCATAAGATGCTATACATCTCCTAGCTATTCTACCTAAGGTGGGAGTCAGAAGACATTGTGATCATCCTTTAAATGGAGGATAGTATGCAAAAACCATATTAAAAAGATTTTTTGTGATCACTGAAAACAAACAAAAATTATTATCCCTAGCTAAACTTAAATGTAACTACCCATGTAGGTACATACATTTCCTCCAAAGCAAGACGTCTATAATTACTCTTTCAAGTAACAAAGTATGTGGTCTCATACTCATAAAATAGTAGTTTATGCAACGGTTGCATAATGATAGGCCTTAAAACACTAGTGCGGTTTTCATGAAACGAGCCGATAGGCGAGTTTCATAATAAGATCGCACGTGTGTTTTAAGGCCAAATTATGCAGAGTTGCATACATAACTTTATCTACACACATATTATAAATCCTCCATGATGGGTTTAGAAACAATATTTTCTGGCAACAAGTTATTTGTTGCAATCGTGGCTGCATATTTCCGTTATCCGGCGCATTTTCACATCACACACACTCCGAGAAGACTACTTACTATTCATATTTTCAACTAAAATGTAAATTACAAACAACTTTTTCTATTCAATTCAACAACAATTCTACTTTCGTTCAGCAAAACACCAACATGGCGGCAATTCGATCCTCCGTCAAGGCCATTTTTATTTTTAAATCATAGACAAGCGAATGAAGTCTCTATTCTCATGTCACTCGAGATCAAATGTCGTTCGGTTTATATTAAAAAAACATACTGAATTGATGTTTCGTATCAATAACTGTTTAATATCTATGGATACTAGAATAGAGACCCACTTAAGTTTTGACAGATGTTCCAAATTTAATCTCATTTCTTTACTAAAAACGATAAAGAAATAACATTGCAGCACTGGTTTTTCCTAATTGGTTGTCAAAATGGTGGTCATTTCCTATGGTTTTTGATTAAACAATGGAGGTTTTATGATATGGGTGTAGATAAACAATATTATGTACTTGGACACCACAAGTTAATGCAGGACATAGGAGAAAAGGCAAGCGTATAGTGTGTGCCATTCTCAACCAGCGCCTCTATTCGGGAACGCTAAGTGATGTTGTAGCGACTCGTAAGCGAGATATCTCATCCCACTCTACCGCACGACGCGTAATGCGTAAGAGCGAGATGAGAAATCTCGCTCACGAATCGCTACAGAATCACTTAGCGTTCCCGAATAGAGGCACAGATAGAGTTACGACCTGGGCTTCTATTCTTCATTGCCTAAGCGATAGATACTGCGTTGGTTTTAAAATACGGTCGCCTTTGCTGTCAAGTTAATAAGAGCTACCATATCGTGGCAAAATTAGCGTAGCAACAGAGCAACGGACAGACACGATATTCTTGCATAGAGATAGTTTATAGGCCACAGTGTGAGTAGATAATTTTCATCTCGGAAAACGGTATCGAGGTAACGGACGAAGTCACAGGTAAAGCCTAAAGTAACGTCTCGTCTTTACTGTCATCAAATACCAACAGGTTTACCCTCATCAACGGGGAAATAAACGGTAATGGTCCAATTACCCCCTCAGATCCGGTGGAAGGAACCACGGTTACTAAGCACCTCGATATCACCCATATCGAGAGGAACACCGCCGGAGCACCTGCGAACATAAGCGGACAAATTAATCAAGGGCAATCGCAATTTTGGAAAGCGAAACTAAACCTTATCGTTAACAAGCAAAGTTCAATGTCGTCTGATGGGTTTTGTAAAGTAAACGTGTTCGTGCATGATGAAGGGATGTCAAACGTGAATCTAAATATTTATTGACTCTTTTAGATTGTTTTCGAAATTACGTTTATTTCTACATCTACACTAATATTTTAAAAAGCTAAAATTTGTTTGTTTGTGTTTTCTAAATACCTACGGGATAATTTCTTGAACTACTGAACCGATTCTAAAAATCTATCACTAATAGGGAGCTATACTATCTCCAAAGGTTCCGACACACCGAAACGTGGAACGGAAGCGGAGCGGGTCGGAGGGCCCGCGTAAGTAGTATCATAGGTACTAAAATGTGAGCTTTCACATCAATTGTATATAATTATGCAAAGCAAACGGAAGCTATCCATATGGAAGATAACATATTTCTTTTTCCTATTTTTATACTTTATTTTTATGCACGGGACAAAGATAAAGAATAAAATTCATATAAAATTTCGGCTTTCTAGCTTCTCAAAAAAGTGTCTATGACATAAAGAACGTCTTTCTAGGCGGAACTATAAGGGTTCCTTGTTTGACTACAGAAACCTGTATATTGTGGGTATTTAAGTGGTTTAAAATATTACTTACCCCAGCCTATAGTGGCGTAGACTTTTAATTTTATATTTTCTGCTGTAAATGTTTCGACGACTAGCATATATAAATATAGACCTAAAACAAAAACAGGGAATATAATAACAAGCTAGTAAGTTCACACAAATACGACTCTCTTACTATGTAACGACTTTCATTATTATTATTATGTAAGAAAGGAACTGAATGACTTCAGCGGCCCTAACATGCATGACACAAAGATAAGATAGACCGTCTTATCTCTAAGTGCGTCTCTCTCACACTAGTGCCGACGAAAGAGATAGTCATAGAGATAAACGGGTTTAATTTATCTTTGTGGCATGCATGTTAGGGCCGCAGGATGTTTTGAAACGTAGTACTGAAGATGGAGAGCTTATGTTTATAATTGGCGTAAAGGAAGCCATTCTAGTCAATGATTGCTAACCTTTTTTCTTAATATGTCCACCAGACTAGTCATTGATTATGTTCTAGACGTTATTAATCAAAATTATAAGACAATTTTGGCATATCGTCGCTGCGCGTGCAATACTATGTAGTTGGACTAGTTGAGGATTTCATATGGCCACCTTCCGACTGCATCATCAGGCCAGCTCAATGGTACCATATATTGCATTGCCACCGAAGTATACCGCTGAGGTATACATACAGTATACCTCAGCTCAATCGGACACCGGGGAGTGGTTCAAATCTTGCTGGCAATATATGAACTAAACATACATACATACAAATGGCAAGTTGAGTAAAAGCTTGTATAAAGCAAAACAGCATCTATAAAAGCACGCTTTGCCTTAAGAGGAATGTGAACCTACCGGTTTTCATACGAACGGCGATAACAATTTTCACCCCGTAAATGTTAACCGATTCTGACCAATTTTTAAAAGGTTGTCAATCAGGACGAAATCTAGGTCTATACGTTTTAGTTTTTTCACTATAATCAATAAACTCAGTTTTATTGCTGTTTCAGTATTCTCATACAAAACTAATTTCGGCGATTATTCGACTTTGTTGATCTAAAACGTATAGACCTAGATTTTGTTATGTCTAACAACCTATAAAAAATTGATCAAAATCGGTTAACAAAAGGGTGATCGGAAAAGGGTGATTTTTGCCGTCGGTTCACAGTCCTCTTAAAGATCAGTCTAATTTCTGAACATGTAATACATTGTTTCATTTTTAATGCATTACGAGTATCCGATATATCCGACGGTGTAAACATAATGCCGCTTCTAAATGGGTTTTCAGCGGTGAATAATAAAAATTACACCGTCCATCATCTGTCATCCGCGGAAATCTGGGGAATTTGATTACATTGTTTCTTATTTATAGCTCCTGAACATACCTCGCCCACGGCGTTACAAAATCTGACATTTACCTTCAACAAGCATCCAGAAGAAATTTGTGAGGTAAAAATAATGCATACATATGACCAGGATCATACACGACGTCTTTTCTTGCTGGGCCTCGTCCGACCAGTTCTAAAACAGAAAAGAGGATATGTCAGTTGGAATACTATTATATCTTATAATAGTATGTCAACAAAAAAAATATGGTTTTGTTACCCTGGATATCTTTGCGGATTTCTCTAGTTTCAAGTACATAGTTTACGGATATATTCATGAAAGTACTGAATTGGCTCATGATTTAGGTTAACCTATTTTTGTTAGGTAGAGCAAGAACTTTTGATTTAAAGAAAACCAAAGCCTAAATTGCAAAATCGTTCATTGTTTCATTAATTGTTGGCATCAAATTACTAGAAATAATTTTAATATCCCGGCCAACAAACTCACTATTGACCAATAATATACATTAAGTAAATAAGGCTAATTATCAAATTTTTGCAAACGACGGAACTGCGTGCCAATGTCGGCACTTGACGCAACTTTAATATTCAAAACAGGCTGTTAATTTTTTCATTTGTTGTGTGAGCGTTTAGTTTATATTTTTGCCTTCATTGTACGACTCTTTATAAGAAATTGATAATTTTATAATGTACTGTGCTATAGGCAGCGTTTTCGATGAAAGTTCCCAGGCGGCTTGAATTTTTCCAGCGCTTCCAACAATTCTCGTTTTATTTTAACCAATTTACACAAAACCGTGACAAATTATATACCTAAACCTTTCTCATGAATCACTCTATCTATTGGTTAAAACCACATGCAAATCTGTTCAGTAGTTTAAGAGTTTATCGGTAACAGACAGACAGACGCGGCGGGCAAATTTGTTTTAAAATATGTAAGGATGAAGTCCACAAAAATAATGCCTCTTTTGACAGGATTAATGTTTCTTCAAGTCGCTTGAACTAAATAAGTTAAAGGGAACATTGCGTTCGCGTGAAGAATAAGCAAACTGGACAGTCCCTGTTACGACGAGCCCTAGTTTTAGTGTAATGGACATAGCAAGATTTATTGTCCGCTGTCTCGAAAACCTGTTTGTGTTATGTTTTCTTCCAGATAATTGATGAAAGTTTAACTCGAAATATCATTAAAAAAGTACTGTTAAAAGTAACAATTGATTACAAATGCAGTCAAATATGCAATATACGTTAGACAAGTTTTCTTAAGTGTGAAGCTCTGTAAAGGCCCGGCAGGAGCCTAGTGCGATGGTGGGGTAACGTCATCTGTTGTCTTCTGTTGGAAGTTATACCAGACGTCACACAATTACATCGCGCCAAGCCGAACGGTCGCACAACTGAGCTTGGGCCTCGGTGTGTCACACACACTACGCGACGGGTGTGTTCGAGCTGTGTGTGTGTTTTTCAAACGTCAGATTGCGTGGCCGACGCAAGCGCTGTATGTACGAGCGTAATTCGTGCAAGACAAAGTTTGCGGTCGCGCCGCGCGCACCGGCATCACGCCCGCAATGTGTCCATTGGGTTCTAGTGTGATGTTCACGCTGCGCTTACGCTAAGCGGCTGTCACGCCGCGCTCCTGCCCTGCGCGCAATATGACCGGGCCTTAAAACAGACCTGGGCTTCTATTCGACATTACGTATACGCTATGATAAATCATATCGCTATGTTTTCTCTTCATCTTATTTTGCGAAGTTTACATTAGTAAGAAAGTTACAAAACACCACGACATTTTGTTACAATAGTAATGATCGGTTTTTGTACTACTCAGAGCAATGTCGAATAAAGGCCTTGTAGACTTAATGTGAGCAAAATTATCAATTTGCGGGTCAGTTGTAAAAAATACACGTCGTTCTAAATAGCGACTTATAGCTCATTTTAATTTGAAGACATAATTTTGAATAGAATACGTGATCGTGGTGGCCCCGTGGGCACTCAATATCAACCCTATACATAAGTATTGAGACATTTGTTTGAAGAGTAAAGTAAATAGTACTTACTTGTAAAGATAAATTCAGTATCCAACTGCAAGCCGACAGTATGTATGTGGTCATGAGATTTGTATGTATAGTGTTCCTTAGACATCTTAGATCCCTGAAAAGAAAAACCAATTGATGAATTTCATCCCATATTTTCATTATGAGAGAGATTGAGCTAGTGCCCACGCGGGCCAAATGCGAATTGGGGACTTTGTACACAACTTTTTGCAGGTCTTCTTACGACGCACTTCTTCACCCAAATCCAATTATTTCGACGAAAATGCGAAAATAAGTATTGGATTACGATTGTCCGATGATTTCATTCATGTACATCATTCATGCACGTATACTATTTGCCCTTTTCTACTCGGAAAGCATGTTGTAAACAATACCGTAATAACTATTGCATTACCTTACTATTAAATAACATTTATACATACATATTAAGTCAACATCGTGCGAGTAGGTATGTAAATATTTTCTTTAGGTAAGTATTTATTTAGGCTATGTATAGGACATAAATGTGAAATGCGAAAGGCACCGGAGTAATTTATTTTCAGGCTATAAAGCTATTTAAAGTGCCTTCTTTTTATTTGATCTTTTTATAGATAGGTCTGTATTTGTTTTCGGGGCGGGGTTTGTGGTAGAGCGTGAGTCGAAGGCGAGGGCTCGCCAGTTAAATAAATAAATAAATAAATAAATCAGGGGACAATCTTTACACAAATCAATCTAGTCCCAAAGTAAGCTCTAAAGGCTTGTGTTATGGGTACTAGACGACGATATAAATACTTATATAGAGAAATAAATACTTAAATACATAGGAAACATCCAAGACTCAGGAACAAACATTCGTGCTCATCACAAGAATCTGTCAAGTTAAAGAATTACACTTTACATTATGGCCTCTTACGTGAAGTATAGGAAGACGAACACCGCAAGCGACAGCCCGGCCAGACTGAGGGAGTATCCCGCGAGGTATATGAGGCTGGTGACGTCGTTCGGAGACACGTTGGCGATCCTCTCCGTGCAGTTGGAGTAGTCGGAGTAGTTGTGCCAGATGCCCTCCACGCATTGCCGTGAAGCGTTTTCTGTTGGAAGTGAAACGCAGTAAAGGTTGTAAGAAGGAAGATTTAATCACCGCTTCATTAAAATTTGTATTAAACACCAATGTTTATAAGAACATGGTCTCTAGTTGTTGATAAAAATTAAATTTAATTATTTGATGATAAAAAGACATTTGTTGAAATTTTATCCGCCCTACTATTTATTACTTGTAATAGTTGCATGTATACCTAACAGCTAACATGAAGTACGTAACTTAAAAACAAATGTTTTTTTTTGAAACATTGTAATCTTTTTATTTTTACATTTTGTTACACAGAAGTATCAGCGGCTGAAACGCCAGTGGTCTTACGAAAACGTTTGTAATGCGTTTATAAGTCATTAGTATTCTTTGTGCACTAAATGGACTCCCCTTTCATCAAATAAATGGCGCCATTTTTATAATACTACGAAGCTCTATTGCCGGCGTCTTAGTTCTAATTTACACTGAGTCTTAGTTTTCCTGGATGGCTAGCACGACACGCCCGCGAGTCGTTTGTCGCTCAGTGCGTCCCTGTCAAACTATTCAAATACGTAAGGGACGCACTGAGCGACAAACGACTCGCGGGCAGGTCGTGCTAGACGTGCTGCGACTCTATTCGGGAATGCTAAGTAATTCTGTAGCGATTCGCGAGCGAGATTTCTTCTCGTTCTTACGCATTACGCGTCGTGCCGAAGAGTGGGATGAGAAATATCGCTTACGAGTCGCTACAAGATCACTTAGCGTTCCCGAATAGAGGTGCTGATTCATACGCTGTCTATCATTACTCGCTAGGAGCTACGAACCACAAAAATAAAACGCATGGATCAACGTATAATACACCTCTTTCAATGTAATAAGAACTCCGATGTCGGCAATATTTACTCGCGTTGCCACACCAAAAGAGTGAGGGTCACGAAAATCGCGTTGGGTTCCGTATTATTATATTTCTAAGGGCAAGAATTGGTTGAATCATGTAAATGGTTAAAATTACGAGGTGGATTATTATAATATATATATATATATATATATATATTATAATAATTGGATCGCTAACAAGCTTTAACGTAGAACATGTTAAAATACTACCTTCAGTTCTATGAAATTTTTAGTTAGTTTCGGGAGCGTCCTCATTAGGGGCCGTCCATTAATCATGTGATGCTTTTTGAGCATTTTTTAACCCCCCCCTCCCCCTTGGTGAAACATGGTGAGGTTTAAGACTACCCCCCACCCCCCACCCCCACCCAACATCACGTGTATTTTTAGTATCTACAAAAAATCTTAACTTTTTTAGAATATTTTAGAAAAAATAAATACAACGTGATATCTTACTACACCCCCCCTCCCTCCTTGTGACATTTCGTGATTTTTGTCAACCCCCCCCCTTCAAGCCTCCCCCTTAGATTTAAGTTACCAAATAACGTATTAACCATGAATTCGCTCTACTCTCTTCATTAAAAGGAAACACAGTGAGCTATATGATACCTACTAACATTATTTTTATTTCTTTGCTATGTAAAATTAATGAACCGATCAAACGTAGCACAACAACTATTTCAAATGTAAAAATAATCGAATTATATTGCTAACGTTTTGGTTTCTGATTTCAAAAGACGCTATGCGATCTAATTTGCTTAATTACTATTCGAAGTGACCTAAAAATTCACGAAAAGAAAGCAAAATCGTGTTAACCAAACACGACTAAATTAATTACGAAATTCGTGTTAGGGCGAAACATTGAGTTTCGTTAATTAATGGAGTATAACAAAGGTCTCCATTATCAAAGATGTTAGAAAACGTATAAAGTTCATTGGACACGTGAGAAACCTTTTATGCGGCTTGAGATGCGCTCTGAATATTTAGGGTTGAATCTCATCAATATGGAAACGCATTAAAATTTAACATGCCCGCAAAATTCGATGTCTGAAGGTGCTGACGCCAGCCATTATTGGTTTGGCGTTGGAAGTTACTTTCAGGTTGCGATTGAAAAGATACCTACTACAACATTCTTCTTTGAATACTGCGTTCAATCTGATGTGATACTGTTTACTAACAAAATTGTAAAGACATTTTTCCATCCAAGTCGTGAGCGAGATTTAATAAAATTGCTTGCAAAAATCAAACGAACGATTGTTGATAAACATGTCTTTCGTTTTACTGCGTGACTTTGAAAAATCATTATCATTTTGAAATAAAACAATTTTTTCGTGTTTACTTGCGCTATAATCTGAACTTTTCTCGACGTTTCGAGGCCTTTCCAGGTCCAATGGTGACGGGTAGTTTTATTTCAATGTATAAATATCGCGCAAACCTAAGAACTAAATATTATAATAATTTTAATATAGCTTCTTCCATTTCTGTAATATCTGTTTTTTAATTCTTAGTAAAGCTATATTTTTATTTATGCTATATTTTTCATCAATTTTAAAATGAGTCCCGCTGGCTAGCCGTTTTATCATCAAATTTCGAAGCATATTTATTTTTAAAAGTTTGCCAGACAAAAAGGTTTTATCGAAACAAAATAATAGAGAAAAAAGACCTTATTGTTATTCGCGGACGAAGTACCAGTTGATTGCTGCAACTGACGTGAATTATTCATTGTTTTCAACTGTTTTTGACGTAACGAATCCACAAAAGCGTGAATGGACTTAGAGAGCGGGTAACTTTTGTTATACTTTTATGATTCAGTTTAGTTTTAATATATTCCACTGAAAATTATAATAGATTGGCCAAGAAATGGTTAAGCGGTTTCGAATAGTCCACTAGTGACCATAATAATCATGGTTTGTTTTAAGCATTACCTACTGGTGCTGGGAATTAAGCTAACTGTTCCGTATTAATTTGCTACAGATCGAATTGATCAAATATATTGTCATTTGAGGCACTGATCAGCACGATTTTTCCGTCAGGTTTGGTTTTCGGCCGTGTTACTGAGATCTCTAAATACTTTATTTTGGATGAAAATCTTTATCCGTACGAAATTACCTGTAATCGTCTCAAAGAGGCATAACGCCATCTAAATGCAAACGCAACTGGGCAGTAAAAGCGAAGGATACACAGAGGATATAATCATGCCTGAATTGAAACATTCCACTTTCTAAAGATGGTTCCATAAAATTTTCAGAAAATAAAATTCAAGTAAAGTTACCAACTAGAATCGCATCTCGTTAAGTCGGTTTTGTGATATTGGTAGAATGTTCCCGGAATATTGCCCGCTCACGTTGGCTAAGTATGTGGACTGTCCGATACAGCGGCATTCGATTGTGACACACCTCAGTACTCGCCACGGTGTAGTCTAGTTTTAAATTTTAGTACCAATTTTCGTTAGGTTTCGTTTTTAGTTATAAATTATGCACTAATGTATCCAAAGGTTACATTGTTATTAATACCATGTGGAATAAATGAATAATAATTATTGTTTATTGTACTTACGTGTATCGTCGTATTGTATTCCATGGAACTCGCTGAAGCACCGCTGTACCGCCGTGGTATTCCACGGCGTGGGGTCCCAGCATAGCAAACCGTCGTAGTACGCCGGGCAGTAGTTCCCCACCAGGACGTCATTCTTCGCCAGGCACTCCTCGGCTTTCGCACTAACATTCTCCAGCAAAATCTCCTGACCCTCCAACGTCTGTAGGTCCTCCAGTTTGACGCTTTATCTAACTCCTATTAATAAAACACAAGTCTCTTCTTTCCGATTCACACTGAGCCTTACAACACGCATATAAAAGTTTAAATACATTCAATAGTTTATTTCACTCGCACTTTTTAACCTTTAGCTTTTCCATGGTGGAGTAGTCGAGCACGATTCATTTAAACTCAATTACGTGTAAATTTCAAGTATTTTGTGCAGCTGAAGCGGCTGGTCTCAGCGTCCCCAGTAAGACTGTCAGCATGATAAGGGTGTTTGCACGCGGCTTGTGTTTTAACTTATCAAGTGATAAGACTGCGAGAGCAAACATCGGCGTCTATAAGACTATTTGCGTATCGTGCAAGGAACTCAACTTTTTCTCAAATTGCGTTCGTTCCATTTAAACTTTCTCGTCCTTCGATCTGAAAAGAGACATCTTTGATTGTAATTGCTTTCAGGTCGACGAAACTTACATCTTAGTTCAAACACAGTTTTAAATTGGCTTAAGGCTTTAGGCAATAAAAAGTTGATAAAAGAATGAGGAATGCTGGCGCAGTGAAGGTTACTTCGCAGTTCGTACTGAATGTTTGAGTTGAAAAATAGGTCGATGGTCGGTAAGGCTTGAGCTTAAGGTAAATACAGATATCGAGCATTGGTTATGTATGCACAACCTTATCTACGGAAATTAAAAATTGCTTTTCATTTACATTTACATGACAACTTTATAGTAAACCCCACTTTCTAATATAAAGGGTTTGGCTGAAATAAAATGCGGTGAGTCTTTCGAGGGACAAGCCCCTGATCTATGTAAATCAGAATTAGATTGTAAAAAAATTGAATCATAAAGCGTTATACTCGTAATAGATCTACTCCAGATTCTTTGGTCAACTCTGGGGTCCTAGTGAAAAGGGGGTTAAGGCTGAGTTGACCAAATAATGGAAAAAATATTTCATAGTGGTCGTTCCAGCCCGCGGGCTGAGATTACCACAAAAAAAATATTCGTAGTGGCCATTTCGGCCGGCGGGCTAAGTAAGGTGTGGGCTGAGTTGACCAAAGAATCCTCCTCCATATACTTAGATCATAGAAAATCAAAATTAATCTTAATTACTAAAAATCATTAACCAACTAACAAAGTACTTATAGCTATAATTTAGTACCTTTGTAATATATCTAATTTATTAAGGGGCTTTGATCACTGAGAATTTAGTGCCTTATTATAGTTTTAACTAGTAGACCCGCCACAGCTTCGCCCGTTGTATTTTCAATACAAACTTTACCATTCATTTTCACCCCCTCAGGGATGGAATTTCAAAAAATCCCTCCTTAGTGCACCTCTAGGGTACGCGAGGAATATCTCCTCCAAATTCAAAGGACCACCCGTTTAGGCTGTGCGTTGTCTATAAGTGGGTCACGGTACTGTTTTATAAAATACAAATTGAGTACATTGAACTAATTAATAGTCAATGTTTTTTATTTATTGAAAATGAATCAGATTTATTTGTAATCTATTTTTTTCACATCCGTCAACGTCAGTTATATTTTAGTGAGTAATACGATCAACATAATATCGGTTATAGACGTCTAGTGCTGAAATATTCAAGAGGTGTGTTTAGTATATTAAGTTATACTATACGAGCAGGTATTAAGTGTTGGGTATAAGCTGCACGCAGCGTGCATAGAATTTTGTATCTAGACTAAAAGCTTGTCTTCCGTTTGCTAACACTTAACATTTCGTAAAATTGTCCTGATCATATGCTTCTTATCTCATGATCGAACATAACGTGTCCCAGTAATTAATTCTAGCAAGGTGGTCAAGGTGACTGGACTGGTAAATCAACTTCCCTTCAACCTTAAATGTCAGTTGAATGTTCTGGCGACATCAAACATAAATGTGTTAATTACCTAATGTTTCCACTAGATTTTACAGCATTAACTTCTTTTGTGTTCAAGATTAGAATGCTATCCTAAATGTGAAAGTATGTGAAGATGTCTGGATGTTTGTTCCTCAGCCACGCGCAAACGGCTGGATGGATCTTGATAATATTTGCCAGAATATAGATCTTGGAATAAAACATAAGTAGGAAATCCATAAAATGTATTCCCGTGGATAACTTGCGCAAAAAGGCTCTGGAACAGCTATTGGATGAAAAACAAATCAGGATGGAAGGACGATTGCGTATATTATTACAATGTCTTGGATGGCATATGTGACGACGTCCAACGTAGGATCCGAGTATACAATTATACTTAGGCCGGATTCGTCACATATGAAGCATAACCTGAAATTCATATTTTATCATACTCTAATATGAAATGTGTAGTATCGCATAAGTCATAATTTAAAAGAATCCTACTTTAGCAACGAGTGTAATGAGGTTTTCTTCAAGTTCGCTGCTCTAGAATTCTTTAAGAGAAAGTTCAAATCCGAAGATATATTTATGTGAAGCAATTTCTTTGCTCTCGCATTATTAATGATGCTTGTTTACACTCAATTTTTTCTAGCGATCACATTTTTAAAAACTTGCTACTGTTAATGATAATTTTATATTACGGCGGATCGGCGGCGATATATTCAAAACGTGTGCGTTTTTAATTTTGTGTCTTAGAAGGTATTAACGAAAAGTATTTAAACTGTTCGAATGAAAATGAAGGATGAACATGAGGAGTTTTAATGAACACAGGTAAACACTGATACAACAAAGTAAATGATAAAGTTAGAAGAGCATCGCGACTTTTCAAACAATGAACTAATGGATAAGTTTGCGAGAGGAAAACTTGAGGACACGCGGGCCAATGATAAAAGGTTTCCTCTCAAAGTTATAACAAGCCTATCTATTAAATTAGTTTAGCAAAATTATGGTCGATAGCAAGTTATCGAGCAGCTGAGACGTCGTTATACAGGATTTAAAATCAATGACATTTATTCATTGGTGTTATTTCGTGGAAGTCTTGGGGGAGACCTGTTAAATGATGATGATGATGATGATCTTTCGGTACCGATTTGAATTAAATACTGCTGTTTATGTATTTGGGTCATGCACAGATTTAGGTTCAGAAATGTCCCTCCTGTGTCCGAAAGTTAGTTTACATTATGGAGGTTTTATGATATGGGTGTAGATAAATTATATAACATTATTATTTATTGATGTATTAATCTGTTCACTATAATCACTACATTTGATACCTGTAGGTTGGGCATACATTATAGACGATGCTCCGGATCTAACCAAATTGCAGTTTTAAAAATTACATGAGTATGCAAGGGCTGAAAGATTCAACATTTATTTAATCCTGGTCAGTTTTTGGTTTGCAACACCGTACAACTAATTATCTCGAAAGCTGGCACAAAACACTGAATACAAAAATAATTAGGTAGGCACCGAGTCTTCTTAATTTGTTGCAAATATTGAAAGACGTCGCTTTGTTTCAAACATCCATAATGCGAGGGTTAGAAGTAAAAATTAAGATGAAAGAGCACATAATGCGAGATGATTTTTTAATAAATAGGTAGTCAAATGATGCTCAGCACTGGTGAAATTAGCACAGGAAATTATTTAGAAAGAGTAAAGTATTAAGTTTTATTTTTGTCTTTTATTGACCGTACAGTCGACATCGTTAATATCGACGCGGACAATCGGTCAAAAATACAGTATAATGGCCAAAAGTACAGTCAAACTTTTGATTAAGTAAAGTAAGTGATAAAAACTAAACACATTCAATCGGAGGCATGGGAAAAAATATTCCCGCTCCTCCTACCGGAGTCTAATCGGAGTTCCGATTGGAGGACAGGGAAAGACCCTAATTATCTCGCTTTCGCAAGTTTCTCTAGTATAACTTTCTGGAATCTCTCCGGAATTGCTCTGGTATCTTTTTAGGCTGTCTTGTTGCATGATTCTAGCCTTGTTACTATTTTAATGATCTCGAAAATCTGCTCTGACAAGCTTATGTAATTTTACTAATAACTGGTGTGGTGGTTTACAAATTGTGCACCCATCTTGCTTATGTTATATAAGTTAGTTATCTATCCTACTAAGAATTTTGAAACCGTTCGTGTATTGTACTGAGGGTTGAAAGGAATCGTTATTGTGCCCCGAGGTAGCGTTTATCCCTTTCCCCATAAATACTCATTTTGTGAAGGAAAGGATATATGTCCTTATCCCTTTTTGGATACTAAATATTTTATAATCATATAAGATGTGATAAAGCTTTACCTCTCGGCTCTTGGCGGTAGTGAGTTCAATGCGATATGTTCGAGAATGTTGTAACACGTAGCGCTATACAGTACATCTCAGAGAATATCACAGGAGGTACTTCAAACCGTGGAAGCTTAAACTTCGATAGATTTGTTCATCTTACTTTTAAAAAGGAGAATTAGGTGAGAGATTTAATCACTTCTTCTTCGAAATTAGTACTCAGTAGAAGATCAGATTCCTAATTACAGAGAACGACTTTTTAGCGCAGTGGTAGTGCTACTAGCGTCTATGCCGGAGGTCGCAGGTTCAAGTACCGTTAGGGGAATACCTTGTGTGATGAGCACTAATGTTTGTTTGTACCCGAGTCATGGTAGTTTTATTAGTATTCGTATCTTTGTCTAGTTTGGAAACAGATCAATATATTACCATTATTACACATGAACTATTTCAAAGGCTAGTACCATAACACCGCCTACCTTTATAAGACTCTTATTCATTCTCTACTTTCTAAAGTTTTCCGGAAAATATTGTTATTCAGTGACATGATTGCCTATTGTTACCCTCGTTAGTTATTTATTACTGTTTCTCTTCTTTTATTTTTGTGGTGTTTATTAAAAAGCATTCAATCGTATTGTATTGTTGGTAGTTATAACAATAACATGGTATACGATTATCTAAAGTGACATCACATTCATGTTGGTAAACTCATATATAACGTGGCGCGTGTGCACTATATGGCTCATAAAACATAATTAATCACAGTCCAACCATACATATACCTTGTCCGCTATAAAAAAAGCGCTGAGCGACAGTGGAGGGGACGTATCTGCGCATGGGTACAGTCGCGCACGAAAGTGCTTGGCTATTGTTGAATAATTGATGTGTAATGTCTATTGGAGCACAATATAACGTACTTCAAAACTCGTAGCTACTTTGCAAATATCCTGGTATAAAAAGGTTACCTCAGAAAAAAATATGTTCTTAAATATAGATGAATTGAAAACCAGTTTTTTTAAGTCGGATAAAAAGACCGCTGTTGGTGATTCCATTTATATGGCCGCTAGTGCTCTTTTTACGAGACGCGACCTGTAGCCTCAGAAGGTTTCGTTGCCTCTGCAGTTCGTTTTCTAAGTACATTGTTTTAAATTACTTACTACAAAACCATCAGCTTATCTCTTCATAAAACATTCAATATTATAATTATTTTTTCTTTCGTTTTTATGCAGGACCATCGTGCAAAGAAACGTGCGTGACTGTATTTTGGGAGCGAACGAAACGTAGACTCTGTGCGGGAAGAAAAGCTCGACTGATGAACCAATAACGCGACGGCACAGGCATACTGCGCGTAATCCCCTCCTCACCTCATACCACCCACCAATCTCGGCAGTAAATCGACTACTGCGCAGCCCCCACCGCCGGCGCTCTTTTTACAGTGGACGAGGTATACATACAGGCGGAAGTATACATTCATCACCATCAGAGCGTTTTCAGGAAAAGAGTACATTTCCCTTTTTTTTGAATTTGGAATCTTTTTGTTATTCCTACCCAGAATAATGAATACTATCTAATTAAAAAACAGACTGTGCCTGATTATATTCCATTACTGACTTTTTTCATACAGTCAGAAAACTTAAACATTAAAATAACTATTAGTAAATTTAGGGCGTCTAGTCGGCGTAAAGTAGAAAAATCTATTAAAATCAATAGCGTTAATGAGTCTGAGTAAAGGTATAAAAATTCCAAATTTTGAAAAAAGTAAAGGATATCTTTGTTTCTGATAACGATGATCATTATCGATCTATATATGTTCCACTGCTGAGCACAGGCCTCCTTTCACGGCGAGAAGGACAGGATGAAGTATTAATTATCTCTTAAAAATTCATATTACGCGATATTTAAAAACTCTTATTTTCTTTTGCACCACATTGGTACTTCAAATAAAATAAAAAAACAAATTTTAGCGGGCATATAGCGTCACATAGTATATAGGTATATACGGTATGTATAACGGGAGATTAAGTTGAATGAGCTCAGAGGAATGAGAATTAGACTGCAATATCACGTCAACCTCATTAATGCATGTCGTCGTGTTACCAAAACAAAAATTATTTATTCACCAAACAATTATGTGTTCATATTTGTTTAATGAATATGCAAGCTATTTATGATTCATGGATACAGCGAGTCGTACGTCGTCGCTATTTTTAACATGAAAAGAACCTTTCAAAAAGCAATGCGTTTTCGTAAGCAATTTGGTTTTCGGGTAAAGGAAAAACCGGCTACCGTGTCCAAGGCAATGAAAGTATTTCACATGTAAAGCATTATTAACAGTACCTGGGTGACCGAGCTTTGTACGTGTTTTTTTTGGTACGAATTTTATTCGTTGATAAAGGGCTCCCAATAATAGTTTTCTCACAAAAGAAGGAACTTGAAAAAAAAAGGGAAAAGTAATCATCAGGACTCGAACCGGGGTCTTAAAGTTTCGGGACCGCCCGATTTCCCATCTGAGCTATTGTAGATGGTGGCGAAATTTACCTTCGTATTACAATGATATTGTAGCAGTTTTTCATTGCCTGAAAACACGAATAAAACTACGTTTTCTCAAAATTAAACCTAGCTGGATCGATTTATTGCTCCCGAAACCCCTGCATACTAAATTTCATGAAAATCGTTGGAGCCGTTTCTGAGATTCAGATTATATATATATATATATACTAGTGGACCCGCCACAGCTTCGCCCGCGGTATTTTCTATACAAACTTTATCACCCCTTTTCACCTCTTTATAAATGGAATTTCGAAAAATCCCTCCTTAGTGCACCTCTAAGGTACTCGAGGAATGTCTCCTCGAAATTTCAAACCTCTAGGACCACCCGTTTAAGCTGTGCGTTGTCTATAAGTGAGTCACGGTACTGTTTTATATGTATACATATACGTATATACAACAATTGCTCGTTTAAAGGTATTAGATTTACAAAAGCATTTTTGCGTAAAGACTACCCACAATTAATTTAGGGCAGCTAGAGTGATCAAATCTCCTTATTTCCTAAATTCACCGGAGGAAATTACCGCTCCAGATTCAGGGGAAAAATGGAAATGACTCGTTCACGTTTTATTATTATTTTATGAGATGTTTTGTTGCGTAGCATGAAATGGGGCATTTGTTTTTACAATCGTCCTGTTTATCATGTTTACAGCATGATAGTGTATGCAAGCAGAACTCGGTTTCATTCAACACCCAGACGGTGGTTACTTATCTTTATTTATTTATTTGCTAGCACTAAATTATTCTAGAAAAATGTCACAATCTGTCGCAGTTTGTAATTATTGCATGTAACTAGAAAATAAGAACATAATAGTAGTTTATGCAACGGTTGCATAATGATAGGCCTTAAAAAACTAGTGCGGTTTTATGAAACGAGCTTTTAGCGAGTTTCATAATAAGATCGCACGTGTGTTCTAAGGCCAAATTATGCAGAGTTGCATACATAACTTTATCTACACACATATTATAAATCCTCCATGATGGGTTCAGAAACAATATTTTCTGGCAACAAGTTATTTGTTGCAATCGTGGCTGCATATTTCCGATATCCGGCGCATTTTCACATCACACACACTCCGAGAAGACTACTTACTATTCATATTTTCAACTAAAATGTAAATTACAAACAACTTTTTCTATTCAATTCAACAAAATTCTACTTTCGTTCAGCAAAACGTCAACATAATGGCGGCCGTCCGTCAAGACCATTTTTTTTTTTAATCATAGACAAACGGATGAAGTCTCTATTCTCACGTCACTCGAGATCAAATATTGTGCAGTTTATATTAAAAAAACATACTGAATTGACGTTTCGTATCAATAACTGTTTTAATATCTATGGATACTAGAATAGAGACCCACTTGAGTTTGACAGCTGTTCCAAATTTAATCTCATTTCTTTACTAAAAACGATAAAGAAGTCATGTTATTTCTTCATCGCAGCACTGGTTTTTCCTAATTGGTTGTCAAAATGGTGGTCATTTCCTACGGTTTTTGATTAACCAATGGAGGTTTTATGATATGGGTGTAGATAAAATATTTATTTAAATGTTTTTGTGCTGTGTTATGAATAAATGTTTTTTTAGAATTCCGTAACAAATTCCTGAAAACACATGGACACATTTTTGGGTTCCGTAGCCAAATGGCAAAAAACGGAACCCTTATGGATTCGTCATGTCTTTCTGTCTGTCTGTCTGTCTGTCTGTCTGTCTGTCTGTCTGTCTGTCTGTCCGTCCGTATGTCACAGCCACTTTTTTCTGAAACTATAATAACTATGCTGTTGAAACTTGGTAAGTAGATGTATTCTGTGAATCGCATTAAGATTTTCATACAAAAATAGAAAAAAAAATCGGGTTTCCCCATACTTAAAACTGAATCTCAACAATTTTTTTTCCATCAAACCCATACGTGTGGGGTATCTATGGATAGGTCTTCAAAAATTATATTGAGGTGTCTAATATAATTTTTTTCTAAACTGAAAAGTTTGCGCGAGAGACACTTCCAAAGTCGTAAAATGTGTCCCCCCCGTGTAACTTCTAAAATAAGAGAATGATAAAACTAAAAAAAATATTATGATGTACATTACCATGTAAACATTATAAAGATAATGGTACGGAACCGTTCGTGCGCGAGTCCGACTCGCACTTGGCCGGTTTTTACAATTTTAATATTGAATCGTTTAGGAGATATTGGCGAAACAGAAAATGCTTCAACCCTGTCGCCCTTTATCTCCGAAAAAAGTCGGTGATAAGATTTACAAAGATGAACGGAAAACTACAACCGACTAGCTCTTTAGCTATAATAGTTCTAAAGCTAAGTTCTAAGCTGAGCAATTAGTTTAAGTTAGTTTAGTTTTAGTTACAAAATAATTATATCCGATAATAATAATAAGATATAATAGTAGATTGTTGCACCAAGCAGAAAGTGATTCATTATTGCGCCGAGTGTTAGTTTGGAGCCCGAACGCAAGTGAGGGCTATAAAAACACGAGCGCAATAACAGATCACTTGATGCGAGGTGCATAATCTGCTTTTCTTTCTACTACTGCAAAAAGATGGTAATAAAAAGTAAAAGTATAGTTAAACCCAACTAGCGGCGTAAAAAGCACCTGGTATGATGCACCCTTAGAATTTTTATATAGCCTATGACACTTGCACGTTCTCCCCGAATCTTAAGATACCCTATTTATTAAAATCGGTCCAGTCGTTCAGAAGTTAAATAGAACATCCGAAAATTTTCACAGAAAACTTGTATCTAGTCAATTCATTTTCATATTATGCCATTTTTTTTTAAATCGTTTAGTATCCTATACTATCTTATCAGCCAGTACTTTGAGCATAACATTTTAGACGGGGCATTCACAGTTCGATATGGCCGCCGACATGTGGACTGTCTTGCTAACAGTAAGTCCACAGAAAAGTGGTCAGCTGTCCCGTCGGACTGTGAATGGGCGGATTGGGTGGCTGGTGGTGTAAACTTCTTGATCAACTAACCAAAAAAAAATATATACAAAACAGTGCAAGAATGAATTTTGTATGCAACTTTATTGCTCTAAGCGAATAAGGGCTGCTTTGTGCTGAGTATTTAAGTCTATAATGATTAAATTAAAGCGTAGTAGGAAGAAATAATTATTTACATACTTCTAATCCGAGGACGTCCTCTGCAGGACATAATAATGTATTCCCCAAATCCACCACAATGGACGGTCGCAATTAGCGGAGTGCGGGCGCCACTCCACGTTGCGTCTCATGGACCGTGGCCTCAAGTTGAGAACCTTTTCAGTTCAAGGGGATACCAAGCCATATATCTTACATGTAAATACAATATCGTGGTAGGTATGAAATAGCGACGCGGTTCAGTTTAGGACACACACAACGAATCGTGGAACTGAAGCTTAGCAGGTCGGAAGCAGGCCCGTAAGCAGTATCACAGGAACCAAAATGGAAACCTTCACACCGGTGACCATGCGGCTAACGCGCGGCAGCCGCGCAATTTGATATGAAAGCTTCCATTTTAGTTCCTGTGACACTGTTTGCCCGCTTCCAATCCACTACCCTTCCGTTCTTAAGCCCTTCCATTAATCTTTAAGAGATCGCCCTCTCTCCCCAGCGGCCCTAACATGAATGACACAAAGATAAGATAGACCGTCTTATCTCTAAGTGCGTCTCTCTCACACTAGTGCCGACGAAAGAGATAGCTATAGAGATAAACGGGTTTAATTTATCTTTGTGTCATTTATGTCAGGGCCGCTGGCGATCAGTTTTACGAGCTAATCTTTACAAATAGTCGCACTCATATGCAGTTCATTAATGCATAAGTGTCTTAATTCAACGAGCATAAACCACTCGATAGGTAGGTGTATTTATTATTCACTAGAGAACCCGCCACAGCTTCGCCCGCGGTATTTTCCATATAAACTTTGCCCCTTATAGGATGGAATTTCAAAACTACCCCAAAATCAATTTACTACATTTTCACCCCTACAGGGGTTGATTTTTTCAAAATGCTTTTGCGGTGCGCCTTTGTTTTTTATTCAGAAGCCTAAATTCTCATTTTCATGTTGATAAGCTAAAAAATGATGCATTTCCATACAAATTGTTAACTCTTTTTTCACCCCTTTAGGGATTGATTTTTGTAAAATCCTTTCTTAGCGGGTGTCTACATTACTTAAAGAACACCTGTACAAAATTTCAGACTTCTAGCTCCAGTCGTTTTGGCTGTGCGTTGATATGTCACCCGATCAGTCAGTCAGCTTCTTCTTTTATATTATATAGATTTGTCAACCGGAGAATAGTGAAGTTATAATCGTAAAATTATATTCTGACAGAAAATATATCTCAAAATGTTCATCCTGTTTAATTAATACAGAACCCTTTATATGAGAGGTGATTTGCACTCAAGCGTCCCGAATGTCCCCTTGACACGTGATAAATGGACTTCCCCTAGCCTCATAATTCATGACCAAACATGTCATTACGGACAAATACCTAATTATTACAAAACGAACAAGGTGAGGTGTCCATTAACAAACACGCGACATTATCAATATTGTTTTTTAAATTCACTATTTAATAAGAACATTATTAATGGTTTCCTTTAAACACCAATTTTTGTGCCTGAATGGTCTCTCTCTATCTTCATACTTAGTGTTTCTGTGACTTCTAAAATTTGACCAGAATATACTAAACAACAAACAAACAGACCAACTCATAATTGAAGTCAAAAAACCGGACAAGTGCGAGTTAAACTCGCGTGGAGAGGGTTCCGTTCCGTACATGATTATCTGAAATTTACTAGGTTACCTTAAATACCATAGACTTCTTATAGGTTTTCCTGTAATCTATAGGCAAAGATCTATTTTCTGTATTTTTTTCAAAATTTTAGCCCATTTAGTTTCGGAAACAAGGGGGGGAATGGTCATTTTTGGCTATTTTCCTGAATAACTTCTAAACTATTTTACTTAAAATTCAAAAAAAATATATATTTAAGATCCTCACAATAAGCCCTTTGATTTGATATATCACACGATATAGGTGGCATAACTTTTTTTTAATTTTCTAGTTTACCCCCAAAAAGTGGCCCCTATGTTTTAAATTGTTGCGGTCACCAACTTACATATGTATACCAAATTTCAACTTAATCGGTCCAGTAGTTTCGGAGCAAATTGACTGTGACAGACGAACAGACAGACAGACAGACACACGAGTGATCCTATAAGAGTTTCGTTTTTTCCTTTTGAGGTACCGAACCCTAAAAAACGTACTAAATGTTTTTGTTACAGCATTAGGAGTTCTATTTACTTTCATATACAAAATTCTAAATAAAATAAAAATAAAACCTAAAAACATAAAAAGCACTCAACACAAATGGGGCAAAAAGCCGACTCGTACCACACATTTTGTGTATTTCAAACAAAGGCAAGGCTTGTGGTAAAACCCTTCAATACACCGCACCGGCATTGTGCACAAGTTGAATTCCGAGGTTTCGGCCATTTTCCCAAATACCGAAGTCATGAATTATATAGATATGAATTATGGCTTACAGTTCGTCCGCTCAAATTGTGTTTTTAATCATTTTGTATAAGTACCTAATTTTTTTCAATAAATTATAATTATAAAACCACTGTAAATC
The DNA here is from genome assembly GCA_947859335.1 of Tortricodes alternella. NCBI lineage: Eukaryota > Metazoa > Arthropoda > Insecta > Lepidoptera > Tortricidae > Tortricodes > Tortricodes alternella. Next base: position 9,044,577 of record OX401984.1, on the reverse strand, counting down.
AAAATATATATATTAGTCATCTGAATCCTCCGAACTTTGTGTATCTATTGCAATAGTTTCGCTGTTGAGATCAATGTCTTTATGCGAACGGTAATAGTTAGTCTCTTCTTTAATGGATTCTTCTTCTTCATTATTCTGAATGCTCTTTTAATTCCTAGCGAAATAACTATTCAGTGCGACGTTCCAATGTATACTGGGAGTATAAAAGTCATTGAAGTAACCGACGCCGCTTTTGGCTTGAAGCAACAGTTTCTTTGTGGGGTGGTATGTCAAAGCGTCCAAATAATTTGAACAGAGGAATTGTACCCGCTCCGCTGTATTTGCGGACGCATCACACACGCACTAATATTATCTGTACCATTACCATGAGTTGCGCAAACTGCTCTCGCTAGCGTAAACTGTCGCTCGGTCCCTTTTACTTGTATCGACACCAAGCAGCATTTCCGATAGATTTCGATAGCGAGAACGGTGTGCGCAAAGTCATGGTAAGGCTCTGGTAGGATCTGATAGGATCCTGCTACTCGTTATAATACCGTTATAAAGGTTATGGGTTTATATGAAGTAACTACAAACCAATTTATAAATAGCACTTAAAACAAAGTAGCTTATTCTATCTGTTCGCTTTAAACTTATAAATAACTAACGGACTTTGATGCGGATAACGCAACCGACCGAAGCTGGGCCGGACTGCTATTCATAAAACATCTGCAAAATCGGAGTTTTTGGAACTTTGGTATAATTTAGCAGTCTCTCCATAGTTAAAATATTCTCACCGGGGCACTCAGAAATATCGATTCCTTCATATCAGGATTTAAGGCTCGGGCGCGTCGCGTTTCGAACGCGGGCCCGCACAATTTGTAAAACAACAAATCAAATTGAGCATGGTACACCACAAAGTAGTGCGGGCCCGCGTACGAAACGCTTCGCGCTCGCGTCGCGCCGCTTTCGCCGCTAGACAACTCGGGCAGCGCGGCGCGGGGCGTGCGCGAAGCGGCGGCGACGCTCGCGCGGGCACGCGAAGTTGTATTTAATATGGCCGCCATGTCCAGAGGCACACTGAGGCGGGGCGAACACGTCGCGAAAGCGGCGCGGGACGTGAGCAACGCGGGCCCGCGTTCGAAACGCGTTGACGCCGCCGCCCGCCTTCGGTGTGCCATGTACAAATTGCGCGGGCCCGCGTTCGAAACGCGACGCGCCGCAACCGCGTTTGGTTTGCCCGGGCCATAAAGCTGGAGGTTTAATTTTAAACCATACTTGTTTCATCCCGACTAACGATTCAGATTCTATATGAAATTGTCACTCCAAATATAACTCAATATTACCAAGTATGCTTATACATATATTTGAAAAAAAAGTAACTGTCGAACAATATCTTCATACATATTATTATTTTCGAGGACCACGTCTACAACTCTCACTACATGCATTAATTACTGCGGTGCACTACTGTGAAGGCCTTTTGCACTTCACAGCTCTCTGTGTGTCAGCATCGAACACTGAGAATAAAGAGGATCACTTTACTGACGTGTGATTCAGTAACTCGCCAGCGACCCGCTCGACGTCGAGTCCCATATGTACTGGCATAAATCGGTTGTCTATGCCACAGAATAATCAACTTACAGTATTTTGTCTCGGCAGTGTTTTTGAAATAATTACCTGCGGCCGCTCGGTATGTAAACACGCAGTAGGGCTGCCCGCCGACTGTCTTTCTTGTGTTACGTATTCGATAATGCTATATTAAATTGTCGTAGTATCTTTTAATGAAATATTACTTAAAATCTAGTAAATTTTAATTTTAATTATTTCTACTTGGTTCATATTTCTAGTTTCAAAAGTTACTGTAAGTCAGTATGGAGTAAAAAAATGCATTTAATGTATTTTGCTTTTAAAATATCAAAAACATCAAACATTCTCGTGCCATAATTAGTGTTCATAGATTCGTGGCAACAAACATCTCACACTATCCATATCCGTACCCAACCGCGGCGTACTCGCGACTGTTGTGTACCGAAGTTTACCGAGATTTCGAAGGGCGTCGTTTCGGCTGTTTGTACGAAGATGAAAATAAAGTATTCCACGACTTGATTGTGTCTATGCTACAGTTGTTAGTTCGTCATCAAATCATTTTTAGAGAATCACATAGCTGGGGTGTAATTCTCTTAAATAACGCTCCGTCACCGAACTCACCGGCGAGCCTAACATGACCCGTCAGTACGTATAACCTATATGTTCGTGCGTGTCTTCAACGCTGGTCGTATTCTACGCAGCTCTGCAAAATACGTAGGTATCTAACTCCGCATAATGCTTACGAGCGCGCGGGTCAATTTATGATTGTTTGGCGAAATGAGAGACGAAATCATAGTATAAAAAGAGGAAGTAAGTTATCTTCATACAAACGCACCGCGCGCAGCTTGGATGTGTGCGCCAAAGTATCTATGCGTCGCTGCACGCACACTTAAACAAAATCTCGACCTGTTTCTCAGTGCGCCAGTCAGGGCTAACACCGCACGAGGTTCGCGCGTCGCGGCTTTTCGACACCGCTAAATTAATGAAAAATCTGTGATAATCGCAGGAGAACATATCGCTGTGTGTTTGGGTGTCATAATAATTCATCGATTCCAGAATTGTCTCTGTTCAGATTACCTACTGAACAGGAAAGGTAAGCAAGTCACTTATTCTAGCATATAATTTTTACTTGATGATGAGATACCTACTTACTTATTTTTTGTTATTAGTTTTCTATCAGACAGAGGAAGTAGGTAGGCCTACTTTCCCACTAGAATATATGAGGTACTTTTGATCTGTCAACCCTGAGACAGTAGGCAATTATGTCGCGGATTGGGCCGGAGATAGCCTACTTCCTCTCTTTATACAATGACGAAATGTTAGACGTTTGTTAAGAGAATAACATAGCTGGGTTGTGATTCTCTAACGTTTGCAGCGGCTGATCAGCGGATAAATGAAACTATGAATTTGAATGTGTTCCTCATGGCTGATCAGCCGCTGCGCACAACGCTGATCATGACTGTCTGTAGGTATATTTTGCGTAGGTGAGAACGATTTCAATCTTTACCTAATGTTGTAAGTATATTTATCTACACCCATATCATAAAACCTCCATAGTGTAATCAAAAACCGTAGGAAATGACCACCATTTAGACAACCAATTAGGAAAAAACCAGTGCTGCAATATTATTCCCATATCGTTTTTAGTATAGAAATGAGATTAAATTTGGAACAGCTGTCAAAACTCAAGTGGGTCTCTATTCTAGTATCCATAGATATTAAAACAGTTATTGATACGAAACGTCAATTCAGTATGTTTTTTTAATATAAACTGCACAACATTTGATCTCGAGTGACATGAGAATAGAGACTTCATTTGTGTGTCTATGATTTAAAAAAAAATGGTCTTGACGGAGGATCAAATTGCCACCATTATGTAGGTGTTTTGCTGAACGAAAGTAGAATTGTTGTTGAATTGAATAGAAAAAGTTGTTTGTAATTTACATTTTAGTTGAAAATATGAATAGTAAGTAGTCTTCTCGGAGTGTGTGTGATGTGAAAATGCGCCGGATATCGGAAATATGCAGCCACGATTGCAACAAATAACTTGTTGCCAGAAAATATTGTTTCTGAACCCATCATGGAGGATTTATAATATGTGTGTAGATAAAGTTATGTATGCAACTCTGCATAATTTGGCCTTAAAACACACGTGCGATCTTATTATGAAACTCGCCTATCGGCTTGTTTCATGAAAACCGCACTAGTGTTTTAAGGCCTATCATTATGCAACCGTTGCATAAACTACTATTATTAAATTCTGTTTGTTAATTTTACGTTTCTAAAGTAGACTAACTAGGTAGATTGTATTAATATTTCAAATATTTATGTGAAAACTTAAGAACTCACTAAATCATCGTGTTTCAGATATCCAATCCATCATGGTTAACAGATTGTTAAATTTAAATGTTACGCGTAAAAAGCTGGTTGATTTATTGCCAATTCAGATTTTGAAGCAGAAATATTCAAGAATCTTTTAATATTTTTGTAAATAGATGTGAAGCTGAAAAATTATATCTTAAATTAAAGCAATTAGAGTTGGCTTCTAATGGATTCTTCAAATCGATAATCGATTCAAACTCACCGAAGCGTAGCTATCGTACTGCTATTCAAAACCGTTTCGTATTATTTGTCCTTTATTTTTGTGGCAGAAATAATGTGACAAAAAGGGTTGACTGATTCACGTATTTGAATTGAAGATAATTTGACGAATCACCAGCGTAAAAATGTAAATATTTGTCTGTGTGATAAACAAATATTTTTACAGAAAATTCAGAGAGTGATTACAAGGGTTTACCACGATTACCGGAGGGCAATGGAGAGGGCTAAGCTCGGAGTTTCACTGCACGGTCGATTTAGAAATGAAGAGATCCGTAAAAAAACAAGAGTAACCGACATAGTCGACGGAGATGCTAATCTTAATTGGCAGTGGGTGGGACACATTACTCGTAGAAAGAACGGTGGTTGGAGCCGACGAGCAGTGTTGCCAACTCCTGTAAATTCGATTCCCTATACTCAATACAATATCAAAAGTCGCTATAAAGTCGCTAAAGGGATTCTACCAGGAGCGGAATCAGGATTTTTTCTGTGAGGGGCACGAGAGGCTAGTGGTGGTAATTTAAATACATATAGAAATAATAATCATGAATTAACTAAAACGTAAATTAGAAAAAAAAATTTGTTTAGACGTGAATCTTTTTTGAAATATCTAAAGCTAGAGCATGTACAACTTTATAAGGGTCGAGTTAATAAAAAATCTATCTATTACTGGCCCTAAAAATGTTTGGTTTGTACTCCAAAAGTCGCCAGATAAGTCGCTAAATTATTTTTGTCGCCAAATCTTTTTTTTGTCGCTGTTCCAATCAAAAGGTGCCATTTCTACTGACAAAGTAGCTTAATTGGCAACACTGCCGGCGACTTCTTAAGTGGCAATCGCACAATAAAAGGCGCATGCACACCCACACCGTGGACTGACGACCTGGTGATGCGCTCCGCTGGATGCGAGCAGCACCGGATTGGTCGTTGTGGCGACCATCGGGGAGGTCTATGTCAAGCCGAGGGCTGTAGCATAATATAAAGAGAAGGGAAGTAGGTTATCTTCATACAAACGCACCGCATCGCCGCACGCACGCTTAAACAAAATCTCGACCCGTTTCCCCTTACTAAGCGGGTCGAGATTTGTTTAAGTGTGCGTGCGGCGACGCATAGATACTTTGGCGCACACATACAAGCCGCGCGCGGTGCGTTTGTATGAAGATAACCTACTTCCCTTCTCTTTATACTATGGCTGTAGGCTTAAACGATAAATGATGATTACCACGATTTTGTTATGCAATTCAAGTTAAGTCATAAAAATTAACTCGCTAATTCGTACTACCATTATGTAAGTATTGTAAAGTTTCCGTTTAGCTGTCATCTGTTTTGATTTTTTATTTTATTTATATAGACACACCAACAGCTTACAGAATAAAACAAACATACATTCAATGTCACCATGTCAACATACAAACCTACACAACATGATGAATATGACATTCAATGAATTCAAATTAAATGGAATTATAATTGAAGACTGATTGCTTCTGGGGAATCAGCAATACGATTTGTAATATTTCATAGTCATATTTTTAGTCATTAGTTTGTCGTTTTGTTTACATACTGTTTATATTTACAGCCGTCTGCCTCCATCTCATTATCCAGCTGAACATCAGTGTTGAGGCTCTGTCCAGCATTAAGCTGAGCTGGCTAGCCTTTTTTGGCTTTATCCTATCTTATCTTAGAGGGTGGGGTCCTTGCGGATACACTTCGACCCTATGGGATCTTTTGTGTAATTACCCCTTTCCTAAGCACTGTTCAATAGCATTCTCCACCACTTCAATGAAGTGACTTGTGGAGCGCAGTGGTAGTGCCTTGAATTCCTCTGGTTCTGGATATCCATTGCCAAGGATGTTCATTCTTAGTCTGGCGAGGGCGTCACATTCACACTGGATGTATTTCATTGTATCTTCCTCTTCACCACTCATTCTACAGCTTGTGTTGTCAGAGAGTCCCATCTTGGCTAAGATAGACTTAACCCCGAGTCACCCGTGAATACTCCGATTATGTATCTGAGCTATTTACGGCTTTAGTTTAGTACCTAATCTTCGTCGTGATCTATTTTTTTTAACATTTAATTCATGTGATTGTAAGTGTACCTAATGGATATTAATCGAATACATTTACATTCTTTCTATTTCTGGCGCCTCATTCGGGAACGCTAAGTGATTCTGTAGCGACTCGTAGGCCAGATTTCTCTTTCCACTCTTTCGCACGACGCGAAATGCGTAAGAGCGAGATGAGAGATCTGGCTTACGAGTCGCTACAGAATCACTTAGCGTTCCCGAATGAGGCGCCTGATAATTGTAAAGAATTTACTGTCGACGAAGTAATTTTTTCCTCTCCAACATGGTGGACTATCTGTATGGGCTATGGGCTGATCACCTGTCACCATACGGTTCATCATACCATCTTACGACTAATTAATCGAACGTGGCCACAAGTAGTCTTGTGGCTCTGCCCACCCCATTAGGGATTTCGGGCGTGATGCTATGTATGTGTATGTGAAGTAATTTTAGGTTATAAAGCAATAACAACCCAATTTTAGCGTAAAACAGTCGTTAGGGAGCGATAACTTCATAAAACACATTAAGCCGGCGTCGCCGACATAATGTTTAAGCACATCCTAATCCCTAAATATACATATTTTCCTGTTTACTCCAAATTTTCCAGTGAAGAATGCGATGCCGTGCACAATTTAGTGTATATGTATTGTGTTAGAGTGTTTTTAGTATAAATTTTATAAAAAATATGTTTTCGTTAATAAAAGACCTTTAATAAGTTTAACAATTTAAAGCCCGTGCACGATAAATTTTCATATTTTCTATTTATTTTGAATAGCGAAGATTTATGTTTCGTCATGCCATCAATAAACCTAAATAAAATACACACTATTAAACAAATACAAAAAGGTCTCGATGTTTCTAACTCAAAGGTGTACAGATTGATTGATTATAAAAAAAAACCATTTAGGTAGATGTTCTCTTTTAAATCTCAACGATACACAAATATCACGTTTCCAAAATGGCGAGGGAAGTTAGGATCTTTGGCAAGTTGTATAATGTAATGGTATTCGTGAAGTCAAGAAAATTTAATGTCGACCCTTAGTACTTGAAAGCGTAGTGCTCTTCCACGAGGCACTTGACCACGGAGAGCCGGGAAATATGCTCTCACCGAGTGCCGAAAATTCTTCGACTTTTGAAGGGTCACCCGAAAAAGAACGTCTAAAAATCACCGAGATAGATAATTTTGAAGGCAAAAATGTAACAAAGGTATGATCTATTTAATCAGTTTTGTTATTCCTGTAAGTATGTACGAGTAATAAAAAATGTCGTTTGTGTCTGTGGGTTTGGAATCATTTGGACTTGGAGGTACTGGACATCGTTTTTAGGGTTCCGTACCTCAAAAGGTAAAAAGGAACCCTTGTAGGATCACTTGTTTGTCCGTCTGTCTGTCTGTCTGTCAAAACCTTTTTCTCAGAAACGCGTGGAGGTATCAAGTTGAAATTAATATTAAATACTCAGGTCTGCAATCTCTTGAAGCTATGAGAAAATCAACCTTCTAAGTCACCGCAATCAAAAGATATGGCCGTTAATGTCTCATATTTTGATACTTTTAAGGGAATCCAAAGGGAATCAAAACCTATAGGGTACTTCCCGTTGACCTAGAATCATGAAATTTGGCAAGAAGCAGTGTCTTACAGCACAAGTAAAGGAAAAAGTGCGAAAACCGTGAATTTGTAATTACATCATACAAAAAAAAAAGTTAAACGGAATAACCTTTTCATAGTCGTATCACACTCTACGATTGAACGGAGATGGGAGCTTGCGAAAGTTATTTTTTGTCTTATTTCATAGGTTGTAAATGGTTACCCCGTTGTTAAAAGCTATTCTTTTTCTTTTTTAGGGTTCCGTACTTACAAGGTACTGTTTCTTTTTCATACGTAATTGCGGAACCCTCGGCGCGCGAGTCAGGCTCGCACTTGACCGGTTTTTTTACTTTGGGCCGTTAAGTTTAACTTTTCTTCTTTAGTAAGATATTAAATACCGGTATAAAGGTATAAAGGTAAATAAAACAGGAACAATCTTTAAACAAATCGATCTAGTCCCAAAGTAAGCTCTAAAGGCTTGTGTTATGGATACGACGATATACACACATATATAAATAAATACTTAGAAAACATCCAAGACTCAGGAATCAACATTCGTGCTCATCAAACAAATGCCCTTACCGGGGATCGAACCCGGGACCGTAGCTTCGTAGTCCGGGTACTACAAACTAGACTAACCGCGTCGAGAATTGACTTAAGTTAATGAGTTAGTCTAATTTAACTGACTGGCTGCGATTGAGTTTGCGAAAAGTTTCCTTTCAAATAAAGCGTAGCCTCATAAACTTCCACTACGGCTTAAATAAAACTCTTAGAACTTTGTCATAACGAGGACAAAATGATTATAGAAAGTTTTTAATCGCGGTTCTAAACGATGAACAATCTTAATGCAAATTCAAATTGGAAGGTAAACTTTTAACCTGTATTAAATTCGAAAGTGAAATTCGTTTGGATTCCATTACAGCTCCGTAATTTCGTGGTTCAATACGGTTCTTTAATTAAAGGTTAATTGTTTCAACATTACATTCAGTGGTATGGAATTTTGTTCATTTCTAAAATAAAAACCTGCTTGCGAGGGCTTTTATGAAACCATAAAGCTTACAAATTGATATTCAAACAAGAAAATTATAAAGGCCGTGGTGGATAATTTTCGAAAATATTAAATTACACTGGATCGCAGTAAATTAGATTTTGTATTTATATTTGTGTTATACTAGGTATTTTAACCTTAAGCGGGCCCCATTCATAAAGATACGCTACGTAACTTTCAAATACAATTTAAGAGGACTGTGAACCAATGGCAAAAATCAGCCTTTTCATACAAAAGGCGATAACGATATCCACCCCTTAAATGTTAACCGATGTTGACCAATTTTTGATAAGTCGTCATTCAGACCAAAATCTAGGTCTATACGTTAAAGCGCCTCAGCCCGGGTAAGGGTTAATTTTACTTGCGCTTACAAAATAGCCTTCCGGTTGCAACAACCACTCAATTCGTAATTTCGACCACACACAGTGAATAGAGAAAACTAAGCTTTATTAAACACATTGCTTTTTCCAAATTATATTTTCTTAAACAGTCTTGAAACAATTCAGATTCGAAAGACATTTGCAAATTGCTTTAATACAGTCATTAAAGCAACTAAAGGAGGGGTAACGATAAGCTAAGAAAATTGGCCCCAATATGACCAAAAAAATTCACTATTTTTTTTTACCCATTTCTTATTGTTTTAGTAAAATACAAGACACCAACTTATCGCTACAATAAATTAAAATTAAAATTGAGTACGTTTTCTTCACGAGAAACATCAACAAACTCGGTCAAAATACCATTTTTGGTCAATTGCGCCTTTTTTATATTGAGTTGTTTTTAGATATTAGCGCATAGTGATTTTTTTATATGTTGTTCTTAAGAATATAAAAAATATAAAATACAAAAAAAAGAAATTGCTTCCAAAATGCACTCATGTCTAAAAACAATTCGATATAGTAAAAAAGGGGCAGAATTTACCAAAAATGCCATTTCGACCTCAGTTTGCCGATTTTTCTCGTGCAAAAGACGTACTCATTTTTAATTTAATTTATTGTAGCGTTAAGATAGTGTCCTGTATTTTACTAAAACAATGAGAAATATGTAAAAAAAATAGTTAAATTTTTTGGTCATATTGGGGCCAATTTTCTTAGCTTATCGATACCCCTCCTTTTTATTATATTGTAATTATTTAATGGAATCCAGAGCAATAAAAAACATACCAATTTAGGTTTCAGTTAGCAATTGGAAACTCACTTGACACCTGATCTGTGACTTGGATCTGAAGTCACCGGTGAAATGCTAAAAGCAAACAACCCTCTGACAGTTAGAGTTAATTAACACTATTGGTTAACTGGCTCTCTTCGAGTATTTGAGGAGGATTTGTGCACTAACTTTTGTGCCAGGAGTTGAACATTCATAAAAACATCGAAAGTAATAATGATGGTTGACAACGAACGATGAAATACAGTTAAAAAACAAACAATTTTCTACCTCTTACCGTTTCTGAGCTAAATGCTTCTGACAGGCAGACGGATGGAGGGACGTCGTAGGCTCGGTAAAAGATCCCTATATAGGTAAAGCATTAAAAAGCTGGTTTAAAAAGGTAAGTTAAGGTTCATGACTATATATTATGTTTGTAATGTAGGTATTTTTTTGTTAAAATTCTTGAAACTGCTGTAGCACTAAATCACTGCTGTATTGGAATTTAATTATATAATTTCCTTGAAGCTCACGTTTATACAAACAGACCGAATTATTTTATACAATATTAGATCAATTCATAAAACTCATTAACGACATTGAAGGACCGTTATCAGCGGTATCAATTGATTCCAAATTTAATTATGGCTTCGTTGGATATTTCACTGATAGTTCAGAAATTATATTTCCTATGTAGATACTTTCATATTTCTGAGTCTATACTATTTCCATCGTATAATCTTAATTATTAATTATTTATCTTTATTTTGCAATTAATTTAGACCATATTAAAGAATATTTGTAGGTAGGTATGCAAGATTGAATGTTGGTATACATTGTAATTGTAATACGGTTTACGTGCGTGTTAACCTTTTGACCGCCAAGCATGTGTGAGAGTAACACGAATTTCAACTTTAAGTCACGGTAGTGAAGGACTTTTTTACCCTGTATCCGCTGACGGCTGCAGCGGACTGGGGCGGTCAAAAGGTTAAGAAAGGTCACAGCTTGTGGTCGCACAAATCAACTAGATACAAAATACAGAGAACAAGAGGCAAAATCCAGGAACGCAATTACGTTTAAGAAATTTATGAAAAGTTCGTATTGAACCTTTGTTCACATTTTTCTCTTAAAGACTTTTTATTGTTTTTTTTTTTATGGCAATTGACTGACAAACCGGCAGACCGCCCACCTGATGGAAAGTGGTCACCACCGCCCATGGACATCTGCAACACCAGAGGTGCTGCCAATGCGTTGCCAGTGTAGGGAGGATGGGGAATGGGGATGGGATGTGGATGAGGGAATAGGCCTCCGGATCTCGTCACTCACCGTACGAAACGCAATAGCAAGCTATTACTTTATGCCGATATTCTGTGAGAGTGTGGTGCTACCCCAGTCGAGCCGGCCCATTCGAACAGTAATCATCTAGTAAGGATTACTGTTTTGCTCTACCACTACAAAAACTGTAACTACTCTTATGAACTGGAAAAATAATTTAAATGTACCTACATTAGTCGCGTTTTTAGGATTCCGCAGCCAAATGGCAAAAAACGGAACCCTTATGGATTCGTTATGTCTGTCTGTCTGTCTGTCTGTCCGTCCGTATGTCACAGCCACTTTTTTCCGAAACTATAAGAACTATGCTGTTGAAACTTGGTAAGTAGACGTATTCTGTGAACCGCATTAAGATTTTTACACAAAAATAGAAAAAAATAAAACAATAAATTTTGGGGGCTCCCCATACTTAGAACTGAAAGTCAAAATTTTTTTTTCATCAAACCTTTACGTATCAAATAAAGCCGTGTGTATTTCAAGTATTCATAATGTCTCACGAAAGTTTTAATTCGACAATCAGTTATGATCATGGTTATTACTATAATACTCTTTATAATCACCGTTATGTTTATTTGACTAAAATGTTCATAATAGCTGACTCGAAAATTATCCAAAAGGAATTTCTAATCTTGCTATAATCCTTTAAGATAAAGTGGTTCAGCGCTGACGTCGGAAATCGTCACCAGGTTAAACGATGCGGTGAGTAAAGCCGTAGTTCAAAGAAATAAGTATTTGCCTTTATGTATGGTAAAGTTGACATTATTGTAAGACTAAACATTTCATTTAAGTAACTGTTATATAATAAATATAATAATAATAATAATAAATCAGGGGATAATCCTTTACACAAATCGCTCTAGTCCCAAAGTAATTTAGAGCTTACTTTGGGACTAGAGCGATTTGTGTAAAGGATTTTAGGCTTGTGTCATGGGTACTAGACGACGATATACATACTTATATCAATCAATCTCAATCTTAGCCCATTGTGTCCCACTGCTGGGCAAAGGCTTCCCCCCTCCGTCTCCACTCCACCCTTTGCTGTGCCACCTCCGGCCAATTGGGCTGGTAGTCATCGAGATCCTGCCGCCACCTCATTCTCGGCCGATCAGGCCTTCGACGGCCGTCTGTTGGAACCCACTCGGTGGTAATTTTCGCCCATCGGTCCGGGTCCATGCGACAGACGAGTCCAGCCCAGTTCCACTTCAGCCTGGCAGTCGCAGCACCAACGTCTGCAACCCCTGTTTTGGAACGCAGCTCTGTGTTTCGGACGCGATCCGTCAGTTTATCAACTAGAATGCTGCGCTCCATAGCACGTTGGCAAATCCTGAGTCTAGACTTCTGATGCCCGGTCAAAGACCAAGTCTGAGCACCGAAGGTAAAGATAGGCAGGATACACATATCAACGAGCTTGCGCTTCAGGGAAAGTGGAAGCTTTCCCTTCATTAGCTCCTTCATGGACCAGAAGCTCCTCCAGGCATTTTCGATCCTACGATCGATTTCCTTTTCCTACCTGTTCTTGAAGGAAACAACCTGGCCCAAGTAGGTATACTCGTCAACATAGTGTATTTCCTGCCCATCCACTTTGACCCTGCGTTTCGCGCCATTAGCCATGACTTGAGTTTTTGACCTATTCATTACACGTTTCAGATTAAGTAATTTCCAAACGCATGGACAGTTTGACTTTATTGTTATACCTTATTCAGAATAATTCAGAACAATATAGGTAGGAGCTATGAAAACTCTTCTAGTAGCCCTAGATCATATTATTTTAATTTTAAAAGAAAAACTAATATTATATCAGCTTTATCCCTCAAATTACATATTTATATAGAGAAATAAATACTTAAATACATAGGAAACATCTGAGACTCATGAACAAACATTCGTGCTTATCAACACAAATATTAGCCCTAACCGGGGATCGAACCCGGGACGCTAGCTTCGGAGGCAGGGTCACTCCCAACTAGACTAACCGCGTCGTGGTCGTGGATAATAATAGGTAATGAAGAAATAATGGATAATGTAATCGCCTCTTACCAACCGAAAGATGGGCAACGTCCTTCGAGTACTTCCATAACCAACTACGGTCGCCAACCCACCTGCTAAGCGTGGCGACTATGTCAAATCCCCCCACATTCGGAGGAAGCCTATATCTGGTCCTGCAGTGGACGTTTTAAGTATAATGATAATGATGATGATGAAATAATGCATTTCATTTGATAGTTAATCCTTATTAGAATTTAGGAAATATTTTCTGGTTAATTACTTTCCAGAACTAATAAGATGCTATAAGATGGTTATATGAGAGGCAGGTCATATTTCCATTTGACTAACTTGTGTGTGAATGCCGCAAATTTTGTAGGTTTAGTAACTAAAAATAATATTCAGCAAACATCATAATTATAACAACACCAAAAGCAAATTTTCCACTTATTCATAAACTTAATGTTATTTTAATTATATGATTAATTCAAAAGGTGCCACCTTAACCTTAGAGTTGAAAATTCGTTTTAAACTTTCAACAAACAATGGGTAACTTTCGGGACTCGACTCAAATAACATTAAATGTTTTTTAGGGTTCTGTAACCAAATGGAAAAAAACTGAACCCTTATAGATTTGTCATGTCCGTCTGTCTGCCTATCTTTGTGTTTGACTGTCTGTCTGTCCGTATATCACAGCTATATGGGCTAGAAAGTTGAAATTTAATAATTTTATCAATGTCTGCTGGAAGTATCACTGTCAGAAACACATACATTATATTCCTTCCCTAAATGGAAGGTCTAGTGTAACTGAATGAAAATCTCTACATTGGTCGGTTTTCGTTTTCGTTACGTTTCAGACTACCCATTTGATCAGTAATTGATGTGTAACATCTTTCCTCTCGATTTTCTGCAATCTGTGAAAGTGATTTCGTGAAAAGGGACGGAAGTGTGTAACAGGAAGCCGGGGAAGCGCGCGCTATTTGATTTGACCGACGAGCGCGCGCTATTTGATTTGACCAATGAGCGCGCCGCCAGCCAGCAGTGTGTGCGTGTGTGTGCATAGAAGGAAAACTCATCAGCTGTGCCCTTAACCAATAGTGTTGTGCATAAAGTGTAATGTTATATATACTTTTGACTTTTTACTATAGTATCAAGCAAGACGAAAGAGAGATTACCTAGTTTCAGGATAATATAATGTTAATTTTGCTTATTACCAAGGTGAGATGTCAGATGTTACACATCAATGATGATGTGACATCATATGCGACTACTGTAAGGCTCGCTCTTTTTTTTTCAAAAACTCTATTGATTTACTGATATTGATCCGATAATTTTACTAACCGATGTTAATAAATCCAAAAACTTGAAGGAAGTTTAAGTACTTATTTATACAATACGTACCCGTGGAGAGCACGGGCGGGTCGCTAGTTATTAATAAACATTTTATGTTCGGAGCTGAGTACATATAATTATAAGTTTTCATGAGTTTCTTTGTGTGTTTGATACGTTTATTATCTTAAGACACATGCAAACATAAGCATATGTTACCAAAATGTAAGGCATATTGTATGCTTTCCCGCAATGTGGCAAACTTAGTTCTAAATAAGAGCTAATGTTAAGAGCCTCTAACACCCAAGGCTAAGAGGGGATGTTAGCAGCCAAAGTCGTAGATAAGCCTGACTTAGTTCATAGTTCTAGCCATCTAACTTATCATTTCAAACTTGACCTGTTTCCGGAGTCTAATGGATTTAGTTCTCGCTTTCCAGTAGCCTTACGTAACTAGCAGCTGTCTTGCGGTTCACTTAACATAAAATCAGTACTTATAGGCAAGACATCGTTTTTGTTAAGGGATTTTACATTGTCCTATGTTCTTACTAGTTACAAGAAATTGAGTAAACTTAATGGAACATTTACACTGTAACATTCTCAGGTTATTTGACGGTAGGCAAAAATAACAACAAAAAATACTTTTCGTAGGGCACATATGTTATATTGTTGTCTAATAAGAATTCAAACACTTCTAGATTATTTATGTTATTTGTAACTAAAATATAAAGTTAGGTTTAATTTGCATTCGAAGATGTACAATTTAAAGTTGATATTTGAATGATTTATTTAGGGACGAGTTGATACAAGGAATAGCTTTGCATTCTTTATGCTTCATTCATAATATACCTACTGCAATTTCTAGAAACGAATGTGTCTGCATTGGAGATGTCACGACGTTGCACTGAATACGAGTGGAGGTTAGGTTAGGGCATTGTCACAATGGAAATGTTGGGATAATTTCTAGATGCCATAGATATTACATAAATATATACATATGTATACATTACAACACTTTGAATGAATGAAGATTCGCTTTAAAGTGTGAACACTTGAAATGGTTTGGCAACTCAATCAATTTTAATTGATTTTGTGTTTGACCATCGTACCCGAGTTCCTTACACAATAGGTAATTTTGATTTCATAAAGATTTCACGCGCTTTATTCTAGTATCATAGTCACATATCCGTGACTACGTTACTACCATTAACTACTTTACGGTTTTCGATGCAGTTTCATCGTCATTTAGATTTCTTAAGGACGCTTTCAATGTGTATTCACTGCCGCGAGGACACACACACCACCATTTTGTTTTGTATTGTTTTTAATTTATATTTATGTTACTCTGTGTGTCTTCTATGTTAGTGAATAAATGTTTTTCTTCTTCTTCTTCTTCTTCTTATATTGCATCAGTGTTCAAACGCTTTTGAGTATAAGGTGCCAATCCTGAAAGACGTCACATCCAACTCCAACAAAGTTCTACCCGTTAATGGAAAGTTACCTTGTAGCACACAAGTTCTATTACCCGAACACAAACTTCGAACAAAACTTGATAAAGCGCTCATGGGTTAATTTCAACCCGACCTTTTGTGCTGGTATTTCCTTCAGCAAATTCAATGCATTTTACCTTAAGCTCCCCGGTTCCTCTCAAGTCGACACAAAAGCGTGCACTAAAAGTTCGATCATATTGCAGCGTGATGGCGGTAGCAGCGCGGCGCGTTCTATCTCGCTCACACCAATGCAATACAACATAATGGCGTCGCATCACGCCTTAGTAACCTGGCCTTTGAAATTTTTTAAGAGGCCGTACGAGCGAAAGATTTTTTGCAAAGTTTTCATAATTTATTATGTGACTAGCCTTATTATTTTTCTTATTGTTCTTAGAGCGGGTTTTATAAAGATCTGTTCGTTAAATTATTAACCGAAAAACCGAAGGAGGAGGTTCTCAATTGGACGCGTATATTTGCTTTTTTTTTTATGTTCACCGATTACTCGGAGATGGCTGGACCGATTTGCCTAATTCTTTTTTTAAACGATAGGGTATTTCTCGAAGTTGGTCCCGATGTGATCGAAGTCGAGATCTGATGAGAGGATCTATGAGGAATCGAAGGAACTCCTCAAATATTATAGGCACGCATATATAAATTTTGATATTTTCTTTCAAAACTCAAGCAGTTGCGTTTCGAAAACATTATTTGATGAAGTGGAACTGATGATGAAGACCACGGGTGACCACCGGAACTCCTCAATGATGAGTATTTCACGGGTGGCGATTAAATTTCTGTAGGTTGGAAAGCAACTTATGCTCATAAAAATACATGTGGTAAAATAGAACTGGTGATGAAGAACCAGGAGAACTCCTCAACGATTGACGTCTTTGCATCTTGGATAGCAACATTTTGTAAAGGATGATGATCAATTGGCATTATGCTATTGTTACTTGATGTAGTAAATGTGTGTCATTAAATCACATATCGTAATCACTAAAAAAAGGGATTTTTTTTAAATTTTACTAGTAAAAAAACAGACTTCAAAAACCCTTTGAAAAGTAAGTTATAATGCTCTTCTTAAGTAAATTACCTAGAAACGTCAGATATATTGTTGATTATCGTGTTGATTAGTTCATTTAGTCTAACGGGACCTTTATAAATCCTGGCTTTTATATTAAAACTGCTAACTAACCAAAATAATAAAGATCACAATCACTGAAGATAAATATTCGTGCTGAAAGTAACTTTGCGCGTCGTCCAAAGTGT
This sequence comes from Tortricodes alternella, assembly GCA_947859335.1. Taxonomy (NCBI): domain Eukaryota; kingdom Metazoa; phylum Arthropoda; class Insecta; order Lepidoptera; family Tortricidae; genus Tortricodes; species Tortricodes alternella. Next base: position 9,027,179 of record OX401984.1, on the reverse strand, counting down.
AGGACATCAAGGCACAATACTCTAGTAATGAGCGTCATTATCTCACCCTATACCGTATTCGGCACATTACCTCTCGCTACTCCTAACTATATAAAGTCCAACTTTTACATATAAGTTACTTGATTCCAGCCACAATTGCCCTTTTTAGAGTTCCCGCAGGGATCAACGGGAATTACTGAGACAACAACGTCCGTCCGTCCGTCTGTCAGAGGCCTCTAGCTCAGCAACGGTAAGAGAAGGTTGCAATATGGGTCGTTATTGTTTGAATACCAGTAAATAATAAAAAAATATCAAAAAGTTTTCAGTCTGAGAAGGTCCCCATACATTGATACCCTACAAATTGACTGATTTTAGACCAATTTTGTTCCAGCTGTATTTCTATAACAGCTTATGTTTCAGCAAATTTGGCCTGACTTTAGTCTAATCTCCATAGTCTAAAAACAAATATCAGTTCTGTTATAGAAATGTGAAAAATATATTGAAATAAAATCAGAAAATTACCGCTGCAGCTTAATAATCTGCCAACTTCTTGTACCATTCTGTTCTTATATCATTAACATAAAGTCTATTATTGATTGGTTGAGAACATACTAAATTAGCGTAGTACGAAACCCTCGGTGCGTGAGTTTGACTCGCACTTGACCGGTTTTTGTTAAATTCGTAAGAATTATGAAATGTAACTTGTTTTGTGATTCTGCTATAGGTACCTACTCCTTGTATGTCCGCTTGATCACGTCTCTAGTATATTTCTTGTTTATTTATTTCATGCTAGGGATTTCAACAGCACAGAACAAGAAACAATATGACAACTAATTAGTACCATAAATATAGCCAATTATAGAAATCCACATTACAGATGTAGTGCATAATTAGTTTCCATCGTGTTTTATCGGAAAAGTTCGTATTTATCGTGCTCTCTCAATTAGCTTCGGCAGGCCCCCAATTCTCGGCGCATTTGAGATAATCTAACAATCGAGATTAAACGTCAGTGCATACAGTCATTTGACGCAACTGTATGAATCTGACGTTTAATCTTGCAATCGACATTATCTCGAAGACACCGAGAATTGGGGGCCAGTAGCCATCATACCATGCTGTCATTTTTCGTTTTGACATTTGGCAGTAAATAATAAAGTTTCATATTAATTAATATAAACATGTCACTCATTTAATACAATAATTAATTGACACTTCGGGTCCCGTCGTCTTCCGATTGAGATCCGAGTTTTACCGATGGAAACATATTATTCACTATATCTGTAAATATAAAATACAATTAACAACAGAATGCTCACAGAAAAATTGCTTAAGCACATTACAATGGAGACAGTTAATATAAAAAAAACGAGATACATTTTTTACAAGTATTAATTATTGTGTGGTTGGTGTGTAATTTTTAATTTGTGAAAAATGGAACTTATTTAGTAAAAACCAAATGAAAATTCTTAGAGATTTCATCAACTCTTAGTTATATTCTTTTTACGAAATTACGTTGAAAAGGCCCGCACACGCTCACAATACCCACAGCAATTTTAAGAGATACAAAGGGTAATAGGGTAAAGTTCCAATAAGTCGCACTTTTCAAGATTTCATTCAATACTGACCATTAAAATGTACGAAGATTGAAATATGCTCAATTATTCTAGATTTACGAAATTTAAGTTAATTGCATAAATATTATCAAATTATTTGTTTTATAAGAATAATTTGATAGAAATGTACCCTACCGTCTATATTTACGGTACTTACAATGCTGTTTGCTATCTCATTTTTAAATTAAATTCTTTTCTACGTGTAAACGAAACGCAAAACTTGGTACGAAGTTTCTGTAAGAATGCTGCTTAAAAATTTATTATTACGTTTCGAAGATTTATAACTGCACAATTGAGTTTAATATCGTGGAGTTGCGAGATTCATTTTGAGATTTTCACTCGCAAATTAGGTTTTTCGTTTCACTTGAAATTTACGTTGTTACGGATAACACGATTTTTTAATCACTATTCAGATTGCTCCAATAAACTATTTTCATGAGATATAATACGGTTTCGTTGCGATAATAGAGGAAGTCTGTGTGTCGAATTTGATATTATGAATTATGATATTCAACTATTTAGTAGAATAAATTCGCTGTTCGCTGCTAACATCCACGACGGTTGTTTATTTATTATCTACTGAATATATAAATATATAAATGATAAAATGCTCCATTTTAGTTCACAAAAAATACCTTTTTAAGACCTGCGTAAGAAGACGGAGGATTATGATGTTGATGATCAATTAATTAATTAAAGGCGTGCCCCACGCCGATGACCTTGAGCATTCCAACTCGGTCCTTCCCCAGTTGCCTTAGTTCATGCGCCGCAATGAATAAGTAGTATAATTTACTCACCAACTACAAAATAAATTGAAAAACCGGCAGATGAAATTATAGTGTACATTATTGTCTTCTGATTAGTAAAAGTCTCATGTATAAGCGACGCATAATAAGGGAGCCTTTACGGATTTTATTCTGAAAAAAGGGTTTCCGGTTTTTTTTTTTTGCTCTTGATTTATCACTTTTTTCAAGATTCCAGTGGACGAAAGTAAAGAACAGATTCCTTACTACAATACATATTTTTTCAAGATTCTTGCACAACGCTAAGTATACTTTATAGGATTTGAAAACAGCGAAATTCGCCGGGTAGGACCTTAAGCTTTTTGCACCAACTAAGAGCAACGACAAGTCCACGGGCAACTTTTGTCTCCGCAACAGTTGGATCTCTCGCTCTTACGGAGAGAGTGCAAAAGAAAGATCCGAGTATCGTCAGAGATAAAAGCTGCTAGTGAACGCCCTCTTTTGTCGCGCAGTCACGCGTTTTAAACGTTCAGCTGTTTCACTGCAAAGTAAAGCCATCTAAGCCAATCATGGCTTACTGTGAGCCATTTACCCTTGCGAATATGTAGGAGTGTTACCTTATCCGAATGTTCCGGCCCATTTAATCCGGAGTTTCGCTCTCGACGTCCGGGCGTCTAGCAGGCCGCATTCTGGTATTTGCGGCCTACACCCTGGATAACAATAAATACATTTTATTTACAAATGCAATACAGGACTAACTAAGCCCAAGCTTCGTAAATTCAATTGATGGCGCTGAAAATAAACGTTATAATAATTTCGCGAGAAATGTTGTGCATCGACATTTAACGGTTCTTGTAAATGAACAATTTTTCACAGAAATTTAAAGCCGTCAACTATAGCCGTCTTATTTTAAGTTCGTACATTAGAGAAAGACGCCTATAGTTGCCGGCTATAAATTGCCGTGAAAATTTTGCTCGTTTACAAGCACCTTAAGAATAAGATATGTAATGGTTTTCTACTTGGCTACTTGACTATAGTAACGTAAAATAGTTTCTATAGAACGGTAGCTTAACCCTCAATAGTACAATATAGAACAGAATTATGTTATAATCTATAATTTATAAAATAAAAAAACCGACTTCATGTAGCCTTTGAAAAGTAAGTTTTTCTTTTCACATTTTTTTATTATCCTGTTATTTAACGACACACATTTACTATATCAACTATCGTAATGCCAATTGCTCATCACCATTTACAAACTGTTGCTATCCACGGTGCAAGGATGTCAATCGTTGAGGAGTTCTCCTGGTTCTTCCATTTTACTAAATGAATTTTCATGGACATAAGTCTTTATACAGCAATTTAATCGCCAACCGTGAAATTGTCAACATTTACGAGTTCCGGTGATCATCTATGGTCTTCATCAACAGTTCCACTTCACCAAATAATGCTTTTGGAACGTAACTGCTTCAGTTATTACAGAAAATGCTAAAATTGCTATATGCTTGCCTATAATATTTAAAGAGTTCCATCGATTCCTCATCGATCCTCTCATCATAACTCAACTTTGACTACAACGGAACTAACCTGGAGGTATACCCTACCGACTAAAAAAAGAATTTTTAAAATCGGTTTATAAATGATGGAGTTCTGAAGTAACAAACATATTAAAAATACAACCGAATTGAGAACCTCCTCCTTTTTTTTAAGTCGGTTAAAAATAAATCAAGTTTATTTAGAATTTAATAAATTAAAAACTTAAATTTTCACTTCTTAGCCACGTGACTGTAAACACAGTCACGACCAACGTATGACGTTTGCATAGGTCGGTTGCGTTCCGAATCACACTGCCCACCTTAATCGCTGTGAAGACCGTGAGTGTTATTCGGACCGCACAGATACAGACTGTTTTTTGGCGTTTTTCCCGGTTTCAGTATGTTGACGTCACACGCAACGGCTGACGGCAAGATAGGGTTTTAGCGGCAAGTAAAAAAAAACTAAATTAAAAGATGTAAGTCTTCGCACAAAAACTGTTTATTAATACTCTTGGGAATTTTGTATCGAAGTATTCATCTCCTTTTTATAACTACCAATTAAATATAACCTTTACAATTCCAGTATTATAAAATGTTCAGCATTGTGACATTTCATGACCATTTGTGACTTTCCCAACAGATGTGATGTCCTATTCAGAGTTGGCTTAATTAATTTTTTTTCCCACAGCTACGTCTGAAAACTCAGCTATCATTTTAATTTTAATAACGTAGGAGCGATTTATTATTTTGATTATGTTTGAAGTAGGTGATTCTTTATACGGCTGAGTGACGCTTTTAAGTGAGCTTTGAAGTAGCTTATCGTTTAATAGATAAACGATTTTATAGACCACGATATACATGATTATACTTTAAGAGGCTTTTTTACGTCACATTGTTTCAGATAATCCTATGTCATACTGCGCTTCTTTTCGGGAACGTCCAAGCGATATTGAAGCGACGCGCTAGCGATATTGGGGTAGGATCATGGGGTTTAATTAGCATCTCGTCTATGTCGCATTTGGTCTAAATATCTGTTGGTTAAAAAAGCAACAGGTCTACAATTTTTTTTGAGTAGCAACTGGCCGTTCGTCTGTCACCAGGCTGTATCTCATGGACCATGATACTCGTAGTTAGACAGTTGAAATTTTCACAGATGATGTATTTCTGTTGCAGCTACGTACCTAGTCAAGTTGCTACTTAGGACAGTTGCTACTCAAAAAAAATGTAGACCAGTTGTTTTTCAGACCAGCAGATACGTAATTTAGACCAAATGCGACATAGACGAGTTGCGATATATACGAGTTGCTAATTAGACCCCAGGAACCTATCCCGCGATATTCTCATCCCAGTCTTCCGTACGATGCGTAATGTGTAAGAGTGGGATGCGAGTCTGGCTCGCGAGCCGCAACAATATCGCTTGGACGTTCCCGAATAGAGGCCCTGGTACTACTCCCAACATCCTAAAGAGGAGTACTTTTTAAAGGAGAAACTTTCATGTTTAGGTACGCTTTGTGAGTATGAAATTAACCTTATGCTAATTGAATTACATATTTCTTATGTTATCCATCTTTGTTGCAAACAAAGGAATGTAAAAATACGGTTTGGACCACACAAAGGCATCTTTGACCTTTACAGTAATAATACGATTAATAAAACAAAACCTTCTGGAAAATTGGAAAAAACTCCAGTGGCTTTAATAAATATTGCCTTTGCTCTGTATATTAAAGTTTGGATATCTCCATGAAAGAAAAACAAAGCGAAATCTGGTAAATCAGTGAAGAGTATTGTTTGGATTGAATGTATCCTTTGATTTCCACTCACCAAAAATTTAAAATATGATATAAATAGACTACCTTCACGACTCACTACAAAGTTAACGGTTAAATTTGTCAATGTTACTGAAACTCCTCTGCTGCACTGGGAGTGAAGAAATAGCATAGAATGCGTGCAGATGCTTATCATCCTGGCATGTCGTAAAAGTCGACTAAGGGACGGGTCCTCTCCAACATGGTGGACTATCTGTATGGGCGATGGGCTGATCACCTGTCACCATACGGTTCATCATACCATCTTAGGACTAATTAATTCGAACGTGGCCACAAGTAGTCTTGTGGCTCTGCCCACCCCATTAGGGATTTCGGGCGTGAAGCTATGTATGTGTATCTATGTTACTGAAACATATTATGAGCAACTTACGGAAAGATTCTGTAGGCTTAACTTAACAAGTAAATATGATATTTAATAAAGTGATCAATACATTATATTCGCTACATATTAAATATTTGTAAAGTGGGATAAATCCTCAAATTAAAGTATGTTTATTTAAGCAAATTAAATAAGAAGCGAACTAATAAGGTAAGTATTTGACGAAGCATGTTGCGGATGTTATCATGTATTTATTAACGAAGCGTGTTGCGGATATTTTACTTGTGATAATTAAACGAATGTTTTTATCTACACCCATATCATAAAACCTCCATTGGTTAATCAAAAACCGTAGGAAATGACCACCATTTTGACAACCAATTAGGAAAAACCAGTGCTGCGATAAAGAAATAACATGACTTCTTTATCGTTTTTAGTAAAGAAATGTGATTAAATTTGGAACAGCTGTCAAAACTCAAGTGGGTCTCTATTCTAGTATCCATAGATATTAAAACAGTTATTGATACGAAACGTCAATTCAGTATGTTTTTTTAATATAAACTGCACAATATTTGATTTCGAGTGACGTGAGAATAGAGACTTCATCCGTTTGTCTATGAATTAAAAAAAAAATGGTCTTGACGGAGGATCAAATCGCCGCCATGTGGTGTTTTGCTGAACGAAAGTAGAATTGTTTTTGAATTGAATAGAAAAAGTTGTTTGTAATTTACATTTTAGTTGAAAATATGAATAGTAAGTAGTCTTCTCGGAGTGTGTGTGATGTGAAAATGCGACGGATATCGGAAATATGCAGCCACGATTGCAACAAATAACTTGTTGCCAGAAAATATTGTTTCTGAACCCATCATGGAGGATTTATAATATGTGTGTAGATAAAGTTATGTATGCAACTCTGCATAATTTGGCCTTAAAACACACGTGCGATCTTATTATGAAACTCGCCTATCGGCTCGTTTCATGAAAACCGCACTAGTGTTTTAAGGCCTATCATTATGCAACCGTTGCATAAACTACTATTTCTTATTTTTACCCCGGTGGGTAAAAACTTATATTAACAATGTAAGAAGAGGTGAGAGCTTGAGAATATGACCAAACTAGCGCCACTTTGCATTACATTTCCATGATAAACGCCTATGACAGGCAAAAAGGAAAATAAAACATTGAGATTAAGTACGCTTTATCCTCACTCCATTGGGTCACTGAGAATTTCTGTTCATCGCAAAACAAACAACTCAAACCAGAGCCAATGGCCTCGGTGTTAACTCGGAACACTTATCGTATTAGATGCTTAGTATGTAAATTGATTTAGAGCGACAAGTTACAGCGGACTCATTGATCAATTTGTTTTAGACACCCATGTGATTCTGTAACGTACGCATCGGCTGATCAGCTTTGAGGGACACATTCAAACTTAGACCGAATAACCTTGTCCTTACAGTCTAATTTAATAGTTTCGTTTAGCCGCTGATATGACATAAGAGAATCACACTACAGGAGTGGTAGTCGAACATTCAGCTCCTTAAGCGTCAGTTAAATAAGGAGAGTTGCCATGCCAGTAACAGTTGTTTTCACCTAAATATTGAATCGAGGTGTACGAAATTTACGTGGAATGTTATAAGCAATAGAAGAAGAATTTTTAGTATTAATTAATATTAACAGTGAAACAACCTGCCACTCTTCGCCTGGCGAAAGTCTTCGTGTGTAACTGAAGCCTTTGATAAATAACTCAAGTGACGCTTAAATAATAAATCCATATCCATACTATCCATCCATACTTCCATACTCCATACTTATTATTTACTTATTTAATATTATAAATGCGAAACTAACTCTGTCTGTCTGTCTGTCTGTCGCGCTTTCACGCCAAAACTACTGAACCGATTTAAATGAAATTTGGTAGGTACACAGATAGTCTAGAGCCTGAGAAAGGACATAGGCTACTTTTTAATGCGATAAAACGGGTTGTAAGGGGTTGAAAGGGGGGGGGGGGTGACAAGTTGTATGGAAGTATCGTCAGTTTTAGAGCTAAAAGCTTGAAACTTATTTATTAGTCTGTTGATTCGATATAAATAATGCTACCCAAAGACACTATTCCACGCGGACGAAGTCGCGTGCACAGCTAGTCAAATATATGTTTACTTCAGGATGGAATCGGTCTCGAACACTACTAAAATTACGAATATTGATACAATTATGAAAAACCACTTCAAAGGGAATTCTTTCATGTGGGTTGCGGATACTAGATTTAAAATACTTAGCCGGTACATTTACAATTCGGTCCGCCTATAGCACGACTATAAAATAAATTTAGGACCAATAAAACGAGCAATGGCTTTGATTTTCTTTTATTATGTCTTCCACGCGCGTCATCCGAGCGTTATGGCTACACTCCATGATGTCTGAAACGTGATGAAACAACGTACAAGTGTATGAGTAGCTATGGTTTGCTTCGCATGAAATACATCGCAGCAAAGGATACGGAGTTATGTGTGCAGGCGCCTCATTCGGGAATGCTAAGTGATTCTGTAGCGACTCGTAAGCCAGATTTTTCATTCCACTCTTCCGCACGACGCGAAATGCGTAAGAGCGAGATGAGAGATCTGGCTTACGAGTCGCTACAGAATCACTTAGCGTTTCCGAATGAGGCGCCAGGAGTAATTACAGGTATGTCTGTGCCTTGTCTAGTCGTAAGAGGGTTTGGTATTGTTTATAATGCCGAAATTAAGGTTTCCTTTCTGTTGCCTTGCTTTTGTTTGCGAGTGTTTATTTATTTACGTAACCCTTATAGCATCAGTCTCGTGTCTGCCTGTTTGACTGTCTGATGGTGTATCACAGCTTTATTTTGTCCAAATGTACTGGACGAAAAATGTTTAAATTTGGTACCTACATAGATACCTACAGAGTTGGTGGTTGGATTTTGTAACTTTTGTGTCAACTAAACCAAAAAGAACTAATTTACAGTACAGAACTCTCTCGAATCTTCGTGCATTCATGAACTCATCGGCGAGCCTAATTTGACCTGTCAGTGCGTATAAACTACATGTTCGATCGTGTCTTCAACTTTGGTCGTATTTCGACGCAACCGGCCACGGACCGTACCTCGCCCGCGCCGCCCTCGTACGAGCGCGCGGGTCAATTTATGATTATCGGAAGAAATGAGGACCGTAGCGGAATGCGCGGTTTTCGAGAGCCAACTGGGGAATTAAAACTGGGTAGCACTATATCTAAAGAGGATTGTGCAGCATTCATACAAAACAGGTTTAAAAACTTGAGAATTGTTTTCTTCAAGTGGCTTTTATTTGCGTTGCAAACGTATTTTTAGGCTGCGTTCCCATCAGACTTGTGCGAGGCAGCTAAGGAAAAAATTCCTCAATAGGATTACTTCATTTTGAAACAGCCGCAATCCTCTTGGTGGATGTTTTCCTCGCTCACCACTTAGCTGCGTGGCACAAATCATTTACGTTATTCTCTCGTCCTTCATTTAGTCTCTAAGTAAACCCGACAATCACAAAATGATCCGCGCGCTCGTAGACATTATACGGAGTTACGTACCTACAACCGTGGCCGGATGCGTCGGAATACGACCAAGGTCGAAGACACACACGAACATGTAGTTTATACGCACTGACAGGTCAAGTTAGGCTCGCCAAAGAGTTCATGAACGAAGTTTCATCCCTGGCTTTGATAGAAACGCAGCCTTAAGCTTACGGGAAAGGAATTCGTGTTGGGGAAATGAGGTTATATTTATGTGAAGTCAGCCGCCGGGTCTTTAATATTAGACAATTAATCACGTAAGCGACCGTTGGAATACCAATCTACAAAACTATATAACTTATCGACTATGGAAATTTCAAATGTCGTAAGGGACATTTTGAGGAAATGTCAAAATGTCCATTACGACATTTCAAATAAGGGAAATTTTGTCGAAATGTCAAAATGTCCCTTACGACATTTGAAATTTCCACACGTTATGATGATCTTGTTGTCTGAAATAAATAAACAAAATACCTGATAATAAGTCATTACCTTTTAGATGGAGCAATAATGGTTTTGATTCTGGATTTTAAAACATTGTAAAAATTTTGGCACCTGTTATGGTAGGTTTATCTTATTTTTGAATGTTTATCTGTGGTTATCTCGAGGAAACATTGCATAAACTATGTATGAAAGTATAGTTCAGTTAATCAAGCTCAATTTATGTACAAATACAGTTGATTAATCCATACTTATCTTATTTTGTAAACAACATTCTAACCTCAAAATGCACCTTAGCTAAAACAGCTGTTTCCTTGCAAATAAAGGAACCGGAGACAATATTTTAGAAGTCACTTTGCCAATTTTTAGCCGTTTGGTTTACTTAGGATAAAGCAGCTTTTTCACCCGAAAAATGTACATTTTGAGGTTAGAAACTTGTTTACCAAATAAGACGAGTATGGATGAATCTACTGTACTTATTCTACGGCCCAAATCGAGCTTGAGAGACACAGGTCAACCATAGTATAAAGAGAAAGAAGTAGGATATCTTCATACAAGCGCACCGGGAGTGGCTTGTATGTGTATGCCAAAGTATCTATGGGTTGCCGCACGTGGCCGCACGCACATTTAATCAAATCTCGACCCGCTTAAATGAGCGTAGTAAGGGGAAACGGGTCTTGGTCGTGTTTAAGTGTGCGTGTGCCGCGCGCGGTGCGCTTGTATGAAGATACCCTACTTCCTTCTCTTTATACTATGGTTGAACTTCAGTTTCAACCGATATTACTTATATAGGTAGGTAGATGGGTATTAGATAAAATGTTCACCCGCGCGTCACTGAGGGAATTTTTTAAGGAAATTGAAATACTAACCCTGCCTTCGCTATACGTATTAGAAATAATAATGTATGTCAGAAAAAATATATACAATTTTCCTACAAATGTAGATAAGCCAAAGGCTACTAGAAATACCGGAAAGCTTAAAGTACCAACTTATAGACTGGCTAAAACTAAAAAATCATTTCTAGGAAATTGTACACGTTTTTACAATAAAATACCTAAAAACATAATAGAACAAACAGACACAATGTTCAAATCTACTGTAAAGCGAATTCTTATTTCTAGGGCATATTACTCAGTAAAAGACTACGTCATGGACAGGGACGTTTGGCTTAAATCGTGACCTGCACCGGCGATCCCTGGGTCTCGATGAGCGTACCTGCTGTGGTATATACTTAGATTTGTATACAACTGTAGACATCATTGTTGACTTATATGTGTACTGATTTGAAAAAATGATACCTCACCGAGTTTCTTGCCGGCTCTTCTCAGTAGAGGATTTTTTCCGAACCGGTGGTAGATTCATTCCTTGACCTTCATAAGAGCTTGTAAAAGCCTAAATTGAATAAAGATAGTTTGACTTTGACTTTGACTTTAAATGAAATCCAGGAATTGCTTTATTGTGACATAAATCGTCACTTCAAGGTTCAGCTTTAATGTCCACTGTAAAACAAGTAGTAAACGAGGAACATAGCCACCGGAATTATTGCTTAGCTCAACGTTTGGTCGGCTTTTAGGGTTACTAGAATTTCTTTATTATCGTCTTACCATTTTGTTAGACAAACCTTTTTGTGTCCGGCAACCTGACAACGTCCACGTCCATTATACAAGAACTAGACATTTCTTTTTCCAGGTTCGAAGAATAAAGCTTAAGTTTGAATTTGCCCAGTTTTAATAAAAATAGCATCATATTCAAGAGAGGTTTTCTTCTTCTTTGCTTTTCTGAAGTTGCTTTGTAATATGAAATAGCTATTAATTCACCGTCTTAAGCTGGTACTAACTGAAGTCATTTGATTATAAAGTTTTAAAAGATGACTTTTCTATTATAAAATATGAAGATCTTGAGCAAACAAAGTATTAATATTTATACATCCATTTATTTAATACTTTAGGTATCTAGTTTCACCTCCGTTGAGATAGATAGAAAGCACGGTGATACCTACGAGAAAAAAAGGACTTTCGACCATAATACAATAGTCCTAGTAAAATTGATATCAACTTTATTTTCTTGTAGTTTTGTTTGACAGTTATCTGAAATGATTCGAGTCAATTAGCGATGCTAGAATTGTTGCGAGCAAGTGATTATTAAGTCAGATAAACATGACAAACATTTCAAAACGCATTCCTGAGATATGTCAAAAAAAACATCTTAAACTTTTATAATATATCTGTTTACTTAAATAACACGAAATCTAAAATTCGTAACACCTCGCCTCGGAAAGTTTGATTACGCCCCACTAATGAGCCTCCGAATCTTCGACTCACGTTTTTCATGGTGTCACGTTTTGCGGAGATATTTTAATACGTGCCATACAATAATAGAATTCGTAAGGGTGAACATTTCTCGAAACTGGTATATAAAAGATGAAAGGCGGACAATACTGCTCCGGACACGTGCCTAAAAAATAGTTTTATGGACATTTAATGGAGTTAGTACTCACACGCTCAACATTAAGAACACTCACTTAGTTATAACCAATGCGTTATAAAAGAAATTCACAACGCTTTTACCGAGACACACCAACCACCAACACACCTCACATACTCGTACACTCTACTAAGGTCTGTTCGGCGAGAGTTGATAACAAAAGTAAAAAGACATGGCTTCTTAACTCATTACAAAAAGCGGCCCGCTAATTATTTTTACCAATTATAATAAAAAATAAAGTTTTTTTTTTTTTTTCTAGAATATTATTATTGAATAGCCTAACTGTATAAAAAGAGAGCAACACGCGAACAGAACACTCCAACGCCACACTCGAAGCCAATGGCATTATTATATGTAGAAAAACACAAGACACGTCATATCCATATCTACTCAACGCGTTTTAAACATGTGTCATAGATATTTTTTTCTTTCGTTTCTTTGGCCGAAGCCAGTGCAGATTATTGAATTTATATGACATTTGACGCGGACATATAAGACATTAATTTGCAATATGGCGATTGTGTATATGAACAAAACAAATATATTTCATTCGCCGCCGTCCGCCGGGCGCGATACTGCATTGACAACATCTGCGTCCCTCGTACCACGAAACTCAGTGCGCGCGGCGATAAGCGACGCCCGTCATACAGTTTGCGATAGTTATTAAGCGACAGTCGCTATTTCGAAACGATATCATAATATTTATCAACTCTCGGCGAACAGACCTTAGATATGAGGAACGATTTTTTTCTTTATCAGAATACCAGTATACCTACCCTACGGCGGAGCATTACCAACGCTTACCAAACCGTTATGCTTTAATAAAATAACAACGTAATTTTCTGAATAATGTCTGTTTATGTCACACATGTCAATACACTGCTTTTTAGGGTTCCGTACCTCAAAAGGAAAAAAGGAACCCTTATAGGATCACTCGTGTGTCTGTCTGTCTGTCTGTCTGTCTGTCTGTCTGTCTGTCTGTCTGTCCGTCTGTCACAGCCAATTTGCTCCGAAACTACTGGACCGATTGAGTTGAAATTTGGTATTCATGTGTAAGTTGGTGACCGCAACACGAACGCGTGACGTAAATATATGAATTTTAAACATAGGGACCACTTTTTGGGGGTAAAGTAGAAAATTAAAAAAAAAAGTTATGCCACCTATATCATGTGACATATCAAATGAAAGGGCTTATTGTGAGGATCTTAAATATATTTTCTTTTGAATTTTAAGTAAAATAGTTTAGAAGTTATTCAGGAAAAAATGACCATTCCCCCCCTTATTTCTGAAACTACTGGGGCTAAAATGTTGAAAAAAATACGGAAAATAGATCTTTGCCTATAGATTACAGGAAAACCTATAAGAAGTCTATGGTATTTAAGGTAACCTAGTAAATTTCAGATAATCATGTACGGAACGGAACCCTCTCCACGCGAGTTTAACTCGCACTTGTCCGGTTTTTTAATTATAAATCGCACCAATGATACTGTGTAAATAAGGTAAACCGCTGCACGCTACTGCCTCACACATCCCGGAAGCACAGACTCACAGAGGACTGACAGATAAAAGAAAAAATAAGTTATTTATCAAACGCCGAATTGTAAATTGGTTCCGTATAAATTCAATTTACCATACGTGACCCAATATTCAGAAAAAGGTAACAATATCACAACTTGTTTTGGAAAGGTTTTTGCAGAACTATTTATTTCGGAGTCTTCTGAATTACGGTGATTTTCTTTTCTTACATTTTGTTTTAGTTTTCATTTTGGCTGGCTGGTATAATCAGCGTGTAGGTTAATATTTTCGGCTTGGGTTGGCGCGACCGCAGCGCAGCGTGATATGTGTGACGTCTGCTACGACTTCCAATACAAGACAACAGATGGCGTCATTGTAGTAATGCTTTATGGTATATGATGGATCATATATACTTGCTTTATGTTTCACTTAGCCTGGTATTGTTTTTCGCCCACGTAACATAAAGCAACCTATAAATATTCTTGTGACGGCCGTTTCTTGACGGGAATGTCAAAAATGACAAAGTAATAGGCCATTCGTCTCAGCCAATAGGGCATTTCCTTCCATTAGGAAGACCAACGGCAGTTAAAAAGCCATATCAATTTTCTTAGTACGAGTCTTAAAAAACTTGGAAAAGAAGGGATTGTGTTAGGAATTTTGTTATGTGAACGCAGAAGTATTTTACCACAACAGCGACATTTTATAAAGACTAACTATTGAAATGCGTAATAAAGTAGGTTCACATTCTTAAACTTGGCCAAAGGTCCTTGTTCAAATGCTAGTGCGAAAAATAATGTATATAACTATTATTAAATAAATTATTTAAAAAATACAGATCTTGGGTGTCTTGGGTGGTGTGAACAATAACCGCAACACTAATAAAAGTATGTTACTAATTTATGTATTTATTCAAAAAGCTTACAGTACAAAAACCAAGACGCTCAGATGTTAAGCATGATTCCTTAATAAACTGTTATTGACCTTTTCTTTTTGGCTTAATAGCCAATAATATTTGTATTATTAGGACATGAAATGTTATATTTCAGACTGTTTTTGATATTTGAAGGCCTTACATCTCCATCTTTATACATGACCATGGAGACTGTCTACATCTCCATGTAACCTAGATTAATCAATTTAGATGTTTTCTCTGTTTTAATATTATTCTTATTATTATGACCATCAGAGACTTTATACATCTCTAAGGCACTTAAATTTACTTGTTCAGATGCGGAGACTATACATCTCCCTTATTAGTTGTATACGATAATTAATTTGTGCCCATTAGGTTTATTTGTTGCACTTTTTATGTTAGTTTTAGTTATATGTAATTTTAAAGTGGAAAAAAGACTTACTGCTGAGTTTCTTGCGGCGTTTCTTCTCAGCACATGTCACCTTTCGAAGCGCTGGTAGATTCAGACATGTAAAAGAGCCCGTGAGGCCTACTTGCAAAATAAATATTTTCATTTTCATTTTCATTTTCATTTTCATTAAACAAATCATATTACGATGCGCACAAGTCAAACAATATTAACTAGTGGCTCCGTGAGACCCCGCGAAAAACTTAACTTTGCCGTTGGAAAACTGTTATCCCCAAACATCGACATAGGTTGTGGTCAGTTTACCAACACCGCAAATAACTTTGCAATCGCAAAAACCCCCTTACACCCGCCATTTTGAAAAAATTCAAAAACTGTATCAACAAAATAATTCTTTACCTGCTCACAAATTGCTCTATTCGGGAACGCTAAGTGATTATGTAGCGACTCGTAAGCCAGATTTCTCATCTCGCTCTTCGACACGACGCGTAATGCGTAAGAGCGAGATGAGAAATCTGGCTTACGAGTCGCTACATAATCACTTAGCGTTCCCGAATAGAGGCGCTGTAGAGGAGAACAAACGGACAGACGCTGGCCATACGAAATCATTTTGCAAGTTGAAAAGGAGACGTTTCGGTCGCTCGGTCGATTATTTTATACAATCATGATAAAATAGGTTAATAAAAACCGGCCAAGTGCGAGTCGGACTCGCGCACGAAGGGTTCCGCACCATTATCTATAAAACGGCAAAAAATCACGTTTGTTGTATGGGAGCCCCCTTAAATATTTATTTTATTCTGTTTTTTAGTATTTGTTGTTATAGCGGCAACAGAAATACATCATCTGTGAAAATTTCAACTGTCTAACTATCACGGTTAATGAGATACAGCCTGAAGACAGACGGACATACGGACAGACGGACAGACGGACAGACGGATAGCGGAGCCTTAGTAATAGGGTCCCGTTTTTACCCTTTGGTTACGGAACCCTAAAAAAGATGGGAACATCAAGTTTCTCATAAATTGTCCACACGAATGAAATACAAATCGACTAGTACGAGTATCTGACTCTGCCAGGACCCGAACCAGTCATACGTGGCTTCGTAATCGAACGCTACATGACTGAGTCAACTGGACAAACTTAGTTATTAAACATGTAATCTAGAAGGTAAATTTCTAGAGATTTCTTTTCAGAAAAAACAATCTAAAGAATTTACGGATAAAATTAGCATTAAGATGACTAAACGTGGTTTCTGGGCTTAAATAAAACTTTTAGGGCTCTGAAATCATTCTAATTTCCTTGTTAACAAAAGCGTCGTACTAAAAGAAAAGCGGAAAAATAATTTTCATCAAAAATGTGTAATACTGCTGCGTAAAAGTTTAAGTGTGGGCGCGCTCTTAAGAATTACGTGGTTTGATGATAATATAAGTAGGACGATTTCAATTTTTTCGTGGGCCGCCTGTTTACGTACCCAGTTCCCTCATTTCCGAAGTACGTGACTTTTCAATGACGGCTGCGATTAACCGCCCTGAAGGCACACACCTTGAGACTCACATTACGCGAAAATTAATTATTTCCGGCATCAGGAAATAACAAATTTCCTAATGGAATTTTCGTGTATAAATACGCCTTTAATTTTCATGTATTTGGTAGGTACTCAGAATTTAGTTGTTTATAAAAAGAGTACCTAAGGAAATCTTAGTACAATTTTCAATTAGCTACTCACTTTTTTATCGTTAAAGATATCCAGAACTATAGCCTTTAGCCACACGATAAAAACAGATTACTCAGAAAAGATGATTACTTTGCATTATGGCTAATTCATCAACGTTCATTAGAGTAATAAGTATTTAGTTCATATTAGTAAAGATATATTTTGATGTAGTTTATTTGTAATAAGACAAATATATCTGCTTTTTACTTGTGCTCTAAAATTAATAAACAGTGTATAAGAATTTGAATCGGTGACAGACGGACAGACAGACGGACGGACAGCTGACTCTTAGTAATAGGGTCCCGTTTTACCCTTTGGTTACGGAACCCTAAAAATTGTCGCTTATCTATAACTTGTCTTGTCTGTTATCTATAACTTGTTGGCTTGTGTGATAACTATACTTGTTAATTAAAAATAACTATTTTATTTACTTTTTAAAATTGATTATGAGTCCGAGATAAATAAATGTACGACGTCTTAATTCATAACATAGTACCTAATTAGTCAGTTGGTGAATTGTACATTTCCATTGAGACTATATATTATTACTAAATTATTATTAAACAATTTAGGGATGGTTCAAAAACTATAAAGATTGAATGATGATGAACTTTAAAGAAAATATGCATAGAATAAGAATAGAATATTTCTTTTAACCAAAAGATAAATTTTTCCCTTTAAGTATACTAATATTCGGTGGACTCCAAACTAGGCTGAGCCTGTATCTTGGGCGTCAGAGAGAGCGGTTGACATGCTAGAATAGAATTGTAGTAATGGTACAGATGTATACGGGCTAAATTACTCAAAATATAAAATAAAAATAAAAAAGAAACCTGCTATAAAGTTGAAGTTTAAAATATACATTCCCATTGCTGGGACACAACCATATCTCAAAAGCAAGCTTGTCTAGATAAGAGCTTTCAAAGCGTCTTAGACAGCTGTCTGAAAAGACAAATATATTGTCGAACTATTGGAAAATCGGACTGATTTCCACAATTTAGCCAGCGCAGCTTCGTGGCTTGGGTGTAACCGACCGAATAATTAGTACCTATTTGGTTTTCCCTCTATATCACTTGCAATTCTTTCAGCTTTCGTTATTTATGAACTTTTCGTCTAAACTCTTCTGAAATGAGTTTCTTGTCATTTTTTACATCTCTTAGGATTATGTTGTAATACGAACAATGTTATGTATAATGTTTTCATTCTAAATCCAAACTGATGATGATGTGGTACAGATTATTTTCTGGATCTGGTTCTACTCTTTTTAAAAGCAATTTTTCGACATAATTTGACATTTCTTGTAGCATGGAAATTTTCTCCGAAAATTGGTAGCGTATTGTACAGGATGGGCCATAAGGTTTTGCACTTTTAGAAATATGATAGAGACAAAACTACAAATGCTAAAGGTATTTATTATAAGTAATTAATATATATTGTTTTTTAATTTGTAAAAACACTGTCGTCTAAATGAGCTCCGTCTTGTTGCTAGCACTCCTGTAAATGACTACGAAATTGTATGAAAAGATGCTGACAATCATGACTTCTGTTGTTGAATCGGTTTCTTTAAACTTATTGACCACAACTTTGTTTAAATTGGCCATTTACAAAATGGCGTTTAATTTCCCGTAATTCTTTGTACCGCAGAATCAATAGTATAGAAAAAAATCTGTGTTGCGATTTAAAAAAAATATAGCCCACCCTGCATCTTAACACAGTTTATTGAAGATATTAAATCAACAATAGCTTGGCAAGGGAGATTTCTTATCTGCCTGCTCAATTCACAACATTCACTAAATCTGTATGGGTATTTGTAAGGAGTGTTGGCATACCTATTTCTAAATATTTTTCGCCGAAATATCCAAAATATATTCTGAGATCTCGGATGCGGTTGAGCTTTGCATGACATTTTCACGTGCCGGTTCAGTTGATTTAATTTCCGTTCACATATTCTATTTCACTGCGTTCCCCGGGCGTGAATTACGTAGGTAACTCAAATATGGGAGGAAAAGTCAGGGATTTATGTATTGCTTTATCGAAGGAAAAAGTCGGTACAGGTAGAAATATGTTGCTTATAGGAGATAATTACCTAAAGGTTTCGCTATCGTCTTATGTCGTTCCAATGATCGGAAAGTTAATATTTACTAATGATAATGTTTTTCTACTCCTACTAAATAAATTGTCAATAAACGGTCAAAAAGGATATCATAAAGGCATGCGTTACAAGTGCGTTCATGTCTATTTCATCACACTTGCTCGGAAAAGCTGTTATTATACGCAGGCGTACAGAGCAGCTGTAGCCTACTTACCTCCCAAGGGCAGTTATGGATTTTGTATGGGTTATAACTCCCGCTGACGGCGGGGCGAGCCGCAGCCGGCGGGGCGCGCGACCGCAAGCCGGCGGAGCTGCCCCGCGCTGATCGCAACGTACGCTCAGTTAATGAACACCCACCTGATGGTAATTCACGATGTCAAATGGAAATAAAATTAATATATATACTTTTTTTCGTCTAATTTTTATTTCATTTCCTCGCAAATGTGATGAAAAACATTGTGTGTATCACGGGAAGTAAGGGGATAACAAACTCGAGTCATAAAAGCCCTCGCCTATCGGCGTCGGGCTTCTAACAGACTCTCGTTAGTTATCCCCTTCTTACGGCCCTAGATGTACAATGTACTATTATTTATTAGTGAAAGAAGATCGTTTAAATGTTAGGTCTTGACCGTGTCAGTGCAGTTCTTCGTGATTGGCTTACAAATTAATGAGAATGTTAGAGAGCCAATCTGATGGAATAAGGAAATTAAATAAAAAACTTTTTGATAAACGTTTCTATGGTATTGGTGTTGCAAGTAAAATAATAATCAAATAGCTAGTTATTTTTCCGCTAGTTGCGAAATAAAGGGGTCGAGAAAAATACATATTTATATTTCTTTGGATATGGTTATTTACACAATACAGACAGAAAAAATAATGTTTGTAACGGTACATAATTGGTCTTAAAATACTCGTGTAGTTCTTAAGAAAACTCAGCTGCGGTTAGTTTTTTAACTTAGGGCACTCGCATTTTAAGACCTGTAATTATGGTGCTTGTTGGTAAAATACGATTGTATTATGACGAAAGGCTACTGAATACTCAAACTAAAGTACCCAGTACTGTGATAGGTAATATAAGGTACCTGCACCATGTAAGACCCACCTAACACATAAACAGCAAAAAAATATATTATTTTAAGCAAAAAAAATAAAAATGATTTTTTATATAATCAGTCGTTTATTACTTTACTTAAAAAGAAGTAAAATAATCTTTGGAATCAACATATTCTATTTATTAACATTTTTTAAAAATAAACTATCCTTTGGGCCACCCTATACCATAAAAAGGCCCAGCCTTTTTAAAAACGGTAGGTACTCTAACTACCCTCGCCAAAAAAATACCATAGGGTTTTCCTTCATAAAAACAATTTAAAAAGATTCATTTACATCAAAGAGATACCTGAAAGCAAAAATAATCAACAATTTTAGGCAAAACCCAAAGACACGTACGATATTTGAAGGCCAGTTTTAACAAAACGTCACGTGCGGTCACGAGTGCAGCTATTTTGTGAGGCAGGTTTGAACAGACTCGCGGCCGAGTGTTGACGCTTTGGCGATGGCCGGTGATTTTGTCTATTGTATGAACTGCCAAAACTTCAAATCGCTGCCAGTATTTTTAGCAGGTTTTTTTTAATGTTATTAGGCACTGGGCCTTACATGGTGCAGGTACCTTATATGTCAAAAGTATACATACCCCAAAATCTAAATGTGTATGCGGAGGTCCGTAAGTGGGTCGTAGGTGCAGAGCTAAAACTTGTAACGTAAGGGCTGAATGAAAAGCCCGACAGTGCTGACAGATTTTGATGGAGGACGTCTTTGTGCGTAACAAAGGACTATAGTTATCTAATTTAATTTACGGGTTCTGCGTTTCGTTTAAGGAAAATGAAGCGTTTTGCCAAATAGTGATGTATCGTTCACGGCAATATTGCATAAATGGTAATTTTGCCGGCAATATTCCCGGGATACTTCTTGTTGTAAATATTGCCGGGCTAAATTGAAAATATTTTAGGGATATTCCCAGGTTGAAATGCTTTTTATAAGATTAAAAATGATTTTAGATTAAGACGCTGACAACAGCCAACGACCTTGAGCGATCGGCCCCTGTCTGTTTGCACCGGAGTGAACGAGAAGCATTGCGCGTTTATTTGTATGGGGAAAATCAAAAACGGATGAATTATATAAGTATATTTTATAAGCCATATATATTCCTGTTTAATTGAAAACCAAACCCACTAAGGCGATTCTTAATTGTTTTAGACCGTCAAACAAGTTTACCACGAATAATGTAGGCCACGATTTCCTGATCAAACAGTGGAACATTCCCTCAGGATATTTGAAGGGACCATTCGGTTCTTTCCATTCTTTAGAGCTCTTTCGATAAACCGGTCATGGTAGAAGAGGCTAATATTGGTATTCAATCAAAAAACTGACGGAACATGGAGTGATTTTAATTTTATTTGGACAAACAAAGTTGCAATATTTACGATTCCATATAGAATTCTTCCGCTGTTTACTTATTTATTATTCATGCTCTTGTACTAACCGACAAGTTTACTAAAATGAAGTGGTTATTTCAGTATTTTTTTGTAGGGAATGTTTTGACAAACCTCCATTGCATCTAACTGGCTATCAATCCTTCTTTTTAGGGTTCCGTACCTTAAAAGTAAAAAGGAACCCTTATAGCATCACTCGTGTGTCTCTCTGTCTGTCTGTCTGTCCGTCTGTCACAGCCAATTTGCTCCGAAACTACTGGACCGATTGATTTGAAATTTGGTATACATATGTAAGTCGTTGACCGCGACACGGATGCGTAACGTAAACAAATTAATTTTAAACATCGGGTGCACTTTTGGGGGGTAAATGAGAAAATTAAAAAAAAAAGTTACGATAACTATATCATGTGACATATCGAATGAAGGGCTTATTGTAAGGATCTTAAATATGTTTTTTTTGGAATTTTAAAATGAATGGTTTGGAAGTTATCAAGGAAAATATGTGAAAATTGACCACCCCCCCCCCTCCCTTATCTCGGAAACTACCGGGCCTAACATTTTGAAAAAAATACAGGAAATAGTTCTTTACCTATAGATTACAGGAAAACCTATGAGAAGTCTATGGTATTTAAAGTAACATAGGACATTGCAGATAATCATGTATGGAACGGAACCCTCTCCACGTGGGTTTAACTCGCACTTGCCCGGTTTTTTCATAAACGACTTTGTCGAGGAATACTAAAATATGTTAATAAATGATAATTACACCACTCTTGAATTATTTGAAGAAGTTACAGTGAATCTTATCGTAAATTATCGTCAACTCTAGTTTAGAACACTGGTTCTAAACTAGAGTTGAGTTTAGGATAAACATTAAATTCATACCTATTTTATTCAGAATAAAATTTAAATAATATAACATATTATACATAAAGTTTAATGGTTATGGCCAGCATGCTTCTGTTTATTTTTATACACTCATGTACATTTTTTTTTGGCAAATAAATATGTTTTATTTATTTGCTTAAATGTGTAATAACATTTGAAATAATCATTGATGATTTTATTTCCTAAATGTTTATTTAGTCTAATGCCATTAGAGCTAATAATAATGTGGTCTAATTTTGACGAGATCCATTCTAAGTTATCAAGAGTAGGTGTACTAGAGTCGGAAACCACTTTCGAGGGACACTAGTGGACCAGGAAGAGGGGCGATACATGTACATGGATAGGTTTTGTTAGTTAGCTCTCATTCCTCAGAGCGGAAAATACTCGTATGAACCCCGCTCTGTGGGGCTCCGTCGACCCGCCCGCGGCTCATAGGGTGCTTTGCATGAATAAGTGATTCGATAAAAAATATAAGATCGACGACGAGACAATATCTTGGTTTAGTTCTATGCCTAGGTTAGACTGGTTAGGTTAGGTTAGTATTTTGTCAGGTCCGAAAGCCCAAACTACGCAGAACGAGGAGCTCCGCGAAGCGGATCTCCGTCGACCTTGTCTCATAAATAGTCGATTCAGACAGGCGTTTATATTTTTTGAGCATTATGCTCTGCGTTGTTATATTAAATGTATATATTATGCGTTTTATATTATAAAAGGTGAATTTTAATAATAATAATGACATTTATTTAACACACATTAATTTTATACTATATCTTCAATATGCAACGATAAATTATATCCACTGATTAAAGAAATAATATGTATTCAGTTTCTATGCATTTTATTTTTATACAACTTGATTGCTGGTAGAAATGATGCAATTATTAATATCCAAAAAGAAAATTAGCTATTTAAGTTTATACAAATCATAACACATTCGACATTGCCTAAGCGATTTTTTTTTTAAATAAATCACCGTGTAAAACTAACCCCAACACGTCCTGTTAAAAAAAAACCTCAAGAATCAAATTCGGTTCACTGGTATAATCTCTGAGAGGCAACGAATTTGCAACAGAACCTTATACATCATGAACTCTTTATAATGACTATTTCTTTTGCGGTTTGACCTAGTCCAGCTGAAACCTCTGAAGCCAAAGCTTCGAATTAAGCATGTTTAGCCTAATTCCACTCCAGATTTAACCACGCTTCTGTAAGTAAAGCTCGTCAATAGTTCTATCTTAAAGATTTTTTTTATAACATATGTAACATAAAAGTAACGTGTGCTATCTTTTGTCCCATATGGGTTGTAAAAAATGACAGTCGTATAGAATGAAATAAAACCGGCAGTGTCACAAGCGTGCCACATGTGTTGTGCACTTTATAAAGTGACTTTTGGTAACCTCCTCGCAGAAAATGTAATCTTGATATCTTGCTGTTTACTAGAATCTTTGTTGGTATATCTCGGGACTTATTTCGTGTCCTTTTGGTTCATAAATCTTATATACGTCGTTAAACCACAAGTTAAGTCTAATAACTGTGTGATAACCCCTATGAATTAGTACGAGTTCTTTTGAATATGGAATACTAAATCAAGCTACGTTATATTTATTATCACCTACCATTTTTGTTTTAAGGTTTTATCGTTTCAGCAACGAGAACTCAAAAAATCTCGAAGTTTAAAAAAAAATGCTTGTTACCAAATAATCGTCCACCATGTTGGTCTTCAAAGAAGATATAACTCTGAGAAGTTATTTAGTAACAAGTTAAGTAATTAAAAGAATTCCAACCGACATTTCTACTCCACGAGCCATCTCATAGCATTTCCCTTACGCAAAAGCAATATTATCGGATCATCAAACTTTCATGAGAGTCCTTGAGATGGTTCTGCTTCAAGTATTGTTTTCTGAGAGTAATGCTGAATCAGACGCTTCGAGTATGATCCTTAGCGGCGAGTGAAGTGTCGGAGAAAAGGCTTTTTGCCTTGAAGTTCTGTGCGACACCGAAATATTTTAATTTGTGCGCATACAAAATTAAATCATGACCTTTTTACTGACATATAATTTAGGTCAGTAAAATTGGTGGCTTGCTGAGTTTGGTCTTTTAAATCAATATTTTTATGTTCGCGGTCAGTAAACAAATTGCGAAAATGGCATGGTGCAAGGTTTTTTTTATATCAATTGACTGACAAACTCGCTGACGGCCCACCTGATGGAAAGTGGTCACCACCGCCCATGGACATCTGCAACACCAGAGGTGCTGCCAATGCGTTGCCAGTCTAGGGAGGATGGGGAATGGGGATGGGATGGGGATGAGGGAATAGGACTCCGGATCTCGTCACTCACCGTACGAAACGCAATAGCAAGCAAGGTCTTTTAATGCAGATATAATAGTCTACTACTTTCACTCATACCATCTTTAAAATCATACATCACTGCACGAAAATTTTCCCGTTCGAATTTCATTATTGAGAGCACGTCGAGACAAAAGAAACTCGCGTGGAGAGGGTTCCGTTCCGTACATGATTATCTGCAATTTAATAGGTTACTTTAAATACCAAAGACTTCTTATAGGTTCACTGAAAATCAGCGCCGAGGCTCGTCACGGCATAACGCTGAGTGGCACCCTCTTTGGCACCGTTCGGCACAGCTTTTTATGTTCATCGTTTCTTTGTTATGTGCTTTTCTTGTTATTTGTCTGTGTCTAATGTGTGTTAAATAAATGACTTTATTATTATTATTATCTTTATTAATCTTGAATCTTATTATTATTATTATTAGATATAGGTTGCATAATTTTTTTTTTTAATTTTCTAATTTACCCCCGAAAAGTGATCCTCATCCATGTTTAAAATTCTTATATTTACGTCACGCGTTTGTGTTGCGGTCACCAATTTACATATGTATACCAAATTTCAAATTTTAGTAGTTTCGGAGCAAATTGGCTGTGACAGATGGACAGACAGACAGACAAACAGACACACGAGTGATCCTATAAGGGTTTCGTTTTTCCTTTTGAGGTACGGAACCATAAAAACCGGACAAGTGCGAGTTAAACTCGCGTGGAGAGGGATCCGTTCCGTACATGATTATCTCTTCCGCACGACACGTAATGCGGAAGAGTGGGATGAGAAATCTCGTTTACGAGTCGCTACAGAATCCATTAGCGTTCCCCAAAAGAGGTGCTGAAATTTCCTAAGTCTCACCATAAGGGTTCCTTTCTATCTTTTAGGTTTGGAACCCTAAAAACGAGCGAAACGCAATAAAAAAATGAACATCAAATTTTTATTTTTTAATATTTCTTCAAATGACTTTTGGTAAAAAAGTAGAAATGCAAGTAAAATCTCGTTTTGAAATTGCCGTGACTCAGGACTTTCCTAGTCACTCATGCGTTCTCGATCTGTCGTGAATAACGAGGACCGATGTTAAAGACCAAAAAAATGTCCGGATGCGATTCTATTAAATACTTAAACCTTCGTTCATGAACTCATCGGCGAGCCTAACTTGACCCGCCAGTGGGTATAAACTACATGATCGTGCGTGTCTTTGACTTTGGTCATATTCGACTCAATCGGCCACGGATGTAGGTACCTAACTCCGCGTTATGTCTACGAGCGCGCAGATCAATTTATGATTGACGGATGAAATATGGGACGAAACGACAAGATTTGTTACATAATCATATAGCTGTATGGGACTATTTCTTTTAGCCGTCGACGACAATGACGCATGACATCAATCAGTCGTATTTGTTTTCTCTATACCAGAACAATACATTCGGAACGTTGTTGGGAAAATGGCGCGTGAAGATTATTATTGTCACGAAAATGTTGCCAACAGCGTTGATAAATTTTTATCATTATAGCTTTTTCATCACACTTGCTCGGAAAGGATGTTATTATACGCAAGCGTATAGAGCAACTATAGTCGATTTAACTCCTCTATACGCCCCGCCGTCAGCGGGAGTTATAAACCATACGAAATCCATAACTCTCTAGGGAGTTATGGATTTTGTATGGTTTCGAACTCCCGCGGGCAGTTAAGTGCGCCTGGTCGGCGGAGCTGCTCGGGAGCCGCAGCCGGCGGGGCGCGCGACCTGCAAGCCGGCGGAGCTGCCCCGCGTACTTACAGTTTATGAATACCCACCTGATGGTAATTCACGATGTAAAATGGGGATAAAATTAATATATATACTTGTTTTTATCTAATTTTTATTTCATTTCCTCGCAAAGGTCATGAAAAACATTGTGTGTATCACGGGCAGTAAGGGGATAACAAACTCGAGTCATAAAAGACCTCGCCTATGAGCGTCAGGCTTCTAACAGACTCTCGTTAGTTATCCCCTTCTTACGGCCCTAGATGCACAATGTACTATTATTGTGTAGTTATATTGGCACGCAAATGTTTTGGGATATTTTGAATTTCCTTATATATTTGAAGAGATCTATGGATATACTAATGATTGAGTTTTAATAATATAACAATAATTATTTTGTTCTAACATTTTGCGTTCAAAATCATACCACAGCGCCTCTATTCGGGAACGCTAAGTGATTCTGTAGCGACTCGTGAGCGAGATTTCTCATCCCACTCTTTCGCATTACGCGTCGTGCGGAAGAGTGGAGTGAGAAATCTCGCTCACGAGTCGCTACAGAATCACTTAGCGTTCCCGAATAGAGGCGCAGATTTAAACTCGCCATCAAATTTTTTGGCAATTTATTGTTTACACTTAAACATTTTGTTCCCCCTAGCCCTAGCATGCCAGATACGAGGATAAGTTAAACCCGTTTGTCTCTCTGACTATATCTCTTTCATCGGCACTAGTGTGAGAGAAACACTTAGAGATAAGACGGTTTAAGTTATCCTTGTGTCAACCTTGCTAGGGCCGCAGTAGCGTATAATCCTTTTGGGAATAGCCCGAATTGCAGGAATAAATTGCCAGAAACTAGCCCTTAACCTTTTGACCGCCACAGTCGGCTGCAGCCGTCAGCGGATACAGGGTAAAAAAAGTCCTTCATTACCTTGACTTAAAGTCCCTGGGTCTCGATGAGCGTACCTGCTGTGGTATATACTTAGATTTGTATAAAACTGTAGACATCATTGTTGACTTATATGTGTACTGATTTGAAAAAATGATACCTCACCGAGTTTCTTGCCGGCTCTTCTCAGTAGAGGATTTTTTCCGAACCGGTGGTAGATTCATTCCTTGACCTTCATAAGAGCTTGTAAAAGCCTAAATTGAATAAAGATAGTTAAAAAAAAAAAAAAAGTTGAAATTCGTATTACTTCTCAGACATGCTTGGCGGTCAAAAGGTTAAGAGAAGCTAAAAACAAAGGTACTCAACAACGTTTAATATACTTAAAAATATCTTCTGTATGAGTCTGGTGTATAATCAAAAAAAAAGCTACATAATATAATTAATTTTTGCTTACAAATGGCCACGCTTAACCGTGTCAAAGACAACATCAAAAGGGTCCTTCGACTGAACAAAACTCTAGATGGTTAGCGACAAACATCGACATATCCAATCAACGGAGACCTGCGTTTCCTTTCACGAATCCAAAGTTTGTCTATATTTTACATCATAAGAGGGGAGGGTGATGGTTCAAAGTAAAGTGGAGCTGCTAAGGCTCATTGGACACGAAGCAGCTCTCAGACACAATGCACGGAGGCAATTCAAGTTTCGAAAGAACACTTTTGTAGATGGACACTCGGCATTATAACCGATAAAGCAAGGTCGTTATTAGGGCGTTTTCGATATAAATGGTAATTTATCTCGTTATCTATCCCAAAGTTTAAGTTGATGTATAAATCTGCAACAGATAAAAGTATATACTTAAAATAAATTATAAAAATCTCTGTACATTTTGTAGTGGTAGAGCCCAACAGTAATCCTCACTAGATGATTACTGTTCGAATGGGCCGGCTCGACCGGGTAGTACCACACTCTCACAGAATATAGGCGTAAAGTAATAGCTTGCTATTGCGTTTCGTACGGTGAGTGACGAGATCCGGAGGCCTATTCCCTCATCCCCATCCCATCCCCATTCCCCATCCTCCCTAGACGGGCAACGCATTGGCATCACCTCTGGTGTTGCAGATTTCCATGGGCGGCAGTGACCACTTTCAATCAATTGACATAAATAAAAACTAAAGTACTAAGCTAAGATGCTTCGTTATTATGACGGCGTGCGTATAATGCATTACCCTTTTTTCTAAATTATACGGCATACCTAACCGTTTCCAATATACAATCAGATTTATCAGGTAATTTCCAACGACTCTGTTCAATGTTCAAGTGTTTGTCGATGCGTTTTATTAACGACAGAACGGGTAAAAATTGACCGTTATCGGTCCGGAAGGTAAAAAATTATCAGCGTAGCGGGATCGAGTGAGTTTTCAATAGCATTATTAAACGTTGGGCGCGCCCGGAATGTTTTGTGACCACCAAAAGAAACATTGCAGCGCATGCCTAGCTAGTTGGAAATAAAATATTTGAAACTACGATGCCACAGACACACGGGCTTCAAACTTATAACCATAGCTGGGCAATAGACCGTTAATCGTTAATTAACGACGTTAAGATTTCGAGCAACGGATTAACTTTTAAGTTAACCTTAAAAATCGTTAACGGACTCATTAGCTTCCGTTTCAGAAATGTCCGTTAATCGTTAATTAAGTACTTATAATTTGCCAAAAGGACACTGCGCGGATCACGCACGCTGCGAAAAACACGTTCTGACATGTACGTTGTTGGTGGTCATCGCGCGCAGACCTTTCTTTTTTTTTTTTTCATGTCCTGCTTAAACTTCCATAGCCTATACCAACATTTTTTTATACACAAATCACTAACACAATGATACATATACTGCAATTTCTGTCACGAGTTAACGATTAAAGCTAACTTCCGTTAAATCTTCTGAAATGTAACGCTTTAACGTTTAACGAAGTTATCTTTTTTAGTAACGGATTAGCGATTAACAAAGTTAACTATTTGATTAACGGTGTCCAGCTATGCTTATAACATCCCTCTTTTGCGTTGGACGGGAGTTAAAACCAAATTCAAAGAGAATACATAACACAGGTTGCTGCGGCAAATAAAGCTGCCACTCCTTTTTCAGCCGGTAAAGGACTTAGAGGTACTTAAAAGCTTATCTTGAGATATTTACTCTGTCCCTTTGAACATCATCAGTTTAAATAGGTCAAGGAAGCATTAAGGCACCATGAATTATTTGTAAGATTCCGTTATCTTGACTAGAAATACTCATTTTGTTGTAATAAACGCAAGTCTGTGTCCAGTGGCATTACAATACCATTATAATGTTGTTTCAGCAGACTTAGCGTCTGAAATCAAGACGTATTCGATCCTTGGCGTCTATTCGGGAACGTCTAAGTGATACTGCAGCGACCCGCGAGTGAGACTCGCATCTCACTCTTACGAATTACGCGTCGTGCGGAAGAGTAAGATGAGAAATCTCGCTCGCGAGTCGCTACAACATCACTTAGCGTTCCCGAATAGAGGCGCTTTATTCTTTACCATTGCAAAATTTTACGACGCGGTTAGCCTAGTTCGGAGTGACCCTGCCTCCGAAGCTAGCGTCTCGGGTTCGATCCCCGGTAAGGGCAAATATTTGTGTGATAAACACGAATGTTTGTTCCTGAGTCTTGGATGTTTCCTATGCATTTAAGTATTTATTTCTCTATGTATATCCATAACACAAGCCTTTAGAGCTTTGTTTGGGACTAGATCGATTTGTTTAAAGATTGTCCCCTGATTTATTTATTTATTTATTTAAATGTTGTATTATATAAATAGTAATTCTGAGAAACAAGGAACCCATTATTAAAATACAATATATTTAGTTCCTTGGCATAACAAAGCAGTTCATCACTGTAAGTACCAAAAGAAAGCTTGGTGATAAAGTAAAATTTTAATTTTTTTCTCATTCTTCTACTGTGAAGTCGTATTTAGGGAGATTTACCCGTCCATTGCTCAGCTGAGCTTCTAAGGCTTATGATAAATTTAGCTATTTCGGGGCTTTGTCAAAGTCGAAGTACAAAAAGAATTTATTACATTTTTTGCCTAGTAGATTTAAGACAGCTAAGGAAATGATATTAAGACGTTTTTTTCCGAAAAGGCATGGGAAGATGAGTCGCCGCAAGGATAATATTTATGTAGAAAGATACACATAATTCACTCGCGGCTCGACGAACATAATTATGTAGACAAACGCGACGTTTTTGTTGCTATCTAATTACCCATATGATTTTAGCATGATTTTGTATGAAAAATTGTAATAGATACCTACATAACTTATTAGGAAATTGTGGACTTACACATATAATTCAAAAGTATCGTTCAAACCTTAAGTAAAATGAATACCTAACGATCATAATCAGAAGGAACTAATAACGGAAATAGCTTATTAACGCTATCTAGTTCTGTGAATAAAACTGTTTGCCGTGTTACCAGTTTCCGATTGCAGGGGCATACTGATAAGGCAAGATTTACCTTAGAGAAGAAAATTCAATGAGTTAATTCTAAGATCGGCCATAATTTCCAACGTTAAGCGGCTTGATTATTCCAAACTTTCGCTTCCACATGCGTGTTTAAAGGATTTTTTTCGGTATATAAGTTTGTTAATATCAGGAGTTTGATTGGTCCATTAAACAGAATTAAATCAATGTAAGATAAATAAATTTTAAATAATGTCTGAATTTAAGCAAAAGAATAAGACAATACCCTTGAGAACGATGCGGTAAGAACGAAACAAATAGCGGTATTGGAAAGAGCTCTGTGAGATTTGATAAATGGGAAATTCCATCAGATTGTCACTCTCTTTAAGCAGTATGTATATAAGCCTTTTATGCTAGACAGGTACATGTAACTTGCGTTAAATCACTTCTGACAGTTACGCGTAATAAGTGGATTTACATTGGAGTCAGGCGCAACAAAGTTACTGAATTCATTACCGCTGATTGTATTACAGCTTTATGTCAAGCTAAATTGTGTTGTGATGTTACTTGACATGCTCATTTAACAACAGTGGGAGGTAATTTGGAGAATTCGGTAATAAAAAATAGAGTTTAAAACCCTGCGATTATTATTAAACTAGCTTCCGCCCGCGACTTCGTCCGCGTGGAGTTCGGTTGTAAATATACTCTCGACAACTTTTGAGTTATTTGGGACAAAAATGATCCTATTTTCTATTCCAGAAGCTAAGGTCTAACTATATACGATGTTTCATGAAAATACGTTCAGCCATATGGAGCTAAGTTGTAACAAACATACACAAACACACACAATAATTTATTTTAGAAACGGTTACCTACCTAATTGTTTGTTTTGAACTGCATATATACCAAGTTTCAAGTTCAAAACCGCATTGAAATCCATCCAGTAGTTTTAAAGTTTATCGCGAACATACAATCAGACAAACAGACAAACAGACAAACAGACATGAAATTCAAAAACCATTGGGATTTGTTCTGCTGCTCATTCTGAAGCCCCCCATAGCATTTTTTCATTGTTATCTTCAATGTACAGACTTTTTCCACTTTACGATTTTATTATATGTATAGATAAGTTTAAAATAAACTCGTTTTCAGTGTTGTACCTGCGCACTACTTCAAGAGGGTTACTAGGATTTCAGACATTCATGATGACTCTTAAGAGTTGGATGGAAAACCCTTAGGTACCTACTCTTTCAAATTCACATACCTACGCCGATAACTATTAAAAACGAGTGCCGTCCTCTAAAATGCACTATGTTACTAAATTTTTTAATGAGACAATTTGTTTTAGTGTCTAAAAATATGACCAAGATGACCGTCAAACAGCATGTGAAATAAGCGGAATTTATTTAGTGCAGAGCTATTGAGCCCCTCTGTAAAAATCAGACACGTCGGCTTGAGCGCTTGAGCGCCCGCATGGACGCTCAAAGGGTGCCGCCGTGATAAAGGGTGCTAATTGCTACAAACCCACTAGGAGTAACTGATGAGAAGTAGCGTTTTTTGGTCTAATCGTGAATGATTAAGAAGTGAGTTTTGGATTAAATGTAATTCAGATGACTATCGAGCTGGACTATGCAATATTTTTCCTTTTATTTTTGAGCCAGCCAGTCCCGACGGACCACTTATTTTTTAATAAAAAGGACTAACCAGTAAGTGAAAAATTTAAAAAAATCAATGGATCCAATGTTTCCTAGCAAATTTTAACAAATAAATTATGAGCACACAAGTTTTGCTATTACAGAATAGTACATTGTGCATCTAGGGCCGTAAGAAGGGGATAACTAACGACAGACTATTCGAAGCTCGACGCCGACGGTGGAGGGCTTTTAATGACTTGAGTTTGTTATCCCCTTACTGCCCGTGATACACACAATGTTTTTCATCACATTTGTGAGGATATGAAATACAAACTGACAAAAAAAAAACCAAGTGTAAACCGTGAATTACCATCAGGTGGGTAGAATAAACTGTATGTCGCGTCGGTTGCGCGCTACTTCTATAAGAAAACGATCACCGCCGGAGCCGCGCATACGCCCCGTCGTCATCGGAAGTTATAAACCATACCAAATCCATAACTTCCGCGGGAGGTATAGCTGCTCTATACGCCTGCGTATTATAACACCCTTTCCGAGCAAGTGTGATGAAAATGTTATTGAACTCTCACAATCAAATAAAATCATAGATCCTTTTCTACCAAAGCCACGGATTACCACGATCTCGTTATGTGATTAAATGCTATTTCGTACAAACATCTGTCTGCATCTTAGTTTAGCTGTCATCTATTAATTAAACCCGGGTTTTTATTCGAAATAAGTCTAAATAATATAGAAACCGATCGTTACTATAATGGGTATAGCCGTGTCACTTTCTCTGGTCAGTTGCTTTGCAACCAATTCAAACTTATATCGGTTAGTTTTGATTGTGGTTGATCTTCGGTTGATCTGGGAATTATATTGTTATCGCCCAGCGCTTATCCCTTAGCACTGATACGTGCGTTATTTAATTAACAAGGATAGGTAGCCTTTGCTAGCAGAAACAGCGACTCGGCCCTAAGCAAGCAGTAGCTTAGCTTACCTGTAATCACTTAAACAGGCTGTAATTGTTCATCGGATAATTAATAATAATAATAATGTTTATGCACCAGAAATAAGTTCGTACATAAATTTCTTGAACTTAATATATGATATGATAAAAATAATATTTTAACTGAGCTGTATAAAAACGCGCCGAGCCTGTATTTTAGAAGCTTGAAACTTCTCAGTGACATTATTTTATAGTAACTATATGTAAATTGAGAGTATTTAGATTGACTGCTTGTATATTTAATTTAAAATTGAAGGTAATTTTGTACAATAACAAGTGATTGCCGCTAACAGCCGGTTGCGTAAAGTCGAATCAAAATCAAATAAATCATAAATTACACTTTTTATACGAGCAGCGAAAAAATTTTACGCCTTTAAATGTTCCGACCGATTTCGACAGTTTTAGATTTTCTTAAGATTAATTAAGGAAGGAAGGTTTTACGCAAACTTATTCAACTCAATATTATTGAATTAATTAATCAAAGTAGCCACTGCTCGCGACTTCGTCCGCGTGGAAATAAGCAGACAAGGTTGTTTTCTTGGTGTATTTAGATTGTCAATTTTCTTGAAATTTTATGTACCGCACCCAAAAAGTCAATTTCAAGAGTAATCGCCTGCAAAACAGGACTGTTCGGCCACTGTGAATAAAGGGATTATATTATTGTAAGCCTCGGGGATATTGGAGCGTATTGAATGGTTTCCCTCCCGTGACCTCTTTGTGTATAAAACCCCAAAAGGGTGCATTCTTAGGCATTTACGCTATAAAAGGGTCTTTTGTCCAGCGGTAAGTATTCTTATAGGGATTTATAGTCACTTAAGATAGACGTATCCTTTCACTCAACATTGCTGTCACGACGCTACCTCTCCGCATGATAAAAAATATCCCATTCCGTGCAGAAACTATTCAGGAAACTAACAATATCTGAGTATTTTCTACTTTTGCTCTTCGTATGATGCACCCTTAGAATTCGTAGATAGCATACACACTTGTAAATTTACCACGGATCATGATTCCCCATTTATTAAAATCGGTCCAGTAGTTCAGTAGCTAAAGCGGAACCTACGATTTTTTCCCACATACATACATATATATAGACTGCGTTAAACTCTTTTGGCTTCACGCACTTGGTAGGTAATAAACTAAATACCTTCTTTTTGGTTTCGTCTAAAACATTCTAAATGATGTGTTTAAATCGTCTTAAAATGAAAAGCGTCAGTAGGTAAACTGTTTTGCAAAAAAATACCTGAAAATAATATATGTTGCAACATCTTCCATGTTTCGTTTGTAAATCTCGTTTCCGAATCGAAAAGAAAGGCTTTCATGATTCGGGGCCGAAACTTCTTAGAATTGTTCAGCTTCCTGTTCCAATAAGAGAGGTTGATGCGACAACCGGGCAAATCGTGACTTTTGTTATTCTTCAATGCTCGGACATTATAGAAATCTGAAGAGAAAGTATTATTTTACCGAAAATATTTTGTCATAGGTGTACACCTAAATAAAACAATTTTATAGTAAAATCCTACAATAGTAGTTTATGCAACGGTTGCATAATGATAGGCCTTAAAACACTAGTGCGGTTTTCATGAAACGAGCCGATAGGCGAGTTTCATAATAAGATCGCACGTGTGTTTTAAGGCCAAATTATGCAGAGTTGCATACATAACTTTATCTACACACATATTATAAATGCTCCATGATGGGTTCAGAAACAATATTTTCTGGCAACAAGTTATTTGTTGCAATCGTGGCTGCATATTTCCGATATCCGGCGCATTTTCACATCACACACACTCCGAGAAGACTACTTACTATTCATATTTTCAACTAAAATGTATATTACAAACAACTTTTTCTATTCAATTCAACAACAATTCTACTTTCGTTCAGCAAAACGTCAACATGGCGGCAATTCGATCTTCCGTCAAGACCATTTTTTTTTTAAATCATAGACAAACGGATGAAGTCTCTATTCTCACGTCACTCGAGATCAAATATTGTGCAGTTTATATTAAAAAAACATACTGAATTGACGTTTCGTATCAATAACTGTTTTAATATCTATGGATACTAGAATAGAGACCCACTTGAGTTTTGACAGCTGTTCGAAATTTAATCTCATTTCTTTACTAAAAACGATAAAGAAGTCATGTTATTTCTTTATCGCAGCACTGGTTTTTCCTAATTGGTTGTCAAAATGGTGGTCATTTCATACGGTTTTTGATTAACCAATGGAGGTTTTATGATATGGGTGTAGATAAAGATATTTATAAACTAGTCCTATTGCACTAAACTCCCTAAACACTACCATTAGTTAGTATTAATCGCACATATAAATGAGCCCTTTGGGTAAAATTGTAAATTGGGCTATTTGAAAAATTTGTAAACGTTTCAATAACATCTATATGTACATGCAATTTATGGCTAATAAATGAAATGAAATGAGCTGATGTGCTTTTCGCACCAGATTATTAAGTGAAAAAGTGACAGCTTCATGTGGTCGATAAAAACTGTCGCTAGACTCTCAGATATTTAAAAATCTTAATTTCGGCTCTAGCTTTAGAAAAATATTCGGAATACATTTTGAATGGCCCAAAAAAGACGTTTCCGAAATGACTCAATATTTTAATCTACAAAGGAGACATTTTTTAATTCTTACCAAAGGCCTTGAGTATTCAAAACACGAGATTTATTTGATTATTCTATCTTATACACGATTAAACAATAGATTGTAAGTGTCTAAATCAAAACACTATGTTACGAAGATACGCAAGCGAAGTTCGGCGTGATTACGCCTACAATGCTTTCAGTACCATTACCATGAGTTGCGCAATCCGCTCTCGCTAGCGTAAACTATCGCTCGGTCCCTTTTACTTGTATCGGCAACAAGCAGCATTTCCGATAGATTTCGATAGCGAGAACGGTTTGCACAAACTCATGGTAAGGGCTCTGTCTGTATTACTCACGACACATCAGACGCTGCGTAATCGTCTTACAAACCCGCCGAACCCCGAACTTCAGCCGCGTAATTTCGGCATAGATTGTTCATACAATAAGAGGTCAACATGCGTGTTTACATCTATTACCTTAAACAAAGCATATTACTTACTCGAAATTTCATATACATATTTGCATAGACCAAGGATTAATATAACATCCTACGTACTCGCTGTTGCTTCGCTAGAATATCAAAATAGTTATTAAAAAGGTTTACGTTTAAAATCATGACAAGCTTTTTGACCAGCGGCTTTAGCATGCCGGACATGGGGATAAATTAAATCGTCGCATCTCTAAGTGCGTCTCTCTCACACTAGTGCCGACGAAAGAGATAGCCAGAGAGATAAACGGGTTTAAATTATCCCCGTGTCTGGCATGCTAGGGCCGCTATATACATTAATATTGCATTATCATCGGGTTGACATATCAGCCAGATTTCAGACTATTTAACCGTTTTTATCAACCTGGTTCTGGTATAAGATACATACAGTGGTTTATGAGTGTTTCAATAGTTTCAACTTGTGCCCGACGTACGCGATATAATCACTCATCGGGTATTCATGAGGTTTAGAAGACTGGAAACAAGGCAGGATTGTAGACGAGTGCCGCGGTTAGATAGGTTAGTACATCATTTTGTTATTGTACTGATATGATCACGTATCAAATATAGACTTAGATATAAACAGCAACCGAATGTAGCAATTGGTCTTTTAAGTAAGTACACATGTCAAGGCAGAAAAACATTGAAATACAGGTAGGTGTCAGATAAGTACTTAACCGGGTTTTTCTACCTCTGATTTGAAAATCATCATCATCATCAAAACCATTGAAGTATCACGTTACAGTAGAACAGACATCTCAAACAAATGACAGCGCGCACTTTATGACGGAGCGGGCATGCGCGCCGCGTCCGGCGGTGATCGTTTTCTTATAGGCGTTTGTGCCATTTGGCCTCAACAGGCTTTACAAAAAATCAAGTTGAGACGTCCAGTCTAGTATAATTACTCAAAGCACCAAACCTGGTAATAAAACAAGAGGGCCTGAGGGATAACTTTTTTACACCAAAAAAAAGTCAGTGGAAAAAGTAGAAAGAACGACGAGTTTTGTTTTGTTTTTTCAGGCAAAGTAAGTGCACAAATTTACTCCGTGTGACGCAGATTAATGTTTCCCACGTGCGTGACCAATGTTTTGTCGAACTCGAATAGCAGGCGCAGTACAGATCTGTTTTCAGGGGCGGCCTTAGCCATTGCGAGGCTCCGGGTCTTTGCGAGGCCCTTTGTCACTGAGGAATTAATTTTAAAACTTATAATTGACGAGAAATGGAAAGAGAAAGAAAGAAAAATTTATTGGAGCGAACGAGAAAGATATCAGCGCGATAACTACCACGCAAGCGGGCGCGAGTGGCATGACGTGAGTCGAATGCGGGGATTAGGCGCGAAATTTAAATAAAAATTAGTACGTAGTACCTAATAATGTTGCTACTTGAGTTGTTGCGCGAGCGCGCGAGGCCCCTGCAAGAGCGAGTTGCCCTGATCCCCACCCCCAAAGGCCTCCCCTGTCTGTTTACTCACGAAGTTGCACCCCTCCACAGCAAAAATAGTAAGAGTAAAGCTTATTTTAAAAAAGATTAAATATGGAGGGGTGTGACTTCGTGAGTAAACAGATCTGCGCCTTTATTCGGGAACCCCCAAGCGATATTGTAGCGAGATTCTCATCCCACTCCGCGCGATGCGTAATGCGTAAGAGTGCGATGCGAGTCTCGCTCGCTCGCCGCAATAATATCTTTTATAGTCTCGCATCTGCAGAATACTTAATCGAAATATAACGCACTGTTAAGTTTAAGCAGGATTAATAGGCTCGGGATAAGATGCCATAGATTATGCGAACAGTTTCATTAGAGGCTGTTGAGAAGAGCGTGACGATTTTCACGTATAAATTACTGTAAAATTACATGTTGCATAGTAAGAGACAATATTTTATCACAAAAAATATTCACTAATACAATGGGGAAGATGCATGAAAATGAAAATGAGGTTTAAATGATATAATATTATGAAAGTAAATGTAAACAAAAGCATATTACAGAAAAAAGCAAATCATTTTGACTATTCATTTTTATTTTATTAAGGGTCAAACATATGTGAAAAATATATATTGGTTTTTAGTTCTGATTCTAGTTTTTTGCATATCTTCATCAAATTTATGTCATGTTTTATTTCTACGATGTTGGTCTAAAAACAGTATTCTCGGAAATAATTGCAGATTTCGTTTAAACGCCATACATTTTGTACAGTCTAAAGACAGCTGTGACGTCATAGCTGTTGTCCATTTTGTACGGAGTGTTTTTGCGAGTGGTATGAACAGTGACTTTTCAAAGCTTCATAAACTCATAAAATAAACAACATAATATTTTTTTGCGTATACAGATCGGTTTCTATTACTCAGCACTTTCCAATAAAATATGAAGAAAAAAAAAGCAAGTTCCCTATTAATCATATGATGCGACACTTCACATCACAAAGTCAACTTCATTATTATTTTGGCATGTTGATGAATTGACGTGGGTTTAACTTTTGGGGTCAGAAAAGAACAATTTCTCATTTAGATTTAACTATGTGCAGAGCGATCAATCTACGACACGTTCAAAGAATCCGATTAGGTACTGTCATTTGATTCTCTAAGGTGCGCGTGATCGTTCAGCGATGAGGGATACATTCAAATAGGAAATAAGCATAATTTTTTTCCATCTTTTATTGGAAAGTACTGAGTCATAGAAACCAAACTGGGTACGCAAAACATTATTGTGTTGTTTATTTTTTAAGATACGAAGCTATGAAAAGCCGTAGTTTATACCACTCGCAAAAACGCCCTATACAAAATGTACAAAATGGACGTGATCTATGCCGACACAGTGCACGTTAGAGTAGCCAAAATGTATGGCGTTTACACGTAATTTGTAATTATTTCCGAAAATACTGTTTTTAGGCCAATATTGAATTAATAAAATATGACAAATTTGATGAGGATATCAAAATAAGAACTTTATTTATTTTTCACTTATTTATTTACATTTCCTCTGCTGCACGGGGAGTGAAGAAATAGCATAGAATGCGTCAGATGCTTATCATCCTGGCATGTCGTAAAAGGCGACTAAGAGACGGGTCCTCTCCAACATGGTGGACTGTCTGTATGGGCGATGGGCTGATCACCTGTCACCATACGGTTCATCATACCATCTTAGGACTAATTAATCGAACGTGGCCACAAGTAGTCTTGTGGCTCTGCCCACCCCATTAGGTATTTCGGGCTTGATGCTATGTATGTATGTATGTTTATTTATTTTGGATTTCATGCATAATAATATCCCCTATTTAGGCCCAATGACTTTGTCCTTGTAGTCTAAATTAATAGTTTTGTTTTTCCGCTGATCAGCCACTGTGCACGTTACAGAATCACAACACAGATCTTAATGGCTTGAGGCCGTAAATACACCGCTTTGTGGCGCTGGATTGATAAGAAAAACATGATTATGGTAAATTATATAATTTCACGAGGAAAAACTACAAACTTATCCATATTAGTTATCTACGATCCTTACGACTTGTACAGACTACAAGTCGTAAGGATAACTAATATGGATAAGTTTGTAGTTTTTCCTCGTGAGGATTATTATCGAAATATATATATTTTTTTATGTCAATTGACTGACAAACGAGTTGACGGCTCACCTGATGGAAAGTGGTCACCGCCGCCCATGGACATCTGCAACACCAGAGGTGCTGCGAATGCGTTGCCAGTCTAGGGAGGATGGGGAATGGGGATGGGATGGGGATGAGGGAATAGGCCTCCGGATCTCGTCACTCACCGTCACTCGGTTTGAATAAAGGATGTTCCCAGATAATTAAAACTACGGTTCTTTAATATTCTTTGCTTTATAAGAGCTTAGAAAATTGACGCATGGAAAATGTTGTTGGAAATGATGGCAACCCTGTCCTTAGGGGTTAAATCGATAAGATCAATAATGGAACCCTTTTTAGGAATCTGGAGGTGATCTTTATAAAAATAAAAACATTGCCTATGTTCAAACCGTTCCAGAAAAGTACAGCGCAAAAAGGGACAGGATAAGGAACATGCACATTGTTGCAGTGTATCTCAATAATCCTAACACAAATGTTGCCGAAATCTATCACCGTTCACCGAAAAATCGATCCGTATTCGCAAATTTAATTACCCAAGAAGGTTTCAAATTTCTTACTCACACTAGTTAAGTAATTCGTTTAAGTCCCGTAGACGTAACAGTCACTAATTGCGCCAGTTGATTAGTCCTGGCCAACCCTCCTCACACCTTGATCAACGTAGGTAGTAATCATTAGTTAATCGCGCCAATTATTTATTGATTCATTAAGCTAATGGGGCTTTGTAGTGACGTTGGTCTCCTGACGCGGCATTGATCTTATTAATGCCATTGACGGGAAAACCGGCAGAGAGCTCGTCTGATGATAAGTGGTCACCGCCGTCTATGGACATTAGCAGCACTAAGTTATCCCCATGACTCATCTTATCTCTCATTGCATCTCTT
Source organism: Tortricodes alternella (assembly GCA_947859335.1). Classification (NCBI taxonomy): domain Eukaryota; kingdom Metazoa; phylum Arthropoda; class Insecta; order Lepidoptera; family Tortricidae; genus Tortricodes; species Tortricodes alternella. Next base: position 8,986,000 of record OX401984.1, on the reverse strand, counting down.
TGTGGGGATAACTAATCCTTGTGTCAACCTTTCTGGAACCACAAAGGCACTGTCGATACTTTGTTTTGAAGATATTCGATGACGCCCTTTACTATAAATACCATATTCTATGTTGTTGTAGAGTGGCAAAGCAAAATCTTTGCTCGCGGAATATATGAGTTGAAAGTAGAGATGCAACGGATAGTGGTTTGGCCGGATACCGGATACCGGATATCCGGCATGGCCATTGGCCGGATATCCGGCAACCGGATATCCGGCCGCACACGAGCTATCTCTAAAGCTGTGTTAGCTTGCGCGGCCTTTGCGCGGAGAGCAAGTTTCAACTTGTTACGAATTGTAAGTGCCGAGGAGACCCTTTGAGGTTCAATACGCGCCTTATTACGTCAGTTGGGAATATTCGAACGTGCACGACGTGATGTTACATATTAGTTTTATACTTAAATAAAAAGAAAGAGGTTTTAATTTATGAACTGAAGTTGTTATTGTTTATTTCTGATGGCTTTTATTTGTTTTTCGTATTTCTGATCCAAGTTTTTACTATACGGTATCCGGCCGGATACTGACTCACTATCCGGTATCCGGCCGGATAGTAAAATCATGGCCGGATAGGCCGGATACCGGATAGTAGCCGGATATCCGTTGCATCTCTAGTTGAAAGTGCTTATGGCACCCTTTTGATTATTTCTGGTTACTCACTTATTGCCTCAGTATGTTACCTCAATAAATGAAAACAAATATATACCTATGTGTACCGATATGGGAATAAAAATTAAAATCCTACTAAAGTGTGCAGTGCACTGTATATTGAACTGCAAGGTTTTATAATAATATGTATGTACAAATGTATGTTTCCCGCTTGACACATACATACATAGGATCACGCCCGAAATCCCTAATGGGGTGGGCAGAGCCACAAGACTACTTGTGGCCACGTTCGATTAGTTAGTCCTAAGATGGTATGATGAACCGTATGGTGACAGGTGATCAGCCCATCGCCCATACAGATAGTCCACCATATTGGAGAGGACCCGTCCCTTAGTCGACTTTTACGACATGCCAGGATGATAAGCATCTGCACGCATTCTATGCTAAATGTTTCTTCACTCCCAGTGCAGCAGAGAAGCAAACCCACTTGAACACATAATAAAACGAAAAGTAGTTCTAATTTTACAAGTAATGTGCCTGCTCCTGCCGTGTTTGTTATAAAATAAACGTCTTTTTCCTGCCTAATATTTTTTGCCAACAAAATATAGCTCTGAACTCGTTTTAAATTTTTAATTCACAGGATCAGACGTTTGCTTATTCCCGTACTCTTGTAATATTTGAGCTTTATGAAAGGGAACTCGCAATTTGTAATCGCTACACGCTGTGCAAAGTAAATAAAATCTTTATGGGTTGAGAGGAGAATGAAAAAGTGAGATGGTTTACAAATACACGATAAACTATGAAAACTGAGTATTAATTTAAGGCTTCCAAGATATTACTTCGAAGAAATACATAATTATTTACGTAGTATCTTAAAATATTATTGTTTATTTCAATAGACACATTTTACTACAAAATAATAATACTAAAACAAACTAAGACTAAATAACGATAAATAATATTGTTAAAATATTGTATTTTTTTTTACTTATATTCTAATGTTATTCACGGTGGATCGATTAAAAAAGTATTGTTAACTTGTTTTTATTTAGGGTATGATAAGGGGTTTCTTTATTTTTTACTGCATACTTCCTTCACAAATTATTATAATCATTATCATTTCAACCCGCGGATATCCACTGGTGACAGCTGTCCTCAGACTTCCATGAGGAAATATCGAAGCTAAGTTTCACTACCAATTGATAAAAATTACCACAAAGTATAATATTGAATATTTGAATCCTGATTACTTTTTATGTTACTAAAAATCTGTATTAAGTTGTCGATTTAAATAGATATGAGAAAAGGGATCATTTTGCGCCCGATGACTCGCACCTTTCTGTAAGTGATCGCTTTGAGATATGGGGTGTAGATAATATTCGATGCATAATCAATCAGTTATTGAATGTCAGTTTCTATGGTTTCTATCAAGAAATTGGATAAATGTTAATTTGACTCTTATGGCGGAATAGCGCAGAATAATTGATATTACAACCTTGATATGGAAGTTCAGATCGTGACTTACTTACTCGTAAAAGAAACGTTTGGACTAATTTGTACATTGGTAATTTTTCTTTTCAATTTAGCATTATGGTAGGTTATATTTAAACGAAAATTAAAATAAAATTATTGAATTATGAATTCTGAAAATAAATGAAATGCCTCGAAGCCCAGGTATTATAAAATATTTTGTTGTTTTAGTTTAGTTAACTTAGTAAGAGATTAAAAATATCTCTTAATACTAATATAATTTCATGTTTCTCTCAATTCTCATGTCAAAATAGAATAAACAAGGGAGAATATGGAAAAAATGTATAGTTATTACCAACACCTTCTTGAAAGACGAACTTGAAATTTTTAATAGAAGTCTGCGGGAGCTATGTAAATATCAAAAAAAATTGAAGTATTATTCATCCCAGTTGTGGACACGCAATTCTGCAAAGCCTCAAAACAGTTATTATTCAATAGTTTTATAATAAAATTCCGTCAGTCAACAATGTCGTTCGCCACAAACCGGCCTTTATAGTACTATTATTTATTCTGTGCCTTTATGACTGGAGTTTTTTGTCAATAACTGTTTCAATGTCAGAAAAGTTGTGATTTTACGGCCCAGCCATGAAAACAACTTGACGAATTATTTGTCAAATGAATCTTTAAAACATCTCAACCGTTTCCGGCATAAAGTGAAGTTACACGTATACGAACTGTATTTATATTTTGTCTAAAACAAAGATTACATTCAAATAAAAGTTATCGATTTGTTTACGTTTAGCGGTCGGTCCTAGATGACATCATACCGTCTGCAACGCATTCCTCGTCTGCAGCGCTATCAAAACACCCGTACACCAACTGATGAAGTTGGTAACCCCAGCGGCGCCACATCAATCAATACTGTCGAAACAACTGTCATCAGGACTATATAGCTTTCACCCTGTAACTACTCGCTAACTCCTTTCTATTGTTGTTGTTTTGCTGATAAGGGTTCGGTTGTATTGTCAACACCACAGGTTGTTACAGTCTTTACTAACTTTACTTTAGGAAAGTTAGTAGATTTTTTACCGAAATATGCAGTCTGTACTGCATGCATGATTTTTCTTCTTCCACTGGAAATATTACTCAGAATAGAAACAAAATTATACGCAAAATATTATTGTGTTGTTTATTATTTGAGATGCGAAGTTTTGAAAAGTCATATTTCTAAAAATGCTTCACACAAAATGGACTTAGACTTTGACGTCAGTCTACGTTCGAGTGTACAAAATGAATAGCGTTTAAACGGACTTTAGATTCGTTCAGAAATAGTAGTTTATGCAACGGTTGCATAATGATAGGCCTTAAAACACTAGTGCGGTTTTATGAAACGAGCTTTTAGCGAGTTTCATAATAAGATCGCACGTGTGTTTTAAGGCCAAATTATGCAGAGTTGCATACATAACTTTATCTACACACATATTATAAATCCTCCATGATGGGTTCAGAAACAATATTTTCTGGCAACAAGTTATTTGTTGCAATCGTGGCTGCATATTTCCGATATCCGGCGCATTTTCACATCACACACACTCCGAGAAGACTACTTACTATTCATATTTTCAACTAAAATGTAAATTACAAACAACTTTTTCTATTCAATTCAACAAGATTCTACTTTCGTTCAGCAAAACGTCAACGCGGCGCGGCGCGTCAATAATGGCGGCGGTCCGTCAAGACCATTTTTTTTTTAAATCATAGACAAACGGATGAAGTCTCTATTCTCACGTCACTCGAGATCAAATATTGTGCAGTTTATATTAAAAAAACATACTGAATTGACGTTTCGTATCAATAACTGTTTTAATATCTATGGATACTAGAATAGAGACCCACTTGAGTTTGACAGCTGTTCCAAATTTAATCTCATTTCTTTACTAAAAACGATAAAGAAGTCATGTTATTTCTTCATCGCAGCATTGGTTTTTCCTAATTGATTGTCAAAATGGTGGTCATTTCCTATGGTTTTTGATTAACCAATGGAGGTTTTATGATATGGGTGTAGATAAATACTGTTTCTATGCCGATATTGTAATAATAAAACATCACATAGAATATATAATGAGTAGTCAAATTAAAACCTTCGTGAGACATTATGAACACTTGAAACACGGCTTTACTCACGAATTCCCTATTGTCAGAAATGACAATGATTAATTAGGTTACCGAAGAGACGAACTCCGACTTAAAACTCAAAAAAGAATTATGTTACTATATTTGATCTACCTATTATTACATATACATTTAAAAAAAAAACTGCTTTTCCTTTATTATGATTTTGATTACATTTTCAAGCATTTTATTTACCTTATTTAAACCTCATTTTGATTTGAATGCATGAAGTCATACACTCAGGTTTATCAAGGGCGAGGGTTTGAGCAAAGGCTAAATAAGCGGTTTAAATAATTAAATTACACATAAAATATAAATCTAAGTTTATTAAAGTTGTGTAATTTTTTGTGTTTTTGCCCCGGAATTATTTATCATTGTACTACTTGCTTCAGTAACGTTACTGACACAAACTGTTCCTTCAGTAGGTTAAGATACAAATACATTTAATCACTTTAAAGTAGTAAAGTGGGGCTTCAGCTTGATTATCGGAAAGTGACTACGTTTATTATTAACTATTACGGTTGATTAATAGTTTTAAGTCCTTAGGGAGTACGAAGCTCCATAAAATTCACTGGAAGAGAAAATTGAGTTTCGCTCGATATAAAATGAGCACGGTTTTACTCTTAAATTATCCTTTGTTATTTTTCTCGGCATTAAATTTACTTTGATACGATCGTATCGTAATTTATATATATAAAAATGAATTGCTGTTCGTTAGTCTCACTAAAACTCGAGAACGGCTGAACGGATTTATCTTATCTTAGTCTTGAAATGTTCGTGGAGGTCTAGGGAAGGTTTAAAAGTACATAGGTTACTTAAATTATTATTCTTCGCAGACGAAGTCGCGGGCACCAGCTAGTTAGAGTATAAAAATATCTCGTTTAATCTTAACAAGACTACGCCTCTTTGGAAACTAGAGGAGGGAACAGGAGATCGAACAGCGGGCAGTTTTCTAGCACAATGCATTAGCATCGCGATAAAGTGAGGCAACGTTGCCAGCGTTTTCGGTACAATGCCGCGGGGACCATTTTGAATCTCAAGTCTATTACAGTCTCATGAAAATACTGCAAACAAACTGCTATTTTAATAATTAATAAAAACATTTATTGAGAAGCATATATTACTCGTACATACATACATATTATCACGCCCGTAATCCCTAAAGACTACTTGTGGCCACGTTCGATAAATTAGTCCTGGGATGGTATGATGGAACCGTATGGTGACAGGTGATCAGCCCATCGCCCATAAAGATAGTCCACCATGTTGGAGAGGACCCGTCGTGCGTCGACTAAGGGACGGGCCTTAGTCGACGCACGCATTACTCGTAGCAGGGGCATTATAGACATACCGCGGCCTTTTATAACTACTTGTTGGTATGTTTTTGAAGTTCCATGGCCGGATGTGTAGTAATACCGAACCGAGGTCGAAAGAGGAGAGAACCTTAAGAGCCAGTGAACTGTGGCACTGATCTTAAAGAAAAAAAAAACTAAGTCATTAAAAACTGGCACTGGGTAAGCCTACATGCAGCCAGCCAGCCGGCCGAACACTAAATTTAATATAATTTCATTTAATTTAATTCAATTTCAATTCAATTTGTAAATTTTTGTAATTTTTGCTTTGCTGACTGATTGGTTTTCTTATTTTCATTATTATTTGTTAGTGTATTATTAACATTTTCAGTAAAAAATATGTATTTATTTATTCCTTATTGAGTATTTTTTTAATTGATTGTGAATTGAATTGAATTTATTGATTATTATTTAATGAATATTATTCTCTATCATGTGCTAATATAGTTAATAAGTTTACTAACACATTTATGGATCAATTGTTATTTGATATAAATAAATAAAAACAATCGAAAGGCCGATTACTTCCAACCGTTAATGTCGCATATCTTAATTCTAGTAATTAATAGGTTTCTAATAACATGACGTTGATATAGAGTTATTATTAGTATTTGGTAGGCAATAAAGTATCGTATTTCGTAATTGAATGATTTATATAAATGTAATAATGTGTTATTCACTGGCATTTCATATAATGCTAGAGAATTTAATTTACTACCATTTAAACAACTAAACACAATGTTTATATTTTTCACAAATGCAATACTTTACATAAGTATTGAATTTGCGGCTACAGTTCAATAAGTATTAAAATATAGTAGACGAATGAGTTTGTTCTAATATAAGTGTTCTGTCCAAAATATTGAAACAATAAAACAGTCAAAACATTTGAAATTTGAAAATAAAACTATTCACTTTGTTATCCGTCCGTACATGTATCGGTCTGTCAAAGTTCATTTTCCCGAGAACTCCTTGCAAGCTGAATTTAGGCACAGTTATACAATTCAGTATCCTTTACAAAATGCCGAAGCCCTTTGACTTGTTCTAAGAATATAACTGTTAGCATTTGGTAATGGACAAGTCTAAATTAATATTTGGCATGTACATAAATACTCGTACAACTGTGGTGTAATGGTTGATCTTTTAATGGAATTGTCGAATGCTACAACAAATAAGTACCTGCGCCTCTATTCGGGAACGCTGAGAGATTCTGTAGCGATTCGTGAGCGAGATTTCTCATCTCGCTCTTACGCATTACGCATCGTGCGGAAGAGTGGGATGAGAAATCTCGCGTATGAATCGCTACAAAATCACTTAGCTGTCCCGAATAGAGGCGCTGATCTTTTATTCAGCAGGTGTTTTTGTATTTTATTTCATGTTGAAAGAAGTGTTTCAAGGTAGGTATATTTTTGAAGATATTTATACAAAGCCTGTGAAAGCTGAGATACAAGAGAATTAAATTCATAAAAATCTTGAATCGTAAATACGATGAGATACAACGAGTTCTGAGAAACGTCGGATCAAGTTGAAAGCAGGACACGGTTTCCTGGTCGTTCAGTATAGCTACAGTTTATTTCGCATAATTTTCCGGGTGTTTCTGCGGTGTATATTCAAGCTTGTTTTTCTAATTATAAGGGTTAGACTAGTTCGTAGACTAGAATTGTTAGTTTTAAAGTAGAAACGTCAGAGTAAAGAAATTAGGATTATTTATTTTAGAAGGAAAGCCAAGTCCGCCGAGCTCAAGTGGGCCAAAACAGTGACCGATTGGGCCCCAAATCATGCTTACTGGGGCAGAGGCAGACCGAAAAGGAGATGACGGGATGAACGTAAGAAATTAAAAAGAAGTTGGCAGAAATTACTATGAACTGAGACGAGTGAAAAAAGGGAAAGGAGACCACTGAAGAATTGTGGTTAAAGTATGATACACTGAAAATACTGAGAATGTATGTAAGAAAAAAAAATTACGCTGCCCGGAAGAAATTCAGATCGGTAATTTTGGTTTTACGCCACGCCAGATGCGCTCGTTGCAAAATTACCATAATATATCTTGTGTATGTTCAATGTTCAATCCGATATGTCATCCGTTTTGAAAATGACTAAGCCCATATTATATTATGGGTATTTCTCCAAATCGGGCAAATAAATAGTTATTAAGGGTGGGCGCTATTATTACCATATTGCTCTGAAGAAATGTAGTTATCACTTAGCAAGATTAGATTGTAGCAAGTGAAGTAAAAGATGATTGTAGAGAAGTCTCGGTAAATCCAACAAGTGTCTGACAAGGAGATTGAACGTGCCTACTACGCGGCGTAATTAATCAAATTCTTTTAATGGAAAAAAGTAATTAGTTAATTAGTCTTGCTTTTAAACTATTCATAAATCTTCTGTCTCATGGAGCCACGAAGCAAGTTCTCGTTTTATATTTTAAAGCTGGATAAGAATTCATCCAGTTGAGTTTAATTATGCGAGATGTTTTAAGTTTAAAAAAGACTCCAAAACATTATAGTTACACTTTTCTTCGCGGATTAAGTAGAAAGAAATTGCCATTGAATAAAAAATATACATCCCATGTAATCACATGGGATGTATAGTTGCGCACGTTAGTGATTCCACTAACGTGCGCAACAGAGCAGCGGTTGATCAGCCATGACGGACACATTCAAATTTAGATCTAATGTCTTTATCCTTACAGTCTAAATTAATAGTGTTGTTTATCCGCTGATCAGCCGCTGTGCACGTTAGGGAATCACACAGTACAGTAGTCAAGTCAACAATTTTGACTTTCGGTCAATCACCACTTTGTATTCTCAGAAACGATTGAGTTGTGCAGTTTGATCTGCAATAAAACTACAACACGATGATGAACCTATTTTGAGGGATCGCCGACTGTGACGACCGTTTGGCGAAACGCCAGGAATTCAGAGGTTGGTTTGTTAGACGTTTCGCTTGATCTCCATCTCCGCGAGTAAACAGAATAACGCTTAGTTAACCGACAAATGTAAGGTATATCTAAAAGTAGTGCGTGACTAATTCGAGAATAGGTTGTTTGATTTGATATACTAAGCTTTAGTTTAAACCAACCAACTGTAAGGTGATAATCATCCGATTCTGGAATATACTTTATCTACACCCATATCATAAAACCTCCATAGTGTAATCAAAAACCGTAGGAAATGACCACCATTTTGACAACCAATTAGGTAAAACGAGTGCTGCAATGTTATTCCCGTATCGTTTTTAGTATAGAAATGAGATTAAATTTGGAACAGCTGTCAAAACTCAAGTGGGTCTCTATTCTAGTATCCATAGATATTAAAACAGTTATTGATACGAAACGTCAATTCAATATGTTTTTTTAAATATAAACTGCACAACATTTGATCTCGAGTGACATAAGAATAGAGACTTCATTCGTTTGTCTATGATTTAAAAACAAATGGCCTTGACGGAGGATCGAATTGCTGCCATTATTTTGGTGTTTTGCTGAACGAAAGTAGAATTGTTGTTGAATTGAATAGAAAAAGTTGTTTGTAATTTACATTTTAGTTGAAAATATGAATAGTAGTCTTCTCGGAGTGTGTGTGATGTGAAAATGCGCCGGATATCGGAAATATGCAGCCACGATTGCAACAAATAACTTGTTGCCACAAAATATTGTTTCTGAACCCATCATGGAGGATTTATAATATGTTTGTAGATAAAGTTATGTATGCAACTCTGCATAATTTGGCCTTAAATAGCCTATCATTATGCAACCGTTGCATAAACTACTATTAACACATATAACAATATGATTCTTGACCCTTATTTAAGAAAATATTTTTGGCTGCTTGTTGGGTCATTTTAGATTGTGTACAAATATTTTCGTAATTAATTTTTCACATTTTCAAGGAAAGAGCGCTAGTAATATTTATCATTTTTAAAGGATAGATTGGCCTATTGACTAATAAGGACAAGCTGTCACTGGATAGCTTATTCTAAGTTCTAAAACTTTTAGTATGGCAGGTAATCCCAAATCTTTGTGTGAAAAAAGTAGTAGTAGTAGAAAAATAGTAGTCATTGTTTGATGGTATATCGATATTTAGTTGTTTTCTCATGTGTGACGTCAACATACCTAAATCCGTCGTAAACGTCAGAAAAAAGCATAGCCTACAGTAGTCTCTATGAGGGTGTGGTCCGAATAATACGATGATCACAACGATTAAGGTGGGCAGCTTGATTCGGAACGCAACCGACCTGTGCGAAACGTTAGACGTCGTGACTGGTGTTAAACAAGTGACTAAGTTCTAAATAATCTTGATTTATTTTTACATAAGTCCTGTTCTATAATGTACTATTGAGGGTTAAGGTAGCATTCCACAATAGAAATATATCGCTCGTTTAAAAATAAAAATAAATAATGTGAAATACAAATCCATTCCAAATTCAATTTTAACGCCTTTGAGTAAAGTTTAAAACAAAAGTGAATTTTATTTTGACTTGTTTCCTTTTATTTTTAAACGTGCGATATTGTGATTTGTTGCTATAGTCAAGTAGCCAATTGTAATTTACTTTGAGAGGGACTGGACCATCGTCTTGGAGACTATATAGACATATTTCGTAGATAAGTAAAGGTTACAGGTGCTTGGTTCATACATATAACTATACATCTGGGTAGCTGTTATTCTACTATAATGTTACTGCACGTAGACACAAATACAATGTATAGGAGAACACTAGCTAGTGAAAACTAAAAGAAAATACAAATACATTTTAGTACGGTTGCATTTCGCGCCGGCGCTAACATAATTTTGTAAATGTTCATACTCATTCATAGAAAACTAAGTTAGAATATCGATGAGAAATGAAATCTCTCTCTCTACGGTATTTCCATTGTTTATGTATTCTAATAGTTATATCTATACACGTTTGTTGGACGCTACAGGGGTGTGACCTTCTTAAGGGCGTACCCCACGCCGATGACCTTGAGCGTTCCAACTCGGTCCTTCCCCACTTGCCTTAGTTCACACGCCGCAGTGAATAGTATAATTTACTCAAAAACTACAAAATAAATTGAAAAACCGGCGGATGAAATTATAGTGTACATTATTGTCTTCTGATTAGTAAAAGTCTCATGTATAAGCGTCGCATAATAAGGGAGCCTTTACGGAATTTAGTTTGAAAAAAGGTTTACGTTTTTTTTTTTGCTCTTGATTTATCACTTTTTTCAAGATTCCAGTGGACGAAAATAAAGAATAGATTCCATAATACAATATATTATTTATTCAAGATTCTTGCACAACGCTAAGTATACTTTATAGGATTTGAACACAGCGAAATTCGCCGGCGACTAACTTGACCCGTCAGTGCGTATAAACTACATGTCTGTGCGGGTCGTCGACCTTGGTAGTATTTCGACGCAGCAGACCACGGATATAGGTACTCTAACTCCGTATAATGCTTACGAGAGCGCGGGTCAATTTATGATTGTCGTACGAAATGAGAGACGAAATGAGCGACAAGATTTGTTATAGAATAACATAGCAGTTTGTCTATTCGGGAACGTCTAAGTGATACTGCAGCGACCCGCGAGCTAGACTCGCATCTCGCTCTTACGCATTACGCGTCGTGCGGAAAAATGGGATGAGAAATCTCGCTCGCTAGTCGCTACAATATAACTTAGCGTTCCCGAATAGAGGCGCAGGTGTTGGCAATTAATTAGTAATGTCAACGGCTCAATGCAACCCTCAACCAGATTTTCCAATTAGACCTAATTACCTCTAATGCATTAACTCATTGGGTGATAGGGTGGTTTTTTTTTCTTGCTTTTATCTTTCTCTCTTTTGTGTTGTTGACTAGGTTTTCTTTCTATTATAATTATGTATATTTATATGTATGTATGTATTTATGTATCTGTGTATAGTATGTGCTTATGTAAGTGTTTTGTATGTTAGCGGTTTTGTGTACTTCAAATGTTTACTATAGTATTCACCACCTGCCTTTGCAAGTCTGTTATGCCATCTCTTCTTTCAAAAGGTTGTCTGGAAGAGATCGCTACTTAGCGATAAGACCGCCTATTGTATACCGTGTTGCCTATTTCTTTGTCTTTTTCCAATATGTTTTATGTGGTGTTCAATAAAGAGTATTTGTATTGTATTGTATTGTATTGGTGGTTTCGTGGTTGCATTGAATGGAAACGTGTTGTCATAAGTTTTGAGTTAGTAAAAATTGCGTCTTTTCAACCAACTTCAAAAAAGGAGGAGGTTCACGGCTGTATTTTTTTTGCGTTTCAAAAACATTATTTGGTGACTCCTCAATGGTAAGTATTTCACGGGTGGCGATTAGATTTCTGTATAAGCAATTTATGCTCATGAAAATTCATGTGGTAAAAGAGAACCGGTGGTGTAGAACCAGGAGAACTCCTCAACGATTGACGTCCTTGCACCTTGGATAGCAAAATCTTGTATAGGGTGATGAGCAATTGGCATTATGCTATTATTAGTTGATGTATTACATGTGTCGTTCAATCGCATATGATAAACACTAAAAAAAGAGAGATAATAAAAATTTTATAAATAAAAAAACCGACTTCAAAACCCCTTTGAAAAGTAAGAAATAATAATTGGCCTTGGTAAGTAAATTACATAGAAACGTCAGATATATTGTTGATTAAGTGATACATCAAATGTATCGAAGTCGGTGGCAAGTAAATTAGGTAATCCATCTCTCATACTGTGTTCATTTACTTGACACCGATTCCGATGTATTTATATAATGTATCACTTAATCAACAATATATCTGACGTTTCTATGTAATTTACTTACGAAGGCCAATTATTATTTCTTACTTTTCAAAGGGTTTTTGAAGTCGGTTTTTTTATTTGTTTTTTTTTTTGTTTTTCTGGTGAATATTTATCTTTATTTTTCTTTCAATTACATACTGAGGAATCGTTATTGAGAAGGCATTATAATACAAAAACGATGAATATTTATTTAGCTGACTTATGTCGATAAATGTCGATGGAGTCAGAGAAAAACAAACATCTACTCCATTATTATAAAACGATACAACTAAAACAACTCAAATAATCAAACAGCGAAGCTGCAGTTAAAAGCTATTGATATAAGTAATTCTTTCAACGCAATATAACAGTGGGCGAAAAACCCGTTATGATTTAGAGGCCGCAAAATGATGTGCAGAATTCGTTCGTCTTGTCTTTGTCGTAATGTAAAAATATTAAGTTTAGGTCGAGGGCTATACTTGTACATACACATTTCATTTAAGGTGTATTAACAACGATTCTAGAATATGCAAAAGCTAATGACGTATATAATATGTTACGTTTTGTTGTGTGTTACGTGGAGAGAGATTTTAATTTTTTTTTTTAATTGTTACCTTTTAATTTATTCGTTTGTGCGTTATCTGAACCTGACTAGAGAGACTACATAGTGTTCTCTATACTATATTCTATAGGGTTTCATATTCGATATTTGAATTATTAGGACATGAAATATTTTTATTTCAAATTACTATTATTATTTTGATATTTGGAGACCTTACATCTCCTTCTTTATACTTGACCGTGGAGACTGTACATCTCCATTTAACCTAGATTAGGTAATCAATTTAGATGTTTCTTTATTTCTTTATTTTAATTATTATTATGATGACCCTTAGAGGCTTTATACATCTCTAAGTAGCTTAACTTGTCCAGACGCGGCGACTATACATCTTTCCCTTATCATTCCCGTTGGAAACAAGTTAGTGACATGAAAATTAGCTATATTTTAAAGTTACGTTTCTACGCAGACGAATTCGTACAGTGCGCGCGCGAGTTGAATGCCGTTGGGGCCTGAAGTAAAAGGCGGGTGCAGCTCCCCCGCTGCCCGCACGCCTCCCCTATCATGCCCACATTATAGTGCTGTCACAACACTACAATGTGGGCATGATAGGGGAGGCGTGCGGGCGGCGGGGGAGCTGCACCCGCCTTTTACTTCAGGCCCCAACGGCATTCAACTCGCGCGCGCACTGTACGAATTCGTCTGCGTAGAAACGTAACTTTAAAATATAGCTAATTTTCATGTCACTAACTTGTTTCCAACGGGAATGATAAGGGAAAGATGTGATGTGTGATTATCGTATCTTTACCAGGGCTCAAGCAATATCTATACCGGATTTCATCAAATTCGGTTCTGCGGTCTAGCTATGATATGAATCGCGCAGATACATAAAAAACATCGGGATTTCATCTCAACGCACGAACTTTCAATAAAGGCGGTTTAACAGTTTAGCCGTGAAAGCGTAGCAGAAGCGTAATGAGTTACTTTCGCATTAATAATATTAGTACCTATGTATAGGCACAAACTGTATTATAAAGTAGTTTGTGTACATAACGTCTGACTACCATGACATCAGCAACGTTTGGGCTTTGTCCAAAACTAACACGATGTTATCATATTTTCGGTTATACTTCGTTATTTATAGACGTGTGCATTAGCGATATTATTCTTTGAGATATTTATGCCGCTTTAATACCCAATTCAAGATAAGCAACTTTAAGAAATGCAGAGCAATAATAATAATAATAAATACCATTTATTTCACTCACACATACTCCTCACTTGCACTCCTCTGCTGCACTGGGAGTGAAGAAATAGCATAGAATGCGTGCAGATACCTATCATCCTGGAATGTCGTAAAAGTCGACTAAGGGACGGGTCCTCTCCAACATGGTGGACTATCTGTATGGGCGATGGGCTGATTACCTGTCACCATACGGTTCATCATACCATCTTAGGACTAATTAATGAACGCGGCCACAAGTAGTCTTGTGGCTCTGCCTACCCCATAAGGGATTTCGGGCGTGATAATATGTATGTATGTACCATTTATTTCAGGCGTCAGTGGGTATTCATAAATACCTTACAGACTAACTTACATTTAAAATTATGTCTGCGGCGAAAAGCCGTGGCTCCTTTGGTGGTTATTTGAACGAGTAGGTATCTACGGTTAATTTTACATGCTTGTATTTCTTTCTAATCACATCATCATGCCCGATTCGACCAGCTGCAGTATTTTCCGTACAAAAAGGGAAAACATTTCTATCCGCCTAAATGTTCACCGATTTTGATATTTTTTTCAACATTATTATCGACCTGATCAGATTATATTTTTTGGATCAACTTATTAAATCCTAAAATCATGATGTATTGAATTCACAAACTTAGTGCACACTATGTTTTAAATTCAATTTATTTTTTTCCTCTAGCGGATAAAAACGGCTTTTGCACTCAGATATCGAAGAGCAAAAATACTCTCTCCAAGATAGGGGAATGAAAAACGTATTTTTGCCATCTCCTTGTTTATTTTCAAAATAAAATAATCTATTAACTATAATCCTAACTTTTGAACTACCTGACACCATTATAATTGAACTGTCAAAATCGGGTAACATTTAAAGAGATTAAATCGTTTTCACCATTCAAAGTCAAACTATCTTTATTCAATTTAGGCTTTTACAAGCTCTTATGAAGGTCAAGGAATGAATCTACCACCGGTCGAAAAAAAAACCTCTACTGAGAAGAGCCGGCAAGAAACTCGGTGAAGTATCATTTTTTCAAAACAGTACACGTATAAATTAACAATGATTTCTACAGTTTTATACAAATCTAAGTATATACCATAGTAGGTACGCCCATCGAGACCTAGGGATCACCGGTGCATGTCAGTGTTGAAGCCAAACGTCTCAGTCCATTTGTAATGAAAAATGTGTTTTTTGCCGTTGCGTTGGTTCACAGCTCTTAACATTTTACCTAGACTAATCTTAACATAATTGTTCAATCAGTTTGGTAAAGTTCAGTCTTAGTCGACCAAATCAATTTACATTTTAACATCGTAACAACTAACGTAAATCAAAGCATTAAATGCTACTTTAAGTATCGTTACCAGCTCGACATGAATCAAACAAGTGAGCACATAAGAACAGTAAAAGTATATGGACCGTGAGTAACTGTTGTGTACGAATAAACGGCTACCATTTCATGAAACGCGATCGCGAAATTTCAATTCTCTTCGACGTCTGACCAGTTTATAGGAAGATAAAAATTCCCCCGTACTTACATCACATGGTGAATTGAATTCACTGGTTCATTAATTTTTACGAGGCTTTCTTGCTCAATTATCAAGCTGTATGTTTATTTATTAAGGTTTATCGCATTTTTATCTCGGGTAAAGAGGTATGTTTGGTTACAGGTTACATATTTTAAGACAATTGTGAACATCAATTTATTATTTATTGAATGAAATGTTGCTCTGTTTTGTCACTTACTTTCAGGGCTCGAAGCCGGTTTTGAAAAAGCGATAAAATTTCGTTCATCGATTAACAGGTTCCAGATGTAGTGCATAATTAGTTTCCATCGTGTTTTATCGGAAAAGTTCGTATTTATTGTGCTCTCTCAATTAGCTTCAGAACCCATTATACCACCTGTCATTTTTAATTTTGATATTTGACACTAAATATTAAAGTTTCATATTAATGAATATAAACATGCCACTCATTGAATACAATAATTAATTGACACTTCGGGTCCCGTCGTCTTCCGATTGAGATCCGAGTTTAACCGATGGAAAGATATTATTCACTACATCTGTAATTAAGGGAATGGTTATCGGTTCATACAGAGAACGTTTAAAGATACGCGGTAACAGATATCGACAGGTTTTTAGGTGCTGTACTGTCCGTGAAAATTGCCAGAATTTGCCGCAGCTAATTCTCATCTGGCAAAGGAAATCGGCGAATGTCCAATGCAATGTTGCTTTTAGAGGATCACATAGATTTCGGAACGCTGGGGCTATTTTAATTAGAAAACTAGGCATATCTACACAGGTACAGCTGCATAATGTTTAGTGGGTAAATCTACGTAGTTACACGTTGTAGGTCACCACTGCCGATGCCGTGATTGCATTAGCGCCACGGTAAACTGTCGAGATACCCCTGGGGTGGTTGCATCGAGATTAGTTAGTTGATTATTACGTTATGGATCTAACAGGACTATTATTAGAAATTAGTATCCCCGCTAGTACAACGGGGACACTAATGTGCAGTGAGTGGAAGGAAATTAATGATTTTCCCTTGGAAGAGGTTATTGATTAGAATTGTAGTTTACCTTCTTGGTAACTATGAGCTACGCATCTATTTAGGGTTCCGTACCCAAAGGGTGAAAACGGGACCCTATTACTAAGGCTCCGCTGTCCGTCTGTCCGTCCGTCTGTCACCAGGCTGTATCTCATGAACCGTGATAGTTACACAGTTGAAATTTTCACAGATGATGTATTTCTGTTGCCGCTATAACAACAAATACTAAAAACCAAAATAAAATAAATATTTAAGGAGGCTCCCATACAACAAACGTGATTTTTTTGCCGTTTTTATAGATAATGGTACGGAATCGTTCATGCGCGAGTCCGACTCGCACTTGGCCGTTTTTTTCGTTTCCAGTTTGCTGACTCATTCGATATCCTGTAAAGTACATCGTCTTAGGATATAAGGTCCCAAATGTGCTCATTCGGCGGACCTTCATATACATTTCCACCACTAACAATTCCATTATGTTTACATATTTTTGCGTGACTGAAAAACGAAAAACACTTGCATAGAAAAAATAAAGTGTAAAGCAATTGGCTATTTGTTTCTCTCCGACGGGGTGCAAGGAAATACTTTAAATTCACTGATACCGCGTTCCCTGTCGGATAGGCAACAGTTGGCACTACATTGCGAATTGGATCTAGCCACGATCACAATATCAAGCGGTTGCATAATTATTTAAATTGCAGTTTTGTTCTCAAATATAGTTAGTTGACTTTCGTATTCAGTTTATATAATTTTAGTTTCAAACAATACTCGTATGGATCAGAATAATAATATATATAGAATAACCTAACCTAACCTAACTATTTAACTAACTAGTTGCTCCGTGAGCTGTAGACATCGCGATAAACCTAACTTTGCCGTAAAAAAACTGTTATCTCCGTACATCGACATAGGACGCGGATTTTACCAACACCACAAAGAAGTTTGTAATCACAAAAACCCGATCCGTAATCTTGAAAAATTTCGCAAAACTGAATCGATAACAAAAATCCATATAATTATTGAACCTGCTCACAAAATTTCACGAGAATCGGTTGAGAAATACGACCTGTGAAGGAAAACAGTGGGACATCCAGACATACGAAAGCATTTTTGCCCAAGCTGAAACGGAGACGTTTCGTTCGCTTCGCTCGCTCGGTCAATTATATAACAAATCTGAAAGCAGTGGCGGCGTAAAGGGGGGGCCGAGAGGGCGGTCCGCCCTGGGTGCCAAACACCAAGGGGTGACAACGACAACCCACTCGTACCTACATCCAAAGAAGGCGCACAAAATCTCTCTCTTTAAAGACATATCAATAAATAACTACCACCAAGACATGACACCAGAAACGTAAAGTTTTTTTTAAGCGGGGGTGCTCAATACAAAACCGCCCGGGGTGCCAATCTACCCTACGCCGCCACTGTCTGAAAGTTAGTTTGTTGGAAAATTTGGAACGTTTCACAATCACGCCTTCACGTCTGGACAGATTTCAAACAATGCAGAGTTTTACATTATACAGAAATAGCACGTCAAGTAGTTGAATTTTTGCCGGGAAATTCAACAGTGCTCAAGGAAAAATGTACTTAATATTACACAACCGTTAATTTTAAACATTCATTATATTTTTATTACCTAAAAAGTATACTGTATGGTCTGATAATAAGGTGTCTGCAGAAAATAAGGGTATTTTATATACTTTAGTAGTTAGTTAGTTCAATTAATTACCCCTCAGAACTTGTCTCTGTCGCTTGCGTACAAAATATAATACTTACCATCTTCTTCGCACCGCACTCAAACGCACTTTTAAAGCACAGATACTTAATTCTATTTATCTACACCCATATCATAAAACCTCTATAGTGTAATCAAAAACCGTAGGAAATGATCACCATTTTGACAACCAATTAGGAAAAACGAGATTAAAAAAAAAATTGTCTTGACAGAGGATCGAATTGGCGCCATTATGTTGGTGTTTTGCTGAACGAAAGTAGAATTGTTGTTGAATTGAATAGAAAAAGTTGTTTGTAATTTACATTTTAGTTGAAAATATGAATAGTAGTCTTCTCGGAATGTGTGTGATGTGAAAATGCGCCGGATATCGGAAATATGCAGCCACGATTGCAACAAATAACTTCTTACCAGAAAATATTGTTTCTGAACCCATCGTGGAGGATTTATAATATGTGTGTAGATAAAGTTATGTATGCAACTCTGCATAATTTGGCCTTAAAACACACGTGCGATCTTAATATGAAACTCGCTAAAAGCTCGTTTCATAAAACCGCACTAGTGTTTTAAGGCCTATCAATATGCAATCGTGTCATAAACTACTATTACTAGCCAATGGGTGTTATTGTCATGTTCCTAACTTTTACATTATTATTATGTTCCACACACATTTTGCTCAGCTTCGGTCTGTAAGTATGTCAAATTCTAAACAACACGGGCGATTTTATGTTACCTTTTTAACAGGGGGGGGGGGGGTTAATTAAGAGGGGTGTGAATCTACGGCATTTCATACATTCACCAATTTTTTATGGGTTGTCAGTCAAAACAAAGTCTAGGTCTATACCGTTTTGATTTTTTCACTTTAATCAATAAAATCAGTTTTACTGTGGTTTCAGTATTCTCATACAAAACAAATTTCGGCATTATTTGATTTTCTTGATCTTTAATCAAAATTCAAAAACGTATAAGCCTAGATTTTGCTCTGACGGACAACCTATCAAAAATTGGTCAAAATCGGTTAACATTTAAGGGGTGGAAATCGTTATCGCCTTTTGTATGAAAAGGGTGAAGCCTTTGGTTCACAGTACTCTTAAAGTTTGAATACGCTGGCCTTAAACTTGACGCCAACTAAATTAACGGTCCACTTAGCACATTATTGCGAAAACGTTTAATTTAAATATTTGTTTAGTATGTTAATAAGGACCTAGAATTGCTTTGAGTGCGAGTACGTGTTTAAACAAAGATTATGGTAAAACTTATGTTTTCCTAGGGTTCAAATTGTAAGAGCAAAACTATTAGCATGTACATCAAAAATGTCTGTAAACTTCATTACATTTATAAGAACTTGGCTCGGTTATTTATTCCTATTTAGTCAAATTACAACTTTCGTGGGACATTATGAATACTTGAAATACACATTGCCGCCGCAGCCAGCGCAGTGACCGCACTCAACCCCTGAAGAAGGAGTCCATACGAGTTCGAAACATGTAGGACTATTTCTGACAATAAATCGTGAGTAAATTGCTTGTATTGCTTTCATTTCTTTCATGTATTGCTTGTATTTAGTTATGAAATCTTATTGTTCTCATAGAAATCAAAGAAATATATTTCATTCCGGTCTCTTATAATCTGTGATCTGTTAATTATTTCTATTATACTACATTGCATGATTTAATGAATGCACAATTTTAATTTTAATTTCTACTTATGTTAATAATGTTGATAATGTATGACTATTACTTACTGAATAAATGAATATGAATATATAATATTATACACATACACATACATACATTGCATCACGCCCGAAATCCCTAATGGGGTGGGCAGAGCCACAAGACTACTTGTGGCCACGTTCGATTAATTAGTCCTAAGATGGTATGATGACATGATAATATTAGGTCCCTACATATGAAATTAGCGTTTTGTCGTACTGACCACTTTGATCTGATATATCTCCTCTTTGGTTAAGAATTCCAAATTCAAATTTATAAATTCATTTAGGTGGTACATTTGAGTTTTGAAAACAGTCATTCATTAGTTTTTATCTACACCCATATCATAAAACCTCCATTGGTTAATCAAAAACCGTAGGAAATGACCACCATTTTGACAACCAATTAGGAAAAACCAGTGCTGCGATAAAGAAATAACATGACTTCTTTATCGTTTTTAGTAAAGAAATGAGATTAAATTTGGAACAGCTGTCAAAACTCAAGTGGGTCTCTATTCTAGTATCCATAGATAATAAAACAGTTATTGATACGAAACGTCAATTCAGTATGTTTTTTTAATATAAACTGCACAATATTTGATCTCGAGTGACGTGAGAATAGAGACTTCATCCGTTTGTCTATGATTTAAAAAAAAATGGTCTTGACGGACGGCCGCCATTATGTTGACGTTTTGCTGAACGAAAGTAGAATTTTGTTGAATTGAATAGAAAAAGTTGTTTGTAATTTACATTTTAGTTGAAAATATGAATAGTAAGTAGTCTTCTCGGAGTGTGTGTGATGTGAAAATGCGCCGGATATCGGAAATATGCAGCCACGATTGCAACAAATAACTTGTTGCCAGAAAATATTGTTTCTGAACCCATCATGGAGGATTTATAATATGTGTGTAGATAAAGTTATGTGTGCAACTCTGCATAATTTGGCCTTAAAACACACGTGCGATCTTATTATGAAACTCGCCTGTCGGCTCGTTTCATGAAAACCGCACTGGTGTTTTAAGGCCTATCATTATGCAACCGTTGCATAAACTACTATTTCCTCATTATTTTTTCTTTTGCGTCGCTTATTACCGGACAATGGAAAACATGAAATATCGGTATATTTACGAGTACGAGTTCTACCTTGGCACCAGTGCTGCAGAAACAGCTCGAAGGATTAATGATGTGTACGGCGCTGTTGTCGCAAAAGAAAGCATGGTACGTTTTTAGTTTCGTTTTCGTTCTGGAAATTTCGACCTTCAGAACCAACCCCGTGGACGGCCGGCTATTGTGGAAGCGGATCCAGCACAAAGCAATTCAGAGATAGCTGCAGGCTTCGGGGTAAGTGATAAAACTGTATTAATCCACTTGAAGCACAAGGAAGAACTAGCTGCTAAACAACCGAGATTGGTCAATCGCTCAAGGCCACTGCTGCTTCACGACAACGCAAGACCACACACTGCACAAAAAACAACCTCTAAGTTAGATGAGCTACAATTGGAATGTCTGCGACATCCACCGTACTCCCCGGACCTTGCTCCAACAGATTACCATTTTTTCCGGAATTTGGACAACTTCTTACAAGGAAAAAAATTCAACTCCGATGCGGCAGTCCAAACCGCCTTCAAAGAGTTTATTGATTCTCGCCCCCATGGTTTTTTAAATAAAGGTATCAATTAACTACCTATGAGATGGCAAAAGTGCATAGATGACAACGGTGCATACTTCGATTAATTAAATATATTTTACAAAAAAAAAAATGACTTTATATTCCTCCCGTACAAAACGCCAATTTCATATGTAAGGACCTAATATTAGGTAAGTAACAATGCCTATTTAAGCTGTCGAGGAATTCCACATATATTCTGAGACAATATTTCTAAATCATTATAAGTAACATTTCATACGAAATATGCAAATATACATTTGAAGCAACAGGTATGAGTACTGTTACAGTAAATGGATACTTTTGTTACGAGATGGAAATACCACAACAGCCGAAGGAAAATTCATTGTAACGAATTCAATTTAGTCTCATGAAAAGGAATAAATTTGTGCAAACGCAAAATAATTTCCCTGTGAAATGCTTCCTGTCGGAGTTTTTCAGAAAATTGTACATGTTATTATGAGTCATAACTCATAACAAATAATTATTATACTTATGGAATGTTCCTTTAGTTATAATATTTACTTCGATGTAATATTTTTTATTCGTAATGCTCTTTGTTAGTACGCCGCTGTTTTTATTTACTTAAACATGATTTCTTAAACGGACACACGGACAAACGGAACTATAAGTATATAAAATACCAAATTTCAACTCTATCGGTCCAGTAGTTTCGGAGCAAATTGGCTGTGACAGACGGACAGACAGACAGACACACGAGTGATCCTATAAGGGTTTCGTTTTTTCCTTTTGAGGTACGGAACCCTAAAAATAAAAAAACCCGGTAGTCGGGTTTTCGATGACTGTCGCCACGCCGAACGACTCGCTGGTCGTGTTCTTGCTATAGCAATTTTGTATGGAGGCAATTTTTCGGCGCCTGGGTTGGGACTTGATTTTTGCGTTGGCACTTAAAGTGTTAATGAAACATGTCGTAACTAATGTTTTTTCTTTACGTGTTTAAATCGTATAAGATCCTAAACTTGAAATAATGCTATCAAATTATTTCTTAGCGAAATTTTCTGATAAAACAAATCTGAAGCTGTAAAAGAATCTTGACTTAGACAAGACAAGATGTCTGAGTCCAATGACCCAAAAACATCTCGAGAATAATCACACAAGAGCACGAATGATAAATTGTTATGGATTATGATTTATAGCTTATGCAGACATGAGATGGCAACGGATACTTAAAACTTTTATGAAAAATATTTAAAACTGCAGGCCTAAATTAACATGATATGCGTATAAATGGGATATTTTCTTTTTCAACCGACTTCAAAAAGGAGGAGGGTCTCTATTCGGTTCAATTTTTTTTTAATGTTTGTTACATCAGAGCCCCGTCATTTATGAACGGATTTGAAAAAAAAAAAAATCGGTAGGGTATACCCCAGATCGGTCCCGTTGTATTCAAAGTCGAGGTGTGATGAGAGGATTTATGAGGAATCGATGGAACTCCTCAAATATTATAGGCACGCATATAGCAATTTTAGTATTTTCTGTAATAACTCAAGTAGTTACATTACAAAAGCATTATTTGGTGAAGCGGAACTATCGATGAAGACCACAGATGATCACCGGATGATAACTGTTTCACGGGTGGCGATTATATTTTTGTATAAGGTTTAGAGGGAACTTATGTTTATGACAATCTATGTGGTAAAATAGAATCAGTGGTAAAGACCCAGGAGAACTCCTTAACGATTGACATTCTTGCACCATGGCATGGATAGCAATATACAGTTTGTAAATGCTGATGAGCAATTGGCATTATGCTATTGTTACTTGATGTAGTAAATGTGTGTCATTAAATCACATGATAATAAAAAATGTGAAAAGAAATCTTACTTTGCAAAGGCTATTTAAAGTCGTTTTTTTTTTTTTAATTATATGATTATTGAGTGGTGTATACTACTAATTGGGATTCCATAACGAAAAAAATATGCATAACTATATCAATGCTGTATAACTTCATCTTAGGTCTGTAATATTACCATTATGATACTACTCTACCACTCAACATTTATTGTGAACGCAAGTGTCGAACACACATAACATTAGTGTGAAGAGCAAAAACCAAGTTTCTAATATAACCCCAGCTGTATAGTCTAGTACGCAATT
The DNA here is from genome assembly GCA_947859335.1 of Tortricodes alternella. Taxonomy (NCBI): domain Eukaryota; kingdom Metazoa; phylum Arthropoda; class Insecta; order Lepidoptera; family Tortricidae; genus Tortricodes; species Tortricodes alternella. The sequence continues at coordinate 8,962,026 of OX401984.1, read as the reverse complement.
CTCGTCCGACTATTACGCTACAAGACCCCGTCGCCGCATTTCGTTGTTCGTCCGAGAAAATTGCCGCTTTGATTACCAACCTCCGACAGATGGTACCTAAGTTTATTGTGGGTATCCTCATTACGTTCTTTTTAGAGATGTTGAACGTGATCGCTATAGAAATCTGCATGGTACTTAAAATGTTTTTTGTGAAACTACCTTTGACAACGTCGTTAAAATAATTATTTAGTTTGACAGACACCCACTGTCATAGATGCAACTGTGCAAACTAAACAAGAAACGGCCTCATTTTACCATTTGAAATCTTCCTTATTTGTTCTCTGTCTGTTTGGTTTGCTTTCAGGCTCAGTTACTGGAATATAAGCTAGCATAGAGATAGATTTATATTTGAGAATCACCATAATAATAATATATTTCGCCTTATGAATTCTCAGAACTTATGAGACAGGGACAATATTTAAAAGGATTCAAAGACGATGTCACGAACATACAAGAGTAACTCAGTTATTTTCAGAAATTACGGTACAATGAACCGCTTTTTATTCGTTATTGGTTGCAGGAGCAATGGACCGAAATTTTATTGCAAAGACATTTTTATAGGAACCAAATAAAAAGCAGAACCCTCAAACGATCGGGCGGTGAAAGGTCTGGAAATTGGTGTTCGGTATAGATTTTCGCTATTATTTTTCCCTTAGTCGACTTTTACGACATGCCAGGATGATAAGCATCTGCACTCATTCTATGCTATTTCTTCACTCCCGGTGCAGCAGAGGAGTATCAATTATTAAGGATAGCTTAAATATATATAATAGCTAAGAAAATAAATATTTTGTTCATAAGATAAACTTTTAAAATTAGCGCGCACATTTTATTTCGTATGAGAAATATTAACAAGAAATTAAACCTTAAGATGGTTAGTTGATAATAGATATTGAAGTCAATACGCTCATAGTAGATCGTTAATCGAAATGCACCGTAACGATTGAACTGAATTGAATGCAGTTTGTCACGCTAAAATTAAATGATTGAAGAGTGGCTGCTCTACTATTACAAGGATCTTTTGTTATCGGTAATGATAATGAAACATTGGGTTATTCTTATTGTGTTTAATTACCTAAATATACATTTTAGAAAAAGTCATTGTTTACATGGTCATTAAGCATTAATACGAGTATGTTTCTTTTGCCTTTTTAACGCATTTACGAAAAAGCAGAGATGTTACGCGATTGCCTACTTAAAAAAATAGGCTATCAATGCAGGGATATCTAAAAATACATTTCAATAAATGGCCCTTTCGAAGCGCTGGTAGATTCAGACATGTGAAAGAGCCCATGTGGCCTACTTGCAAAATAAATATTTTCTATTTGATTTTCGGATAGGAATGAATGGTAAGATTCAAAGAAAGTTTGGTTTAACCGACAAGTAATATCCAAAAATATAAAATAAGTATAAAACACACACAGACATGTAAGACAAAATGCCACGCAAAAAATGCGTTCCACTTGAGATTAGAGAAGAGCATGGTAGTGACATAAGATGCAACAAACTATTTCAACAAATTAGTTCATCTTGATTGATATTTTGTAATACATTTACTTATTATTTTAAGAAGCAATTTGATCTAATGTACTTTCTTGCGTGTTATTGCTACATGCTTATATATGGATGGTCTTTTTTTACTAACTATTCATTTCATTACACAGTATACAAAAGTCCATCACGCGGATGCAAGTGACACTGTTATTATCGACTCGTAAGGAACCAATTCGAATAAGGATGTAGAATTTGGCGATCGTGTCTCGCCCATTACGCGCCTGAGTATACATTGTTATTGAGTTACCGTTTGAGGATTGGATGAGTTAAGTTACGTATAAGGTGACTCAGTCTGCTGTTCTGGAACAACACGCGCACGAGTCGATTTTCGCCCAAGTGTATTGATACTAAACTGATTAGAGGAGGGCACAATGTCACAATTGACAGTATGTTGCGTTAGTATTAAGTTTAGTTAATATTTGATCTACAAATAAATGGCAACACGTGGGGAATAAAAAAAGACTAGTAATGGGGCCAATTCGAAAGGTTGTTCGCTAATTTTAAAGTCTCTAAACTTGAAATAAGATAGTCAAACTCAATTTTGAGAGCTTGTTGCTATACAAAATTGAATTTGACGTTTCTTATTTTAAATTTAGGGAATTTTAAATTTACGCGACACCGTTTCGAATTGGACCTAATGTTTAGTTTTCTGGACTCTAAATTAGGTAATTAATGTCTAATATTATATAATAATTATTCAAATAAGTACTCTTACACTGGGACCAATTCGAAACTGTGTCGCTTAAATTTAAAATTAGAAACGTCGAACTCGATTTTGTGTAGCACCAAGGTGTCAAAATTGAATTTGATATTTCTTATGTTAAGTTTAGAGACTTTTAAATTAGCGAACAGTTTCGAATTGGCCCCATTGTCAATCACTCTGTCATTGTTTGTGACACGTCTCATTACTGGACTGGATTAAACATGTGTTCAACACAAATGAGGAGTTCTGATTTTAGAACCTTTATTGTAATAGGTGCATGGGTAAAATAAGCATACAAATATAAGGATATAATGTAGCCCGAATCAACGTAACTTCATAGTTTAAAACTACCCTTACGGCCCGGAGGTAGAAAGCTAAAGCAGGGCTCGCAAGATTATTTTTGTTAATTTTGTACTAAATGCATGGCTGACTGGGTACGGTCAATGTTGGTTTTGTGTCCGGTTGAATAATGTAGGCGTTGGTTTTTAGCTTGCTTCCTTAGGCATATTCCAGTTTAACCACTATTTACGTGGAAATAGTTATCATAACGATTTTCTCATAAAATGTATAATTTGAAATCTTTATAATCGTGTATCACTCCTCTGCTGCACTGGGAGTGAAGAAATAGCATAGAATGCGTGCAGATGCTTATCATCCTGGCATGTCGTAAAAGTCGACTAAGGGACGGGTCCTCTCCAACATGGTGGACCATCTGTATGGGCGATGGGCTGATCACCTGTCACCATACGGTTCATTATACCATCTTAGGACTAATTAATCGAACGTGGCCACAAGTAGTCTTGTGGCTCTGCCCACCCCATTAGGGATTTCGGGCGTGATAATATGTATGTATGTATAATCGTTGTCCTATCTTAAATAAGGATCTAGTAAAAATGTTTAGTTCAAATATTTGCAAATGGAAGGGTTAGGAAGAAAGAACCTAGGAAAATGACAAAACTTTTGAATAAAAAAATTGTCTTCATTTGCAGCGATAATATATACAATTCGTTACCATGAAATAACCACTTGCATTACATTATGGTAAACAGCGCTTTTATGTCTGCGAGTGGTTATTTCATGAATTTTGTATGATGGTCATCGGCGAATTGTTTTGTTTTTGTTCGAATATCAATACCGTGGACTACGTAAACTAAAGTCTGTTCGCCGAGAGTTGATAAATATTATGATATCGTCTCGAAATAGCGACTGTCGCTTACCTATCGCAAACTGTATGACGGGCGTGGCTTATCGCCGCGCGCATTGAGTTTCGTGGTACGAGATACGCAGTTGTTGTCACCGCGGCGCCGCGCCGGGCCATATTGCCATTCCGTTCTGGAATACGCTTCGAGTGTGTCGTTTGGATGTTCGTGTGTTGTTTTAGACGAAGCAATTAAACGTTTCGAACGAATAATAAACGTCACCGACTCTGATTTTTCCTCCGTCTCTGAGACTTCTTCATGGTCGTCGTCCGATGATATGCCAGCAATGGGACATAATATAAAGGCTATTCAAAAATTATATTCTATGTTTTTTTTTTTTAGTTTTCCCTTTAATTTTTTATTATCATCGGTAAACATAATCAGCGAGCCGCTATTTGTGATGAGCTAAAAATACCTGTTTTTTTTATCGACTCTCGGCTAACAGACTTTAGTTTTGTTAAAATGTTTGCTTACTTCTGCCGTTAATTTAATTAAATATTAAGGATGCCTACAATACCTTTAATTTTAGGTAAGTTAAATTATGTTCAATTTGTATAGTTTGCGTGCGTAAGAACATTAAATATAGGTATGTTCTTCATTAAACTCCTACCTGGCATGTTCAATAGGTATCGCCTAACTGGAGTGAGTCGGAGAGCCAAGGCGCAGGCTGCAAAACAGCGATGTGGGCGCAATGCTCTCAGCACACGCTGAGTCCTGAACCTTTTGCCATCTAGGTTTAAGAGTCTTTTGTTCAAAAAATGGTTGTTTCGTGTTCAAAATTATGTGCTTGTGTGTAGTGTATCTTAACCACGTTTTTGTTGTTGTTTTTTTTTTTTAAATAGTGTTTCTTTATCCGAAGCCAAGTTATAAAGCTTCTCTAGGGTTGTGGTAACACTAGGCTTTAATTTACTCGTTGAATTGATGCTTCTAGTCTGCTTTTCGCAGCTCGAGTAATCATTAGTGAGATTTATCTTTTTCTCCAGTTCTGTAAATAATAGAATATCCATTAATCTCCGAAGTCGAAGGGAATTTTTCGCACTCATTGGGTTCGTAGTGCAAAAGTAAACGTTTGCCAGCTGCTTTGTTTGGGGTTGATAAAGTGCTGAGTAGATAATCTAAGGCCTGTCATCATCCAATCTGATGATGCCTACGTCCCACTACTGGGTATAGGCCCAAGCGGGCCTAGTACAGCACAAGTAAAGGAATAAGTCCGAAAACCGTGAATATGTAATTACATCATATAAAAAAAAAAGTTAAACGGAATAACCTTTGCAAAGTCGTATCACAGTCTACGATTGAACGGAGATAGGAGCTTGCGAAAGTTATTTTTGTCTTATTTCATAGGTAGGTTGTAAATGGTTACCCCGTTGTTAAAAGCTATTTTTTTTTTCTTTTTTTAGCTTTCCGTACTTACAAGGTACTGTTTCTTTTTCATACGTAATTGCGGAAACCTCGGCGCGCGAGCAGGCTCGCACTTGACCGGTTTTTTTTATGTAAATACAAAATTTAAAGAGTAATATAATGTTTAGAACGAGAAATGATACACCGGCTTACACTCACGCTTCGCCTCTGAAATGTTGGTTTGGCTGTTTGTTTGTCCGTATCCTATACGTTCCTATAACATTTATCCGATTACGATGAAACTTTGGTGACGTATTTTACACGCGCCTAGGAAGATTATTAAAAAAAAACAGCTTTGCAACGCATGGCACAGATAGTTATTAATATTAGCCTTGACTAAAAATCGAACCTGTCAAATATTACTCGCAGTTGTAGTATCACAATTCATGTTTCTCAGATCCTGTTAAGTAATTCCTTTCCTGCTACTTTTCCTTCTTTACGGGATGAAATAAACACTCTGTTTTAATATTTATATATAAAAATTACGTGTCACGTTGTTTGTCCGCGATGGACTCCTAAACTACTGAACCGATTTTAAATTTAATTTGCACACCGTGTGCAATTTGATCCAACTTGAAAGATAGGATAGCTTACATCTCAATTTATAGTCGCAATATTAATTTATTGCAAATTATTTGTCTATTATTTGACAGTCACAATTATCTGTTAGTTCCAAACGATTCTAACAGATGGCGATATCTGTTGACTGGATTGAGTAAGTATTCAATAGATCACGCTATGTTAAATTAATCAATCATCAATCAATACATATATAAAACAGTACCGTGACTCACTTATTTATTTATTTATTTATTTATTTATTTATTTATTTATTTATTTATATATAACGCCATGCCCGACTAACAGTTTGCACCAACACGTCGGTCATGATAATATGGATATTTCAGTAAATTATACAGTATGTCACAATTTGAATTACATTACTAATTACACATTAAATATTAGAAAATTAAAATTTAAAAAAGAGAGAAACAGAATTATTACAATACAAATTACAATTACAATAACAGAATAATATAAGAGCTACAATTATTAATTATTATTACAATACAAATTCATTCAATTAATCAGGGTAGACCAACCATCTGCAAATATGTCAGCATCCTGGACCTCAGCACTGAACTGGTTGAGCAGTGCCACGGCTCTATTAGTAGGAGCGTTAGCTGCATAGCGCGTGCGCACGAGATGAGCGACGGAGAGGAGTGGACGGGGGGGGCGCACACGACGGCCAGCCCCGCGCGCGTAGTTCTCGGGAACGAACAGATGCACGCGGGTCAGCACCAAAGGAATTGTTCACCAGATTGCGCAGCAGTAGGCAATAGTGCATCATAAGATGCATGTCGCGCCTTAGCTGCAGAGTTTCCAACCCGACCATACCGGACACGAACAGAGAGGGGTAGAGAAAAGGGTAGTACCCGTACATACGTTTGTACATGTATCTAGCAAATTTTCTCTGGATTTTTTCTATTATGCCTATGTACTTTTGTTCGTGTGGGCTCCAGATGATACTGTTATACTCGAGTCTGCTACGTACATAAGCATTGAACAGCAGCAAAGCAACGCAAGGGTCCTGGAAATCTGCAGCAGTCCGCATAATAAAGCCCAACGTTTTATTAACACTCTTGCACATGGTTGTTATGTGCTCACGAAAGCTAAGCCCTCTATCCAGCAACAAACCCAGGTCACTCACGCTTTCCACTCGATTCATCACCAGAGAACCCAATGTATAGGTAGCCATAATAGGAGCATGTGACCTACAGAAAGTAATTATTTCGCACTTGGAAACATTGATGGGTAGCCTATTGACCTCACTCCATCTGGCAACTTGGTCAATGGCCTCCTGAAGAATCTCACAGTCACGCGGATTAGCGACAGACATAACAAGCTTTAGATCATCGGCAAAAAGCAAAGACACTGGCACGTCATGGAACATTGGAAGGTCGTCGACCATTATTAAAAATAGGGTGGGGCCAATCGTACTACCCTGGCTCACACCAGATCTCGTAAAGTACTCCGTAGATTTAGTGCCCGACACCTGAACATATTGTTTGCGATCACGAAGATAGTTGGCAAAAAACTGGGTTAGTTTGGGAGCAAAACCTATCGCTGACAGCTTTCGTAGGAGGATGTCATTATCGACTAAGTCGAAAGCCTTCCTAAAGTCAAAATAGGCCACGTCCACCTGACGTCCAAGGTCCATCTCAGCCAGGACATAGTCCACAAGGCAGATGTGGTTGGTAGCAGTGGACCGAGCACGACGGAAACCATGCTGTGCATCTCCGAGGTGAGCATTAACCTGATTGGTCAGACTGCTGTTCAATACTCCCTCAAAGATTTTTCCAAATGTAGATAGAACTGCAATAGGTCTGTGGTTTTCAACGTTAACGTTCGAATCAGATTTAGGAATAGGTGTAACTTTTGATGTCTTCCACCTAGTCGGAAAAATACACTGTTGAAGAGACAGATTATATAGGTGGAGTAAGGGTGCCCCAAACACGGACCAGCAATCCTTGACAAGGAAGGAGGGAACCCCATCGGGGCCCGGCGAAGAATACGGTTTCAAAGAGCTAACGATCTTGCGAAGATCGCATGAGAACACACGGTCTATACATACGCGAATATTATTCCACCCATCGCCAGCCTCCCTCTCTGCAGCTTCTGGGTCCAAATTAGGAGCGTCAGGAAGAAAAACGGAAGCGAAATATTGAGCAAATGAATCAGCAGCTTGTTGCCCCGAAACATCCACACCCGCATATTTATATTCGGGTTGCGACTGTCTAACCCTTTTTTATAGACAAGGCACAGCATAAACGGGTGGTCCTAGAGGTTTGAAATTTGGGAGCGATATTCCTCGAGTACCCTAGAGGTGCACAAAGAAGGGATTTTTGAAATTCAATTCAATTTTAATTAAATTGAAATTTGTATGAAAAATACCGCGGGCGAAGCTGTGGCGGGTCCACTAGTATTACGTTTATAACAATAATAAGAAAAGATTACACTATATAGATGATTGATGGTTACCTTTATTTGCGGTGCGAATAAACGCTTCAAATCCAATTGGATCAAATATATTAGTATGTTTGACAAACTTTTATTTGTCACAACCAATGACGATCGAAAATATGATAAATATATTAAATTAATTTTCAAAGGTACCTTCTTCCTCCGATCTCAACGTCAATCATTCGTTCCGTGTGCCAATGAAATAAAAATAAAAATGTAAATACGTATTACACATTTTTATATTCACTGTTCCTACTGTGCCGTTAATTTAACTGTGGTTAAATTTAAACTTTAAGTATATGAAACTCTCCAGCCATATAGGTATCTTAACTTTATCTCTTGTTACTTCTATTAAAAACATTCCAAACTTAACAAATGTTTTTGAAACCTTGAGATAACAATAATATGAAACTCAGAAAGCAACTTCCATTAAAATTTACAATTACAGTTGTACAAACTTACTTAGAAATATTTAAATTATTATGCATTTAAAATGGTATGCACACTCGTTTTGATGCAAACAGTGCAGCGTTTATTTGGGATTTAGTTTTGTTCGTTCTGTCTTTATTTTCGCTGAAAGGTAACCTAGATCAAATCTCACAGAACATGAAAAGGTTATACCAGTGTTTCACATGATTCTGTTAACAGCTTCAGTCCGCGAGTTTGTCTGCGTATAATTTGGTTATCAATATTCCCGCGGGAACTATTAATTTTCCGGAAGGAAAAGTATCCCATACGTCTATCTGGAATTTAAAATACTACTACTATACTACAAACATCCATACCTTATACCTTTTCCCTTTTATATATTTGCAGAAGTAGGATAGTATAGGAAGTAGAATACTTAATATACACACCTACATATTATAAATCAGCGTTGAAATATATGTATGTATTAACAGAAGGAAACACCCGCAGTTGGCCGAAAGTGGTGCATTTATTAGATTAGACGCAGTAATGCTGACTCACAATACTTACGGTATTGGATGCGGGATCTTTTTGACGTTGAACGTTACGTAGACTCTACGCAGTGGTAATAAAAGTCAGAATCAATTGGGGCTGCTTCGTCATATTTACGATAAATGGAAATGTATGAAGATGAATCGAGTAGATCTCTCTTACGATGTGCCTTGCTTTGATGGAATACTCAAATTGTAGTGCGGAAATATGGATAGATATCATTCAATTATGGAGTTGACTGTCGAGAATAAATAATCCTATCAAAAACATTTTCATGTAAAATGTTGCCAAGACGAGACCATATACGGCTCGCACTGTCAAAAAGTTATCAGATCTCATGTAGAGCGAAGCTTCTGACTTTAAACGCCCTAACTCTTCAAGCCAAAACTGCACAAACTATACCTTAGTCAAAATAAGTGGCTTGGCCCAAAAGTTCCAAGTTTTAGATTTTTTTGGTTTTTGTGTCCTAATACTAGTTTACATACCAAATTTCAGCTTTCTAGGACTTCAAGAAGTACCCTAAGAATTCTGATGATCAACAGTGAGTCAGTGACGAAATCGGGGTTTTTTAGATATTGAAATTTAAACCATAAGAGCTATGCAATTGAAACTTTATTATTTAATAAGTTCACTATTGACATCATATCCCGAGAATTTTGTTAATTGGTATAAACCAAACCCAAGTTATGAGTGTTCACAAAAACGACGAAACGCTTCGGGAAAAGCTAGGTAGTGCCCTTGCGCTTCACTTGATCGTAAGTACCTATTATGAATATGAAAGTAACTTTGTCAGTCTGTTTGTCTGTTTGTATGTTTTTTTTTTTTTTTTTTTTTTCACGGGACAATCTTTACACAAATCCATCTAGTCCCAAAGTAAGCTCTAAAGGCTTGTGTTATGAGTACTAGACGACGATATGAATACTTATATAGAGAAATAAATACTTAAATACATAGGAAACATCCAAGACTCAGGAACAAACATTCGTGCTCATCACACAAATATTTGCCCGTACCGGGGATCGAACCCGGGACGCTAGCTTCGGAGGCAGGGTCACTCCCAACTAGGCTATCCGCGTCGTCAAACTGTCTGTCTATCTGTCTGTCTGTCTGTCTGTCTGTCTGTCTGTCTGTCTGTCTGTCTGTCTGTCTGTCTGTCTGTCTGTCTGTCTGTCTGTCTGTCTGTCTGTCTGTCTGTCTGTCTGTTACGCTTTCACGGCTAAACAACTGAATCGGTGTTGATAGAATTTGGTATGGAGATAGTTTGAGCCCAGGGGAAAGACCATGGGCTACTTTAAAAAAAACCGGACAAGTGCGAGTTAAACTCGCGTGGAGAGGGTTCCGTTCCGAACATGATTATCTGAAATTTACTAGGTTACCTTAAATACCATGGACTTCTTATAGGTTTTCCTGTAATCTATAGGCAAAGATCTATTTTCTGTATTTTTTTCAAAATTTTAGCCCCAGTAGTTTCGGAAATAAGGGGGGGGAATGGTCATTTTTCGCCTAATTTCCTGAATTACTTCTAAACCGTTTTACTTATAATTCAAGAAAATATATATGTAAGATCCTCACAATAAGCCCTTTCATTTGATATGTCACACGATATAGGTGGCATAACTTTTTTTTAAAATTTTCTCGTTTACCCCCAAAAAGTGGCCCCTATGTTTAAAATTCATATATTTACGTCACGCGTCCGTGTTGCGGTCACCAACTTACATATGAATACCAAATTTCAACTCGATCGGTCCAGTAGTTTCGGAGAAAATTGGCTGTGACAGACGGACAGACAGACAGACAGACAGACAGACACACGAGTGATCCTATAAGGGTTCCTTTTTTCCTTTTGAGGTACGGAACCCTAAAAAACAACCATAATATGGGTGAAATAGGGTTTGAAAAAATTATTCGTGGGTGCCCGATGAAGCCCGTAATTTGATAAAAAATAATCTAAATTAAAGAAATCAGTAATATGAAAATTCGTCGCAGACACAGTCGCGGGCAATAGCTAGTTTTTCTATAAAACGTCTACACAAATAAACAGAAGATACTGAAACTTCCGAAGAGAATTGAATAATGTGTACTTTTAAATATTTACTTTCAGTCAGTATTACGTCCATCTGTTGGCAGTACGAAGTAAACTAGTGGCTAAATCCAGCAACGTTAACATTTCATAGATTGTAAAAAAACCGGCCAAGTGCATGACGGACCATGCACAATGTGGTGTTCCGTACTTTGCACAAAGTATATGCCAAAATCAATGCTATGGAAGTGGTACAGTTTGGTATAACGTTTTACAGAATTTTAATTTCATTATAATTACAGCCTTGGCTGTCTCCACTTGTGTCTTGTGTCTCCACACGTAACACCAACAGAAATTAACCCTTTAGAGCTCAATATTTCCTCAATGCTCCCTCAAATCAAAGATTCAGAAAGGCCACTCAAATTGAGATTCAATTAAAGTGACGTTTCAGTGACGTTTCTGTATAGGTTGACAACTAGTTTAGGGACATTTAACTATTTAATATCTACTATCTAGTCAAATGCTTAAATGGCGTTTCTGATTTCGGCCATTAGTTTGAAAATACCAATTATAGTATTCAAAGACCTATTCAACGACATACCATTTGAGGTTGTAGAATAAAAAACATTATACAACTATATACAACCTTGCTTTACATGTGAGGGAACTAGCGTGAAAAATACAATGTTCCCAATTTTATTATTTATCTTCTTTATGCGGGATCATTATAAACGTTCAAAATTACGGCTTTGTAACTTAAATAGTGTTCGAGAAAAAGTGACAGTGAAATACAGACAGACAGGCGGACATGGCGAAACTATAAGGGTTCCTAGTTGGACTAAGAAACCCTAAAAATTCCGAAGCCTTGGTAGATTCATTTAATTTTATTAATCTGACGTGTAAGAGCCCACAGGTGGCCAACTTGCTAAATAAACGATTAGCATTTGAATTTGAATTAGTGATTTCTCGTTTCTGTAGTTAACTGCTTACATCAATTTAACGCCAACATTTTCGTAGCGCTACGTAGGTAGTTTGAAACAGCATTTATTCAATACATACATACATAGCATCACGCCTGAAATCCCTAATGGGGTCGGCAGAGCCACAAGACTACTTATGGCCACGTTCGATTCATTAGTCCTAAGATGATATGATGAACCGTATGGTTCATTTATTCAATTTGTAGCGAAAACTCGCTAGAAGAGGGAACTCCGGTCTAGGTAATGAAACGGTTAAAGTTTCTATTTGTGTAAGGTGACAGATGAAAGTAATGTTAGCCAAATGAGCCGTGTAATTATAATATTACTGAGATGTGGGAGCAAACATTCTTGACCGTGCGATAGCGCAGCGAGCGAAGCGTCTCCGTTTCAGCTTGGGCAAAAATGCTTTCGTATGTCCGGCGTCTGTCCATTTGTTCTCCTCTATAGGCCGCAGTTCTCAACCGATTCTCGTTTTTGTGAGTAGGTTCGATTATTATATAGAATTTTTGGTCGATTCAGTTATTCGATTTTTTTCAAAATGGCGAAGTTTTGGGGGTTTTTGCGATTACAAACTTATTTGCGGTGTTGGTAAAGTAACTGCAACCTATGTCGATGTATGGGGATATCAGTTTTCCAACGGCAAAGTTAAGTTTGTCGCGAGGTCTAGGTACAGCTCAGGAGCCACTAGTAATAATCTAAAAGCAAAACAGTACTAGTACACACATAGTATACTCGACCGTTAACACGTTCGTGATTATAATGCTCGTTAGACGCCCCAATATTCTATTGACTTACCCTTTCCGAATACATAGCACCTGTCTCACCTTCTACAGGCTAACAGACAGGGACAACTAGATCAAGCACTTAACTGGGGCATGGTTTTCACAGTGATGTCATAAATCTTGTTGACATGTGTGAGTCAAGGTTTATTGGTCAGTGGCAAATATTTGTAGACAGCTAAAACGGTCTCGCCTCTTCCGATATGAACTAGAAGCTTACACTTATTAAGGATACCACACCCTTGACATGCGGGAAGGCATTTATTTATTTATTTATTTATTTATTTATTTTATTACAATAATCAGCACTAACAGTTTAACCTTACGTGCTAATTTTTACAGATATTTATGAATATAATTAACTATTTAATTACATAATACTATATTTTAAATTATTTTTATCACAGTAAGTACATCATAGGTAGAATAGGTAGGATAAATGCAGTAAATTAGAATGTAAACATCTTAAATAGAGCTAGCGGTTACGATAGTCTTCATGTATCGACTGGCCAATGCCATAAATCGAGTCTCAGAGCTAAAAAAAATGTCCAGTTGAGTGTCACTGTCCAGTATATCGTTTAAGAGCGACAGTGCACGGTGCAGGGGCGCGGCGACGAGGGCGCGCGTCCGGGCCGGCGGCGCGGCGAGCAGCGCGCGGCGCCGCGGACGCAGGCATGGCATTATCCTGGCAAATTAGGGATTCGTGATACTTTTTAGCCGGATAAATTAAATCCGCGGTAATAATTATAACCGGTTACCATCGCGGGAAGAAACTAGTGTACAAAAAAATCGTTATTGAACAAAGCAGCGAATATTTATTATAAAACTACAGTAAGAAATAAGTTACAAGAAAAACACAATAAGCGGTTTTATGGTTCAGTTGCGATCTCTTAAGCTTAATTTCCACCGCTCGACTCGCATCGCTTGGGATCGGAACGATATTAAATCATGTACACAGTATTTAAAGTCTATATTACCTAGCCGTATGCAGTTACATTTATCTGCATCAGGGCAGTCATATTTAAACGTAATCAATACATATAAACCAGTACCGTGACTCACTTATAGACAACGCACAGCCTAAACAGGTGGTCTTAGAGGTTTGAAATTTGGAGCAGATATTCCTCGAGTACCCTAGAGGTACACTGAGGAGGGATTTTTTGAAATTCCATCCCTAAAGGGGGGAAAAGAGGTGGTAAAGATTGTATGGAAAACACCGCGGGCGAAGCTGTGGCGGGTCCACTAGTTGTATATGGACGTGCACACAACCCACCATTTTGTGTTTGTATTGTATATAATTGTGTGTGTGTAAAATAACCCTTTATTATTACAGAGATAACGAACATGGTAAGAAAAAAATAAACGCGTCGAATTGAGAACCTCCTCCCTCGGTTTTTTTGAAGTCGGTTAAACATTGTGTAACAAGGTTATACATAAGTGACAAGTGACCAGAGACAACAAATAGTTATTACCACAGAAAAAAAGAGAAAAACAAAATTTTGAATTAAAATTTCGCCATATTGAGTTTTCAAGTTGCTTTGAAGAAAGTGAACGCAAAAGTGCTCGTTGTGTCGTTAGTATGTGTTTTATTATTAGGTATATTTATATCATCTCGAAATCGTCGATAAAAAAATTAACTGCTATAAACTTAAAGTTACATATAATGACCATAGGGGAGACCGGGGACAATTGAACCGCGGGGCAAGTGCTCCACACGCGATTTCTCAGAAACCATATAAGTTATCAATGTGCGTGTACCTTCAGCACATTCCTATAAAACGCGGCAAGTAACTGACAGTCAGCCGCGGGCGCAGACCAGCACGGATGCGTACTAGAGGGCAACGAAGTTTCAGGACACTCAAGGAAAATATTAGGCCCGTATTATATGGTCATTTTTATGCAAAATAACCGTGTATTTGGATTGTTTTGTGTTTTGTTGATTTCTTTTGACTTTTAGGCCTACGTTGTTATAAAAGTGATGGTCGCAACGCTGCCTAAATCCGAGTAAATAATTATTTTTGCTAAAAAGTCTGTCGAGACGATTGGTCCACTAACCGCGGGGTCAATTGAACCGGTTCAATCGCCCCGGTGGTTCAACTGACCGTTATACTCGTAATTTTTGTAATGTGTAGGTAATTAAATAATATCGCATGAAGGGAAATAAAGTTATTATTATTATTTTATTTGTAATGAAAAACTTACTTCAATTTAGTTTTTTTAGATCGCCATTTATAATTTGCTAATTACTGTGTGAAATGGAGAGTTAATGACATGCCATCCTTTAAGGATCATAGCAAGGCGACTGCTTCCTGATAAATTGTTTAAACAAAGTAATAATAGGTATATTAATTTATAAAATATTTTAATGAGTATTCAGAAATGGTTAAGATAGCATGAACGTTCGGTACCTGGTCAAGTAGTAGGTACACTTGCTTAGTACAATGTAATTGAAGGTTTTTTTAATCTTATTAACAGTACTTAACAGTTTCGTTAGTAAAGTAATTTTAATACTTTTTCTTGCAGATGCCTCGTAATCGAAAAGAAAAGACCGACTGGACATGTAAAAGCTCTCTAATCTGTTTCTGCAACTCAGTGTTAAACTGGTTGTCAATTGAAGTCTATTAAAAAATAAAAGTTATTATTTTCCATGTTTATAATTGGCTACTTGACTATAGTAACAAATATTAATATATTTCTGTGGAACGGTAGCTAAACATAAATAAATGCATGTCAAAGAAACAAAATGATCATTATAACTGTTACTTTTTTCTATTAAGGGTCAAAAATTGTCAAAATAAGTGAAAAATAAATGTTGCTTTTTAGTTCTGAATTACTAGTTTTTGACATCCTCATCAAATTTCTGTAATTTTTTAATTGTACGGTATTGGCCTAAACACAGTATTTACGGAAATAATTGCGAATTTCATATATTTTGTATAACAAAACCAATGTAAAAAGAGCCCTGACGGCCATATAAAATGTATCACCGTCAGGGCTCTTTTTACATTGGTCTGTTATACACTCTAACTGAACTGTGACGTCATATTTCAGGGCCATTTTGTATGGAGCGTTTTTGTGAGTGGTATGAACTAGGACTTTTCAAGCGTCGTATCTCGAAAAAAAAACAACACAATAATGTTTTGCGAAAACGGTTGGGTTTCTATGACTCAGTATATTCCAAAATAAGATGAAATAAAAATCATGCAAGTAGCCAATTTTAATACATACCTCTTGGAATTGTGACTGGGGCAATTGAACCACTGGGGCAAATGAACCACTGGGGCAAATGAACCAAGCTCGTTTTCATATAAAGTCATTACTTCTAATAACATTACAATTTCTAATAGAAATACTTAAATTGTATTTTATTCTATGTAGAATTTTAAATTACAACATTTGCTTGTTTTAAAATAAGAATATAACCGGGCGTTAAAAAGATAAAAGCAATCTTTTTAATCGATCCTTTTTAATACTTGTTTCAAGAATATTGTAGTTTTTATCATGAATGCAGGTAAACTGAACTATAACCTTTTGATGTGTAAATATGTAGTTGTTAGATATACTACAAGTACTAGTTAGGTGACGTTAAATATTTGAGTCAATTGACCCCGTAACGGGTCCACCACGGGTGAACCACTTTTCCCTGGCGTGTCTAAATGACTATATCTCGTTACTTTCTTAATAAAAAGGAATGTGGCACATTGCATTTCTTAGCTGATTAAATTCTCTATGCAACGGTATATGACACTAATGCGTTACGCTTTTAGTTACGGCGCAAAAAGCTGTCAAACAAAAAATGGACCGATTGTCTCCATTCGTACAAAATTACTAAGGTGGCCAAGTTCTCTGTTCGCAACCAAGCAAATAACGTTGCCAACCCGTTACGATAGAAGCACGTAGCAATACATAGCGATGAAACTATTAAACCATAGCATAGCTTACTCGACACTAAACCACAGTAATGTATTAAGCTATCCATCTTAATAAGACGTTTATAATTCATTATATTCTATTAACTAATTCGGTAGACTTGTTTAAAAAAAACCGGACAAGTGCGAGTTAAACTCGCGTGGAGAGGTTTCCGTTCCGTACATGATTATCTGAAATTTACTACGTTACTTTAAATACCATAGACTTCTCATAGGTTTTCCTGTAATCTATAGGTAAAGAACTATGTTCTGTACTTTTTTCAAAATTTTAGCTCCAGTTGTTTCGGAAATAAGGGGGGGGGAATGGTCAATTTTCGCATATTTTCCTAAATAACTTCTAAACAATTTTACTTGAAATTCAAAAGAAAATATATTTAATATCCTCACAATAAGCCCTTTCATTTGATATGTCACACGATATAGGTTGCATAACTTTTTTTGTACAAAATAAATATAGTGAATATGAGCATTTTAATTTTTAATCACTTATCTGATGAATTAAGAATGCTGTCGGGACATTTGTTTAAACGTATTTTGACAAACCCTAAAAACCCTAAAAAATAAGTAGAAAAATAGTAGCTTGCGAATAATTACTCTATCAAGTTAATTAACTTACACTGGATTAAGCATAATATTGGTGTTAAAGTAAATTGAAAGTACGAGTACTATCGTAATGGATTGAAGCGTAGGTTAAACAGTTGGGTTGGCAACTAAGTATAGATAATTTTGAATGAACTTATTCACCGGTGTTATCTTTGGGAATGTCCATTTAGATAGCCATAAGAGTTGTTCGAAAATCAGTATATAATTGAGTCATTACTCGATAACAACATTCTTACGAATTACAATTATGAACAGATGTACAACATACTCGTAAATACTCAAATAAGTCTGTTTAACATATTAACCTATAATTCACTACCGCGGCGCCGGCGCTCGCTCGGCTCGCGCGTTGTTGTTACAAGTCGACCAACCTAACTGACCTACCCCAAACTCACTCAGTAACAGCAGTCATAAAATAAAAGTGAAGAAAAGTTTACCTAATAAGCCTCCTCTCTTTACGCGTCAATGATATATTATGTATAATAACACCAGTTTAGCCCGGGAAAGCTCACAAGCCTTCTTGATCAGAATATCTAACTTGCAATTCATCTACAAAGGAAAATGACTAAAAAGAATGTCTATGTGGCAAAATACCCAAGCAGTAAATTGTCTAAAGATCAAAATCTCTGCCAAGCAAAATGCCTAAATTCCAATAATACCTTAGCAGCAAATTGTCTAAAGATTGTCTAAGGATAAAGATCAAGATAAGGATAAGGATAAAGATTGTAAAGGTTGTCGTTAGTCATATCGCCTGGTAGGCCTTTTGCTTCTTAGTTATTATACAATGAAGTTCAAGTGCTGCATAGTCATATTGCCTGATAGGCATTTTGGTTCTTAGTCAATATAAGCTTTAGGCTAAATTTCACGTAAACGTTTTGATTTTTAGGCAGGATGATCAAAAAGGCTCACAAGAGGCACGTTTTATTCCGACTTAATCGACAAACATCATCATAGTTCAGCTAATATTCATGATATATTTATAACATAAACACAAACCATCCTCGTGTACAGTTTATCTAACCGTATCTAAATTCTTAGCGTAGCGTATTGTCCTATACAGACAAGCAGGACGACAGAAAAACGCGGTGGGGACTTCAATTTATAATTTGTAGTGATATAACATAATATAAACACTTGTTTTTATAAAACAAGTAAACTAAATGAAAATAATTGCGAAGTACCTAAATAAAAATATACTAAAAATTGATTTGCACAACAAAAATAATTCGGCGAAACGGCAGAACACCGTTTAATTCATTTACACGAAACGAAGTTGTAGCGAAGCAATAGAGTGCCTCCTTTTTGTGAATTTCGTAAATCGAGACGTAGTAAAAATCTTTGAGAAATCTACTTTGTGCCAAAGGGAAGAATGTGTCGTGTTCTTCCTCATGTCCATGCGTTCTTTTTATTCTATGCCAGGGTATACGGCTCTGACGGCTGTCTAGGTGCCGCCCTGGGCGATACATTGCAGTTTTCACTCAACAGGATTGGTTCAAGCCCCTTTGAGTATAACTGACAATAAAATAGTCGTATGTCGACATACCGTGTTTTATCGACTAACTATACCTACCATTACCATGAATTTATACAGACCGTTCTCGTAATAGAAAACTATCGCTCGGTCCCTTTTACTTGTATCGGCAACAAGGAGTATTTCCGATAGATTTCGGTAACGAGAACGGTTTGCATAAGCTCATGGTAATGGTGCTATTATTTCTTTCATGTTTTTTTTTTCTTAAAATTTTCAATTGGTAATGAGCAGAGCACTGTTTGAAAAATACAGCGAAAGACGAGTCTCCTACAACTAGGTACTTACCTATGGACATTTGCAACACGAAAGTCGCTACCAATATGAAAGACAGGAGAATAGAACAGAACTTTAAAAGAAACTTACTATTTTCCCAAAGTCCCATAACTCCCTTCAACTTCTTTTAAATAAAAAAGACTTAATATGAATCCATTTACCTTCGAACAACCATCGAATCATTTATTACGGCAAATTCCATAGCTACCATTCTCCAATTCATTTTATGTCCCCAAAAGCATTAAACTGTGACCGGTCAATATGTTAGATAAACTTATGGCATTGATTGGAGTTTTATTGCATAATTGATAGCGGCTTTGTAAACAAGACTTAAGTGTTATGCTATTTAAACATGTCTTGATCATCTGTTCTAATTGCCGACTCGAGTGGCGTGCAAAGAAACATTATGATGGAGTTCTACGGCCTGTACACAAAGTCTAGCAAAGGCCCCTGATTGGAGCATTTCGAAAACGGCAAGGCCGTGATTGGAATTCTTTAAAAATGCTTCAATTGACCTTGCCGGGGCCCGGAATACTGGGATGTGTGTAGAGAGAGAGATTAGAGCGGCTTTAGCGGACACCGCAAATTGCTCGCCAAACCTGCATGCCGTAGTTAGAGCCCAGTGGATGCATGCGCAGTTGCGCACCTCTCGAGCCGAGGGTCGTGAGTTTTAAGGTGAATAAAAAATATTGTGAGATTAATGCAATGGAATTGTTAAAAAGGCCACCAACGCTCTAATGAGTCCCCAATGGTAACCATGAAAAGAAAATACGAGTAAGCTCATGAAGGGTAACACTTATGAAGCAACCATATTAACCAAAATATCAACACTGAAAAGCGTTTGCCTTGTTTGTGGTTCTTGGTCATTATGGAACGGAAAAGAAATTTGGGGTGTACTGCCCTTTGGGCAAAATATTTTTCGCCAAATTTCAGTTCCCAAAAAACTTATCGCAGTGGTTTCATTTCCCAAACGAATCTTTAGCGCATTTACATTTCACATTGCATGTATTTGATCAAATTATCATTTGGCATCATTTTGCTTTGCCATGGGTAGGTTAGGTTAGGGTTAACTTGTGTCCCTTACGTAAGTACTTGTTTGTCAAAAAATACTTTTATCAAGTGTAAAATTGTGATAAGCTGTCTTGACTAATGAGTTTTTGCCAAATGATAATTTGAGTAAAATGGTTTGAATCAGATACTTTGGGAAAAGTTTTTTGCCCATACATTAGTAATCCGAAATTTGGAGGTGGCTTAGAAGGGCATCGTCATCCCAACCACGCCACGTGCGCTCCCGCTGTGACGTCCGCGGACGGCTTATCTAAGCGAAAGCGTGTGTGTTGCCACAATCTATCGCACGAGGAGTAAAAAAAAATGTGACGAGATTTCAAATGAAGCTCTCGAAGGCGCCACTGTCTATGCAAAGTAATGTTTTACGATACGAAAATGTTAGTTCTATTTTGGACCACGAGCTTTACGACCAGTTAGTACTGTGATAAGGGGTAAGGCGGAGCGTGGGGCGCTGTAGGCAATGATTTGTCGACTTTGCTGTCAAATCCATATAACGCCGCTGAAGATGCCCTTCTAATAGTATTTATTCTTATGTTTTTACTCTACTTTGTGTATAGTTTGTACATGCATACATACATACATACATCACGCCCGAAATCCCTAATGGGGTGGGAGGAGCCACAAGACTACTTGTGGCCACGTTCGATTAATTAGTCCTAAGATGGTATGATGAACCGTATGGTGACAGGTGATCAGCCCATCGCCCATACAGATAGTCCACCATGTTGGAAAGGATCTGTCCCTTAGTCGACTTTTACGACATGCCAGGATGATAAGCATCTGCACGCATTCTATGCTATTTCTTCAGTCCCAGTGGAGGTTTGTAATTGGTTTATATTCAAAAATCAAGGCATTTCTAATTCAAAAGTTAAACGAATAGGTTCTAAAGCCTTTCCCTGTAAAATAATCTACCTATGTCTTTTAGTTTTTTGGCCAATCACTCAAATTGATCTGTAATTAAAGTGACGTTTGAGTAACGTTTTTGTATACGATGACAACTAGTTGAGGGACATTTAACTATTAAATCTCTAATCAAATGCTGTTTTTTCTTTTGTGAGAAAAACTATCTTTATCCACGCATATTTTTTTCCAAAAAAACACGCTTTACCAAAAAAAAAAATGCGTGGATAAAGATATTTTTCTCACAAAAGAAAAAACTTGAAAAAAAAAGGAAAAATATAATCCACCAACCACCTGGACTCGAACCGGGGTCTTCTGGCTTCAGGACCGGTCGATTTCCCAACCGAGCTAATTACAAGGTTAAGCTGCGTTTCTGGTTTAGGAATTAGGTAGATCAAACCTAAAATCTGAATTAATCGCTAGTTCGTACTTGCAGAAGCAGAGGGACAGAAAAATATCTCCAAAAATATTCCTATCGTTTGAACAAGACGGAAGACACTATTCTTAAACTGCGACAATATTGTCGACACATATAATTGGATGGTCGATAAAAATCGCTGGACCGGCTTAGAGGCTACGTCAAGTGTCGGTTCGCATTTATCACGGCGTTTCCGTATGATGCATGATAACTCCAAAATAACAGCGCCTCTATTCGGGAATGCTGAGTGATTCTGTAGCAATTCGCGAGCGAGATTTCTCAACTCGCTCTTACGCATTACGCGTCGTGCGGAAGAGTGCCATGAGAAATCTCGCTTACGAATCGCTACAGAATCACTTAGCGTTCCCGAATAGAAGCGCTGAAAAAGAGTGAACATCCTAAAATAACATGATTCAGGCACAGTACGAGTACACGTGGAAACTTGCTTCCATGCCTTCAATAATCGTATAAGAATGTGATATTGCGATGACGATGTCGGAAGTGATATGACTTCTGCAAGACGTTTTGGACAAATATAAACATACACATGTTCACATGGGCTCCAGAGATTTATGATTGTTTTTTACTTAGTTTTTATTTTTGATTGTGTACTAATGGTAAGTTCTTGCTGTTACTATCATTATGGACATAATCTGAATTAAATAGTTTTAATTTTCATTTAAATTTGAATAAAGGTTCATATGTAAGAAGTTCTAAATATGTTATTGCGATAGGTATAATATGTACAGTTGTATACTTTACTGATAAATGTTCAAAGTTCACGTCTGTTTACGTCTTACTTTTACTCCAGCAGGATAAGAACTTAATTTTGACACCGAGCTGGTACTCCAAAGTAACTTTCAAGGAGCTAAACTACATAAACCAACCAGATTAATACAAGCACGTCGTAAACAATCGCATTAAACACCAGTTGAAAGTCCGTACTATAAAGTAAGGTGTGGTTATTTCAATAAGTAACTTTATTGCACCGGGAAGTGCTTCACTTTATGAGCCGGGGTTTTATGAACATTTTTATGCCGAGGCATCCGGGATTAGGTCCTTAGTTATAGTTCTGATTCCATAGTTTTATCTTTGCAACACTGTGGAGTTGATAAGTCCGTTATGGCTTTAGTTTATGGTGAACAGCAGTTTTAAATTAAATTTGTATGGCATAAGTTGCAACTTATTATAGTTATTATCAATGAATGTGAACCATTTAAAAATAGGGAATTTATACTATACAACGCACGCCATATTATGCTGTGTGCGCCATTTTTGCAACAGTTTGTTGTCTAGTCTGTAAGGTTTTATTTCCTTGAGAAAAAATGTAATGCAATGTTATGCGAAATAAAGTATTTATATTTCTATTTCTATTCTCATAATTTCGGCCAAAAGACGTCCACTGCTGGACATAGGCCCCTAATGATCGCCACAACAACCGATTCTGTGCTGCTCGTATCCAGCGGATTTCTATTCTATGTGAATTTAACCATATTTAACTAAAAGTTTATGGATTAGTTTGTAGAGAAAAGATTGCTTATTCGACTTTTGTGATAAATAATATAAGAACTCCATTTTTTTTTTTTGTTATAAGTACGATAATGATGGCTGCTGGTCGAAATAGTCCAAATGTTTGTTGGCACTATTTTTATTTACGTATGGCAGTATTATTCAAGCTAAAATATGTAATGTACCTTTATCTACACCCATATCATAAAACCTCCATTGGTTAATCAAAAACCGTATGAAATGACCACCATTTTGACAACCAATTAGGAAAAACTAGTGCTGCGATAAAGAAATAACAAGACTTCTTTATCGTTTTTAGTAAAGAAATGAGATTAAATTTGGAACAGCTGTCAAAACTCAAGTGGGTCTCTATTCTAGTATCCATAGATATTAAAAAGTTATTGATACGAAACGTCAATTCAGTATATTTTTTAAATATAAACTGCACAATATTTGATCTCGAGTGACGTGAGAATAGAGACTTCATCCGTTTGTCTATGATTTAAAAAAAAATGGTCTAGACGGAAGATCGTATTTGCCGCCATGTTGACGTTTTGCTGAGCGAAAGTAGAATTGTTGTTGAATTGAATAGAAAAAGTTGTTTGTAATTTACATTTTAGTTGAAAATATGAATAGTATTAGTCTTCTCGGAGTGTGTGTGATGTGAAAATGCGCCGGATATCGGAAATATGCAGCCACGATTGCAACAAATAACTTGTTGCCAGAAAATATTGTTTCTGAACCCATCATGGAGGATTTATAATATGTGTGTAGATAAAGTTATGTATGCAACTCTGCATAATTTGGCCTTAAAACACACGTGCGATCTTATTATGAAACTCGCCTGTCGGCTCGTTTCATGAAAACCACACTAGTGTTTTAAGGCCTATCATTATGCAACCGTTGCATAAACTACTATTACTAAATTAGTTTCATAAAACCGCGTTTCCAAAAACTACCACCTATTTACACGAGTGATCTTTAGCAAAATAGAATGTGAATCGTCATAGGAATTTCTCGTAATCTCTGTTTTAAGGATATTAAAGGTTCTCTTTGGCATGGAAATCACGAGATATAATCTTAAAATTAAACGATATTGAGCGGCGCCAGGGTTACCGGAGCCATCCGGTAATGTTAGGGGAATGAGAATATGATGGCATCACGACGTCATTCGGAACTCGTTATTATGGACGCATAATTTTCAGTCGAATCAGCTCTTTTTCTTTTTCCTACTCATTGCAGTAAGCTGACATATGTATTATTGCCTTCTGTACACATCGACAGATGCATTAGCAGGTGGATCAGAAAACGTATCCGCGGATAAGGTCGCGATCCGTCCACACATCGTTAGACGTGTGGACAAACTCATTGCGTTCACGCTGTCACCCTTTGATCCGTGTCACAAAAACCGACAACAAATGGATAAGTGGCAGACGCATCGGCCGACATAAAATACCTAACACATACGAGCAAATACCCCCTACACATCGGCGGACGCATCCGCAGATGCAGTCTGCTTTTGCGTCTCACTGAAAAAATGTAATGGATAGAAATAAACAAATTATTGCTAATATCAAACAAGCCATCTTAGGACTAATTAATCGAACGTGGCCACAAGTACTCTTGTGGCTCTGCCCACCCCAATAGGGATTTCGGGCGTGATAATATGTATGTATGTATGTATGTATCAAACAAGCGACTTATTTCGGACAGAGCTTGCAAAGCTTTTTGCTAAAATCAAACAAGTCAAGTATGTAAAACAATACTTACGTAACATCAGTGTAAGTTGGTTAAATTAATTAATTTAAAACTAGGTACCCTACAGCAAATTTGCATTTAGCCGATAAGTAAGGTAATTTTAAACAAGACTCGGTATATAGCCAATAAGTATTTTGCATCTTGCTAAGTAAGTTAGCTACAAATAACAAATGTGTACAATGTACGCATTAATCATTAACTTTGCTAATGTTAAATAACTCGCACGGCTGTTAACTGGCAACTTGAGATAACGAAATAACATAATTTAAAAAAAAATACAAAATAACAAAGTATTTCCTGTCGAATTCGGTAAATAAGACGCTCCTTAAGAAATTAATACGTTGTTATGAATAACCGAGAGCATTTACAAGTATTCACATGTCTATAATTTACCAAGTTGTAATTTATTTTCTAAATAAATCTCGGCTGAATGTAGCCGTAATATTTCTAGACAAGCCCAATTGGTACTTTGCTGTAGCTTCGTTTTTTCATAATTTTGTACGACTTTTGGGGTATACTGCATCGATTCCAGTTTGAGTAAATGTTGTTTTATTTGTCCCATCTAATGATATTAAAAAACTAAAGATCCGTCTTTCAAGCTCAAAATCTAAACACAGAAAGCAACCCAATTGTGATCCTTTCATTTAGTCATGCGCGGACTTTTGGCCGAGTAACAAATGTCGTGCTCTATTGAAAATGTTCTCAAAAAAGCCATTCTTGAGCCAAATGACGGATCATAATACTACAAAAAATTAAAAGGATGAACTGATGCTTATTTCATTTGTAGATACATTCAACGTAAATAGAAGTACTAAACTGCATTTATTTTGTTCATAAATGATCGCCATATTCCAAAGTAATGTGTAATATCCGCACGTCAAATGTCACCTAAAGCTGCGCTGGCCGAAAAGAAACGAAAAAAGAAGAAAATTATCTAAGTCACGTTTTTAAAACGCGTTGAGTATGAATATAACGTGTCTTTCCATAATATGTCATTGGTCCCATCCCATTTTAAGTCATAAACTGATTTTTTATCTGTGTAATTGCATATTAAGGCCTATTAGTTTCTCAAAGTTTTCAGGGCGATTTGTACACACAATTGACTAGCGGCACGTTTACTGTCGGTTATTGTAACACGTGAGTTTGCAGTATCGACCAAATAAAAACGTGATCAGTGAAAGAGACTGAATGTTATGTGTTAAAACGAGGAGTATTGTGCTCTAACAGCAAATAGCCTGGGAACTTGGGCTGTTTCGGGGGAGGGATGGTTAGAGATAACAATGAAGCTGGTATCTAAGAAGACTAACATTGCTAATTACTAGACTATGTGTGAAAATCACACTAATATTATAAATGTGTGTGTATGTGTGTGTGTGTGTGTGTGTGTGTGTGTTTGGTGTGTATGAGTTATTATGTTTGTAACTTCTTCAAGCTGAAACAGCCCAATGGATTTGAGTGAACCTTGGAATGAGGGATATCTACACAGGCATTTTATCCCGCGATATTTAAAAGTTACCGAGAGAATAATTATAATCATATTCCACGAGAACGAAGTCGCGGACAGAAGCTAGTTTTTAATAATGACAATGGGGCCAATTCGAAAGAGCATTCCTAAATTTAAAGGTCTCTAAACTTAAGAGGACTGTGAACCAACGGAAAAAATCATCCTTTACATAAAAAAGGCGATAACGATTTCCATCCCTTAAATGTTAACCGATTTTGACCAATTTTTGATAGAGATAACAATAAAACTGAATTTATTGATTATATTGAAAAAAGCAAAATGTAAAGACCTACATTTTGTTCTGTCTGAAAACCTATCAAAAATTGGTGAACATCGGTTATCATTTCAGGGGTGGAAAATGTTATTGTTTTTTGTATGAAAAGCCGTAGGTTCACACTCCTCTTAACCTTTTGGCCGCCAAGCATGTCTGAGAAGTAACATGAATTTCAACTTTACCCTGAACCCTGGTCTTTTTTACCCTGTATAGCCTGTCACGCATAGTCGACAACGGCGGCCAAAAGGTTAAAATAAGAAACGTGAAACTTGATTTTGACAGCTCAGCGCCTCTATATCTACGCTAAGTGATTCTGTAGCGATTCGTGAGCGAGATTTCTCATCTCGCTCTTACGCATTACGCGTCGTGCGGAAGAGTGGGATGAGAAATCTCGCTTACGAATCGCTACAGAATCACTTAGCGATCCCGAATAGAGGCGCTGTGCTGTACAAAATCGAGATGACATTTCTTATTTTATGTTTAGGAAATTTTAAATTAAGAAGACACCGTATCGATTTCGACCCAATGAAGAAATTGAATCGCAAAAATTAAG
The DNA here is from genome assembly GCA_947859335.1 of Tortricodes alternella. Lineage (NCBI taxonomy): Eukaryota > Metazoa > Arthropoda > Insecta > Lepidoptera > Tortricidae > Tortricodes > Tortricodes alternella. Next base: position 8,935,047 of record OX401984.1, on the reverse strand, counting down.
TAAGAACGAAAGTAAGGACGAAGAGGCTGGTTGAGACAACCGGGGACCGAAGAGCTGGCAGCTTCCTCGCACAACGCATCAGCATTGCGATACAGCGAGGAAACGCTGCCAGCATCTTCGGCACAATGCCACGGGGACCTGTTTTAGATTTAATTTAGCTTTTACTTAGATTTAATTAATTTTATTTAGTGTTATTATTTAGTTTTTATTAGATTTAATTAATTTTACGTGATATTATATAAGTTTAGTATATTTTTAATTTCACTTAAGTCTCTCTGTTTGTTGCAGCCAGTTCAGCTGCAGTGAAGTGAGCAAATAAAATACATTTGTACCAGGGAAACTAAATCCACCGTAACGCTGCACAATGGACTAGAAATCCCTGTTAGACGTCGCGAAATGTGTTCTCACGTCTCGGACTAAGTAATTCTAAGGCCCCTTACTTTAGGGCTCCTTTAATGGACTCTTAAGTGAAATCCGGAAGGTATAGTCGGCCTTCGAAGGTTTATGTTATGACATACATAATAAACACACTCTTACGAAGTTTCTCGTTTCTATACAGAGTTAAGATTTTCTTGATACAGGTTGGTACAAGATATAGAGCATAATATGTTTCCATCGGTAAAACTTGGATCTCAATCGGAAGAAGACTGGACCTAAAGTGTCAATTAATTATTGTATTAAATGAATGACATGTTTATATTCATTAATATGAAACTTTATTATTTACTGTGAAATGTCAAAATGAAAAATGACAGCATGGTATGATGGCTACTGGCCCCCAATTCTCGATGCTTTCGAGATAATGTCGATTGCAAGATTAAACGTGAGATTCATACAGTTGTGCCAAATGACTGTATGCACTGACGTTTAATCTCGATTGTGAGATTATCTTGAATGCACCGAGAATTGGGGGCCCGCTGAAGCTAATTGAGAGAGCACGATAAATACGAACTTTTCCGATAAAACACGATGGAAACTAATTATGCACTACATCTGCAAGTACTTTTCGCTGCTATCTTTTAATATAAAATAACTGCTAACTGTAAAATTGCGATAAGCTCTTTTGACTAATGATTTTTAGCAAAATGATAATTTGAGTAAAATAGGTTGAGATGTGATACCTTGGGGAAAAGTTTTTTGCCAATACATTAGTAATCCAAAAAAATATTTGTCGTTACCGATTGACCACGATTTATTTACACTACGTATCACGTGGCCGGAAGAAAAAAGATAACAGCGAAAAGTTAACCAACTTAATTATGTATCAAGAAAATGTAACTCCGTATATTTAGAAACGAGAAATTTCATAAGAGTGTGTAATATTACTTATGTATAGATATCATAACTGATTACTAATGTATGGGCAAAAACTTTTGCCAAAATATCACATCCCAAAGTATTTTACTCAAATTATCATTTTGCAAAAAATCATTACTCAAAACAGCTTATCGCAATTATACAGTTTAAAAAAACAGTAAGCAAAAGTATTTTTTAACAAATAAGTAATTACGAAAGGGACACAAGTTAACCCTAACCTAACCTACCAATGACAAAGCAAAATGATGCCAAATGATAATTTGAAGAAATTCATAAACTGCGAAATGTAAATATGCTAAAGATTCGTTTGGTAAATGAAACTACTGCGATACATTTTTTGGGAAGTGCAATTTAGCGAAAACTATTTTTCCCAAAGGGCAGCACACAATTTTTTTCTTTGTACCAATTATTTTTTGATAATATTATTAAGTGTAAAGGAAAACTAGGTGTTTACGCAGCAATGTACACTTTTCAGTTTGAGTATACTTCTTTAACCTTTTGACCGCCAAGGATGTCTGAGAAGTAACACGAATTTCAACTTTAAGTCAAGGTAATGAAGTACTTTTTTACCCTGTATCCGCTGACGGCTGCAGCCGACTGTGGCGGTCAAAAGGTTAAAGAATACCATGGCAATATATCAGCCTTGTGATCCTCTGCGCAGCGGCTGATTAGCGATGTGGGACACATTCAAATTTGGACCAAATGACTTTGTACTTACAGTGTAAATGAATGCTTTCTTTATCCGCTGATCAGCTGCTGCGCGCGTTACACACCACTGACGTCAACGTGACAACACGCACGTGGTGTAGCCTCAAGACAGGTGCAATGAAACTCGTCTGATTTTTAAATTCCGATTACATATTCCAGGCAAAGCGCAAATATCCTTTATTGGCATACCTTTAAAACTAAGCGGAGGATTCGAGAGGTATTGCGGGAACTCGAACTTTATCGAGTGCACTTCAGAGGTGCCAGTTGGATCGATTTTAAAGAATACAAATTGGTTATTTCATGGAGTTACATTTTGGCTGTAACTTTGGGCTACTTTGTTGAAATTTCGTGTATCGATTCATTAATAAACCAGGCAGTAATTGTAAGCAGCTTAGCTTTTATTAATCTGGCGACAGGTTCATTAGAAGGTCTTGCAGAATCACTTCGGGAAAGCACTAGACATAGTAAGCTACATTACATATTTTTTCTGTAATTGTACCTCTACGTGAACTATGAATAAAATATATATTTTTTAATATTATATATGATAGAAAATTCTACAAAAAATATATAATGTAGATCAATATTTTGCCCGACGATCTGTTTCAGTTTCATTAGTGCAGTTGCAATAATTCTCGAAAAAAACAAATTTGAAAAATACCCGCTCTAGCGTATTTTTGATCGATTATATCCGGAACACAGCAAGATGAGTGACTGAATTTGCTTTAATGGCATTTTATATCTCGCCGATGTGACGGCACAATTTATTTTCAAAACTAGCTGGTGCCCACGACTTCGTCTGCGAAGAATAAAAATTTAAGTAACCTGTACTTTTAAACTTTCCCTAGACCTCCACGAACATTTCAAGACTAAGATAAGATAAATCCGTTCAGCCGTTCTCGAGTTTTAGTGAGACTAACGAACAGCAATTCATTTTTATATATATAGACTAGCTGGTGCCCGCGACTTCGTCTGCGAAGAATAATAATTTAAGTAACCTATGTACTTTTAAACCTTCCCTAGACCTCCACGAACATTTCAAGACTAAGATAAGATAAATCCGTTCAGCCGTTCTCGAGTTTTAGTGAGACTAACGAACAGCAATTCATTTTTATATATATAGACTAGCTGGTGCCCGCGACTTCGTCTGCGAAGAATAATAATTTAAGTAACCTATGTACTTTTAAACCTTCCCTAGACCTCCACGAACATTTCAAGACTAAGATAAGATAAATCCGTTCAGCCGTTCTCGAGTTTTAGTGAGACTAACGAACAGCAATTCATTTTTATATATATAGATAGATATCTTTCTGGGACCGCTGACCCTACCTTATCCCGCTAGACTCTTAAAGCTTTTATTTAAAAAATAAAAAATAAATCTTGATTTATTTTTACATCTATCCTGTCCTATAACCTACTATTGAGGGTTAAGCTACCGTTCCACAGAAACGTAATTTTTTTTACTATAGTCAAGTTTACTAATTATGAATCAAAACATGAACCAAACAGTTTTATCCTCTTATAAGAAATTGTTTAATTTTAACATTTTTTCTTCCGTATGATTCGTATCAACATATTATGTTTCTTGTAGCCCAAATAGTTGACTCATAAAAAATACCTTAGCATACCTATAAAGTCTGCTATTTATTGAGAAATTAAATACTACTTAAAACTTGTAACAAACTTATGGACTGTGCTAAAATTCCTTAATAGCACTTAATTAATGCTTTTAAGAATCATCTCATTCTAATTGCTTTAAGCCCGTATTAATATTTGGTGCAATTGCCAAGGACGCGTCTTACGGTAAGGTTTTTTGTATGAAAAATGCCTTCTTCAGTACGGTATCAGTCATAAGCAGAGACTATTAATACGGGAATTAGTTTCTAGAATGTGACCCTTTTTTAGGGTTCCGTACCTCAATAGGAAACTACGAAACCCTTATAGGATCACTCGTGTGTCTGTCTGTCTGTCTGGCTGGCCGTCTGTCACAGCCGAGTTGCTCCGAAACTACTAGACCGATTGAGTTGTAATTTGGTATACATATGTAAATTGGTGACCGCAACACGGACGCGTGACGTAAATATATGAATTTTAAACATGGGGGCCACTTTTGGGGGGTAAATTAGAAAATTAAAAAAAAAAGTTTTGCCACCTACATCGTGTGACATATCAAATGAAAGGACTTATTGTGAAGATGTTAAATGTATTTTCTTTTGAATTTTAAGTAAAATATTTTAGAAGTTATTTAGGAAAATAGGCGAAAAATGACCATTCCTCCCCCCCTCCTTACCTCCGAAACTACTGGGCCTAAAATTTTGAAAAAAATACAGAAAATAGCTCTTTACCTATAGATTACAGGAAAACCTATAAGAAGTCTATGGTATTTAAAGTAACATAGGAAATTTCAGATAATCTTGTACGGAACGGAACCCTCTCCACGCGAGTTTAACTCGCACTTGTCCGGTTTTTTGCGCTCAATTCAGAAGAAAACTTTTAGTTTGGTATGTTCTAAAATAGCTCGTATGGTATTTTACAAAATAAACGATTACCGAAAAGAATATATAGAAAAAGGTTATTTAATAAAAAATAAGTACACGAAAAATTACTCCGACAGCCGTGTTGTAAACTTCAAAGGGTACCCTGAAATAGATCTGAACCTCCGAAAACCTTTACTTTGTTCAGAAATTTGAAACTTTACTTCCATATTTTTTGCATTTTTATTCATTAAATTTTGATAATATTTTAATACCCATTGGCAACGGAATATGAGTTTCTACAATTACTTTGGCGATCAAGATATTCTTCAATACATTAACTTGTATTGTTATTAGTAGACATTGCTTGGGGCCTCCTTGCGAATTCCAAAATAGCTGTTTTTTTTTTAAATTTTAACACTAAACGTTTCAATTTTAATTTCTGCATCAGCCCACAAAAACATTTTTTTGTTAACAGTACTGCGCCTATATTCGGAAACGCTAAGTGATTCTGTAGCGACTCGTGATCGAGATTTCTCATCCCATTCTTACTCATTACGCGTCGCGCGGAAGAGTGAGATGAGAAATCTCGCTCACGAGTCGCTACAGAATCACTTAGCGTTCCCGAATAGAGGCGCTGGTTTGTGTTAGTAGGCAAAAATGTACCTTGATAAATGCGCTATATGAAATTGGGCTATTAGCGAATTTTAAATAATAACGCACATTTAGGAATGTGGTCGTTTTATTTCGCTATGTTTTCGTTGATGCACATGGCGATATTTTATCATCTACATTGTTGTCATATTTTTACACATGACGATTTTTAGTAGTTAGGTTCCTTCAAATATAGTGAGTGAAACCCGCTATCTAGCAAAATATTCCTAAAACATCATTTAAACAAAAGAAGTCGGTTAAAAATATATAAAAGTGACCGCTAGGTAGATAGCGATTTTTAATGTTACGAATTAAACCCGCTATGTACCAATATTTCCGTTTAAGCCATGTATTACTAATAAATTATTAACAAATTTAATTAAATTCAATTTATATTTTTGTAAATGTTACCTAGTTATCATAAAAAAATATAACTACGCATGTTAAATAACTGTTAAAGAAACAAACTGTTTTAACTGTCTCTTGAAAAGTAGACCAAAAACACATAGCGATTTTGGAATTCGTACCGACGATGTTCAGTATCAAGTGTCACTTATTGTAACTTAAAATTAATATATTCTTTACAAAAAAACTTGGACAGATCGTCAGTTTAGGAGACATTAAGTATCCATAAATTAATGTATCGATGTATAAACTCACTATTTGGTATTGGATTTTTCACTAGCTTTTATTGTTTATTTCTAAGGCTCTTTGCTCAGCAGTGGACATCCTGAATATTGAAATGATGGTGATGACGTGATTTATAGCAACCAGATCCGGTTTCTTTGTTAATTATGTCTTGGGTCATTTATCACCGTATAAGGACCAACATTTGTCCAAAGTCAAAACTGTGCTATAAAAAATCCGATCTTAAAGTTCCGAACTTTCGAGAACAGGAGGGACTTTAAACCTAAATGTTCATGCCAAAGATCTCAAAAGAAGGATAAGCCTATCAGTACAATTTCATGTAAGAAGTCTCATAGTAGGTTATCAAACGCCAGCGCCATGGCTTACCCACACATTATTGCTGATGTCTTAGTTCTTACGACGTACATACAAAAGTCTAATATTGCTTGATTCACACGCTATCATATCATTGTGGACGGTGTGGTCGGTGGTGCTGCGGTCTCACACCACACGATGAGGGAGGGCATTTTTTCAATTATAACTCTGTCACTTAATTGGGTGTCACGGATGGTGGTTGACATGCGACTGAACCTGCGATGGTGTCAGATTCACGTCCTCAAAAGTAAGCATCGCGAAAACTGCTTTGAGCAATTGCTTACTATACATATATTTCAATGGTTCATGCCTTTTTATGCTGTATCCTTTTCAAGAAACATAGGTACTTTGTTGCCTCTGTTCTGATGGTATATTTCAGACAGACGCGGCGAGTTTGAATAATAACGTATGGGTGATATTTTTATTATAATGGCGATACAAAGAGCCTAATGTACTGACCGTTTAATATTACTTGCTATTGTTGATGTAGCCTTTGTCTTATAGCTCGTACCATATAAATAATATGCTCGTTATACTGTCATTATTACCGTGCGTGACTTGTATGTATTCCTGGATTAAAATATTCATTTGGTTATCAATGTTATAAGGGATCAGGCTAAATGATATTGCTTCTATATATTTGCAGTAAGATAGTTATTTATTTATTTATTTGTCTCTTATATTAACACTAACGGTCAAGCCACACATGTTGACAGAGAAGTTCTAACAGACTAGTCAGTAGATAACTCACAGTATTGAGCTTGCCGACTGGCTGAAGCAAGGAAACTTGGCTCAGAATTGTAGAAGATGTCTGCTATGCTGTCACTGTCCATTATATCGTTTAAGAGCATCAACGCACGATGAAGTGGTTAGTGGTGTTATATGCTTTACGTGAGCAAAGGAGACAACAAATGATATGGCACTAAAAATACTTATCTAACATACATACATACATAGCATCACGCCCGAAATCCCTAATGGGGTGGGCAGAGCCACAAGACTACTTGTGGCCACGTTCGATCAACTAGTCCTAAGATGGTATGATGAACCGTATGGTGACAGGTGATCAGCCCATCGCCCATACAGATAGTCCACCATGTTGGAGAGGACCCGTCCCTTAGTCGACTTTTACGACTAATACTTATCTAATACTTATCTAATGACAAAAATAATCGGGGTGTGATTCTCTAAGACACGGCAGCGACATGGCGATAACAAGGCAGCCTTGTGACTCTCAAACGTGTGCAGCGGCTGATCAGCCATGTGTACACATTCAAATATAGACCGAATTGCTTTGTTCTTAAAGTCTAAATTAATATTTTCGTTTATCCGCTAATCAGCCGCTGCAAACGTCTGAAATCACACTTCAGCGAGCGTAATTTGACCCGTCAGTGCGTATGAAGTACATGTTCGTACGTGTATTCGACCTTGGTCGAATTTCGTCGCAGCCGGCCACGCACATAGATACCTAACTACGCATAATGCCTATGAGCCCACGGGTCAATTTATGATTGTCGGATGAAAAGAGAGACGAAATGAGCGAAGAGATTTTTTTAAGAATAGGTAACATAGCTGATTGATGCTTCATGGGGGGCAGTGAGCGATATTTTAAAACCGGTTCTAGTTGAGACCAATTTCTTTATTTTAGTTATTATTAGAATTCTTTTTCGATTTACAATCCAATGGCCATCAGTGCTATTCCTATACCCCCCCCCCCCCCCCACCCCTCTAATGTTATAAATTCGAAAATCTGTTAATTAATCTGAGTAATTTTTTGCATAGATATAGGTAGTTCATGGGGCCGGAGAGTGACATAGACTACTTTTTTCCAGAAAAATGCACAGTTCCCGAGGGAATAGCGATAAACGTTCCACGCGGACGAAGTCGCGGACAAAAGCTAACCATATATAAATTTCGATGAGGAAGTGGATTTGGATAACAAGAATGACGTTTAAGAGGACTCGCTATTACTGCCGCGATGTTTTTCGTTGAATGTTAATATTGTTTTCTCTAACAGTTGTTGACTTCCCACCTCAAAGGTTACTTACCTACTTACTAAAATTATTGCGTATGAATACTAAGAGGCAGGTTACACGCTCAGTATTTCATCAGTTCAGTCAGAATTACCGGAAAATGATCGTCTAATGGTCATTCTCCGGTCATTCTAACCAGACTGACGGACTGAACTGATGAAATACTGAGTAACCTCCTCTCTTTACATACATACATACATAGCATCACGCCCGAAATCCCTAATGGGGTGTGCAGAGCCACAAGACTATCTACTTGTGGCCACGTTCGATTAATTAGTCCTCAGATGGTATGATGAACCGTATAGGTGATCAGCCCATCGCCCATACAGATAGTCCACCATGTTGGAGAGGACTAAGGGACGTAGTCGACTTGTACGACATGCCAGGATGATAAGCATCTGCACGCATTCTATGCTATTTCTTCACTCCCCGTGCAGCAGAGGAGTAAGTCCCTCTCTTTAAGACCTACAAATACCCTTTGTTCAAATAATTAACTACAAACAAACCGTAATGTGTGCTAAGGCCTATCTATGTTTGGCAAGTGATACTATAAACGCGCCGTATTAACGAATTGAGCAAACTTGACTTCAATGCCGGGGTCACTCGATAACGATGCTGATTTAACCGCAGTTTGCTATTATTAAATAATATATATAAGTATATGACCTTACTAAAACTTTTAGTACACAAATGAAACATTATCATTGCCAACAAACTAAAAAGATTTACAGAAAAACAACTGTCGACCTGAATAACTCGTTTTAATTTTCCTAATGAGTTATCTGAGCATATTTGAGAAACTTTGTCATTATGATACTTTTTTGGTATATAATTATCATCCTTTTAACGATATGTACTATGCACATAGGTTCTGTGAAGATTTAGTTTTTGAAAAATTATGAACACAATGTAAATCTTATATTAAAACCATCTTAACATTATAATTTATAAGTAACAAATGTAACGCATTAGCGAGAAACTCATGAAAATAATCATATTTACCCAAAACTGCCCACCAGACCAACAGATTCTCGGTTCCCAAAACTGCACTATAACTGCACTTATCACTTTAAGAATTCACAAGGTTTAAATACTTTTTCAGTAGCCGATTGTCGTATCGTAAATACTCTGGGGAGATGCACACGCGGCCGCTTCCCTCGGTTGATGTTACTACACTGATGTTCAGTTGGTCAGAACTTTCCGTCTGCGCACCCCTTACAGTAAGTAACTTTTGAAAGAAAAATGTGCAGAGTTGCTCTTTTCTCACTGGCTAGTAACATGATCTGTTTTTATGGCTTTTACATCTTGAGTGCCGTAATCTGGCCGCGAAGCATTATGTAAACAACGGTGTAAACATAGCACGCTTTACAATTAAGAGAGCAGTTTTGACCTATTGTGAATAGATGAGACACTATTGCATATTTTTATCAATAATCAACCTACATGTAGATTTTATTTTGCGGTCTAGTTTAGATAAAAGCAACTTTAAGAACCGTTTGTGTAAAGGAGAGTATAAATGCCCTTTTCATTTCTGAAAACGGGTAATTTCGCCGAGAACGTAATGTCTGTATTAATTAACTATTAAAAGAAACTTACCAAGGGAAGTTCAATAGTAATTGTACGAGCTGGTTTTTCCGAGAGATTATTTATTTATTTAATTACTTGTATGTAATGAACTCATACTGCCGTTGTCACAATTTTTAAAGACTCTCTGTCAGGAATCTTATTTACGTAAAAAGGAACGCAACTTACACCCTCCCACCAAGCACACCCCGGCGCCGATACGCCATCTTCTCATCAAGTTTAAAGAATCTCACCCCTCAACATATATTTATTTTATTGAGATAGGGTTATTTCTGCATGGGCTGGGAGGGACTATCCTATCATAATCTCTCGGAAAAACCAGCTCGTACAATTACTATTGAACTTCCCTTGGTAAGTTTCTTTTAATAGTTAATTGTACTTCGCTGGTTTTTCCGAGAGATTATTTATTTATTTAATTACTTGTATGATGTTTAGAGTGAAAATAAAATAAATATTGGTTCTGAATTGGTTTAATTTTTATGTAAAATATGAAACCCTTAAACCAATCAACAATAACAAAATGACATATCCTGTTATTCACTAAATAACTTCTGCCTGAGATAAAATAGATCTGGCATAATTTTCGTCGAGAGTATCATCTGAAATGGGCCTGTTATAAAACATAGCGAAAACTCTTGAAGTTCCACTCCAGCCGGCTGTTCTTCTTATCAATTGAAGATTGACTCCTAATCGTTGTGCGGCTGAAGTGGACGCATGTCTAGTGCTGTAAGCAGAGAACATTGCTGTATTGACACCACTCTCATTAAGCGTACACTTAATCCACTTACTTAATGTTTGAGATGATACTCTGGCGTGTGGCTTTCTAAAGCTCAAAAACAAGTTATCGCCCTGACTTTCCCTTAGAGATTCAGTCCTACTTAAGTAAGAAACAAGGGTTTTTGCTGGACATATTTCAGGGCGTTCTAAGGAAAATGGTATAATCAAAATGGGCTGTGTCCTATTTATGCCAGATGTTTTTATCGAATCGGGAATCTTAATACACATTTTAGTGTCGTATTTTTCAATGTTACACACTTTTATGATAGACAAGGTCTGCATCCGATGAGCCGTGATTAGGGCTAATAATGTAATCAACTTCTTAGATAGTAGCTCTAAGGATAAATTTTCATTAGGATATAAGGTGCCTAGGTGATTTAATACAACAGACGTATCCCATGTGAGATTATATCTGGGCATAGTTGGATTCCGTCTAAAAGCTCCTTTTAGAAATCGAGTGATTAATTCATCACTTACTTGTTTACCCAGTAGTAAACTAAGGGCAGATTTATGCATATTAAGAGTACCGTATTTTGCACCTTTGCTATAAATTAAAGTGAGATAACTCAGAATAATCTGAGTGGTTGTATCATAATAATCATATTCGTAACAATTACAAAAGTTATGCAATTCTCTCAAACATGACTGGTATTGTTTGAACGTGTTCGGGGATACAGAATCTAACAAAATATCTAACGCTTCTGCCGGGGCTCCTCTTCTTATAAACGCTTCCCGCATAAGACGCCGACCATCAAAGTCAGAGACCTGTGAAGCGGGTGTCGCTCTCTGGAAGGTGAAGATAATAAATTTGGATTAGCTTCTAACGTAACAAGCTCTGAAACTAATAAGCGTTTATATAAAGGGAACCACGGTTGATTAGGCCATTTCGGTACTACAACGATCCCTTTGGATCTTTCGGCTTCTATTTTTGACAACACCTTTAGAATCAAGCAAAATGGAGGAAATGCATAAAAAAAGAATTGCTTCCAATTTACAGTAAAAGCATCAATTGCAACTGAATGAGGATCACGATGCCATGAAATATATTTCGGGCATTTATTGTTTAACCTACTGGCAAATAGATCAATTTGTGGTATCCCCAGATTATTAGTTACTATTTGAAATGCTTCATCATTCAGTTGCCACTCAGTATCCGTATAGCATCGTCTAGACTCAAAATCAGCAATATAATTATCAGTTGATGAAATATATGAAGCGAATACAAAATTATTTTTTGATTCGCACCACTCCCATATATTTCTAGCAACTTGATTTAAGTGTGGAAACTGAATTCCACCCATCCTGTTGACGTAAGCAACTGCTGTTTGATTGTCAATGCGAATAAGTAACTCTGAGTTATAAATATTTTTTTCAAAAATTTTCAGGGCAAAGAATGCAGCGAGAAGTTCTAATTCGTTAATGTGTTTTTTGGCTTCGTCTTCAGACCAAAAACCATGCGCTCTTTCAGTACCGCAGGCTGCACCCCAGCCAGTTTTTGAAGAATCTGAGTATATTTCTTTAACGTAATTATTTTTACGAATAAAATTAATTGAAGAGTCAATGTGATTTATCCACCAATCTAAATCATTTTTTATGCTGTTTGGTAATACAATGGTATTATCATAATCATTGCCATCTTTCAAATGTAAAAATTTGACTCTTTCGAATATTTTTGTGTGTACCCAGCCGTAAGTGATCGCTGGGCAAGCAGATATAAGAAGTCCAATTACACGTGCAAATGTTCTAATAGAACAACTTGTAGTGTATTTTAATCGTAAAAGCTCAGATTTAATTACGGAGCGCTTAAGGTCCGGGAGTGATATCGACAAATTACTGGAATTAAGTATGAAGCCAAGGAATTTGCATGATTGTTTGGGAATCAATGAGCTTTTCTTTTAGTTTATGATAAAGCCTAATGATTCATATAGGTGTATTGTTGACCACAGATTTGCTTCACATTTTTTATATGTTTCGCCTATTAAAAAAGTGTCATCTAAATAAATAACTGATAAATAGTCTTGACGTCTCAAATACTGAATAACTGGCTTCATTATTTTAGTGAATACAAACGGTGCAACATTTAACCCAAAAGGTAGAACAGAAAACTCAAAAAGCTGAGACTTGTATTGAAACCTGAGATATTTTCTGTCATTTTTATTGACACTTATAGAATAATAAGCGTCTTTTAAATCTAAACAACACATGAAATAATCATTAGATATTAGTTTTATTGCAGTTCTCAAATCTTCAATTTTGAAGTGTGGAGTCTCAATGAATTTGTTTAATTCTTTTAAATTAAGAATCATGCGTTTTTCACCGTTTGGTTTATCTAACAAAAAAATCTTTGATACAAATTGATCATTACAAGGTATACATTTAGTAATAACTCCCAAAAAACAAAGTTTTTTAATTTCTTTTTCGAAATATTTATCGTCCTCAGCATTATGAGGTCGTGTAATAAGAGGTTCAGATTGATACGCTCTCCGTGAAAAAGGAATTTTAAAACCTTTTACCCATGACAAAATAGTTGCGTCATCAGTAATGTTCCGCCATTGCGGATAGAAATGTTTTATTCTACCAGCAAAAGGTATTTTTACCTGATCGTCATTTAAAAACGTTTCGCTGGCGGAGGCTGCGTGCGCGGGCCCCGATGGGGAGGCGGCCGCCGCGCTGTCGCTGGCTGGCGACGCTCGCGATAGTCTCGGTACCCGCCCGCCGGCGCCGTCATCGCAGAGTACGCTGGCCGACGCGACGGGCCCCTCCAGTTTAAAGAAGTATTCGTCGTTGACCGCTGTCCGCTGGGACCGGCGGTGCTGTGTGTAGGGGGTTTAAAAGATTTCATCTTTAAATCTCCTGCTGATTTCGAACAAGCTTTGACTGCTTTCAAAGTCTCAGTTAATCCTCCTCCAAACAAAAACTTGTCCCTGGTCAAATTTTTTACGGCTTCCTTTGTATTTTTATTATTATTTATTCAGACCCTGTACTAAAAGAGACCGTCTAGTCAACGTCTGTGTATGGTGTAAATCACACAAAATCTGGCCTCCGTTACCGAGGTGTTTTACAAGTTGTTCTCGTAATTCTTTATCGGGTATTTTAAAAGCGACATCTAGCGCCCTACCGATGCAGGCTATGCCAGAACCAAGCCGGGTCTGATTTGTTTGTAAAGCTTCGTCGCGTTTAACTGCCGAATCTTGAACGGCAGCCTTTATTTGTTCGTTTAGCTTGGGGGCTTCTAAAAAAGAACAATTTGCTGGCGGCAAGTATTTCTTAAGTAGATCAGTCTGCTGTTCTTTCTTTAATCCTTTTTGCAATATATTATTCCACCGAACCGCTATATGGGCGTGAATATCTTCGCCGTATTCCTTATTTAACGTTGGGTCTTCTCCTAAAAGAGATAAAACATCGTCCGTGACTTGAGCGGCCCCCGGTTCGATCGCCGAAGCGTTCGTATTACTATTGTTTGTCGGAATATTCTCAACGCCGAGTTCTCGATCGATTATGGCAACTGGAATAGATAAATTGAAGAATTTTATATTCCATTTTCAAGTTACTGCAAGAATTATAAAAAAATAAAATATCACATTTTTGTGGGTAAGCGAAAATTAAGCATACCGTCGCGTGAAACACTCGGTTTTCACTTGCAACGTACATTAGGTACTATATAGGCATATAATATATAGCCATGGTCTCATTTTGTACAGTGATTTTGTGCATCAATACGTTACACAATTTTCTTGCAAGAAAATAGGACAGTGCTTGGCACTTCCAGTGCACAATTGCAGCATCAATATTTTCATAGTTGCGTTGTAAAAAACGGTGTTTAGTTGAAGGTAGGTCAGTGCGTGGCACTTCCAGTGCGCACATGCAAAGCCAATATTTTTTAAGTTGCGTATGCAAAGAAGGTATTTAGATGTGGGTAGGTCAGTGCGTGGCACTTTCAGTGCGCACATGCAAAGCCAATATTTTTAATGATAGCGTAAAGTTTTTAGATCAAAACTGCACTCATGAAAAATAATGTACTTACCTTCATTAGTTTTGTCGACTGGCTCGGATCCTGACGAATCCGACGAAATAATTCGGCAACGCCTTTTAGGTGGAGGCAAATCAGCGTCCGCAGAAGATGAATCTGACGTGGATGGTATTCGTACCCGCTTGAAATTTTTTCTAAGATGCCTATCCATGGTGCGTGTGAGCAACGGCGCACAAGAACATAGAATGAGAAGATGGCGTATCGGCGCCGGGGTGTGCTTGGTGGGAGGGTGTAAGTTGCGTTCCTTTTTACGTAAATAAGATTCCTGACAGAGAGTCTTTAAAAATTGTGACAACGGCAGTATGAGTTCATTACATACAAGTAATTAAATAAATAAATAATCTCTCGGAAAACCCAGCGAAGTACAATTAATATCTTCTGACAACGGTGGCAGATTGCAACAAGGTGAAGTAAACACCAATTTAAAACTAGAATGTAGGGACATGATGGGGCAATGCTTATTAGGGTTCCGTAGCCAAATGGCGGACCCTTATAGATTCGTCATTTCTGTCTGTCCGTCTGTCCGTCTGTCCGTCCGTATGTCACAGCCACTTTTTTCCGAAACTATAAGAACTATGCCGTTGAAACTTGGTAAGTAGATGTATTCTGTGAACCGCATTAAGATTTTTACACAAAAATAGAAAAAATAACAATACATTTTTGGGGTCCCCATATTTAGAACTGAAACCCAAAATCCCATACCATTCATCAAGCCCATACGTGTGGGGTATTTATGGATAGGTTTTCAAAAATGATGATGATTTTTTCTAAACTGAACTTAGTTTGCGCGAGAGACACTTCCAAAGTGGTAAAATGTGTGCCCCCCCCCTTGTAATTTCTAAAATAAGAGAACAATATAACTAAAAAAAATATATGATGTACATTACCATGTAAACTTCCACCGAAAATTGGTTCGAACGAGATCTAGTAAGTAGTTTTAGTTAAATCACGGAACCCTTCATGGGCGAGTCCGACTCGCACTTGGCCGCTTTTTTTACTAAACCCGAAACAAATTATGTGTTTAAGATGTCTATGACGACTGATTTGATTTCATTGTCAAATTAAATGCTGATCGTTTTCTTATCTGTAACAAATTCATATTAACTGTGTAAAGGCATTAATGTTCCAAGCAATTACAAATATAATTTCGCTATTATATTTATATTAATATTTCTCACACACACACACACACACACACACACATATTATCGCGCCCGAAATCCCTAATGGGGTGGGCAGAGCCACAAGACTACTGTGGCCACGTTCGATTAATTAATTAGTCCTAGGATGGTATGATGAACCGTATGGTGACAGGTGATCAACCCATCGCCCATACAGATAGTCCACCATGTTGGAGAGGACCCGTCCCTTAGTCGACTTTTACGACATGCCAGGATGATAAGCATCTGCACGCATTCTATGCTATTTCTTAATATTTCTCGTATTTATTATTTTAAGCTTTGAATAACGGTGTTTTTATAATTTTCAGAAATCTAAACTAACCTACCCACCCATACGTGATACATATAACAATTTCTTTTTATAATTGGGGTGCGGCGAAATTAAAACTTTTTACAGCCGAATTACAACTGACAACAAAAAGTTTTTGCACGATTATATTTTTTAGCTTGTTAAAAAGTTTAAAATATTTTAAGGGACCCGTATTTTTTTCCTTGAAAGCTCCTATTTTCATTATATTTTTGTATATTGTTGTTAAGAGGACTGTGAGCCAACGGCGAAAAATCACCCTTTTCAAACAAAATGCGATAACGATTTCCACCCCTTAAAAATGTTAACCGACTTTGACCAATTTTAGTCAGAACAAAATCTAGGTCTATACATTTTTTGAATTTTGATTAAAGATCAACAAAATCAAATAATGGGCGCAATTACTTTTGTATGAGAATACTGAAACAACAATAAAACTGAATTTATTGATAATAGTGAAAAAACAAAAACGTATTAACATAGATTTGATTCTAACTGACAACCTTGTAATGAACATGACTTATGAATGAATAAATAAATAAATAAAAATAAATAAATAAATAAATAACCTATCAAAAATTAGTCAACATCAGTTTAGCTTTAAGGGGAAAAGCCGTAGGTTCTCACTCCTCTTAACTTTTTGGCACAGGCCCAATTAGGCAACTTTCAAGCGACTGCGGGTCGAAGAAAACTATGTGTCAAGCTTAAAAATCCGTAAGTTTCCCGAATATGAGAACGTATTTGACTTCACATGTACGACCAATTTAAGTACTAGACTTCGTAGTAATGTGTGCTGTTTTCATTATTTACATATTACATAATATCTAAGCGATACTGAAAGGGTATCTGATTAGCTTAAATGATTGTCAGTGGCAAGTGTTGATAAGGATTACAGTGGTGTTTACTTGATTATACCGTGTCAGATAAAGTTGCATGCAAGCTTCATGGTGGTTAAAACTTTTTGTATAATCAAAAGAAGTATAATGCAATTTAATAAATGAGGCCAATTTGAATGTGTGTTCGCTAAATTTAAAAGTCGCTTAACTTGAAATAAGAAACGTCAAACTCTATTTTGACAGCTTAGTGCCATACTAAATCGAACTTGACGTTTGTTATTTTAAGTTTAGGAAGTTTTAAATTTATGTGACACTGACACTGTTTAGAATTGGGCCCAATTTCTGGATAAACTACTATGTTATATCTACAAGAAAATTGCTACTGAGAATGTAAAAAAATAGTTATTTTTTCTACGGCGGCTTATTTAAATCGTTAAGGGGCTCGTAAACGGATTAGTTCTTCGGTAATTTATTATACAACAATACAATAACACTTCGGGCTATCCCCAAAAAGCTATAGTTATAGCGACAATCTGTAGCCATATTCATGAACGTGGGCCTGAATGAACACCTTAGATTATAGAAGTAAAAGATACGCTGTAAATTAATTGAACCTACGACTGTAATGCTGCGCTGCTCCCGCAAACATCAGCGCCCTAATGAAAAAACAAGATGGCTGTATTTTATTAGTACGTTGATTTCAAATATGTTTTTTCGCCTTACGTCAGCCAGTGACAGTATGACCAAATTAAGAAGATTGTAATAATGCTGTCACAAATAAACACTTAATTGCTAATATTATTTAGTATCATAACCTTACAGGCCAAACAAATGCGCATATGTTTTGTATGAATTACGCGTCGTGCGGAAGAGTGGGATGAGAAATCTCGCTTACGAATCGCTACAGAATCCCTTAGCGTTCCCGAATAGAGGTGCAGAATAACTACCAATATTACATGCTTGCGGATAAAGCATAAATAAGCGAATGTAATTTGTTTAGGAAAAAGGATCAAGGATAAGAGGATACACATATTTAGAGAGAAATGGGTCCCATTTAAGAAACAACAACAACACAACAAATATTAGTGTAAGTTCTTTACAACTGGAAAGGACTTATATATTGATACTAGCTTTTATCCGCAACTTTGTCTGCGAGGAAATGTATTTTTAAAATATGACGAAATTCCAAGTTACCGACTTTAAATTTACATGTAGATTTTCTTCCCTCAAATAACGGACTCTCATCGGACACGCATAAAGTTGTCGTTCATTAATTTTCCAGCCCCTTTTTCACCCTTTTAGAGATTGTGTGTCTTAAAAAAGTAGCCTATGTCCTTCCACAGGGTTCAAGCTATCGCCATACCAAATTTCATCGAAATCTGTTCATCGATTTAGCCGTACGTCGTGCAGATACATAAAATACATCAACGGGCTCTCATCAGGCGTACGAACTTCCCGTTAATCAATTTTCCAGCCCCTAGGACTTAACTCTTAACGCTTACATTTTTTGCCATGTGAATCCCTAACGCGCAAATTGCTTTATTTGCCGACGAAGCCTGCCGCATAACAAAACTATTTTGTGCCAGTATATGACTGACTCGTTGCCGAGCCGTCACCTGGCATATACTTTGTAGACAATAGCGCAAATACACATACACACATACATATCATCACGCCCGAAATCCCTAATGGGGTGGGCAGAGCCACAAGACTACTTGTGGCCACGTTCGATTAATTAGTCCTAAGATGGTATGATGAACCGTATGGTGACTGGTGATCAGCCCATCGCCCATACAGATAGTCCATCATGTTGGAGAGGACCCGTCCCTTAGTCGACTTTTATGACATGCCAGGATGGTAAGCATCTGCACGCATTCTATGCTATTTCTTCACTCCCAGTGCAGCAGTCGAAAAATATGTTCGTGCGTCTTGTACTCACCATGTTCACTGAGCAAAACAACATTCAGCGAGACGGTGAGGAAATATTTTTTTATCAAAATATCAATTAAAAGGCACCTTCTGTTTTTTTACAGCGCCCCTCTCACGCCCTGACCTGGTTGGCTGTTCGCTTTAAATAGAAACCTTATTGTTTTCGCGTCACTTCATTACGGCAACAATCCTCACGATCGATTAACTGCTCTTGAGAAACAGAAACTACGCCTGGAAAACAATAGATTTCAAATTAATTTTCGGAATTCTAAGCAAAATAGTTTTCACGGTGGATAGTTTTTTGTGGTTAAACTAAGCTAGCATGTTTCTAGTCTTGCGTGATTCACCATAGTTAGTTATTTGCTGTCACGTGCTACCTAGAAAAGATTCTCCTGTTCGTGAAACGTTGGAGTAACTATAAGGAGGGTAAACTAAACATCTTCCGAACCATATTACAAAGATTCATGGATGGACTGATTATTGCCTGAGTTAAGCCTCTCGTAAATTGTAGGTAGTTATTAGAGATAGACACAGATAAGAAAAGAAAAAAGCTTTGCCCGCCTACCTCGTATGTATCATTCCTCAAACTGACTTAGTGTTATGCAAAATATCAAAATATAGGTAGGTTCCACAGAACTATATCGAGATAGAAGGAAAGAGTGAATGTTCCCGCGTGCCAAAAAGAAGTGCTGAGAACTTCTTTGTGTCTAAGAACGGCGGTGGCAAGGCGCTGAACGGTGGGAGTAGCGGTGTCTAAGGTCTGTTCGCCGAGAGTTGATAAATATTATGATATCGTTTCGAAATAGCGACTGTCGCTTAACTATCGCAAACTGTATTACGGGCGTCGCTTATCGCCGCGCGCACTGAGTTTCGTGGTACGAGGGACGCAAATGTCGTCAACAGCGGTGTCGCGCTGGGCGGACGGCGGCGACAAAAATATATTTGTCTTGTTCATATACACAATCGCCATAATGCAAATTAATGTCTTATATGTGCGCATCAAATGTCACATAAATTCAATAATCTGCACTGGCTTCGGCCAAAGAAACGAAAAAGAAAAAAAAAAGCTATGACACATGTTTAAAACGCGTTAAGTATGGATATCACGTGTCTTGTGTCTTTCTACATATAATAATGTCATTGGCTTCGAGTGTATCGTTGGGGTGTTCTGTTCGCGTGTTGCTTTTTCGTTATACAGTTAGGCTATCCAATAATAATATTCTATGAAAATTTTTTTATTATCATCAGTAGAAATAATTAGCGGGCCGCTATTTGTAATGAGTTAAGAAGCCCTGATTGTTTACTTTTTTATCAACTCTCGCCGAACAGACCTTAGACTCGGTTTGTGCATGCTAATCGATGCTTTTGAATGGTTTTCGCGCGACTTATGTTTCCCGTCACTAAATTACAATCGTAATATCAAAGTAACTACGCAAAAATGTAACACACTCAGTGTTCATAGAAATAAACGAACTCTTTCTTTCTATCTCGATATAGTTGTGGTACCTAACTATATTTTGCATAACACTGAGTCAGTTTGAGGAATGATACTAATACTATCACTAAACATTTCACCGGTATAATTTCACCAGTTAAACCTGAACATGAAAACGCTCCTTTCAGGACACGAATATTGCTTTCATGTTTCAACACTTTATGAAAGCAACTAGAACTCTATGGGAAAATTTAATTTTCAATCTGTAGACCTTCCATTACTGTGACAAAAGGTTAATTTAATAATTTCATTTGAACTTCGTTTCAACTTGAATGATATTTAAGTGGAGTCGCTTTAAATTTAACAAAGAATTATAACAGTAATTTATTTTGGTGTACTGCTCTTTGGGCAAAATATTTTTCGCCATTTTGCAGTTCCCAAAAAACTTATCGCAATAGTTTCATTTCCCAAACGAATCTTTAGTAGGTATATTTCCATTTCGCATTTTATCATTTGGTCAAATTATCATTTGGCATCATTTTGCTTTATCAGGGGTAGGTTAGGTTAGGGTTAACTTGTGTCCCTCACGTAAGTACTTATTTGTCAAAAAATACTTTGACTAACTGTTAAATTGCGATAAGCTGGTTTGACTAATGAATTTTTGCCAATACTTGACAACTTAAAAAACACACGGCTTTACTCACGAATTATTGTCACGATTTATTGTGTGTGTTTTTCAAGTATTCATAATGTCTCACGAAAGTTTTAATTTGAGTTTTGCTAAATGATAATTTGAGCAAAATAGTTTGGGATCTGATGTTTTGGGAAAAGTTTTTGCCCATACATTTTGGTAGAAATATTTTTTGATATCGAAATTGAGATTTCTCGAAGTACTGATAACAAATCAAATTATTCTTTACAAAAAAAACAAAACCCACTCCAAAAACTTTTTAAAAAATACATAGAACTCAGCGTCACGTCAATGAAATATGAGACATGCTTAATTTACTTACTTGCCACCGACCTCGATATGTTTCATGTATTACTTAATTAATTAACAAATACATATATCTGATGTTTTTCGGTAATTTACTAATGAAGGCTAGTTATTATTTTTTTAATTTCGTCATGTTTTATTAGCTATAAGTTAACTCTCAGCCCAGAATAAAACTTTAAGGCCGGGTTTTATGAAGGTCCGTCAGACCAAATGGTCAGATCAAAAGTATTTCAGTACAATTTTTGACATGTGACTGAAATTTGATCGAACAGATTTTTATAAAGCCCAGTCTTTCATTCAGAAATTCATTCGATTCTTAAAAACTTTTTTAAAACACATATATGATCGGGTTATTTTGATAGAAAGTTTTGTGTCTAGCCGGCCAGCCGTTTATTTTATTTTATTTTCGATTCAATTACTCTTGTATGGTTTTTAACGAAACCATCATATCGTTTTTATTAAAAAAATATTTTTGAGCGTTGATAGTACCATTTTTGTGGAAACTGAGCGTTTAGATCTGTCATGATATTATCTGATTATTCAAATCAAATCAAATTTTTTATTGCATTATACGTTGTGAGTACATAGGTTCTTAAAGTAGATAGGTATAGCGTCAACGTAAACCCCGCAGGGGCACAGCAATGGTAGATCATGCGCAATTTTATTTTCCGCGACTATTTTTATATGCAATTCCAACTTAGAAATAAACTACTATCAAATCATGTCTAACTATCATAATACAGAAATTCACTCTTACATACAGAATAGAGAATAGAATTAAGGAAAAAATAATGGTGTCTTAAATTAATTAAAATAAAATGAAGTAAAATACAAATAAAATAAAATAAAATAAAATAAAATAAAATGTCAACAAAATAATAATACAAAAGTTAAATATAGAAAAACATGTTAATTATTTTCATTAAAGAACTCCTGGACACTATAATATGGTTTTTTAACTAAGAGTTTCTTTAAGCGGCGTTTAAATATATTTATGTTGGTCTCTTCTTGTATTTCTTTGGGTATCTTATTAAATATTTTAATTGACATGGCGAACGGGCCAGCGTGAAACATTTTTAATCTAGAGGCGGGGATGGCTAGTCTACTATTTTGGCGTAGGTTTGATGGACGGGTGTATAGTGGGAAAAACGACATATTATTTTTAACAAAAATGCTTACTTCCATAATGTACATGCATGTTAGAGTAAGGATTTCTTGTTCTATGAAATGGTTTCTGCAGCTTGTCATGTCATGTCATGTTGTTAATAACGAATGTTCAAATAAATAAAGAGCAAATCAGCAGTCTCGAAACAAACACACCGAACATAAATTAGGTCTACAAAGATACAAAGCGTTGGTAAATACGGAGTAGAGTTGACCTATTTTTCAGACCTAAGGTAGGTAAATACGATTTCATATGATTACGTATTAAACGATCATCATTTTGTGCCTCGATATGTTTCGTATCAATAGCAAAGTTTTAGAAACCGTTGTAGTTGATAATCATTTTTATCTTTTTATTTATTAGTAAAGGAAATTAGAAATTATAATTTCCTCACCTACAAATATATTTTTCTTAATGGATACAGTATTTATACTACAAATAGCTTCTAAAAGTAATTTACCTTAAAGAAAAAATTTATTGAGAGAGAATCCAACGTTATTAATGTCATACTCCTAAGTAGGATACTTTTTCAAAATTAACCATAATGATTACCTAAATATTTCGTTCATAAAAAATGAAATTTATCTTAAATTATTCACTTTGGCGGCCCATAACTTTTATTTTCTGGAATACAGTTTCTGAAGGTCCATTTAGCACAATGGGTAGATGGATTAACCGAATTTTTCTGTAGCCGAGTTTTCAAACCTAAAATAATATCACAATTTTAAATGTCACTCATAATTAAAAATGGAATTATGTACGAGTACATCATTCCCAGTTCAAACATCAAATTTGCAATTACCAATGATGACATATCTAGTCCAATCCTGCTCCCTACATACGGTTTGAAATGGAAGATTTGGGCGTTCGTACCACGAAAATGTTGAGTACTTTACAACTAGGTAACCTTCATTACAAATTCAAGCCTTACATTCGAGTTTAGAAGTTCATGAGGAAATTTATAAGTTAGCTTACCATTTTCACACACACGCCCATCTGCAATGCGATTCTCTAACGTGTGCATCGGATGTTCAGCGATAAGGGACATTCAAATTTCGACAGAGGTCTGTTCGGCGAGAGTTGATAAAAAAAGTAAAAAGTTAGGGCTTCTTAACTCATCACAAATGGCGGCCCGCTATTTTTTTTTACCGATGATAATACAAAGTTAAACAGAAAAAAATATTTTTTTCATAGAATATTATTAGTGAATAGCCTAACTGTATAAAAAGAAAGCAACACGCGAACAGAACACCCCAACGCCACACTCGAAGCCAATGCCATTATTATTTGTAGAAAGACACAAGACACGTCATATCCATACTCAACGCGTTTTAAACATGTGTCATAGATATTTTTTTTCTTCTTCGTTTCTTTGGCCGAAGCCAGTGCAGATTATTGAATTTATATGACATTTGACGCGGACATAGGTATAAGACATTAATTTGTAATATGGCGATTGTGTATATGAACAAAACAAATATATTTCTTTCGCCGCCGTCCGCCCGGCGCGAAACCGCAGTTCACGACATCTGCGTCCCTCGTACCACGAAACTCAGTGCGCGCGGCGATAAGCGACGCCCGTCATACAGTTTGCGATAGTTAAGCGACAGTCGCTATTTCGAAACGATATCATAATATTTATCAACTCTCGGCGAACAGACTTTACATTTATAGTTTCGTTTATCCGCTGATCAGCCGCTGCGTACGTTAACGAATCACACCACTGATCCTAATGAAAGTCAGCGTCACAAAATGAAAAAATGTTGTCTGAGTCATCTCGTGGCACAAGCTGAAAAAAAAAGCTAAAAACCATTTTGGACTTCCTATGCATGTTAATAAGTAATAAATGTAATATGCCAATTTCATAGGTACTTTTGTTTTCACTGCTGAAAATTTGTGTATGCTTGTTGTCTAAATATATGATTTTCATCTTGTTTTTGTAAATTTTTAGGGTTCCGTACCTCAAAAGGAAAAACTAAACCCTTATAGGATCACTCGTGTGTCTGTCTGTCTGTCTGTCTGTCTGTCTGTCTGTCTGTCTGTCTGTCTGTCTGTCTGTCTGTCTGTCTGTCTGTCTGTCTGTGTCTATCTGTCCGTCTGTCACAGCCAATTTGCTCCGAAACTACGGGACCGATTGAGTTGAAATTTGGTATACATATGTAAGTCGGTGACCGCAACACGGACGCGTGACGTAAATATATAAATTTTAAACATGGGGGCCACTTTTGGGCGATAAATTAGAAAATTTTAAAAAATAAGTTATGCAACCTATATCATGTGAGATATCAAATGAAAGGGCTTATTATGAGGATCTTAAATATATCTTAAATAATCTTTTGAATTTCAAGTAATATAGTTTAGAAGTTATTTAGGAAAATAGCCGGAAATTGACCAAAATTTTGAAAAAAATACAGAAAATAGTTTTATACCTATAGATTACAGGAAAGTTTATAAGAAGTCTATGGTATTTAAAGTAACGTAGTAAATTTCAGATAATCATGTATGGAACGGAACCCTCTCCACGCGAGTTTAACTCGCACTTGTCCGGTTTTTATATGCCAACTGTACAAGGACTTTATTGAGTACCTACAAGGATAAAATCATACTAAGCCGTGGAAAGCTTTACCCCGGATTCCTCCGAATTAGCTCTAATGATAACCTTATCGTATAAATTCGCGGATAATCTGAATAAAATAATAAAGGGGATTAATTCTTACGTCGAATCGGGCGAGGGATTGCCGATTGGAATATTCTGCTAAGGACAGAGATTACGCTCCTCTTAATTAATTTAGCAAAAATATTCTTATTTATAACGTACAACGATATGAATGAAGTCGGTGTACGCCGTTTGGACAAAATGTTTTTCGCCAAATTTCACTTCCCAAAAACTTATCGCAGTAGTTTCATTTCCCAAACGAATCTTTAGCATATTTCCATTTCGTATTTTATCATTTGCTCAAATTATCATTTGGCATCATTTTGCTTTGTCTGGGGTAGGTTAGGTTAGGGTTAACTTGTGTCCCTTACGTAAGTACTTATTCGTAAATACTTTTGCTAACTGTAAAATTGCGATACGCTGATTTGACTAATTATTTTTTGCCAAATGATAATTTGAGTAAAATAGGGTCTGATACTTTGGGATAAGTTTTTTGCCCATACATTAGTAATCCAATGAAGTCACAAGGTAACAATCTAGGGATGTTAAAAACGTATAAATAAATATAGTCCCATCAATGCGTGTATGTTTTATTATAACACCATGTTTTTTAATGTGTTTTAATATTCATAATAGATCTATTTCAAATACGTTTGTTTCTTTGCTGAAACTTGGTGACTTTTGACCGACTCGATGGCGCAATGGCAGTGCAATTTTCTACTGTGTCAGAGCTCGAAACCCGCTTGCGGCCAACTTTGTGTGAAGGCCACGAAGTTTTAGTATTTATAAATGTATGTATTTTATTTATCTAAGTATTCGTATCGTTGTCTAGTTCCAATAGTACAGGAAATCCTAGATAAATGTGTGTTAGTGTCCCGGATCCCTGTTTCCTTTGCTCACGCCATAACTTGAGAACGAGTTTACCGATTTCATTTATATATTTTTTTTTAAGTTTTCTAGTACTTTGTAGAAGGTTCTTACGTAATGAAAAAGTAAGGAAATTGCGGAAATTTTAACATCGCGCGGAGGCTAGTTTTTTTTTGGAAAATGCACAGTTCCTTTCCTGAGTTCCACGCGGAATGTAAATAAATATATAAAATGAGGTACTTAATATTAATATTGTCTAATCCATTAATTCACCTTAACTATGTTTAGATAAAATGTAATGGTAAGTAAAAGTCAAATTTATGACAGTTGTTTTTTTCTCAAGAAACAGACGAATGAGAAGGTTTGGGGTAGTATGTATATAGTTTTAATAAGTATAGAAATTCTGCGTTCGGCAAGTTCGACCATTAATTAACAAAATCTGTATTATGAGTCAAGTATACCTATATTGAAGTCAGACCCAAGCAAATTGGCGCCGCAGTAATACGGCCCTCGCCGCGGGAGCAATTGTAAGAGCGCTAAGCGAGTAATATTATATTAGTGTTATTATTTCTATTTGTAGAAGAAATGCCTATTTGCACTAATGGTTTGAAAAGGTTCCTTTATCAGGATTTTTCCTTATACACTTGATTGTTTTAGGGGTTTCCAAATCTAACAGTCATAGAAGCAGGCGGGTTTCACTCCGCTCTTTAGGTACGCGCGGCCGTCGCGTTGCTCGGAGGTGTAAATTGCAGCAGGTTGTCGCTCGCTCGCTCGCTGGGCGATTCGCGCGTAGTTGTCTATGGATGACGCGGATTAAAACTGACAACCCTAGGTGTACACGAAAGAGCACGTTTTGTGCGGCGGAGAGAGAAGGCATGAGTAGGCATATTTTCGTGCCTAAATACCGATTTTGTTAGACAGTGATTCTTCTGTACGTTAGTACTATTATCTATTCTGTGATAGTAGATAACGAATAAAATGGGTTCTAAAATCTTTTTCCTTAGTAAATTAGTAAGAATTTTTTGTAAAACTTAATTTTAGTGCTTATTTTTTAGTATGGCTTAGTGCTAATGCTGTGGAATAGTGCTTAGGAAAAGGGTAATTACACAAAAGATCCCATAGGGCCCTAACAAGGACCCCACCCTCTAAGATAAGATAAGATAGTATGAGTTGACTTTGAGTTGACTGAGCGAGCGCGACACGTGTCAGTTTCAGCTTGGGCAAAAATGTTTTCGTATGTCCGGATATCTGTTCTCCTCTACAGTGGCCCTAGCAAGGTTGACACAAGGATAAGTATAACCGTCCTATCTCTAAGTGCGTGTCTCTCACACTAATGCCGACGACAGCGATAGTCAGACAGATAAACGGGATTAACTTATCCCCGTGTCTGGCATGCTAGATGTGCGGCTCTAGCATGCCAGGTCGCATGTTTGAACCGATTCTTGTGAAACTTTGTGAGCATGTTCGATAATCATGTTTTTTGTCGATTCATCTCTTCGAAAACGGGTTGGAAATGTAAAAAAGAGATCTATCCTCGCGAGTAAATATGTTTTTCTTCCTACTACGCTTTAATTTCATCATAATGGCCTTAAATACTCAGCACAAAGCAGCCCTTATTTGCTCTAGAGCAAATAAAGTTGCATACAAATTTCATTATTGCACTGTTTTGTATTTTTTTTTTAATTTGGTTGGTTGATTAAGAAATTTACACCAACAGCTACCCAATCCGCCCATTCACAGTCCGATGCATGGGACAGCCGACCACTCTTCTGTGGACTTAATGTTAGCAAAAAAAAAAACAAGCCACATATCGGCGGCCATATTAAACTGTGATTGTCTCGTCTAAAATGCTATGCGTGTAATGTTATGCTCAAAGTACTGGCTGATAAGATAGTATGGGGTACAAAAAGATTAAAAAAAAATTGGCATAATATGACAATTAATACACTAGATACAAGATTTCTGTGAAAATTTTAGGATTTTCGACTTTAGCTTCAGAACCAAAAGACCGATTTTAATAAATAGGATATCTAAAGATTCGGGAAGAACGTGCGAGTGTCATAGGCTATATAAAAATTCTAAGGGTGCGTCATAATAGGTGCCAAAATCCTTTTTACTTCGCTAGTTGGGTTTAACTGTACCTTTACGTTTTTTTACCAACTTTTAACAGTAGTAGAAAGAAAAGCAGATTATGCACCTCGCATCAAGTGATTTGTTATTACGCTCGTGTTTTTAGAGCCCTCACTTGCGTTCGGGCTCCAAACCAACACTCTGCGCAAAAATGAATCACTTTCTGCTTGGTGCAACAATCTACTGTTTTTTTTTTTACGTTCCAGAGCTCACAATGCCACTATTCGCCTTAGAAAATATTTGACCAATAATCGTTATATCGAACTTGCGGACTTAAAGATTTGTCTTATACGGCTCCGAGGTGTTTCCGATGAGAATTATTTAAACATTATGCGGAGCTAATTTGCCGCTGGGGAGCAGGCCTTCTTACCAATTAAACGTTTATAAGCTCTTAATAGAAAGAAAGAAAGAAGGAAAGAAACGAAGAAAGAAAGAAAGAAAGAAATAAAAAAAGAAAGAAAGAAGGAAACTGAAAAATAGAAAAAACTAAAAGGCATCCAGCTCAGCTACGCTATGCTGTGGCTCAGAGCCGCAGCGTTGATTTTGAGCTGGACCCAGAATTAATGAAAAGTAGATGGCAAACAGTGGTAACAATTATTAATCGGTGATTAAAAATTAAACCAAACTATACTTGCTTTTAGCTACGTATACTACTTTGCTGTAGGCCAATTTCGCTTATTAGCTACTAAAATACAGAATAAATAAGTTTTCTTCTTTGTGGGATTTATTTTACCAAAATAATTTTCCGTTGTTCTATTTTTGTGACAATGACATTCACCGCAGATGTTTCATTTAGGTAATTAATTTTCATTAATACATATTTGATGACTCCTTTAATGACTTACCAACGCTAACTATTATTAACTTTGGCGATAAGGTTACAGCACTCGTTTCATTTATTAATTAATTTTAATGACCACGGTTAATAAAAGTTAATAATTAAAAGTTGGATATTCAGTTGGCTTCTGAAAAAGTTTATGTGATTTCTTTGAGATAGATTCGTTAATATTATTCGGGAATTTCAAGTTTATACAGACGAGCGTGATTAGTAACTGAACTTGTATGGAGTTTGGTCTTTACTGGGAAAATTGTTGAGGTCTGAAACTTATTTAACTCACATTAAAACTTTTTTTTGAAATAAATTGGAATGTGTATATAAACTTAAAAATAACTGACTTAAAACTAATAGACACGGCTTTTTAAGTAATATCAGTATTTCTTATATGAAATAATCCCTGTGTAGTTAAAATGAGTGATACATTTATAATAGTTGACGGAGTATTTAAAATAAGTAATTCCTTAGCGACGTATCTGTACACTAAAAAAATACGGGCAAGTGCGAGTCGGACTCGCGCACGAAGGGTTCCGTACCATTACAGATTTATTATTATACTTCGTTTTATTTAGCATGAGAAAGATCTTGACAGAAGTAAGCTTAAAGCCTCTTATTGAACACGTTTAACGGGAATATTTCGTAATAAATGGTAAACTATCAAACATATATTTCCACTTATTTCGTCATACTACCGTAAAACGTGTTCAATACAATACAATACAATACAATACTCTTTATTGAACACCACAAAAAGAACAAAAAAAGCATACACTAACAAAATAAAGTAAGGGAACAATAGGCGGTCTTATCGCTAGATAGCGATCTCTTCCAGACAACCACAACAGAGAAAATAATGAGCAAAAAGTTTAACTTTGGCAGGTGGTGCAAAAATTTAAGTTAAAACATTTTCTAAATTTACAAGCACTCACAAATACGAATATATAAATATATATATAAATAAATAAATACATATCTACATACATACATATATACAGCCAGATACATATACCTAAGTACATTATTTATGGATATGCAAATAATTCAGCCATAGTAGAGAATGAGAGATAAGTTACAGGAAAATAAAAAAAATAAAAAAAAATATTACAGCGGAAGGGACAGATAATGCTCCTTAAGTCTGTTTTTAAAGATACAGAGAGATTTAGCTTGCCTTAAATCTAAAGGCAGAGTATTCCACAGCCGGATAGCGCGAAAAGTAAAGGAGTTTGAGAAGAATTTAGAAGAAGATAAGGGTACAGTTAGAAGAAAGTAAAATTCAATAAGAAGCTTTACGCCTACTTCTGTCAAGATCTTTCTCATGCTAAATGAAAGAAAGTTTTATAGAAAATAATGGTTCACGGTTAAGGCATAAGGTTTATGTTAATGAAATTAAATGTTTATTTTTATTTTATATTTGAGTTGATTGAATGAAAGGTAAATTGCGGTTTACGATTTATGACGTATTAAAAAAAAACTACTAAATAGATCTCGTTCAAACCAATTTTCGGTGGAAGTTTACATGGTAATGTACATCATATAATTTTTTTTAGTTTTATCATTTTCCGCGTCATCAATCCATTTGCCATGTTGAGTAAGTCAAAGTCAAGGACAAGATAAACTGTTCTCGATTCATCCCACTAAAGGCGAACTCTCAAGTGCAAAGTTCTAGGTATTTGGGTCTACTCAAGTACTACAGGTAAAGTTTCCTGTTAGCAAACAAACGTGATTGAGTCACTTACCAAAAGGGCTTATAATGTAATTGACAAAGTTAGGGTGAGACAATAAATGAAATATGTTTACGTTGAAACTATTGTTTCTAGTTCTTATTGTTAGTAGGAAGTGTTAGTTAATTTAACATTATAAAGCGCACACAAACTCACACACACACATAATCAAAGTTAACACGAACACGTTATTTATTGTATTTATCATGACTACACCTCTTGCTGTTTCGCACGTCTACCTCAACCTTTGGGTTCACCGAAAATCAGCGTCGTGATGTCCTCGGGCATCTCGATACAAAGCTGAGTGGACGCCATTTTTGCAAACCTTAATTGTTTTTCTTTCCTAGTTTTACTGTTAGTTATTAATGTGCTGTCTAGTTATAAGTTATTTCTTTTTTATATTGTGTTTGCCAAATAAACGTATTCTATTCGTATTCTATTCTATAATTTACGTCATGTAATTGACGAGCATTGGCTAGATTGATGATCCATCAGCTTTGTGATTGACTTCTTGCTGTTAGAAGAATCCAGGAAATTTCAATCATTTTTTTTTTCTAAAATCATGGTGTTACTATTTAGTAGACAGAAGAGCTCGGACAAAAAGTGCAGTTCCGGTTTGACTGCAAGGGATGACTGCATAGATCTTTTCAATCTATTATTTAGCCACAAGCGATGTTGTCTCTCGCCTAAAAACGCTGCTTAAATCATCTGTCATGATGAACAAGGCCTTTAGATTAATGCAAAAGATAAAAATGTATAAATCAATAATTATAATACTTAAAATATATGTTTAAACAATACAGTACTTATGGATGATCCTGGAAATCCTGGAATCAAATAAATTGATGATACATCAATTAATCTCAAAGAGTCTGCGCCTGACATTGACATTGCCTTGTCCAATTATTGAAACTAGCTATAAGACTACCATGGAGGTATAACAATAGTTATTAAAGGATACATTTTACGATCAAGTCACAATCCCGCACCTAGCGTAAAAACGATCGGCGATCTCAGGTACATGGTTTTGTTATGATATTACTAGGTCATGCAATTCCAATGCCAATATCGGAAATTCCGGAACTGCCATGAAAACCAATTCCGGAATTGCATGCCCTAGATATCACAATACCAACCAACCAGGCTACATTACTTTTGACTTATTCTTAAGAAACAAGAGTAAGAGAGATAGAACTAATAACATTTAAGTGTCATGATTTGAAGTAACCTACCTGTTAGTAATGTGCATTGCGTATGTTATTGGGCGGCAACTCAATTAGGTTTAAAATAAAAGATAATTTGTGAGCTATTGGAAAATAGCTCCTAACAGTCCTAACTCATCGAACTAAGGATCCCGTATCATATTACAATATTACAATGTTAGGAAGTAAGTGTCAGGGGAAAATAGTATTGGTTCGTTTGATGTGAAAACGGATGCGAAGTTGTAATGAGATTTGACCACATGACGGTTCAATATTGCAACAGTCAGAGATAAGCCAATTCAAATACCATTTCCGTGGATTTAGATGATACTCATTATAAATATATGGCAAAAGTATATCGATTGACAGGTATTGCAATACATTACGTCATTTATGCTTTGTGTAATTTAGTAGTTGCTTTTATTTTGCGTTGTGTTTTGGGCAATGTAGTGAATCAAATATATTCAGATTATATACAGTTCTCATAATAGACTTCATAGGAACTGATGGGATGGAAAAATAATTCGTGTTAATTCGATGAAACGTGAAAAAGCTTGACTGGTCGAAGGCCGAATCGTAAAACAGATTTTATTTAGGTCACTGATAGGTCAATTGTTAGAGATAGGGCAAATTGGCGTGCGGACCTTGAAGATGAATATCGCTATACTCCAAAGGAAGTTCATAATGGTTTTAAAACTTTACCTTTATTGATATTTGGTTTTGACGCTACAAATCTAGGTTAACACTCGCTGAAAAGTTTAAAAGTCTATGTCTTCTTAAAATCACGTCCGTTTATGTAATTAATAATTGTTCCAATCTTAGTTCGTTACTTAGCTAGTTACCGCAACTCACTGCATCTCAAACTTTGAAAACTCGTCAATGTTATTCGATTATCTGAAAATGCACTAAATCGTCGCTGACTGACGACCACATTTATTATGATTTATTCAGTCGTTTAACTTGACACAAATACGCTATTCAGAGCATCTGCAGATAACCGTTCTTGGTACCTAATTGCTCCAATTAGAGTTGGTAACTCATCTATCACCGCGTACCGAGTCAGGGAGCAGTATTCACCCGCGTATTACTTTGCTAACTCATTATTACTGTTCGTATCCATCTACTCGTATTTATACATATTTTATACATTTTAAAGAGCCTTAAAGTATGCCAGAGCATTTTCAAGTTAAGATACCTCTCTTTTGAATCGAAAGATAATCGAACCCTTATAAACAGTACTACTTGCAGAATTTTTAAATCTTCGAATGTCTTGGATTCTAGGAGTTTAAAGCGTTTGTTTCGAAATCATTATTTTGAAGGGACACTGCTTTATATGGCTCAATCATTCAACATTATAGTGAGTCTAGAAGCGGTAAATACTTTTCACTAGCGGTAGGTTCAAAATATCGAGTGAAATCTAATTTGTCGTTGTAATAAATTTAAGTATAAATAGGATCGCAATGGCACGTACTCACTTTCGGTTAACAGTCTATTGGCTGACACCTATTGGAGTACTCTTGACCCCAATTTCAGGTCGTTGAATAAAGTAGATGACATGCTTACGTGAAGCTATTACGGGCTGGTTTAGTTTGGATTACATGTACTTTGTTCTATTGTACTCGTAGGTTTGGCCAATAAGTGCTCTCCTGCCACACTAACATTAAAATGAATTTGTACGAATAAAATCTGAACTTTAGCGATATTTTCTATATTTATATAGTCAAATTACATTGCTTGAAATTTCAAATTACAGTCATTTATATGAAACTAAATATTAATCAGAAAAAGTAATCTGCGGTGTATGGCTTTAAGTTTCTATTATTCATGCATTTTTATGAAAATTGCTGTCTCTATATCTTTTGGCGGCGTACCTGTTTTTGTGATGCCTGAGATATTAACATGTATGTTAAAATTCAGGAAAGAGAGCCCGTTTCCTGGAAGGTAATAACATTTTACAACCGGATATTATTAGCTTCGTGTTATATTTTTTTTTTAACGCAATTTTTGTCATCATGGCATCAGGCAGGGCAACATTTTACAGGTTTTGCATTTATAACCTCACCATTTTGGAAATTTCTCATTGGTGTCGATGACTGCCGACTTTTAATCGGAATCGCGGTCATGATCTTGTGCCTATTAATTAAAAAAAGCCGGTCAAGTGCAGGTCTGACTCGCGCTCCAAGGGTCCCGTACTTACCTATGAAAAAAGGACAGTACCTTGTCGCTACGGAACACTAAAAATTATAAAAGTAGCTTTTAACAACCGGGTAACCATTCACAACCTACTCATGAAATAAGACAAAAAATTACTTTCGCAAGCTCCTATCTCCGTGCAATCGTCGAGTGCGATACGACTTTGCAAAGGTTATTCTGTTTAACAATTTTTTTTTGTGATGTAATTACAAATTTACGGTTGTAGGACTTTTTCCTTTACTTGT
Organism: Tortricodes alternella; assembly: GCA_947859335.1. NCBI lineage: Eukaryota > Metazoa > Arthropoda > Insecta > Lepidoptera > Tortricidae > Tortricodes > Tortricodes alternella. The sequence continues at coordinate 8,900,769 of OX401984.1, read as the reverse complement.
GCTTTAAGACACTGCTTCTTCCCAAATTTCATGATACTAGGTCAATGGGAAGTACCCTAGAGGTTTTGATTCTCTTTGGCTTCCCTTGAAAGTATCAAAATATGTGACATAAACGGCTGTATCTTTTGATTGCGGTGACTTAGAAGGTTGTTTTTTTCACAGCTCCAAGAGATTGCAGACCTGAGTATTTTTTATTAATTTCAACTTGATATCTTTACGCGTTCCTGAGAATAATGTCTTGACACACAGTCAGATGGACAGACAGACAGACGGACAAAGAAGTGATCCTATAAGAGTTCCTTTTTTCCTTTTGAGGTAAACCCTAAAAAATGCTTAGTAGAAACACAAAGTTAGTTCAGGCAAGGCAAAAAATCGCTAACTTGGAAGCACCTTTTCATCTAGCTAGTAGAAGTGCTTAAGTTTAAAATTATGCTTTTTTGGTTTTTTTGTGAGTCATTTCAGTAAATGACAAACCAAGCAAGTTTTAAGAAAAAGTGATTTAATAATAGAGGCAATATAAATCAATGTGGTTTAATATCCGTGCTATATCAAAATTGTTCGTATTGTCGTTTGCTTGTGAGACTCAGTTTGAGGTCCTATTGTTAGAACAGGAACTTTGCGCGCAGCGTGTTAGCTTTAGAAGTGTATGAGCTTAATAATTTTGCATTAATTCTATGTATGTATATATTTGATAAATCAGTATTTCCGATTCAGAAAAGATCAAGTTTAGTAGAAAAAGTAATTATTCGAAGCATTAAAAAATCTATCTATTCTTTCTAGATTTTCTTTGCGAATGGAGTTGGAATTGCGAAAGCTTTAAGACTAATTTAAATATAAAAAAAGCCGGTCAAGTGCGAGTTAAACTCGCGTGGAGAGGGTTCCGTTTCTGTACATGATTATCTGAAATGTCATATGTTACTTTAGATATCATAGACTTCTTAGAGGTTTTTTGTAATATATAGCTAAAGAAATATTTTCTGTATTTTTAACAAAATTTTACTCCTAGTGGTTTCAGAAATAAGGAGGTTCCAGGTCATTGAATGGTCAATTTTCGCCTATTTTCCTAAATAACTTCCAAACTATTTTTTTAAGGTCCAAAAAAATATATTTAAGTCACAATTAGCCCTTACATTTGATATGTAATAAAGTATAGTTTGCATAACATACTTTTTAAAATTTCTAATTCAACCCCTCAAACCCCTCAAAAGTGGCCCCTATGTTTAAAATTTATTTATTTACGTTACGCGATCGTGTTGCGATCACCGATTTACATATGTATCATCATTACAATCGGTCCAGTAGTTTTGGAGCAAATTGGCTGTGACAGATGGACAGACAGACAGACACACGAGTCATCCTATAAGGGTTCAATTTTTTCCTTTTGAGGTACAGAACCTAAAAATACTTCAGTTGCGATTGCGACATATAAAATGTGACAAACTGTCCATTGTTACATCCAAAATGGGAATATTGTTAATAGCAAACGCAAAGGTCGTAAAATTTGACATCGCAATACTAATTGCACGAAGGCAATTCAGACGGATTAAAGCGCACGTCATCGAGCCAATAATGTCGTCAATATAAACGATCGCATTCCAAATTGAAATCTTATTGCATTTGAATTTTGCAGAACGCCATTGTCAAAACTACTGACACCCACAGATGGTCCGTTATCATTATACTTTTCCTCTATTGGTTGTTCGTCCATGTCAATCGCTTTAGGACGTCACACCTCTTTTTGAAAATAAAAAAAAAAGATAAGAGAAATTAAGAAGAACCTAGGTTGTCTTCTAGGTGCCATATACTTTAAATTTAAATTTATTATAATTAGTAACTTCGTTCTATCAATAGTTTTGCCGTGCTTTAATTGTACGTGTAACTTAACAAGAAACATAATCATTATTGTAAACAATAACTTGTTTCAATCATTCAACTTTTTATTCTTAAACAGGGAAAATCATTCTTGCTTGAGCTCACTAAATCAACGATTCGATTTCGAAGTATCCAAATTCTGTAATCTCATTAAGTCAGAGGAAAATATAAGATGAGCACACTTTAAGGACGCTAACAGATCACAGTATTTGAGGTGAATTTATTTTTATGGAATTACCTGCTTTGATACACTTGGAGAGTCGTTGCTATGGGACATAGAGAAAGATGAATCTCTAGAAGGATTTCGTAGGAATGATACTTAATACTTGAGACATGAGATTTAAGTATAGATGGATAATACGTAACTCAAGCAAAATATAAGGTATTGCGACAGTTCAGATACTCATAATGTGGGAGAGGAAAAATATATCAAGGATTAATGAAATGAGGAGAATGAATGAATGTTCATGTATCAGTAAACAATAAGCAGTAGTAGTTGAGTCTTGCTTACCTTTAGTATCTACATTTTCGCAATGTTTACATTAGTGGATAATAAAAAAATCGGCCATGTGCTAGTCGGACTCGCGCACAAAGGGTTCCGTACCATTATCTCTACAAACGGCAAAAAAATCATGTCTGTTGTAAGGGAGCCCCGCTTAAATATTTATTTTATTTAAAAAAAGGGAATATATAACTAAATATTCTGTGAATATTTCAAGCGTCTACTTGTTGCCGTTATCAATATCGAGCAAAATCGAGCAAAAAAAAAAACACGTTTGTTGTATCGGAGCCCCCTTAAATATTTGTTTTATTCTGTTTTTTACTATTTGTTGTTTTAGCTGCAACAGAAATACATAATCTATGAAAATTTCAACTTTATAACTATAACGGTTCATGAGATACAGCCTGGTGACAGACGGATAGAGAGACAGACAGACGGACGGACGGACAGCGGAGTCTTAGTTATAGGATCCCGTTTGACCCTTTGGGTACGGAACCCTAAGAATTCGGCCCATTGGAACAGTAATCCTCACTAGATGATTACTGTTCGAATGGGCCGGCTGGACCGGGGTAGTACCACACTCTCACAGAATATCGGCGTAAAGTAATAGCTTGCTATTGCGTTTCGTACGGTGAGTGACGAGATCCGGAGGCCTATTCCCTCATCCCCATCCCATCCCCATTCCCCATCCTCCCTAGACTGGCAACGCATTGGCAGCACCTCTGGTGTTGCAAATGTCCATGGGCGGCGGTGACACCTTTCCATCAGGTGGGCCGTCAGATCGTTTGTCAGTCAATTGACATAAAAAAAACATAAAGAAAAAATCTTACCAATAATCTTTTCAAACAAAGAAATATCGTTTGATAACCTTGTAGGTACTTTGCCTATTGGTATTTTCAGACATCGCTTGAAATTTTATAATAGAGTTCGAATTTTTATCTTAAAGTGCATAATGAATTCTACAAGGGATTGTAAATTCCATATGTCATAATGCAAAAGTATTGTTTGTCATTTATGTGCAATAAAGAGTATACATATACCCATTACTTAAATAAAGTTAAATACGCCGTTACATTAAAAAATCCTGTCGCGAGGGATTCACTATGCAAATGACGTTGTAGTTGAAAGAGCTTTAAATGACCTCTAAAATTATGATGTGGAGTATGGGAGTTTTCTAGAAGATTCTTTATGCAAATGTAGTCACTGTAAATCAGAACCGCTTTACTGTACCGTCAGATCAGGTAGTTATGAAAATGAAAATATTTATTTTGCAAGTAGGTCACATGGGCTCTTTAACATGTCTGAATATACAAGTGCTTCAAAAGGTGACATCTGCTGAGAAGAAACGCCACCAGAAACTCAGTAATAAGTCTTTATTCAACTTTTGCAGTAGAGTTAACTAAAGGTATGTAGATCACTTTGAACAGATGATGCTGTTTGGCAAAGTCATTTGACAATGTCAAATTTACATCAATCATGGTTTTAAACAGACATTTACTTCAAAAGGCAACCGCATTAAGTTCATTTACAGAAGAACACAACCATTTGCTTGCGAGTTTCCTAGCGAAATTGGATTCCGCTGCGAAAATTAATTTATGACCTTACAGCTGTTTCACGGCAGTGTCGGCACTTTGCTTACATATTCATTTTAAATACTGCGCCTCTATTCGGGAACGCTAAGTGATGTTGTAGCGAATCGCGAGCGAGATTTCTCATCTCACTCTTCCGCACGACGCGTAGTGCGTAAGAGCGAGATGCGAGTCTCGCTCGCGGGTCGCTGCAGTATCAGTTAGACGTTCCCGAATCGACGTCCTGATGTACAAACAAATCACTGAAGAGCCGTATTACAATGCTGAGCTGGCAACGTCGCATTTTTCGCCGTTTTCTCGGTTATTTAATTGAAATATAGTGAAATTCGAAAATAGACACAGACTACAAGATGCCAGGTTCGACCGAGTATTGAGTATTGTTCGCATCTCTGGGACGGTTCCGCACAGTATCTCTTAGATGCCCTTGATTCCCTCCAGAGGAGAGCTATCCGCATTATTGGTAATACTGAGGTTTCACAACACCCTGAACCTCTACAATTAAGGCGTGACATCGGTGCCTTAAGCGTCCTGTATCGCCAGTATCACGGCGAGTGCTCTGAAGAGATTTTCAATATTATACGCAGAAATTTCGCAGATGTTTCTTTTGTCGAACAACAAAAATGTGGAATGCTCTCCCGGCCCACGTTTGTCCCTCTTCTTACAAACCAAGTGTCTTCAAAAGAAGCGTGAAGAAGCATCTCCTAAGCCGGCATAGTGATGGCGACAGACGCCGTACTTAATTTTGGTTAAGCGCCTGTCGCCCGCACTCATGGACTCCACTTGCCGCTTACCAACAGGTGGAAGAGGAGTCACCATGTTGTGCTTCAATAAAAAAAAACCGGACAAGTGCGAGTTAAACTCGCGTGGAGAGGGTTCCGTTCCGTACATGATTATCTGAAATTTACTAGGTTACCTTAAATACCATAGACTTCTTATAGGTTTTCCTGTAATCTATAGGCAAAGATCTATTTTCTGTATTTTTTTCAAAATTTTAGCCCAAGTAGTTTCGGAAATAAGGGGGGGGGGGGGGGGAATGGTCATTTTTCGCCTATTTTCCTGAATAACTTCTAAAATATTTTATTTAAAATTCAAAAAAATATATATTTAAGATCCTCACAATAAGCCCTTTGATTTGATATGTCACACGATATAGGTGGCATAACTTTAATTTTTAATTTTCTAGTTTACCCCCAAAAAGTGGCCCCTATGTTTAAAATTCATATATTTACGTCACGTATCCGTGTTGCGGTCACCAACTTACATATGAATACCAAATTTCAACTCAATCGGTCCAGTAGTTTCGGAGCAAATTGGCTGTGACAGACGGACAGACAGACAGACAGACAGACAGACAGACACACGAGTGATCCTATAAGGGTTCCTTTTTCCTTTTGAGGTACGGAACCCTAAAAAAGTAGTCTGTTGTGTATTTATGCAAAAGACATGCATTGCGGTAATACACAATTACATGTCTCATCACGACAAAATATTGCATTACACACATTTATACACCAGCAGAACAATGTTAAGACTACATTTAAATAATCAAGTTATACGCGAAAAATATGGCGTTGCGAGCTCAGCGGCCCTAGCACGACAGACACGGGGATACGTAAAAACCCGTTTATATCTCTGACTATCTCTTCCGTCGGCACTAGTGTGAGAGAGACGTACTTAGAGATAAGACGGTTTAACTTACACTCGTGTCAACCTTGCTTGGGCCGCAGCTTTGTAAAATACGCCTCTGAAACCAGCTTTAGCGTACCCTACATATTGTAGTAATAATAAGTTCGTGAACTAGTACGACTTAAGTAATTATCCAAATTATCTTGGAATAAAATACTAATTTCAATACAAATCAATACAAACTCAACAGTCAAAAGCCTCGTTTTTTCAAAGCTGTAGGCTTGTGTAGTACATGTACTAATGAACTAAAAGAATGAATTCCCGTCACTGTACTAGAACGAACTATTCCGTAACGTTTCTGCTCTTAGTACATTTAGTACATTGCGCGGAGCGAGCAGCGCAAGCGAAGCGATCCGATTGACCGACCGAACGGCTGCACGTTGGCTCTGTCAGAGTAAGACAGCAAGAGGGAAGGAAACGGACCAGTCGGGCGGGAGCAGACCATAGAGAGATTATTCAAATTCAAATTCAAATTCAAATAATTTATTTCAGACATGAGATCCATAGTGTTAATTACATAAACTTATATCTAGGGTTAGTGTTAAAATACAATAAATTAGGACTCAAAAACAAAATAACATAGAATTAAACAATTTCCCAATTAACATTAAAAGCGACGCTGTGCGGCGGAGACAGGTGCGTGTAGCCGCATCCAGCGCTCAAGCAGCGGCGAGTCCCAACGTTGGGCCAGCATGCTTAGGATGCTGTTCGAACTGGCGCGACTGCGACTGAGGAACGAGGGACATCGTTTTCTCATGATCGCGAAAAAGCCAGCGGTCTGAGCTTCAGCGAACATTGTCGACGCACTACAGTGCGTCGACAATGTTCGTTATTTCAGTGTACTAGTGTACTAAAAGAACTAAAAGAGCGAACTAGTACATTCGCACAATCGTACTAGTCCGGAGCGATCCGCGCAGTGAACGAGCACGCACAACTCTACAAAGCTGACTTTAAAAGCAACGTCTTACTCTTAAAACCGCTTTAAACACATAATGTTTTTTAAAACAGATTTATTTACACTGATTTTGTAAGTTAAATGGGGTTAGGCATTTGAAGACTAGCCTTGCAGGCTTGATGAATGTGTCTCGGACGGGGTTGCTCACCCATCCAGTTGGTTTTCTGATTTATTGAATACTAGCTTAATGCTCGTAGGAGTTCATTTGTTGCGGCCGCTACCCTATCAATTTGTTTAATGATGCTGGTTTTTGATTGAGTCTTTGGTATGTTAAAATTGTCTGAGCTATTTATTTACTTTTCGTTGCATGTTGTATTTTCAAGCTAAGTACTATTAGGTGGTCTATGAGTATGCGTTGACAAATTCAGTCGCTATCTATACATATAAAACAGTACCGTGACTCACTTATAGACAACGCACAGCGTAAACGGGTGGTCCTAGAGGTTTGAAAGGAGGAGACATTCCTCGAGTACTCTAAAGGTGCACTAAGGAGGGATTTTTTGAAATTCCATCCCTAAAGGGGTGAAAAGGGGTGATAAAGTTTGTATGGAAAATACCGCGGGCGAAGTTGTGGCGGGTCCTCTGGTAACGTTATAATGGAAAGATATTTTAATAATTTTTTGGTTAAACATATTTAATTCTAAATTTGCTACACTATAATAGTCAGCTGTTATACTAACGCTCAAATATTTTTCGTACTACTTTCAAAAGCTAGAATGTAAAATAAACATTACGTCTCTAAAAGTGAAATATTCTACGACATCACAGCACAAGTCGGTGCTTCGGCGTAACCTTTTATCTGCCGATCCGTTCATAAAATGCTTAATTGTATTCCACTGAAATAAAGTGGATTTTTATTACATCACGAAAATGCACCCGTTGGAAGAGGCTTTTCCCTACATCTCCGTTATAATTTCATACATCAATTGTAAGAAATTCCATTATACGGTGTATGAGAATGTATATAGCACTTAAAGCTCTTATAAACAATATTATTATCTTATTCATTCTACGAAACTTTTCTTTCCAATCTAAGTAAATTAAATCTATCCTATCTAGTCAGTATTTACCTAAGTATTCGTATTAATGTTTGATTTAACGTTTCAGATATTCGATATTTTACAATTCTTCTGGTGAAATACTTTTTTGAAAATTTTATATTATTTTTAAATAGAGTAAATTATAATACGTCTAAAGTCTAATTAATCGTCGATTTCTGTTTTGAACAGCAAGCAAAAACTCTTCTTCTTGTCCAACCAGACAACTTAAAGTTTCCCGTAGAACTAGAAATCTTGGCGTAAGGATCCAATGTTCCCATTTATCACCGCGCAGACTGCACCCCGCAATGACGGGTTTTGTGCTGTCAACCCGCGGTGCGGAAACTAATTATTTTACGTCCGGAAAATCCTAGCGCTATTTAAGATGCGAAAATGCTTTTTTCTTAACCGAGTCTAGTTGACCATAGTTACATTGGCATTCTTGATTCAATTTGACTTGTATTTTACTGGAAACAAAAATAATTGGAGTACCTATGGCTTTATGATTTTTTTGCCACCATAAGTTAGTGTAGTCTAATAGTGTACAACCACGTGACAGGTAAAAATGTAGGTCAACGCAGTGAAGTCCACGGGGGTAGGGCAAAATGTAGGCGTTCGGCGCTTGTGTCGACGGTTCAGCGATATCAAATACTGTACGATTAAAATCAGTTAACGATTCGCCTTTCCTCGGCCATTATCGGCTAAAGCCGGAGACGAAAATGACACAAGTTACATCGCAGCGATTTCTTTTAGGTAGCATTCAACTTAAAGTATCGTAAACGCAATGTATATCGCCTGCCATGATGACATTACTTACCAGTAGATCTAAGAAGTTATATAATATAGTAGAAGGTATATAAATGTACCTATAATATAAAAACAAAAACATGATTCTTTATTAATCAATAGTTACTGTTTTACGTAAGGTAGCAGTACGATATTTGTCATGTTTGTCATACTGTCTAAAAATTGTCGCTAATTATTTTTCTTATATCAATACAAAAGTTGTGTTACTTCAGAGCTATTAGAAGGTTTTGTTGCTCATATTCTTCTGTTGTATTGTGCTTAATAAGATAACGGGTAAGACATTTAAAGGTCACTGTAATTTGATATACTTTATGTGAAAAACGAGGGATACCGTCAATAACCGAGGATGGCCGAATGGTGAATTTATTTTAATAGTACTGTACTATAAAGAAATGACTTTCTTTGGTGTGGGACTTGGCTTAAAGTGAACACATATAGCACAATTAGGCGGAAATTCTGCTAGTAACAATCCTACGTATCTCAATTCTCCATTTCTTGTGTCTACGGAGTATTTATTCAGGCGCTTCCATTCTGTACCATTTGGACGTCGTAATTTAATTTTGAATGCCTGCCTATGGCATTTTCATGTCCATTATTCGTGTTCCTAGCGCCTACAGAGTTTTAATAGCAACGGTTAGTAACGTTGCGTTTTCAGTAGATATAATAATAATAACGTTCGTTAATAGAGATATCTTTCAGACAAACTTGGCACAAGGACATTAGGGCATGAAATATTATATTTCGAATTGTTTTTTTGATATTTGGAGACTTTACATCTCCATCTTTATACTTGACCATGGAGCTGTCTACATCTCCATTTAACCTACATTAATCGATTTAGATGTTGCTTTGTTTTAATTATTATTTTTATCAGTATGACCCTTAGAGGCTTTTTACATCTCTGTCACTTAACTTGTCCAGAAGCGGAGACTATACGTCTCCCTTATTAGTTATTTATTAGAATTAATTTGTAACCATTAGGTTTGTTTGTTGCACTTTTTGTGTGTTAGTTTTAGATAAATCTCTAATGTCTAAGTTGAAAAAAGACTTCTTGCGGCATTTCTTCTCAGCACATGTCACCTTTCGAAGCGCTGGTAGATTCAGACACGTGAAAGAGCTGTGTGGCCTACTTGCAAATAAAATATTTTCATTTTCATTTTCATTGGAAAGACGAGATTGAATCCAATTAAAAACGTTTGTTTTCTTAGATCGAACTTGAGTATTGTATTAATTTTACCGGTTTATACTTTTTGGTTAAGATTATCAAACGATTAATATACTAAACCAGTACTGGGCCTCTATTCGACATTGAGTAATTAACAGTGGCGAAACGTCAAATATTTCCTAAGGGAAGCCGGAAGAATTAGAAACGTACGGTGCGAGTCTGACATTTAGTTAGAGTAAAATGGATTTCACTGACAGCTATCCGTAGCTTTCTAGCTTGGTAAAGCCGTCAGGAATCGGCTTGTAGGCAGGCTTCGCCACTGGTAGTTAATATGATATATTCTATCGCACTGCCTTGTCTACATCTTAGATTGCAAACTTTATATTGAAAATAAAGTGTTATCTTCTGTAATAAAGTGAAATTTCTGTATCACTAAGACTATATTAGACCTTAGTACTATACGCAGACCTTAGAGTATTAGTCCGAATTGTCATACAAAATACTTCCAGCGTCTCAAATCTGTGAGGTCACCGCGAAGTAATTAGGTACAAAAATCTCCGACATTATTGTATTGGGTGCAAAAAACCCAAGTTTATTAAACTCCAACGGTTATATTACACAAACAACGCAAATTTACACGCATGTTCCATTTACCGTTAAGCAAATCACAATACGAGATGTGACAAGAAATATGATGACGAGGAAAGAAACAAAACTACTTACTGTAGGCATTGTTAAAGTACCATTTCCAGCTTACTATCGGGGGACATAAAAGTAATTGTCCGAAAGTATCGATCGTCCTAATGTAATGATTGTCCTGACGCAAACTTTCCTGAAACTATTAACTTTTCAAGATTGTTAAGCTATAGGTAAGATAGTTTCGAATTCCTGGAAGTATTACGGTGTCAGTAAAAAGGTTTAGTTAATTACAAGTTAGGGAATCACATCTTGCTCTATTCCACATTGCCTAAGTGATTATGGTGTATACCTAATAATCGCTGTGCTCTGTATTTATCTTGCTTTGCACGGTTAACATTTAAAAAAACCGGGCAAGTGCGAGTTAAACCCGCGTGGAGAGGGTTCCGATCCATACATGATTATCTGAAATTTCCTATGTTAATTTAAATACCATAGACTTCTCATAGGTTTTCCTGTAATCTATAGGTAAAGAACTATTTTCTGTATTTTGTTCTTAATCTTAGGCCCGGTAGTTTCGGAGATAAGGGGGGGAGGGGGGGGAATGGTCAATTTTCGCTTATTTTCCTAAATAACTTCCAAACCATTCATCTCAAAATTCCAAAAAAAACATATTTAAGATCCTCATAATACGCCCTTTCACTTGATATGTCACATGATATAGTGAGCGTAACTTTCTTTTTTAATTTTCCAATTTACCCCCCTAAAGTGGCCCCCATGATTAAAATTAATTTGTTTACGTCACGCATCCGTGTTGCGGTCACAGACTTACGTATGTGTACCAAATTTTAAATCAATCGGTTCAGTAGCTTCGGAGCAAATTGGCTGTGACAGACGGACAGACAGACAGACAGACAGACAGACATACGAGTGATCCTGTAAGGGTTCCTTTTTTCCTTTTGAGGTACGGAACCCTAAAAATTACACAACAAAATGACATGCGGCTTCTGTATCACTCAGACCAATGTCCAATAGAGACCCTGGTTTTGCCGAAGCTAATACTAAATACAAATAAGGAACGCTATTCACAGAAACGCTAATGTTTTCGATACATCCTAAAATATAACGAGTAGGTATGTAGCCATGTATTGTTATTTATAACCTTAGGACTGCCCTTTACAACGTATCATATTACCATGACCGTAACCATACCAACACTTGCAATTAATTATCTTTGTAGAAATTACTCTAATGGAACGCCCACTAAACCGTTGTGTTACCCGCTAGTATAGGTAATTCATCTTAATAACGTATCGGTCGATAAGGTTACGATCATATAATCCTTTACATTTTTTTGTACAAAAATAAAGACATCGAAGATGTAATGCAAAACATAGATTTAAATGCATCTCACCTAAGTCAACAACTCTTGTACGTTCTTGCAATGCTGGAATTAAGGAGTCCACTTTTTTATTTAAAAAATGTATTTGCTTTTGACCTCAGTCTCATCACCTGATGCTAAGTGATGACGAGAACGAAGGAACATGGTACACGCTTACACGCACGCACGCACTTTTAATTTATTTTACATTAATCCTAATTTAAATGGATGCCCTTGCTTCAATTGTATTGATTTGTCATCTAAAATTATTAACTTTGACAGATGACATTGATTAAACTAAGCAAGTATGATAAAATGATAATCAATTACTAGTTGTAGTAATAAGGGTACTTTTTAGGGTTCCGTACCCAATGGGTAAAAACGGGACCCTATTACTAAGGCTCCGCTGTCCGTCTGTCCGTCTGTCTGTCCGTCCGTCTATCACCAGGCATAAATTTTCACAGATGATGTATTTCTATTGCCGCTATAACAAGAAATACTAAAAAACAGAATAAAATAAATATTTAACGGGGCTCCCATACAGCAAACGTGATTTTTTTGCCGTTTTTAAAGATAATGGTACGGAACCCTTCGTGCGCGAGTTCAACTCGCACTTGGCCGGTTTTTTTTTTCTAAATATGCACTGGAAATGCGTTAAGCAAGTATAATTCGCATTTACTAGGTAGTTGTAGAATCTTACTAGACTAAGTTATACTCCAATCTAAACGGGTTATCAATGATCACTTTAACTTATTAATTAGTTGAGAACTTTCTACGATGTCTTTGTCCGCCATCATTGTCTTGCGCAAAAGCATAAACAATCTTTAACCGGGATAATATTAAGTTAAACTTAGGCTTTTATTAAATTTAAGCGGCTTTTAATTGCCAGGCTAAGAGGCAGGCAGAGGTCACCATCGCCAAAATTGTTATTAATCAGCAGTAAATAAATGAATGTTTTGAGTTAAGTATATGGACTCTTCGGTTTGTTCAATCGTGAATTTGGAACCATAAGTACCAACATTTGTAGCTTTAAGCAATGATATAAAAAAACCAAAGATGCGTCTTTCAAGCTCAAAATTTAAACCCAGAAAGCAACCCAATTGTGATCATTTCAATTAGTCATGCGCGGACTTTAGGTAGAGTGACACATATCGTGCTCTATTGAAAATGTTCTCAAAAAATCAATTCTAGAGCCAAATGTCGGTACATAAAGCCACAAAAAAAAAAGGAAGAACTGATGCTTTATTTCATTTGTAGGTACATTCAACGTAAATAGAAGTACTGAAATGCATTTATTTTGTTCATACATGATCGCCATATTCCAAATTAATGTGTAATATCCGCACGTCAAATGTCACCTAAAGCTGTACTGGCCGAAAAGAAACGTTAAAAAAAGAAAATTATCTAAGTCACGTTTTTAAAACGCGTTGAATAATAATAATATAACTTGTCTTTCTATAATATGTCATTGGCTTTAAGTTACTGTCTCTTAGGCTCTGAGTAATTAATATCGTGTGTCTGTCTATTCCTCGTGAAATTTACCGATCTATATGCATTCTTCCTTACATATTATAAAACGAAGTTGCCCACCGCGTCTGTCTGTCTGTCTGTCTGTTACCGATAAAATCAAAAACGACTGAACGTATTTTCATGTTGTTTTCACCAATAGATAGAGTGATTCATGAGGAAGGTTTAGGTATATAAATTGTCAAGGCTTGGGTATATAAATTTCACGCGGACGAAGTTGCGACCGGAAGCTAGTAATAAATATGTTTTAAAATAGTTTCAACACCAAACTTCATAATTATTCTGGTAATTTTTTCCATTCTCACTCAAGTAATCTACCTACTTGTACTATGGAAGGAACCGCTTGTAATTTTATTGCGATACTTTGTACTAAAATAGTCTGTAGGCGAATTACAATTTAATTTAGAATTCCGTTTGGATAAGTCTCCGCGTAAATCGTGGGATTCCACAAGAGATACGGGCCGTTTGTTGAAATCAGATGAGTAGAACTTTTCCACGGCTTTCGCTTCTTCTTACTCCTATTGATCTTGTTTATCTAAAAGCAATATTTAATAATAGACGTGTTCTAGTTTGAAAATCAAAGCTGTCTCAGTACTGGGGACTATCCTAGGTACCTTTTTAGTTTTCTAATTACATGAACGGCATCCGGCAGAAATTTATTTCAAGTAAGTAAAGTTCATACCTACCTTTCCAAGGTAAATTTGGAGATTGAAGCTGCTCACTTTCCGTATGGTTTACTTTCAAATCAATTCCCTACACGTTATCCCCGGCTAGTACGAAACGGGCAATATACTATTGGTGGTAGGCTTTGACCGCGGCTAGTAACTCCAATCGGGTCTCGGCATGATGTCTTAAGGGCAACCGAAAACCCATCACAAATTTGAAAAAAAAACTTAATGTCATGTAAAACAGAATGCTTAAGCCCTTTTTTTCCATTAGCTTGATGAGTTTAAAGTCAGGAAAGGAAGGGAAATACTGAAACATCGCTATATCATAGGCTACAACAACTTTGCTGCACGCTATCAACAAAATTGCGCACTACAAAATAATTCAAAGACATAAGACATGCTGTGCCTCTATTCGGAAACGCTAAGTGATGTTGTAGCGACTCGCGAGTGAGATTTCTCATCCCTCTCCTTCCGCACGACGCGATGCATAAGAGCGAGATGCGAGTCTCGCTCGCGGGTCACTGCAGTGCAGTATCACTTAGACGTTCCCGAATCCCTGATCCCTGATCTCGTGTACGTTTTTTTTTACATATGTGGATGTATGTTCGACAACTTAAAGCAGCAACATAACGCGTAAGTTAAACACATAACGCCGGACATATTATAGTACGAAGAAAAAAATGCAGGACTATGTTGCCAAAGCCGTGACTTCTAACTTGTCAAATGGAGTCACGCGTCTACCCAATAATTTATCTAAACCTACGGGCGCAAGTGTCAGAAAAATATTGGCTTTATCAGTCAACGGGGAATAAGTTTTTGCAACTGACATAAATAGGAAAAACAATAGGTAATTTTGTTCCGGCTTACACTAATTTGAAGCGTCATAAAAAATTCCTCCTCTGCTGCACTGGGAGTGAAGAAATAGTATAGAATGCGTGCAGATGCTTATCATCCTGGCATGTCGTAAAAGTCGACTAAGGGACGGGTCCTCTCCAACATGGTGGACTATCTGTATGGGCGATGGGCTGATCACCTGTCATCATACGGTTCATCATACCATCTTAGGACAAATTAATCAAACGTGGCTACAAGTAGTCTTGTGGCTCTGCCCACCCCATTAGGGATTTTGGGCGTGATAATATGTATGTATGTATGTATAAAAATTAAGATATTATTTTTGTGCAGCGTCGCCCGTATTCTACCTGCATGAGTTTTGAGATCAAGAAAATAAAAATACTAACTTAATTTTTAGGATCATTTAGATTTATTACAAGTTTCTAATAGTACCCACCTAAGTAAAATGAATTAAAAATAAAAAAAAATCCTTGGGCTTCTACCTAGCTTTTATTTATCTCCATATGTAGTTGGCAGAAGTTTATCGTAGTGATGAAAATTGTATTTAAACTAGCTTCGAATGTTTTATATAGAATATAATATGCTTACTTAACTAAGCATATTTGTCTTTAAATAATTCAATCTTAATTTTATTCCCTTGCGTGATCCGATGTCGCAACGAAGTTAACTGATCTATTTTTCTAGTCCACTGGAAATTAGACGTGGTTCTTAAGTAGGCACTAATTCATTTTATCGGTTCAATAAAGCGTTCATTTAGTTCGTAACTTATTTTATCGTGTAGTGTACTTTTCAATTAATAGGATTTTTGATTGAATATCTTAATTTTGATCAATAACCAAGGGGGTAAAATATTATATTCCTATAAAATATTACTGAATGTTAAAAATATGATTAGTAGAACTTTTAGATCGATTTACGAGACTAAGATAAAACAGTGCATGCATACAAGGCTTGTATTCGACATTGCCTAAACCATTTGCAAATAATCTTGCTACGATATGGTAGGTTTTATTAATTAGAATAAAGGCGGCCGTATTGAAAAAGCATATCGATCTATTGCTTAGGCAATCATCAATAGATATAAAACAGTACCGTGACTCACTTATAGACAACGCACAGCCTAAACGGGTGGTCCTAGAGGTTTGAAATTTGGAGAAGCTATTCCTCGAGTACCCTAGAGGTGCACTAAGGAGGGATTTTTTGAAATTCCAGCCCTATAAGGGTGAAAAGGGGTGATAAAGTTTGTATGGAAAATACCGCGGGCGAAGCTGTGGCGGGTCCCCTAGTGTCAAATAAAGGCCCAGCCACGTGAATAGATTTTTTATAAAAAGCGGGTCACGACTCACGAGGAGCGTTGTAGATGCGATCTTGATCGATTTAAAGTCCACGTCTATGACTTCTTACACAACAATTAAGTTAGGAGAGTATCCCATTTCTTTAAAGTTTCAGTGTATCTCGCTGGCGTTCGGTGGCGAAGTTATCTGACTTTAACTTAGGGGTCATCCATAAAGTACGTCACACCTTATGGGGGGGGGAGGGGGTCGACGAAGTGTGACATTGTGTGACAAGGGGTGGGAGGGGTCATACGTTTTGTGACGTCACATTTCAAAATCGAATACATCTAAGAGTTATAATGCAGTTCAAATGCCAAAATTGAACTATTAACGAAAAACTTGAAAATATTTCCAACTCTACCTGTACGGACATAAGGTTTAAATTGTTTTGTTGGCGAGTTCACACTCTCTACTAGTGTAACGGGCGGGTCCCATTTTTACAAAATTAAATGTTTCATTTGATGTTGATTATATTAAAAAGTAATTTAAATTGAAATAGAACTAATTTCTGAACTGCTGTTTTAGTTTAATAATTTGTAGATGTAAAATTGCAAAATATGTGACGTCACACTAGGGAGGGGGGGGCTCACAAATGTGACCAACTGTGACAAGGACGGGGGAGGGGTCAAAAAATCACGAAATTAATGTGACGTACTTTATGGATGACCCCTTATACCTCACATAGGTAGACTTCTCTCGTATATGTTATTTTACTTTGGGTCTTTGAGGTTCGTCATTTTAAAACGGAGAGGCGATTTTTATTCTATCATCAAGACGTAGATTCGTTATTCTTTACCATGCGTAGTGGGAGCAAAGTGGCATAGTGTTCCCTGTTGTGTTATATTTATTACAATTTAGCATATTAATAACATGGTTATATGTATTAATTTACAGTTTAAAGTAATTTTCCGTAAATTGCCACGTAGCAAGCAGTAGCATGATGGTTTCCACATCCCTGATTGGCATTGCGTAAGTTTTAGTTCATTCAACGGCCTAGAGAACCATGTTTCCAATTTAGATAATCTACGCGTATAGCAGTACTAAATAACATTATAATCAAGCACAAAAATCACGTTTGTTGTATGGGAGCCCCCTTAAATATTAATTAATTTATTTTATTCTGTTTTTTAGTATATTTTTGTTGTTATAGCGGCAACCGAAATACATCATCTGTGAAAATTTCAACTGTCTAACTATCACGGTTCATGAGATACAGCATGGAGACAGACGGACAGACGGACAGACGGACAGCGGAGCCTCAGTAATAGGGTCCCGTTTTTACCCTTTGGGTACGGAACCCTAAAAATTACCTTACGTTGTGTGACAGTCAAGATCTATTCTATTCGATCTATTCTATTCCATTTCAAAATATAAATTTGAAAGTACAGTGATAGCAATAATAATAAGATAAAAATGA
This sequence comes from Tortricodes alternella, assembly GCA_947859335.1. NCBI lineage: Eukaryota > Metazoa > Arthropoda > Insecta > Lepidoptera > Tortricidae > Tortricodes > Tortricodes alternella. The sequence goes on along the minus strand of OX401984.1, from coordinate 8,883,338 downwards.
TAATAAGAAAAGAATGTCAAATGAATAAATTTACAATCTAAGATCCATGTACTCGTTAACTGAAATAAGTCAGTTCTAATTGTTTTTTTATGTGCTATAGTAAAACTGTATACGGATCAGCCTAATAAGTTTTAAAAATGGTACCGCGTGCGCAGTACGACTTGCACTTGTCAGTTTTTTAATGAGTTTCGTACTTTGGTTTCGTAAGTGATTTTGTGTCATACTTTCATTATCCTTTAAGTATTTTTAGGGTTCCGTACCTCAAAAGGAAAAAAAGGAACCCTTATAGGATCACTCGTGTGTCTGTCTGTCTGTCTGTCCGTCTGTCACAGCCAATTTGCTCCGAAACTACTGGACCGATTGATTTGAAATTTGGTATACATATGTAAATTGGTGACCGCAACAGGGATGCGTAACGTAAATTAATTAATTTTGAACATGGGGCCCACTTTTGGGGGATAAATAACAAAATTAAAAAAAAAGTTGTGCAACTGAAATCGTGTGACATATAAAATGAAAGGGCTTATTGTGAGGATATTAAATGTATTTTTTTTTAATTTTAAGTCAAATAGTTTAGAAGTTATTTAGGAAAATAGGTGAAAATTGACCATTCCCCCCCCCTTATCTCCGAAACTACCGGGCCTAAAATTTTGAAAAAAATACAGAAATAGTTCTTTACCTATAGATTACAGGAAAACCTATAAGAAGTCTATGGTATTTAAAGTAACATAAGAAATTTCAGTTTATCATGTATGGAACGGAACCCTCTCCACGCGGGTTTCACTCGCACTTGACCGGTTTTTTTTGATTAACATGACTTCTGATAATTAAACTATCGTAAAAGTAGGTTAGGTTAATACTAGGTAAGAGTAAATTTTTCCACTAAAATGAACTCTAACTTACAGAAAATGACTTTGTGGATTATGAAAATTCGGAATTTTCAAAGGTATAACACACGGTACAAGTGCACATACATAATCAGTATACCTATAGGTACATAAGTTTTATATGGTTTTTAAGAAACATTATTTTGATATTTAATTTCGGTGATATGGTTTTGACCCCTTTCATGAATTAAGTATAGGTACATTTCTTACATGCCTAATTGCTCACAGTTTATGTTGTTCTTTATCCTCAAATGTTATCCTAAAACAAAACGAACATTACTGAAATAACTCTTGGCAATTATACGCTCTCTTTACCTCCACTGTAATGAAACTCAAGACTCCTTATAAGTGTATAAGAGATATACCCCAGTTTTAGAAAAACAGATGACGTATTTTTATTCCGCTCTGAATGTAGCGCCGCCGGTTAGAAATGTTTTATGATTAAAAATAGCTTGTTCATTACGAAATTATAAGTAAACGCTGTTAAGGGATGTTTCCTGATTGTATACTGCCTTTAATAATTAAGTAAGAAATACTATCTCGAGGAAAAAGAAAAGATTCGGTGTGCTTCTAGTGCCGGGCAAAGGAAAATCGACACGGTTCTTACCAAACACAAAAATAATGGTTTCTAAAGGGACTCGTAAATGGGCTAGATTTTTGAAAATTTATTGCTGCAATTTGGGCTATTCTCAAAAACATACCATATTACTTCACTGCTGAGAACAAAAAGTTTGTATGTAAACTTTTGAGAGTAGCCCGAATTGTAGCGATAATTATTATTTATTATTTATTTATTTATTGCCGAAAAACTAGCCTATTTATGAGCCACTTTAGAAAACATTATGTTTGTGTTTGTTAAGAACCGTGTCGATTATCCTATGCCCAGCACTAGAAGCATACCAATTATTTTCTTTTTCCTCGAGATAGTATTTGTCACTTAATTATTAAAAGCAGTAGTATACAATCAGGAAACATTCCTTAACAGCATTTACTTATAAGTTCGTAATGAACAAGCTTTTTTTCTCAAGAGGTCTGCTCTCATGCCTTCTGTTTTTGTTCTGCCTTTGTTAAAATAAGGTAAGGACATTTTTTATTCACAAATATAACATGGACGCCCTGTGATCTGATGATTTCAAATCGAGGGTATTACAATTTGTTCAATATTTTTGGATGACCTTTTATGAATACCTCGGCATGGCACTTGCTTTTAATCCCAACACCTTCACTGCCCCCACGTTCTTATACTTTCGTAAGACCTTGTCAAATACTGTTCTTGATAACTAGATCAAGTTAATAAATAAAACCCCCAGACCGTCCAAATACTTGGCTTGGAAAAAAAACATACTTACTTGATCTCAATTTCAACAGCTCCTATGATATTTCAGCTAGCCAAAGACAAGACGTATCACAATGTTTATAGTAACTAAAATTAAATCTTTTTTTCTGCCTAGACAAGTATCTACGATTAGTAAAAGGCACCGGAATGCTAAATACATTGTAAGTTTGTACAATATACCCGTATAACAACTGAAAAAATCCGCATCCACTTTTATGGACGCAAGCTTTAAGTAAACATTCATTTCGGCTCTTGTCGTTCGCTTGGCCATTTGCATTGAGATGTCGTGATATGTTATGCATGACTGCACTGCATCCATTTACTTAATGCACTGGACAAAATACCCAAAATTTATGACGAAAACGTACACCGAAGCAACGGAGATGCTTGAATTTAATCAACGACGTCTATAAATCATATTTAAGGGCCCTGATCGACGGGCGAGCTAGCTTGCGGTAAAGATTACTGCAGTTTTAATTGTCGTATCAAAAGACCACTTTATGATCGACGGGTGAGCTTTATAGTTAGGGAGCTGGGTGCCATTTTGGTGTATGATTTGTTCGTGTTTCATATTGATAGGGATGAAAGTTTCTGTCAATACAAATCGATTTGGTCCAGTAAATGAAAGTCTTATGTGCCTGTGGTTTTTGAGTTATAACTTTAAAAAAGCGTACATAAAAAAATCGGCGACCTAGACGTCTGCCAACTTTTTTTTCTATTCTGGGAGTCCTAATGAATCGAATGGACGCAACAAGAACGACGAACAAATGATTTAGTATAGCTTTTTTTCATTTACATTTTTGCAACTACGTCCCGTTATAAAACAGAGCCCTGCACGTCTGTCTCCTCGATGTTCATCGTTTTGACAATGATTCTGACCATCAGTCTAAGAGGCAGACGACGAATGAACGTTCGACGTTCGATGAACACATGATAAAGCACACCGTTTTTTTAAATGTTTGAAACGCTTTCAATTGAAAACGCAGTGCTACCATAGTGGCAGACTATTTTTCTCTTCTTTACATTATCATTAATCGAACAATTCAGGTCTGCCAAGCGAACAAATTATATGGAAATTTTGGCACCCAGCTCCCTAGCTATTACCGGACAGCTATCCAATACCGCGGTAAAGCTCGCTCGTCGATCAGGGTCTTTAGGGCTTAAAGTTGACAAGATCGCTTTGCTTCCGTTGGTAGGTAATTTGGTTCTTCTGTTGTTATTGAGTTGGTTATGGCCTTACCAAATATGATTGAGGCAAGGATAAGTTATTCCCATCTTATTTCTCACTGCATCTCTTTCTTCGATATTAGTATAAGGGAGACGTACTGAAGGATAAGGTTACAGCACGAGCAAAAACTATCCTTATGCTCGTGTCAACCTTGCTAGGGTCATTGTTGGCTGTTGTGTCTTGCATTTGAACAGTTTGATGAAGTCATAATACAGCGATACTTTTTATTACGGAAAAATCAAAAGTTCTGTGGGAATAAGCTTGTGATTCACTGCCGCCATGACACACATCCCTCGTTTTTCTTTATCTATTATTTTGTTGATTTATTTTTTATTTTTGTGTGTCTTGTGAAGTGAATAAATGTCTTTCTTCTTCTTCTTCTTCTTCTTCTTTTCTTCTTCTTGATAAATGCTACTACCTAATTGATTCGGTAAGCGTTCATAAGTGGAGCGCCTAACTGTTTTATAATTATTTTACTACTGACCGCTAACAAATTCAGATGCGCATAGCGTCAGTAGAGAAATAAATCTGCCTACAATTGTCAAACTTTGGTAGACCAAAGTTAGAAAAACACTTGGAAAAAGAGCGCTGAAGGTCATATAAAATGTATGGCCATCAGCGCTCTTTTTACATGTGGCGAGGTAACCAACTTTAATACAATATATTCCTTTTTTATGCTTAACCATGTCTTATCATTTCCGATTACGTATCCAAGGTCACCTTGTACAGAGAAAAAGAGAGACAAGTTGTTTACATAACTTTTAATACATTTTCAACTATTAGATTTATCAAAAGTTACGTAAATTGCATTCATTAAACACGTTACGATTTTTCCACTATCAAAGTAAACATTGCGATTAATCATTAGTTCCTCATTGCGCACTTAATTGCTCCAATATTTGCGAAATTTTAATGACAAAGTGAAAGTATTTACTCGAGATAATGGTATATTTTTCACTCGCATTGTAAACAGATAACAGTCCGTTCAACTGCGATGCTAAGCACACAGCGACATTAATCTTTTTTTACGTGATAACCGATGTTACTTTATAGGATTCTGTGTATAGCAGAAAAGTTTGTAGCTTGTTTTTTCTGTGGTAGGTAGGGTTGCCAACCGTACTATAATATATAGTATTGTACTATATTTTGGCTCTGTGTACCATATACTATTGACGAAATAATCAGGGGACAATCTTTACACAAATCGATCTAGGCCCAAAGTAAGCTCTAAAGGCTTGTGTTATGAGTACTAGACGACGATAAATAACTTATATAGAGAAATAAATACTTAAATACATAGGAAACATCCAAGACTCAGGAACAAACATTCGTGCTCATCACACAAATATTTGCCCTTACCGGGGATCGAACCCGGGACGCTTGCGTCGGAGGGAGGGTCACTACCAACTAGGCTATCCGCGTCGTATATAGTACGCAAAAACACTATATTTCGGTCATTCCTACAAATGGGTTTTGAGTTGGCCCGTTCAATAGGCATTTTTGCAGCTCGGATAGCCTCAAGACCGTCAATCGATCGCGCAAAAATATAATACACAAAATTCGTTTTACTAGAATTTTGTGTATTATATTTTTATTCAATCATACCTTACACTCTTTTTAAAAGGTTTTTCTTAAAAGTACTATTTTTTTTAGGGTACTATTTTATTTATACCTTTGCCTGGAAAATACTATATTTGCCCTATAAAGTGTTGGCAGCCCTAGTGGTAGGTAAGAAGATAGAGTAGTGGTTTATATAATAACCTCCTAAGTCATTTTAAGGTTGAATTGTTCATAAAGGGAACATCGATCGATTTATTTCGATTCTAAAGTTAATGTTTTTATTAGAACGACAGAAGCAATTTTTGTCCTCAATGAAATTTCTATTCTCTGGATAACACCTGAGCTAACCATTATTTCTGCTTGCTTTAGTACATTGTGCATCTAGGGCCGTAAGAAGGGGATAACTAACGAGAGTCTGTAGAAGCCCGACGCCGATAGGCGAGGGCTTTTATGACTCGAGTTTGTTATCCCCTTACTGCCCGTGATACACACAATGTTTTTCATCACATTTGCGAGGAAATGAAATAAAAATTAGACAAAAAAAAGTATATATATCAATTTTATTTCCTTTTTACATCGTGAATTACCATCAGGTGGGTGTTCATAAACTGAGCGTACGTTGCGATCAGCGCGGGGCAGCTCCGCCGGCTTGCGGTCGCGCGCCCCGCCGGCTGCGGCTCCCGAGCAGCTCCGCCGACCTGGCGCGCTTAACTGCCCGCGGGAGTTCGAAACCATACTTTATAACTCCCGCTGACGGCGGGGCCCATAGAGGAGTTAAATCGGCTATAGTTGCTCTATACGCTTGCTTATAATAACACCCTTTCCGAGCAAGTGTGATGAAAAATTACTAAACGTTAATAAAATGATAGCAAACTCGGTTCAATAATCTTATATTTTATTATAACGGTGTAAAACAGTCTTTTATCTGGTAAACATTTCGTTCATTTTAAGTATACTATGATTTAATATAATGCGAACATTGTTATTGGTTGGAACAATTGTAGGTACATTATATTTTAACACCTTGAAACTTCTCGGTCAGGATTTTCTCTTGCGAATTCTTCTTTCTTTGAAGAGTCTTTAACTTTGTTCCTCTTTCTTCGTTTCACTAGTATGTAAATTGTTCTGTAAAGTAAAATAAATATTTGAATTTATTTTATTTCATAAAGCTCCTGAGAGAATATCTGAGATCAGTAAACGGGTCTTAAAATCTAGCATCTTCAGTTGTTTTATTTTTTTCCATCTCATAAGATTGAATGATTATTAGGAACGAGAATCATGAGGGGGTTGAACAGGCAACTAAAGTGTCTTTAAATAGTTAATAGATTCAGGTGTCACATTGCGAAAATCCATATTATACTAGAAATATTGAATTACTTTGCAATTCCGCGAAAACAGGGTTAAATCGTGCACGTAGCGGCGCTTGTGTTGAATATTTATATGTTTGTTCATGAAATTATCCCTCCCTCCCTCCGCATATAATAAAATAAGCAAAACCCAAACGCAACTACAACCACCACCACCACCAACTTCTCCTGAGGATGCCTCGTAGAGAGACGAAACACGTGTCGAGCGGTATTGTTGTTGGGGGTGGTGGTGGTGGTTGTAGTTGCGTTTGTGTTGCTTATTTTATTATATGCGGAGGGAGGGAGGGATAATTGCATGAACAAACATATAAATAATGCGGAATAGCAAAGTAATTCAATATTTCTAGTATAAAATAAAATGTCGTTATTTTAAATATTTCTATCTCAACTTGTCAGTAACTGTTACGTGATTAATGACAGTAAAAGCTGTCTTCCGAAAACACCAACCTATCAAATGTAATGGCTACAAATGGATCGTTATAGTAAATGACATTTCGCAATTTACTTGCCATATAACTCCTGTTATGTGTGCGTGTGTAAGTCAGACTGGCGTCATTTAGCAACGTTTAGGGTTTGATCTTAAAAAGCTATAGGTTAAAATTGTACAGTTCAAAAAAACTGTGTTGTCAGTTTGTATTTGTAAAATAAATAATTTCATTTAATCACTGGAAATCCTTCCTGATCGGAATGTCTAAGTTGCAATTCGTCTACGAAGCAAAATTACTAAAAATAATGTCTATGTGGCAAAATACCTAACCAGTAAATCGTCTAAAGATCAAAATGTCTGCCTAGCAAAATGCCTAAATTGCAATAATACCTAAGCAGTAAATAGTCTAATGATTGTCTAAGGATAAAGATAAAGATAAGGAGAAGGATAAAGATTGTAAAGGTTGTCGTTAGTCATATTGCCTGGTAGGCCTTTTGCTTCTTAGTCAATACCTATACAATGAAGTTCAAGTGCTGTATAGTCATATTGCCTGGTAGGCTTATTGCTTCTTAGTCAATATAAGCTTTAGGCTAAATTTCACGTAGACGTTTTGATTTTTAGGCAGCATGACCAATAAGGCCCTGTTCTTTTCCTTCAACATGCGCACGACTTATTTTTTTACTCAACTTTTTTATGGACCGAAATAAACCACTCACACGAATAATCCCAGAGCGACCACAGTAAGTGCCGCATCGAACAGGTAGAATGCACCTGGGAAGTTCTCGATGGATTTCACGTAGATCAGGCTCGAGGTAGGCATGTATATAGAAGGTGCTATGGCCTCAGTCACGCCAATGAGAGAGCTCAACTTCGCTGTAAAAGAAACGGTAATGTAGGTAAATTTAGGGGTAAAATACTGACTGACGTAAAGTATTTTCATAAGGTTTAGGTTGGCTTATTTTAGCCTTTAAATAAATAAAATAAATAAAAAAGCCTTTTAATTTCACACCATACGATTTTTTTTTTATTAAAACATTGAAATGATTCATATGTAAGTAAAGAGAATAAAAAATCATTAAATTTCATAATTAAGATTATAATAATAATATGTAGTTGAAAATAATAACATGCGTAATTAGTTTTAATGCAAAAAAAAACAATTTTACAAAATAAAATGTGTATAGATCTACACAATGAATAATTAAGGAAAAGAAAAACATTTAAATAAGGTATGATGAGAACCCCTCTAGTTGGTAAAGGCCTCCTCCAGGTTTTGCCAATTCTCTCTATCTTCAGCTGTCGTAGTCCAGGCTTCTCCTGCGATGGCCTTGATCTCGTCTGCCCAACGCGTGCGAGGTCTCCCTCTAGGACGTTTGCCCTTGGGTCCGGGCCAGACGGTCGCCTCTCGCATCCATCTTCCGTCTTGGATTCTAGCTAGGTGGCCAGCCCATTTCCACTTTAGTTTAAGAGATTGATGAAGAAAGTCAATTATCTAGCTGAGTTTTTTCTCTGATTTTTACATTGCGGACTTTGTGCAGTGCAGTGTTAGCATTTAAATATGGGGAATGATTAAAAATCCGTAAAGAGTTGTGGTTAAACTGGTAAAATTTACAAATGGAACTTAAATCTGATTATAGACAAATGCCAATTCGTTTTCTATAATTGCAATTTTCTTCGAAACTGTAAACTTTTCTGATTATCATAAATACCGATCACCGACCGAGTTATATTAGGTTAGGTTCCATTTACACGTTTCATGCAAATAACACAGTCACAATGAAAATGTAAGTTAATCAAATAAAACATTATAGCGAAGGCTTGTGAAATAATACCTTCAATTGGTATCCCGATCAAACGATACGTTTATTCACAGCGCCACTAATGATTTGCACATTAAAATGATGACGGATTTGACAGTTGAACAGTGAAAGAGCCACCTAGTTTGTGTTAGCTAACGCGGCGGCTGAGTGATTGTGATCATTATGTTATGTTACATCATTATTGTTGTGATGCAATGTGATATAACATGCAGTCAGACGTTCAGTCATGCAGTTGAATAATAATTACCATAGTTTGAATAACTCTGAGTCAGTCTATTCGAATAAAAATATAAATATAAAGCTATATTCTAATATAAAGCTTGTTCACAGGAGGAAAAGGAAGAAGAAACAGAAAGAAGAAAAGGAAGAGAAAAAGGAGCCAGCAAAAAATTCTACAGTTACTCATAGGAATTTACTAAAATATCAATTATAATAAACCTCACTGCATAACCTCTAAAAAAAAGAGAAACAAGAAATCGATACTGCCATACAAATTGGGGTCGCTATGGAAATACTCACTCACCATAAAATCTTATAAAAGGATTTCTAAGTCACCGACTGCCATATCTCCATACCGACCCCAATTTGTATGGTAGAATCGATTTTTTGTTTCTCCAGCATATGCACGCGATATAATGATAAATTTTTCGTTAAGGATTTAAATTTACGCATTAGGAATGACATAGAAGGTGAAAGGTGAGTAACAATGAAGATGCATCGATCTATTATGCACCAGCTTGTTAAGTTCAGTCTAAGACGAGCCTTTCAAACTTGAACCTTTTCATAAACCCTTTCCTCCTTTCAGGGTGGCTGGTTCTGCAGCGGAAAGAGCCGCTAAATCAAAACATTCCACGTACTCTGTCCTGGAGCCAGTGTATGATTTGTCCCGGTCGCGGTTGAAACAGCGGGACCATGGGGCTTTGAGGCCCGACGGTTTATCAGGGAGTTGGGGCGCCGGCTAAAGGAGAGGCGCGGTGACCCTCGCTCTAGATCGTGGCTGGTTCAGCAGATGTCAATTGCTATCCAGCGCGGTAATGCGGCCGGCATAATGGGGACATTTGGGCCAGGCACGATGCAGGGTGGGATTTTTTAAATTAGCTAATTTTAATCAAATCAAATCAAATCAAATTATTTATTGCATTATACGTTGTGAGTACATAGGTTCTTAAAGTAGATAGGTATAGCGTCAACGTAAACCCCGCAGGGGCACAGCAATGGTAGATCATGCGCAATTTTATTTTTCGCGACTATTTTTATATACAATTCCAACTTAGAAATAAACTACTATCAAATCATGTCTAACTATCATAATACAGAAATTCACTCTTACATACAGAATAGAGAATAGAATTAAGGAAAAAATAATGGTGTATAATTTAATTAAAATAAAATGAAGTAAAATACAAATATAATAAAATAAAATGTCAACAAAATAATAATAAAAAAGTTAAATATAGAAAAACATGTTAATTATTTTCATTAAAGAACTCCTGGACACTATAATATGGTTTTTTAACTAAGAGTTTCTTTAAGCGGCGTTTAAATATATTTATGTTGGTCTCTTCTTGTATTTCTTTGGGTATCTTATTAAATATTTTAATTGACATGGCGAACGGGCCAGCGTGAAACATTTTTAATCTAGAGGCGGGGATGGCTAGCGTAGGTTTGATGGACGGGTGTATAGTGGGAAAAACGACATATTATTTTTAACAAAAATGCTTACTTCCATAATGTACATGCATGTTAGAGTAAGGATTTCTTGTTCTATGAAATGGTTTCTGCAGCTTGTCATGTTATCGATATTAACCAAAATTCTGAGACAGCGTTTTTGGAGTTTGAACAGTTGTAACGCATGTGAGCTGTTTCCCCATAAAACTATGCCATACTGTAGCCAAGCGTGTGCGTAGGCGTAATAGGCACTAGTAGCTGTCTTTTTATCTGTGCACTTCTTTAGTTCACGTAGAGCGTAAGTGAAACGGCTTAGTTTTGCGGATACAGCATTTATGTGGTCTTTCCAGTTTATGGTACAATCGATGTGTATACCCAAGAGTGGAGAAGAGTTTACACATTCCAATGTACAATTTTGGAATGTATAATCTATATCTAAACTACGTTTTTGGTAGGGTCTGAACTGCATCAGTTTTGTCTTATTAAAATTTAATTTCATATTGTGATCATCTAACCAAGCTACAATATTTGAGAGGACTGAAGTTAAAGTGTTATTTAGATTGTATTCATTTTGGCACGGTATTAAGAGGGAGATGTCGTCAGCAAAAAGGGTACATGAAATATTTATAGTTTTTATAGTTTTTGGCAGGTCATTGATATATATCAAGAATAAGAGGCATCCAATTACGCTCCCCTGGGGTATTGAATGGGTCATTTTGGTAGTTTCAGATCTAAATTTTTGTATATGACCCGTTATGTGGTTAAAGTGTTCCACTTCAACACACTGTGTACGCCCGGCAAGATATGAAATAAACCAATTATGAGCAGATCCTCTAACTCCTATCCCATATAGTTTTTGTAGTAGGATATCGTAAATAACGCAATCATAGGCCTTACTCATATCTAGTAAGATTCCGATTGCATATTTTTTTTCATTTATTATGTCCAGCACTTCACATATATATTTGTAAACCGCTAGCGTTGTTGATCGGCCTTTTCTAAAACCATTTTGAGAGTCACTGAATATGTTAAATTTTTGTTTTTGTTATTTTTGACCTTGTTTTGTTGACGTTATAAATAAAAAATGAAATTTCATAAAGACTCACCAACTTCCTCAGAAGGCACACTCTTGGTGGCAATAGACCGAATAGCGGTCAAACCAGTGTGGCTAAAGATATTGAATAGAGGAGCGGAGTAATACCACTGGCGCGTAGGTCCAAAGGCGAAGACAAGACATGATGCTATCCTGCTCAAACCCGCGATGCCACCTATAACGCTGTCTTCTACGTAGAACTTCTTGCTTAACACTGATATGCAGAAGACTGTTCCTGTAATATAAAAACAACATAAGGTTAGCAAAACTTAAACTCTGAGTAACCGAACTGGTCTCCAATTCGGGAACGCTAAGTGATGTTGTAGCGACTGGCGAGCGAGATTTCTCGGCCCACTCTTCCGCACGACGCGTAATGCGTAAGAGTCGCTGCAGTATCACTTAGACGTTCCCGAATAGACGCCCTGAATTCACTTTTTGAGGGGTAAATCTTTAAGAAACCCGTAACTTGCATTATTGGCAACTTTATTCTATACAACTCTAATGATAAATAAATTAATAAGGACACCTAATAGTGAGAAGTACTTTGGAAAGAATGTGTGTGCACCAATTTGTTTATACGACACTCTTAAGATTCAGTATAATGGTTATCCCCAAATTACCGCAGCAATAAAAGTTTTAATCAAAGGATCGAGCGTTCGGATTAAGTTGGGGTCAGACTAATTTATTCTGATAAAAAAGTTGGGCAGAATTATGTCCATTTCCGTATCTAGAGTGTTTTTAAGAAGTTAGATTCTTTCAAGTCTTGGCAAAACGAGACTACAAATAAATATAAGTTATAATTCTCATCGGGTGTAAGTATAAGAGTACAGTTTAAAATATGTAAGTCAGTCAGTCAAAAGTTATCACAGAAGTTTACGTTATTTTATAAGTTGAAAATATATATTTATTTATTTTCTCAGTATTATCTAGAACGTTGCAAAGATAACAAAATAGTGACTTAATTTGAAATTTTACAACTGCGATGCAAAAATTCGATGCGTTCCTCATCAGTTATTTACTTGACCTTCATTACAATTTATTTACAGAACTGATTATTTACCAAAAAGCATTGAAATATATACTAAGGAACTGCTCAAAGCAATTCTCGCGATGCCTACTTTTGAGGTGTCGGAACGCGAATCTGACACCATCGCACGTTCAGTCGCACGCATGGCAACCACGGCCATGGTGGTACTCGACACTCGTTTAAGTGACATTGTCATAATAAAGTATCTAGTACAATTCCAATACAACCTGTGAGACCGCACTACCGAACACACCGCCGAGAATGATATGATAGCGTGTGAATCAAGCAATATTAGACTTTTGTGTGTATGTCGTAAGAACTAAGACATCAGCAATAGGGCGTGGTTAAGCCATGGCGCTGGCGTCTGACAACCTTCTATGAGACTCGTTACATGAAATTGTACTGACAGGCATATCCTTCTTTTGAGATCTTTGCCAAAAAGTATATTTTTGTATAATTATGCAACGTATTTGATTGATTGCTCGTTAATTAAACGAGAAAAACGTTTATAGTTATGTGAAGATTTTTTTGCATCCGCATGCATGGTCGCATTCTTCAATTGTTAAACTCCCTTAGGAAATTTTGAGACCTTCTTCAGATTTAAAATGTGTGCAATTGTAGTTTTATATATATAAGTCTAAGTAGCACGTAAAAATTCCTAAAATATTGTAAATAAACTTGCATCGTTGTCTTCAACCCAGTTTATGAATTCCGATGACGCGGATTCTTGCATGACTTACTTAATTAGTAATTATTATTATTTTATATTAAGTTCAAAACACTGTGTATTGACATTATGTTATTATCTCGTTAGTTATACTGTTTTGTAATTTATCTAACTATTGAGAATATAACTGTATTTTGCACGTGATTATTTAAAATAGTTTATCTACACCCATATCATAAAACCTCCATAATGTAATCAAAAACCGTAGGAAATGACCACCATTATGACAACCAGTACTGTAATGTTATTACAGTATCGATTTTAGTATGGTAATGGTCATAACGATACAGATGTGAGCTACAGGCCGGCGCGCCACCGTCGCCGCAGTCGTAGGGGCCCCATCGTCGTCGCAGCCGGAGGGGCCTCATCGTCGCCGTGTCGCCGTTTATAATATGTGTGTAGATAAAGTTATGTATGCAACTCTGCACAATTTCACCTTAAAACACACGTGCGATCTTATTATGAAACTCGCTTAAAAGCTCGTTTCATAAAACCGAACTACTGTTTTAAGACCTATCATTATGCAACCGTTGCATAAACTACTATTACATGTAGGTAAGTCTTTTTTACCTGAATCACAGGAACAACCTAGTTCAGACACAAGTATATTTTTTTTTCAATTAGTATACATATATAATATTAGTATACAGATTACAGATACAATTCTGCCATAACAGCCACTGGCCCCGGATGCCCAAGATACAGGCCCAGCCTAGTTTGGGGTCCGTCGGATATTAGCGTTAAGGAAACGATAACTTAAGAATTGTTAAATTGTAACTTGTAACTTTAATAACTTTGCAAATATTTTTTACTGTTAATTTGTTTACATCTTCTCGTAAGAGAAGACGAGAATAAACACACGTTGACAGTGGTCATCTTGATCAACATGACAAAATTGCTGACAACAATTTTCAGGGATATAAAAAATTCGTCGCCAGCGACAACTATTTCTTTTTTGTTAGTATCATTCATGTAAAATAGTAAATGATACAAATCATTTACCTACTATTTTCAAACATGCAAAAATGGTGGTAAACGCTAATACTCTTACACGATAAACTTAAAAATTAATTATTATACATCTAATGAACTCACCAACTAAGCCAAGCACAATATTGATTGTACCATAAACGCTGTATTCAACTGCGGTGAAGTGAAATTTTCGTATTGCATAGAAATACGCCACTTGCGAATCACCTGAAAAAATAAACCATAAGAGTGAACGAACGAAACTTGTGAATTATATTTTGTTTTGTTTTTTTATTGAATTGAACATATACATTATGGTATAAACCAATTCCATTTGTAAGATGATGCAAGTAAAGATCAATTTAGCTTGTACGGATAGTTCTCTTGAAATGAATAGCGTGCGGTGTATTGGTATTGTTTAGGTCATTTACTTTTATGTCAATGCCAAGACGTATTGGATCGGTCATGGTTATATGTATGTACTTGTCTGTTCGTATTGTTATTAAAGATATACGTAAGCAAAATTATTTTCAATAACGAGCGATTATTCTCCTTAATATTATAAAATATAATGGTGTCTTGGTTGATATAAGGTAAGTTATTTTCTTATTGTCACGAATTGTTTAATTATTATTAGGATAAATAAATTAACAAAAGTGACCGATTTAATAGTATTCGTTTCACAATCAATTAAAGGTGTTAATTGTAGGCACGTTTCCACGTTCAGCTTAAGCTACTGAACTGCTTTATAATGAACTAGTGGACCCGCCTCAGCTTCGCCCGCGGTATTTTCCATAAAAAAATTGTCACCTCTTTTCACCCTTTTAAAGATGGAATTTTAGACAATCCCTCCTTATTGCACCTCTAAAGTACTCGAAGAATATCTCCTCCAAATTTCAAACCTCTAGGACCACCCATTTAGGCTGTGCGTTGTCTATAAGTGAGTCACGGTACTGTTTTCTATGTATTAATAGATTGCAAACAAGGTTCTCCTCTGCTGCACTGGGAGTGAAGAAATAGCATAGAATGCGTGCAGATGCTTATCATCCTGGCATGTCGTAAAAGTCGACTAAGGGACGGGGTCCTCTCCAACATGGTGGACTATCTGTATGGGCGATGGGCTGATCACCTGTCACCATACAGTTCATCATACCATCTGAGGACTAATTAATCAAACGTGGCCACAAGTAGTCTTGCGGCTCTGCCAACCCCATTAGGGATTTCGGGCGTGATAATATGTATGTATGTATGTAAACAAGGTTAAGGTTTTTTCTTAAAATATCATTTTGATGACAAGCTTTTTTGCCTATTACACTTTAATTCTGCTATGTCTTCGGGTTCAGAATCGGTGATGTTTATTTTTATGAACTAATAAAAATATGCGAACGCTTCATTCCGCTCCGTAGCCTTGGCCAGTGGTTTTAAATATTCCGCAAAAAGTATTTACTTTTACTTGACAAAAGTACCTTCCCATGATTATTTTAAAACGAATCTTAAAAAACATTTCGGACTTTACAGTGTAGATTTTAAAGTTGGGAGTTTAAGAGAAAGGGCGGTTGAAATATTCAGTCTGAATAGATTCTCATGGTACCTACACGGACGAAGCAATCTTATGGGCACAGTTATATTAATTCTATTAAATGGCTCAGAACTGTCCAAACCTTTACAATGAATTGATTTGATATTTAACCTAAGGAGGTGTTTTACGCCACAAATCGAAATAGCTTACCATATTTTCACAAATATGAAAATTACCTTTATCTACACCCATATCATAAAACCTCCATAGTGTAAACAAAAAACGTAGGAAATGACCACCATTTTGACAACCAATTAGGTAAAACGAGTGCTGCAATGTTATTCCCGTATCGTTTTTAGTATAGAAATGAGATTAAATTTGGAACAGCTGTCAAAACTCAAGTGGGTCTCTATTCTAGTATCCATAGATATTAAAACAGTTATTGATACGAAACGTCAATTCAGTATGTTTTTTTAATATAAACTGCACAACATTTGATCTCGAGTGACATGAGAATAGAAACTTCATTCGTTTGTCTATGATTTAAAAAAGGACTTGACGGAGGATCGAATTGCCGCCATTATGTTGGTGTTTTGCTGAACGAAAGTAGAATTGTTGAATTGAATAGAAAAAGTTGTTTGTAATTTACATTTTAGTTGAAAATATGAATAGTAGTCTTCTCGGAGTGTGTGTGATGTGAAAATGCGCCGGATATCGGAAATATGCAGCCACGATTGTAACAAATAACTTGTTGCCAGAAAATATTGTTTCTGAACCCATCATGGAGGATTTATAATGTGTGTAGATAAAGTTGTGTATGCAACTCTGCATAATTTGGCCTTAAACACTCGTGCGATCTTATTATAAAACTCGCCTACCGGCTCGTTTCATGAAAACCGCACTAGTGTTTTAAGGCCTATCATTATGCAACCGTTGCATAAACTACTATGGTAAATGTCTAATATGCACTAAAAAAGCTCTGAGGGCTTGTCGTCGGTGCGAATTACAAAATTGCTATGTGTTTATGGGCTACTTTTACAGTTAAAACCATTTTTTTCTTTAATAGTTATTTAACGTGAGTAGTTATATTTTTTATGATAACTGGGTAACTTTTACATCAATATAAATTATATTAAATTAAATTTGTTCATAAGTTATTAGTAATACATGACGTAAACGGAAATATTGGTACATAGCGGATTTAATTTGTAACATTAAAAATCGCTATGTAACTATTTTCTAAAATGATGTTTTTAGGAATATTTTGCTACATAGCGGGTTTTACTCACTATATTTGAAGATATCTGACTACTAAAAATCGCCATGTGTAAAATATGACAACAATGCTGATGATAAAATATCGCTATGTGCATCAACGAACACATAGCGAAATAAAACGACCACTTTCTTAATTATGCGTTATTATTTAAAATTCGCTAACTGCCTAATTTTACATAGCGAATTTATCAAGGTACATTTTTGCCTACTAACACATAAACCAGTAAAAAAAAAAATCCTGGTCTGATGCAGAAATTGAAATCAGAACTTTTAGTGTAAAAATAAAAAAAAACCGCAAAAAAACAGCGATTTTGGGATTCGCGCCGACGTTATGCATTCTAAGAGTTAAGGGGGTTGACTATATACCAATAAATAGTTTCTATACAAAATGAGAAAACATTTTTACCCCAAGAAATGTTAATCGAATTTCTCGATCAATATCTAATTTCATAGTTTTTTTGTTTAGTCAATAATAAATATATATTTTTAATTTGAATACTTACAATAAATAATATATATATTTTTACACATAAAACTCGGATCACTAGTTTAAGAGACAAGTATCGATCAGTGAGTTTATTGATACACGAACTCACAACCTGAGAGATTTGATTTTGCCCTAAAAATATCCATATCATATATGAAATTTAATTTAAATTAAAATATTCAAAACCTGCAAACCTAGATTTTTGGTTAACTGAGATCCTATTATACTTTTTTTTTAATCAGTTAACATTGAAAGGGCGTTTGTATGAATGAAATGTGTGATCTTTGCCATTGCCAGTCTGTCATCTTAATACCCGAATACGTAAATTGAATGTAAATGAATTACGTTACGTTTAGCGAATTATTTCGGTGGGTGGAAATTACAATTTTAGATGAGTTTAGATTATTCATGTGCCATTAGTTGCTATTATCATAATGACGAAAATGATTGGATTAAGACTTTACGTAAACACATCTACATTTGAATAAACATTCATAATTGCATTTGAAACAAACTTGTTCTAGAACAAGGTTATGTCTAGACACGTGATGTTAAAATGAGGCATCACAATTAACTACTTTGCGGTTGACAACTTTAAGTTGCCAGATTTCTAATAGAAAAAGGTTCCTAAAGGTTGAATTGCATGGCGCGCCGGATATATATACTTTTTACTCATTATTTTAATGACATAGGTAATGCTATAAAATTGATGAATTTTAAAGATCCTTAATGTGAAATATTTTAATCATTTACGTAATTATTTTAGTACGATATAATAATTAACGTTGTTTTTTGAACATTATGTCGTGAAATACATGTCATACTTTTCGGATTAAGACAGTTTTTCATACACATGGAATAGAAATCACGATAAAATAATAAAAAAGATAATTGTATTATTTTTAAAACGCATTTTCTCAAGATCGAATCAATTTCGTTTTTTATACATTGAATTGACTCAATCGTTTTGTTTTTAAAAGCTTTTGCGCAGACCTTGTCAATTATTCCCGTCTCGACTGACTTGGCATTTCAAGGCAGTTCCTTATTATAAGTGATTGCATCTTCACTTATTCCTTACATTGTCCTTAAACTTCATACGTAATAATGTAAAAAAAACTGCTAAGAGGAATTGCTTAAACTTCCATTCATGGGCCCGCGCTAATTTCTTTTTCTTAATATTTATTGTATTGGGAATAGACAAACCAAACTGTTATGCTTAAAATCGATTTTGTCTTAAAGTGTGTTAATTTTGGTGTCAAATGATGGAATTTTCAAGTTATTCTGACGTTGGTTGATCCTAAATTTGGGATCCTTTTCTTTGTCGGTTTGTTCGAAGGTTAATAATATGAACCAACTTCTTTTCTATCTGTTCTGTGTACAGACAAAGGGCAGGAATGTATACAGTTAACCTTTTTAGCGCCAATGACGGATATATCCGTACCATAGGTTAATCCCTAACGACGGATATAAGGAGCGCCACATCAGTCCCAACGTAAGGTTGAAATTCGTGTAAATTGAGAGACATGCTTGGCGTGTAATTGACAACTTTTGTATTTCACGTGGTGTTGAAAAGATTAATTCTAGACTAGACCGAGCTTCGTTGAGCACAAAAAACACGTTAAATAGAATAAAAATATCTTTAATATATATAATATATTTAAGTAAATTAAAATGAATTTCTTTTTCATGTTTTCAATTTTATATCAAGTACTTACTTGTTATACAACGGAATAATCCTGATTGTTTATTGCAATTAGTTGAATTACTTTGAATAGTAGCAATTAAATGCATTAATGAAAAGTCATATTAAAAATTTAAGATTTATTTTCATACTTATAAGAATTGTATCCTCGTTACCACTAGATGACCGTGAACTAAAGGACATGGCTGAACGGGCGTAGACCCGATGATAAAGAGTTTTTATGCCATTTATTCGCTTTACCTTCACATTATTCATATTAAGAAACTCATTATATAGGTCATGAATTGCGTGTAAATGATAAGAACTGACTTAATAAAAAATTCTAACTATTAAGATGAGTGTGACGAACGGGATGAAATACATGAAGCAAGTGACGCAATTACTTTCATGTATTTCAACCCGATCTTCATCGTTCGTCATTTTATGACCCTAAAACCCACCTCTTTTTTATAAAATGGAAGCAAATTTTCCGCAAAGGTTAGATTAAAAATAATTTAATAATTTGTTTAGATCAAAATAAAGGAATAAAAATAATTATTTATCTTGGATAAAAAAACATAAAGTGCAAAATATAAATATATCGTTGAGAATGTACTATAATGACATGTTTGTTATCTTCTACCTTCGTCGTTTTGTAACCGAACATGCGCGTAAGTACATTTTATCTTAAGGCCGATTTTTCAATCGCCAGATAAAACAATCCGAATAACTCATATTAAATACTTATTTTTCATGGTAAGAAAAATCGATCCTAAGAATATTAAATTCCCAATGATCATAATAAACAGATGCACAACAGCTTTTTAGTTATTTCGCCGAAATATTGTACTTATTACCTTTTGCCGAACTTCGATTCAGACTACTGTAAGACTAAGGTGGTAATTAGTATCCAGGATGTCAAAAATAAAAGTTATACATTTACGTTAATAACTGTTTTAAAAATCTGAGCCCTAACATTTTTTTCTATTACTTAACAAAATAAAGATGTAAAAATGCAAAAGAGCTGTTGAAATCTAGTTATGCTAATGACATAGTAAACTAAATTTTTATTTTGATAAATCATGATGTCATTGCTTAGGTATATAGCTTAACGATTTTTAATTCAAGTTAGAGTTAAACAGAGATGGGATGGACAAACAAGTGGTTGGTCAATAGATTAAAATGAAACCTAAGCCATATTTATTGATTAAATAGTAACGCAATTAATCAAGATTATCTGTAGTAACTGACCTCTGCCTGTGATCTTATACTGATTGAATTACTCACCGTATAATGGCCCGACCATGATGATGTACAAGCCAAGTATCAGAAATATTTCCATACGCCCTCCAGACGCTCTTGGCTTAACTGCTACCATTAAGGTATTAATAACAAGTCCTGAAACGTCACACACTGCTTTTTTCATTTTATTCTGCGTTGCATTATTATCACTAGTATTGTCATCGACCCGGGCAACGTCCTCGAGTTTAAGTACCCCGTATAAGAAAGAACTACTATGTAAAAAGAGAAGCAACGAAAAGACACCGTAGTAACCCAACACTTGTAGAAGCACTCCACTCAGTACTGTTCCCGTCGGAGTCCCTAAACTCACGCAAATCGTCACTATTCCCAGACGAAAAGTCCTGCTTTCCACTGATGTCCTGTCTGCCATGAAACTGTACATCCCCATAAATATGATAATATAGCTGCCGGTAAACGCCGCAGGCAGCGCCTCGATAAGCACTGTCGCTGACAAAGACACTTCGTAATAGAAATACGTTGCCAAAAGTAATCCGATATTGGCGATAATTTCGCCTACCATGGGAAATAAAATGCAAATCTTCCTTTTCTTGTTCTTGTCGCTCCAGGCGCCGATGAAAAGCACCATGACAGCAGGTATGGCTGTCTGGAGTGGGAATTTCCAAGCGACCACCTTTGCAACCAATTTTTCGATTTCTTGCATTTCTTTTTCAAGTCCCGTGACGTTTCTCTCCCGTATCCTATCGCATACTTCGTCACCATAATTCAGATTGACGCGGCAAGACTTTTCCAAGTGCATATTCTGAACGGCGAAGGACGAAAGCGCCGTGCACAGCATGTATACAAATAAACAAGGTTCGACAGTAATTTCCCGCCATAGATTCTTGATGTCTTTTAGCGCACCCTTGGATTTTTCTTTCCATGATTTCTTCTTTGACCTCGTAAGCCGCGTGTTCGAGTTGGTGAGTTCGCCACAACTGTGTGCAGGCTCGCTCATGTTACCGCATGGCATCCGAAATGGAAGTCAGTAAAAGTGAAAGAGGCGACGTTTAATATATGGTTCACGCACTGCACTTAGTGTACCGGCCGATACGGCGCCGTGCCGAGATACTGCGTCAAGTTAATCCGTGGGCTTTTGAACAGTGTTTTCCAAAAACCTGAGTTGTAAATGTCAGGTTGTGGAACATTACGAAAGAGCGTCGGCGCGAGCGCTCGCGGCATCTCAGTGACTCCGATAACAGAGGTCCCCCAACGACACTGCTTATTAATGCTTTATTCGAGTACCTCACTCATACCATCATTTTTCCCCGCTTATCTTTAAGTAAGCGCGCGAGTAAGAGTGTTTAAGTAAATATTGAATTAGTGAATTGGTACAACTGTTTAAACTAAATTGCTGAGAGACGTTATCGTTACGAAAGATTTACTATGTGATGTTTTTTTTTTTGTCGAAATAGTGTACTTAGTTCGGACAGTTAAGCACTTATAAGTTTGAAATTCATCATAAGAGAATTAAATTTATAACATACCTATAATAAGTATTTATTTTTGGTACGAAAAACCAAACAAAATTAAATTTTCCGTATAATTTGAGCGGGCCTCAACTCCTTGTTGACAAACTTATGTAATAGTTTATTAATTTACTAACTTGACTTGCTGAGGTAGTAGCAGCTAGAGTTGTTTTCCACCTTAAAAATAAAGTAATGAAACGAATATAATTCGAAAGGATTCGTTACATTTCTTGAATGTCAAGACCGGCACAAATAAAGACATTAAAATGTAGTCCTAAACTAGCATTTTTCGTGATATAATAACAAAACAACGATACGAATATTATAGTCTAAGATCCGAATTAGAGACGATTTGCACCCATCTGTTTAATGGATGAAAATGATTTTATATCAAATTTAGTATGTTAAAAAAAATATTGCCAGGGGTTTGCATAAAGCAATCCTGGCAAAACTATGATTTATTAAAAATTTCAAAATTACTTTTTATTAAACATAGCACTCATGAGTTTAAGGAATAAATTAAATACCAACCGAAAGTAAGAAAGCCTATATTAATAAAATGAAATATATAATTTACTATTGTGCTTATATGTGTTTATTTTTGTACTTAAAAAACAACGATAAATATATAATTAATTAGAAAATATATAAATGGGTGCAAATCGTCTCTAATTCGGATCCTGTAATATTATATATTTTATAGCCACGACTCAGTTGCAAACATTCGTACCCATCACATAAAGTTTTCCTATAGCGGGGCTTTTGGAAATCGATGGGGGAGGCCTATGTCCAGCAGTGGATGTCCTACGGTTGAAATGATGATGATGATGATGATAGCGGGAATAAAAGCCGCGGCCAGTGGCACCGCAGGCAAAGTACTGTCACTGAGCTATCGAGTCAGTCAAGCAAATTAAATTACTTATTGTAAAATATAAATATGAGTTTCTAGAATATGCCTCATCATCATCATCATTTCAGCCGAAAAACGTCCAATGCTGGACATAGGCCTCCCCCAATGATCGCCACAGCGACCGATACTGTGCTGCTCGTATCCAGTGGAGACCCGCAATCTTCAGTCCACCGGGACCTCAGTTCTCCGTGTAGGTGGTCTGTTGAGGCCCCTCCATGCCTGAATATGCGTCAGGTTTTACCAAGGCTTATGTAAAATTCAACTCGATATTGATGTATAAGAAATTTAAGTATCACTGATGTCACAAAACACATTCCAATGTCGTGACCAGACATCCTTACTTTTTGTAAGGTATTCGTTTATTTTATTACCACGTTTTTCTTAACTCGCTTTCATGTGTCGTTTAATAAGTTGTCCGTTCGGTACAAATTTTGCTGTTATATAAAAATCAGTTTTTATTTAAATAACTACATTTTAGACCTCTTAAAACAGACAAGAGGGGGGAGGGGGGCATAATTATTCTTAAAAATACACTCGTCAACCCACAAAAGAAAGGAAAGAAAATCTACAATACGTAAGTAGGACTTAATGTTTTTGATATTAAATATCGTCTCGCAATTTACAATAGAGTAAAATTACTTATTAATAACATTAAGTTATATGTCGCGTAGGAGGTATACTGTCCTTTGAGCAAAATATTTTTCCCTGTTTTTTTTTTAAGTTTTGTTTCGGCTTTGGTCTGACGGATTTTTAGGGTTCCGTAGCCAAATGACAAAAAACGGAACCCTTATGGATTCGTCATGTCTGTCTGTCTGTCCGTCCGTATTTCACAGCCACTTTTTTTCCGAACCTATAAGTAAGTAGTAAGTAAGTAGTTTTTTTAATACGTCATAAATCGTAAACCGCAATTTCCCTTTCATTTTTTATTTTTAGGGTTCCATACCTACAAGGTACTGTTTCTTTCCATACGTAAGTACGGAACCCTCGACGTGCGTGTCAGACTCGCACTTGACCGGTTTTTATTATAAACCGGGTTTAAGTCATTAATAAGTAAGGCCAAGAATTAAATAGCCACGGTTCTCTTCCCGTACACATTGTTTCGTCTCTCTGTTAATAACTTTTTTGTGAAACTGATACTGGCAATTATTGATTAGAAAAAATCTATTTATGTATAATATTATCTACATTTTAATCTTAAATGAGTACGGAGAACATAATTGCTGCCCATCATCTGCAACTCTTATCTTAACTTTCATAGATGTTTTAACTATTTGTTCATGTTTATTTATTTAGCACACAGCAGCAAAACTTAATGCGATATTTCGACAGCAAAATTTGTCATAAGCGATTTAAATTATAATATTAAGTAATTTACAACTGGGAATTCTGTAAGATTTATTAAACCTAGCGCCTGGAGGATTTCAATAGACAAAGTTTGGAAAATAT
The DNA here is from genome assembly GCA_947859335.1 of Tortricodes alternella. Taxonomy (NCBI): domain Eukaryota; kingdom Metazoa; phylum Arthropoda; class Insecta; order Lepidoptera; family Tortricidae; genus Tortricodes; species Tortricodes alternella. Next base: position 8,859,140 of record OX401984.1, on the reverse strand, counting down.
TATTCTAGGATAATAACTGCGTATAAAGTTGAGCAGTGCACTAATAAATTCGTACTAATTTTATAACTGTGAAAGTAACTCTGTCTATCTGTTACGCTTTCACGGATGGTGCTTAAGAGTTCTTGAGTGGCGTCGGCTTACTGTAACGCGCAGCGTGGGCAGACCACCCACGCGGTGGACTGAAGACGAGGTAAAGATTGCGGGACTCCGCTGGATGCGAGCAGCAACCCAGAATCGTTCGTGTGACGATCATGGGGGGAGGCCTACACCCAGCAGTGGACGTCCTTCGTTTGAAATGACGATTATGATGATCACAAAATCAAAAATCAAACAATATGCATTGCTATATCCGTTTATTATACGCATAATCCGATAATAGTAATATAAATAGTAATAATAATACTTATTAATAATAATAATAATTATTATTATTATTACAATTATTATAAATATTATGGTTATAATAATAATAGTTTATTTCAGGTTGATAGGAGTTAGTACTTAATTAACAGAGATTTTAAAGCTACGTTAGTAAAGACACTTAAAATTAAAATTAGGATAAATTTATTTAGTATTATGATTCTTTTGTTGTTATAACTTGAAAGTAAATGGAATCGAAATCAGGTAGTGCCTCTTTTCCATATTGCCTAAGTAATGTAATATAACACATCGATCTGTTTTTTTTTTCACTTGCAAAGTTGACATTGAAAAGAAACTAATAAAGGCTTAATATAACATTATTATAATTATGGCAAGTAAGTTTCCAATATCCTAAATCAACCATATTAAGAAAATAAAGATACTGAAGTAATCAAATAGGGTAATCTTAGGATCTCTTAAAACAAATACCACTCTTTTGGCGCTACTCAGATGGCTGATTTCACAAACGCCACTTAAGCATTTGATTAGAGATTAAGTAGTCAAATTTCCCTCAAGTAGTTGTCAACATATACAAACGTCATTTAAACGTCACTTTAATTAAATATCAATTTGAGTGGCCTTTGTGGATTTGGCCAAGCAATTACTTAAACTAATAGAGGCATATTTAATATAACATTATTATAATTATGGCAAGTAAGTTTCCAATATCCTAAACCAACCATACTAAGAAAATAAAGATACTGAAATAATCAACTAGGGTAATCTTAGGATCTCTAAAAATAAATACTACTCTTTTGGCGCTACTCAGATGGCCGAATTCACAAACGCCACTTAAGCATTTGATTAGAGATTAAATAGTTAAACCTTCAACTGGTTGTCAACATATACAAACGTCATTTAAACGTCATGTTCATTAAAGACCAATTTGAGTGGCCTTTGTGGATTTGGCCAGGCCTGGAGTCAGTTAATAAACGATTAACATGTTCCAAAAAAAAAATGGAAACTTTGAAAAAAAAAAAAGGAACAAGTTAGTTGTTCAGTGGGGCCGATAAGAAAGTGTAAGCTAAATTTAAAAGTCACTAAACTTAAAATAAGAAACGTCAAACTGGTTTTTGCCAGCTTTGTGCTATACAAAATTGAGTTTAACGTTTCTTATTTAAAGCTTAGTGAATTTTAAATTATGAGGACACCGTTTCGAATTGGACCCTATCTGACTATGAGGCGGCTGACATGACAGTGCCATGGTGGTGCCATGTGATGTGTTGAAAATTAATTGTTATTAGGAAAACTAATCTTTACTACTTAAAGGCCTTGTTATCCATTGTAACTGGCTATTAAAAGATAGAAACAATTTCAAACATTAAGATGGAAATACAAATACATAGGTTAATATATAAAACTTAAAAGTGCTCGTAGTGGTCCTGTAAAAAGTGGATAAAGAACCAGAAACCATGTCAAAACAAGATTCAATTAAATGTTTCAATGATATTCAAGAAACTGACAATTGTACACTCTAACTCCAATAAAGGATAGCTTCACGCTTTTAGACACAAACCGCAGAAAATGCCACTTGCTAATACCCTGGCATACTTTCTTCTTCCCTCTTTTTCTACACTTTAAGCCCGTATCGTGCGTCCAGTGGCGTCCTCATCAGTGTTTTGTATTATGTATTTTCTTTCAAACTAAATTATTTTATTAAAATTGATGCCACGCACAAGATGTTCCACAATTGAATCATCAATATGTATATTGTCGTCTAGTACCTATAACACAAGCCTTTAGTTTGGGACTAGAGCGATTTGTGTATAGATTGTCCCATGATTTATAGTACATTGTGCATCTAGGGCCGTAAGAAGGGGATAACTAACGAGAGTCTGTTAGAAGCCCGACGCCGATAGGCGAGGGCTTTTATGACTCGAGTTTGTTATCCCCTTACTGCCCGTGATACACACAATGTTTTTCATCACATTTGCGAGGAAATGAAATAAAAATTAGCCAAAAAAAAGGATATATATTAATTTTTTTTCCATTTACATCGTGTATTACCATCAGGTGGGTGTTCATAAACTGTAAGTACGTTGCGATCAGCGCGGGGCAGCTCCGCCGGCTTGCGGTCGCACGCCTCGCCGGCTGCGGCTCCCGAGCAGCTCCGCCGACCTGGCGCACTTAACTGCCCGCGGGAGTTCGAATCCATACAAAATACATAACTCCCTAGGGAGTTATGGATTTTGTATGGTTTATAACTCCCGCTGACGGCGGGGCCCATAGAGCAGTTAAATCGGCTATAGTTGCACTATACGCTTTCGTATAATAACACCCTTTCCGAGCAAGTGTGATGAAAATATAATTACTAGTGGACTACAGATTCGCCCGCGGTATTTTCCATACAATCTTTATCACCTCTTTTCACCCCTTATGGGATGGAATTTCAAAAAATCCCTGTTTAGTGCACCTTTAGGGTACTCGAGGAATATCTCCTCCAAATTTCAGACCTCTAGGACCACCTATTTAGACTATGCGTTATCTATAAGTGAGTCACGGTACACTGTTTTATATGTATTTAAAATTAATTTACATGCCATAGGACGCACGACGCCCTTTTTAATTGCCTGGCGAGTATTTATGAAAATGGTTAAAAGTACAGCTTTATCGTGTGGCAAGCAGACGTGCATATATTTAAAAATGTTACGAAAGGTTTTGTGTATCATATAAAACCTCCAAACGCGTCAAGCGGCAAGCTCCCCAGTCTTAGAGAGCAGTGACGTAGTTGTCGTGCGCATACATTTCCTTGGTTTGAGGATTCTTGACTACATCCCTCTGTTCTCTTCTGTAGATAACGTATAGAGCTCTGGAAATAAAATCAAATCGTTAATAACCCTTTTTCATATCGCAACTGATTTCAGATTAATAAATACAGAAAATTGAACCGAAAAGTTTAATATAAGCCAGAAGACTAGTAAATTAAATTTTAAAACATCTCGTATTTTAAATACCTACGCATATATTCTGCTTGTCGTAAACTTAACAAAAGCGTGTAATAAAGGAAACCTGACTACACGAACCATCCAATATGGGGCCCAGGAACATTAATGAGTAGAAGTTTAATTGTACATACTTGGGTTAATATGCTCCAACGTCATAATGTACAATGGTTAAAAATCTCATGTTATAAGAAACTAGCAAACCCGGCGAACTCCGCTTCGCCACCAGATGGCTTCGTTTTATGTAACATTTCGTTTGGTGTAGCTATGTATCAGAGATGGCGCTGTATGTGAAAAAAGATTTTCCCGCTTTTCTGTTGAATTTTTTCCTGAATTTTCTTTGCTATAAACCTCACGGAGCCCGAGACCTTTCCAACGAATGCAAAACCGTGGAAATCGGTTCGTGCGTTCTGGAGTTATAGCGTCAGGAAGGAAAACCCGACTTGTTTTTATATAGTAGATAAAGAAAGAGTTCTTATACGTAACAATACCTCCTTACTCACCTATAAATTTGTCGATTTCCTTTAGTGTAGGTACATTTTGACGTTGGAGCGTATTAATCCAAGTATAGTTAGACTTCTACTCATTCATGTTCCCGGGCCCAACATGGCCCCCGAATTGAGTTGTTAGCCAACAAGAAAAATAAATTAAATAAAAGTGGGTTTTGAAAATCCCTACGGCGCAAAACATGTTCGTAATAAAAATGTTAACCCAACTTATTTAAGTAAGTACACCTCATTAATTGAACGATCCTGCTAAACAGCTTCTAGGTGGGCACAAGCTAAAAGTCAGACATACATAAAGACACACATAGATATGTTCGACATCCATTACCCGCTTTGGCTCGCGCAGTAGAGTGTGGGTGTAACTCTCAAATTCATCTATGTGTGGTCATCGTGACCGTGAACTTAAGTCATTGCGAGGCGTTTTTACGGAAGTTCATTCAAACTTACGTAACTAAGCATATAGATAGTCGCGTCGCGTGCGACTGATCGGAAGATGTATGATTATGCATGCGCAAGAGTTCATCATAACATTTTGTACAGTTATTTGATGTTGGTAATGATGCTATGATGCAAGGAAGTTTATTAAGGGGCTGACAAGACCTACATCGGCTTTACTTAAACAGTTTAAAAAAAAAAACTATATTGATTTTAAAAAGCGAAAAGAATAAAGGATCATTTTATTTATATTATTGAAACCCTAATTATTTCAAAAAACACGATTTGATGAAATTGATACGATAGAAAAAAAGCGGCCAAGTGCAAATCGGACTCGCCCATGAAGGGTTCCATGGGGGCGTGATTTATGAGGTATTAAAAAAAAACTACTTACTAGATCTCGTTCAAACCAATTTTCGGTGGAAGTGTACATGGTAATGTACATCATATATTTATTTTAGTTTTATCATTCTCTTATTGTAGAAGGAAGGGGGGGGACACATTTTACCACTTTGGAAGTGTCTCTGGCGCAAACTATTCAGGTTAGAAAAAATATATATTAGAAACCTCAATATCATTTTTGAAGACCTATACCCCACACGGTGGGTCTGATGAAAAAAAAATTGAGTTTCAGTTCTAAGTATCGGGAACCCCAAAAAGTTATTGTTTTTTTTTTTCTATTTTTGTGTGAAAATCTTAATGTGGTTCACAGAATAGATCTACTTACCAAGTTTCAACAGCATAGTTCTTATAGTTTCGGAAAAAAGTGGCTGTGACATACGGACGGACAGACAGACAGACGGACAGACGGACAGACGGACAGACGGACAGACAGACAGACATGACGAATCTATAAGGGTTCCGTTTTTTGCCATTTGGCTACGGAACCCTAAAAATTATGAAGTTACGTGTGAAATCATCTTTAAACAGTTCTGTCTTAATTTTTTTAACGTATGGGTCTATAATTAATAATTATTAACACTATATCACGCCCATACTAAAAACTTGACTAATTTATATTTTACGTGTAGTGTGTTTACATATATAATTCATCCTTTTGCGATTTTCCGCATACAAACAACCGCACAATGCTTCTTCACTTCGGTGCAAGCAGACAGTGACCGATCACTCATGGTCATTGGCTCTTGTCAGCGTCTCGCTAATTTTGATGTTTTTATTAGACTGGAACGTGTTCATTATAACAATGTTGGAAGATCATTGTTAACCCTTTCAAATGGTTCTTGTTTCAAATACAAAAAGTTTAAAATTACTATAGGTATTCATTGTCATATGATATTTGTTTTATTTGAATGGGGGCATAGCATAAAAGCCGATCCCGAGCATACAGCGAATATAATAATATATATAGAAAAAATAAATATAAATATAAATATGATTCTTTAATTCTCTCTAAGAAACGTCTCGTCAATATACATTTAAGATATAGATGTTATTATGGTGGTAGATTCATTCCTTGACCTTCATAAGAGCTTGTAAAAGCCTAAATTGAATAAAGATAGTTTGACTTTGACTTTGACATTATCATCATAGTAAGTAAAAACAAACTTACATGAATATAAAGAATGCTGGAACCGTCATTGCCCCTCCCAGCAAGTAAAAGGCGCCGGGAAACGTGTCTAAAGTTCTCTTGTACATTTGACTATACATTGGGGTGTAGATAACCGGCACCACTGCTTCCACAAAGCCAATCAGGGAACACATTTTGCCTAGAAAAAAGACAAATAATCAAATGGTGTCACATCTAGTCAATTCGAAGTCGCTCTTTACCGTTGAATTCTAAGGAACATCGCCATTAACCTTTTGACCGCCAAAAATGTCTAAGAAGTGACACGAATTTCAACTTTAAGTCAAAGTAATGAAGGACTTTTTTATCCTGTATCCGCTGACGGCTGCAGCCGACTGGGGCGGTCAAAAGGTTAACACGAGAAAAGTGAAAATACCGTAACATGTACAGAATAAGATTTAAATAATGTCCTATAAACGACTGTTAAATGTAGATACTCAAATATACTTAATTAAATAATTATTCACGCTCCTAATTTGTCCTCATTTAATGTCCATTCCATCTAATTTGATTGCTTTTAAACAATATATTACAATTCAAAAGACTAGCCAAATATAGTTGTGTTATGTAACAAATAAAATATATATATTTCGTTGCAAAAATAACACAGATAAATGGGAGATCTGGACAAATTCCTGGACTTACATTTTTGGAAAGGAATATTATTTTGACAAAAGCAATTTAATCAGTAGGGATGTTTCCTGAAAAATATTAAATAACTAGTCCGTCATTTACATTATGAAAAATATATTAATCACATAGGTATTTTTTTCTTTTGTCATTTAAACTAAAAATGACGAAGATATAGTGCGTTGAAGTTCCGCGTGACGTCACGACTTTGCACACTTTTTACCATTAAGTGACGTCATGAGCCTCCACTCCCGAACTTGATGCGCGTTATCTTTGTCAATTTTGATTGATTTGATAAAGCAAAAAAATACGTGTTCAATATTTTTAGATAATCTAACTGACAGACTAATATGAATTATTATTTTTACTCCGGAATCATCCCTATTTGGACATTTGGCAGCGAGTACAATGGGTGCAGTCAAGGAAAAGGACCTGAAAAGATCCAGTTTGGATCATGTTGCCGTAACTGTACAAAATAATCTTGGATACCTACCAACTTGTTCAGGTTCAACGACCTTAGTCCCCAGAGACCTGATGGCAGTGATACCGGAGTTTCCGAAGAAGTCGAAAGCTGGTCCGGAGTAGAACCAGGGTTTAGTGGGTGCCAGTGCGTAGACGCAGCAAGATGCTACTTTGCACGCTGTTGCTATCATACCGATCCACGCGTCATGCATTTTGAGGAGTTTGCTGAATACTGTTACCGCTACTGCTGTGCCTAAAATGAAGAGGATAAATTATTTAAAACTGGAAATAAATGAAAAATGTTATATTATTTTTGTAGGACAGGGGTCGCCAAATGGAGGACCGCGGGCCGCATCAGGACTGCTGACCCATTGTGTGCGGACCGTGAGAACACAGCAACTTGCACTTCAGAGTGCAAGGATCAATATCTTGCACCAATTTTACTCCAAACTTCAGACCGATAGTCCGCACGCAACACATAAATATTTTTTCTATAAATTGTTGACCTGACCGCGATGGTCATTTCATTTCTTAAAACGGGCCCCGAGCGAAATTAATTGGTGACCCCTGTTGTAGGGCATAGTGAAATAGAATCTTATACCGCAGTGAATCACTGCAAATTAATGTGTAAATAATAAGTCGTCTAGTGCAATAACGATAGGCTGTGTTGCATGCTTTGAGTAATTATGTATCTGGAGTCGTCCACTCAACTTGATTTTTTGTATAGCTAGTTAGTAGGCCAAATGGCAGAAATGCCTATTAGAAAGCGATCACCGCCGGACGCGGCGCGCATGTCCGCTCCGTCATCAATTGCTCGCTGTCATTTGTTTGAGAAGTCTGTTCTAGTGCAACGTAATACTTCAATGGTTATATGTATGTTACATGACAACTACAGAAAAATGTCCAAGAGTTAGGCAATCTGCTAGTCAGCAAGAATAAACCTAAAGAAGTTCAAACTACCAAATCTGATGGCTGTGTACCTCACACACAAACTGAGAACTCCACAACTAACAAAAAAGAGGAAAAACCAAGGCTTCTTATTCTTTCTGACCTGCATGGCACAGAGTTGTCTTATATACTTTCCAAAATTAGAAAACATGACTACGATATCAGATCTGATGTTATTTATCATGGGACAACTGAACGTGTTCTTAAAGACATATCTCAGAAAACAAAGGGCTTTACAAAGAAAGACTGCGTGTTAATATTGTGCGGCGGTAGTGACTTTAATATCAGTAGTGCAACTAGTGTAAGTAAAACTATTAACGATGCGATATGTGCAACCACCCAATGTAATATTATCTTGTGCACAATCCCATTATGTATCGATGAGTATTCACATGATTTTAATAATTTTGTTGAAAAAATCAATCATGATATACCGAAATTTATAAGTAATAATAGTCATATATATGTTGCATGCATAGGAAATAATTTAAGACAGGAAGACTATAAGTATGATGGTTATAAACTAAATACAAAAGGAAAGTATAGGATTGCTCTCTCCATAAATGCAACTCTTAAAACCATAAATGAAAAATTCTATAACAGCCAGACTTTTTTATGAATGAGTATACTACTAAACACCACAACGAACAAAATACTGTTGTGATGCATTTGAACATTAATAGATTACGAAACAAGTTGTTAAGTCTAGAAGCCTACTTAGAATGTGAAATTGAACTAAAGCCATCTGTTATTGGAATTACGGAAACGTGGCTTAAGCCTCTGGAATTTGAGTCTCTTAATTTACCTGGTTATAGCATTGTAGCAGAAACCTCACGTACTATATCAAAAGGTGGTGGTACACTTATTTTCGTAAGAAATGATGTCATGCAACACAGCTCAATCCTTGATGTTTCTATGTTCAACATTGAAAAAACCTGTGAAATGACTGGTATTTGTATCGAAGTAAATAAAACTAAGCTTTATGTGATCGTTGTATATAGGTGCCCACAATCCAGCTTTAAGATGTTCCTTGACAATATGGATAAGTTTCTTTCGAACCTCAATAGACATAATATTTTAATTTGTGGTGATTTTAATGTAAACTTGTCAGATACTAAATCGCAAAATACTAAAGACTTTTTACAAACACTACTAGAATACAATTTAAAACCCTCAATCACTGGACCCACGAGAAGCACGAGTAAGACTGCTACAACCATAGACAACATCTTCATTGATAATAATAATTATACACAGGCGAAAGTTCAACCATGTTCATTCTCGGATCATGATGCGCAACTAATATATTTGAATTACAGTCTCAACAACAATAACAGTTTAAAAAAGATAGTTAAAAGGAGAAGATACAGTAAAAAAGCAGGTCAATTCTTTTCTAATGCACTAGAGTCATTAAACTGGTATGAACTATTTAATAATAAAAATCATCATCAAAAAATTACGACTTTCTATGTCGTCTTACACCAATTAATCGACTGTATATATCCGGTAGAGAAAACTTACATAAACTTAAAGAAACGGAAGTGGATCACTAGTGGCATCAAGAGGTGCTGTAAAAAGAAAAGAAAAATGCATATCGATCTTCAAAACAAATGTAATGAAAAACTTGAATCATATTTTAAATTATATCAAGGAATCCTAAAAAAGAGTCTTGTAATAGCGAAGAGACTTTATATTAAGAAAACTATTCAAAAAGCCCAACATAAATCTAAAGTTGTCTGGCAATTGGTGAATGAAAATACGGGTAAGCCTTCTAAACATAGATCTGTAAAATGGAAACTAAAACATGAAAATGCTGAAATCAGTGACCCTAAAACTGTCAGTAATATATTTAATAGTTTTTTTCTGGAAGCTGGTACTAAAATTAACCGTGCAAACACAAATTTGAATTTTAAAACTTTTCTTTGTAAAAAACGAGTGATGAACTGTAAATCAATGTTTTTGAAACCAATATCTGAAAATGAAATAATAACAATAGTGAAAAATTTAAAAAATAGTAATTCATGCGGACCTGATGAAATTCATACTTCTATAATCAAAAATAACATAAGTATTCTTTGTACCCCATTATGCGATATATTCAATGAGCACATAAAAGCTGCAGTTTTTCCTGATGTACTGAAATGTGCAAAAGTAATTCCAATACACAAAAAAGGTAGTACTGCGGAAATTAATAACTACAGACCGATTTCTTTATTATCAGTAATGGCTAAGATCTTTGAGAAATGTATAGCAGTACGTTTACAATCATACCTAGAAGATAATAGCTATCTCTCTACTAATCAATATGGCTTTCGGAAGCACAAACACACTATGTTAGCAGTAACTAAGCTTGTATCTGAAGTAATGGATAACCTCAATCATGGAAGGAAATGTGCGGGTATATTTTGTGATTTAAGTAAGGCTTTTGATTGCGTGGATCACAATATCTTGATAAGAAAACTGGAATATTATGGGATACGCGGACCTGTACTTGATCTGTTATGTTCTTATTTAAGCAATCGTAAACAATTTGTAGAAGTGAGATACACTGACAATTCTGGAAACGATGACACATGTATTTCTGATATAGGTATAATTAGGCGCGGCGTTCCGCAGGGTTCCGTTCTTGGACCGCTTCTTTTTATTATATTTATCAATGATTTACCGGACAGTATATCATGCGGAACTCCGTACTTATATGCCGATGATACTAGCCTAATATTCAATGCAGAAAATCACGAAACTTTAAGGGCGATAACCTCAAAGGCATGGAGTAATTTATGTGAATGGTTTGAGGCCAATGGTTTAGTGTTGAACTGCAATAAAAGTATGTACTTGACATTTAGACGTGCAGCGAATTCGTCGGACTGTTCACTGGATCTTCCTATTGAGAAAACTAACTCAGTACGCTTTTTAGGGATAGAACTAGATGCACACCTAAGGTGGCAAAATCATGTGAACCATTTAGCTAAAAAACTTGCTAGTGCCTGTTACTCATTGAAAACAATGTCAGGTATAGGTGATCGTAATACTTTGAAGACCATATATTATGCAAATATAGAAAGTATCATACGATATGGTATAGAAGTCTGGGGCAATAGCACGTTTGTTAATAAGATTCTGCTAATTCAAAAGAAATGTATTAGGTTTATAGAAGGATACTTCCCAAAAACCCATAGACACTTATTTGTAAAGCATAACATCCTTACTGTTACATCCCTGTACATTTACCAAATATGCACATATGTATTTATAAATAAAAAGACATATAAAACTATAGGTGATATGCAAAGGTACCCCTCACGACGAAATCTAGATCTTGCGCTGCCTAAACCGCAATTTACCTATTATAAAAAAAGCATCAATTACATACCAATTAAAATATTTAATAGTCTTGACATCGAAATAAGAAAATCAAATAATTTAAGAGAATTCACTAGAAAGCTGAAATCGTTCTTGATATCGAGGCCTTTTTATAAGTTGGACGAGTATTTTAGTAAAGTATTTGAGTGACATTATTATTATTAATTACATCATGACATTTATTTAAAAATTTGATTTATAATTTAATTTTAATGTGATTATTTTAATTTTAACCTTATATCTATGTTTATATTCATTGATTAATGTAATTTCTATTGAGTACTGTTAATTAATTATAAATGTGATTAACTATAAGTTTTTGCATGGATTGACTGGAATCTTTAAAGCAAATAAATGAAAAATGAAAAAAAAAAAATGAAAATGAAAACATAGCTGATACTCGTATGTGCAGGATTCCACATGATGTTTCCATCACTGAGGAGCTCGTGATTCAAATCAAGTTCAATCCGCTTACAACGAACTCATCATCTTCCAACACTATAAATCACTAAGATTATAGCCACACCGGACGTGGCACGGTTAGAGGCAAGATTACCTAATATAATAGGAGCGCCCGTAGCATATCACTAAGCACGCTGTGTGGCTAGTGCCACAGATTATCGTAAGCTTGTTCACTAGGATATGTATCCTAAGCACCTGGCAAAGCGCTTGCCGAACTTATGACATAGACTGCACATCGATGGTTTTACGATTTTTTGGGTGTGTTCATTGGCTAAGTTGAAAGTTAAGTTAAAAGTTAAGTTAAGCTAAGTTAAAAAGAAAGAAAAACGACGGATGTGTGTTATCGCGGCAGTGAATCGGTCACTGGCTCAGCATAATTCTGAGGTGTCAGACACCCGCAGTGCTGGTTTTCAGCCAGCACCGTCTGTAGCAATCGGAGCGCTATACAAACACACTAAACACTGATAATTACACAAATCTAATTGGATAAATAAGTGGTGTATATAAGAAAAAATATTGATATTGCGGCTTTTGAAAGAAAAAACCAACATGCACTACACGCAAATACCTTACATGAACATACTTACTATACAATAATATACTTATTTTGTATACGGCATACAGTGAGGTACATCAAAAGCCGGACAAGTGCGAGTTAAACTCGCGTGGAGAGGGTTCCATTCCGTACATGATTATCTGCAATTTACTAGGTTACTTTAAATACCATAGACTTCTTATAGGTTTTCCTGTAATCTATAGGTAAAGAACTATGTTCTGTATTTTTTTCATAATTTTAGCCCCAGTAGTTTCGGAAATAAGGGGGGGGAATGATAAATTTTCGCCTATTTTCCTAAATAACTTCCAAACTATTTTATTTAAAATTCAGAAAAACTAATATTTAGAGTCCTCACAACAAGCCCTTTCATTTGATATGTCACACAATATAGATTGCATAACTTTTTTTTTAAATTTTCTGATTTACCCCCCAAAAGTGGCCCCCATGTTTAGAATTCATATATTTACGTCACGCGTCCGTGTTGCGGTCACCGACTTACATATGTATATCAAATTTCAGCTCAATCGGTCCAGTAGTTTCGGAGTAAATTGGCTGTGACAGACGGACAGACAGACAGACAGACAGACGCACGAGTGATCCTATAAGGGTTTCGTTTTTTCCTTTTGAGGTACGGAACCCTAAAAACAGGTGAAAGAAAAATCAAACAAAAGTTGATTCATTTGTAATAGTGCGTATCGATAAGCACTATCCGATAAGCATAGATATTCTTTTGTAATCTTACGCAGTCTGTGCAATCTTCAATTTTACGGCAATCAGTACAGATTATTCAGGACATTTAATTAGTCTGACGCTTAACCTTATTCGGTCTCAAAGCGCAGCTGCTTGGTCTTGCGTCGCATTAATTCAGCCGGCCGTTGCATAATCCTGGCGCCTCATTCGGGAACGTTAAGTGATTCTGTAGCGACTCGTAAGTCAGATTTCACATCTCGCTCTTACGCATTACGCGTCGTGCGAAAGAGTGGGATGAGAAATCTGGCTTATGAGTCGCTACAGAATCACTTAGCGTTCCCGAATAGCGGCGCTGGGATTGTTTAAATCCAAGCGACAAATTGAAGAATCAATTAACATTGCCTTTGCGTAAATCTGTTTGTTTTGCTTTAATAAACAAATACGTTTTATAGAAGTAGTCTCGGCTAATAATGCTTGAATGGTTAGTTTATTTCTATTTTCATCTATTTCATACTATAATAGTAGATTGTTGCACCAAGCAGAAAGTGATTCATTATTGCGTCGAGTGTTGGTTTGGAGCCCGAACGCAAGTGAGGGCTCTAAAAACACGAGCGCAATAACAAATCACTTGATGCGAGGTGCATAATCTGCTTTTCTTTCTACTACTGCTAAAAGTTGGTAAATAAACGTAAAAGTACATTTAAACCCAACTAGCGAAGTAAAAAGGATTTTGGCACGTGTTATAACGCATGTTATAACGTTTTTTTCCTAACAGTAAGTTCACAGAAGAGTGGTTGGCTGTCCCGTCCGACTGTGAATGGGCGGATTGGGTAGCTGTTGGTGTAAACTTCTTGATCAAACAACCAAATTAAAAAAAAATACAAAACAGTGCAATAATGAAATTTGTATGCAACTTTATTTGCTCTAGAGCAAATAAGGGCTGCTTTGTGCTGAGTATTTAAGGCCATTATGATGAAATTAAAGCGTAGTAGGAAGAAAATAATATTGATTTAATCGAAACATTACAATAAAGTTGTATCTTTCAGTTAGTGCTTGGAGCATAATGTCGAAGACCTTTATATACGACATTTCCTCCCGCCTGAAAATTCGTAAGTTGATTGTAAATATGATCATGTAAGTAATAAAAAAATCCGCAAGCAGTATGCAGAAGGAAAAGTCAGTTGGTGCATTTAAATAGGCGATAGATTCTCCCGTCTGGCGCCTGCGTTACACCTTTCAGAACGTTTACGGTCTTTCCACCGAGATACAGCCAGCTGACGTTTTTATGTATTCACAACAGCATATAAATTATCATCTAACAAATTCCCAATCGGGAGGAAATAAACAAAAAAGCTACTAGTTTGGGACGTTACCGCTGCTCAACCCACCCACGGAACCGCAGCTGACATTCACGAGGCTTAACGATACAACTGTCTGAATCATTTCTCAGCAAATGTCACCTTTCGAAGCGCTGGTAGATTCAGACATGTAAAAGAGCCCGTGAGGCCTACTTGCAAAATAAATATTTTCATTTCATTTCATTTTCATTTCATTTTCATTTCATTTTCATTTCATTTTCATTTCATTTTCATTTCATTTTCATTTCATTTTCATTTCATTTTCATTTCATTTTCATTTCATTTTCATTTCATTTTCATTTCATTTTCATTTCATTTTCATTTCATTTTCATTTCATTTTCATTTCATTTTCATTTCATTTTCATTTCATTTTCATTTCATTTTCATTTCATTTTCATTTCATTTTCATTTCATTTTCATTTCATTTTCATTTCATTTTCATTTCATTTTCATTTCATTTTCATTTCATTTTCATTTCATTTTCATTTCATTTTCATTTCATTTTCATTTCATTTTCATTTCATTTTCATTTCATTTTCATTTCATTTTCATTTCATTTTCATTTCATTTTCATTTCATTTTCATTTCATTTTCATTTCATTTTCATTTCATTTTCATTTCATTTTCATTTCATTTTCATTTCATTTTCATTTCATTTTCATTTCATTTTCATTTCATTTTCATTTCATTTTCATTTCATTTTCATTTCATTTTCATTTCATTTTCATTTCATTTTCATTTCATTTTCATTTCATTTTCATTTCATTTTCATTTCATTTTCATTTCATTTTCATTTCATTTTCATTTCATTTTCATTTCATTTTCATTTCATTTTCATTTCATTTTCATTTCATTTTCATTTCATTTTCATTTCATTTTCATTTCATTTTCATTTCATTTTCATTTCATTTTCATTTCATTTTCATTTCATTTTCATTTCATTTTCATTTCATTTTCATTTCATTTTCATTTCATTTTCATTTTCATTTCATTTTCATTTCATTTTCATTTCATTTTCATTTCATTTTCATTTCATTTTCATTTCATTTTCATTTCATTTTCATTTCATTTCATTTTACGAGCTATTTGCCGGGAGGGTATTTGGTCATAAAAATCAGTTGCTGGCTCGCGGACTACACCGCTCCGATCACAGCGCTCCGAAACCCCGCGCGCCCCGCAACTTTGACAGCTTTATTTGCTTAGATTGTAGAAGTAAAAAATTAAACGTCAACTAGAGGCCACACGGATTGATTCAAAACACATGCGCATTTGTTTGGCCTGTAAGGTTATGATACTAAATAATATTGGCAATTTAATGTTTATTTGTGACAGCATTATTACCACCAAATTAAGAAGAGTTCCAATCTTCTTAATTTAGTCATACTGTCACTTGTCAAGAAACATGTTTGAAATCGACGTACTAATAAAATACAGCCATCTTGTTTTTTCATTAGGGCGCTGATGTTTGGGGAAACAGCGTAGCGTTACAGTCGTAGGTTCAATTAATTTACAGCTTATCTTTTACTTCTATAATCTAATTTTATTTGCTGGTAAAAGTCAGGCTAAAGCATAATTTCCACCAAACGGCTCGCATCGCATCTCTTCGGAATTTTACAATCTTTGAACGATATTAAGTCATGTACACAGTATTTAAAGGGTATTGGCTGAATTCAGAAACTCCACTTAAGCATTTGGTTAGATATTAAATAGTTAAATGTCCCTCAACTAGTTGTCAACCTATACAGGAACTTCACTGAAACGTCACTTTAATTAAAGATCATGGCCTTTCTGAATTCGGCCATATATGTATTACCTAGCCGCACGTCGCAGCATACTTTCGGCTACGATCGGGTGTCGCGGAAGACGCCCGCGGTCAACCTGCTGTGCGCGGCTAGGTAATATAGACTTTAAATACTGTGTACATGATTTAATATCGTTTAGAAATTGTAGAATCCGTTCCGATCCGATGGAATGCGGGCTGTTTGGTGGAAATTTGGTTAGGATATTTGGTTAGTGCATGTCGCTAACTCAAGAACTCAGAACATGTAGTTGTGAGAATTGAAAAAGGTAGATGTTTTGGACATGTGGAGAGAATGAACGAAAGAAGACTAACGAAGCAGATTTATAAGGCGAGTGTGCATAGGGTTGGAAGGGGAAGACCTAGGCCAAACGTACCAAAACCAGATCGAGGCCGTTCTTAAGAAAGGCCAGGGGGGTTACCACGATATCTTAATGCGATTATCTATAGGCTCTTAACTGAACTGCGTCGCTATTTCATACCATGACATTGCATTTGCATATGTACAATATATGGCGTGGTATGCAAAAGCGACGCAGTTCAATTTAAGATCTAAAAATAATCGTATTTAAAGGTTGTGGTAACCCCAGGTCAAGGGTATCCTAAACCGGCGAGCGTGCATGAAGAACTTAATGAGTGTAGACGAAGCGAAAGGTGTGTGTCGGGATCGTAGCAGGTGGAAATCCGTGGTCTCTGCCTACCCCTTTGGGAAACAGGCGTGATATATGTATGTATATCGCTAAGTTTGCAGATGTGTGCAGCGCCTCTATTCGGGAACGTCTAAGTGATACTGTACCGACTCGCGAGCGAGATTCGCATCCCGCTCTTACGCATTACGTATCGTGCGGAAGAGTGGGATGAGAATCTCGCTCGCGAGTCGCTACAATATCACTTAGACATTCCCGAATAGACGCCCTGGTGGGTTCGTATATCACGGAAAACATGTGTAGAATTCGACATTGTCTAAACGTTGGCCCTGGTTTCCTCAAGATATGTTCTTTCACTAAAATAATTTTGGTTAATATCAAATTGAGTTCCGCACATAAGTATTTTCCGAAACACTAGGCTACCGCTGCAAATCTATATTTTAATAATAACACTTTATAGAGAGCCTCCCTGCTAAGATTGACGATTTTTTATAGATTTCAGTTCGTATTCTGTTGGTTCTTAAGATATAGGTAATTTCCAAAAAATATATATGTGATTCTTGAATTGTTTCCTTAACATTGGTGAGAGGCCGAATATTGATACATTTTTTTTTACACTGCGTAACACAAGGTATAAAATTAATAGGTACATTATTCCAATCTCTCTACATATTTTATAAGAAACAATTATTAATGATTGGCCTTTGTAATATACCAAAAATATTTAAATCTCCACACAAATGATTGCTACGGAAATACTCTACTTATTCTTAAGTTAATGTTTTTTTTTTAAGTTTGTTCCTTGTTTTTACAGTCAAAGAGGCAATGTAATAACTAACTATACGAGTATCATTGCGGTACGGGTGCGTGGGGTCAAAATCAAGGTCATACAGAGCTGTTAGCCTTCATGAAAGGATACAGATTTTTACTATAATAACATCTTGAATTGGAATAATTGGAACCATTTTTATATCCCACCAAATAACAGGTTCCCAATACAGTATAATAACCGGTTACATATATATAAACGTACGTATATTTTCATTCTCTTTTAAGAAGATGGTTCGCAAGTCTTCACATATATTTTTTATCAACGAGGTCCAATAATATTGTAAACATTATATTTATATTATAAATGCGAAAGTAACTGTATGTTTGTTTGTGTCTGTTACGCTTTCACGACTATACCACTGAATTTGGTATGGAGATTGTTTAAACCGTAAGGAAGGACATATGCTCCTTTTTTAACAATTTCAAAATAGTTGTAAATACATACATACATAGCATCACGCCCGAAATCCCTAATAGGTTGGGACGAGCCACAAGACTACTTGTGGCCACGTTCGATTAATTAATCCTAAGATGGTATAATGAACCGTATGGTGACAGGTGATCAGCCCATCGCCCATACAGATAGTCCACCATGTTGGAGAGGACCCGTCCCTTAGTCGACTTTTACGACATGCTAGGATGATAAGCATCTGCACGCATTCTATGCTATTTCTTCACTCCCAGTGCAGCAGAGGAAAAGAGGAAGGAGTTGTAAATAAGTGCTGGAAAATTGATTAACGCAATTTGATGCGGGCCGCGTGCCCGATCGGAGCCTTTTGATGTCTCTAAATGTATCCGCGCGTTTCACGGCTAAATCGTTGAACCGAATTTGATGGCATTTGGTATGTAAATATTTTGAGCCCTGTGGAAGGACATAGGGTACTTTTGTTTAACACGACCAACCCCTAAAAGAGTGAAATGAGGGCTGGTAAATTAATTAACGGAAAGTTCGTGTGTGCCCATGAAAGACAGTAATTTGAGGGAAAGCAATCTAAATTTAAAAGTCAGTGTCATTAAAACTCGTTCTTTTTTAGGGTTCCGTACCTCAAAAGGAAAAAAAACGAAACCCATATAGGATCACCCGTGTGTCTGTCTGTCTGTCTGTCTGTCTGTCTGTCTGTCTGTCTGTCTGTCTGTCACAGCCAATTTGCTCCGAAACTACTGGACCGATTGAGTTGAAATTTGGTATACATATGTAAGTCGGTGACCGCAACACGGACGCTACACGTAAATATATGAATTTTAAACATGAGGGCCACTTTTGGGGGTTAAATTAGAAAATTAAAAAAAAGTTATGCAACCTATATTGTGTGACATATCAAATGAAAGGGCTTTTTGTATGGATCTTAAATATATATTTTTTTGAATTTTTTTAAAGATACATTTCCACGCAGACGAAGTTGCTGAACAGCTAGTCATGATTCTTCAATGTGGGGCCAATTTCATAAAGAATATTTCAATAAGTACCTAATTGATGTCTATTCTGACATGTCTGATGTAATAATTCTACCGATGCTTAGTTTTTATATTGTAATAACATCTCAAGTATTTCAAGATGAATACAAGGATGTATACTAACTAATATTGCTACGTTGAACATCCGTGAATAAAAAAAATTACGCAAGCATGTTGTAGGTCATAGTAAGTAATTAAGCAGAACAAGTCAGCTGTGAAATAAACTGACCTGTTGAAACGAACTGAGGAGCACTTAAGCTTGCTTTTACTCTTAAGTGTGCCGTAATTGAACTGAACACTAACAGGCGACGAGATGCGTTTTTAAAGTTAAAGAATATAGCTGTTTATTTATTTCACAAAAAGCACTCCTTATATCACGACCGATTAAAACACTGAACTACTAATATTTAGCCAGATTCCGAGATAAAGTTGCCCGACCTAACACAAAACAAGAAACACAACAGAAAAACTAATATTTTTTACATAGGCCGTTACATCACGCGCGTTTTAAAATTTCTTCTTTTAATTTTGTCACCGTACACACTTCCCGATCGGTCGACCACACCTGTTAATTGGAATCACTTTAAATGATCATAAACAGTCCTTTCATATCAACAGAAGCGAGCTGGGTAACCTAATTCGTAATCTGATAATTTCATACATAGCCCCTAAAAAACCATTTGTATGGCTCGATTCGACCTCACTGGTATAGGGACTTAGTATTCTATTCTGTCCTATCCTACTTATGTTATAAATGCGAAAGTTTGTTAGTATATCTATCTGTATGTTGCCACTCGACTTCGTAACGGGTGAACGGATTTTAACTGAGGGAATAACTATTACCGAATTCCGCGCGGATAAACTCGATGTAAGTAGTGTACTTTTTAGAGTTCCGTACCCAAAAGGTAAAACGGGACCCTATTACTAAGACTCTCTGCCCGTCTGTCTGTCTGTCCGTCTGTCACCAGGCTGTATCTCATGAACCGTGATAGTTAGACGGTTGAAATTTTCACAAATGATGTATTTCTAATGCCGCTATAACAACAAACACTAAAAAACAGAATAAAATAAATATTTATCCCATACAACAAACGTGTTTTTTTTAGATAATGGTACGGAACCCCTTGTGCGCAATTAGACTCGCACTTGACCGGTTTTTTTTAATACTTGTACTGTATATGCCTTATCTGAAGTTAAAGCAAGGCGCTTACTTACGTAATTTGCTCATAATAAATGAACAGGCATTTATTTTAGTTTAGAGGAAAAAATTACAGAAGTAAATTTGATAGTTTCCTCCAAACTTTAATGCAGTCTCGTCTGATTAATAAACAATTGCGCTGATTACAGGGCTATTGCAATAATTCCACTGGAAATAATATATTAATATTTGCAGTGAAATTATTTCTCTCTTTTCTCGATTTCTTGTGATTATTAAATCACTTAATAATTAATCCTATTAAAAGAAATTATTTAAGTCAATTCAAACTTTCGTGAGACATTATGAATACTTGAAATACACACGGCTTTACTCACAATTTAGTCCGATATGTTTCGAACTCGTATGTCTAAAAAATCTAAATTTAAATAGTCACTCTAAGTAACATGAATTTTCGTTATATTTTAAAGATACATTTGCATGCAGACGCAGTTGCGGGTAAAAGCTAGTAATTGGAAAAGTTCCACTGTATTCTTCTTGACCCTTTATTTCAATAGGTATATAGCACTATATTTTTTGTGACGCAATAGGTATAAGTATGTATGTAATCTCACAGAATATCGGCGTAAAATAATAGCGTGCTATTGCGTTTCGAACGGTGAGTGACGAGATCCGGAGGCCTATTCCCTCATCCCTATTCCATCCCCATTCCACATCCTCCCTAGACTGGCAACGCATTGGCAGCACCTCTGGTGTTGCAGATGTCCATGGACGGCGGTGACCACTTTCCATCAGGTGGGCCGTCAGCTCGTTTGTCAGTCAATTGTCATAAAAAAATAAGTATATTTTTCAGTTCTGGGACTTTAAGGATAATGTCGCGAGTCATAGTTTTATGTTTGATGTACATCAAAACATAAATTAAAACAATATGTTTGTACCTATGTATAAACAACACTCAAACCGCTGGTACCGAAATGAGGGATTTTGACTTACTATTCTAAAAATATACATTATATAAAACATGTTCATTTGGTGTTGGATTTTTAAAACCTTTTAACTTTCCTGTCCAGTTAATTATTTCCAATATTAGCGGTCCACATTTTACAAAAACCAATACGGAACCTACTATACTTACCTACATATATGTTCTGTTAGTGGCCTTGTAAATCCACAAAACATAATAAGTTGCCTTTCAAGCATTCGCTAAAAAGTTTACCAAACAATTACGCTCCATCTGGCTGGAAATATTTATGCGTCAGATTTCAACAAACAACAACCAATTTTCACATTTTAGAATTAATGGAGAATGTACAAAAAACTGAATATACAAACGTTTGTCACAAAATATTTTAATAAAACCTCTTTCATTTTTGTTAATCTTCATTTAGTTTGTAGTCAGACAGACCGATTTGGCACTTACTCCTAGAATAATAAGTGACAAGATCAGAGCCATTTATGGCTCCAAATTATTACAAAGAAAACTTGACTAAAAGCTTTAACACCTACAAAAAAATATAAATTATTACCATTTTTTTTTCGGTCCTAAAATGTCTTTAAGTCTTACAAATAAAGTGACAAGTGAAATTTAAGAAAAATCTGTGTTAACCTTATAGCGGTTGTATGTAAGCAATCCTTGTTTCATAATTCTATGCATTTACTACATTGTGTAGGAAGCTAGTAGCAAATATTTTTATAATTAATGTATATTCGGGCATAATAATGTTTGATGTAATATTTTGTAGTCAATGCTTAGTTTTTATATTGTAATAACATCACAAGGATTTCACAATGAATACAACGTACATACGTTGATATATACGTTGCTACATCCGTCAATAAAAAATTGTACGCAAGCATGTTGTAGGTCAATAAGTATTTTATCAGAACTAGTCAACTGTGAAATAAACTGACCTGTCGATTAGAATAATGCCGCTTTGTTTGGAGTAATTTCAAATAATCATAATAGTAGTTTATGCAACGGTTGCATAATGATAGGCCTTAAAACACTAGTGCGGTTTTCATGAAACGAGCCGACAGGCGAGTTTCATAATAAGATCGCACGAGTGTTTTAAGGCCAAATGATGCAGAGTTCCATACATAACTTTATCTACACACATATTATAAATCCTCCATGATGGGTTCAGAAACAATATTTTCTGGCAACAAGTTATTTGTTGCAATCGTGGCTGCATATTTCCGATATCCGGCGCATTTTCACATCACACACATTCCGAGAAGACTACTATTCATATTTTCAACTAAAATGTAAATTACAAACAACTTTTTCTATTCAATTCATCAACAATTCTACTTTCGTTCAGCAAAACACCAACATAATGGCGCCAATTCGATCCTCTGTCAAGACCTTTTTTTTTTTAAATCATAGACAAACGAATGAAGTCTCTATTCTCATGTCACTCGAGATCAAATGTTGTGCAGTTTATATTAAAAAAGCATACTGAATTGACTTTTCGTATCAATAACTGTTTAATATCTACGGATACTAGAATAGAGACCCACTTGAGTTTTGACAGCTGTTCCAAATTTAATCTCATTTCTTTACTAAAAACGATAAAGAAATAACATTGCAGCGCTGGTTTTTCCTAATTGGTTGTCAAAATGGTGGTCATTTCCTACGGTTTTTGATTAAACAATGGAGGTTTTATGATATGGGTGTAGATAAAATCCTTTTCATGATCGACTGACGTGAGCTGGTTAACCTAATAAGTAATCTGAGCATTTCATACATAGTTAACCCTTTAAAAATTATTTGCATGGCCCGATTCGACCACACTTGTATTATAAGTACTTACTATGCTATCCTGTCATATTCTACTAATATTATAAAAACGAAAAAAATGTGCGTCTGTATGTTTTTACTTGAGTCCGTAACGGACGAACTGATTTTCACGAAACTTTTTATTTAGTTACCTTAGGTCCTGGAAGAGGACATAAAGTTCTTCTGATCCCGGATAATTCGGAAGTTTCCGAGGGAACAACTATAACCTTATTTCATGCGGACGAAGTCGTGGGCAGAAGCTAGTTATATTGTTAATGCAAAAGTGCTCGTTTGTTCTTCTTTCACGTCAGAACGAAGCAACGGCTTCATTATATTTTATTTGCATAGCGATTAGCAAACGCTATTTTTTATCCCGGATAAACACACAGTTCCTGGGGGAATAGCGATAAACAAATTCCAATGCTGGTAGAATTCAGTCAAAGATACATTGAGAACTTACCACATATCCCCAAGAGGATTGAATATGTGAAGAATAGACTAATCTCCACATCTTCCATCTTGTACTTAAAAACCACATACTGATACAGCATGGCTCCTTCACCTGCATAAAGAAACACGTCATACTTAGTTAAAAGCTTTAAATTAATAAGCTGTATGCAACAATAAACAATGACGTACCAAAAATAGGTCCAACAATAACAACGTGTGCCGCTATCACCAAAATAATTTTCGTTCTTGTACTAGATTTGAAAATAATGCATATCGTGTCCCAAACGTTCCTCAGGTGGATGAAATCAATTAACTTCTCATACCATGTGCCTTTAATTTCGATAGGTTTCAAATCATGGATCCTAAAATATGTATACAAGAAACCGAAACAATATAAAGCTGTCGTTATTCCGAAAATTCCATAATAACCAACTGATTCCAATAATATTCCACTGATGGAGGTGCCCGCCGGTGCTCCCAGGGTCACTATAACCGCGGCTATTCCAATTCTAAACGTACGTGACTCCAGAGACGTGGCGTCTGCAAGGTAACTATAGGAACCCATTAGCGCGATCGATATGCCACCAGACAAGGCAGTTGGCAGCGATTCTATCAGACCCGTCACCCAGAGGGGCCATTCGTTGAAGAAATGCGTTGTCAGAAGTAAGCCAAACGCGGATACCAATTCACCGAAAATCGGCAGAAGCATGAGAGCTTTCCGGTTTCCCGTTCGGTCGCTCCACGCTCCAACAAATAATATCAAAATAGCCGGAATGCCGCTTTGTAAAGGAATTTGCCACGTCGTCATATCAGCTACCATTGATTGTATTTGAATAGTTATATTTCCATCCCATTCGTCACATTTCTCTTTAGTGTGGTTAAGGTCGACCCGGCACGCTTTTTCTAAGTTCAACCTCTGTACCGCTATGGTTGATATAGAATTTGGTAAAATGTAGCAAAGCAAAAATGGTTCTATGGTAAAAAAAGCGAATATCGCCCGTATTTTTTCCGTCCATGATGGAGGTTGTACTTTAACTTCACTATTTCTACTCTTTATTTCAGTTTGAGTTAGTTCCACGTCACTTGTCTTCATCTTTGCTGTTTGATTAACATTTAATTTATCACAAAGACAATTTTGTTTGCAACGGTCTGTTTGTTTATAAACACGGATCACTACTGACTATTTTAAAATGGCGCGGAGGCCCTAAGAAACTCGTTCCGCCTCATAATTACGTGTATCATATGGATAGTGTTCATTCGACGAATCCTTGAAGACGATTCTAAGTAATGTCAAAGTTCAATTTTAGATATGTTTTAGTCAATGTTGGGTGTTTTTTCCGTTAGTATGTGTCATGGTTTGGGCATTAGCCATGTGATTCCCTAAAGAGCAAAGCGCTTCACACGTTGACGTAAACTCGCCTAGACCGCATAATATGAAACCAGTTTGTACCATTATAGGATTCGTCGTCGAGTGTTTGCCCGGCAAGTTTCTGAAACCCTTGAGGGACGCATTTAATTTAGACCTAATTGGCTTAGTACGTACAGTCTTAATTAGAAGAGTCACTAGTCGCTGATACAGCGCTGTAGCCGTGAGGTAATCACACCCCAGCATCAACGATTACGATGCTTATGGCCGAATTCAGAAAGGCCACTCAAATTGAGCTTTAATTATAGTGACGTTTCTGTATAGGTTGTCAAGTAGTTAAGGGACATTTAACTATTTAATCTCTATTCAAATGCATAATTGGCGTTTCCATTAGAGATGCAGTAATGTATACCGGGTGAAGACAGATTAAATTTGCTTTTTTAACGCCTAGAATTGCAGAATCTACTCATAAAACTTAGTATGACATATTTTGGTAGGTTGACTGATTGGTTTTATAATTGTGGCGTGAAGCTCGAGGATCGAATTACTCAATTCGATTACCACCATTCAGTGAACAATCTCTGCTAATATTGACTGTTATTACTATTATTTTATAACACTAGTACTATTACTATTGTTTGTCGTGGTAGAGCCAAACAGTAATCCTCACTAGATGTTTACTGTTTGAATGGGCCGGCTCGACCGGGGTAGTACCACACTCTCACAGAATATCGGCGTAAAGTAATAGCTTGCTATTGCGTTTCGTACGGTGAGTGACGAGATCCGGAGGCCTATTCCCTCATCCCCATCCCATCCCCATTCCCCATCCTCCCTAGACTGGCAACGCATTGGCAGCACCTCTGGTGTTGCAGATCTCCATGGGTGGCGGTGACCACTTTCCATCAGGTGGGCCGTCAGCTCGTTTGTCAGTCAATTGACATAAAAAAAAAAACAATAAAAAAGATAACGATTAAGGTTCAATGTAATATTACGTTTTTAACCTAAATGAAGTTGAAGTTATTTCATTTATGCTTTACTTAATAAAAGCTATGATTATATTGCAATGTAGTTTACCGACATATAACGTAATAAACGGATCAACCAGTAACATTTAACAAAAAAACTATAGCCTTTTTAATATCTGTACATTACGTAAATAAATACGGCTCCACAAAAAATAATTGCGCAATGTTTACGTTACTCGCGGCTTGCTTAACTTTTGGCAACGATAGTTGAAATATCTCTGAGGTTATATCCATCCAGTATTAAAAGAAACGTGAAAATATATAAAAACTATTTTATTCGCATTAATTAGGTATAGGTAACAAATTATCTAGCGTAAAAAAATATATAAATTTCGTTATGTCGCAACATACGGTTAGTTAAGTTGCAAAGTAGAGTAAACAAATTTTTATTTTAAGTCCTTCATCTCACTAATATATGAATTAGTTTTTAAACTGTATTTATGCCTTATCTCAATTTAAGAAAGCCGCTAACTGACATAATTTGCTCATAAAAAATGAGCAGGCATTAAGGTTTAGAGGAAAAAATTACACAAGTAAAATTTATATTTTCCTCCAAACTTAAATGCAGTCTCATCTGGTTAAAAGAAATAGCACTGTATATTTAGATATTCTTTGCCTTTCCCTGATTTTTAGTGAAAACTAATTCTATTATAACACAGGCACCTCATTCGGGAACGCTAAGTGATTCTGTAGCGACTCGTAAGCCAGATTTCTCATTCCACTCTTCCGCACGACGCGAAATGCGTAAGAGCGAGATGAGAGATCTGGCTTACGAGTCGCTACAGAATCACTTAGCGTTCCCGAATGAGGCGCCAGGTAAGTTATTTTAATGATTTGATGAAACGATCAATAAGTTATAAACGTGTGTCAATTATTTCTTAGCTAACATTATTATCCATTTTTACTTGACTAACAAGTAGAAATTGTCTTTCACGCGGATATGTAATGTATGCATGCATGCATGTATTTTCATGGTGCCCGCCTAGATGCTTTTGGCATGGTGAATTGTAATGACTGGGGTTCCATGTTAGTCGTCTTTACCCCTCTATTTTCCATACGTATATAATAATAATAATAATAAATCAGGTGAAAATCTGTACACAAATCGATCTAGTCCCAAAGTAAGCTCTAAGGCTTGTGTTATGGGTACTAGACGCCGATATACATACTTATATAGTTAAATAAATACTTACTCGTAAATACATAGGTAATATCCAAGACTCAGGAACAAACATTTGCCCTTACCGGGAATCGAACCCGGGACCGCTGGCTTCGGAAGCAGGGTCACTACCAACTAGGCCATACGTGTCCTGTGTACGTGTCGTATATACAACATGTCCCCGGCTGTTGGACATTCCTTAATACAAAATGCTCAGTGGTGCGTATCTGACCAATGTGCAAATTATGAATACAATCACTCTATTATATACCAAAAAAAAACTTGTTTTACTCTTTATTACGTTGGAGCAACCTGTATTTACACTCATTGACACTGACACAGTGAGTTGCATACAGCCTGTCACTTTATCCTTTTAGGAATTTTCAATGATTGATACAGTATGTTATTATTTGTTTTAGTTTAGTTGGAAATTTAGTTAGAAAATGTAAATTCTTGTTTTTCTGAAAAAAATAAATTCAATCTATTTTTAACACATTTGAGAAGTTCTATTCTCCGTTTAATGTAGAACTGCCAGGGACACATGGTATACCTAGTACGCAAGCAAAATCAAACTTTATCTTTAAAAAAAACTTAAGATGCATTACCTGTTTTTTCCGCTGTAACTTTTTATACTTTTAGTTTGCCTGTAATTTCGGTCTCGTTCTCTTCATACTTTGGCTGAATTATTAGTATATCCAGTATGTGTATTTAATTTACCTTTAAAATGTAATTGTTTATGTATGTACATCTGCATTTATGTATTTATATACATACATTTGTTACTTGTGCTTGTAAATTTAACAAATGTAAATTTTGCACCGCCTGCTAAGTTAAAACTATTTTTGTGCATTCAAAGTCAAAGTCAAAGTCAAACTATCTTTATTCAATTTAGGCTTTTACAAGCTCTTATGAAGGTCAAGGAATAAATCTACCACCGGTTCGGAAAAAATCCTCTACTGAGAAGAGCCGGCAAGAAACTCCGTGAAGTATATTTTTTTCAAATCAGTACACATAATATATAAGTCAACAAAGATGTCTACAGTTTTATACAAATCTAAATATAGACATCACTTTCTCTGTTGTGGTTGCCCTATTATTATAGACCGCCTATTATTTTGTTAATGTGCGCTTTTCTGTTATTTTTGTGGTGTTCAATAAAGAGTATTATCTTTTACTGTAGGTACCTACAGTATACATAGCTTAAGTTTTTTTTTGTATTTTTATTACTTAATTTTTGTGTCGTAATAATATCTAATGATATTAGAATAGCGGTTTCTTCAGTTTTGGAACTTAAAGGTCGCGAGTATCATAGGTACTTGCATACATTTATATACTTATATATAATAAAATAATGAAGTGGATAAAGTCTGAACATTGAAAATAACAACAAAAACTTGCTATGCTATGCAGAATAAGCAACACAATACTTCGCAACGGTTTTTGAATTTCACGTCTGTTTGTCTGATTGTATGTGCGCGATAAACATGAAACTACTAGGTGGATTTCGATACGGTTTTCGATATTATATTAAGGAAAATTTCAGGCAGAACATAGGCTGTAGAAATTTCTGGAAATAATATTGGAAGGGGGTAACTAGTGGTTAACGGTGTTGGTCACTCATAATTTAAGATATTATTATGTAAACATAACTGTAAGTACATCTGTGCTGTGATGTTTTTTTGACCTAAATAAAAAGAGGGGGCTGAACTTAGTATGATAAAACTTAAATCGATGAGTTTATCAACTTTGAACTTATAAGTATTCCTTAAAATAAACATTTAGATATACATCAGTTTAAAAATAGTAGTTTATGCAACGGTTGCATAATGATAGGCCTTAAAACACTAGTGCGGTTTTATGAAACGAGCTTTTAGCGAGTTTCATAATAAGATCGCACGTGTGTTTTAAGGCCAAATTATGCAGAGTTGCATACATAACTTTATCTACACACATATTATAAATCCTCCATGATGGGTTCAGAAACAATATTTTCTGCCAACAAGTTATTTGTTGCAATCGTGGCTGCATATTTCCGATATCCGGCGCATTTTCACATCACACACACCCCGAGAAGACTACTTACTATTCATATTTTCAACTAAAATGTAAATTACAAACAACTTTTTCTATTCAATTCAACAAAATTATACTTTCGTTCAGCAAAACGTCAACATAATAATGGCGGCCGTCCGTCAAGACCATTTTTTTTTTAAATCATAGACAAACGGATGAAGTCTCTATTCTCACGTCACTCGAGATCAAATATTGTGCAGTTTATATTAAAAAAACATACTGAATTGACGTTTCGTATCAATAACTGTTTTAATATCTATGGATACTAGAATAGAGACCCACTTGAGTTTGACAGCTGTTCCAAATTTAATCTCATTTCTTTACTAAAAACGATAAAGAAGTCATGTTATTTCTTCATCGCAGCACTGGTTTTTCCTAATTGGTTGTCAAAATGGTGGTCATTTCCTACGGTTTTTGATTAACCAATGGAGGTTTTATGATATGGGTGTAGATAAACGAAATTACCCCTATAAAGCGGTGGCTTGTGGTGTGGACCTTTGTATGGGAAAAACTGATTCTATTTATGTTTATTCTATTTATGATTCTATTTATTAAACTTGGTATAAAAGTGGTTCGAAACAAACAATTAGGTAGGCCATCGAGAAAAACACGAAATTTCCCCTAAAAGAGATGCCTTGATGTGAAAGTCAAGATATCTTTATTCAATTTATTAGCTGTCTTTTTACATACACATCTGCGCGATTTACGGCTAAATCGCTGCACCGATTATGATGAAATTTGGTATGGAGATAGTTTAAGCCCTGGAGAAGGACAAAGGCTGCTTTAAAAAAAATCAACCAGTTCAAGGTGAAATAGGGGCTGAGCAATTACGTTGCGTTTGGAAATAAAATCCGCCACTTGGCAATAAAATTATCGAATTTTAAAGAAATGTTTCTACATTTAAAAAGTCAGTAGGTAACATAAAAGTTAGTTAAGTATATATTAAATATGCGGGTAAAAGCTAGTAATTGATAAATTTCTGTATTGGGACTTTAAGGTTAATATCGCGAGAGCCATAGTTTTAGATTTTGATGTACATACTCGTACATCAAACCATTGCTGGGTGCCGTTAATCAGATAGTTAACTTCGTTAATCGCTAATCCGTTACTAAAAAAGTTGACTGTCGTTAAAGCGTTACATTTTGGAAGATTTAACGTGTTAACGTTTATCGTTAACTCGTGATAGAAATTGCATTTTATATGTCGTTGAGTTAGTAATTTACTTATAAAAAATGTTCGTATGTGCAATGGAAGTTTAGACAGGACATGAAACATTAGTAAAAATATGGTATTGCATTAGAGTTTGTAATAATGCCTATTATTTAGAGATCAAATTCAAATCAAAAGCTATCTGATATAAGCCGCGCGGTGTCCCTTTGGCAAATAGTAGGTACTTGATTAACGTTTAACGGACTTTAATTGTTTTAACGAAAGTTGATGAGTCCTTTAACAATTTTTAAGTTAACTTAAAAGTTAATCCTTTACTCGAAACGTTAACTTCTTTACTTAACGATTAACGGTTTAACGGTCTTGTGCCCAGCTATGACATCAACACATGAAATATTTCAATATGCCTGAATATAGGTAGGTACATGACATTAATATTGTGAAACCGACAAAATAAACAACACTCAAATCCATCTAGTAAGGTACCAAAATGAGGTATTGAAGACTATTCCAAAAATATACATACATAGGTACCTATACAACGTAAATGTTTTTTTGCTGTTAAATTTCTAAAACCTTCTTTTAACATTGCTGTTTAGTCAACTATTAAAAATATGTTACCATATTTTAACAAAGCCAATACGGAACATACTAAGTATAATATGTTTTGTTATTGGCCTTGTAAATCCACAAAATATGATAAGTCCGTCACTAAATTGCGCCTTTCAAGCATTCGCTAAAAAGTTTACCAAACAATTACGCTACATCTTGCTGGAAGTACTTATGCGTCAGAATACAATAATAACCTCCTCTGCTGCACTGGGAGTGAAGAAATAGCATAGAATGCGTGCAGATGCTTATCATCCTGGCATGTCGTAAAAGTCGACTAAGGGACGGGTCCTCTCCAACATGGTGGACTATCTGTATGGGCGATGGGCTGATCACCTGTCACCATACGGTTCATCATACCATCTTAGGACTAATTAATCGAACGTGGCCACAAGTAGTCTTGTGGCTCTGCCCACCCCATTAGGGATTTCGGGCGTGATGCTATGTATGTATGTATACAATAATGACAACCAATTTTCATAATTTCGAACCCTTACAGAATGTAAAAAGGACTAAATATACAAAAATTTGTCAAGCAATAATAATAAAAGTCGTTCATTTTTGTTAATCTCCATTTCGTTTTGAGGAAAACAGACCGATTTGGCATTTACTACTTTTTTACGCAAATTTACGATGTTATCCCATTTCTATTTTCACAAACACGAAGGCCTAATTGTAATAAACGCTCTATTTATTATATAGGGAGATACTCCCACGCATCATCGAGTATAACGTAGGTACTAAAGTGAAAATTCCATACAAGTTAGGCCATACTTTGCGGCTATAACAATGAAGTCTGGTATGATCATTTCGATCATATTTAAATGTGCCAATATTTCAACAATCATTCTTTATATTCGTTATGTAATCATATGAAGTAAAATAACATATTTCGTGGTCACTTTCAATACTGCATGAAGATAAATCAGGTTGCATAAAGCAGGTCACATGTATGTTTTGAATGTCAACTGAGTCGATGGCGCATTGATACTGAAACTGTGTCAGATATAGTGAGTTCGAGTCCCGCTCGGGGCAAACCATGGATGTATTTTGTATAATGTGAAAATTAGCGCTGCGGGTATCTGACACCTCAGCATTTTGGTGAGCCAGTGACCGATTCACTGCCGCAATGACACACATCCCTCGTTTTCCTGTATTGGTTTGTTGTTTTTAGGGTTCCGTACCTCAAAAGGAAAAAACGAACCCTTATAGGATCACTCGTGTGTCTGTCTGTCTGTCCATCTGTCACAGCCAATTTTCTCCGAAACTACTGGATCGATTGAGTTGAAATTTGGTATACATATGTAAGTCGGTGACCGCAACACGGACGCGTAACGTAAATTAATTAATTTTAAATATACCCCCCAAAAGTGGCCCCACTTTTGGGGGGTAAATTAGAGAATAAATTAAAAAGTTATGCAGACTATATTGTGTTACATATCAAATGAATGGGCTTATTGTTAGAATCTTTGAAAAATAGAAGCTCAAATTTTGAAAAAATAAAATAAAAGAAAATAGTCCTTCACCTATAGATTACAGGAAAACCTATTAGAGGTTTATGGTATTTAAAGTAACATAGGAAAATTCAGATTTTACGCGAGTTTAACTCGCACTTGTTACAACTTAAAAGGAACCTTGAAATAATAATTACATTTTGATCTAATAGACTCTATTCATACACAAAATACTTACCGCTAATGGAATCTAATTCTGATTACGCAATTTTCATCTTGACCGACTTATGAGAAAAAATAGGACGCATATCGTACGTGACACATTATTATTTTGATTGTCAATATTTATTCTGTTTTTACATTGATAAGGGTCATGGGCCACGGCGTTTTCAGCTGTAATTCAGTGTTCACGAGATACCAAGCCAGACAGATGTGATTACAGCCGGCCCAATAATGTTTAGTCGGTATCGTTGCTTATTCATACACGAATGTTACTCACATCGAACCATAATTAGACATTATCCCCGCAAAGCCGCTTACCCGCATAGCCATGCATTCAATTCAGATTTACCGATACGATTCATGTGGTCAAGATTTAATTGAAGTTTGAACACACGAGCGTAGAGCGGCCACGTGATAACATTATAAAGTACAAATTAAACAGTTCCAGCAGCCAGCTGATAGCCAGTAGCGGTGGTAGAGTCGAGCGCAGCGCCCGCGCAACTCAATCCGAAGCCGCACGTGCCGCCGACCGCCCGCTTCGCAACGTAAACGACAACAAACAGTATCGTGCTATCGTTATTTAAATACAATATAATTTAAATCTACGCATTATTTGAATGTTAAAAACAAATGAACCTTAAAGTGAAATTGTTGTCAAGATGACGTTGCGGGTCGAAGTGCCCGGGGATAAGGCTGTGAATGTGGAACCATGCTCGTGCAAACCCTACGACGCCGAAACCAAAGCGGAAAATAAATTGAGCAGAAGACTGAAGGAGTTCTTAAAAAAAACATGGGCTTTCAAATCGAAAGTAACAGTGGAACCTTTTGTTGTCTGCTACATCCTGCCAAGTGTGCTGGCGGGTTTAGCAGTACAGAACCTATGTTTAGAAAAATCATGCCTCGTGAATCTTCAGTACGACGAGAAGACTTGCAGGCATATAATGCAGGGAAGGACTTTAAATTACACACATCAAGAGAAAAAAGTGCAGACGATGGTGGCTGAGATGACTGCGTGGAGCTTTCCTCTGCAGACAGCCCTACCGGGGATCCTGACGCTGTTCCTAGGCGCGTGGAGCGACCGCACCGGGAACCGGAAAGCGTTCATGGTGCTGCCGATCCTTGGAAAACTGATATCAGTCATCGGTATTATACTGAGCACTGTTTTTTTCTTCCAAGTAGGCTTGAACGAAACCGCTCTGCTTGAGGGGCTGCCGCCTGCGCTGGCGGGCGGGCGCGTCGCTATGACAATGGCGGTTTATAGCTACATCTCAGATATCACGAGTGTAAGTGAACGGACATTCCGCCTGGGCATCATCACAGCTATTTTGACGCTCAGCAGGCCCATCGGCCTCGCCCTCAGTGGAATTATGACGAAGCGTTTTGGGTATTATGGTGTGTTTACAGTTTCGTGCGTGTTCTATTTGATCGGGTTTGTTTACATAATACTAAGACTGAAAGAGAAGCCCAAGAAGCAAGTGGAAAGTGATAAGGAACAGACGATTTTGTCGCTGTTTTCGGCAAAGGATTTAGTGGCAACAGTAAATGTGGCGTTTATGCCGCGAGGTGGCTCTCGTCGGTTGCAGATAATACTAATCATGTTTGCATACATGTTCATCGTTGGACCAGTTCTAGGTAAATATGCTTATAATTATTAGATATTTTTGTGTAATGTTACCAGCCGTTGTGGGACGTACTTGCATATTGGGGACAATTCGAAACTGTCGCTTAAATTTAAAACTTTCTTTAACTTAAAATTAGAAACGTCAAACTCGATTCTGTATGGCACCAAGCTGTCAAAATCGAGTTTGACGTCTCTTATTACAATTTTAGGGACTATTAAAAAAAAAATAACAACCGAATTGAGAACCTCCTCCTTTTTTTTGAAGTCGGTTAATAAAAGAAACACACTTTCGAACTGGCCCCATTGGCGATGTAATATTAATCTGGTTGCATACCTATGCGCTGCTATATTCGTTTTATGTACAAGTGTAATTTTATTTCGTATTTTACTGACGATACTCGTGAAGTATAGAATTACAATTCTTTTTGCCAATTCTGTACATGATCTAAAAATTTACTTCTCTTAATTATTTTTGCCATACTAGTTTAATGAGGCTATATTTGAGAGACCAGCCTCGTTCTAATCAGAAATGCAAACTGTTACCAATTTTATAAGCGTATGTTACAGAAAATTTGCTATATTATTTATATTTTCACGGAATTGTGTTATGCAAATTTAATTTAAGTAAACCTTACAATACCCGACATGCAATCAAATTTTGAATCTTATATTCTTCTATTACTAATTACCTCCTTATGGTTTTCATTTACTTAACTCATTGTTACATTATGAAAAAAACCGGCCAAGTGCGAGTTGGACTCGCGCACGATGGGTTTCGTACCACTATCTATAAAAACCGGCAAAAAAATCACATTTGTTGTATGGGAGCCTCCTTAAGTATCTATTTTATTCTGTTTTTTAGTATTTGTTGTTATAGCGGCAACAGAAATACATTACCTGTGAAAATTTCAACTGTCTAACTATCACAGTTCATGTGATACAGCCTGGTGAGAGACGGACAGACAGACGGACGGACAGCGGAGTCTTAGTAATAGGATCCCGTTTTACCATTTGGGTACGGAACCCTAAAAAGGGTTAGGTACTGATCTTAAAAAGGGTATAAGACTTATTTCTATGCTCTCAACTAAATTGAATCGTTATGTAGAGTTAACGTCAAAAATAGGTGGCGGACGCGGTCACGAAATATCAAACATATGGTGGTGTATGCAAGTGTTCACTTACGAAACGCACGTGCGCGCCAAGACAAGTCAGCGCGCCCGCCACCGCACCCGCGCCCGCTATTTGTATGTGCGTGAAAGACGCCTAACACATTTTAGTACCATATTGCTTCAAGTTGACGTACTCTTAGATAGATGTATGTTTGTAGGTGTCAACTATATGTACTACTTTA
The DNA here is from genome assembly GCA_947859335.1 of Tortricodes alternella. Classification (NCBI taxonomy): domain Eukaryota; kingdom Metazoa; phylum Arthropoda; class Insecta; order Lepidoptera; family Tortricidae; genus Tortricodes; species Tortricodes alternella. The sequence continues at coordinate 8,823,619 of OX401984.1, read as the reverse complement.
GAGTAAATAATATTCTAAGCCGAGTAGCAAACAAGAAGTGCAAACTATACTATTATTAAAAGTTACTAAGATATTAAACATATAATTGGGTAGTTGACTATAGTAACAAATGTTAAAAGACCCACGAGCGACACTTGCATTTCGCTCTTAACCTTTAACTGACGACGTGGTTTGAGCGTAAACATCGTGGTGGCGTCTGACAGACGTATATTTCAAAATCAATTTAAAAAAAAGATATGGCCACGCCAGTTTTTTAAAAGCCTTTGCATTAAATAAACAATTACTTAAGGTTATTCAATATGGAATTAAAAATAAAACCAATTCAATCATAATAAAGGCCCGGGCAAACCAAACGCGGTTGCGGCGCGTTTGCAGTGCGAACGCGGGCCCGCGCCGTTGTCGAACGGCGCAGGCGGATTTACCATGCCACACCAAAGTAGCGAGGTCCCGCGCCGCCGCGATGTGGCATGGTAAATCCGCCCGCGCCGTTCGCGCCGCGTTTGGTTTGCCCGGGCCTTAATAATGAACATTTATGTATGAGATCGCCTTTTTTTACTTACTCAATTTTAGGTACTTTCTTCAGGCTCCTTATTCACTATAATTATGCATAAATCAGCTAAAATACATAAAATTTCTTTACTTCATAAGAAAGATAAAAAAGCCAAACATTAAAAATTCTTCTAATTCATAACAAAAAAAACTGACATCACATGTCTTTGGCATATTTTTACTATATACTCGTTATTCACATCCCTCTCATTTGGGAGGTTTTCAAAGATCTCCTCATCTTTCCAAGGCGTAGTGCGTTTTCGAAACCTCGGGGTGCCGGGGATGCAACCATGGAGGTTTTAGGCTTCCTGGACGCTTTTTTTCTATCCAAGCATTCTGCAATATAGAAATTTAACTTAAAAAACGATGTCACGTCTGGGAGACGCTATAGACACTTACACACAAGCACCGAGGTGAGAAATCAAGATTATTTATATTAAAATAATGTCAAAAAATTATTATTTCTTCTAAGTCACGTGACTTAAAACACTAATCACGACGCCTAACATCACAACAATCGGATGTGTTCCCAATCGCGGTCACGCCGCCAGATCGCGCTCGCGCTCGTACCGATTTATCGGGTCGTGCATTCCCTGGTCCTACATTATCGGCTCCCGCTTCTATACATTTATGACACCCTGGGTATTTTTGCTTACTTCTGCCATTTAAATTACGTCACACGCGAGAGCTGGCTTTCGGTGGCAAATTTAAAAACGCAAAATATTTTTAGCCTAAATCCTTGAAAATGAGGATATTTAATTACGAAAAAAATTTTTTCACGTTTAAATGGAGTTAACAGTTGGCCTGAAATATTGTTTGAAAAGCAGTCAAGAACCGAATTCTCTATTCCATAAAAGTGAATTGATAAATAAAGTATACAGGATGGGTCATAAGTTTTTGCACTTTTAGAAACATGATAGAGACTAAACTTCAAATGCTATTTAATTAGGTATTTATTATAAGTAATAAGAATAAAGTAAATTTATAATTAGTTAAAACACTGTCGTTTAAATGAGCCTCGTCTCAAGAGCTCCGTCTTGTTGCTGGCACTCATGCAGCTGACTACGCAATTGTATGTAAAGATGCTGACAGTCATCACTTCAGCTACGTAACCGCCCTGTTTGCTTAATATTCGTTGTTGAACCAGTTTCTTTAAACTTTTCGACCCAAACTTTGATTAAATTGACGCTGGGACACTCACTTAAACGGCGCAATTGTTATTCAAACCTAAAAGGCCATCGCATAGTAATCAAGACTTTTATTTTTGTATCACAATAAACACGTTGCTTTCTTGTGAAACGGTCCATTGTAGTCAAAGATGTACAAAATAGCGTATAATTTTGCGTCATCCTTTGTACTGCACAATTAATAACTTAGAAGAGAATATGTGTTTCTTTTATTAGCAAACACTTATGGCCCACCCTATACATAATAGAATATATCCCATTGTCTGGTTTAATATTAATAGAAATGAATCAACAAGTAACTGTAACTGAAAACATATGTGTAAAATAATGTCCATTGTAAAGTTTGCAACTCTTATTGTTACTGATATCTATTAAAAAACCGTGAAGGAAAACTATAGGTCAAATTACAAAAACTGATACAAACAAATTGTTGTTTATCAGTAACAATAAGAGTTGCAAACTTTACAATGGACATTATTTTACACATATGTTTTCAGTTACAGTTACTTGTTGATTCATTTCTATTAATACTCAATTCAATTCATTTATTTCGAATAACGAAGATTCATAATTACAATAACGCTATCATTAAAAATTAAAATATTACATTAACACACAGAATAAAATCACAAATCACAATATTTACAGATCCCCATACTAATAATTATAATTATAATAAGCACAACAGTTATAATAATTTAAATGAGTTCAATAAAAATAACTAGAAATGACACAATAATAAATTTAAATATAACACATTACAATAATAAAATTTGATAAAACAGCCATGTCACAAATAGTTGAGTTTAAATCACACTACAGAGAATTTGGAATAAAATAAAATGAAATGTCATAGTTGATATTAAAACCTAACTGATATATTTATAATTGGCTACTTGACTATAGTAACAAATATTAATATATTTCTGTGGAACGCTAGCTAAACAAATAAATGCATGTCAAAGAAACAAAAAGATCATTTTGACTGTTACTTTTTTTTCTATTACGAGTAAGGGTCAAAAACTGCCAAAATAAGTGTAAAATAATTATTGCTTTTTAGTTCTGAATTACTAGTTTTTGGCATCCTCATCGAATTTCTGTCATTTTTTAATTCTACGATATTGGCCTAAAAACAGTATTTTCGGAAATAACTGCGAATTTCATATATATTTTGTATACAAAAACCAATGTAAAAAGAGCCCTGACGGCCATATAAAATGTATGACTGTCAGGGTTCTTTTTACATTAAATATTAAATAATAATTGTCATTTATTTCAGAAATTCATCCATAGGTACATTTGATACAATGCAATGAAAAATAAAATTAAAATAAAATTAAAATTATAAAATTAAAATTGAATACAATAAATTAAGAATGTTCAAATTATATTAAAAATTATTAATGAATTATTAAAATTAAACTATAGAATCAGCATTACATATAAAACAGAATAGGTAATAATAAAAACATTAAAATTAAACATTAAAAGTTTCTTACAAACTGAGGCACAGGAGCGTGTAACGCCATTCAGTGCCTCATGAAAGGGCAATCAAGCCTACCGGCCACTACCTGCAGGAGGTTGCTGCCGCTGTCCCGCGCTCTGTGCGCCATGGACGCGGTTCTCTTGTGCATCGTGGCGCGAAAACCGTCAACGCGGGCCTCCGCGAACGTGCCCGAGGCGCTGCAGAACCGTGGCAGCCGCGGCAGCGTCCTGAACGCGTTGTTGTATTGAACGCGGAGAGCGTTGTAAGACTTTTGACTGTAATTATAACTATTGTCCCACAGTAATGGTCACCCAGGCTTTCAGGATGGAACAATCTAATTTACCCGCAATTACCTTCAGTATCCCTGACGCGCTGCAATATCGGGGCAGCCCCAACAGGACCCTGAAGGCGTTGTTGTACTGCACCCGGAGGGAATTGTAGGCTCTCTGAGTGTAGTTGTACCCATAGACTGCTCGTGTAGAATACTTCACAGAACGCCTTGAACAGGGTAATTTTAACTTGTTTTGAGCAACGAGCAAATCTACGCGCCAACATATTAGCCCGCACTGCCAATGCCCTCCGTTCCCTTTCTATGTCTAGGTCATCTTTCAGGTCCTCTGTTATAATAATGATGACTGATTAATGACTGATACGAATAACAAGATATGATGACTGATATATCAACGCACAGCCTAAACCGCTGGTCCAAGAGACATGAACTTTGGAGGGTGTATTCTTTGTGAAGTTTAAGTATCCACTAAGAAAGGGTTTTTCGAAATTCCACCCTTAGGAGGGTGAAATAAGGGGTTGGATCTTCTGTGAAACATCTTATTCTCTGGGTCGATTGACTCGAAAATTTGAACATGTTGGCGGGCGGCTGGGTCGCCATGATAATAGCAATTTTAAAATGCAAAATCTTAATTTTCTTGAAAATGAGGAAATTTTATTAAAAAATATTTTTCTTTCACATTCAAATCGAGTTAACAGTCAGCCTGGAATATTGTTGGAAAAGCAGTCAAGAACCGAATTCTGTATTCCATAAAAGTGTATTGCTAAGTAATGTATACATAATAGAATATTTCCCAGTTTAGTGTTAATGGAAATGAATCAGCAAGTAACTGAAAACAATTGTGTAACATAATGTCCATTGAAAAGTTTGTAATGCTTATTGTTAGTGATATCTGTTTAAAATCCGCGAAATAAAAATATAGACCAATTTAACAAAAACTGATACAAAACAACAATGATGACTGATCAATGACTGATACGAATAACAAAATATGAAGACTGTTTATGTCAACGCACAGCCTAAACCGCTGGTTCTAGAGGAATGAAATTTGGAGGATGTATTCTTCTTGAAATGTAGGTATCCACTAAGAAAGGGTTTTTCGAAATTCCTACCCTAAGAGGGTGAAATGAGGGGTTGGATCTTCTGTGAAACATCTTATTCTCTGGGTCAATTGACTCGAAAAATGGAACACACACACATCAATTAAAATTATGAGACACGTGTATCACAGTTTTTAAAAAATCATCCCCCCAATAGAGTCAAAGAGGGGTTCGAAAATCCTACTTATATTTTCAGAAAAGGAAAGAAAATTTTCCGTTTAAAATTTAGAGGTTTGAAATTTTGTGAAAACATTCCTCGAGTACTCTAGAGGTGCACTAAGGAGGGATTTTTTGGACTTCCATCCATCCAATTGTATGGAAAACACCGCGAGCGAAGCTGTGGCGGGTCCACTAGTTAGGTATAAATATCGGTGGACTCAGATAACAACGATGACGCCATACACAATACCTGGTTGAATTTTTAACACATTGAAGCCTCCCAGTCTCTCAACTCACACATTAAAATTGAGAGTTGGCGCCCCAGTTATGTTGCTGCGTATTGTATACACGCCAAAATTATGCAATGGTACCAGTTTGCGAGAGAAAACATTGCAACAAAAAAAATACTTTAACACCAACTCTAGCTAACTACCCCTTCCAATTCAAAAGAGTGCAGTATCCCTTCAAAGTCTGCTTTGCCTTGACCATAAATAGATCTCAAGGCCACCCTTTTAATTGAACTGCTTTTCACACAGTCAGTTATACGTTGCCTGCTCCAGAGTAAGCTCACGGAGCAGCCTGGTGATTGTAGCACCTGCAGGAAAAAAAAATGTTTACATAAAAACCGGGCAAGTGCCAGTCGGACTCGCGCACGAAGGTTTCCGTACCATTATCTATAATCAAGCACAAAAAACACGTTTTCTGTATGCATGGGAGCCCCCCTTAAATAATTGTTTTATTTTAAGTTAATTATATATTTGTAAATTGAATATATAACTTAATATTATGTGAATATTTCAAGCGTCTACCTGTTGCCGTTATCAATATCGAGCAAAAACGAGCAAAAACATCACATTTGTTGTATAGAAGATATTTGTTGCTACAGCGGCAACAGAAATACATCATCTGTAAATATTTCAACTGTCTAACTATTACGGTTCATGAGATACAGCCTGGTGACAGACGGACAGACGGACAGCGGAGACTTAGTCCTAGGGTCCCGTTTTACCCTTTGGGTACTGAACCCTAAAAATACTGCGGTAGGTATGGTATTTTGTTGTAAACAATATTAATTATTTATTATCCACTTCTTGTCGTCTCCTAATTAGATATTTTCACACATGCTTTGAGTTCTGTTAACATACTATACTCTTATCCCTGGGATTAGTTAAGTTTTACGGAGAACTTCGTCCTTATTGCTTTGCTTAGGATATTGTCAGTTTGTATATTCAATTGAGAGGGAGTGAGAGCGCTTATAAAATCTGTTTCTGAAAAAATAATAGTAGTTTATGCAACGGTTGCATAATGATAGATTGATCATAATAAGATCGCACGTGTGTTTTAAGGCCAAATTATGCAGAGTTGCATACATAACTTTATCTACACACATATTATAAATCCTCCATGATGGGTTCAGAAACAATATTTTCTGGCAACAAGTTATTTGTTGCAATCGTGGCTGTATATTTCCGATATCCGGCGCATTTTCACATCACACGCACTCCGAGAAGACTACTTACTATTCATATTTTCAACTTAAATGTAAATTACAAACAACTTTTTCTATTCAATTCAACAACAATTCTACTTTCGTTCAGCAAAAAACCAACATAATGGCGGCAATTCGATCCTCCGTCAAGACTATTTTTTTTTTAAATCATAGACAAACGAATGATGTATCTATTCTCACGTCACTCGAGATCAAATGTCGTTCCGTTTATATTAAAAAAACATACTGAATTGATGTTTCGTATCAATAACTGTTTAATATCTATGGATACTAGAATAGAGACCCACTTGAGTTTTGACAGCTGTTCCAAATTTAATCTCATTTCGATACTAAAATCGATACTGTGATAACATTGCAGCACTGGTTTTACCTAATTGGTTGTCACAATGGTGGTCATTTCCTACGGTTTTTGATTACACTATGGAGGTTTTATGATATGGGTGTAGATAAATGTCATTTGTATCCTGTAAGCCACGCGGGCGAAGCTAGTCATACTCAATGACGACTAACGTTGAAGTTTTGAAGCTAAATTAATTAACTCAAGCATCAGTTGATTTTAGCGAAACCTGTGGAGCCTACTAATCTCAACGTCAAATCGCTAAGCCAACCCTATTTCAGGCAAATTAGACGCTTTACTCTAGCGATGACAACTGAGGGTAAACATTTCACCCTCGGGCTAGCTTTAGACGTGAGCAGTGTTAGAGGCACGTGTTTTAAAAAGCGTATTCACAAGTAAAATGTTATCCTAAGAACAATATTATAAAAAACCGGCCAAGTGCGAGTCGGACTCGCGCACGAAGGGCTTCGTATCATTATGTATAAAAACGGCAAAAAAATCACGTTTGTTGTATGGGAGCCCCCTTAAATATTTTTGGTATTCTGGTTTTTTAGTATTTTTTGTTATAGCGGCAACAGAAATACATCATCCGTGAAAATTTAAACTGTCTAACTATCACGGGTCATGAGATACAGCCTGGTGACGGACGGACAGACGGGCAGACGGACAGACAGACAGACGGACAGATGGACGGACGGACAGACGGACAGATGGACAGATGGACAGACGGGCAGACGGACAGAAAGACAGACGGGCAGACGGCCAGCGGAGTCTTAGTAATAGGTATCGTTTTTACCTTTTGGGTACGGAACCCTAAAAGAAAATCAATTATAAGAAAACGTTACGCAAAATTAATAGATATTTATTAATAAACGCGACCGTTTTCTTAAAGGGTTTCCTGTTAACATTTGGGCGATAGAGTTGATTCAATTTTGATTACAATCATAGAACGGGCAATTTGGTGTTTTTATTAATCACACGCAGTTTTTAAACACAATTCGCGTCACGTCAAAACAGGAGCATACTTTATGTTATGGATATATATGTATGTTAGGGTGAAAGACCAAATACGCTTATTCAGTGAAATAAACGATCACAAGGCGTTGGTTGTTGTTTCTTTACACCATTGTTTTTAAACCCAAACTTTGAGGTCGCAAACCCTTACTCAGCAGATGGTCGCGGTCACAAGTTAGGTTTTTAAATACCTCGTCATTGAAACCACTGACATAGTGTTTACTTATTAATAAAGTTATAGGGGGAAGCCAGATTGTTTTTACTTGGGAACGGGTCGCGTTATCAAAAAGATTGAAAAACACTGCTTTACAGCATCCACAACCCGAAATACGTGTTCTGAAAACGGACACAATCTGTTGTGACTAAGGTCTGTTCGCCGACAGTTGAAAAATATTATGATATCGTTTCGAAATAGCGACGGTCGCTTAACTATCGCAAACTGTATGACGGGCGTCGCTTACTGCGCGCACTGAGTTTCATGGTACGAGGGACGCAGATGTTGTCACTGCGGTTTCGCGCCGGGCGGACGGCGGTGAAAGAAATATATTTGTTTTGTTCATATATCTACACAATCGCCATTTTGTAAATTAATGTGTTATATATCCGCGTCAAATGTCATATAAATTCAATAATCCAAAAATTCCAAAGAACCGGAAAGGAAAAAAAATATCTATGACACATGTTTAAAACGCGTTGAGTATGGATATGACGTGTGTCTTGTGTCTTGGGTGTTCTGTTCGCGTGTTGCTTTCTTTTTATACAGTTAGGCTATTCAATAATAATATTTTATGAAAAAAAAAAACATTATCTTTAATTTTTTATTATCATCGGTAAAAATAATTAGCGGGCCGCTATTTGTAATGAGTTAAGAAGCCCTGACTTTTTACTTTTTTTATCAACTCTCGCCGAACAGACCTTAGGTAAACTCAAAACTCTCAAAAATCGCATAGTGGTCAGAATAACATGACAGCCACTACACTGCAACTCGGACGTCACACTTAAACGCGGCTGGTCAACTTGCGCGCATGACGATGGCGCGCGCGGCACGATCGCCAACTTTCTGTGTCGCTCGCACGATTTGATGCAGCAGACGCAGTTTGATGATGACACGCTGATTCCCCCGAACGAACCCACAACTGGCGCGCGTGCGTTGCGTAGCGCGTCACGCGGATGCCCGAGATCTGCGCCTTTATTTGGGTACGTCTAAGTGATATTGTAGTGGCTCGCGAGTGAGATTCTCATCCCGCTCTTCCACACGATGCGTAATGCGTAAGAGCGGGATGCGGATCTCGCTCGCAAGTCACTACGATATCACTTAGACGTTCCCGAATAGATGCCCATTGTCCAAGCGCGGTCCGCCACTCGCTCGTCCGAGCTCGGCTTCGCTTGAGCTTAGCGCGGTGTAATAATGTGTGACATCTGTTGCAACTTCTAATAGAAGGCAACAGATGGCGTTATGCTGCGCTACTGCCACGCCCGCAATGTGACCAGGCCTTAACAGTTTTCACCAACATGTCTGACAATATTAAATATAATATATATCCACGACTAAAACTATAATGTTATGTATATCTGCCTAAATTAATTTTATTTATTTGTTTTTAAATGTCTATCTAACTCGTGTGAACACTTATGAGACGTAAACAGTAAGCTGATAAATTCATCAGAACTTAGGCCTTATTAAGCCTTTGTCTAGTATTCGAGTGTTGATATGTTTACTATTCATACTAAAAGATTCATTCCGAAACCGAATTCAAAAAAACCGAAGGACGAGGTTCTCAATGCGCCGCGTATATTTGTTTTTTTTTTTTTTTAATATATTACTAGCTGGTGCCCGCGACTTCGTCTGCGAAGAATAATAATTTAAGTAACCTATGTACTTTTAAACCTTCCCTAGACCTCCACGAACATTTCAAGACTAAGATAAAATAAATCCGTTCAGCCGTTCTCGAGTTTTAGTGAGACTAACGAACAGCAATCCATTTTTATATATATAGATGTTCTCCGATTACTCGAAAGTACCATAGCATATATGAACCAGAGCGATATACTTAGATGATTATTTTTTTAACGATGTGGTACATACCTCCTAATTAGTCCCGTTATGGCCGAAGTCGAGATCAGATGAGGAGATCCATAAGGAATCGATTAGGACTCCTCAAATATTATTGGCATGCATTGTAGTAATTTGGTATTTCCTGTAATATCTCAAGCAGTTAGGTTGCAAAAGTATTATTTAGTAAGTGGGACTGATGATGAAGACCAGTGATGAGCACCAGAAATCCTCAATGATAAGTATTTCACGGGCGGTAATTAAATTTATTTCGTAAACTGTAAATACGATGGTGAAGAATCAGGGGAACTCCTAAAGGATTAAACTCCTTGAAGGTCGGATAGCTACATTTTGTAAAGGATGATAAGCACTTGGAGTAGGTGTAGTCAAATCACATATGATACCAAATTACTAAAAAGTTAAAAATGAATAACAAAAAATACAAACTCAAAAACCCTTTGCCTTCGTTAGTCAATTACCTAGAAACGTCAGATAGGTACAGGTGTAAGCATCAACGTTGGGTTATCATTTCGAGAAAAACATTTTTTGCAGTGCTAGAGGTATATTGGAAACAACTCGCATTATTATCAAATAAATATATAACAATGAATAAACATACAATAATGTAAGCAGTAAATATTTGTGATATTTGTTAACCCTTGACGCCAAAAAATCTGGATTCGTCTCATTTGATTTATGTCCGTCTAAAAATTTTAATAAATAAAATATACAAAAATGCCACATGAAAGAATGTGTCATATAAAAAAGCGTGTTAAAATATGATATGACAAGATAACAAGTAAGGGGTCAGTGTTGCAAAAGATACCGATTTGTCGGTAGATCTACAGATTTCATTATCTGTCTACCGATATTCCGATTTTAGGATGTCGTCTCCCGATTTAATTCATAGCTGATCATTCAACATGAATTTGCTCCTCTCCTGTGGCAATTACTGACTAAAAATATAAAAAATTTACGTACGAGATGATATAAACATAATTTCAATTTTATCGAGGTACCTTATTGAGGTTAATTATAATTCGCGTGTTGGTTCAGAATTTTTTGAAAGTAGCAAGTGAGACAGGTAAAGATGATGGCATTCCTCAATATTATATGTGTCGTTTTTTTGGCTAACGTAAGTTCATATTACAAATTTAATAACTGATAAAATACATAAAACAGTAAAATGATCAATTTATTTAAAAAAACCCGCTTTTTAGGGTTCCCTCACTCATCACTCGTGTGTCTGTCTGTCTGTCTGTCTGTCTATCTGTCCGTCTGTCACAGCCAATTTGCTCCGAAACTACTGGACCGATTGAGTTGAAATTTGGTATTCATATGTAAGTTGGTGACCGCAACACGGACGCGTGACGTAAATATATGAATTTTAAACATAGGTGCCACTTTTTGGGGGTAAATTAGAAAATTAAAAAAAAAGTTATGCCACCTATATCGTGTGACATATCAAATGAAATTGTGAGGATCTTAAATATATTTTCTTTTGAATTTTAAGTAAAATAGTTTATAAGTTATTCAGGAAAATGACCATTCCCCCCCTTATTTCCGAAACTACTGGGGCTAAAATTTTGAAAAAAATACAGAAAATAGATCTTTGCCTATAGATTACAGGAAAACCTATAAGAAGTCTATGGTATTTAAGCTAACCTAGTAAATTTCAGATAATCATGTACGGAACGGAACCCTCTCCACGCGAGTTTAACTCGCACTTGTCCGGTTTTTTATTTAAAAATACCACCGATTATTCCAAAGTCACCTTTGCAACACTGTAAGGGGTTAATTTAAATTGTCATAGAGTAATTGCAGTTGAATTATTATTATTTATAATCAAATTAAAACTTTCATGAGACATTATTAACACTAGAACTAAACACGGCTTTACTCACTAATTATTATCAGAAATATTATATTGTCAAATTATTATAATTCGTGAGTAAAGCCGTGTTCATTTCTAGTCTTATTATGTTTCGAATATGTTGTATGATTGCAGCACCGAGCTGACAATAGGTACATATATTAGTATGTTTTGTCCCGAGATGCGTTAACATAATGTACCTGTACACGTGGAAATAATATATTTGATGATAAAGCGTTTGTGAGTGATATAAAAAGTAATAAATGATTGCATCTGAGGTCGCGGGCAAGACGTGTTTTATCGAATGTTCATAAATTGTGGGGTTTCTCAATTCCTCTTTATCGCGCGTGACACAGACTCAGACGATATGAAAATATTCTTATCTATTTTAATTTTAAAAGGTAGAATTATAGATTCCGTCACTTTAGATTTTAACATGAATTAAAAAAAAAAATGTTTTTGATTAAGTGACAAAAACTGAAAAGCGTTACCCTCCTTTTTGCTTCGCTGCGGTAGGATAAACGCTATCTACCTACATTATAGTAGGTATTAAGTATTTAAAAGTAATCTTAATTTAAACTTCATTGCACCATATTAAAAAAAACTTGGGAATGGAAATGGTTGACTGTTTGCCTTGTGAAATTGAATTTCTTTGTTTACTATAAAAACTACATAGACTATACATATCAGAAACCCTTTTTTTAACTTGCTATTCTCCAGTTTGGAATTTTAATAACAAAAATATATAAATTAATTCAAGTACATGGAAGATTATAAAAAGTTGGCTATAACGACTTTCGGCTGAATTACCGCTTCCGGTCTGACGCCTCTAGGTGCGCCGACAGCTGACGAATTCCCCGCTCGCAAACCTCTCGCGCACAGCACGCGCGCTACACACGTGTATTTATTGCAACTGTATGCGCCGCGCGACGCGCGCACGCTGCGCGCGGGCGGTTCGCGAACAGCGCGCGAGCGGGCGCATGCGCGGTACGTTCGTCAGATGTGGACGCACGTCAATTACGAGTCGCCTCAATTAAGGGTTTATTACACCTTCCTAAATTTAGTCTCTTACGCGAGGGACGCCGCAATACGTAGATACGTATGGAAATATCTCAATCACATTCCAACGTATTGCGGCGTCCCTCTCGTAAGTGACTTTTAAGAAAGGTGTAATAAGCCCATTACGAGTATGTCATCAATGTAATAGTCAAATTTCGTATCTCGAAATCAATCTGTGACAAAGTGAACCTAACCGCGAGCATGTTAATTATTGAATTACCAGTATCCGTTTAAACCACGAGCTTTTTCTGAAAAAGTGAGTATAAGTATATAAAATATCAACCAATAAAAGTAACCAATCGAATTATGCTTTGCTTGGGTATAAATACTATGAGATATTGATTTTGATAAAACTTACGAGGCTAATAATACGTCCTTCGACACCCATTCTTTGAATTTTGCAATTTAAGGCCCATTTGGACCAAAATCGTAAGCATATTTAACTCGTTAAATTTTAAATCGTTATTTTTATGTATCTGCGCTGCGCAATTACCTCAAAAACTTCTGCATCGATTTTAATGCTTCTTTCGAAATTTGTTTACGTAAACGATGAGATTTTTGCGCATCTTAGTATTATAACCGTTGTATTAACGTTGCGCATGACATGTTAGCAAAGAAAATATCGAAAGTGAGGAAAAAAACTCAGTAGCATGCAAATTCGTTACTATATTAAAGCTGAATTTCCACACAGACGAAGTCATGGGTTAAAGCTAGTATATTATACATATAAGTGTAGGACGTCTGCTGGCTAGGAAGAGGAACGGCTAGCATCGCCAGTAGCATGGCGGAGAGTGCGCTCTAAATATCGTCATTGTCGTAAATTAGGATAGGTCTATGTCCAGCAGTGAATTGAGATATATTAAAATTACAATACGTAAATATATATTTTTAATCAATATATCATGCTCACTTTGCCTCAAGCAGTTCAGTAACTAGGATACACTGAGAATTTGTACTGTACCGACATACGTAATTCTGGATGCCACGTACGTAATTCTGGAGAAAAACGTACCTAACGTAAGTAAAGACTCGGCTACATAAATAATGTTGCGGGCTACATAGATAATGTTGCGGACTACAAACGCCTGTATCTGTATATGTTTTTACATTACCACGTAACAATCATGTTTACATTACCAATAACATTATTTCGGATGCTTCGATATTATTTGGACTTGGCTGCGAATACATTACGATAATGCAGGTATAGCATCAAAAAAAATCTCAGTGTAGGTACGGGTACATTGGCACTTGAATTTTGAGTCTGTCTTTAATTAACTAATGAATGAATCATTAATGTGTTCCATTTTTAAACTTGCCATACAAAATCTTCACTAAGGAACATGTTAAGCGTTCATTACCTGACTCCGCGTAGCGCCTAAGTGGTGTTCCGTGTTTTTCCATTTTTTTTTTGCCACACTGTACCCAATTGCCGCAGAATCAATTTAAGTTATGTAAAACTTTTAACGTTACATATAAGCAATACTGTGGGTTTAAGCTTGTTAATATAGTGTTATAATGGCCGTATTAGATTACTTTTTGACACCCATCCTTTATCGGGTGGGAATATAGGCCGTAAACAGAGCAAACATAATAAGTGGGTGTTATTTTGTCTGGACGGTTCAGCTCAATAGGATCAGACATAGAAAAATCTTATTAAAAAAAAACCCGGCCAAGTGTGAGTCGGACTCGCGCACGAAGGGTTCCGTACCATTATGTATGAATGGTTCACGGTTCATGCATAAGGTTTATGTTCATGTTTTTTTTTAAATATTTGAATTGATTGAATGAAAGGTAAATTACGGTTTACGATTTATGACGTATTAAAAAAAACTACTTACTAAGATCTCGTTCAAACCAATTTTCAGTGGCAGTTTACATCATATTTTTTTTTCTTTTTATCATTCTCTTATTTTAGAAGTTCCAGGGGGGGACACACATTTTACCACTTTGGAAGTCTCTCTCGCGCAAACTATTCAGTTTAGATTTTTTTTTATTAGAAACCTCAATATCATTTTTGAAGACCTATCCACGTATGGGTTTGATGAAAAAATAAATTTGAGTTTCACTTCTACGTATAGGGAACCCCCAAAAATTATTGTTTTTATTTTTCTATTTTTGCGTGAAAATCTTAATGCAGTTCACCGAATACATCTCTTTACCAAGTTTCAACAGCATAGTTCTTATAGTTTCGGAAAAAAGTGGCTGTGACATACGGATGGACAGACAGACAGATATGACGAATCCATAAGGGTTCCGTTTTTTGCCATTTGGCCACGAAACCCTAAAAATACCCTCTGCTTTCTAACTTAACAATTTTTCTCCCGGCTTAAGTATATAGTTATGGATAAGATAATCAAATAAATAACGCATGTTCTTAGTAATTTCTTAAGTTTTCATTTGTAACAAATTACATCATTACATTACAATTACTTACATAAAGTAGTATTTAAATATAAGTACGTACTTATAGTCATTACGGCACTTTTGTTGACAATTCAGACACTTCAATATACGACGACTAATATTTGGGTCCGTTTTAATAAAGCTGAATGATGAATTCGAGACGTAAAGGTTTCTTTGAGAATCGCGAATGATATTTCATTTCATTTCATTCATGAAATTGGAGAGTGTATCTAGATAGATACAGAAGCATACCAATTCCGCTGCGTAGTTTTGTATTCGGAGTTCATTATACTATATTTTGATAACAATTTGGCACAAGCAATCTAATAACAAACACAAATAAAAAGACCGCTGAGGCCCGTACGAGGAATAAACAGATATATAAGAATACATTATAATAAAATATTTACTTAATTATAGCAGCTATAACCAACATTTTTAGGTCAGATTCGAGATAAAGTCAGCCAAGACCATATTTTTTTTTTAATTTTAGGCCCGCTCACATGCGGGCGCGTCACAACCACAACGCACGCGGTCTATATCGCTCACACCAAAGGAATAACATAAAGCGTCGCCCACACTTAAGCGTATTGTATAAGTGCGAGCGGGATAGATCGCACTGCGTCACGCCGCGCCCTTAATGTAACCGGGGCTTTATTTTTGTCGAGTCTCATACTGACAAAAACGAGTTTTCTATGCAGCAGATTCTTTACATACATATTATCACGCCCGAAATCCCTATTGGGGTGGGCAGAGCCACAAGAGTACCTGTGGCCACGTTCGATTAATTAGTCCTAAGATGGTATTGTTATTTTGATGGCAGATTCTTTGCGCGTAAGAATCGCGTCTGAACCCCACCATAATTGCCACTAGGTATGACTACTTCGCACGCTTAAAAATAAAAGGATATAAGTCCAAATGAAATTAACTTTTGTTTTAAACTTTACTCAACCGCGTTAGAATTGAATTTGGAATGGATTTGTATTTCACATTATTTCTTTTTTAATTTTAAACGAGCGTTATGTTGGTTAACTTTTGCAAATGGCGTCTTGATTTCAGTGGGTTACTTTTATAGGTGCGCTAAAAGTTTAATCTCAGGAGCCTTAAGCCTGACTTATCCACAATTTAAGTTCAACATCTTTGTAAGAAACCCTCCGTGTTTTGTAATGAGGTGACTTACATGATAAAAATATGTTTAGTCAATATAGCCTTTGCAAATAAGCTAAAAAAGATAAAGACATATTTCATGCTATTGCTAATTATTGGCATTTCCAGATTTTTAGTTTTTGTAATAATTTGTAAATAGATGACGCGATCTATTTACAAATTATTACAAAAACAAAAAATCTGGAAATGCCAGATAATTAATAATAGCATCAGCAAAATCGATTTTATGGTACCTATTAGTTAGCTTCTGTCCGCGACTTCGACCGCGTGGAATAGGCTAGTTTCCTGAAATATTCTAATTAGTCCGTCATTTACATTATAAAAAAATATTGAACACATATTTCTTTTTTTGTGAATTAAACAAAAAATTACGAAGATAGCGCGTTGAAGTTCCGCGTGCCGTCACGCCTTTGCGCACTTTTTACCATTTAGTGACGTCATGAGCCCCCCACACCCTAACTTTTATGCGCCTTATCTTTGTCAATTTTGTTTGATTTGATAAATTAAAAAATATGTGTTCGATATTTTTTGATAATCTAACTGACGGACTAATTAGAATAATTACTTTTTTACCCAGGAAACATCCCTATTCGGTTATAAGTAGTTATTCTTCGGCACAGATTACATAATACTCCCTCGGGTACTTTTTACATGTTCCTGGATAAAAAGTATCCTATGTTCTTTTCTAAGAGGGTAATTATATAGTAAGATTCATGAAAATCCGTTACGGAGCTAAGTGGTAACAAACATACACACAAACAAACAAATTTTTGCATTTACATTAGTAGTATAATATTACTATGAATCCCGTAATTACGACATAAAATTTTATTCTACACCTTTAACTATGTAAACATAGTTTCATAATATTAGTGGATTATATATCGTAGTATTTAGCATAGAAAAAAAAGCCTAATTATTTATGTTTTCCCCAATAGCTTTCGGTGCCAGACCTCTACGATCAATCGCGGTTAGCCTAGTTGGTAGTGCCCCTGCCTCCAAAGCTAGCGGTCCCGGGTTCGATCCCCGGTAAGGGCAAATATTAGTGTGATGAGCACGAATGTTTGTTCTTAAG
The DNA here is from genome assembly GCA_947859335.1 of Tortricodes alternella. Taxonomy (NCBI): domain Eukaryota; kingdom Metazoa; phylum Arthropoda; class Insecta; order Lepidoptera; family Tortricidae; genus Tortricodes; species Tortricodes alternella. The sequence goes on along the minus strand of OX401984.1, from coordinate 8,806,355 downwards.
TCTTGGATGCTTCCTATGTATTTAAGTATTTATTTATCTATATAAGTATGTATATCGTCGTCTAGTACCCATAACACAAGCCTTTAGAGCTTACTTTGGGACTAGATCGATTTGTGTAAAGATTTTCCCCTGATTTATTTATTTATAATCCAAATACGTTATCTAATACAATATAAAATTAAGTAGCTTTTGCCCGCAACTCCGTCCGCGTACAATCCGTTTATACACCTCGGGAACCCGAGGTCCCTCTAAGAAGTCGTCGGCAATATCAAGGGTCTGCTAGGCTTCATAAAATCCTACCTTAAGTCCTTCCCCAGATATATTAAGGATGTATACTCAATATATCGATTTGTATATTTTTCGCTGAAATTGAATAGTATGGTAGTATTAGTCGTTTCGCATAAGTGTAATAAAAAATAAAACCACTTCACCGTTCTTTTAAAGGAGATAAATGTTTAAGATTAAATGTGTTATGTAGGGGAGACCGGGGACAATTGAACCGCGGGGCAAGTGCTCCACAGGCGATTTCTCAGAAACCAAATAAGTTATCAATGTGCGTGTACCTTCAGCACACTCTTATAAAACGCGGCAAGTAACTGACAGTCAGCCGCGGGCGCAGACCAGCGCGGATGCGTACTAGAGGGCAACGAAGTTTTAGGACGCTCACGGTAAATATTACGCCCGTATTATATGGTCATTTTTATGCAAAATAACAGTGTATTTGGATTGTTTTGTGTTTTGTTGATTTCTTTTGACTTTTAGGCCTACGTTGTTATAAAAGTGGTGGTCGCAACGCTGCCTAAATCCGAGTAAATAATTATTTTTGGTAAAAGGTCTGTCGAGACGATTGGTCCACTAATCGTGGGGTCAATTGAACCGGTTCAATCGCCCCGGTGGTTCAACTGACCCTTATACTCGTAATTTTGTAATTCGCAATGCATCGTGAAAAATATCGCATGAAGAGAATTTAACTTATTATTATTATTATTTTATTTGTAATGAAAAACTTACTTTAATTTGCTAACTTGAAAGGGGCTTTAGTCCAGCAAACGAACGATTTTGAAAAATAGGCATTAGGCTGTTTTTTATATTCTTATTGTTCCTAAATAATTACTTAAAACTGTATGCATGCATACTTATATCTATTTTTTAAACTCGCCATTTGTAATTTGCTAATTACTGTCTGAAATGGAGAGTTAATGACACGCCATCCTTTCAGGATCATAGAAAGGTGACTGTTTCCTGATAAATTGTTTAATCAAAGTAATAATATATTAATTTATAAAACATTTTAATGAGTGTTCAGAAATGGTTAAGATACATGATTGTTCGGTACCTGGTCTAGTAGTACAGTGTAATTGACGGATTTTTTTTATCTTATTAACAGTACTTAAAAGTTTCTCTAGTAAATAATTATAATACTGTTTCTTGCAAATGCCTCGTAATCGAAAAAAAAGAGCGACTGGATATGAAAAAACTCCCTAATCTATGGTTCTGCAACTCAATGGTTTAGGTTTACGTTATTTATTTCTCAAAATAGAATCAACTTATAAATTGCGCTTGTCAAGATACAAGAACTTAGTTTGAGATCGTCAGCAATAAATTAGAAATACAGTACAAATTAAAATTAAAATTATTAACAGGTGAATTAGTAAAACTATGATTAGAATAGATGACATTATTTTTCATTCCATAAAATATCTACCAATATAATTATGTGTCATGCCATGAATATGATAAAATGCCATTAAATAAAATAATAACAGAGTAAAATTTAAAATTAATTAACGAATTACAATTTAGTGTCAATAAATTCCTTAACCGAGTAAAATGCATTATTCATCAAAAGGTTTTTCAATCGACGAGTAAATGATTCTTCTTGTTTCATTTTTTAAATCGGCGGGTAGGTGTTCGTAAAAAGTGGGACCGATGACGCGTGGATTTTTATTTGCAAGTGCCAATGTAAAACTGATTGTCAATTAAAGTCTTATAAAAAAATAAAAGTTGTTCTTTTCCATAATTATAATTTTAATACATACCTCTTAGCGTTGTGACTGGGGCAATTGAACCACTGGGACAAATGAACCAAGCTCGTTTTCATATAAAGTTATTACTTCTAATAACATTACAATTTCTAATAAAAATAACTTAAATTGTATTTTATTCTATGTACAATTTTAAATAACAACGTTTGCTTGTTTTAAAATAAGAATATAATCGGGCGTTAAAAAGTTAAAGGCAAACTTTTTATTCGATCCTTTTTGATACTTGTTTCAAGAATATTGTAGTTTTTATCATTAATGCAGGTAAACTGAACTATAACCTTTTTTATGTGTAAATATGTAGTTGTAAAATAGACTTCAAGTACTAGTTAGGTGACGTTAAACATTTGAGTCAACTGACCCCGTAACGGGGTCAATTGAACCACTTTCCCCCGGCGTGTTTGATTGACTATATCTCGTTACTTTCTTAATAATAAGGAATGTTGCACATTGCATTTCCTAGCTGATTAAATTCTCTATGCAACGGTATATGACACTAATGCGTTACGCTTTTAGTTAAGGCGCAAATAGCTGTCAAACAAAAAATGGACCGATTGTCCCCGGTCTACCCTACTGTGCCCTTGTTATTTGTACCGGAAGTTGATTAAATTACAAGAAAAAGCGAAAAATGTTTCTGTCCTTGTACTTTTATAATCAGAAAATGTATTTTCTATAACTTTGTACTCTCCTCGATTTTCTGATGACAAAAAAAATGTCGTTACCGTTGTTCCCACGGAAATATTCTTGACTGAATTTCCATGTGTCCGGACCGTTTCAAATACTCCATATTGATTGGTTATGACTCGAGTAGTCAAATCTGGTTTTGATTTTATTTCACATACTAAATAATTATTAATAATCACACAATTTGTATATTTTAAATCATTATTCGTACAAAATTACTCATTGCTGTTATTTGGTGCAAATGAAACGAAACTTGAAAAATAAAATTTATCTACTACGGATTTGACGTGGTACACATCCTTAAGAGGGCGCCAACCGTCCAGTGGCGCCCTCATCACTGTTATTGTGTTTTCTATTAAAGCAAAGTATTTTATTAAAATTGAAGCCGTATAAGTTGTTACGCAACTTAATACACAACGTATATGCTATGTAATATAGCTTTGCAAAGTATAACCATCATCCAATCAATTTAATAGAAAATAGTGGCCGCTTTTTTCTGTTAAATTGATTAGATGATGGTGATGAGGGCGCCACTGGACGGTCGGCGCCCTCTTAAGTATCTCACTATTTTGGATAAAATCTTTAATTGATTATTTTGGTACAGGTGAGGCGCAGATGACTTATTGGTTCACCCGCTACAAGTTCAAGTTCACGGAGGTTGATTACAGCCTCTTCCTCACATACTCTGTGCTCGTTGGGAGCGTTGGTAAGTTCTGAATCCATTGTTATTTATGACAACAGGCTCGTAGGAAGACCTTGAGTTCGTGGGGTCCGACTTTCGAGTTCTACGAGTAGTTTGGGAAGTTTTATATTTTTATATATTACTAGCTCTGCCCGCGACTTCGTCCGCATAGAATAATGTCTTTGTGTAGCATTTTTGTATTTCACGAAGAACATTATTTAAATAAAGAAAAAATCCCGTAAGCAACTCGAATTGTAATCAGTGAATAATAGTGCAGTGAATAATAGTGAATTGCGTGACTCACGTGACCCCCCCCCCCTCTTTCGTACTCGCGTTAACTTCAGTTTCTCATTTTGTAATGACTCCGTAATTGTTACATCAGAATAGCTCTTATATTTGGTCTCTTGTCGCAAACCTATAAAACATTCACATAAACCTTACTTATTTCCATACAAACTTTCATGCCCAATTCCCTATTCTTGTTATTTTACACCCTTGAGGGTAAAACTTTTAGAAACTTTGAATGTCACATTTATTTATATCGAATCAAGAACCTAAAAAAGAAGTTTCAAGCTTCTAGCTCTAAAAATGACGATACTTCCATACAACTTGTCATCCCCCCTTTCAACCCTTACAACCCTTTTTTCGCATTAAAAAGTAGCCTATGTCCTTTCTCAGGCTCTAGACTATCTGTGTACCAAATTTCATTTAAAGCGGTTCATTCGTTGTGGTATGAAAGCGCGACAGACAGACAGACACTTCGCATTTATAATATTTAACTTCAAACTAGTTTATAATTGCAGATCATGTATGTAGTAACCTAGCTACAAGTCAACCACGTTTAAAAATATTATACCTCGTTTTTACCTGAGATATTGTTTAAAACAAAGAATAAAAATACCTTCCCAGCAGCATAATATTTGTCGAATAAACTTATTGTACATCCGTTAGAATGTTTGCACAACGATAACATTTCTCATTATTAAAATATCTCTGCAGTTTGTACTGATAAATCTTGAATAAATCAAACGGAACGATTACTCATGGAAACTTAAACATTGCGTAAATTTTGGGAAAATTTTTATCGGATTATAAATGAGACAGCGTGTGAATTGCCAGTCCGCTGAATACGGACGGTTTCGTCCGTTGAATTCGTAGTAAGTAGCTACTTTGAATTAGGATTCGCATTTTAAATTAAACTCAAATGAATGCTAAGGGTATTTTAAATACGATAAATAGATCAGAGGCGAAGCGTGAGGGTAAACCGGTGCATAATTTCTTAACTCAAACATTATTATTATTATTAATTACTTCTTGTATTAACATAATAATTGCATATTACATATTTTTTTTATGTAAATGCATAATTTAATGAGTAATAATATAATGTTTAGAACGAGAAATGATACACCGGCTTACCCTCACGCTTCGCCTCTGAAATAGATGAAGCCTTCATAACGTATCTGTTCTCTTGGTGTAAGTTTAAGTTGGCTTGGCGTATAGCCCATACAGAATGAAAGACTGGAGAAGTGTAGCAGACACATTGATTATTAGTTTGTGACCAAAGATCCCAAAAGAAGGATATGCCTATCAGTACAATTTCGTGTAACAAGTCTCATAGAAGGTTGTCAAATGCCAGCGCCGTGGTTTAACCACGCACCCTATTGCTGTTTTAGTACATATGACATACACACTAAAGTCTAGTATTGCTTGATTCACACGCTTTCATATTATTGTCGGCGGTGGCTTCGGTGCTGCGCTCTCAGGTTGTGGAATTGTACTAGATACAGTGTTACTTAAACGGGTGTCCATGACCGTTGTTGCCGTGCGACTGAACGTGCGATGGTGTCATATTCGCGATATGACACCTCAAAAGTAAGCATCGCGAGAATAGCTTTGAGCCGTTCCTTACTATTTATTTCACTGTTTGTGTTTCACTGGTTATAAATTACAAATTCCCTTCGTGTACCTATTAGAATCATAAAATTCAGCAACTCCCTAGACCCAGAATGCCATTAACAAAAGCCTCCCTTCCCCAGGTTCATTCCTGACAATATACCTGTTCAGCAGGCGATGGGAAGTAGAGGACAGCGTGATCGGCGTCATCGCGTGTCTGAGCAGGATAGCTGCGAGTGTCGTGTACGCGATGGCCCCATCCCGAACCGTCTACTTCTTGGGACCTCTGCTGGACATGTTCAGCTCTGCTGGCGCCACTTCGCTTAGGAGTATTGCTACGAAGTTGGTGCAACCGGAGGAAGTTGGTAAGAATCTACTTTTATTAATTTACTTCTTACTCCACGTCCTGTTTTATTGTTTTCCTCGTCATATTCATTATTAAGACAATAAGACAATTTTAGGTATATAATATGTATGGTATTGCTATTCCAATAAGAGCACAAACCAGCATGCCCTGTATATTAAGATAAGCAATCAAAAGCAGTGACCTAGTAATCGGATTCGAGTCTCTCGAGTTCGTGCACCTCTGAGTTTTGCAGACCTTATGTGCGAAATTTATTGTAATTTTTATCATAAAACAAAACAATTTTCTTAACTGCGCAAATAAAAATCTAAATAAGTTAACAAAGAAGTTCGGTATCGATGTGTTTAACGTTAAAATATAGATTTAGAAGTACTTTAAGTGAGTAAACCTGAAGGCTGGAGGGAAGGGGTGAGCCCCTAATCCTTATCCTTAACTTGACTCAGTTGTTTTTTCGTTATTAAACATACAAACACTAGTTTTTACCGCTAACTAGTGTAATAATTACTTGCTAATCCTTTTGTTTGTGCACATATGCCAGACAACGTAGTGCGGTTTAAGTGGTTAATGCTACTAATGTTATAATCGTTAAGAACATGTGTTTCTGATATTACCTACTTTAAGCTACTTATTATGTTTATAACAGCGTTAGTTCTCCAAAACAAACGAATAACTATATACATAAATAATCTTTTCGGCGTAGGAAAACAACAAACAAAACCAGTTTAAGCGTTCGGGTGTGAAGATGTTTTTCACCGCGCATTCAATACAGAATGAGGGAACGTAGGACTAGGAAAATGCGTTAATGACGATATACATAATTTGAGTCCCACAGTTGGTAGACATATTCACTACGATTTGGACATCGGCGTTAAGCGTTTGAATGCTATCAGTTTAATCATTGCATTAACCGGCTCAATAAAAGGAAGCGGTACTTTCATAAACCACAATCAAATGGTGGTAAACAGGCGTAAGGCGGCCCGCCTGATAGTAACTGGTAACTGTTAGCCTATTGACGCCTGCAATATCAAAAGTATCAAATGCACGTTGCCGACACTTTAAGAACCTATTGACTCCCTTCTTGCAGAACTGCGTTCTGTAATCCCCTGGGAAAATCTCGGCAAGGAGCTCATTCCACATCCGGAGCGTTCGTGGGAGGAAACCCTGAAATCACATTTACTTTCTCATGTACTTAGAACCATAAATTCAGCAGGCTTCACGTCAAATACCCACTCAGTGACGAACAGGCCGAGAAATACAAAGCAAATTCCATCAAGATACGAATTACACTGTCGCTATTTAGCAGCAATTACTTCTAGCAAGGTGAACTACGCAATCGCATGAAAAATATGTCTAAATATTTATCATAAAGTAAACTTTAAAACATCACACCATACGTAGGTAATACCTACCGACTGTCATCAAACATGTTCATTGCCTTTGCAGATACAATTTCCCAGAATGGTTATTATCTTTATTGGCAAAACATTGAACAATTGCTCGACTACTACTGGTTGTTGCGTAGTGGAAGTAATTAATTTGGGCATTTCATCGTCGTAACGTCTGTGCAGTTCGTGAAATATTCACAAATCGAATGACATCTTGCATTCACTTTTGGCGAAACAAGATTCAAGCTGCAATCCAGTTTATAAAAAGGACGTTTAGTAAAATGACTAAACGTCATTGCCTTAGATCATTATGTTTTTTTTTTCATGAATGCATGAATCCACATGTATGAAGAGTTTGAACAGTTTACGTACGTAAACATACGTTTAGTATAGTATCATGCAATTATTATAAGAATAACAAGCAAAGAATATCGCAGAAATCATATATTATGAGTAAAATCACATTTAAAAGCATAACGATGATGATTTTAAATAAATAAAACGTTAGTAATTGACATTAATTCAGCGTTAACTGGCTTTATTACGAGGACTGTGAAGCAACGGCAAAAATAAACCTTTTCATACAAAAGGCGATAACGATTTCCACCCCTTAAATGCTAACCGATTTTGACCTATTTTGATAGGTTGCCAGTCAGAACAAAATCTAGGTCTATACGCAATTATTTGGTCCATGGTAATTAAATAATAATACATACATACATACTTATATCACGCCTGTTTCCCAATATACGGGTATGCGACCCCGGCTCCCCGAGCTATCTCTGACTCTATCCGTTCCATCCGAGTCAGTGGTATCCTATTATAACATATCCTACCCAGCTCCCAATCATCCTATCCCACCCTCTCCCTCTCCTGTCCCCTCCGCCAATCTATGGTCTGCCGTGCCTATAGATGCGTGGCTAAGGGCGAGCCTAGTCGTGAGCGTGTCATCTTGCCCTGGGATGGGCGCACCCAGAAAAGGCCAGCCTTATCTCGGCATGCGGGGTCTGCCGGGATTGACAAATTAAATTCCCTTGCTACTCGTGGGACCGCAATGGATGGTATTAAAAAAAAACCGGACAAGTGCGAGTTAAACTCGCGTGGAGAGGGTTCCGTTCTGTACATGATTAACTGAAATTTACTACGTTACTTTAAATACCATAGACTTCTTATAGGTTTTCCTGTAATTTATAGGTAAAGAACAATTTTCTGTATTTTTTTCAAAATTTTAGCCCCAGTAGTTTCGGAAATAAGTGGGGGGGGAATGGTCCACTTTCGCCTATTTTCCTAAATAACTTCTAAACTATTTTACTTAAAATTCAAAAGAAAATATATTTAAGATCCATACAATAAGCCCTTTCATTTGATATGTCACACGATATAGGATGCAGAACTTTTTTTTTAATTTTCCAATTTATCCCCCAAAAGTGGCCCCTATGTTTAAAATTCATATATTTACGTCACGCGTCCGTGTTGCGGTCACCGACTTACATATGTATACCAAATTTCAATTCAATCCATCTAGTAGTTTCGGAGCAAATTAGCTGTGACAGACGGACAGACAGACAGACAGACAGACAGACACACGAGTGATCCTATAAGGGTTTCGTTTTTTCCTTTTGAGGAACGGAACCCTAAAAATACTAAGTACAATTGACAAAGTAAGTATATTTACAGCTTGAGCGTCTGACAAAAAATGCCATACTGACTCATTGTCACCATTTTACAAGAAGCTGTCAACAAGCAAAACCTGTCGTTGTTCTGTAGCTACGTGTTTGACATTCACATACGTGGTTTTGGCATTTTATTTGCGATATAGTAAATCACTTAGCAGTCCCGAATACCGGCCCTGGGCCTCTATTCGGGACTGCTAAGTGATTCACTATATTATTATCGTCACTTAAATTACAAAACCGCGTATGTGTCGTTGTTTTGTACGTGTTTGACATAGATTCGCGGTTTTACCATTTAAATCACGATATAGTAAATCACTTAACAGTCCCGAATAGAGGCCCTGCACTCCGAATGACAAGAGTAAACGACTATTTGTACGACAAATCAATTCAACACAATAAATCTTATATTCTTTATTTAACAATAAATAATCTTTATATTTATTTTGTCTATTAACCCACTACATTTCATATTATATGCTTAATTATGTTCTAACTTAGTAATAAAATAATACAAAAAGATTTGTAAAATATAAACACCCGTGCAAAATGATTTATTATTTTTGAAAAGCGCTATCATATATTTATGTCATTTTTTCAGGGCATCTATTCGCCATTGGCTGAGCGCTATAGTATATATTATATCGCTATGTTTTGTCTTTATCTTACTTTGCGAAGTTTTCAGTGGAAAGAAAGTGACAAAACTACCACATTTCTTTACCATAGTAAAGATCGATTTCACTTAGACCAATGCCGAATATAGGGCCAGTGTAACCTTGCCTTCTAAGATTACTAGTTAGTATCTAGGTGACAGCCTTTATTTGTTCACGTCACTTCTACGATGCATCGCTTATCGTTATCTATGACAGCGTATGTTGTATTTTGTATGCGCATGAGATAAGGTTGTCATTGGCTACCGTCATGTTTATTTTGCTTTTTCTATCGCCCCGATACATGTTGTGATTATATCAATCAAAAATATAATTTTTCAGGCCTTTGAAACTGGTGCTCCATACTTCTCAGATTAATACATAATACCTACGGGTGTTTATGCTACAAAGATCGGGTGCATTTTTCAGAGTCGTGGAAATCCGATTCGTTACTACGAATTACGAAGAGTTCATACAGATTATAAGGGCAACTAAAAGGTTGAAGCTAGTATGGGAAGAGTAACTTTCCCTAAGCCCTTGAAGTTATGCATTTAAACCCTTTGTCTGCTATATAAATGTTTGTCTCCTATGCGTTCCTATACCATTCACCCAATTACGATGAAACTTTGGTGAGGTATTGCGCGCGCCCGGAATGTTTATGACCCAAAATATAAAACCACAATGGGGATGCAAGGCATGCAGGTCACCGCTAGTTTTTTTTGCTGTGTGTAGGTATTTCCCAGAAGAGGTTTTGTTATGAAATAGAATTCTAATGTGTTGTATTTTTTCAGGTAAAACAAGCTCTCTAATCAGTATATCGGAAGCTCTGGTGCCGGTCATCTACTCGCCGATGTATAGCAAGCTGTACCTCAGCACCCTGACTACCTTCCCTGGCGCATTCTACCTCATCAGTGCCGCGCTCGCTGTTCCGGCTATTGCTTTATTGATGTCAGTACTTTTATAATACCTACCAATTTATTTTATTTGGCTCCAGGGCAAAAGGCACCTCTTTCCGCGTCTTTGTTGCATTCAACTGAACGCGGTTCCTCAAGGTTTTGGAGTCAAAGTCAAAATATCTTTATTCGTTTTAGGCTTTTATAAGCTCTTATAACCATACCTCATAATAATACGATTGCGCATTGCTCGTGTCTTCATCCGCGTAAATTTCGCCGCTAACCGCTATTCCCTCGAGAACTCTGCTTCGCTGTGCAATTAGTTCACGTCAATATGTTGTTGCTCCGTTTTGAAAGAGGAAGAAACACACAAATACACACATACACATACAACATATCAACACACACTTAGAAATTTATACCTAACATTAGGAAGGACAATTTTATTGAGGAATAAGTAGGTAGTGCAATTAAAAAATTATGGGTATAACGTGTGCCTTACCTATATACTAATGACAAGTATTAATTTTATGGACAATTTTCAAATAAATCGAATGCAAAAGTTATATCTGTCCTACTTTATCCACGTGCCATTAAAGTTAGGCCCGCTGCATGACGATATAATAAAATAAATAAAAATTATTCATAGCTGTTTCCAACCAGAAAATACAGATATAATTTTTCACGCTAGGTCTGGTACTAGGTAATAAGTGTAAAATAGGTACTTAAATTTACGGCATTAAATAGTAATTAATAGTCTCATGTGGAATTCTTTTTATGGCCGGGCTATATTTACGTTCAGTTAATAATTTATTTGAAGAATAATGCACTACTCGACTTACTTCTCGAATACGTTTAGCTAATAAAATTATACTTAACAATAAAAAAAATACTTACCGTGAATTTATTTTAAATATAATAATGCATTACATACATTTATTGTTTTGGCATTAAAATGGACTTAAGGAAAAACTCAAGTCGGTCCTTTTTTCTTTCAAACCTTGTCATTTTAAATTTCTCATCTACATTTCTTTGTCTACATACAGTCTCATAAAACTTGTTATTAATTTGTTTGCTTGTGATAATATGTCCAATACTGCTCAGAATTGGAGTCTAGGAAACTATTTTAAAAAAAGCTAGATTATCGCTACGACGTTTAGGAGTCACTGAACGTTGCATAAAACAGTTGTAATAACGCGGTATTTTGACATCGGGCAAAAAGTAGCCTTGCGGTCAACTCGGTCGCCCTTACAGAGACAATTTGAGCGATTTCTATCAGTTCAAACCTTGAACCGCCATTTTCTATTTCTGTGTATGTACCTTATGGCCTTTGCCTTCGTTTGTTGGCCCTACGATGCAAGAATATTGCGAATTTATTAACATTTTTTGCAACAGTTTAGAAATTTTTCATAGGCGTAGTTATCGACCGTGAAATAGTGTGTGTTGCAAAATACGATACTGTTACGTTTTGCCATCGGAAAAGTATGGCGTTTGATTGGCAGTGTTGAAATATTTATTTGTTTCTTCATACTATAAATTGTTTCATGGATAACGCAAAGACTAGGAAATTCACGGATAACGGAACTTCGTAATATTACTTACATATAAATTATGTAATTTCATTACAGCCACTGACAGATTTTATTTTTAAACACATAAGTAAATTAAGAATTTTACAGAGTTTTTTTAATTTCAGAGTGCTGCACAGTCTTCGCAAAGACGACGGGAGCGCAGAAGCCAAACCCAAGGAGCGCGAAGTGACTCGATTTTAAATTGTATTTATTGTTACGTATTACTAAAGTTACCTATATTAATATAAAAAATCTCAATAAAGTAAGATTCATAATACCTAATGGAATTAATAATTTAAAATGCGGGTTCCTGTGCATTTCCATAGATCCATACAACGGCCCTAACATGCAAGACACAAGGATTAAACCGTCTTATCTCTAAGTGCGTCTCTTTCGTACCGACGAAAGAGAGTCATAGAGATAAACGGGTTTAACTTATCTTTGTGTCTTAGATGTTAGGGCCGCTGGGTACACAAAGGGGTTTTTTGATTAAAAGAGAAGAAGAATGAAGAAGGCTCATTAATATAATCATCAAATATTTTAGGATTTCAACAAAATTTCTCGAAAAGTCGGTTTTCAGGCATTCTGCAACAATGCATATATGTTGGCATAAGCACACACCTAGTTCATTAGAGGGTAAGCAGAGGCCACACATTGTTTCAGCATACATCCCTTCCGACGAAGCTGCGAGTCTACTCTACCCTCTTATCTCTCACGAAAGAGATAGTAATAGAGATAAACGGATTTAACTTATCTTTGGGTCTTGCATGTTAGGGCCGCTGGAGCACGAAATCTGAAACTTGGGGTGTCCCGTCTCTTTCTCACGAATGTGTCACGTCTGACACGTAAGAGGGATAGCAGTGGCCCTGCACCGGAACAAAAGACGGAGACTAAAGTAAATGAACACCTCAACGCCTCTTGTAGTGGTAGAGCCAAACAGTAGATGATTACTGTTCGAATGGGCCGGCTCGACCGGGGTAATACCACACTCTCATAGAATATCGGCGTTAAGTAATAGCTTGCTACTGCGTTTCGTACGGTGAGTGACGAGATAGCCTATACCCTCATCCCCATCCTATCCCCATTCCCCATCCTCCCTAGACTGGCAAACGCATTGGCAGCACCTCTGCAGATGTCCATAAGCGGCGGTGACCACTTTCCATCGGGTGGGCTGTCAGCCGGTTTGTCAGCCTACTCCTTTCTCTAAGGGCCGGCAACGCATCCGTGATTCCCCTGGTGTTGCGGGTGTCCATGGGCGGCGTGAATCGAGTCCGCAACTGTGACGGAAACGAAACGGAACATCCGAGCGTTATCAAAACGCATACGTTTGCGTTTTAACCGTTTTAAGTCTTTGAAGGTTTTGAGCAAACGTGTGGTCAAGACGTGCACAAGTCTCAACCTTCAACCATTTACGTTGTTTCGAGGTAGGTATTCTTAATGAGACTTATGAACAATAATATAGGTAGCTAACCACTTCTGTATAAGCAAGGTTTTAGACAGGTGCGGTTTTGGACTGCATGAGCTGATGGCAATATGAATATGGACAAATTATTTGAGCAGTATGAATGCAGCTATGATAGATTAATAGATTCAGATTTATTTTATTTCTCAAATTTAATTACATTATATTCCATACATGTCAAAATAACGTACTTAGTTCGACGCACTTCAATATTACTAACTTTCGTGGAAAAGTGTGAGGACGTCTCAAACACTATTGAGGGTTCCTCTCTCTAAGCATCACACGTTAATTAGGTCAAAATTTTTGGGTATTGTAAACACTTCTAATTTAGCATAAGTATCAATTTGGCATGTTTAAGAAATCATTTTTCGGTTTGAACCATACTTATCATTAGGATATTCGTTAAATTACAATAATTGATTGGTACTTTAGCACAATTACTTTGATGGCACGTAATTTGACTCCGTTAAAAATTCGTAAGCACATAGATATACCTATTCGTAGGAAAGTCATTTAAAAAAATACCTAATACCTAGCTAAAATAAAAAACGCTAAATCAGTAGATTGTAAAACAAGGGATTACAACGAGCCATTTCACACAAGATATTTAATTTAAGTTATGAATTGAACTTTAATGGGTTTACTCTCGAATTGAACACCTTACATTTTAATCTGTTTTAAGGTCGCAGACGAAACTCGGCTTTTCAGTTTCATCGTCGAAAAAAATTCATTTTAATTTTAAATTTGAATTCTAGTCGCCTGTGTTTTATTACGGATCAAGTTTTCAATTTTGTAGGGTTGAGATGTTTTTTCTAGTGTTCATACAATTTAGTCTGTCTTAATGAATAATAACATAATGGGTCCAAGTGGAAAGTGTGTTCGCTAAACTTGAAATGAGAAACGTCAAACTCGATTTTGACAGCTTACTGTCATACAAAATCAAGTTTGACGTTTCTTATTTCAAGTTTAGGCTCTTTTAAATTTAGCGAAGACACTTTCGAATTGGCCCCAATTTTATAAATGATAAGTGAAAAAGTATAACTAATAAAAGCTACAACCCGACAGACGACGTAAAAGCAAGTTTGCTCTTCTGACATAGCCTAAGCCACCCACACACACACACAGACACACACACACACACACACACACACACACACACACACACACACACACACACACACACACACACACACACACACACATTTGATAGCCCATTTATTAAAATCGGTTCAGGAGTTCAGGAGCTAAAGTGGAACATCCTATTTCTGGTCACATAGGTACATAGATACATACAATGTTAAACTGTTTACCCTTCTTAAGTTTCGCGGAGTCGGGTGAAAAATGGTATTCAAGGACATCGCATATTTGACTTGTTTCTTGAACCAACCTAGTTAGTATTTTTATCACCAAATCGTATCACCAGGTCACATTAAACTAGCTCACAGGCTGACTAAATTGCGACGCCACAAAAGATAATAAATATTTACTAATGTGATAATTATAAAGATTGTCATAGTATCAATAAGAGTTGCCATAACTAAGAAATGAGAAACTGCCTCAAAGGGTGGACTAGTCTCGGATCCTTATAAAACCGAGCCTAAGAGGCTTCGACGATTGGCCCCTTTCTCAAAGTTAGCTCTACCTAACTGGACGATATGGCCCATGGTAGGTATATTTACATAATCGTCAACGACTTCGAGCGTATAGTCTCCGATTTTTACTGGAGTTGGCAGTGCAAATGGTATCCCATCCTACTAGTATTGGGTACAATTTTCTTTCTTTTCTTTATTGTATTAGCTATTTGTAATTTTTTCTATCCTCAAAGCAAAGCTAGAAGAGATCCCAAAAAGAATAAGCTCGCCTTTGAAAATTCCTTATGTCATAGTGCATAATTGTTGTCATTTCATTTATGTGCAATGAAAGTTGTACCTACATGCATACGAGTACATACAGATTATAGTATGTGAACATGTTTGTATGTTTGTTCCTCATTACGCGCAAACTGCTGGACGAATTTGGATGAAATTTGGCAGTCAGATATATTGGAATAAAACATAGGATACTTTTCATCACAGTCGCACGCGAACAAAGCCGCAGGCACAGCTAGTAAGAACACGTGCCTAGATTAAATTACAATTACTTACCTACTGTGGATTATTCTCATAATCAATTTTTAATTCCTACACCAGTCGTTCTATTTAGTCTTAGATCAGAGCATTTTGAACTTAACACCATTAACGAGCAATTTCCCCTTTTAGCAGCCAACTATGTTACAAGTGCTGTTGATCAATTATTAAGTGTTTTAGTACGTACCTCGTAAAAATCTATCTTAATATTTGCTCGTTTTAACAGGGCTAAAGTCAAGAATGGCTTATTCGCTGACCAGCAAACATACTCATGGTACGACCACCAGGGTGTTGATGGACAACAGTAGAGCGCTCAAATTATCCGTCACTCCTCTTTATTTTGGTTTTCTTTAATGCAACGTACCACATTTTGACATTGCAAAGTTCTATGATGTTACCTACCCATAGGCGAGGGTGGATCCAGGCTTTCCGTCCAGGGAGGTCAATCATTCCAAATGTCCAAAATAACAAGAAACCACGACAAACAATATTTTGGAATTTCAAATATGTAGTTTAGGTATAACATCGTTACTTATCATTTTCTAAACTCAAAAATAGGTCTCCTGTTCAACCAACCCAATAGCAATATACCTAGTAGGTACCGGCTGCTCAGTGATAATTGTACCTACATTATTTTCAATTATTCTTATTAAATTACACGGAAGCTTAAAAAATAAACATTATACATTGTCCACGATGCAGATGACCTGTGCCGATTAACATTTCAAGATAAGAGCCAGGTTATAGTTCGTTGCCTCGTGTTTACACTCGCTTTGTGATTACTTAATAATAATATTTACCTAATTAGTATATCATACCTAACAATGTTTGACTTAAATCTTGGTAAAGCACGTGTTTATATCGTGAGTAGGTAGGTACCCTTCACGAGTAGGTATACGTGACAAAGTTTGGGCGTCTATTCAGCAGACTTAACATTGTTCGCACTGCGGCAACTGGGAAAGAAACCCAGCGGCCCTAACATGCATGGCACAAAGATAAATTAGAACCGTTTATCTCTATGACTATCTCTTTCGTCGGCGCTAGTGTGAGAGAGACGCACTTAGAGATAAACGGTTCGAATTTATCTTTGTGCCATGCATGTTAGGGCCGCAGTAGTTCTCAGTGCGTGCGATCTACGGGACGCGGACAACCAGGAATAGCTCCGATGTGCTGTATACAAAGAATAAAGGCAGATTTAGACAGGGTCAGTGACTGACTTCGAATTCGAGACAAGTCAGCGCAAACCCGACAAAAACCAAATGTAAATTGATTTGAAGTCGTACAGCGGTGGGAGGTCAGCGCTGACTTGTATATTCGCATACGGATATTTTGAGGTCAGTCGGTTCGGCGCCGATATTGACTTGTGCACTGGCCTGTCTAAACCTGGCTTCATTACAGAGATCAACTAAAAACAGTACCTACCACCGTGACTCAATTATAGACAACGCATAACGTAAACGGGTGGTCCTAGAGGTTTGAAATTTGGTGGAGACATTCCTCGAGTACCCCAGAGGTGCACTAAGGAGGTATTTTTTAAAATTCTATCCCTAAAGGAGTGAAAAGGGGTGATAAAGTTTGTATGGAAAATACCGCGGGCGAAGCTGTGGCGGTCCAATAGTACTTAATAAGTACTACTAACTTGGACACACAGACCATAATATCCTAGAAACTGCTTAGCCTAACTTTTAATGGCAAATAAAGCTGCCTAACTTGGGAGACTCATGTGGTTTGGTTGGTTTGGTTTTTTAGGGTGCTATGATTGGTGCACAGTGCAAATATTTGTGTGATGAGCATAAATGCGAGTTCCCAAGTCTTGAATTGATTTGGATCAGAATTGATCACTTAGCAACCAATCATAAAAAATATATATATACATATATATATATAAGGAGAGTGTTCGTCTGTACGTCCAGCCTTTTCTCCATGACCACCCACTGCCACCCACTTGTGGTTGCAGTGGTAGAAGGCCGAAGGAAGGTGGTAGTGGCTACGTGTGCACTTGCAAGTAAGGGAGTTTGGTTGCTGTAGGAGGAAGTGGGTGGATGTGGCTGGTAAAAGTTTAAAATAATATATTTGTGTCCTATTTTATTGCATGAGGACATTTCAGATTTTGCTCTAATAGTCTAGAAGGATGTTTAAAATTCCAGAATGGTCAAAAATAATCCAAAAATTTTGAAATGTCGCAGGATAACCATCGTCCAGAATGTTCTCAAGCTTTCTAGAATATTATTTTATGTTCCAGAACGATTTAAAAAAAAATTAAAATTATTTTAATATCGAGAAACTTTCTCCAGAGTATACTAGGCTATACTACAATTTTTAAAAAGAACTATAGGTATGTAAATGAGTGATTGTAGTTGATCTAGAATGTTTGTTACACATCGTTCTCAAAATTCCATAAAAGATAGAAAATCTGATTTTATAACCATTAAGTATGCGGTGTACTTTTTACCCGAGCAACGCCGGGTTTCGCCGATAGTTTATTTATAAAAAAATAAGCCAATCGCATAACGTATTATTGTTATACAAACTCAATTAGTGTCAGTTATAATTACAAAGTTATAATGAGGGCATTATTATGCTTTGTATCAACAAACGGTTATCAACCAAGGAACTATGCTAATGAACTACTAATATCTTTGGAAGGCAAATTCTGAGCGAAATATTTTTTGACCCAATTCTAGGCGTATGCATATTTTAACCTTTTAAACGCCACGGCTAACGGCGAAAAGGCGTGCAATGAGCGCTCGACGACGGCTGTAGTCGACGCAAATGCATGGAAAACGGCATATCGTGGCGTCAGGGGCACGGAAATCTGCTGTCGGCGGCCAAGTGCGAGTCGAATACGGACGCGTGACGTAAATATATGAATTTTAAACATGGGGGCCACTTTTGGGGGGTAAATTAGAAAATTAAAAAAAAAAAAAAGTTATGCAACCTACATTGTGTGACATATCAAATGAAAGGGCTTATTGTGAGGATCTTAACTATATTTTCTTATGAATTTTAAGTAAAATAGTTTAGAAGTTATTTAGGAAAATAGGCGAAAATTGACCATTCCCCCCCCTTCTCTCCGAAACTACTGAGCCTAAAATTTAGAAAAAAAATACAGAAAATAGCTCTTTACCTATAGATTACAGGAAAACCTATAAGAAGTCTATGGTATTTAAAGTAACATAGTAAATTTCAGATAGTCATGTACGGAACGGAACCCTCTCAACGCGAGTTTAAGTCGCTCTTGTCCGGTTTTTAGTATTTGTTGTTATAGCGGCAATAAAAATACATCATCTGTGAAATTTTCAACTGTCTATCACGGTTCATGAGATACAGCATGGTGACAGACGGACGGACGGACAGACGGACAGCGGAGCCTTAGTAATAGGCTCCCGTTTTTACCCTTTGGGTACGGAACCCTAAAAAATAAACTCGGGAAGAAAAATAGCGGCGTGTGCACGAGCCCTAATAAAATTTTGTTTTGAGCTCAACCTAACATGTTCTGTCAGCGTTAAGCATCAAGTCGTGGAAGTTATTACTCTGTTCAACTACGTGACCACGAATTACTGTCAGTTTGTCAGTGACGTTAATTGCGGACATATCGGGCTTAGGTATAGTAAGTACACAGACAAACGACCTCAAGTTTTGATAAACCAATTGTTTGTATAGTAACAATTGGGTAGGTAAAGTTTTTTGATGAGATTTATTTTTGTTTTTATTAGTGAACGTTTAAGGGACCATGACCAAGTATCTAAAAATAATTTATTTTTATTTTATATCGTTTCTTCAGATTTTTTTTAATGACAGCGATGACATTTCATCCCTTTGTTCGGCTGCTTAATTAATTATTTATTTGCCTTAAGCTAAAAAAAGAAAAATGACAGTACCTCTATAAATTAAAATATAACAACTGACATGTAACTTGATGTTATTAATAAATATTGTATTGTATTGTATTATGTATTCTGTGGTTGTGTGTTTGACAACAAAGAGCTGTCAGTCAACTCAACCACAGAATACATAATGGAGGAACTGTCGCTTTCTTTTTCTTTTTTTACCTTAAGGCAAAGAAATAATCATTACTAGATTCTTGGTCCCTGAGGCGTCCACTATCAAAAAAATATTTACTTAATATGCCCCACTTCAAAAAACTTTACCTACCCAATTATGAATACCCACAAATGCAATAATGTAGACAAGTTCTAATGATGCCTGTTTACCTATTTAGGACTGTCAACGTTCAAAAATACGTATCTTATATTGCACGATAGGCGCCGAAAATTTTTAATTACATCTAAGAGTCGACGTTTGATTTCAATTGTACCCATATCGGTATATTTACAATTTTATTAGCTTTAGTCCAGGTAGAATTTGTTTTCCCTTGGAAAATGTGCGCCTATCCGGGATGAAAGTATCCTATGTGTGTCCGCAGACCCTAAGAAATAGATCCTTGCCAAAGTTTATTGAAATCGGTTCAGCGGTTTAGCCGTGACACAACAGACACCGAGACAGGATTTACCTACGTTATATTTGTATGGAGTACTAGCAAGGTTGTCTCGGTGACATCCTCCCTTCTTTTCTCAAGGGCAACCGCTGGGAACAATTATTTTATTTACACTAGAAGTGAAGATAACCAACTATTTCCCATTTGTACCCAGAAATGTTATTTCATACAATATTAATCAATGAATGCCTACAAATGCGAATTATTTTTCAGAAAAAAAAATCTTGTTGCCAGTGGACACAAGGATCAGTAGAACAGATTGGCAATGTGATATTAGTAATTTAGGCGTCTTTCACGTTAACACACGGGCGCGGTCAAGAAATATCAAACATATGGCGTTGTATGAAAGTGTTCACATATGAAACGCACGTGCGCGCCAAGACATGTCAGCGCGCCCGCCACCGCGCCCGCTTCCGCTAGTTGTACGTGAAAGACGCCTTAGAGTGAAATCATGATAGAAATTGCTTTCTATTTGCAATGAATTGTGGCGACACCATTTATCATTTAGTTAAACGATGATCATGACACAACATTCGAGGTAATTTAGACACCTACACTATTTCTTAAAATTGCAGCACTCTGCCATTGCATGACTGATAATAGTATATTGTGCATCTAGGGCCGTAAGAAGGGGATAACGAACGAGAGTCTGTTAGAAGCCCGATGCCGATAGGCGAGGGCTTTTAATGACTCGAGTTTGTTATCCCCTTACTGCCCGTGATACACACAATGTTTTTCATCACATTTGCGAGGAAATTAAATAAACGTTAGACAAAAAAAAAACCCATTGTACACCGTGAATTACCATCAGGTGGGTAGAATAAACTGTACGTCGCGATCAGCCCGGGGCGGCTCCGCCGGTCTGGCGCATCCATAACTGCCCGTGGGAGTTCTAAACCATACAAAATCCATAACTGCCCTTGGGAGTAAGGGACTTTGTATGGTTTCTAACTCCCGTTGACGGCGGCGCGTATAGAAGAGCTAAATCAGCTATAGCTGCTCTCTACGCCTGCGTATAATAAGACCCTTTCCGAGCAAATGTGATGAAAAAATAATTTTCTGTTTCGACGGCCTACAGTTACGGGTGAGTCACTGCTACCCAAGAGACAACGTAAATTGGTGCCAGTTGAAACGCGTTAGAATTCATCAGTATCATAATACTACATAATATGAAGACTCATTTCACTGTATACAGTTTTAATTCTTTTACTTGACTAATGTAAATACTTGTACAAACTATTATAACTATTTACAAGGAGTTAGAACTTAAGTTTGAAGTCTTTTGGCGGTTTCCCAGTGGATTTCGGCGGTTTTCCTTCAATTAATAGCTTAATGTACTTCCCCTGTTGATTTGATGGCAAACTCACACCCAGAGTTTCACAGTTCCGTAAGATCTCTGCACAGCCACGCATGTCTCTATTTCTTACTGTAATAAAGAAAAGAAGTTGTCAACAACAACATTTTGCTATGGAAAGAATGAGTTAGTTGCACAGACTTAACCAAGTAGCAAGGATCATCCCCAGGCAACTTGCTCTCAGGTAGGGCTTGGTTGGCCCTAAATGGCAGTACTACTACATATCGGAGTCAGTCCTCGAGAATGGCCATGCTACACTCTACTGGGACTGGTCTGTCATCACAGACAGTACTATTGGTGCTAATATGCTTGATATTATGCTGGTAGACCGGTCGGTAGACTAATCATCCATGACTCGGGTCAAATCATTAGTTTGTAGACACACAAAGTTTGCCCCTAGCGGGACTTAATCTGGCAACTGGCGACCTCCAGCACATATGGTACTTGCACTACGACTCTGCCATTGATTCAGTCAATATTTATTGCTCAATATTCCATTCGCATTACATTATCTGATCTGGAACAGATGAGTCCATTATGTGTTGAACTCGCTAAGCTATACAGCTAACAGAATCCAGAAACTTATTTACTTACATTTGAAATTAAAAAGTATTTGAAGCACTTTCCCATATTCTACCATCATGCTGTACTTGAGGAGAATCTGCAGCAGTCTCAACACAGCATCTTCATTGTATTCATCTCGCAGGATGCAGATAGAGAAGGCTGTCGCCCTGAAATACATTGCATAAATATTGAGAGATATAGATAAAAAACAGGCCAAGTGCGGGTCGGACTCGCGCACGAAGGGTTTGGTACCATTATCTATAAAAACGACAAAAAAAACAGGTCTGTTGTATAGGAGCCCCCCTTAAATATTTGTTTTATTTTAATTTAATTATTTATTTTTAAAGTGAATATATAACTAAATATTCTGTGAATATTTCAAGTGTCTACCTGTTGCAATTGTCAATATCGAGCAAAACAAACAAAAAAATAAACACGTTTGTTATATGGGGGCCCCCCTTAAATATTTATTTTATTCTGTTTTCACAGCAAATGTTATAGTGGCAATAGAAATACATCATCTGTGAAAATTTCAACTGTCTAATTATCATGGTTCATGAGATACAGCCTGGTGACAGACGGACAGACAGACAGACAGACAGACAGATGGACTGACGGACCCTTTTTACCCTTTGAGTATGGAACCCTAAAAAAACAGAATGAGTATAAAAGGGTAGAACACAGATGGATGTAACATACTTATCATGACAGAGAATTTTCGTGCCACTGATGCCAAAATATGCCTTTTTCCATACATCATCATACATACATCAACTAATGCTATCATTGGCGTCACTGGCACGCTTTTTCGCATTTCGGTGTTACATTCAAAGGGTTAATAAATACTGTTAAGTTTCCCTGAAAATCTATCTATTCATTAGTAAAATGCTACTTACTTATCTCTAATAAGTTCTTGAAGTTCCTCTGAAGATTCTAGAAGTTCTTGAGACAGCATTTGATCAGAGAACCAGGTGCTAGACCAGCACATGTGCCAAAAGCAAACCAATGGGTATTGGTCATCAAACTTGTTACTAAAGTACAATACATATTTTTTAAATATCACTAATGTCGCCTCTGATCTGTTTAACACAGAATCTTGTATTAATTCTTTAAATATCACTCTATACAAACTTCTTAAACCTGTATATTTAGTATATGCATCTTTTAGTATCGAGAGGCCTTTGTCAGAGTTGCCTTTCAAGCATTGGGCTTTTGCTAAATAGTGAAGGAATTCACCATTCCGTTTGTATAAAATTGGATCGACTTTTGAACAATACTCCTGTAAGACCATGACAAAATCCAATCTTCCCATCATGCTATAATTCCGAAACAATTTCTTTAAAGTTGTTATTGAAATAAACTTATGATAATACACGCAATCCTGGATCATTTGATGGATTTGCTTATCTTTATTCTTTGTTAGGAGTTCTTGTAGTGTCGAATCTAGCTTATCTGGGGTCATTTGTGACACATCATTGTTTTCTATTTCTGTAAAATATCTTATGTTGAGCTTAAAATCCTTTACAAGAAAATGGCTGGGTTTCGTCCGACTCCGATGTCTGTGTAACAATTCTGAGGCGAACAAATCAAGAGTATCAACTGTCGTCACGCAGGGTGCAGTAAAAACAGATTTCTGTAAAAACAATTGCACTTTTAAAATGAAGCGAATTTGGTTTAGCGGGTTTTTGGAGATCTGCATGATGAATGTGATTTAGTGTGACTTGGTGATCTTCTTCGTTAAGTCCTGAAAACGTAAACATCTGAATTTATTTTGTTGATGTTGAAATTCCAAACAATAAGCAAATAAGTAGTTACTCAAACTAACCGATCTCGGACATGATCTGATTAAAACGTTTAACTACCCATTATAAAAAAAAGCATAGTTATATAGAGTTATAAGCACCAAACAAGCTAATAAAATATAATAACTATAATAGAATAGAACCGATGGAAAATTTTACTGTGTGAGAAAACCTGACAAAATTATCAAACCAGTGTCAAGCAAGTGTCAGTGCTGGACGACGTTGACACTTGACATTTCCTTGCCATAGACAAAAATTATTATGTTCAAGACAAATTTGAAAACGCTTGAAAAAAATGGTGAGTTTCTTCTACTGGTCAACAGATGGCAGTACACGAGTATTAGCGTTTTAATCTACTTGCTTATAGATGGCACCACAACTGCAATTTACTGCCTGATTTTTAATAATGTATTATTATTTATTAATAGTAATAAATAGTTGAACGAGACGAAAATGTATTGAATTAAATATATAACTGGCTGACGAAACGTTTAGGCGCAAACTTAAGAACCTTTTATTGAATAATCCACTGTACTCAGTTAACGAGTACATGGAACTTAGACTGTAGATTTATTTATTTATTTGACATTGTTTTATTATTATTGTTATCATTATAGTTTCTAATTTATATTTTGAAATGACGATCCTTTACGGAGATCCCTATATTTTTCATTTGTGATTGTGACATTTAATATTAGTCAATTTTGGATTATAATAATTATATATAACTGACGATCTCAATTTAATTTCATATATCTTGACATGTGTACAGTTTATAATGTTATATTATATTGAGAAATAAATAAATCTAATCTAATCTAATCTAATCTAACATTAAAAAGTTAATCTAATTGCACAACGAAATCAATAGTCCTTTTCACAGGGCATCATCAGATGGATTTTTATAGGTACTTAGACCATGATGTGATAAGTTCCCAAGTTAAATGTACCCGTAGGTGCTACACATCAGAGTGCCTAGCACACTAGCTTTATTTTTTTATAAAGCATCTGTCACTTTTTAACTAATAGGCGGGTGCGAAAGGGACGAATGCTTTATGTGCGCGATAAAAATTAGTGTGATACGAGGGCTGCATACAATTTAAAATCCTTAAGAAGGGTCGACAAAACAATAATGCCACACCAATAGGTAGGTACGCGTGTCGTGCTGGCGGGTACAAATGGTTGTAGTTAGGTCCAAGAAAGTGCTCTAAGCGTTGAGTTTATTTAATAGCACCGTATTGTCTAGGACACAAAAAAATGCGATGTCTTATTTATTTAAGAAAACATTGGCATACCTAATTGGCCCAAAACATGTAATTAGACCTACACGACAATTAATAGATCTTAATTACCTACTGTAAGTAAAATGCCTTTGATTGTTGTCATGTCCACCAATACTATAAAAAACGTAGATATTTAGTAAGTATCTACGCTTTTTATAGTACCTACCTACTACCTACTTTGAATACCCATTTCTTGTAAGGGCGCAAAGATAAGTAGGTAGGTATGTTTTACTTACATCTTTTTCACGGGCCATTCCAAAGCGATCGCCGACAAAGACCGGCTGTCGAATTTGTCGAGCGCTGCCAGTCGGCAACGTCCGCCAGCGGGGGTCCGATAGATCATTATTAGTTCGGAACATGCCCACGCGCACGGAAACTGTTTGGGACCTTTTAAGGGCATTTGTGCTTAAACCATTCGGATTCAAGAAAATCCGATACAATCCGAATGAGAAGGCAGTCCAATCGTGAAAAATCGAATGGGTCTTAGTTTAAATGCTACAGCAGCGGCCTAGCATGCCACAAACGGAGATAAGTTAAACCGTCTTATCTCTAAGTGCGTCTCTCTCACACTAATGCCGACGACAGAGATAGTCAGAGAGATATACGGGGTTTAACCATAGTATAAAGAGAAGGGAAGTAGGTTATCTTCATACAAACGCACCGCATCGCCGCACGCACATTAAACAAAATCTCGACCCGTTTCCCCTTACTAAGCGGGTCGAGATTTGTTTAAGTGTGCGTGCGGCGACGCATAGATACTTTGGCGCACACATACAAGCCGCGCGCGGTGCGTTTGTATGAAGATAACTTACTTCCTCCTCTTTATACTATGGTTTAAGTTATCCCCGTGTCTGGCATGCTAGGACCGCAGCACCGATGACAGTTTCGATACATTTGCCCAGCTGTGGAGCTGTGTTGCCATTTTTTGCCTGAAGAATTGCAACTCGTAGTTTCTTGAAACGGGCCACAGATCGGGGCTTTTATTCAACATGCCTAAGGATCGCCATTTACGATTATGGTAGCTCTCATTAAAGTGATAGTAAAGGCGGTCGCATTATAAAAAATGCCGGTCAAGTGCGAGTCTGACTCGCGCGCCGAGGGTCCCGTACTTACCTACCTATGAAAAACAGACAGTACCTTGTAGGTACGGAACGCTAAAAATTAAAATAAATGACTTAACAACAACAATTTACAACCTACCTTTGAAATAAGAAAAAAAAATTACTTTCGCAACGTCCTATTTCCGTGCAACCGTCGAGTTTGATACGACCTTGCAAAGGTTATTCTGTTAAAGTATTTTTTTTTGGGTTTTGTTTTCGGATATTTTCCTTTACTTGTGCTGTAGGACACAAGACCAAATTTCATGATTCTAGGTCAATGGGAAGTACCCTATAGGTTTGATTCCCTTTGAATTCCCTTGAAAGTATCAAAATATGTGGCATAAACCGTACATTTTGTTGACTTAGAAGGTTGGTTATTTTCACAGCTCCAGGCCATTGCAGACATGAGTACTTGATATTGATCTCAACTTGATACCTCCACGCGTTCTTGAGAAAAAAGTCTTGACACACAGACGGACATACAAGTCAAGTCAAAGTCAAAGTCAAACTATCTTTATTCAATTTAGGCTTTTACAAGCTCTTATGAAGGTCAAGGAATGAATCTACCACCGGTTCGGAAAAAAATCCTCTACTGAGAAGAGCCGGCAAGAAACTCCAAAGTGATCCTATAAGGGTTCCTTTTCTCCTTTTGAGGTACGGAACCTTAAAAACCCATATGCGTCGCTTAGGGTATGTCGAATGGAGGCCCAGACGCTGAGATAAGTGTGCGATGAAAGTTTACTCGGGGCCACTTCGCTCGACGTCGACCAAATTGCTGAAACGAACTCGATTTCTATGCGGTCGGATAGCAGCTAGAATACCGTCAGGCGAAGAACTGTCACGGTAGGAATTAAATAGCTTTATTTATAGGAAGGAATTTGGAATATGGTAGAATATGACTTTCAAATGATTGCTAGTCATATTTTTACAAATCTTCTATTGACAAAACGTTAATCGAAAGATGCAATTCGAACACGAAGACTCCAGCTCATTAAAAAACCGTAAGTATGTTAACAATATCTCTTTTTAGACGCTCGCTCTAATTTGAATGTGGCAATTAGTCACATTAAAATGTGATTAATACTTTCTTGGTGTCACCGAAAGATGAGCTGCTCCCTCGCGGCCAAAGATCCAGTTAAACCGATTAATTCCACCAAATTTAGAAGAATCTCCGCGACTACAAAACATTAGTCCGAATAAGTTCAAATGATCTAGTTCTGAAGGGGCTACTTAAAATGGTCGGTTAGGTAATTTCTGGTCTAGTTACAATTAAAATGGACCCGCAGGCTCACGGTAAACTCTTTAATCGAATGAGTTATGCTTCGTTTCTTCCGCCATGCATGCTGTTATCATTATTAACCATAATTTCCAGCCAGTGTTATAATGAAAATGTTTGCCGCTGTCACCACCCCATCATTAACAGTCCAAAGAAACAAAAATATAAATTGTCCGTTACGAATTGTAATAAAAACTTATCACACAACAGATCGTAAAAAAACACAGAACCGGTTGGCTCGTGGACATCTCACTTAAATGTAATTTATTTTTCCGTGAGCATAGAGAACCATATTACTCATACGTTTAAATTTGGAACGATTTATAAATCTTTAACAAGAATGCGACGCTTATTGTTACAATAAAATATCCGTTCAAAAGTAGAATAGCTTATAATGGGCAGCGCGGCTGATATTTAAAGCGTATAGTGACAATTCTGTAATGTATATGACTAAGCCACAATAGTGCCGGTATCGATAAAATCTGAATGGGTGAATGGTTATCGACCATCGATCGCGTGGAGCAATGTGTTACCCTTATTGTGCTGTCCCCATCCCTATCATCCGAAGATGCTAAACAGCTAGGCGTGGATTTTGAACAATAGCCATTATTCTATGCCTGTCTAGGATATAATACTGTCTCACGTTTCAGAATGTATTTCTGTTGATTTATTTCTTTTGACCTATTTATAATTAGAGTTGGCATTCACATCCTTGTTATAAACATTGTATGGTTATGGATAAAGGGATTAAAACAATTTTATTATCTTAATGTTTTGATATTTGAATCATTTCTTCGTGATTTGTAATGTCATTTTATTGTGATAAGGCTTTATCGATATCTTGAACCATACAAACATTGCTCTATCTAGGTACCGATTCAGTGCCAGCAGATCCCAGAAGGCTTTGCATAAAATCGTGATCGCATCGCAGCCTTCGATATGCCAAATCTAACAGTAGATTGACGTCTCCCGGGTGTATTCTAAACGGGGAGATGTGTATCGTTAGGTTATTTCGAGCGATAGGTGTATATATCAATGTCGATAGTTTCTGATTCGCTATCGCCGTCGACTGACGGGTCTGGGAAATCTTTTGTCTACTGGCACATTGGCATATTTTAATTATTTTAGAAAAGGTCTGAAAAAAGACATTTTGCATACATTCAGAAGGATCTTTTGATAATTAAAATGTAGATTTATATTTATTTAAGTATAGGTAGCCAGCCTTTAAGTAGTCGAAGCGAAGGAAAGAGTAGAGTCGAAACCCGATAAACAACAAAAATACGTGATTTGAAAATAACCTTATGTTTATCACTCGTAGAACATTATATTCATTTACTGTTCTTAAACACTAGCTTTTGTATTACCTGTGATATATTTATTTCTGTGCTAGTTTAAAGACTAATAGTCAAATGGCCAAGTTCACAAAGGCCACTCAAATTGATCATTAATTAAAGTGACATTTATGTGACGTTAATTTATAAGGTTGACAGCTAGTTGAGGGACATTAAACTATTTAGTTTCTAATCAAATGCAAGTAGCGTTTTTGAATTGTACCAAAAGAGACTTAAAAATGACACTCAAATCGGAGATAAAGTAAAACAAATAAACAGACTCTTTTTCGATATTCCTACCTAACTCATAATTCAATGGCGACAATTTGCTACCGGACAGATGCGACGCTTCTACAAACAGATACTGGACGAGCGAATTTTAAAGTTGCAACAATAGTAAATAGAGGCAATAAATTTTCTATTAAGAGTTATTTACGAGCTCACTGTAAAGATTGAACAAGCTATTGATTTATCACTAAGTCTGTCAACAAAACACTTTTTCTATCTTTTTGAATTTAAAACCTTTGCATAATGTTTGCGCGATCTATTGACGATTATGAAATGTGTATAATCTATCTAAATGCTTTAGATAAGTTTTTAATCTTTTTTTTATTTATAATAATATTAATCAGTAGATTTTATTAAATAATAAACAACAAAATAATTATTGAACAAAACAATGTCAATACAACCTAACCTACATAGTTCAGGATCTCAAAGAAACTCCGAGATTTTTAATAGTTGTAGTACTTCTCATTATGTGTGCATTCATTACTGATTCATAGGTTAAAAGTATACTGCATGACACTGTCAAACCCATTTACACAAACGCAAATTGCTTTATTTATTTTGCAAGTAGGACATGGGCTCTTTCTCATGTCAGAATCTACCAGCGCTTCAAAGGGTAACATCTACTAGGTAGTTCCATGTGGTCACTTACATTAAGTTTTAGGTGAGGTTAGTAAAAACAATATTTCCGTAATGATATCTTTAGGGACGCATTTGCTGCCACACCTATTCCCCGTGACTTCGCCAGGTGCCGTGGCAAAACAAAACACTATGCAAGATTCACCGTATACGCTGAACGCACAGGCGCATCCACGGCACTGAGGGAAAGTATTTAAAACGCATATATGCGTCGCCGGCAGTGAATGCAATATCAGACAAGACAATGTATTAAAATGAGTTAGTTATTCCTACCACCAATAAAAACGCAACAGGTGGTGGTAGAACATGTATGTATAGTCGATGGGACCGAATAATTCTTGAGTGGCGACCGCGTGCTGCAACTGGACACGGTAGACTAAGGCTAAGTTCAGATGAACGCGCGTCGACGCGCGGTTAACTCGACGCGCGGTTTGAGATTGTAACAAATCAATCTTAAACCGCGCGCTGAGCTTACCGCGCGTCGGCGCGCGTTCATCTGAACTTAGCCTAATGACCAGAGGGCTTAGCACACCAATTTTTATCGCCCACATAAAGCATTCATCCCTTTCGCACCCGCATATTAGTTAAAAAGTGACAAATGCTTTATGTGCGCGATAAAAACAAGGATGCTAGGCACTCTGGAGTAGAACAGAATCGGTCAGTAGGTCGTTCTGGCGGTAACTAAGGGAGGCGGGAGGCCTATATCCAGCACTGGATGTTTCGACAAAAAATGATGATGAATAAGTAAGTAAAGTACCAGTTTGGATTGTCAAAAATTTTACGACTACATACAACCGAGATTTATTTGTAAATAAATACCAGCTTTGTAAATTATAGACGTGATCGCTTTGACTTGTCTGATGTTAGCAACAGCTTTGCAAGCTCTGTCCGAAATAAGTCGCTTGGCTGATATCAGCAATAATTTGTTTATTTCTAGCCTTCCCATTTTTTCAGTGAACCCAAGGGTCGCGAATTCGCGTCGGTCGCCGTTATAAATTAAATTACCAATTAAACAAATCAGCGTTCAGATCATCGTCGCAAATAGTCCGTCAGTGTTTAAATTATCAATGGCCATTATTTACATTGTCACTGATTTGGTTAGCACTTCACTGCAGAGATAGTTGGGCAAAGGCGCCGATCGCATAAATTGCTTCAGAAAATAGACCGCACACGTTCTAAATTTAGTGTTGGCTAAAATGTCACTTATTTAACTGGTATGAATAGCTTCGTTCGTTAAGTGTTGTGCCTTTATTGCTGTGATGTCCTGCTTCTAGAATGCTAGGTTTTAGCAGGACCATCTGTCTTTGGCTTACGTGAGTGCGAAAAGGAGGCATAAAAATGTACAACTACTTACTTTTATTTTGTAAATCACAATAACAAAAACTACTTATAATGTTAAACTGTGACCGTTTTTAAGAATATTACTGGTTTTTGTAACACGTCATAACAAATACAGTTAGAGATGAGCAGAAGGCCTACGGTACAAAACAAAATTAGCGTTATTGCCTAGGTAAAAGTGTCTATATAGGTAGCGCAGGCCGTACGGGACGTTCCCCAACTAAATGTATGGACTTGGTAACACATCATAAACTGCCCTGAAATGCTATTCGTAACTGAAGGTAAATCTTTTTTTATTACTATGCAAGCATTTATGATTAGCCAATCGAAAATATATTCTACAAACAACGTGAACCGTGTTTTTCCGAAAATCTTCACAGTTTTGAATTTTGATGTTTGCCGCAAGCAGCTTCTGGAGAATTTCTCATGGGATTTTGGTTCTATAATGTGTTTGATCTAAGACGGCGCTGTAGTCATAATTATAATTTAAGGTATAGCTCACGACGACTTGACTGGAAAAAGTTGTCGTGGGCAACCGCCCCTGCTGCGGATAAATAAGATGCCTTTAAAGGACTTGTAAACATCCAAATTTTAACGTCAGTTTAGCTACCTAATTAATTGCTACCCAAAATGTTTACTCTTAATGGATTTTCTAAATTAACCGATGACAAGCCTTCTGTACCGTAGGTAAGGCAATTAATTTTCACTATCGGATAGTGACGGGCCACGAGAGGTTTACGAGGCCGCCAAATAAGACAGCTGATAAGATTATTGATCTCAATGTTGCAATTATTGAGTTGTTTTGCATCATAATGTACAGATTTATTACTTTATAGGATTATTAAATAATATTAGAAGCGAGTGTCTATTTATATTTTAAAGAAAACGATGCACGCATACAAGACTGTAAATGAAAATGAAAATAATTTATTTTGCAAGTAGGCCACACGGGCTCTTTTACATGTCTGAAGTATTTTATGTTGAGATTTCACCTTCATTACGCTAGAGATATATAATAATAAAAGCGCGAGCCTGAAGCTACAGCAAGATAACTCAGGAAAGGCTACCTATTCCATAACTATTTAAAAATTCGAAAGAATCTGAAAATAAACAATCAACATTTTAAACGTCATATTGTATTGATTCGCTATCGGATCAAATATCAGCAATGACGTTTAAAGATACTAATGGCGTTATCTTAGATTTAAGTTAATCCAATTCAAGAAGCAAAATGAACGCTTGCATCCTTTGAAGTTATGAGCAATATATTAACCAGTCCTCTGTTTTATTTGGTCAGCGCATATTTTGATAAAACCCTTCATTAAATCCGACCAATAGCGTTACGAAACTTACAAACGACCGTAAAACAATCCAAAGCTTTGATACGTCGATAAATATTTCGAGCATATCTAGGCATTTTCTCATGCACAATGAACAATGTGCACGACCGCCTCAAGCGGCATCAGGAACAATAGAATATGCCCTTAGTAATATTGAGTTAGATCTCCGGACAACGGGACGTTTTATTTTGTGACCATATTCTATGCTCTGTATCGATGACATCGTGCGTTTTACTGCTATAAACTGTACTTGTGTTGACAGAGTATTGCAATGAACAAAGTAAAATAATAATAAAGTACCTTTATTGTGGTAGGAGACAGAATATCGGTGAAGTTCAACCACTACGCAACCCTTCTCATTTCCAAACTGACAAAATTTTGCGAATTAGATTTGCAGACAGCCTCAATAAAAATAAAATAGCATGTCGAATATACGAAATGTATCTAAATATTCGCCAAAATAATTTTCTTTGCTCTATTGCTGGGCGATAAAAAAGGGGGGGTCCTTTCTTGTAAATTTTTGGTAAGAAATAACAATCATACCATTTTATTCCTGCATACGCGGCACGCGACTTTTATTAATATCCAAAATTTCAGTTCATAGCATTAGTATTTGCTGAGATAAGCAGAGAGAGATAGGCAGACAATGAAGTTTCACTATATAGGTTCCCTTTATACCTTTTAGGAACGGAGCCCTAAAAATTGTAATAGGAATATCACTTATTAGATATTATACTCCTTCGTATGCAACTTTGTCGATTATAGAGGACAATACAATTATTATGCTTTTGTATAATGAGGTTTTTGGAATTGGAAAAACATGTAATAATAATACCAGAAAGTACAAAGTGTTTATTTTAGTAAAACCGAGCCTTCTTTCCCGGACAATCGATGCCGTAAACTTATCACAATATTTTTGGCAAACGTTGCGTAAAAATTGATAAAAGGGCACTCAAGGAATCACAGCAGGTAATGTTTGGATGGCCTCATAATGGCCTATAGACCAGAGTAGGGGAATATTTGGTAAAAAAGGCCTTAGTAGCCTTTACTGCGAACGTTAGCTTCTGTCTTTGTCTTTCTTAACTTGTGCGAAAGAGATAGGTGTTTTACTTGCTTGATAAACAGGGGTTGTAATGTTGTGACGGTAACGGTTTATTGTAAACGATTTATGGTTATCCTGTGCTGGACAATTAGCTGTCACCGCTTCTCACTTTGCGTTCACAGGGCAGGGGAGGTGTGGAGGCGAAATGCCGATGGTATTTTCATTTTTATTATAGAAGCCTTATTCATGTCACTATTAGCAGCACATACGAAGAGGCTTTCTTTCATTAGAATTTTTGACAATTTTCAATTATATCGATTTGTTTCACCTGATAAGTACAATCAAACAAAAAAAAATCTAAGATCTTTATATTACTTTTCAATTAATATGTACAATTTAATCATCGTTTAATGAAATAAAATATCTAAATCTTAATTAACTGACTACTTAGTTGAGTACAGAACAATTAAAACGCAATCAAACATAGTTTAATGTAACAGACAATGAAGGTCAGCTGCAGTAAATTACAGTAAATTACAGTAATTAAAAAAATCGAAAATGTGGCATGTTTCGACGAGCAGATTTTTAGAAGCATCTCAGCAAAAGGTCCACTACTTTTTTGCATTGACGTGGTATCTATCACTTTTGAACCAGTCAGCTATAGAGTTGGGACGACAGAGACAATTCATTTAAATAAATCTCACGTGTTGCATGTCGTGCTATTAGTCAACGATGGACCTTAATTTATTTGATCGTCTCCAATAAATGAAACCACTCCTGTGCAAGTTGTGTGCACATCGGCGTCGCGCCGGCGGCACCTCTGATGCTGTTAGGTCGGCTTCCAAACAAGTAGGTATCATCGTGAGTTGCAAGATCAGCAGGACACGATGCAAGTCAAGTGAGCTAATAATATCTCCAAAGTCGCTGATTATTGTGGGTGTGACGAGTCAGTGTAAATTTTAATTAACCAAGCTCTATTGTTTTATTGACTGAACGTAGACCAACAGTGAAATTGTTTCGGGTTACAATGATGATATTAGAGGGAGTTGGACTTTGAGTAATTGGCTACTTGCAAGATTTTTCTTTCATCTTATTTTGGAAAATACTGAGTCATAGAAATCCAACTGTGTTCGCAAAACATTATTGTGTTGTTTTTTTTTCGAGATACGACGCTTTGAAAAGTCCTAGTTCATACCACTCACAAAAAGCCCTGGCCCTGAAATATGACGTCACAGTTCAGTTAGAGTGTATACCAGTTCAATGTAAAAAGAGCCCTGACGGTCATACATTTTATATGGCCGTCGGGGCTCTTTTTACATTGGTTTTGGTATACAAAATATATGAAATTCGCAATTATTTCCGATAATACTGTGTTTAGGCCAATATCGTAGAATTAAAAAAATACAGAAATTTAATGAGGATGTCAAAAACTAGTAATTCTGAACTAAAAAGCAATATTAATTTTTCACTTATTTTGACAATTTTTGACGCTTAATAGAAAAAAAAGTAACAGTCAAAATTATCTTTTTGTTTCTTTGACACGCATTTATTTATGTTTAGCTACCGTTCCACAGAAATGTATTAATATTTGTTACTATAGTCAAGTAGCGAATTATCTATACTAGAGTGGACGCCTCAACTTGATTTTTTGTAAAGGCTGTTGAGCCCAAATGGCACAAACGCTTATAATAAAACGATCACCGCCGGACGCGGCGCGCATGCCCGCTCCGTCATCAAGCGCTCGCTGTCATTTGTTTGAGATGTCTGTTCTAGTGTAACGTAATACTTCAATGGAGTTGGACAGGCTTTACCGCGGGTTAAGCTAGACCGGCTGATCGGAATATACTACAGATGCGCAAATTGACTTCATTGGCTGCATCTGTGAGGTGTGTGGTTCCATATGAATGTTTAGGTCAATTGCCTCTAAACTGTGATACTTGAATTTGACATTAACATGAGCATTTCAGTGAGGAAACTTGAACTCACCTGATATGTAATTGTACGATGTGTGTATATACCGTCACCTGCACTAGGCCCCATAGGGACTATGACTGACACTTCTCATCATGTGAGTAGGCTTGCGCCCAGTTGTACCCCGTAGTCGGATATTAAATTAGTGGTGAATTGATCATTCTTAATTTTATTTTTGTGTTGCCTGCTTTGAAATTTTGAGATGTTTTTCCTTTTTTAATATACAATTTTTTCTTTTTTAAATGAGCGATCACCTGCCATCGCCTATATTTGTGCGTATGCGCTCAGTTTCGGTGTTGGTGATAAACGATACCGGCGTCCGGCGACCGGCGTGAGAACTGCGGCGTCTCGGACACGTTATTGGGTTACTTACTCGTGTTAGAAAACGGTGCGCTCTATTTGAAACCAGATCATAGAAATATTGAACAGGACCTTTATGTCAAAAAATATGCAACATTCACAGACATGTTTTAGCTTTAAGGCACGGTCGCATTGTTAGCGAGGCAGCAGCCCGCGCGATATTTACACCAATGCAGTACAATATAATGGCGTCGCACCACTCTCAAGCTTGCGCTAATGCGATGTCATTATGTTGTATTGCATTAGTGTGAGCAGGATAGATCGCGCCGAGTTACAAGTTCGCCGGGATTCTAGAGGCAAAATTTCGCTTCGTTTGTTATAAGAGCTTAGGCGCAAGAATATAGTGCAGAGCAATGCATAATGTGAGTCGATTGATTGTTGTTTTTCGAAGAATGTGTTTTGAAAATAATCTAAGGTAGGTACGGTTTGATAGAGGTGCTTTCCTCGGCTGCAGCAGAGTATTTATAGCCTAAACTGCTCCCAGCTATACAAAGGTGAAACTATGTTTCTTTTCTTTCTTTACGATGCAGTCTAGATATTTAGACCATTAAATTAATAATAGATGTTCCTGAAATTCGATATCCGACAACTGTGTCGGATATTTACAGATAATGCGTTAGAAGGGACAAATCAGAGTTACTTCAGTGGAACAAACCCTCGGTGGTTCGTCGGGCAGAGACGAGCTTTCGCATATCAAGTGACAATCAATTATTGTGACGAAATAATATACTGAAGTGACAACTTTTCCGTCACACTAGACCAGGAGGAAGCTATTTAACTTTTTCTTTTTGATATTTCAATCTTTGCGGTATAAGTAGTATCAATGTCTTACTTCCGTTATGAGACATTTTAACAGTTATCTTATGTTGTGACGGGATATATAAACATTAAGAATGCTGATATAAGCTATATTGTAACCTGATAGTGCAATATGCGTAATTCAATGTCTCAAGTAACGGTCATTGGAGAGGGAACAGATCGAATAGAAGCTGCTGATAAGCAATGAGGGAACTTTATAATGATCCTGGAGGAGTGGAAAAATAGAAACAGTCTTTGCTGAGAGTTTATATTAAGTGCCAGTTATTTAAAAAATATATAATAATAAATAATACACAAAGATTAAATACGAGTACCTGACTGTGGTGGGATTCGAACCAACTATACTACAAGCTTCGGTTATGCTGAGACGGCGTGAGCGAAAAAATTCAAACGAGATGCTGAAATAGGGCAATGTGTTGTTTCCGTACAAAGTGATATAATTTTAAAACCTAAGTAATCAGGGCTAAACGATATTGCAAACGACTTTGTTACGATATAGTAGCTCTTATAAAAAATCATCGCGATTTCTATCGCTTAGGCAATTTCGAATAGAGGCCCCAGGTCATGCGTTTCGCTTTTTAAAGAAATTAATAATCAGGGCTTATTAATTCATTACAAATAGCGGCCCGCTAATTATTTTCACCGATAATAATAAAAACTTAAAGGTTTTTTTTTTTTTTTCATAGAATACTATTATAGAAGAGCCTGTATATGTCCCATTGATTGGCATATCGTCGGACGACGATCATGACGAAGTTTCAGAGTCGGAGGAAAAATCACAGTCGGTGACGTTTATTATGAAACGTTCAATTGCTTCATCTAAAACAACAAGCGAACACCCTAACGACACACTCGAAGCGTATTCCAGAATGGGAATATGGCAGCCGCGTGCGCGCGCCCGCCTGCCCGGCGTGGCGCCTCGGTTGACAACAGCTGCCTCCCTCGTACCACGAAACTCAGTGAGCGCGGCGATAAGCGACGCCCGTCATACAGTTTGCGATAGGTAAGCGACAGTGGCTATTTCGAGACGATATCATAATTATCAACTCTCGGCGAACAGACTGCAAGGTATATTATCCACTTGATTGCTCACTTTTCACTTCCAATTACCGTTTAATGTTTACACGGCGAGTGTGTTAAGTTGACGTCAACAAATTCCATTGGTCCTTTACAACGTGACCATTGTGTCATTGTAGATTGAGGGCTGGAGGTGTGAAATGTGTCGATATTGAATTAGTTTGGAGTATGTGGCCATCCTATTTTATTCACCATCTTCAAAAAAGAAGTTGTTTTTTATTGATAACGTGTTGTATGCATTACTATTACTCAGTCAAACTGATTGTTTGAAATAATAAGTCACTTAACTTGTCCAGACGCGGAGACTACATCTCCCTTATTAGTTATTTATTAGAATTAATTTGTTCCCATTAGGTTATTTTGTTGCCCTTTTTGTGTTAGTTTTAGATAAAACTGTAGGGTCAAAGTTGAAATACGGAACCCTAAAAAGACTTACTGCTGAGTTTTTTTACGGCGTTTCTTCTCAGAAGATGTCACCTTTCGAAGCGCTGCACGTCTAGCACGACCTGCCCGCGAGTCGTGCTAGCCGCCCTGGTAGATTTCGATATGTGAAAGAGCCCGTCTGGCCTACTTGCAAAATAAATATTTTCATTTTCATTTTCAATAACATGTTTTCTTTTTATTAAACTGACTTACAGGTGAACATTTTCCTACAAAGTGATAGCACTGGTTTTTATCAAAAAGAATATCTTTACCTAAAGGTATAGCTAAAAATAGCGAATAATGTTATGGCAGAATGGAATCGCGTCGCGTCTGGGAAATGATGTGCGACACTGATAGATCGACGGAAGTGGACTTCAATCGTTCTAATCTCGAATATTTTTTATATGAAAATAGTCTAAAATAAAATTTGCTCGACTGAGAGTTTCCTAGAAAATAGCAAATAAGTATTACTAATTTTAACAGATCTGTTGGCGCAGTGATCGCTGGTTCGATTCCTGACAAAATTCGTAACTCGTAAAATATAAAAAGGTACTTTGTTTATTTCGACGTTTGATAAGTTGTGTGTCTTGGTCTCATGTGAGAGTGTGTTTTTTTTTAATATCGTGTTTTCTTTACTTTAAGTTTTATTATGTTATCTCATACCATTTAAAAGTGACAACTAAAACATATTGCCATTATTATTAGGTAAGGTAAGCAAGACATTTTGGTTTTCAAAATGTTTACCAAGTCAAAAATATCATTGCAAAAATTCTGTGCAATGTTAAACAAAATGAAAGGTATAATTATAAAATTGTTTCACTGTTTAGAATTTTAACAAAACTGCAATGTGTGTTAATGTGCAGCTGGTATAAAAACACGCTATAAAGACCCAAACATCCAGTAACCCAAAAAATTAAGCATCACATTTCTTTTTCAGTCTAGCCTTTAAAGAAGTTCTAACGATATTTCAAATTTAGTACGTAGACAAAACAGAGCACGAGGTTTGATGTGTACTGTAAAAATCTAGTTGATGTTCACGTCCGGACTCATATCGGTACAGTGTACAGCACGACGCGGTTATGCTAGGACGTGTCATTCGAATTTCAAACGCGCGGGAAAACATCGCGTTGGAAAACTTCATAAAAATTTAAAACAATATTTGGATAATAAGCAGCCAGTTACTTTGAATGGAAGTTTATGATGACCTTTGTGTTCATGAAAGTGAATGTTTTTTTAGTGAGCCGGGATCAATGAGGTTTGTTGTTTTTTTGTTTGCGGTTCTAGTACAAGTACCTTTATTTTTGCCTTTTTAGGATCAGTGAATTCGTTCTGAAAAAAGTAATGTGTTTCTTAATAATATTAATTACTTATTTTAACAACAAAAATATATTAACATCACAATTAACTTACTTAATCTAAATATATTCAAACTTTGACCGCCGAGGTTAATTAACAATTTAATTAAATTAAGTATTCATCAAACTAATATCCTAATTCCCTATTAAGGCTACAATAAATGAAGCATAGCTATGAGTTATTTATGCAGCATTCTTTTCTTTGTCGTTTAGCAACTCTCTACTTCATAACAATTTAAAAAAAACATTGTAGGTATATCATGATTCTAACGATACAATTAAATCATAACTCTTTTGCATATTCTGATGGATAAATGACCATTTTATGTCTAACTGGCTTTGAACATCAACTTTTTGCCGTATTTTTTATAGAAATTAACGAGTCAAGTCGTCATTTAAGCCCACGTCCCAATTTTAATGAAGATAAAACTCTTCTGCAAAATGATCTAGTAAATTGAATTTGATTGATTTAATTAATAACTTGACCCTGTTACATAATAGTAATAACACTATATTTATAAATTAATTTGTAAGCATCTCTTTTCGATTTCAACTTTTTTCGTCTCTATCTTCTCATGTTTATTCTTAGCCTTCTTTAGTCAAGATTGGAATAAATGTCCTGTACATATGTATATATATATTTGAAACGCCTCTAGATTTTTTGCATGATCATGTACACTTTATAAGTAAGACCCTTCAAACCCGGAAAAAAATTGCATTTGTCACTTTTGAACTAGTATCCCAGTGTGAGAAGAACAGATGCTGGATGTACTCGAAAAATATCAGTATGCTAGGGGGCACACCGCGATACTAGCTCTTCTTGGAGGGTCTATATTGACTCCCATAAAATTAAAGTTCCGATTTTCACAATCCATAACGTTTTTGGTCATAATTATTTTTTCGCTTTTCGATTTTCGCTGGTCATATTTGTCGAAAGTAATAAAAACTATATTCATAATTCTTTGTGTCATAATGTATTACACTTTATAATATTACAGGTAATTACCGACCCATTTTACGATTACCATTTGTAGTCATAATATGTCAACTTCTTCAACATAACATTTTACAAACAAGCAAGATACTTTCGAAATATTGAAAAATACCATTATTAATTTTAGACAATGAAACTGTATGGGTAAAAATAATTAGCACTTTAAAATATATAGCTTACAATACTTCTGAATAATAATCGTTATGCCTTTGTATGTTATAGATATCAATTTTATGACTTTTGAAAATTATAATCTGTAACAATATGGATTATTAACGTTAGAATTATTAAGGTTATGGTTTACAACTTTTATGACTTTCGATAATTATGAGCATAAATAATATGGCAATCAATTTCTGACTTTCAAAATTCGAAACAATAAGTTTATGGGTAACAAGGGGATCCCCTTCTTGGATGCGGGATCATATTTTAAAGTGCTAATTATTTTTACCCATACCGTTTCATTGTCTAAAATTAATAATGGTATTTTTCAATATTTCGAAAGTATCGTGCTTGTTTGTAAGATGTTATGTTGAAGAAGTTGACATATTATGACTACAAATGGTAATTGTCAGTGAGCGAGCGAGCGAAGCGAGCGAGCAAAATGGGTCGGAGCAGAAGCGATTTGGATTGGTTAGGTTCAGAAGGCTAAGGCGGGAGCGAAGCGAAGCGTAGCTCCCGCCTTAGCCTGCGATGTTAGGTCTTTTTTTTGTAACAGCGCAGAAAATTTTGCTTGGTTGTAAGATGTTATGCTTGTTTCTCGTCTTTTAATGATATACATTATGAATTTGAGAATCACCTAACCTTATTTAGTAAAATTAAATTAAGTTAAATTTATGCTCCGCAATTTTCGCCCTTGCACAAGTTAGGTATTTAAATTTTAGGTATATTATTGTTATGTTCAACTAGTTTAGACATAATAATCGTTATTACAAGTAATATTATTACCTGTAACATTATGAAGTATAATACATTATGACATAAACAGTTATGAATATAGTTTTTATGACTTTCGATAAATATGACCAGCGAAAATCGGAACTCAGAAATTATTCCTATTAATATATGACTAACAACATTATGACTATTAATAATTATGACCAAAAACGTTATGGATTGTGAAAATCGGAACTTTAATTTTATGGGAG
This sequence comes from Tortricodes alternella, assembly GCA_947859335.1. Lineage (NCBI taxonomy): Eukaryota > Metazoa > Arthropoda > Insecta > Lepidoptera > Tortricidae > Tortricodes > Tortricodes alternella. Next base: position 8,764,925 of record OX401984.1, on the reverse strand, counting down.
TCAATATAGACCCCTTGGATGCACCTGCTAGTGCGCCGAGCATTGGTTTTGAGTTCAGTTGTAGAAGCTTTTCTTTTGCAGAATACATATTTATTTAAATTGCTTACATGCCACTTATTGTAAAAAAAAGTGTGTGTGTCAGCTCCGACGCACGACAGGAGTTTACTCCTTACGAACGATTATAAAATAAACCAGTACCCATCATACCATGCTGTCATTTTTCATTTTGACATTTGACAGTAAATAATAAAGTTTCATATTAATGAATATAAACATGTCACTCATTGAATACAATAATTAATTGACACTTCGGGTCCCGTCGTCTTCCGATTAAGATCCGAGTTTTACCGATGGATACAAATTATTCATTATATCTGTATGCAATGCGAAGCGACCGACGCATCTTCGGCTAACATCGTGTGACTTCGTGTGACTCCGTACCGTATGACAGTGTGCCATCGTAGTTTGATTTTACTCCCCATAATTTTCCATACCCCGGGCTTATATATGAAAATTGATTCTTAAGGAGTAAACTCCAAAAAAATCCTCGAATTGATTGATTCCTCGAAGTGAACCAACGTAAACTTCATTCAATTTTGGATTGTCGTCACCAGAGCCCCTTTATAGATTTACTATTAGGTTGGGCTCCTTCAAAATAGGCCGTACGGCCTTCTATGACGCAAGTACTGGCCACGAACATGGCTGTCATAAAACCAGCCTGGCCATGCAGTGTCCTCAATGTTCTGATAACGATATCGGATGGTTTAACGGTCTCGATTAGTTCGTGTGACTTTTCCATTGGGCCCGGGCATGTAGGTCGGAGTTACGATGCCGATAGTGCAGTTTTTACTGGCGTGCGTAATTTCTATGCAAACGTTGTGAGCGGTATAATAAACAGTGCGTGATTCTCTTAAAACAAACGTCGTTCATGAACTCATCGGCGAGCCAAACTTGACCCGTAGGTGTGTATAAACTTTAGGGTCTTGCGTGTCTTCGACCTTGGTCGCATTACAACGCAAAAGGCCACGGACGTAGGCACCTGACTCCGCCTAATGCTTACGAGCACGCAGGTCAATTTATGATTGTCCGACGAAATGAGCGATGAGATTTGTTAAAGAATAACAATAGCAGGGCCTACAAGTATATTCGAGATCGTTCTATGTGATGGTAACGAAATATACTAGCTTTGTTGGAGTTTACTCCTTAAGAATCGATTTTCATATAAAAGCCCGGGATATGAAAAATTATGGGGAGTAAAATCAAACTACGATGTCACACGAAGTTACACGATGTTAGCCGAAGATGCGTCGGTCGCTTTGTATTGCATACAGATATAATGAATAAATATCTCCATGCATCGGTAAAACTCGGATCTCAATCGGAAGACGACGGGACCCAAAGTGTCAATTAATTATTGTATTCAATGAGCGACATGGTTATATGCATTAATATGAAACTTTATTATTTACTGTCAAATTTCAAAATGAAAAATGACAGCATGGTATGACGGGTACTGGTTTATTTTATAATCGTTCGTAAGGAGTAAACTCCTGTCGTGCGTCGCAGCTGACACACACACACTTTTTTTTGACAAATTTCTTTTTAATGTAAACTTCGCAATACCATCGCTTCGCCAATGTCGAATAGAGACCTAGATTTAATGCAAATTCCGGAGTACAGTATGCAATTATCAGCATTGATGCCTGCTTACTAAATTTTTGGGCATGTTGTAGTTACCATTTCCCTCAATTTTGTAATGTTTCTTTTGCTTTGCTCCAAGTAAAACCAGCCGGTTCCAGGTCTATTCGCGTTGCTACTAAATTTGATTTGTATTATGTATTGAATGAAAATAAAATGTAGAAATTAAGAGCCGGTTTAAGAGTAAAACGTGATTAAACTTGATTTTAAGAATTACGATGACATTAAGAATAGTTTAGGTTAACGAGGGGGTAGGTTGAGAGCTTACCTAATTTAAGACCTGTAAGATTCAGACCCTAAGCCTATTGAGGTCTGTTTTCTGTTAATTAAATCATTTAAAACATTAAACCACTTACATAATTATTGAGAGATTCATCTTTGCATTCGATGAGAGGAAAACATAGCTACCTACTCTGAAATCAATATTGAACGCAGCCAGAAAATCACACATGTGCTCGTTAAATTTAAAAGTCGCAAAACATGAAATAAGAACGTCAAACTCGATTTAAGCAGTTGGGTGCCATATTAAATCGAATTTGACGTTTCTTATTTTAATTTAAGGAAATTTTAAATTAAGTACACACCGTTTCGATTCGGACCCAATATCTCGGGCACTAATATAACTCCGATCTAGCCCCAAACTAGGGTGCTGTCCATGTGCTGGAGATACTTAAGATAAAAATTAAAATGTTGATCACACGAATGTTGCACCTAACGGGACTCGAACCGGCGATCTCCGGCACGGAGGGTATTTGCACTACCCCTGCGAACTGCGCCATTTAGTCAATCAGTATAGCCAATTAAAGTCAATATAGTTAATTCAAAAGTGCGCTACTCTGAACATCATAAAATAGTGTACAACACGATAAACGGTGCGCAAAAACGGAATAGTTATGAACACGCCACACGACGCGATTTAATTGAGATCCAACTAGCCTTGTCTAAATACGGCGTGAAGCTAGCAACATTCCGGGTTTCTATATTTTAACACCCGTTACTGGCCACACTGTAGTGTGAGGTTCAATAAGGCAGCTATGGTGTTCGCATTTATCATAAATCAGTTATTTCCGAGTCATATATTGTACGGAATTGCTGTGTTAACTAGACATTCGCTATGCGGGTGTTTGTATCTGCTTTATAATTTAGCTTATAGATTATAGCTCCTTAACGGATGGAGCGATATTATGATTTTTAATTAACGCTTTTGTTCAATCGGGGCCAATTCGAACGTGTTTTCGCTAAATGTATAGAGGTCGCTAAATTTGAAATAAGAAACGTCAGGCTCGAATTTGACAGCTCGGAGCTATACAATATCGAGTTTGACGTTTCTTATTTTAAGTTTAGGTAATTTTAAATTTAGCGAACACCGTTTCGAATTGGACCCTCTTCTTTTCTCGATTGACTTCCGTCTTATACGACATATTTTCTAAAGTATGACAGTTGTGCTCCGTGATTATCGTTACTGAATTGGATTTTTAATAAACTTCATTTTATACTAGAATTATTTCATTCGGGATCAAAAGTAAATAATTTTGTTATTTTAAAATTATTGGCTTTTAATCGCATCTAAAATAGCTTGACACAGAATCGTGCGTCGCGCCTTGCGTGCAGTATCAAGTTTAACTATTATTAATGGATTCGTTAAACTGGTCATGATATGATATAAGATGTACGCATTTACGAAAACAAGTATTAAGGTGATAGTAAAAAAAAACCAGTATTAATAATGGTTAAAGGGAAGGGGAATCATGTCCCATCGTGATACTGTTTACACTATTCATTTTCAACTTTGTCAATGTTTCAAATTAAGAACCATGTCGTAGTTATAATGATGTAACAATAACTTAATATTGTTATAGGTTTTGTAATAAAATAAATATATAAAAATAAAAAAAATGTATTTTATCCAACTTTAAGCAAGAGCTGATTTCCAAAGCTGATACAACTTTTATTTTTAGGAACACAGTAGGTAATCTAATCTAATCTAAGTCAGGCCACCTGTTTGATTACTAACAGCACATTAATTTCAAGTAATAATTAAAGGATTTTACGTTTCTTGCATTCCTCCCTTTCGCACCCGCATATTAGTTAAAAAGTGATAAAAGATAGTGTCCTCTGGGTCTCTCTCTCTCTCTTAAGCGATAGATATTGCGATGGTTTTACAATCGCCGCCTTTGCTTTGTTATGTAGTGAAAGTGCAGTTATACGAGCAACTTTTCACGCAAAAAAGTCGGCAACTATAACTGTCTGTTGTTTACTCTAACTTCGTGCGTCAGAGAAAGATGCATATAGTTGCCGGCCACACATTTCCGTAAATAAGTTGCTCGTGTAACTGCACTTTTATAAGAGCTACCATATCGCATAATAATTTGCGATATCGTTTAAGCAATGTCGAATACAGGCCCTGTTTCGTATTAACACTAAACAACCTACAAAAAGAAAACTTATTTGTTTTCTCCATGTGTGGTCATAGTTGATTCTGTTTTAATCTGGTCTATCCAGTTATTTTTAAATATGGACTTTAAATTGAGGGTTTCAAAGTCAAATTTAGTTTGTATTAAAGCAGTTTAAATAAACGCTTTACCTACTATATAGCATTCTGACAGTAATTGGACAGTAGCCAACTATAGCAATTAAGAAAAAATCCAGTCTAACGAAGAGTCAATAAAAACAGCTTGAAAAACGTTTGTCAAGTATTTTTGTTGCTCACTTATGTATATTTAATAGGCACTTCAGCGATTTCAAACTTCATTGGTACTATTTTTGAATTTATTTTTATATTTTTTCCCGGATGGCTTAAAATTGATTATTACGAATGAGAAAAAAGGACCGTCTTCTAAACTTTTCTGCATTTTCTTTATTTTAAATTTCTCTTCATTGGCCTGAGATGGCTGAGATCTAAACATCATTTTCAATGGGGAAGTTGCATGAAAATCAAAATGAGGTTTAAATGATATATTATACTTTAAGATTTTATTAAATGTACATAATCCACTTGTTCAACCATAAAATAAACCACGGAAAAAACGAAGTGCCAGCAAAGTACCAATTTGGCTTGGCTACAATTTTCCGGCTACATACAAGCGAGATTTATTTGAAAGTAAATAACAGCTTTGTAAATTATAGACATGTGATTGCTTTGACTTGTTTCGCAAACAACTTTGCAAGCTCTGTCCAAAATAAGTCGCTTGGTTGATATTAGCAATAATTTGTTTATTTCTAGCCCTTCCATTTTTTCAGTGTATTACAGAAAAAAACAGATCATTTTTATTTGATTATATATTGTTTTTTTTAGTTATGATTTTAGCTTTTTGGACATCCTTATCAAATGTATGTCATGTTTTATTTCTACGATGTTGGTCTAAAAACAGTATTTTCGGAAATAATTGCAGGTTTCGTTTAAACGCGAGATACACGCGACAATTTGCACAGTCTAACGACAGCTGTAACGTGTTTTGTAAAGTGTTTTTGCAAGAGGTATGAACAATGACTTTTTAAATCTTCATAACTCATAAAATAATGCACATAATAATGTTTTGCGTACACCGATCGCTTTCTATTACGCAGCACTTTCCAATATAAGATGAAAAAAAAAATATGCTGCCCTATTCGTCTTCAATTTTAATCTTTTTATTGAAACTAAATAGAATGCATCATTTGTAAGGTCCACTAATAGCAAATTTACCTTCTCTAGCCTGATTTATTTACAAAAGTAAGCGACTAATGTGATAACCCAATTACAGGGCGTTATCAGCCAAATTGTATTGCATATTGTCTTTAGCACGCCGCTCTTACGACAGATAGTGAATGAAACATCGTGATTACAGACAGTTAGCTAATTGGAACTCTATCTCTTGGAGTTACCGTTCATATTTAATTAAAATTATGTGTGCGCACGAGTGTGTGGCCTGCTAATTATTATTGTTTACTGCATATGTAAATAAGTGAAGTTAAATATAGTCGCCTGAAATGTCTGTTTGTTATGTAGCTATTGAAAATACTACGTACGGTAAATGGCGTCAATTAAAGCAGTGGAATATTATCAGTAAAAAAAAAATATAACGGACCCACGGGCGAAGCGTCAAATATTTCCTAAGGGAAGCCGGAAGAATTAGAACCTTACGTGCGAATCTGATATTTAGTTAGAGTAACATGGACTTCACTGACAGCTAGCCGTAGCTTTTTAGCTTGGTAAAGCCGTCAGGAATCGGCTTGTAGGCACGCTTCGCCACTAGGACCCACCAATACTAAGCATTGATCTGAGTTATAGGGAGTCAAAAACAGTGTGCTAAATGTTTCGGCGGTGTCTGAGGTCATTAAAAGTTAGTTAAGACCATCTGCATGAGTAAATTTAAAACATTCTATTGAATGTCGTATATTTTATTGCAGATTTTCGATTCGTATACATTCTAGTACCTTTTTGCATTACTTATATGGAAAATGATAAACATTATGCAATGACGCATGATATCAATTTCAATGATATGAAAACACGTGATAAGGATATCGATCTTTTTAGCTTGTAATCGGTCAATGATACGCCTCTGACTCACACTTGTAAATTTGCCGTTGAATATCTTGCGGTATATTTGCTAGGCCGCAAATTCAAAGCACATAATCGTAAGACTCACATTTTTCAAGATAAATTTTTATGCATTTAGTACAGGTCTAGCAATTAATTAGATACGAGTTTAAGATGTTTCCTTACTTCTGTTATATTCTCTTTGAATATTTTGCAAATATGACAATCAACAATAAATAAACCCCAATTTTCTGAACGCGAGCAATATTGTTCTCGTATAAACATTTCATACATACAGAAGTTTATCCGCCCAGTTGGTACAGACACGAAAAAAATCTCGCTCGCTCTCGCTGCGCTCGATTAATAAAATATAGGACTATTCGTGTCTTAAGAGGACTGTGAACCAATGCCAAAAATCACCCTTTTCATACAAGAGGCGATAACGAATTCCACCCTTTAAATGTTAACCGATTTTGACCAATTGTTTATAGGTTGTCAGTCAGAACCAAATCTATGTCTATATTAATTAAATATGAACAAAGTCAAATAATCGCCGAAATTAGTTTTGTATCAGAATACAAACACAGCAATGAAACTTTTATTGATTATAGTGAAAAAACCAAAACTAAAAATAGACCTAGATTGGTCAATATCGGTTAACATTTAAAGGGTGGAAATCGTTATCGCCTTTTGTATGAAAAGCTGTATCTTATCTTAGAGGGCGGGGTCCTTGCGGATACACCTCAACCCTATGGAATCTTTTGTGTAATTACCCCTTTTTCCTAAGCACTATCCATAGCATTCTCCACCACTTCAATGAAGTGACTTGTGGAGCGCAGTGGTTGTGCCTTGAATTCCCCTGGTTCTGGATATCCATTGCCAAGGATTTTCATTCTTAGTCTGGCGAGGGCGTCACATTCACACATGATGTGTTTCATTGTTTCTTCCTCTTCGCCACACATTCTACAGCTTGTGTTGTCAGAGAGTCCCATCTTGGCCAAGATATACTTAACCCAGATATGAAAAGCTGTAGGTTCACACTCCTGTTAAGCATCCGCATTCTGCTAGCGGAGTATTAGACGCACGGGAGGGTTTTCAGCCTCATGTCATTGAAGGTGCTCATAAACGGTCTAGATTTTTGGCAATTTATTTATTTCTGCAATTCGGGCTATCCCCAAAATGTTAAGCTTTAACTTTTTTGTTATATGTAATCTTAATGAGAAAAGCCCACATTTCAGCAATAAGTTGCCAAAAATCTAACCCGTTTACGAGCCCCTTAAGCTTCTATGACCTGTAGGTAGGTAATAAGCGATGTGCAAAATGTGCGAAACCTTTTTGGTTACCGCTAAGGTTTATACACTCTCCCCGCATCTGTATTTCCTGATTCATACAATCTTGGTGTCTTCAAGGTGAATAGGCAATTCTGGACAAGCGTATTCCAGCCTAGACTTTGTCTTCGCCATCCATCAGGTGAGACTAGAACAACCGCATGCCCAGTGCGCATAACTTCATAAAATAAAACATGTGCCGTATCTATTTAATATTACACTGTAAAAAGGTAATAATCATGATGTAGATGGAATATTTAACTGGTAAATTGGTTCATGGTAGCACTTATTTGCTCAGTTGGCTTAAACACACTTCATCGCTTAGAATATTCTGTTTTGATACAATAGCAATTTGACACCATTTCTTTTCTAATTCCGGTCATGGTAAATTTACATTAAAACGTTTCATGATAATGTATCAATTTGAAAACAAACCTACCTTTAATGTTAATAACATGTGGTAATTATTGAAATTTTAATTAATCAAATGGCCGTATCGAACAGTTAATTATAAATATGTGTTTATTTACCTATCTATTAGATTTCGTAATTTTGTTCAAACCAATTAAAATATTTCTGAAGAACATTAAGTTCCTTTTCATATATAAATCACAACAGAAAACAAATCCAATAAATTGAAAGCAACCTTGACCTCCAACTAGAAAGCTTAACGTTAACAAAAAAGTATAACCCAACTACAAATTTCAATTACATAATCTCCTAATTCAAACTAATTCGATATATGTAATAAATGATACGTCGTTGATACACTCGTCAAAGATGAAGAAAAAAAACAAGGTGAAGATTTATGAATCGTACAGTACGGACGCGTGTTCATATAATGTTAGGGTGTTCAGAACTATGAGAGAAATTTATTAAGACAAATCTTCAAATGCTTCCGAACACATAAACAATGTGGGAAGATTAAAAACGTGTCAATATACAAATTGAAACGTCAGTAACATTGATTTGTTATCTCGCCTAGAGGTCGGGTTACGGGAGTACTCCTAGTTAAACGCATGTAAATAAATTGAACCAGATATCTTTCAAGGCATCTACACTGTTACATTTACATTCTGGGGCTATAAGAAATAGTGCCGTTCTATTTTTAAATTTCTCACATTCATTATTATTAATAGTCTGATAATGTGCATGTTTATTTGAAATTGCATCATGGTAAAAATTGCATTTGTGTTATCGTTTAAAGTACCATTTATACTATTTGTTTTGAAATGTTATTAACTGATTGTACAGATTACGTTCAGTTTTGAGTGTTAAGTTAATACTTCAATGACTGTATATATGTTCATTATTATTTGTTTCTATCTATATAAGGCTGAATGGATTGGTTGGGAGACAAAGCGAAGTAAAGACATGAAACATTTGATGATTAGAAATTACCAAGCTGGCAAGCATCGCATCAAACGGTGATGATAGGTACTGTGCACCTACTTGTTTTAATACGTATTTATGACAAATATGTGTTTGTATATTACTTCCTTCCTAATTTGGCTTCTTAAAGATCAATAGTCCATCAGATATTTGAAACCAACGCGTGTTTTAAATGTAACGTACTAAATTCGGTCGCCTACTTCAACATCAAATTTATTATCTTTATGCATGACTCCTATTGTGTAGGAGTTGACATGTTCGTTCGGTTTCATCTCGGATATAAAAAAGGCTTTTATAGCAAACTTAAATAAATGTTGTATCTGACTAATATGCTAAATATGTCATAATACAAAATTGATCAGCAAATCATATTTGATTTATTTAATACTCTAGCAATAGGACAAATGTAATCTGCTTCAGAACATAAAATCCATTGTTATGTTGATGAGGCATTTTGGATTCGTTAGCATTTAATGTACTTATATTAAAATAATTTACTACGCCATTATAACTTACTTGTTCCTGTAATAAATAAAAAAATTGCGATATATTCCCTATTAAAAATACAACTGTGATGACGTATTTAAAAGTTTGAAATGGCACCAAAACGACTAGAGTACGTAAGCGGTCAAGTCCGAGAATAGAATTTACCAGTGCCATCCACTCGTTGCGAGTCTCACCTGTCGGATTTGATCATCTGGACCACGTCAGACTAACAGCCCTGGTTCAATATTGAGTTATTTATTCAGGCATCGTCATCCTCCTTTATGAAGAATTGCTTAAAATTGACTGCTCCGGAACAGTATTTGGTTTTTTCAGCAGGTGATGCTTATTGCGATCTTCGGCCAATATAATAGAAAATTAGGAGTTTGATAGACTTAAATATTCACACAGAATTGAAATAAACGATTAAAACTATGCTGAAATAAGTAGAGAAAAGAATATTAAAGATTACAATAGAATTAAAAGAATGAAAGATTGAAAAGAATTTTGGTGAAATTTTAGAATTTAGCACCGTAACATTTTGGTTCATATAATTGCCATAAAGATGAAAAAGCTTCAATAAGAAGATGAATTTCAAGTACTTAACTACCTTAATCTTTTTACAGTTAACCAGTTACTATAACAATCATTATAAGGTCACGTTCCGTCGAAATTGCCAATGATTCATTGCATAAAATGTTTCGATTGTTATTTTTTGTAGTGGCTAAGTAATAAATGAATATTTTTTGCCATTATGATAAATAAGCTTCTGTACACATGTTTAATAGCTACAAATTGCTACTATTAGCCTTATAAAAAGAGAAGCAAGGTTCCTACTCCGATAAAACAAAGACAATAAGATTCTTCAATTTGCATAAAACTCGCTCATATTTGAGGGTAAAGATATTTGGACTCAGTGTAGGTTAATATAACAGTATTACTATGTGTTGACAATTAACAACTGAAAAGGTATTATCTGTATCAATATGCAAATCACCAACCTACTTAGCTCAAATTTTGACATGCTGGAATGATAGATAAAGTTATAGGGATTTGACAGTAGCTTACACAACTTAATAATCCTATATACAACATAAAGTTTATAATTATATAGATACCACTAAGCAATCGTGCAGTTCACTGTTCTATCTTCGACATCCTCACAACGATAATGATCTCAACGGTTCACAAATACGCTGACAGTACCTACTGGCCAGTTACATCCATGCACGAATTACAAACTGTGTTATTTGTTTCATGTCAGGATTTGATCGATCATTGGCAGTTCTTGAGTTTTTTTATTTTTAACCGTGGCCGCCTGGATGCTCATAGCCTTAACGTGGCTTTCGTTTTTGAAGTGGTATTTACCTTTAATGGAATACTTCGCTTCAAATATCATAATCCAACAAATTTTTGTAAAAACCTATATATAAGGTTTGTACATATTAGATTGGCTCTCAAATTGATGGCCATTGAATTGATGGCTCCCAAATTGGGGAACAAAGTTTACTCGCGTCCGCAGGAAGATTACCCTAGTTACCCTGCACGTGTCCCCTGGGTGGTGCTAATGAGTAATCAACTTTAGCTGCTGCACTGCTCGACCACTATACAAGAGCCTCGCAGTAAGATGGTGGCAGTGGTATGCCAGAAATTATACGAAGAATGAATATCCCAATGATCTCTAAGACCAGGAACTTCAGTTCGAAATTTTTCAGATGAACGTTGAGGGTATCAGTAGATATAACATTTTAGTGACTTCATCGCAAAACTCCTCTTACGCCTCAACATCGACATCCTGCACATAAAGGAGACATATACTAGGGATGACCAGGATATCTAAAATAGAGACAATATTCCCGGCTACAAACTCCTCAAAGCGTTGAACCACCCCAAATACGGCATCGCCACATACACTCGTTCAGGCCTGGAGCAGCCCGGCGTTGTCTATACCGATAACTCAGCTGACAACTTTATCATCGTCGCTCAAGTTGCCGAACTCAAGATAGTAAATGTCTACAAACCCTCACTTGCCGCGTGGGCAAACAACGGACCAGTAATTTTTTATGTACTTTTGAGGACGCGGTTAGCCTAGTTGGGAGTGACCCTGTCTCCGAAGCTAGCGTCCCGGGTTCGATCCCCGGTAAGGGCAAATATTTGTGTGATAAGCACGAATGTTTGTTCCTGAGTCTTGGATGTTTCCTAAGTATTAAAGCATTTATTTCTCTATATAATTATGTATATCGTCTTCTAGTACCCATAACACAAGCCTTTAGAGCTTACTTTGGGACTAGATCCATTTGTGTAAAGATTGTCCCCTGATTTATTTATTTATTTATTATTAAACTGACATTTTAATGTTAACGACTGGTAACACCACGGCGTCATTCTTAATTTATTTTAACTTGATGTCAAGGAGATCAACGTCAATGATAAATCAAACAAGGTGCACATTCTCTCACCATATCTAGATAACTACCGCTAAAGCATCACTATTAACGCGATCGGAACTTTATCGCAATTGGCCTAAAGTGTTGACTTCCTTGTATACCAATATGCAACCTTTAAATCCTTTAATATGGAATCTCTCTGATCTGAACCGTATCTACTACCCAGTATGAAATCATCTGAACCAGCTTCTGTCATATTAACTAACTAAAATGAATACTGATACTGTGTAAACTCTTTTTGACGAAACTCAAAGAACCGAACATATTTTTCGTTATAGAGGACTTTCGTTACGTGGAGTGAAGAAAGAGAAACAACCAAATACTAATCACAATACTTTTTAACATTTGTTTCATAATTTTCTGGCCATGTTAACAGTTTCAAAGTTGGTTTACGACGTAAAAATACGAGAGATGCCTAGTTTGATTAGTAACTAGGGCCATCATTCCTAATGACAATGCAATCCAAGAGTCCCTACTCTTGGTCACTCGGGTTCTAGGCTTAACAAAAACAAAAGCACGGCCGGTATTTACGACCTCATGTGTCTTGTCTTTCTTAGTTTGGGCACCTCAAAGATTAAGTCGAAGCCTTTTGTAAACTATATTTACTGTATCAATTTTAAAGAAACCAACCAACGAATGTATACGTTATAGGAAGTTATACGTTATATTGAAAGACCTTATAAAGAGTTTACACTATCAGATTTAATTCGCTTAAATATTATGGCTATTTTTATTATTGACCTGAAAGTCATCAAGTAGTATAGCGGATTGTTTTTCTGTATAACCACAGTTTTAATTAAAACTATTTTCCAGTATAATATTGCATTAAAACTACGCAATAAATAATTATCACATTTCTTTTCATTGCAGGTCGCTCTTGGATGAACAAAATGAAGATGTACAATGAAGATGGACCAGAATGGTATTACGTAAAGAGACAAATTCGCATAATAATATGAATAAGGTTTACTTACTCGGATTGATCAGTAATGTAATGGCATTGCATAACAACAAATTCTGTACCGAAAACATTATTAGACACATTTGAATCATAGTGACATTTTGTAAAATAGTGTATCTAAAGTAATTCATGCGAACCAATTTCAACGGAGCAAATTTTTGGTTCGAACTATTCATTGAGTAGAGTAGTACTTTTTTGCTGCAACCTAAAAGGTTTTTCCTATCAGTAGTTTCGCCCAAATAAATATTGACAGTATATAAAAACTCAGCCTAGCAGCTTGCCAAAGTTCAATCAACTATAAAGTGCTAAGTCGGTGTATGACTCAGTGTTATAGACGTGCCATTGAAATGAGTGATATTCTGTTATGGTGATACTTTTGTGAAACCGTGCCAACATGCCTTGTCAAGGGGCCCTTCTGTTCTGCGTCTTTGTAATGTAAGTACTGAAACACATGCTATTTGAGATACGTCTATGGTGTTTACTTTTGGCAATGATAGACAAGATGAGTCTTTCCAAAAAAGTGTCACCAGGGACAATATTTATATAGACCTATATTTTTTATGTAAGAATAGCTAGAATAGCCATGAAAGTTTTATATTAAAATCAAGCACAAATCGTAACTTTCGGGGAATATTTGAGCAACAGTCATTAGATAATGTTAAGATAAATTTGTTTTAGAAAGCACTAATTGCATTTTTCATGACTCTTACTTGTAATTTTCAAGTAGGTTTGACACAATAGAGTAATTCTTGCAAAATATAACCTAACACAATTCTATTTTGAAGAAAAAAATATATTTAACGCATTCACTACCGGTGACCCGTTTACGCGTTTTACGAACATTTACTCAATGCTGTCGACGCGTTTGTGCCTTCAGCACATAATGGCATTATATTCTAGTCGTTTAGATTTTTTTTGAGCTTAAAACTAAAGTTTGATTTATAGTGCTCAAAAAGTTTCGTGATCAAATTAAGGGTATCATATCTAAGCCCAATTGTATTTCTCAGATCCCATATTTTATATCGTAAAATATGCCTTGAGTTACTTTGTAAGATTTATTTGATAGGCAAACCACTAATGATAATATTTATGCGGCTTTTATCGGATCATAAAACATTATTAACGTTGCAATAATTCTTACTTCTACCGCATTGTTTATTTTACTTAAACGAATGTCTTCGGTCTTCCACAGCATCATAACAGGGCAACCTAGACTTTACTCAGTAATTATATTTAAAAAAGGTGAAATTATTGTACACTAGGTACATGAACTACATCGCGAGTAAAACTGCGTCACACGAGATTGAGAGGAATTATGTATCACTTGCATACTTTCACAACTTTGATTTTGTCTTTAACCAGATTTTACTAGACTTTCTTGCTAATCTTAATCCCCTATCAACAACAAGATCCTTATTTTTTATCACAATGTTTGATTTTTAGTACAGCGCCAAATACAAAAACTTCCTTAATGAAACGCTCTTGCAATATCGCAAACAAATCCTTACTTATGTATCAGATTAAGGTTTAAATTTCTTTAAGTGTTTAAAACAGTTAATTTAAATTGCATAATTGCGTGGTGATATTTATGAATGGCTTGGACCCGTGTAGTTGTAGGCGATCCGGATCCAAAACGAGTTCAGCAAATTCTATGTCAACACCAAGAATTCATGAACTGCTGGAGTTGAGAATATTTAATATTAAAAATTACAGGCATTTGGCCAAACACCACCCCAGTTGGACGCATTGGTATTTGGTATCATAAAACGTAAACGTCGAACCACATCAGGTTATAATAAGTCCATTAGATTCAGGGTTGAGTGGCAACGCAAATTTGTAGCGTTTTGTCAAAATGACGTGCGTCATCCGCACTTGACTAGAATTACTTGAGCTCAACTTGTTTTAAAGTGTAATGACTGCGGTTTAACACTATATACTTCTAATTCATGCATTTAGTAAAATATCTTACTCACAAGACAAATGGAAACAAATGATTGCATTAACTTTATTTGTGTATATTGGTGAGTGTAAGTCTGCTCTTGATTGCACCTAGGCACAAGTTCAACTCTACTCGGTGTCTTCATTATATCCCATTTGCTTCTGTATTATCGTCTTTAGAAATTGTCTGCTTTTATTCATTAAACCTGTTAAGTATTTATTTATTAACTGGTCCTAAATTGGCTTTTATATAGTCCACTCCATCATATTTAAAGCTCAGAGTCATATTACCACACGGCTTTCCCAACTTTTACGCTCATTATCATGAAGGGTGTTGAAGTTGAAACATTGCTTAAATAATATTTATTACCCTGGCTCAGTCCATTGCGTAACATTAAGCTTTAGCAAACCGCGTACATTATTCGCTATTTAGATTATCGTTAGTGGTATTTGTCTAAATTGATAAAAGATTACCGATGGTGATAATTCTCTAACAAGGTCTTTGTGACGTGTGGTGACGATCAGGGCCTCTATTCGGGAACGTCCAAGCGATATTGTTGTGGCTGGCGAGCGAGACTCGCATCTCACTCTTACGCATTACGCATCATACAGAAGAGTGGGATGAGAATCTCGCTAGCGCGTCGCTACAATAACGCTTGCACGTTCCCGAATAGAGGCGCAGGTCGTTAGAGTACCGGGTGAAATTGAACAGTCAGTTCAAGGAGTGCATTTAATTTTCGATTCGCTCTCACATTTACCAATCCTATTGGCAAGCATTATTATGCATTGTATGTAAGTAAGTCAAGTGATGGAACATAATTGCTATCTTGCGATTTAAAAGTCAGCAGGCACTATTATTGATATCCTAGGCCTTCAATAATCAAGACTTGGTACTTTCCACACCTAGCCTCGTAGCCCTGTCATCTTTAGTAGTTCAGTCGTATTCGGTTTGGCAAATTGAATTGCAATTGCCAAATAGTACAATGACTTGACAAATGACTTATTCCAGTAACTGTTACAATAAGGAATGTAGTAATTGATTACATTTCCTGTACATTTGGCTCCATTCATGAATGTTTATTGTTAAATTAAAATAGGATGGGCTACTTTTGGAAGCAGTATTTTTAGAGTGCCTCGGTAAGTACTTATTTTATCTCGTTCAACTTATGTTTGTAGTAATTAATTAATAGTAATCGTGTATTTCTTTATTTATAAGAAATCTATTATTTAGCCAAGCCAAATGAATATTATCCGCAGACACGTTGACATTTGTTTCGGCCTTAAATACATAACACAATTAAGCGTGTATTGTGTCTCATTGCTTAGGAAACGTAACGATTCTCTCAAGAAATGCCACAATTCCCACTAACAATCTCAAACTATGTGCTTAAACGGAGCATTGTCATGCAAAGGCCCTCGTATATCGTATATTCCAGTAAACATTTATAAACATTAGAATATTGAATTATCGCCCCAACATGTGTGGTCCGCGAATTGGCTCAAGTTTCTCTCGCTCGTATTCTATTGTTATTTCAGACGAATCAGTTGCAATTGTAGTTTATTTATATCCTTTTAATATTATAAATACGAAAACGTGTTCCAAATTATTTAATTTAATAATTTTTTAATTATTTAACAAAAAAAAATATGGACATAAACATTCGGAATGCAAATTAAAATTGTTAAAAACAGCCGCCTATCGCTGGATCTGACTCCATGCAAGTCTGAAGGATTCGTCATTAAATTCAGCCAGATCCGTTAGACCATAAAATAACGCAGACTTGCATGGAGTCAGATCCAGCGATACGCGGCTGTTTTTAACAATTTTAATTAAAAAATATAAAAAAATAGGTGCCGCACCGCTTTGGATTCTGATACATAATTCTTAAACAAATTTTTAATGTTTTTCCACGATCAATTGAGACTTGCATTCCGAAAGATCATATCTGTCGAAGATAAATCATTCAGACGGCAAGATAAAGTAATTAACGACAGCGTAGAAAAATCTTGGGTTCGCGTTCCGGTTTTTGTTATCGCAACACATCGATACGGTTAAGTCGATCGATGGCCATCGATCAATCGGCGTTTGAATTATCGATTGAAAGCGATGTTTTTATTAGTAATTCGCAAGTGCTTTCACATTTCTTTATTCATGTGTAAATGTTTAAGATGATGTTGGTATTATGTATTGTTAGGAGTACCTATTTAAGATTTGAAGATACATAAGCAGAACAGTCATACCGACGATCTATTTATAAGCAGCTGGCTTTATTTTGCTAATAACTTGAAACTTTATTTGTGATTATAGATTCGTCTATCCTAAGTGGATAATTTTAATCATTTTCGTATTTAGATAATTTAGTTTCAGTTCAACGTTTATTATTTATTTATTAAAGATCACCAACAGTACATAGAATTTTTTTATCGGCTATGTACATTTCTGATGTTATTAGGGTACAGAAGTGATTGATTCAACCATTACCGGTGAACACAGTATGCGTTTACAATGCAAGCAATAGTAACATTGTTCCAAGAGTATAGAGATTAAGTTCAAATTCAAGTAATCATAAACATTTATAAAACCTATTACGGGTCAATGGAAGCTGTATGGAACCAGTTTATGTCAATTAGAAAGACATAACATAAAAATCAGCAGCAAAAAAAACAAATGACGTTTGACGAGAGACAATCAATGATTTCGCATTGATTATCAGCGGCCATTACAGCCTATCCAAAGCGCCGGCGCTGGTTGAATAGGTGATAAAATTATTAATTATAATTATTAAAGCCGAAGTGTAAGGCTTGATTAATGGACGCACGATAACACAACGAGTTAACTCGGCGAGTGGACGGCGTACGCGGAAAGGCGCCAGCCTACGCTCTGATGCGAAAGATACGGTAACAGGACTAGTCACTTTAGATTCTAAATAGATCGAGATATTTCGTGTAACGTCAAGTAAAGTGTGTGACGGTTGTTCTGATGTATTTATGTATGCAGCTGAAATTGCTTCCAGAGGTTTAAATGCAAAACATTTTTTTTTTTCTATTGTATCAATACTAACGGATGATTTTGATTGATTTGACCTGTATCGACTTGAAAGAATTTTCAGACACTTTGGCTCGTATCATAAAATCGTGTATTGAAAACCCCTACATCGTATACTACAAACAACTTAACTAGGTACTTACTAATTTTTCCCATTACGCGGTTACTAAATTTTATAGTGTATCAAAAATAATGAGCACTTCGAGTGAGAAGTATCAAATTGATGTAAACGACATTTTGACGAAAATTAGTTATTTAAGGCTTATACATTAAAATGTCGCATGTGCACTATATTGCGTATTCTTGTTATTTACGTTATTGCAAAAAAATACTACTTCTAACAGTGGCGTAACTATACCATCTAGGGCCCGTGGCAAATTCTTTTGATGGTACTCAGGTAAAAAAATAGTTTTGAGCTCGTGGCTTCTTGGGCCGGGGCCCTATTGGGTCGGGGGCCCGTGGCATTTTGCCAGCCCTGCCACCCTATTGTTACGCCACTGACTTCTAAAAGCGTAACGTAAGTGACAAATTCACAAGTTTTTTTTAAACTGTAAACGACATGCTATCTCCAAAACCATAAGTTACAGCCTTATTATCTCTTCATAAAATGAAAAGCGACAAAATCCTCATCTACTTTGTTCTAGATCGTATTCAAATAAAACAAATAGAAAATAAGTTATTAGCAAATTTCGTAAAAAAAAAAACTTGAAAAACCGTCATTTTGTCCTTTACATCAATTGATACTTCCATAGTCGACTTATTGTCAATTTCGAATAAACCCATCCACGAGTCGGAAAGAGATAATAGTGTTAATTTCGTAAACGGCAGCGTTGTTTAATAGCCACAAAGGATTCTATGTGAACGCCTCTTTAACATTTCTTCGCACTGCTTTCTATGGCGTATAATACTGTAATCCTCAGTAAAGGCTTGTTATGTGTTGATGCAATAGTTATGGCAGTTATTAAGTCAATTATGTGGATTTGTACTGTCGAGAAATCGTTAGTCACTTATTTTAGTGAAGCAACAGACACGATACAACATAATACTAAAGAATAATACATAATGGATAATACGATAAGTATTAAGAAATTTGTTGTGCCATCATAACAAGAAGCCCTCTTCCTCGTATCACTCGTCTATGGGAAATGAGACTTTGTGTTACCTAAACTTGGTAGTCCTACTAAGAAACAATAGATCCCCTTCTTCTTGATGAGAAGAATATAGAATATCAGGAAAAGACCTTAATTTGCACACAACTTGAATTGCATTTTTGTGCATATAGTTACAGCCATTCAGTACTTTCCTTCACCGAAAAAGTTTTCCATATTCAGAAAATTTCAGACTGCGCGGTTAGGTTTGAACCCACGACTCTACGCTTGTGAGTCATGAGCCTAAATTGATCTTACCTCTCTTAATACGAGACAACATGTCGCGCAAGCGTTCCTAATAGGATAAAGTTTCATTTATAGACGCTACCATTAATTAGACTTTTAGATGGGTACGTTTGTTTAACGACAGCGGCCATCATCACTTGATGACTTCCGAATTTTTTAGAGAGGACTCATCTACCAACGACAGTAGAACTTTAGTTTTAGCACCGGATGGTCTCAGTTTGGCAATCTAAAGTAGAATTAGGTCACTTCTAAAGTACGGTACAGAGCCAGTTCCCTTTATCATGAACGGGAAAGGGTATGCCATAGGACATTAATCGTCCAAATTTTCTTACAAAAGTCGACAATTATATCAGTTTTCTAGTCGTGTTTATGAAATAGGGGGCTGTTAGTTCGTCTTTTTCACTTTTCCTTTGAAATCGGTTAGGAAACAAATACAAGTGAAGAGCTTGTAAAATTCAGTTGTCAATCCAAACATGACGCCCGTAACCAGATAAATCACTATCAAAATTATTCACTAACCTTTAACGTTTTCGGTATCAAAGTATAAAGAAAATTCGACACGGCATCGATAAAGTCACATAATTTTCGTACCACGCTGTGCTTAAAGCATAATAATAAGCATAAGCATTGGCATAATTACCCACCGTGGCATTTGAGCGCGGCGTGGAGGATAAATCCCGTAATAACAATAAAAGTCCATAATGTCGATGAAAGGTCAATATTTCGCAAGCCGCAATGGGTGTTCCTTGTTAGATATTTAGTTACCTATGTAAAGTTGTATCAGTAGACAACGGTGTTATCTCAGGGCTCTTTTGATATTATGTGATAGAAAAGATATTAAGAATTCGGAATCGGAATGTATGGATGTCTGTTACTCCTTTACGCTTCAACGGCTGGACGGGTTTGGATGAAATGGAATAAAGGTAGCATATACCCTAGATTAACACATACGCTACTTATCATCCCGGGAATTTAATTATAATGTTAAGATGTTTGGATGTTTGTTCCTCAATCAAGCGTTAAGGGCTGGATGGATTTGGATGATATTTGGCATAGAGATAAACAATAATATCTCGGAAGAAAACATAGGATACTTTTATCTCAATTATTTATGTCCGAGTGATACAATAACAAAATGCATACATAAGTAGATACACTTTTTTAAACTATCGCAGTTTTTATGCACAATGTTTATATACGAGTTCTTACCGCCAATAAGTACTCGTGTATAGAAAAATAGTGTTAAGTAGGTACATACATACCAGTAATGTCTGAAATTTTAACGTCGTCGTGTGGTAACTGTTTTCTACACTAAATGTATACTTAGTATCTATCGACTACAGCCCGCGTGCGAGCTCCGGGGAATCGGGCGTGGTGCGCCGTACCCGACCGACGGTCCTTTCATACCCTGCACTCTCTCAGTAGGAACGAGTGCTGTTCTAAAGACATGC
This sequence comes from Tortricodes alternella, assembly GCA_947859335.1. Classification (NCBI taxonomy): domain Eukaryota; kingdom Metazoa; phylum Arthropoda; class Insecta; order Lepidoptera; family Tortricidae; genus Tortricodes; species Tortricodes alternella. Next base: position 8,744,265 of record OX401984.1, on the reverse strand, counting down.
TCACACTTAGCGTTGCTGTTGCTGTATTTGTCATTGACTGCACTAAATCATTTACCTTAACGTGCGTTAAGATTCCTTGGTCACGTCGATTAGTGATCCTTCCACACACTTTATATTGCAGTCGAGTAACAAAGTCGTAAGTTATTTATAGTTAAGAAAAGAGCGAATATTCGTGGTAAATTTATGCGTCTCAGTCGAAAATAGTATTAATAAATGTACTCTTTCAAAAGTACCTCAAATGCCAGCCACCCAAGTTTCAATGTCATTAATTTACATGTCCATAAGGAAGACCCACTGATCTGTGCCGCTCAGCCTATTGTGTATCGTGAAATAAACTCGCGGAAGACAACCAATGAGGCGTGCGAAAATTACTTCTTCATTGATTTTATGGCGATCTGCTATTCTTCATAAGTTACTAAAGGTCAATAGTGTTCCGTGGGAGGGAAGTTTATTTATTTAGTACGTATTGTCAACTGTGGTAATTTTAGCCGCGCTTAAGGCCCGGTCAATTGGCTACTTGACTATAGTAACAAATATTTGTCAGAAACTCCTCCTCCCTCCCTCCTTCCTCCTCTGCTGCACTGGGAGTGAAGAAATTGCATAGAATGCGTGCAGATGCTTATCATCCTGGCATGTCGTAAAAGTCGACTAAGAGACGGGTCCTCTCCAACATGGTGGACTATCTGTATGGGCGATGGGCTGATCACCTGTCACCATACGGTCCATCATACCATCTTAGGACTAATTAATCGAACGTGGCCACAAGTAGTCTTGTGGCTCTGCCCACCCCATTAGGGATTTCGGGCGTGATAATATGTATGTATGTATTTGTCAGAAATTAACAAAGAATCAGCTCAAATTAATCACACGTGGGGCAAATGATAACGGATTATGATCGAAACGCGGTGAAGTCGGATCAAGGTTGACAGCACGCCCGTCTCGTTTTAGGCTCCAAGCCAAAGTGAGTTACCGCCAAGCAAAAGCAACTGTCAGTTAGTAAAGGCCTTTTTCGCGCAAACTCAACTGTCAATGTGACAGTTCGCACAGTTCTGCCAACCTCCGTTTCCGAATACACCCAAGTCGATTGCAGATTGACGTTTCGTTTCGTTAACGCGTAGTGAAAGAAAACGCTGCGAATGCTGCGCCGATGACCTGACCAAGGGAAATTACCTAAAATGTTCCTATAAGGATTGTCATCGAGAATATAAGTACACATGTGTTGGATTAACGAAAGATATATTTGAAAAAATGAGTGGCTCGTTGAAAAAAGCTTGGATTTGTCCGGCTTGCCAGTGTAAGACGAAAAAGGGCGACAATTCTAACACACCTTGTCGCGATGCGAGTGCTTGCCGACGGACGGACGACTTTAATGTCACAGAAAGAATTAAAAACAAGGCGCCTAGTAGTTGTGATGACTATCTCAATACTGACTCAACCGAATTACCGGCGTGGTACGAGTCACTTGAAAAGAAATTAACGGCTAAACTGCGAGCAATTGTTACCAGCGAGATCGAACCAATTAAGACCTCAAACGTTGAGATTCTGCGCAACATTACCTTTATAAATGAGAAATACGACGAATTGCACTCCCAAGTCACATCCTACAATAAAGAGGTACTACTCCTAAAAAAGGAAAACAACGAGCTTAAATCCGTCGTCACTGATCTGTCCACAAGGCTCAACCTGATAGAACAACACTCTCGTGAATGCAACGTCGAGGTTTCCTGTTTACCTGAGCATGCAAGTGAAAATCTCACCAATACCATGATCCAAATTGGTAAAGTTGTTGCATGCCCGCTGCAAGAATCGGACATACAACTATGCAAAAGAGTTGCAAAAATTGATGCGTCTAACCCAAGACCTAGATCGGTCATTGCAAAGTTGCGATCTGCGTTTCAGAGGGACGAGCTCATTGCGGCCGTGTCTAAATTCAACAAGAAATATCTACCGAATGAGAAGCTAAACACTAGCCTGCTGGGAATTGGAGGTGTTAAGACTCCTGTCTACATTGCGGAACATCTTTCACCGGCATTGAAGAATCTTCACGCAAAGGTTAGGACTGCTGCTCGTGAAAGATCATATAAATTTGTTTGGATTCGCAATGGCCGGATATTCGTCCGTAAAAACGAAGGAACTCCTGGCATCCAAATAAAACACTTGGCTGATTTAGCGAGGGTTGTTTAGTTTTAACACTAACTATGCACGCGGACCGTTTTTAGTTTTCGCAGAATTCAATATCTATTATCAGAATATGAGGGGTCTCCGGACCAAGTTGCAGGAACTTAAATTGGCAACCATTGCCGCCGATTACGACATTATTGTCGCAACTGAAACATGGTTACACGAAGGAATAAACAATGCCGAACTGCTGGATTCAAGATACTGTATATATCGTCGTGATAGGCACTTTCAAGCCACTTCAAAAAAAGATGGCGGTGGTTGCTTCATCGCTGTCTCCAACCGACTGTCCTCGTCAAGACTCAGCAGCTGGGAGGGAGAAAGTGAAGACGTGTGGGTGATGGTGAATGATCAGAACTCCAAGTTTGATATAAAAATTGGTACTATTTATATGTCCCCCAATTCCAGTGTTGCCACATACAATGTTTACTTTGATAATTTATGTGAAAAAATTAATGGCCGCAATGATAAAATTATGATTATTGGTGACTTCAATTTAGGAGCCATTCAGTGGAATCGCGATGGCGATGATTGTTTTGCTAACCCTTCTGGCTGTAATTCTGGAACGGCACATGCCTTGTTTGATTTCATGTCGCTTAATGGTATGTTTCAGATAAATAATGTTTTGAATGACCGTTCCAGAATTCTTGACCTCGTGTTATCAAACTTCCTAGGACCGGTAGTCAGCCGGTCCTCAGACATTCTGTGTAGACTGGATGGTCACCACCCAGCACTAGATATTGCTATAGATCACGGCAATGACAAAATAGACGCATCGCTGAAGCCAAAACAGTTTGGCACTTTTAATTTTAGAAAAGCGGATTACAGTATTGTCAACGATAAACTAGATTCTATGGACTGGTTTTCTGTGTTTTCTTCTTGTGTCTCGGTTGACGATAAGGTTGTAGCTTTCTACCACGTTTTAAATGGACTTATTGCGGATACGGTGCCTAAATCGAAACCACGCAATTTGGCATTTCCGTCTTGGTTTAGTTCTGCGTTAGTCAAAATGACTAAGGAAAAAGAAAAAAAACGCCTTAAGCACAAAAAAGGAAAAAATCCACGCGACCTTCTGGAATTTGAGCTGTTGCGTAATAGGGTCAAACGTAGAATAAAACAAGATTATAAAAAGTACTTGTCATCTGTCGAGGACAATCTGGTGCACAATCCCAAACAGTTCTGGTCTTTCGTTAAAAACTCTAGAAAAAGCAAATCTACAATTCCCACAAATATGAGCCTTAATAATGTCACTGCTAGTAATAACACCGATATATGTAATCTATTTGCAAGACACTTCTCTTCCACATTTCTGGACCATAGTCTCTTGTTGACAGCTCCAAAAACGAGTAATTTCTCAATGTCAAATCATGATACCTTCTGCTCTTTTCGAGTCACTGAATCATCTATCCAACAAGCGCTTAGATGTTTGGATGGCAGCAAGGGAGCTGGTCCGGATGGAATTCCACCTTATTTCATAAAAAAATGTAGCAAATTTCTTGCCCTTCCCCTGTCATTAATATTCAATGAATCTCTTAGTTTGTCTTACTTCCCAACCTGCTGGAAGGAGTCCATTGTGGTACCTATCTTCAAAAAAGGTGACAAGACGCAAATTCAAAATTATAGACCTATATCCTTACTATCCATATTCTCTAAAGTGTTTGAGTCTATCATATGTAAACAGTTAGCATGGCATGTCAAGGATAAGATCTCTCCCTTGCAACATGGATTTGTGTCTTCTAAGTCAACCACTACCAATCTAGTAAGCTATGTAAATGATGTGGGGCAGTCCGTGGACTCTGGATGTCAAGTTGACTCAATATACACGGACTTTAGCAGCGCTTTTGATAAGGTAGACCATAATATCTTGCTACAAAAACTATATGATAATTTTAACGTCACTGGTGAAGTCTGGGGCTGGCTTCGCTCGTATCTTTTCGAGAGACATCAGAGAGTGGTAAAGGATGGCTACGTTTCTGAGTCCTATGTGGCTACATCGGGGGTTCCCCAGGGTTCCCACCTTGGGCCACTATTGTTTGTTATTTTTATAAACGATTTATTATATTCTGTTAAGCATAGTAAATGTATTATATACGCTGATGATCTTAAAATGTATAAAGTCATCTATTCGGAAACGGACGCTCAGCACTTACAAAATGACCTAAACATTGTAAAAAAATGGTGCTTGAGTAATAACATGACTCTCAACGCCAGCAAATGCCTTCACATTAAGTTTACGAGGAAGCGTTTACCGGTAATAACAAGATACCAATTGGATGACGTGTTTCTTCGTGAAGTAAACTCTGTCAAAGATCTTGGAGTACATTTGGATTCAAAACTTGACTTCATTCACCACATAGACTCAATAATAATTGACAGCAACAAAATGCTTGGTTTCATAAAAAGGATTGGCCAACATTTCAAGCGCATAAAAACTTTTAAAACACTCTTCAATACTCTGGTACGTTCTCGTCTCGAATATTGCAGTCAAGTTTGGAATCCATATTATCAGGTTCACACAGATCGCGTAGAGAGGGTGCAGCGATCTTTTACCAGATTCCTCGTTTACAAAAACAAAGCTAACGGCATTACTAGACGAGCTAGCTATGACGATAGGCTCAATTTCTTCGGGCTCAGCTCTCTGCAGCAAAGGCGTACTTTTTTGGATATTGCCCTCTTGCACAAAATTGTAAACGGAGCGGTCCGCGAGCCGACTTTGCTGCGCAGTCTAAATTTTTCCGTTCCCAAAGACAGTACTCGGCCCTGTCGCCGAAAGTCTTTCCATCCCGGCACGGCTAGAACTAAGCTGGGAAAGTCCTTACCCCTATATCGGTTGCAAAATCAATTCAATGTCTTAACCAAAACCCACCAGATAGACATCTATAGTGATTCAGTTGCCGCTGTAAGACGTAAAATGCTGCCCCTATCATCATCTTGCGTTTCAAGTCACTCTAGTCACACAAGTCTCTGAATGCTGATATCATATTATACTATTATCATTTCGTTAATTTTAATTTTAAGTTTCGTTTGTAGCAATTTTATTGTATTTAAATTTAAATCTAATTATTTAATGTTAAATTAATCTTTGAACATAAATGTATTATCTGTGTGTCCTTAAGACCGTACAAATGCTGTTGCACGCCTGTAATTGGTGCATAAATAGGACTGAAACTGTAATTTAAATTTAAGAAGTATTTGTTTATGTTACTGTTGGTGTGTCTTAAATAAATAAATAAATAAATAAATAAACACTGCGACATATTAATATGTTACTGTGGAACGGCAGCTTAACGTAAATAAATACAAAAAAATAAAAAACGTATGACCGCCAGCCCTCTATTTACATTGATCTAGTATACACTAACTACACTGTGACGTCATATTTCAGGGCTATTTTGTATGGAGCATTTTTGTGATTGGTATGAACTATGACTTTTCAAAGCGTCGTATCTCAAAAAAACAACACAATAATGTTTTGCGAACACAGTTTGGTTTCTGTTACTCTGTACTTTCGAATAAAAGATGACATAAAAATCATGCAAGTTCCCTATTGCGGGCGCGGCATGAGCGGCGCGACCTATCCCGCTCGGACCAATGCAATACAACATAATGGCTTCGTATTCGCACAGGCTTGCGCGATAGATCGTGAAGGGTGAGCGGGATAGATCGCGCGCGCTGCTGCCGCGCCCGCATTGTGACCGGGCCTTTTTCCTTGCCTTTTCCCAACAGAGTTCTGCTGTGATTCTCTAACATGCAAAGCGGTTCGCTGGCTGATAAAGACCCGCCTGATGCATTGATATATCACGGAGAGTGGAATTACATGAACTAATTCCGCCATCCCCATTCATTCTTCGGGGGACTAGGCTTGGGCTGGGGTTCCATCCCTATGTTGTGGATGTTCCAAGAATTCGCACAAAGCGGTACGTTTCAACATTCATTTGGCGAACGGCTAAGGAGTGGAATTCCCTGCCTGCAGACTTGTTCCCAGAACGCTACAACTTGGGTCTTTTCAAGGAGAGAGTGAATAGGCATTATCTACGTGTGCATGCTCCATCGTCGACCTCATCATCACTTTCCATCAGGTGAGATAGAGGTCAAATGCACATCTATCTTCTATAAAATAAAATAAAATTGAAAACCGGCTTGTCTCATCCCTAGCTTGCATACGGGGATAAGTTTAACCCGTTTATTTCTCTGACTATCTCTTTCGTCGGCACTAGCGTGTTTAACTTATCCTTGTGTCAACTTTGCTGGTAAGTTAAAGAATTGTGTGAACCTTACCGTTACGTTACCGATACGATATTCTAAATTACGTTTTACAATGAAATAAAACTGAGGTCAAAAGTATGGTCGCTGTCAAAAGCCAGTTTGATGTTTCTTATTCAAGTTAAGTGAATCTTAAATTAAGCGAATAAACTTTCAAATTCGCCACATTCTTATACAATTTAGTTATTAATAAGCTAGTTAGAGTTATAATGTCACGCATTTTACACGAGTTAAAATTGCCAGAGGGAAGGTTATATAAGTGTTTTTTAGTTTTCCTTAGGTGTTTAATTAACGAAAGGAATGGACTGTATATGACGAAAAGAGCAGTGATATGCGAAAGGGGGTGTGGGGGCTTTAAGCAAGAATATTATGTTTGAATATAAGGAATCGACAAGCTAATTACTATTCAGAAACTTAGTGAGTTGGTGGTCTAACCTGGTGGTTCCGGGTCTGCTGTATACAGAATCTTTGACGTCCGCAGCGATGCACCGTTGGTGACAGTCGTCAGCTTCCCTAGATCTACCGTTAACTTTACTTTCAGCGCTCGCACTTAGCCTTAGATTTAGGTCCTGGTGCCGCGTCGGGAGACTCCAAACACACTTGACATTAAATATTTCTACTGATTTACGAAAGTAGTGGAAACCTTAAAAGATGCGCGAGAGTGTAATGACAAAGCTGTTCTCAGTTCAAAATTCAAACAGGAACTCAACTAACTAAATTAACGGTTTTAAAACAATAAGTGGTGGGGGGGAGGGAACGTGTGTGGCCAGCACGAAATGGTACAGTAGCCACAGTGTTGCCACAATAAACTAAAAATGGGACAAAACTGAACATTAGGTAATATTTGGCGCTTCGCCACTGGTAGGTAGGTATTCAACTATATATATTTTTTCTTCCTACTACGCTTTAATTTCATCATAATGGCCTTAAATACTCAGCACAAAGCAAATGCTCTAGAGCAAATAAAGTTGCATACAAATTTCATTATTGCACTGTTTTTTTTTTTTTTTTTTAATTTGGTTGTTTGATCAAGAAGTTTACACCAACAGCTACCCAATCCGCCCATTCACAGTCCGACGGGACAGTCGACCACTCTTTTGTGGACTTACTGCTTGCAAAAAAAAAAAACAGGCCACATATCGGCGGCCATATCGAACTGTGATTGTCTCGTCTAAAATGTTATGCTCAAAGTACTGGCTGATAAGATAGCATGGGTTACAAAAATATTTTAAAAAAAATGGCATAATATGACAATTAATAGGCTAGATACAAGATTTCTGTGAAAATTTTCGGATTTTCGACTTTAGCTTCAGAACCAATAGACCGATTTTAATAAATGGGGTATCTTAAGATTCGGGGAGAACGTGCGAGTGTCATAGGCTATATAAAAATTCTAAGGGTGCGTCATAACAGGTGCCAAAATCCTTTTTACTTCGCTAGTTGGGTTTAACTGTACCTTTACGTTTTTTTACCAACTTTTAGCAGTAGTAGAAAGAAAAGCAGATTATGCACCTCGCATCAAGTGATTTGTTATTGCGCTCGTGATTTTAGAGCCCTCACTTGCGTTCGGGCTCCAAACCAACACTCGGCGCAATAATGAATCACTTTCTGCTTGGTGCAACAATCTACTATTTTATAATAAGCCAATCAAAAACCAAAGAAAGTAAAATATTAGATGTTAGTGTAGAGTAATCAATTACCGACCGGAAACATTTAATGCAATAAATGCCACATATACGAGTAAATCAACATCAAACTTTATTAGCTGTGTTAAACAAATGCGAATTTAAACGATACTCAAATGATTTTACTCCGAACACTTCCGCACATTAATGACTTAGTAAAAAATAGAAATGTCTCAAATTAATCAAGAGGTGTTGGTGGACGTTGACATGTCAACTTGACACGCGTCTGAAGTCATTGACATTTTGCGTGACGTCTGTTGCCGCAAATCATTAATAGTGAAAATATCCTAGCAAATAAAAGCAAGTGTAGGTAGGTATTATCATTGTGTGAAGTTATGAGGCTGTGTTTTGTTACTTCAACTGAAGAATGATAGATTCTTTTGTTTTGTCTGTGACACCATATTTTAAAGAATTTTAATAAAGGGGTAGGTTAATTTTTAACCGACTTCAAAAAGGAAGAGGAGTTAGTAGGATTACATTAAATATATCTAAGTCGTGACAAGTAAATTTGGTTTATTTGTTTCATACTGTGTTCATTTACTTACACGGCGATTTAGATGTATTTAATGAATCAATACATATAAAACAGTACCGTGACTCACTTAAAGACAAAGTACAGCCTAAACGGGTGGTCTTAGAGGTTTGAAATTTGGAGGAGACATTCCTCGAGTACCCTAGAGGTGCACTCTGGAGGGATTTTATGAAATTCCATCCCTAAAGGGGTGAAAAGAGGTGATAAATATTGTATGGAAAATACCGTGGGAGAAGCTGTGGCGGGTCCACTAGTTACTTATAAATATATTTGATGTTTCTAGGTAGTAATTTAATAACGAAGGCCAGTCATTATTTCTTGCTTTCTAAAGGCGGTTTTTTAGAGGTGGTTTTTTTTATTTGAATCATTGGTCATTATCATCCAGATATTGATTATAATAGTATTTTTATATTTACCGTTACCAGTTTAAGGTCATGTCATAAGAATATTAAATGTGTTTTCACAAGTAACGCGGTGGCGAAGCGTCAAGCAACCAAAGTTCAAGTTTAACCTAAATTCGTGAACAAACATTCATTGTGATGAATTCGTTCCTTTTCCACATTTAATAACGTGACGGATTGGCAGTGGGGAATCGGGGCGAAGTGGATCACTACTTAAGTTTTAGTAAAACAATCCACATACTGAACTGAAAACCGTAAACGAAACTATTTGTGTGGGGGGCCATTTAAGTATTACGTTAGCACTAAAGGGGGGCGCGGGGGTCTTTGATTTGCTTATTTTGATGACATGGGGGATGGGGGGATTTGGATGGTGATTACGTCAGCAATATTTATTTATTTACTTTGGATGCAGGTGATAGCTAAATTGAAACGTTGCTATACAGAATATATAGAATTTCGACGAAATGACGACTCAAAATCTAACTTTGAATCGCGTTATCATAATCATAGCGGTAAAAAACCGGCCAAGTGCGAGTTGGACTCGCGCACGAAGGGTTCCGTACCATTACCTTTAAAAACGGCAAAAATCACCTTTGTTGTATGGGAGGCCCCTTAAATATTTATTTTAGTCTGTTTTTTTAGTATTTGTTGTCATAGCAGCAACAGAAATACATCATATGTTAAAAATTCAATTGTCTAACTATGACGGTTCATGAGATACAGCCTGGTGACAGACGGACGGACAGACGGACAGCGGAGCCTTAGTAACAAGGTCCCGTTTTTACCCTTTGGGTACGGAATCCTAAAATTACAGATCTATTTGTTCTTAAAAATAACGAGGTTATAGGTTGATCAGATCATAGCAACCTGCGCCTCTATTCGGGAACGCTAAGTGATTCTGTAGCGATTCGCGAGCGAGATTTCTCATCTCGTTCTTACGCATTACGCGTCGTGCAGAAGAGTGGGATGAGAAATCTCTCTCACGAGTCACTACAGAATCACTTAGCGTTCCCAAATAGTGGCGCTGCACGTAAAGAGATCACAAAGCTAGACTTTGTAAAATAATCCAATCTTGGAATCGAATGTACCCCAGCTTCCTCTAGTGCATAATGCATGCCAGACCTGGCCGCGTAACGAGCGCATCGAATTCATTGTGCCACGCGCCGGCTGCAGTGTCATCGATCTTTTAACTCCCATACATTTTTTAAGATAAGGACTTTGTACCTAAAAGATTCTCGTAGTAAATTAGTTGGCTTAGAATTATTCATTTGGAAATATTTCTATTTCTTTGTGGTTTAATTAACGTTTATTTTAAGAGGAGTGTGAACCTACGGCTTTTCATACAAAAGGCGATAACGATTTCCACCCCTTAAATGTTAACCGATTTTGACCAATTTTTGATAGGTTGTCAGTCAGAACAAAATCTTGGTCTATACGTTTTGATTTTTTCACTATAATCAATAAATTCGGTTTTATTGTAGTTTCAGTATTCTCATACAAAACTACTTTCGGCATTATTTGACTTTCTTGATTTTTAATTAAAATTCAAAAAACGTATAAACCTACATTTTGTTCTGACTGACAACCTATCAAAAATTGGTCAAAATCGGTTAACATTTAAGGGGTGGAAATCGTTATCGCCTTTTGTATGAAGAGGGTGATTTTTGCCGTTGGTTCACAGTCCTCTTAAGTTGTATGCCGACAGAAGCCTCTTGGAATGGTGACTGAATTTGCATGCGATCGTTTAGTGAGTTTCCGTGGCTGAGGTTTTCTCGAATATGATGGCGGTGGACTTTCAAAACCAAACTATTGGTAGAGTCTGGAAGTTTTGAAGCAGACGCAAAATAGTTAACAGTTGACTTTTATGTTATTTCATTAAGATAAGATAACATAGTATTTATTCGATGATTCAGAACACATTGTACCCTTAACAAAGGACACAGTACTCCTCTGCTGCACTGGGAGTGAAGAAATAGCATAGAATGCGTGCAGATGCTTATCATCCTGGCATGTCGTAAAAGTCGACTAAGGGACGGGTCCTCTCCAACATGGTGGACTATCTGTATGGGCGATGGGCTGATCACCTGTCACCATACGGTTCATCATACCATCTTAAGACCAATTAATCGAACGTGGCCACAAGTAGTCTTGTGGCTCTGCCCACCCCATTAGGGATTTCGGGCGTGATAATATGTATGTATGTATGTACAATACAACTGAGTGTCACCGAAAGGACTCCCGCTCAGAATAATGTTGAGCGTTGAAATGGATGTCTGTTGAAGAACTATTTACTCCTACGGAGATAAGCGGGAATCAATATAATTGCCTGAATTCTATTAGCTATTCCAAAGCGTAAAGTGATTAGGTAGGCCGGTGTCACACTCAGCTGAGTGACGTGACTAATAGGCGTGAAGACGCCTGAAATAAATATCCGTTATAGCTGAATACTGCGCACGAACCTTTTTAAAAACAGTAAAACATAATGTTGAAAAGCTATTTGTTTATTCCCAACGCACACTGTTTGTATGATATGTCTTTTGTAAACAAGAAATGTATAGGAAAAACAAGCAAGGCAGGTCAAAATATCGCTATAATAGGGAAGATGCATATATTTATCTTGTATTGGAAAGTGCTGAGTAATAGAAACTGATATGTGTACGCAACACATTATTATGTTGTTTATTTTATGAGTTATGGAGCTTTGAAAAGTCATTGTTCATACCACTCGCAAAAACACTCCATACAAAATGGACGACAACTATGACCTCACAGCATTCGTTAGACTGTACAAAATGTATGGCGCTTCAACGAAATCTACAATTATCTCCGTAAATACTGTTTTTAGACCAACATCGTAGAAATAAAACATGACATAAATTTGATGAGCATGTCAAAAAAACTAAAATCAGAACTAGAAACCAATATACATTTTTCACTCATTTTGACCCTTAATAAAGTAAAAATGAATACTTACGAGTAGCCAGAATGATCTGCTTTTTTCTGTAATATGCTTTTGTTTACATTTACTCTCATATTATATCATTTAAACCTCATTTTGATTTTCAAGCATCTTCCCCATTAATTAAATATGTCATCGGTAAATATTGGCATCATCTGGCAGCTGGCCACTTATTTTCAGGATATTTTTTTATGCAAGCAGAATAAAGCAGTTGACAAAGAGGGCCTCATTGTTGCTGTCGCAACACGGGTGCGACGCGACGGGTCACCGCCCACCGATCTGGGACACATGTATTCACACTTTACGATTCCCGATCGATGTGTTCGAAATTTGAATTTCGATTCCATTCACAAATGCCACTCGTACGCACGTGGCCCGTCCCGTACGAAATAGGCCTGTGAACGGTGACGGGCCTTCGGGCAGTTGGGACTGGCAGTTTTTAAGACATAAAACATTGAACTACATACTTTGAATTAGGAAAAAAAAATGAAATAAGTGAAAATGCTGAAGAAGGCGGTAGGAGAGTGTATCATATTTTGTTCTAAGTAAATATAATACCTACCTACATTTTTCAGGAACTAATCGTTTCATTTAATAATTGACAATATTCGGAAGACAACAGATTGTTAGGTACATAATAATAATAATAATAAACCATTTATTTCAGGCACCATTGGCCCATATACAAATACCTTACAGACTAACATACATATTAAAATAACTTAAAAGTAATTAAAATAATAAAGCATAGTTAATTTATTTTAAACAGACGGTCCTGCCAACATTTTTATTGATTGCTGAAATTTTACGCAAACCTCCATTATAGTAAAGTTATCTGCGTCCTCATTACCTACTATAAAACATAATATCAAAATTGAGTCATAAAATCATAGTACCAATTCGTGTTAGCTACTCATTACCGATCGTTAATGTCTGTTTCAATTTATGATTCAACATCCATCTTTGTATTGATGTGTGAAATTTAATAATTATGCCGATATTTTATTATATTTTAAACTTGTTATATGATTGGAGTGACGGACTGGTAGTAAGTTACAAAAATAGAACTTACGTTTAAATTTTACCTACGTTTCCCTTAGAGTATTTAGTAACTGGAGACGCCTTGCGCAGTCTTTCCCCTCTGCCGAGGTACAAGAGCAAATGATCTTGCACGATTATAAAAACTATTTCAATAGTCGACTATTTCGCAGTGTCGTAAGTGTTCTCGGAAAGTGAGGAGCTCTTCTAAAAATGCCTTGCTGCGCAGTATTTTCGTAAAAAAAAACGTTCAAACACAAAAATATGGAATAACATTTCACATGCAAGCAATTTTTATCACAGATTTTATATTTTTGAGTATTTTAAATTGCATGCAAAACATCGATTCACAAAACGATCCAATGACATTTCGTGGGTTGTCATAAAATTAATCGGTTATCTCTACGAACACATCCATACTAGAAATTGTGTTTGCACTCGAATTCAAGCTTGTGTTGTTAATTATTGTTAGTGTGGGTGCGTATGAATGAGAGCGGTTTTTGCATTTGTAGTTAGTTTTTTACATGTAGTGGTACTTCCCTCTGCCCGCACTCCCCGCAAAATATGACAGACGTTTCCATAAGTTTCAGATATTTTAAAGGTGATTAATAATTTTTCAAATTCATTAAATTTATCAAAATGACTAACTTCTATTGAAAAACAGAACAAGACAAAAATCTAAAAGTGACCGGAGTGGGATCTGCGCCTCTATTCGGGAACGCTAAGTGATGCTGTAGCGACTCTTGAGCGAGATTTCTCATCCCACTCTTCCGCACGACGTGTAATACGTAAGAGTGGGATGAGAAATCTCGCTCACGAGTCGCTACAGAATCATTTAGCGTTCCCGAATAGCGAAGCTGAACTCGTGTAGTGACGTGAAACATTTCAGATTTGCTGGACGGATTTGGATGAAATTTGTAATGGAGATAGCTTGTACTCTGGATTAACACAAAGGATACTTTTTATGGGATTGGTTCCCACGCGAACATAGTCGTGGGCACAGCTAATAAGTAACTAAGCAGCGTCGTGTTGAGATCGGAGGGAGTTCTTTACTTTTCATCACACTTGCTCGGAAAGGCTGTTATTATACGCAGGCGTACAGAGCAGCTGTAGCCTACTTACCTCCCAAGGGCAGTTATGGATTTTGTATGGGTTATAACTCCCGCTGACGGCGGGGCGAGCCGCAGCCGGCGGCGCGCGCGACCGCAAGCCGGCGGAGCTGCCCCGCGCTGATCGCAACGTACGCTCAGTTTATGAACACCCACCTGATGGTAATTCACGATGTAAAATGGGAATAAAATTAATATATATACTTTTTTTTGTCTAATTTTTATTTCATTTCCTCGCAAATGTGATGAAAAACATTATGTGTATCACGGGCAGTAAGGGGATAACAAACTCGAGTCATAAAAGCCCTCGCCTATCGGCGTCGGGCTTCTAACAGACTCTCGTTAGTTATCCCCTTCTTACGGCCCTAGATGCACAATGTACTTACTATACCTGCAGTCCAACAACTAAGACAGTTAAAGATAAAATATTACTTATAAGGGTTTTCTGAAAAATTCTAATTTGTCCACCATTTACATTATAAAAAAATATTGAACACATATTTTTTCTTTTGTCGATTAAACAAAAAGTGACGAAGATATAGTTCGTTGAAGTTTCGCGTGACGTCACGACTTTGCACCCTTTGTACCAATAAGCGGGGACTAGTGACGTCATAAGTCCCTACACTCAAACTTTGATGCGCGTTATCTTTGTCAATTTTGATTGATTTGATAAAGCAAAAAATACGTGTTCAATATTTTTTGATAATCTAACCGACGGACTAATTAGAATTTTTCCGAAAAAGTCCTGATTGTATTGTTCTTAAAGTAAGTTCCGTGGTAACATATTCAACCCTTTGCTAATTAAGAAGCTGTTTGAAATTCAAATAAGCAAATAATCTATCGACTAAACCGTTCGCAGTTTAATTACCACAATCAATTCACCCGTATTTTAATTCAGATTCCAGCAGATCAATTAGTTTAATGGGGAACTGGAAACAGCCCGAGCCTCTGATTACATTCTGTACAGAGAGTGTTATATAATTTAACGTCGGTGATGAATCTTAGCCAATATATGGCTGAAATAATATATTGGCAAGTTTATAATCTCTATTTATATAATGCTATATCTTCTAGTAGTTAGTGTTATTTATTACAAGCTTTATATTCTCATGGAAACTAAGGCGTAGACGTTTGTTTTTTTTTTCAGATCCAAATTATATAATATTTGTTAACCTTATAAAAAATAGTGTCAATTTGATCCTAATTTAGCCAATGCTTATTTGTCATTCGTGTATAGAACCAATAAAACCTGAATTTTATATTTTCATTTTATCTGGTTCACATTTTACTCTCATGAACTTATATTTAGTAACTTAACAAGATATAGAACGATCTTTTTAGGGTTCCATAGCCAAATGGCAAAAAACGGAACCCTTATCGATTCGTCATGTCTGTCTGTCTGTCAGTCTGTCCGTCCGTATGTCACGGCCACTTTTTTCCGTAACTATAAGAACTATGCTGTTGAAACTTGATAAGTAGATGTATTCTGTGAACCGCATTAAGATTTTCACACAAAAATAAAAAATAAAACAATAAATTTTGGGGGTTCCCCATACTCAGAACTGAAACTCAAAAATGTTTTTTCATCAAACCGTGTGGGGTATCTATGGATAGGTCTTCAAAAATGATATTGAGGTTTATAATATCATTTTTAGGGTTCCGTACCTCAAAAGGAAAAAACGAAAAACCCTTATAGGATCACTCGTGCGTCTGTCTGTCTGTCTGTCTGTCTGTCTGTCTGTCTGTCTGTCCGTCTGTCACAGCCAATTTGCTCCGAAACTACTGGACCGATTGAGCTGAAATTTAGTATACATATGTAAGTCAGTGACCGCAACACGGACGCGTGACGTAAATATATGAATTTTAAACATGGGGGCCACTTTTGGGGGGTACATCAGAAAATTAAAAAAAAAAGTTATGCAATCTATATTGTGTGACATATCAAATGAAAGGGCTTATTGTGAGGTCTTTAAATATTTTTTTTCTGAATTTTAAGTAAAATAGTTTGGAAGTTATTTAGGAAAAGAGGCAAAAATTGACCATTCCCCCCCCCCCCCCTTATTTCCTAAACTACTGTGGCTAAAATTTAAAAAAAAATGCAGAAACTAGTTCTTTACCTATAGATTACAGGAAAACCTATAAGAAGTGTATGGTATTTAAAGTAACCTAGTAAATTGCAGATAATCATGTACGGAACGGAACCCTCTCCACGCGAGTTTAACTCGCACTTGTCCGGTTTTTTTCTAAACTGAATAGTTTGCGCGAGAGACACTTCCAAAGTGGTAAAATGTGTGTCGGGTGTGTGTCATACCCTGTAACTTCTAAAATAAGAGAATGATAAAACTAAAAAAAATATATGATGTACATTACCATGTAAACTTCCACCGAAAATTGGTTTGAACGAGATCTAGTTAGTAGTTTTTGTTAATACGTCATAAATCACGGAACCCTTCATGGGCGAGTCCGACTCGCACTTGGCCGCTTTTTTCTCTAATTGAGCGTCACTTTGTAAAAAATGTCTGTAGCTGCCTGGGGAGTGGACTTCAGCGTTTAAACTTAAAGAATCATAACTTGAAGAAAACAACACTTGACAGAATGGTGGTTTAGTAATGAATGCTAAAATAATGAACCCAACACAAAAAATAGAATGCTAAACAAAGCATAAAGAAAATGCGGGGCAGTCTAGGGACTGCCGATAGAAGTGAAAACCCAACTCACCCAAAAAGTACACATAATAAACACAGTATACATATAGCTCATGGAAAGCGTTCGGTGACGATGACGAGTTCCATGATTTTTGTTTGTTCACCCAAAAAGTGCTCAACGCGCCTAAAGAAGTTTTCACTTCAAAACATAGTTTTATAAAAATAAGATATGCGTTCAGCATACAGTCTATTGAACAACAGCGCCTCTATTCGGGAACGCTAAGTGATGTTGTAGCGACTCGCGAGCGAGATTTCTCATCCCATCGCGGGTCGCTGCAGTATCACTTAGACGTTCCCGAATAGACGCCCAGTACTCATTAAATGACTGACGACCGACAACCATTTGTATGTAAAACCCAAATTAAATGAAGTGGTAATCGTCAACAGCTGTGAAACAGTTACTTGACACGTGCCAGGTTGTCCTCAAGTCGGTAATTAGAAGTAATCCGCTTAACTTTATAAACAAGACGGATAAGGATACTAAGCTGTGATTGATTGGTGACAGACCATTACTTTTCGGTAAAAGGTACATGGGTTTATGTAGATGGAAAAATAGTGCTTATTATTTACAATTATACTTAGAGAGATGTAGCGATCAAGTTCAGAATAGAAAACGGCTATACTCTTGCTAAATGAACTGGACGCCTAGGGCCAGAAATGATACAACATAGAGAGATGTAGCGATCAAGTTCAGAATAGAAAACTGCTATACTCTTGCTAAATGAACTGGAAGCCTTGGGCCAGAAATGATACAACATAGAGAGATGTAGCGTTCAAGTTCAGAATAGAAATCTGCTATACTATTGCTAAACGAACTGGACGCTTCGGGTCAGAAATGATACAAATCATGCTATCTCTTTCACATTTGCACGTCTTAAAACAGCGTAGCTTGTGTAAGTTGAGATGGATATAATCTTCATCCGTCAATTTTATGGCTCCAGGTGTCCATTCGTTTTGGGGATAGTATAGAGGCAAGAGCAAAATGGAGTGTAACATGAAACTAAGATATTTAAATTCACCAACTTCTTCAATTACTCATGATTCTTCTATTGCTTGTAATACTACTAGATCATCACCTGATAATAGGAGATACTGTAACGTCTCTTTGAAATCTTGCTGGATTAAATTGTAAAGCTTTATTCACTCTCACACAGATGATTTACAACACATCGATAAGGTCTCAAGGTCTTTTAATTAAATAATATCAACAGTATTCGAGATATCATTACGCTTGTAGCTCACAGTCCTCTTGCACAAGCAGACACTACAGACACTTGATAAGCGGTAAATGTGTCGCTTATGTTTTGTATTTGAACTTTGTATTAAATATTTGAAGTAGCGGAATCATTAACGTCATTGGTTGAGCTATTAAAATTAGTTAAGATCTATTTGATTACGAAGAAAACATAAATAGCAGTTAATGTACATTTTTGTTATATTTTGTATGATTTACGATGGAGTAGACAGTAGATTGCTTACATGGCTCGAGGATTTTATATTACATCCTAAATTTATGCTATTTTGATGACTAAAGATTGTGACAATATTGCGCCGTTTCTTCAAAACCGGAATAGATGGCCGGTTTCTCAGGCGCTCCTTATGGTTTACTTATGGAGCCAAAACTTTGAATTACGGATTTAAATTCACGCCAGAGTCAGATACTCATATCATTTTCTAAGTCTCGGGGTTAGATTATTTTAGTACCTTTGTGTGTGATGGATCTAAGACACAGGTAATAATAAATTAACGCCGTTGAATGTATGCATTTTATAATTTACTAGCTTTTACCCGCAACGTCATCTGCGTGGAAGTGTACCTATCTTTAAAATATTACGAACTTTAATGCTACTGACTTTTTAATTACCTATTACTTTTCCCCTCAAACTAACTACAGGCTCTCATCGGGCACGCACGAACTTGCCGTAAATCAATTTTCCAGCCCCTATTTCATCCTGTTCGTGATTGATTAAAAAAAAAGTAGCCTATGACTTTTCCCAGGGTTAAACCTATCTCCATATGCAATTTCATTAAAATCGGATAAGCTGCGTAGCCGTGAAAATATATCAGATAGATAGAGAGACTTCCTTTCTCGTTTATAATATTAGCATGGAAGTATGGATTTATCAAGATTTTGTTTGCCTCATTGTATGGGGCTTTGAAACAATAGGTCCAGTGCTTAAAAGTATTTAATTAATTATTAATTTAAACCAAGAAAACACACACATACACGAGCATTAACAATTCCACATTGATACGCTTGGATGTGCTGAGACTAAACAGAATTTGTAAACACCGTTTTGGTTCGTAAACCGAGTTTACGGCGAGCACTGGGCAAATGTTTTCGCAGTTCGATTTAATGGTTTACTTTATTGATAGTGTTTTTCTTAATTCAAAGGAATTTGATTATTAGAAAGAACACTTTAAAGTTAGCTTTATTATAAACGATCTCAGCACGATGTTGCTAAGATGTTGCGTAATTGAACCTCAGAACAAGATTTTTTTTGTTAACCTGTCGCAATAATTGTCACTTAATTTTGCTGCCAATCGTAAAATGAATACAAAAGAACTCAATTTTTTATGGATTTCATATTTTATTTTTAGTGAAAAGCTCTTCATTTTTAAATTGGTAAATTTTAGAATCTTAATAGTCCTATGCATAGTTTATTAAAAGGTCAATACGCAAAATATTGTACGTGCCACGGACCCAATATACGCAGACTTCTGTTTTGGATTTTGAGTGTGATGTTATGCTTTTTTCTATTTTACGTTAAAATTGAAACTAAAATAGCCTATATTGATTGGTGTAAACGATCTTGTGTATGTAAATAATTAGGCCGTTCATTCAAGCGGCGGTGTGGTGACCTCAAAACCACGTGGTTTCCCATTTACATTCTAATTATGTAGGTACTCATTCTTACGCAGCTACCGTTCTGTTACGAGTTCTTGTATGATGAATGAATTCATCTGTAATAGCAGTTTATTATCTCAAATAATTAGGTTGTTATTTTTACATAATGGCTTTATCAATTATGGCTAAAGCTTTTTACTCTACTAGCCCACGACTTCGCGTAGAATTTGGTCTTTAGTTCACTCTAGCATCAATTTCTACCTTTGATACTATCAGCTCTAACATCCACTCCACCATTCATCATTCACTCATTCATCGACATTTCGAACATTTATTAGCTACTGTTCATCTGCTCTTTGGCCGAATACACATTCAGGTCTACCATCCACCTGCTCAACCATCGATTCTATTATCACTGCTTGCATTATTTCGCGAAAGATTGCAATTAACTAAATTGATATTCATTATTCATTGATATGACGAAGTTATATATTTTTTTATTTCAATTTATTGAACCTCTTTTATCTTGAGAGAGAGAGAACCTTACTGTTTATCTCTAACAGCTTACATTCATTTCTTTGATCCATTTGTTTAAGTTTCCAATGTTTCTTTAACAGAATCGTGCATGTCGGAAATGTTCCCCTGTCGTGTTCTCTGTAAATCTGCAAACATCCCTACAATGTTGGGATGTGCCAATACATCGATATTCTTAATAGGACTTTACTCAGCGTATGCTGAGAAACCTTTATGGAAAATACGGTTTGTGTATTCTAACGATATTTATATGACGAAGCTGTTGTTGTACCTACTAACGATTATTTTTACGTACCTCTATGCATTTCGCCAACAGTAGTTTTTGAAAATTTATTCTTAAAGAGTGCCTGCCATTTTTCAACGATCACTTTTGAAACTGCTCAAAATCGAATTAGAAAATCCGTGACTATGTCATTCAATAGACAAAGAATACCCAAGTAAATTCTAGGCAACTTTTGCGATTTGGTGTCTACAAACGTGTGTCTCAAGATCTATTTAAAGTTTAATTCAACAACTGAGTAAGATGAAGTCAACATTTATGAATTCATGCCAACACAATGTTCAATTTAGCTTAGTTCGTGACATTCCATAAAATACGAATTTGATAACAAACTAAATACAAATGAACCGTATAGTAGTAGGTAGAACACACTAATTTGCATTAATATCCTAACTAATATTATAAATGCGAAAGTAACCCTGTTTGTTACCCTGTACCAGTGTGCTCCCGCCTTAATCGCTAAAACAATTTTGATGAATTTTGATATAGAGATAGACTGGACCTTGAAAAAGGACATAGGCTACTTACACAATTATTCTACGCAGAAGAAGTCGCGGGCTACATACAGCTTGTAAAGAGATGATAATGAAACTACTTACCCGTTTGTTTTCAACTTCATAAAGTGTTAAACAGAAGGATAGGCAGCAGCATCCTTCGAGTACCTACTATCATTACCATGACCAATCGTGGTCGCCAATCCGCTTGCCAAGCGTGGCGACTGTGGCAAATCTATGTATGCCCTGCAGTCAAACTTAAAGTCAAAGTCAAACTATCTTTATTCAATTTAGGCTTTTACAAATTCAAGGAGATTTGTACTGAAAACTGAGACTTCCTGTAAAAATAAATTTGTATCTCAATATTTTCATTTCATCGCATTGCACGTAGCACAAATTCCGTTCTCATATAAGGAAGTCTTGAAGTAGCTTTATATCTTCCTGCCCGAATTCTTTTATTTTTATTACATAAACAACGTTCTCGTGTGTCCGGCTGGCTAGTCATTTGATCTTAATAACTACGCAAACAAGGCAAGTGGCTGCGCGCGTTTTAATTTTATCTTTGCTACTATTGTGTTCAACTAATACAATACTGGTGTTACCGTGATCAAAACCATCCATTTGCAGACCAGTTTCGTTATTTCAAATGCCAGCTAAACAGAAAAGCTGCGATAAAAGAGCATTCACATCGTAGTACGAAATAGCAATTAATTTCAGTTTAAGTATATATGTTTTTCATGGCAATTGACTGACAAACGAGCTGACGGCCCACCTGATGGAAAGTGATCACCGCCGCCCATGGACATCTGCAACACCAGAGGTGCTACCAATGCGTTGCCAGTCTAGGGAGGATGTGGCATGGGGATGGGATAGGGATGAGGGAATAGGCCTCCGGATCTCGTCACTCACCGTATTAAACGCAATAGCAAGCTATTACTTTACGCCGATATTCTGTGACAGTGTGAAGATCTAACTCTGAATCGCATAACAACATGGTAAGCACCTGGGAAGCTTTTGTAGTCAGCGCGTAAAAAAGGGCAATATTTGGGAGAACTAGGCCTTTATTAGACTTTGGTCTAAGTATACAGATATAATGAAATATATTACGTCCTGTTCGTTTAAAAAATACAGGAATATAAGTATCTACCATATTTCAACTCAAACATGTATGTGTCGAATATAAGCCCTGCCAAACTTACTTTGTTGTAGATATTGACTCTTTTAATATACTTAGATAGATTTGGTTACTAGCACGTCTAGCAAGACCTGCCCACGAGTTATTTATCACTTATCACTCAGTGCATCCCTTACATATTTGAATAGTTTGGCAGAGACGCACTGATCGATTCGCGGGAATGTCGCTAGCTCCCCTGGGTAACATTTTTAACATTTGCCGCATACAAAATAAGTCAATTTTTCAACTATGCTTACTACCAAGTAAGCAAATCTATCCACGGATTCAATATTGGGAACGGGTGTTAGTCAATTAGACAGCTGCCTCGATGCAGGTTATTACTTATTATCAAAACAAAAAAAAATGGAGTTATAATAAAAAAAATATATATACGCGATCCTGTGGATTTATGGGAAACTGTTTTACATAACGATGTAAATTTAATAAATAAACAGTCATCATAAAACATCTTATGATTAATTGAGATTAGTTCTTTCTTTAAGAAAGAAGTGGTTGCTATATTTTAATTACTGTATAGTATACGTGTTTTTATTTGAAAACTGAATAATTATAGTTCACCGTAAATTACAAAATTATAATCTTATCAACGTTTTAAACGAGTCACTGCACGAAAAAAAAAATCTTGCAGTCATTTATCTCTTGATCTATTTTCTAGAGAAGTTATCTAAGTTTATCTTTCCTATCTCACGATAGCATAAGAGATACAAGTTCCTTAACCATTGTTTGTAAGGGCCGTCTTTTGCATTGAGCAATATTTGCATTGGTTGCATGTTTTTCACAAGTTATTGCGCTGGTTATATAGAGTAGCTGGTGATGTTATGTATTGTTAAGATAAGTCTGTTTAGAAGTTCAATAAACTGTGAGAGTTTATTCAGAACTGTATTTGATGCATGCTTATTCACGTGACATTATTTAAAAATACATACATACATATTATCACGCCCGAAATCCCTAATGGGTTGGGCAGAGCCACAAGATACTTGTGGCCGCGTTCGATCAATTAATTAGTCCTAAGATGGTATGATGAACCGTATGGTGACAGGTGATCAGCCCATCGCCCATACAGATAGTCGACCATGTTGGAGAGGACCCGTCCCTTAGTCGCCTTTTACGACATGCCAGGATGATAAGCATCTGCACGCATTCTATGCTATTTCTTCACTCCCAGTGCAGCAGAGGAGTGTAAAAATACATCTACGTACTTTTAGCTTTCTAACAATGTTTAATAATCCCGAATTAATGACAGTTACTGGAGCACTTTGATCACAAAGCGAGCAGGCAGAAAATCGTGTGTAATCAAAACTTAAAATCAATACATTAAGTCCCTCATAAAATGAACTAACAAACAATAAAAATTATAAAACAACATATTTCAATCGGTTAAATAACTAAAGTTAATTTTCAAACTGACTATTTCATACGCAAAGACACATCCTTTTTCTCAGGTGGATATAAATAAATAAATAAATCAGGGGACAATCTTTACACAAATCGATATAGTCTCAAAGTAAGCTCTAAAGGCTTGTGTTATGGGTACTAGACGACGATATACATACTTATATAGAGAAATAAATACTTAAATACATAGGAAACATCCAAGACTCAGGAACAAACATTCGAACTTATCACACAAATATTTGCCCTTACCGGGGATCGAACCCGGGACGCTAGCTTCGGAGGCAGGGTCACTCCCAACTAGGCTAACCGCGTCGTCGTCGGATATGAACGACTGAACTCGACAAATTATTGTTTAGTGTATTTGCTGCATTAATAATTATCTGTGTATCATACATGAACCGAAAAACGCTGTTGCGGTCCTTGTGGCATCTTTTTATTAAGATTTCCCAATTCTTTCTAATTTATTATGTATGATAGACAACTTGAGCAAATTTCGATTTGGTGGCCCACAATTTTTTCTCTAGAACGTGTTCTCTAAATCCGCGTTCAACATAAATCTACAGAATGCAACCCTCCTCACAGGATCTCCTCCCTCTTTCCGATTATTAGAGTGAGAAAGAGTTGGGAAATCCTAATAAAAAGAGGCCAAAAGGTTCGCAACACCGCTTTACAGTTAAGAATCATCAGTTGATTCAATCGGACCATATTTTTTTCCAAATAATTTAAAAGGCGCATCTTACTAGGTTTCCTTACAAAATCAAATGTAGTCGTGTGCTTAACTAGGTACAAGGCAAATGCTTTACCAACATGACGGATGTGCTGCACACTTAAGGGTCACTGTGGACAATGGCTAGATAATAACTTTCCTTACCGTTGGATTGACAGACCCATCACATGGCCCGCGAGAAGTCCGAACCGTCCGTATGAAATTAGTAGTTTATGATGTCTCACCTCTGCCATCTGTCGACAGAAAACAACAACAGACAGAGAATTGTTAATGCAGCAAATACACTAAACAATAATTTGACGATTTATTGTCAGAAATAGTCCAACATGTTTCGAACTCGATTGGAGTCCTTCTTCAGGGTTTGAGTGCGGTCCCTGTCAGATCAACCCGCGCACTGCCTTCCGAGCAGCGTCATTGTTGTTAATTCATTTTATGCTGCACTTAGTGTGTTGATTTTAAGTTTTGATTACACATGATTTCTAGCTGCTCCCTTTTTTGTGATCAAAGTTCTTCAGTAACGAGTAATTGATTCGTGATTATAACAAATTGTGAAAAAAATAAAAGTACGTAGATGTTTTTTAATTAATCTGCCTACCAAGTGCCATAGTTACATTTTATATTTTTAAGCCATTTTTGTAGAAGAAGTTGATGATTTCTTTTTTACGTGACTACATTTCCATCTCCTTATCTTAAATGGTACAGATAATTCTAGTTTCAATGGTGATATTAAATAACTAAAGATCATCATGTATCCATTCACAATCTAACTAGTTGTTAGTTATGCTTGGCAGAGATTGGCACTAATGTATTCTCTGGTAAATTTTGTGATGTTGGTCACCACAGGACAGGCTTAGCCTAGTGTGGCACCAAATGGTCAAGCTTCCGCCATGTCATGTATTTCCGAAAATGAACTATTTTTAATATTTATTTTTTTACTGTTTTGTCTTGTACGTAAGTAAAAAGAAAAAAGTTGACTAAAATTAATGAATTTAAACTTAAAAATGTAATATCTCGAAATTGGTTCACTTTTGCATAATGTTTTATGGGGTTCAAATGATTGCAAATGACTTCCTCTATGACCTCTTAACAGGAATGCATCGGTTTTCAAATAATCCTGTATATTTATCGGAATAATTCATAGTTCTGACAAGGCTATATAAGTGCTATTTACAATTATAAAGTACATAACAACAAACTCATACATTTAACGGTTGTGAAATTAAAGACGTTATGTCATACTCGTACATTATAATGTCACAAATAGACCCGTACGACTGATGACTTCAGACTTCAGAAATGAAGCTGGGTCGTTAATTTTGTCAAATCACTTTTTCGTCTCCACTCAGGCGCAACTTGACTCGAGCTATGTATGTTCAGCGGAGGCCAATCTTCGGCACTAAATATTGACGCTACGAGATTAAATATCTGGGGCTCAGTGTACGGGTCGTAAAAACTTTTTGTTACGACCAATCGGTGTGTTAAAATTATAATTATTTACCTCAAATGAAATTACAGTGCTCCTGGCGTCGAGTTCACATTCACACGAATTGAAAAAATTATAAGGAAAAGCAATACAATGGCAAGTAAACAATAGGATTTTTTTCTGATATAATTTTAATCATTAAATTATCGATTAAAGTTTTGTAAGCGCAATGTCTTGCGGTCTGGCAAACGCGATTTAAATCGAATCGGTCGAATACTTTTTCAGAAAAGTCAAAATAATAATAACGATAATAATGGATTTTAAAAGGTTTACAATCTCATATTTTATTACTAGACCTTATTCATGGGTTCGCACGTACTATTTGTATAACAAATAATACTAACTATCATTTCATTTTATGGGTTGACCAGTTAACAGAAGTTGTATTTAATTTTGCAATGGTACCTTACAAAGTCATACGTAATGTTATTTTGATGCAAGATTCAAGAACGACTACATCACAGAGTCCTAAATTGTTCGTAGGGTAATGTCGCATTATTAGTATTACTTTACAGATGGCCTGCCATTAATGATTTTCTTTAACAGATTTTACTAATCTTCAGTATGCACTTATTGATTTTAAAATAGAAACCACTAGGCGTCGTATTAAATCAAATAAACATTCTTAACTTACGAGAAAGTTTGTAACGACAAATGCCCTGACAATAAAGACAATATTTAGTCATATTTTTGACCAATAGTCTACTTCGATATTAATTACCTCGAATGCACCATCTTAATCACACTTATCTTTTTAAACAGAACAAGTTTCATACAAAGAGTACCAAAACATAAATCATTAATGACACGTTTCGATTGCGTGCATCGGATAGGAATTGCAATAAAATAATAGATCATGTAAACCGTAGGCTACACTGAAGCCCTCGTAACGATCTTACAAAGCACGTAGTGCTATAAAAGATCCACAGGCGCCACTAATACAACCTTTTCAATTCAAGATCCATACAAATCGATGGATTTATTATTATAATCATTTAGGATAAGTGCAGTTGCAGTTTTTAAGCTGCCTAGTACAGATAGAATACCAATCGGACTAAGAAAAAAAATGTACGTGTGACAATGCATATAGCTGTATAAAATGCTCTAGAGCCGCTAATGCAGTGTTCTGGATGCATCTTGGGTGTACGATAAATTTTCTAATTTAATTTTGCAGTCAGCGCTTTCATGGCGATGCCATGGCACAGGCGATCACATCATCCATATTCTGATTGCATGTTCAATATGTACTCTTCTCTTCTCTACTTTTCTCTAATTTTAATTATTTATTCTCTTTTGGGTGGTTCCTTATCCTTATGACCACGCGGTTAGCCTAGTTGGGAGTGACCCTAAAGCTAGCGTCCCGGGTTCGATCCCCGGTAAGGGCAAATATTTGTGTAATGAGCACGACTGTTTGTTCCTGAGTCTTGGATGTTTCCTATGTATTTAAGTATTTATTTCTCTATATAAGTATGTATATCGTCGCCTAGCACCCCATAACACAAGCCTTTATAGCTTACTTTGGGACTAGATCGATTTGTGTAAAAGATTGTCCCCTGATTTATTATTATTATTATAAACACTCTTTTTATCATTTTCGTTCATGGAACCATGAAGATTTCAATGCGAAAGTCTGACGGCTAGAAGTTGTTTCTCAATTACATTTGGGGATTGGTCTTTTTTCGGGTTAATTGGCAAACTTGAATAAAGCCTTAACAGAATATAAGCTAATTACATATTCCATTTAAAATAGTCTTAGTCCTCAACTAAACTAATGGATAAAACCTGAAACGCGAGAGATTAAATTGGAATCACTTGATCTCACATAGCATGGTTAAATATAGGTACTTACTTTATAATAAACTATATTTGTGTATGTATATCCCGTCCCATTCTGGACCAGATCTTGTTAATTGCGAGCCTGGTCTGCTCACCGTTACTCACTTAGTACTAGTTCGAGCATGCACTGTTGAGAAAGGCATGGCGGTTTCTAAGAACGATTTTTTAAACACGATTGCTGCTTGAATATCTTACTAATTCTGTTTTCGATTCACAGCAATATCTGGCCACAAACCCATAATATATTTAGCAGTTCGGGTCATTTAAATGCATATAGATGGATGAAAACTCAGAAATATTATTTTTAATATTTTATGTACCTATTATCCGTTGTTTTCAATACTTCAAAAACGAAAACATCGTCTATAAAAAGTGCAATGATGAACCTTAGTAACCGACTTCAAAAATGGACAAGGCTTTAAACGAAATGGGTTTTAAATGAAAACAAGGTCTAATTGGTTAAAATTAAATTAAAATGGTATTTTTGGTACTAGTTATGGGAAACAAACATAATTTAGCGCTTATTTGTATTTTTCGTGCAATTTTAACTATACCTTTTTAATTTTGCACACAGGTGGCCTTATAAGCATTTTTTCTTTTTAAAGGAGAAGGCAGTCCCAGCGCACCATCGTCCTTTCAAAATACTGTAAAATTGTACTTGTGAAAGTTATGCTTCATCTAACAAAACGCGGTGTTTATTTGCTACAGTGCGTACACCACTTTACTTTGAGATAGGCAGACGCTAATCGGAGATCCCTTGTTATTGGCCTGAAATTAGTTCCTACTGGGTCAGCCTATTACCAACGATGGAGTTGTAAAATATCGCCAACACTTCGTCTGGATCTAGATTATTTCATTTAAGCTGTAATGGAGCTAACTGAGTTACGGTTATTGTTGATTTATGGAAGTACAAGGCAATTAACGATACTTGTGAAGGACACATACCGAAGTAATCAAGAGCAAGAATAGGGACTTAAGCACACTTACTCGGTCTCGTACTTATATTGCAGCATATCTTTCTAACAAGATAATTGCCTAATAAGGGAGGGATGCTTATAGTATTATCGTCTCTTTAGGAAGAGTCATACGACTGGGTACTTCTGTATGACGTATTATATTAAGAAAAAGTAATCAAGAATTATAATTTGAATCAGATCAAAACATAAATGTGAAAAAAGGGCCAAGTTCGGTACAAAAACGTCGGAGGTTGACAGTACCGCCAATAAAAGAGTTGAGGTCAGAATGGGTGCCAAGTTCCTTAGTACTTTCTTAACCTTTTGACCGCCAAGCATGTCTGAGAAATAACACGAATTTCAACTTTAAGTCAAGGTACTGAAGGACGTTTTTACCCTGTATCCGCTGACGGCTGCAGCCGAATGGGGCGGTCAAAAGGTTAAATGATACCTTTTAAAAGGTTCTACAACGTTCTTAAAGTAATTCAAAGAAAATTGGTTATTTTCACTGATATTTAATTTATAACTAGGCAAGTTTTATATCCCTGCAAATGTTCTTTATGCCATAAAAGGCAGATACTTTCGAAGTATTCGAAGTCAGGTTAAAACGTCATTAAAATACTGTAAATTTCTAACCTAATTTAAGATAAAGTAAAATCGTTTAACAATAACAAAACAAAGTTATCCAATCTTCCAGTCCCATATACATACACATACATATTATCACGCCCGAAATCCCTAATGGGGTGGGCAGAGCCACAAGACTACTTGTGGCCACGTTCGATTAATTAGTCCTAAGATGGTATGATGAACCGTATGGTGACAGGTGATCAGCCCATCGCCCATACACATAGTCCACCATGTTGGAGAGGACCCGTCCCTTAGTCGACTTTTACGACATGCCAGGATGATAAGCATCTGCACGCATTCTATGCTATTTCTTCACTCCCAGTGCAGCAGAGGGGTAGTCCCATATATAATGTTAAAAACTGGCCTCATTAATAACTTTGTCTCCTGTACCAACCCTTAATGTGATGATTTCAGATTTTTTCTTATGCGTTTCATTTACGTCCAATAACCTACCTCCACACCAAGTTTTTAACTTCCTAGGTCATCTGGAAGTAGTCTAACATTTTGATCTATAATTATGTCAGTTATGGCCGAATTCAGAAAGGCCACTCAAATTGAGATTTAATTAAAGTGACGTTTCAGTGACGTTTCTGTATAGGTTGACAACTAGTTGAGGGACATTTAACTACTTAATGTCTAGTCAAATGCTTAAAAGGCGTTTCTGAATTCGACCATCAGTCAGTCAATCGGTGATAAAAATATTGATTTTTGCACGTTAATCTCTCGTGAATGGTAAAAGGCTTTTTATTGAAAATTGGGTTTTAGCAATAAGAAGACGGTCTAACTAGACATGCAAAATTGCAAGTGTGTAGGTTACCTAATTAGATTTGATGTTATGGGGGGTCGATAATGGCCCAAAATAGTCCGTGTAGGTAATTTTTAAGTCCCCTTGTACTTTATTTAGTACAAATTACTGTACCTCATTAAGACCTGGCATTTTGCTTGATTTGATTATAATTTCAACTTTATCGCAGTTCATTCTAGGTTAAAAACTTCTTCCATAATTTGTTCTTATTTAAGTACACTGGGACAGAATCACTACGGAGCATTAAAAATGCTAGGACTTACGAGGATAAACCTACGGCCGGTGTCGCGAACTTTGGCTGCCACACTGCCGTGTGTCTAGATTTCAAATTGTACAGTCCCATTTTGTTTAGTAGGTAATACGAATACCTCAGCGCATTGGTTGATTAATGTTCCATAAGATATTTTTAAATTTACCTACAAACTAAAAGTCTAGATCTCATTACAATTAATTTTATTTACAGACTTCAAAGAGTCTAGAAACAGTTTTACAGCTGCCGCCATATCAAACCTTTACTAGCTTAATATTGTTGTTTTTATGATCATTATTTTGAATCAAAAATGGGTCAAACGAAACATCTAAATCTGAATAAAGCTTACCTTCTTGTTCCTGGAATTCAGCAAGCAATGCATTAAATTCATAATTATTTATGTTAAAAATCAACGGTTAAATTGTTTCCATTTCCATTTTTTTTGTTCTAAAATAAATGCATATGAACTTAGGTACAACTGCTCAATTCCGTACAATAGCTAGCCTTTGGTTCACAAAAGCATATCGTAATAACAGTAATTAGTAACGAGTACTAAGACAATGGCGCTTGGTCGGACAGCGATTTCCACTGTTATTATTACGTATAGGAGTGGTTTGGTTACATTCGCAGTGACACTTGGATGGCACTCCCTGTTGCGTCATTCTTTTGCAGTTCGGCGCCAGTTCTGTCATTCAGCATGACATGGATGTGTAAACGGTGCTTTGCTGGGATATTGGAATATTTTTGTAACCGAATTATCATCCAAATGAGATACCTCAACGTAGTTACCAAATGTCTACCCCCCTGCTCGCCCTTGCCAATGATCGATAGACTCCAAGCCCTAAATGCGCTCCGATTGCTACAGACGGTGCTGGCTGAAAATCAGCGCTGCGGATGTCTGACACCTCAGCATTATGCTGTGCCAGTGACCGATCCACTGCCGCGATGACACACATCCCTCGTTTTCTTTCTTTATTGCTTGGTTGTTTTTTTTTATTATTGTGTGTCTCTTATGAAGTAAATAAATGTCTTTCTTTCTTTCTTCTTTCTTTTTAATAGCTCCAAGCCCTACTCGACAATCTTCATCAAACACTGATTAGAATTCCAGGTGCTTTATAAACAAAACCGCACTCCCCACAAAAATTGTTAACCGTGTAATAGCCTAATAGCTTAATACACGCTTTGATGCCCACTATAACCCCAATTTTACAACAACCGATTGAGACGAATTACACCAATTACTTTTATGGCCGTTTACAAAGGGCGCTATCTGTTTTGTAAACAAAATTATTAATTTACTCCAAACTGGCTTCTGAACATTTGCATTCACCGATCGTTAATTTTGGGTCACGGTTGTGAACAGAAAGCTTTATCTATGCAATTAATATAAAGTGCAGTTGATAACATTCATGCTTCCCAATTCTGTGTTGGTTTATGAGGAAGGTGCGTTTGTCAATGTCTGGAGTCGTTTCAATGGTTTGTACAAAGGTAATTTAAAACAACTTTATACCTAGACTAGAGAACCCGCCACAGCACCCGATCAGTCAGTGAGTCAGCTTCTTCTTTTATATATCCTAGATTATGTTCATTTACTCATTTTATTTGTGATACATTTTTGATAAATATTATAGTTATTGAGGTAGGTTAAGGTATAACGATGGCAGTGC
Organism: Tortricodes alternella; assembly: GCA_947859335.1. NCBI lineage: Eukaryota > Metazoa > Arthropoda > Insecta > Lepidoptera > Tortricidae > Tortricodes > Tortricodes alternella. The sequence goes on along the minus strand of OX401984.1, from coordinate 8,712,295 downwards.
TGTATTTGCTTGGATTAAAAAGTTTTTTTTTTTTTTTTACGTAAATCAATAACGAATGCAATTCAAGGTAGCGGTTTTAATCATAGCAATAAGACTGTGTACAATAAAATCAATACAGATTCATGTAATTCAATATATGTATGTATAAGTTGTTAAATAGAACAATGCGGTCGCTGTCATTCCGTACTATTTAATCACCTCGTTTTAGTCGATTCCTTTAAATAAATCGACGTGAGACAGTTAAACCACGGATATCGAATGTGTGGTCACCGCAACTAAGAAATAATAGTACACTAGCTACACAATACCTGATGAGCAAAACCAACTTTTAAATCAGAAAACATTGTTTTTATTTACTTCCTTAAAATAAGTGGTTCATTCTCACTATTGACAATATATAAATACTATTTAAAATGTAATTATATTTTACTAACCAGATATGTATGTTGTAGTCCGTAATAAGAATATTTGAATTTGAATTTGAATTTGAAAATTACCCGGTATTATTTGTACTTAACCTTTTTCAGTTAGATTCCATCGTCGTTGTTAGATTGTCTGTTATTTTGACACCTGTCTCTTTCAACATTTCTTTTAAAGTTATTTTCAAAATGCCTGTAATTTTCTTTAATAATCCTGCCTATAGGTTGACCGCTTAAATGAGTCGTCGCCCGCGCGGCACAGAGGCGCGGGGCATGACGACAAAGGGGCCTGAGAGAGGTGCGGTCTAATTTAAGTGGTCAAGCTATAGGCAGGATTATTAAACAAGAAAATCGATTTCACTTTCTCTAACTGGGAGGGTATCACAACTTACCCGCGAGTCATTTATCGTTCAGTACGTCAAACTAATCAAATATGTAAGGAACGACATATGACTCGCGGGCAACTTGTACTAGACGTGCAGCTTGTCAGATATACAGTTCATTAGTGTAAACTGCTTCAACTGTTGTTAGTGATCTGTGGTAACGTGTGTATTTATTGGTTGTTAGCGCTGCGCCGGCGCCGCCCGTCCGTTTACCTTTGAACTAGATGATTTGAACTTGAACTTCTAATATCTTACATGACTTTTGCATTTGGCGAGTCGCTTGAGAATGTAAAATGCAAATGTTGAGATTGAAATCGAAAATAAAGGCGATATTAAAACGGTTTTTCCGTGGTCTTCATTTGTGTGGATCATTTTTTCACAATACAATAAAACTTAACAATGTCGTTTGTATCTATATAATGTCTAAAAGATACAGTCAAACAATCTGTAAAAAAGTAATTTGTAATTGTAAATTAATTGCAGTAATTGCAAAATATCAAGACACTTTTTATGAAATGCGTATTCCCTACTTAACGAAAATAATTGTTGTGAAAGAGATGCTCACCGATTGAAAATTAGGACATTGGAAAAAAACTCGCTTCTTGAGTTTGATCTTCATAGAAAAAATCGTAATATAGGTCATCTTTAATTACGAAATGTTGCAACTATCTTTTACATGACAACGATACTAATTAATTGAAACTAATACTAAATAATGTGTTATTCATTAAATGAACTGACTTTAAAACTTCAATACAATACGACAAAGTTAAAATTTGACAATAGGTATTTCAACCGGCAGAATGGCGCAGCGCGAACATGCTTGTAATAATACGCTCTTGGGAAAATATTTCTTATACAAACACGTATCAAATGCGGATATGTTGAGTTCAAACATCACAGCTGTCAAATGAAGCAGGGCGTCTATTCGAACTGGTCTACATGATACAGAAACCGATCGTTACTATGGTAACGAAAATGAAACTTTAAACTTCGCGAAGTAAGATAAACATAAATGATTACTATAGAAGTTGGCTAAGCCTCAGCCTGTAACGTGACGCTATCGCGACTCGTACAAAACTACATAATACTGACAACTTCTTCTTTTTAGAAAATGCTGCATGAAAGAAAAGTACTCAAAAGTTATCGAATATCTTTTTGTTGTATTTTTGTAATACAGAGAAGATTATTGAGAGTAATTTACCTTACGACTAACACAGAAGATACTTGACCAACTAAGGGCTCTAATACAATACAATACAATAGGTACAATACTTCATTAATAACATCAAGTTACATGTCAGTTGGGTATACCAAGTAACTAAAATCTACAGCATGTTTTCGTACCGATGTTGTCGGTAATCGGTACCGATTAAATTAGACCAATTAGAGAGATCTATCATCCTGGTCCGATTGGACCGTGATCTCATTCCGATCCAGAAACCGAATGATTTATCGGCAGATTACTCTGTGTCGATGCGGTGACGCAAGTGGGCACCCAGCCGTGACGGTCGAACACTCCTTGGTGGGTTATATACGCCTGGTACCAGTGCCCTATTTTTGTTAGGGTTCCTTTGATGTGGAACAATTAGAGCATCCCGTTGCAGTCTGCACGCAATTAGCGATCAGGCTCTTTGACTTTAATTGTAAATGAATACACTTTGTTGTGATTCATTCATGTATTCTTAGATGTTATATTTCCGTACAGGTACCTTGATATCAGAATAGAAACAGAACCAGAATTATACTGTGTAAATAGTAATGATATCCATTTTAAAACCCGCTAAGTTATTTATTTTAAACACAGACTTCAAATCACATTGATACCAAATCCAGCAGATCTATGATAAATAGCTTGCTATTACTACACATACATACGCATATATTGTATATGGTAATTGGCATACAGGTAATTTTTCGGATGTTTGTTGATTTTATTATTATTATGACTAAGGGTACAGTACAGTCACATGGAGCTGTGGTTAAAGCGTCGAGAAGTAGGTACTTACGTACGACAGAAATCTGCAATATCACATTATTAATTCAATGTTGCATCCCTACGCTATAATTAATCTGTACAAACGACTGTTTATTTTAAGATTTTAAAAGATACAAATATACAAGGCGACAAAATGTAAGAAACGTGGAATAGAAAAAATGACATTCCTACAATCTGTCTTTTGTCTGTTTATCTTGGTATGTTTGATTGACAGGTATTAGAAGATCTACCGGAGGGATGTTTGCTATTCGATGTTAGACTAAAACCAGATTTATCGACTTATACGACTTAAATCAGATTTAACATTTTGGTGCAAACCACCGTTAAGTACGGTTAAGTTGTGTCAAAATGTATGGAACGGTCAGATTTAAATTAGGTTTAACGACTTCAAACAGATTCAAGATTTAGGTGCGAAGTCGTTTTTATTGTATAATCAACATATACCCCACGGAACCCACGTTATAAGTAAACAAGACATTTGAAAGATATTTTTATAGATGCCAGTGTGAAGTGAGAAATGCCAATAGGGTGACGTTCCGTGATTTGCCTCATATCGTATTTCATCACATAATCCTCGACTATTTATCAACCTATTTCCAAATGTCCTACTAACGGTTTTATTTATTTCACGGCTTGATATTTGTTCATGTGTGAATATTTTTTGTTGCAAGTATTCTTCGCCTTAAAAAATCTTAAGGATAACTATAGCATTAAGAAACAATTATCCATTTTTAACCGACTTCAAAAAAGGAGGTTATCTATTTGACTTGTTTTTAATATTTTAGCTAAGCACATAAGATTAGAAATAGGATGCAAATCTACTTTGAACTCTGAATCTAACGTCTACCGAGTGGTCGTTTAACAGTCACTGTTACTTTAATAGTTCTGTTCCATTTAACTCCTGTAATGTGACATCGTAACCCGATTCACTTTATGATATGCTATTTAGTTGTTCTAGATTGTTGAACATGTTATAGGTAAGTATGAAACTTAGGTTTAACTCAAAAGTATGTTAAAATGATAATTTCGAGGTGTTTAGAAAACAATTTAATTCACAGTTGAATAATATGAAATACAAAAACTAAGTAGATAAGTAGGTAAAGAGAAAAATGTACGCCTCCCTTCAATTTAGATGCATTACAATGCAGCAGTCATCTTGATACAGACAGATATGGAGACGGCAGAGTAGTCAGTAACAATCAGTGACTTTACATACTGTCCAGCTATGGCAATAACGTCTATCTAATCTCCTCCAAGAATCCGCTACCTATCGGTTCAGACTGAATGTGCAACGCGGAAGGAGCCGATTCTAATATTCAAATGCGAACATTACAAACAGATAACCACAAATTTAATGATTCAATGGCAGCAGTAACAAAGTATACGTTGGATCATTAAATTTACTTTATACTAGACTTTAAGGTACAAGGCTCAATACTGGAAACTTGTGTAAAACGTAAACCAATTGAATTGATTGGTATTTTCGCAGAAATATATCGAGGTTTATCTATATTTCCATTTATTGTCGCAGGAGAGTAGCGACAGATCAAATTTCAACCAGTTGCAAAATAATTTTGAAACCTAAGCATACAGTCGTGCTATCGTAAGATCCTTTAAGGATCAAGTGGTATTCTATTAAGGTAGCGCTAGGCAATTAATATTTCATAAATGCATTAGGGCCCTTCAAGTCCCGCGATGTTATCTGGTAGTTTGTATGCAAAGGGAACACCGACCCTTCGCCGAGGCGCGAGCCATGACAGAAATGCTAATCGCACACGTAACTATTTGACACCTAGAAAACAATGACGAATTTGCAATATGCGCATTTTAATAGATAAAATACGATGGGCTCATGACAACTGTGGGAATTAATTCTGGCTGACATTTAATTTCCGACACTTAATAATTGAAGTGAAAACTTCTCTAGGCGCGTTGAGCACTTTCTGGGTGAACAAAAATCATGGAACTCACGTCATTGTCACCGAACGCTTTCCATGAGCTATACGTATCCTGTGTTTATATGTGTACTTTTTGGGTGAGTTGGGTTTTCACATCTATCGGCAGTCCTTAAAGACTGCCCCGCAATTTTTTATACAACCTTATTCAAACACTAGTCTATCTACTTGTACTAGATGTAGAAAAAAATTAAAGCACTCTGTCGTAGAAAAATACGTTTCAGTATTCACTAAGGTATTTTTGTCTTTTATCTCACAAACTGCCTCAAAATGTTTAGTACCTAAGTGAAATTGAGGGCTGTCATTACATCTTTAATTTCGTTTTAAAACATAAGAGCTATTTCAGAATATTTATAATCCAGAAAGCACTTTCACCGAGGTACTGTTTGTACTAACAACAGACACTTCCCTTTGTGCTGTAGTCGAAAGACTTCTCAAAACATTGCGTTAGTCAATCGTTCTGAAGCTACCCGGGTTTTCATAAATCATACGTGACATTAAAGTTATTGAAGGAAAGATAAATAAATTCTTGCTTTTTCAGATTGCTTGCAGTCTGCCAACGACCGCTGGTACAAGCTCAATTAACGAGCACCGACGCCGTAAGGCCGGTAAGTTCATCTGATTGTTTGTTTAAGTTCGTAATCCTTGAAATGCATGAAATTGGGACTAATTTTAAGCATCGCTATAATAAGCCGATGAGCCAGCCTTTGGCGTATTCTGAAGCAACAACATTTATATTTTACTTGGATGTCTAATTTTGACTACCATTCCCGAGAGACGCTTATATTTATATGAAGCCAACTTTAGGATTTGTTAGTCCAAATTATTATAAAGCAATAGTATATTTGTTCAACAACTAATTTCTAGTGTGGCAATTAGATGTCAAAAAGAGTCTAGAACCAAATACTTGAAATCTGTCGCAATGTAGTCTTGTACGTTTTCTGTACAACCAACAACTACTATTTCTATTTTTTCTATTCCGACAACTATTTGTTGACCTTAATATTTTAACACTCCCATCCATGTTCATTCTCAAGGTAGCGAACTAAGTCTGATAAAACCTCAACGACTTTCCCAAAAATAAGTGGAACAGCATATCGACTCTCCATGAAATCCTATAAAAGCTACTTGAAGTCACCGACTGCCATTTCCATAACGACGCCACGAGCACGATGGAACCAATTTCTTATTTATTTCTTTTTGAAGTTAGGCAGTCCAGTTTTAGCTGGGTCTTTTGGACTAAACATTCATGATTTTTTTGATTTAAAAGTATAATAATTGTACCTACATGTTTTGACGATCTACGAACAATACACAATAAAGAATATGAATATGAACTTTCATAATGATACTGTCACTGCAGTTATAATTTGAGATCCATGAAATATCAATACAATGTTCTAGTTCTATAAATTGTAACAGCCTATTGACAAGTATTGGGATCCAATCACGAGTATTTAGAACGATGGCAATACATCAATCAATAAAAATGATCAATCAAAATTGTATGCAACTAGTTGTAAGTAGAAGCCTATAAGCTCTGTGTGGTCTCTGTTATTTTACTTTTTTGCTATTGGATAAGTATTAACATATCGTTTATGAGCTGAAGGATATGAGATATAGTGGATGTCAGTGATTATATTATTATAAAGCTTTCGGAATTGCAAATTGGAGTGGCAGTGCTCGGAGCTGAGCTCGTAGCTCGGAGAACTGATAGCATGCATAAGGTGTAAATGTTCTCGAATGGAGATCACGGGCCAGGAGCATATACTGCTTGGCTTCCTGGCAAGATAAACTGTGACCGCCTAAGGGCACAGGAACTCATTGTCACAGAATGACGCAATTTTGAGGAAAATTATGTCCAGCGGTTAATATTTCCAGGTTGAAATGCTGAAGTGTGTTTTTCCAGGTGTCCCGAACGACAGAAGCGACTCGATCGAACGGCACGGTGTTTGCATGGAGTACCTGGGGCTCATGGAGTGCGTGCTCCCGAACCTGTGGCGGAGGCGTCGCAGTGCAGGAGCGGCATTGTTTGCCCAGGGACCCTTCCAGGTAACACATACTGGGGCCAATTCGAACGTGTTTTCGCTAAATTTAGAAGTCGCTAAATTTGAAATAATTTACGTCAGACTCGATTTTGAAACTAGCAGATATACAAAATCGAGTTTGACGTTTCGTATTTTAAATTTTAGGAGTTTGAAATTTAGGCGACTGTGTTTTTCTAATTGGGCGTACTGCTACATTATTTTTTCATTATAACTTAGACAATTGAGCTGTCGGCAGCTATTTACGTTTTTATGGATAAGAAAAAGTTTGTGGTTATATTTTTAATCTTCTATTCTTCTTAGTCATTTTGCGTCTGACAGTGCGATTGTGATCATCATGTACCTAATCCCGATTGTAGCTGGTGTAGAAACGCTTCACGATACTTCGCCTTCGTTCTCTTATTGGTAGACATTCTGACTCAAAATACCTATTTAAAATAATTTTCTGTTTCACGCTTGCTTTTGAAAAATGTTTTTTTTTCCCTACACGCGGTGATTTGAATGTAGGTCTTCTAATTTGTTACGGTCATCAACCCCATGGAATTGGGATCCGGAATAGGTACTTGCATCACTAAGGCTTCCGCATTTAGAAGATTTTTTTTTCATGAACTTATATTCAAGCCAAGTAGCAAGGTTTTAATTAAATTAGGAATTTATTTATGGCACGTAGCCCTTCGTGCTGATTGCCGATAGCTCTATTCTCACATACCTCATCAGTGGTGACCTTACGTCACATTCCTGAGCCGACTCAACTTGCCTGACGTTGTGTGACCGGAGCCATTGTCAGATATAGTAGGAAGGTACGTATAAGTTCAGGAGGGGCGAAAAAACCAACATATTTAGTGGGTGTTTAACTTGACTTCATGTTCTACGTCTCCCAGGGTATTGTTCAATGATAAAACAAAATTTTCCTTGAATCACGTTATTCAGACTTTTACCTAATAAACCATGACAAAAACCGTTTATTTCTAATGAAACCATATTGATGTAATTCTATTTACGTACATTATTTGTTGGATTATTATTTATTACACTTATTAATTGTTTAATTTTAATGAGATGAAAGAAGTCTGCGTTGTATTAATTCAGCTCTAGTTAAATCGGTTATCGTTTAATGTGCACAAGAAATGAAAGTAAATGAAATCAAGCCCTAATTATTAGAAATTTTATTAATTTAAGTAATAAAAAAATGTGTATTTTATACTACTAGGCATCGTTTAAATAAATAAGTTATATCACATTTTGAATTGTGTACGAGAATGTTTCCCTCTCATAATTTGTTAACCGGGAAACATACTAACATTTATATCAAACCGCGACTAGATAATAATGGCTCATTTTTTATCACGAATGTATTGTATACGGTGACTTTTGATAGTCACTGCGGGAAAATGAAAGTGGAAACAAGGATAAAAAACATTCCGGCTTTGCTCGCATGTGTCCGTGACGCATAATTCAAAAAGTTACGTTGATAACGAGTCCCAACAATATCGATGGGACAATCTTAATAGATAATAATGAAACAGAAAACAACATTATTATCCTCCAAATAGTCCATAACATTTACCCAAACGGATGAAGTGATGATAAAGCCGGTGTTATCACAGTCTTACTCTAATAACTTACCTAGTTGCTTAAAAACGAATTTCGTGTATCAAACAAACACGTGAGGAAGATTAACTTGAGGTATTTTTTTTTTGTTCTTTTGTTCATGAGATATTGTCTTAATTGTTCAATTTAAGGGTTGGTAAGAGCAGATTTTTGGAGTTTACTCCTTAAGAATCGATTTTCATATATAAGCCCGGGGTATGAAAAATTATGTGGAGTAAAATCAAACTACGATGTCACACTGTCACACGGTACAGAGTCACACGAAGTCACACGATGTTAGCCGAAGATGCGTCGGTCGCTTCGCATTACATACAGATATAGTGAATAATATGTATCCATCGGTAAAACTCGGATCTCAATCGGAAGACGACGGGACCCGAAGTGTCAATTAATTATTGTATTCAATGAGTGACATGTTAATATTAATTAATATGAAACTTTGTTATTTACTGTCAAATGTCAAAATGAAAAATGACAGCATGGTATGATGGGTCCTGGTTTGTTTTATAATCATTCGTAAGGAGTAAACTCCTGTCGTGCGTCGGAGCTGACACACACACACACACACTTTTTTTTATTAAACGTTGGTATTGAAGTTATATTCAACAAATACTACTATAATTAAACGAGAAAGTAATACAGAAGCAAAGTCGAAAATATGCTGAAATAAGGAAGTAGATGGACAGCCGCATTTATGTACCTATTTGCTTGCATTTTATTTTATATCAACTGCTTATTACACCGACAATGATAAGATATTACTTCTATCGTAACCACTTTGAAAAACAAAGCTCATTTCTCAAAATCGATTCATGTGGGCTTATAGATAAGTTATCTTTATTATAATACATACATACGGTTGATTTGTACATACAAGTTTTTCAAAATAGTGCCGATAAATATACCTACCTTGGCGTTATATTCATAATTAATAAACACACAGCAAGCCATTTTGAATAGTATGTTTTATAAAGTTTCCCACAGTAAAAAATAACAATAAGTAACCAACTAATTAGGTACACAAGTTGAAATTCATATAACGAAAAGAAATTTATATTTTAATCAGTATTTAGTCAACCCTACCGGCGGGCGCTTGATCATAGATCACAATGATATCTAATGATACGGCGCGTGATCGATAAAGGAGGCTGTGGCCACCGCGGGAGAGCCTGCGCCTGCGCCGCCATAAATACGCAGGACCCTACCATTTGCCCGATTGTAAACTAAAGCTGAGGTGCGTACAATTTTAGGCAATTTAAATAAAAAAATAGGGTAATTCTATGTTTACTAACATTGCATTTACTGCGAAGTTGGGAGGTAAATTAAAATAATTTCCTGTTATAATTTAGGGATAAGTCACTAAAAATTGCTTTCATTCCGTCAAACGATATATTTATTAATAATTTAAACGCAAAAATGACGTTAAACATAGCAATTATTTTTCAAAAGAGGCGGCCAGTTATGTTGAATATTTTTGCATTTTATGCAGTGCATTTTATTTTATTATTGTAATGCAAGTGTCCCATAGATACAAAAATAAAAAAATGGTTTATTTCACATCAATTTTGCCTCTTTACTAAACAATTGATATATCATCAATGTATATTTAAGTGAATTCTTTCTAAAATATCAATAAGGAGCAATTTTAATTTACTAATTTGGCCTAAAATTTTAATTGAAAATGACCATGGAATTACGCATATAATTAAATTAATTTAAGAACTTATTAAAAACCCCGAAAGTACCGAGAGGTCTAATTATTTTCAAAATGCCCACACTAGGTTACTAGTGCAAAGGTCACGCCAATTTTAAGACTAATAAATTAAAAATCACACTGGCAACTCACTATGATCTCACTCGCATTAGAATTCCCTTAGTAACCTTGTTAAACGGGAACACGACGCAAGCACAGCCCCTTTCTTCAAACCTCGACATCATAATTTAGGCTCCACTTGTTATTCCGCAATGATCGTTGAACAAATTGACCCGTACGATGACAATCAACACATTTTTAAGAGTTTTATTGCTTGTAATCAGAACTTATGCGATTTTAATACTGACTTGGCACGATTTGGTTTGAAGTTTACGGTTTCAACGTCATTTAAGAATAATTATTTTGATAAACGGCGCAACGATAAGAAGTATTTTTATGAAAATTAAATGATGTGTATTTTGTCCAAGGCTATGAGAGAATTTGAATGAACATATTATGGTTTAAAGATTATAATTGAATTAAATTGATTAAGTTTTACGACAATGTGGAGCGAACGGTCAATAACAAAAAAAAGTTATTTGCATAACACGTCAATTATTAATGATACCTACCTGAGTTCATATTATGACGTTCATGAATATATAAACTTAAGTTTGGTGATTGAATAATTATACAAATTTAAACTTTATAGATAGCACTCATTATTATCATTTCCTTATTATAGGATTATAATATTTCTCTTCGTAGGTTATTAATGATTAACTATTGTGCAGTCGGCGTCATTAAGTTACATACATGAGAAATGTTCTGATCCGGTAATGATTTGCAAATCCTTGCCTAGATTAATGATTTAAAGATAAACGATCATTCCAAGGGCAAGTATTTATTCGAAATAAGTTACTTTGGAAGCAATATTTAATAGGTTTCTGTATACTTTTTGTGCTGTATGTAGATCAACCATTTTATTAACTTAGGGTCAAGGCGGCAACAGTGGGTCACTTTTTTTCGGGTGATGCTCACTTGATTTGGGCGAGTGTTGGAAAGATGTAGAAGGGTTAGTATTATAGTGTAACTAATGTATATTGATTATTTTAATCGATTTAGTTCAACAAGGTAATATTTTGGAAAATAAACAGTATTTTTAAAAAAAACTTATTTGAGCCACTGTGTACTGGGGGTGGGATACAGTGGATCTGCCCTCAGTTCACAGTGAATCATCTTTAATTTAACTCAAATAATAATGCAATTTTCGGCTTTTCGCATTGAACAAATTACTTAATAATCAGGTAACTTAAATTTGACTACTTATTTCTCAGTCTTAAACTTTAGGCGCTTTTCACACGCTCATAACATTTTTTATTTTATTTTAAGCGTTTTTTTGTCCTTGTCTGTCTGTTTCCCTATTTAACGGGGCCTTGCTGAACGAGAGCCATCCTAAAAGAGAAAATTAACAAAAAATATTGCAATTTGTTAAATTTTCTAAATTAAAGTAGGTACTTGGCTCATGAACCACTGTATACTCATGTGATTTGAGCCATTGTGTACTAAACCGCCATTTTAGATTTAACTTATACCACGCGTGATAGTTTTGCTTAAATCAAAGTGCAGTATACGTCAAAATGACCTCAATTAAGTTTATTTCTCAGCAAAATTATTAATCCATTGGTAAAACAAAATGTTCGTGAAAAAATAGAAAGTACACCTTACCTTAAAATTTGCATTTTCTTTCATCAAAACAAAAAAACTTTAATTACGCGGGTTCGTTACATAGCTGACGCAAGCGAACTGGTTGTAACCTGTTTCTATCGGGAGACCTTCCAAAGAGTCAGAAAGAAAGAAAGCTATCTATAATATTTCTGACACAACGGCCAGTGCACCACTGTTGTCGCTATAGCCACTGTTGCCGCCTTCACCCTACTTAAAACTTTTTATACCGGCTAAGTCAAAATTTCCCAAGAGAATAATTATAAGTGATAACCAATTTTGATGAGATTTGATTTAGAGATAGATCTGTTTGTTACGTTTTCACGCCTAAACCGCTGAGCCAATTTTGATGAGTTTTGGTATATAGAGATAGATTGGACTTGGGTGAAGCACATAGGTTACTTAAATTATTATTCTACGCAGACAAAGTCGCGGGCACCAGCTTGTCTTATAATAAAATCGTGACATGCGAGTATATTTGAAAACTAGAGTCCTTATAATCCTCAGACATTCGTGTTTTTTATGGAGTAACCTCATTACCAATCGATATCTCACTATAAGAAAAACGTTTTAATTTTATGCAATATAAACATCCATTGAACATCGTGAAAAATTGGGATGACACCGAGACCTCGGCGTCATAATAATCAACGAGAAATGCCAAAATTCCCTTCACGGATATTGGAGTGAGATGTAGGATTCGACACGACTGTCTCGCCTCATGCAATCGACCCTCAGAGGTGACAGAACATTTCACGCACTCAAAAATATAATGTATTGTGCTTTTGTCGATATAAATTACATATTGTCGATCACTTTCGCCTGCCAGAATTTCTATCTTGTATAAATTCAATGTCAAATCCTTTGCCAAACTTTACAAAAATTGTGTAGAGTATTTGCCAATTAAATGTCAGCGAAATCCGTTCCTAATTAGACAAGGAACGGAGGAAAACTGTAATTTAATATATGTACTTAAGTCAAGCTCTCGACGCGTCTATGAAATAGCAACAAATGCATACAACTATTTTAACATACGTTAATTTCTATATCTATTCTCACTGCCGACGCGGTTAGCTTAGTTGGTAGTGACCCTGCCTCTGAAGCTAGCGGTCCCAGGTTCGCTCCCGGTAAGAGCAAATATTTGTGTGATGAACACGAATATTTGTTCTTGAGTCTTGGATGTTTCCTATGTAATTAAGCATTTTTTATCGATATATGTATGTATATCGTCGCCGTACTACCCATAGCAAATTTGAATACATTAAATGTTTGAAACATATGATAACCAGTTTTTATTTCAATTACCTCGTTACACACATACACATTACATTTTTGATCGATTTTCTATACAGTACGTTATATGTCACGACACGCATTTTTCTGAATTATACTATTGAATTTTACTAATAATTTGACGCCGAGTCTGAATATATGTCGATTAGGTACTCTTATGAATCCCGGGAAATCCCGCTAACAATAATAATAAATAATATTTTTTGGTGGTTGTAACCACTCTTAGTTAGGTCCTCCTCTGAAGTTTAGGTAAATAGGCACTACCTATTCCGAGCACTGATAATAATAACAGTAATGAAGATAACGGATAAAGATGATAATAATACAGGACACTAACACACAATAATCTAGTCCCAAACTAGGATTCCCTGTGCTATGGGTACTAAACAATGATATAAATGCTTATATAGATACATAAATACATATTATATAGATACTAAATATCCATGACTGGGTCGAGTACAAACATTTGTGTTCATTACAAAAAGTTTGCCCCTACTCGAACCCGCAACCGGCGGCAAGGTAAGCAATTGCACAACCAATGCACCATCGAGTCATTACTTCGCTATATTATTATTTTGTCCGTAATGTTTTTTTTGTAATATAAATAAATCGGTGGACAATTTTTTACACAAATCAATTTGTGTGATGAACACGAATATTTGTTCTTGAGTCTTGGATGTTTCCTATGTAATTAAGCATTTTTTATCGATATATGTATGTATATCGTCGCCGTACTACCCATAGCATAAGCCTTTATTAGCCGATTATTATTATTTATATCGGATTTGTGTAAAAAATTGTCCACCGATTTATTTATATTACAAAAAAAACATTACGGACAAAATAATAATATAGCGAAGTAATGACTCGATGGTGCATTGGTTGTGCAATTGCTTACCTTGCCGCCGGTTGCGGGTTCGAGTAGGGGCAAACTTTTTGTAATGAACACAAATGTTTGTACTCGACCCAGTCATGGATATTTAGTATCTATATAATATGTATTTATGTATCTATATAAGCATTTATATCATTGTTTAGTACCCATAGCACAGGGAATCCTAGTTTGGGACTAGATTATTGTGTGTTAGTGTCCTGTATTATTATCATCTTTATCCGTTATCTTCATTACTGTTATTATTATCAGTGCTCGGAATAGGTAGTGCCTATTTACCTAAACTTCAGAGGAGGACCTAACTAAGAGTGGTTACAACCACCAAAAAATATTATTTATTATTATTGTTAGCGGGATTTCCCGGGATTCATAAGAGTACCTAATCGACATATATTCAGACTCGGGGTCAAATTATTAACTAAATGCAATTGTTTAATGCCGATAGTTTGAATGGTTACGTTGAAAACTTAAAAGTCGACCTCGTAAGTGGCCGTCGTCGAATATCAAAATGAGCCAGAAATTATTTTTTTTTGGCTTTTTTTTTTGTGTTATAATATAGAAGATATTACAGATATATTCTGATTTATTTGTATTTTTTGTAAAATAAGTGTAGAATTACTAAGTATTTCATAAATATTTAGATCTTTGTTACATACATACTAGTTTATTTTATTGAACCTTGCCGCACGGCCGCACAGTGCGATGAAACCCCGATCTAGGTGGACAATATTATTTAAGCCTCAAAACCGACTCTAGTAGGTCATATTATGATGTCAAAATAGAAATGAAATGAAAGAAATTACAAAATCACATTAAAATTAAAAACCAGTATAAGCTGACCTATTGGTACTAAGAATTACTACACGCGTGAAGGCCAATTTATATTGGTCATTGTTTTAGGCAGTACAAATGTAGTTTTTGACACACATTTTATATTCATATTATTTTTCACAGCACTATGAAGTAAATAAAACAACACTAATAATTTATGCGGTTTATTAGGTAAGTACCTTACTCTGAATCGCTAAAACTAGGCAAATTAACGTCACGTAAACTGTGTTCATTTCATACTTTTCTAATTAAGTCCAAAATTTTGGAGTACCTACGTCATGGTACGTTTTTAATTGGTATACGATCTAATTCAAATGCAACCAATTTTGAGAACTCAATATTCCTGGGGTCCGGTTGTTCTTCTGGTTGAGTCAATTTCAAAAAACACGATGATACCGATTGAAAGATGTTTATTTAGTACAAATTTGAATACATTAAATGTTTGAAACATATGATAACCAGTTTTTATTTCAATTACCTCGTTACACACATACACATTACATTTTTGATCGATTTTCTATACAGTACGTTATATGTCACGACACGCATTTTTCTGAATTATACTATTGAATTTTACTAATAATTTGACGCCGAGTCTGATTATATGTCGATTAGGTACTCTTATGAATCCCGGGAAATCCCGCGAACAATATTAATAAATAATATTTTTTGGTGGTTGTAACCACTCTTAGTTAGGTCCTCATCTGAAGTTTAGGTAAATAGGCACTACCTATTCCGAGCACTGATATTATATATTATAAATAATTTTCATTTTAAGTAGGTACGCAGGTTCACAGTAATTAAAAGTATCAGCGACTTTGAACTTATTCCCTTCTTGAATATAAACACTGGTGTTTTTTTTGCAACGAAGTCAAAGGCCAGATGTGTTTAAAATTGACCCCAGCCGCCCTTTTCTCGTCGAACATGCCAAATTAAGGTAATATTGAACATTTAAAGATAAGACAACCCAGCCGGTTCCAAGTAACAATGCGTTACATTGGAATTCGGACGTTCAAACTGATTGACGTACAATTTGGAGCTCTTTCGCTTACAATGGATTGTTATCATTATGTTTACAGTCTTTAATTTTGTGTTCGACACGTCGTTTGAGAAAAGTATCCGTTTTTTATGGAATTAGTTGATTACCAAATAATATTTGAACTGCCAAATTTATTCCTAAAGAATAGAATCAATGGCTGTTATAATGAGTCCAAATAAAGCTTGAACTGTATAAGAGAAGCATGATAAGAGGAAGATAATTTAATGACATATAGAGACTCTAATAAAAAACACATTTATATTTAATTTCAAAATAATCATTGTTAATTATAATTTAGGCCGGGTTTATTATAAAGGTCCTTCAGACCAAATGTCAAAACAAATTTTAGAAAATCAACAACTTTTGACATTGTTGTCACCAAAATTTAATCGAACGGACCTTTATAAAACCCAGCCTTAGGTGGCCAATAAATATGAATATTCTTCTACGGGCCAATAACTCTAGGAGTAGAATATTTGACTTTTTTACCAACCGTTCACTGACATACCAACTCACATTGTGACTTTTTCAAAAAAATAACAGCATCAATATTCCGGCTAAATATCGTGTGAAAAATATTTCTGCTGCGAAGAAAGTGCCAAGTCAGCGTGTACTCTAAAGTTGAATGTCTTGTTAACAAGAACACGCTTGTGTAAGAATAAATTGCACATTTAGAGTTAACTAGTAGGTAGTTATCATTATTTTTACGAAAGGATTTGACATTATTCCAATTTTTCGACCGTTTTATTATTTCAGCCAACGGCTGACCCAATATAATTTTTGGTTTTAAGGAGAATTTCAAAAAAATTCTGCGTATTTAAGGCGTTGTTAAGAGAAAGTTTAAAATGTTCCTCTGTGTTACGAAAATTAACCATACAATTATATACTTTATTAATTGTAACCATAAGGCATATAATTGTATTGCTAATTTTCGTAACACAGAGGAACTTTTTAAACTTTTTCTTAACTACGCCTTAATGACGTATAATTTTTTTTAAATTCACCCACCAATTTTATGCATAATCAAATGCCTGGTTATGGTAGCAAAATATGTGTACATATACATAATTAATTCTATGTCCTACCCGACCTGCCGAATCCATGATCATGGGCAAAGCGTACCCTGTATTATTATATATATATATATAATAGACGGGAACATGCGCTAGGTAGATGATTCACCTTCACTTATGAATTGTTCCAAGATCGAGCTTTTATCAACTAACAGTAAATGAAGTTCTGCTTTCTTTTTCCCTTCATCACTTGTCTCAAAGTACTTGATTAAAAAAAGTCAATCACTTCCTATAGCCATAATGAAACATATCATGACAAAGAAGATCGATATCAAAACCAATTATTTGTAGGCGTCTTATAGCCTACACGCCACGTCTCATAGTTTCATTATATTAATTACTGCACAAAAGTATGTGACCCCCGCAGCGAGGAACTGATGACCTGAAACAATACATAGGGTATTGTGTGGGTGTACGTGCGCACGCTATACGTATGCTCAATAATTCACATAGCAAAAGCTTCGGGCTAAACATACATACATACATATTATCACGCCCTAAATCCCTAATGGGGTGGGCAGAGCCACAAGACTACTTGTTGCCACGTTCGATTAATTAGTCCTAAGATGGTATGATGAACCGTATGATGACAGGTGAGCAGCCCATCGCCCATACAGATAGTCCACCATATTGGAGAGGACCCGTCCCTTAGTCGACTTTTACGACATGCCAGGATGATAAGCATCTGCACGCATTCTATGCTATTTCTTCACTCCCAGTGCAGCAGAGGAGTGAAAGTAGAGTAGGAGTAAAAGATGAGCAAAAAAGCACGCATGACATGAAAATACTGGATCTAGCAAAATGTCGATATTGGTTAGAGAGGTGCGCGAGTGGAAACCACAGACCGGGATACGTAGCGAGGGTTGGTCCCTCACAAGATAGACTGACGACCTTGTTAAGGTTAATGGAAGCCGTTGGACACAGAAGACGTGTGTTTATTCTTGGTGGTCTTTGGGGAAGACCTATGACCAGTAACGGACGGGTTGAAATGATCAATGCTAATGATGATGAATATAAGGTGCTATACATAAAGAAATCCCCCGGTCCCTCAATACTATGACGACATTAACGCGTCCGTACAATTATAGCTTTGTATAAATAAAGCCTCATATTTTAACATGTAAGGCTTCGCCTTTTCTTATATTGTTTTACTGTTTCAATGTGTACTTACAAACATGTTGTTTACTTTAAATAATTACAGACTAACATGATAGTGCTACTTTATTAGCTCTTGTCTGATTCAAATCAAAAGTATTGACAGCGATATCATTTTATACAACCATTATCTATAATGCGATCCGTGCTCTGATCGTCAAGACTTTTTACCATAACAAAGGGCTTATCACTGTCACCCACAATAATTTGCCAATGTCCAGATTTTTCTAATTTGGTATAATATAATTTAATATCCGTGTGGTCTTTATCGTCAACAATACAAACCGGTTATATAAAAAGGTCGAACATTCGATACGTTAGGTTATGAACAAGAGCCAATCAAACCCTACTACCGTAGGCAGACAGGGCAACTGGCACGGAGAAAACCACAATCAGACGCTGAACGGTCACGCGGTCAAATTCATATAAACAGCCTAAATGGGTTATAGGCTATAAACTGATAGCTGATCGTTTAGGTCAGTTATCATTCATGCATTTACGAAAAATGGATGCATCTACAAACTTGTTCATTTTAAAACGGGTCTTAAAGTTATCCCGCGGCACTGGATGAAGGTGCTATGTTACTTATGTTGCATTTTATCAATTTTCGATTTTGTGACATAATTTTAAGCAATTATTTTTCATTACAGTAATTATTGTAACATATTCGAAACGATGAAATATTGTTAAAATTAATAGATTCTTCAGTAATAAGTCACTAAAAGCATAGTATAAAGAGAGGAAGTAAGTTATCTTCATAAAAACGCACCGCGCGCGGCTTGTATGTGTGCGCCAAAGTATCTATGCGTCGCCGCACGCACACTTAAACAAAATCTCGACCCGTTTCTCAGTGCGCCAGTCAGGGCTAACACCGCACGAGGTTCGCGCGTCGCGGCTTTTCGGCACCGCTAAATGAATGAAAAATGTGTGATAATCGCAAGAGAACGTATCGCTGTATGTTTGGGTGTCTTAATAATTCATCGATTCCAGAATTGTCTCTGTTCAGATTACCTATTGAACAGGAAAGGTAAGCAAGTCACTTATTCTAGCATATAATTTTTACTTGATGATGAGATACCTACTTACTTATTTTTTGTTCTATTAGTTTTCTATCAGACAGAGGAAGTAGGTAGGCCTACTTTCCCACTAGAATATATTAGGTACTTTTGATCTGTCAACCCTGAGACAGTAGGCAATTATGTCGCGGATTGGGCCGGAGATAGCCTACTTCCCCTCTTTATACTATGCTAAAAGCTTTATCGTGGCCCCTTTTGAGAAAACATGGACATTTTAATGGGCTTAGTATACTGGCACTGTTTCAATATTAAGAGTGTTGAGACTGATTCACTCATCAGCTTGAGTGTTAAATGCTTGAGGTTTACGAGGCTATTCGGTTTAGTGAGGACTATTTCGAGCAGTGAGACAAATTGGCGGAACAGTTTGCCTAGTGTTAGGGACTCGAGTTGAGCTGTAGGCTATATAACACTCTTAAAATTTGTAGATAAGTGCTTGTCTTTACTTATCGACCGAGCGAGCGAAGCGTCTCCGTTTCAGCTTGGGCAAAAATACTTTCGTATGTCCAGCGTCTGTCCATTTGTTCTCGTCTACAACTCGCAGTTCACAACCGATATTCGGGAAATTTTGTAAGCAGGTTCGATAATTATATAGAATTTTTTTGTCGAGTCAGGTTTTCGAAATTTTTCAAAATGGCGGATATATGGGGGTTTTTGCAATTACAAACTTATTTGCGGTATTGGTAAACTGACCCGACGTATGTCGATGTATGGGATATTCATTTTTCAACGGCAAAGTTATGTTTGCCGCGAGGTCTTACAGCTCACGGAGCCACTAGTTAACTAATACAAGCTTTATTCAAAAACTAAACAGCATTCGTCTACAACTAAATATCTCCCTCCTCCTTTTCCTTCAATTATTACTTAATTTATTAATTATATCCTTTTATTGCTTTAAGTATGAAAAATATCTCATTATTATGTTACATGTATCTAAATTTAGATGGAATATTTCTTAAGACTAGAAATAAGCACGGCTTTACTCATGATTTATTGTCAGAAATAGTCCGACATGTTTTGGACTCATATGGAGTCCTTCTTCAGGGTTTGAGTGCGGTCGCGCTCACAGCAACTCACGCACTAAATACACACACACACAGCAACACAGCAACCAACGCAACTATTTCTGACAATAAATCGTGAGTAAAGCGGTGCTTATTTCTAGTCTTAGTAATGTCTCACGAAAGTTTTAATCGGAATATGTCTTAATAATAATTTTCGCGTTCCAGAATGCGTCGCAGCAGGAAGAGAAGGAAATTGTTGCGAAGTACGGAGAGACTGCGGCGGGCGCCCGAGATCTCGTACGGGGACCCTGACTGCCCTGGCCTTGCGAGACGCTATCATGAGTGTAACACTAAGGTACAAAACGTGTTTCACTGATAATTTTACTAACAAAATTACTATTGTATAATACGTATCGGGCTGTATCAAATAAGTAAACATAGTCCTACAAAATGTTCATGAAAGCCCACGTGTTCACTAAAACTACTATTTTACTAGGCTGCTGGCTGTAAATCAGCGCTGTGGGTGTCTGACACCTTAGCATTATGCTGAGCCAGTGCCCGATTCACTGTCGCGATCACACATATCCCTCGTTTTCGTGAATTGTTTTGTTGTTTTTTTATTATTTCTTTTCTTCTTCTTCTTTCTAATATTTTAAACTAAAGACCTTTTAACCGCTGATTAATTTTCACCACGTCTATAATATAAAGCGACACGAACAAAGTGTATCAAAAATCTTAATTATAAGCCTATAACAAAATGAGCTGGATATTTTGTGTCTTAAAATTCAGACAACGGCGGTTCAATGGTTTTAAATACACGCATTTTATACTTTAAAGCTTTACGCCTAACGAAATACACGTATGTAACCAATTAATACTGAAGAGGATTGGTAACAGATTATAACAACACGTCTACAATGCAATTGCAAACAAATTTAAACGCGTTGAAGATTGGTCTAAGGTCGAGCATTTTGTACAGAAGCATGGAGATTATCATTATGTAACGCGTACAATTAGGTATATTCTAGTGATAATTTTAATCGCTTTCAGCCATGCCCCGGTCCGCAACGCGAATCCCGCGCAGAACAATGCGCTGTCTACGATCGTCGCCCGTTCCGCGGGAGGTTCTATACTTGGGTGCCCTATGTCGATGGTAAGCTCTATTTACATAAATATATGTACATATTAAATTTTTATACCGTTCTTGACTTAATATATATCTTTCATTCACTACTTATCGAAAATAAAATAAAGTTCCCGCAACTCTTGTGTCTCTACCTTTAACAGAAGCAGTAGGTCCAATGAAACTTTTTCTCGATCACACGTAATTTTGAGAAACAATATAACTTACCTATGAAACTTTTGGGCATCGGGCATTACTATCTCAAAGGTCTTTGGTATATCTGCCGGTATCTAAATATCAACATCATATCTCTATTTCAGGTGATTCTCCCTGCACTCTGAATTGTCGGCCGCGTGGTCAGCAGTTCTACGCATCTCTAGCTCTCGTTGCCGACGGGACTTCGTGCACTAAGCCCGGCTACCGAGCTATATGCGTGCAGGGGTCTTGTAAGGTATGTGGTCTTGTATTGATGTCCACACTTATGTGCTTTAATCTTCATGCATCTTACTCCAACGCATGTGTGAGAGAACAACGCAAGATATAGACGAAGGCGCATGAGAAAATGCTTAGTCAGCGTAAATTTCCATAAGTTTGTCAACGCGAGGTGATGGCAATGGTCGAAAGATGCAGAAATATAGAAACAGGGATCTTACCGGCGCACGAGTTTAAATTTGTCAAAAGTGTTATTAACAACATACGTAGGTATCGAGCGGCAAGCTTTGAGTTCGTACTATTTTACCTGCTACTGATCGCGGGGAGCGCTACACCGATGAAGGGCAAAGTGTTGCTTCTTATGGTAGTAATAGTCATATTCTTTGGTTTAATAATCATGTACTTATGTACATGTACTATGAAACACTACCAAGTACGGAAACCTAAAAATAAAAGAAATGACTTTAAATAACCGGGTAGTCATTTAAAACTTACCTATGAAATAAGACAAGGAATAAATTTCGCAACCTCCTATCTCTGTTGAACCGTCAAGTATAATAATCATGCGAAGGTTATTTCATTCTATTTTATTTTCTGGAAAACAATAAATATTCGGAACTTCGTTCTATTTTTTTTCTGTAAAATAATACCTACCTAACTGTCCTAACTGTAACTGTGAACATGAATAATGAGAGTTCTTAAATGCCTAAACAAAGCCCTTTCATATGACACCCATTTTTACTTTATTGGAAGACTTTCAAAATTCGACCCATTTAACAGTACAATTTGTTCTTAACTCTCATATCCGCGGCGGACCCCAAACTAGGCAAAGCCTGTATCTTGGGCGTCCAGTGAGTGCGGTTGACATGGTAGATAGTACTATTTTGTAATTAATGGAACAGAGATATAGGTAGACTTAAGTTAAAAGCCTAAGAAAATGAAAAACATAAACAAAAAGGACGTATAATGCGTCCTTTTTACGAACCCCTAAAAAAGTGAAATAGGAGCTGGAAAACGCAACGCTGGTTTTTATTAATGGTAAGTTCGTGGGTGCCGAAAAGATAATTGAAAATGTCAATAATATGAAAATTAGAGATACATTTGAAGAAAAAGAAGAGGAACAAAAACATTTTATTCATTGACAGAAGGTAATAAAAATATGAAGGCAAAATAGTGGTGTGTATGTCCTCGCGGCAATGAATGGGACACTGGCTCAGCATAATGCAGCGGCCCTAACATGAGTAACACAAAGATAAGATAGACCGTCTTATCTTTAAGTGCGTCTCTCTCACACTAGTGTCGACGAAAGAGTATAGTTATCGAGAGATAAACGGGCTTAATTTATCTAATTGTGTCATTGATGTTAGGGCCGCTGAGGTGTTACATAGCTGCAACACTAATTTACAGCCAGCATCGTCTATAACTCACGGATCAATATAATAAACAAACTAACTAAACAGGAATAATTAGTTCTTACGAAGACGAAGTTACGGGTAACTAACTCAAATAAGAAGTCAAAAATAATGTTGTCTTATTAATTAATATTGCCGTCGAAGTAAGTTTAGGCGTATTTTTTAATAACTTGTCGGTATCGTTCAGGTAAAACTATAAAGCGCTTCTTACTATGAATTATTTATAAAGGAGAAGCATTATAATATCATACTCGTATATTGTTATAATTTTATTGTAGTTTGTGTAGTTTCGCTACTCGACAATAGATGGCGTTAGATGTTATAAACAACGACAGCGGGTGCGCGACTTAACCAGATTTTTATCAGTATCTATTGCCTACTGCCATGGTTTCTTATAGCTTACAATATGGCTGCAGCACAGACAGACATTTATTAACTATTGGGTTCATGAATTCATGAGGGTTTCACCCCAAAGCGTGATATTAACGGTAACCATTTGCTAAAGATAATAAAATCTATCTCTATTGTTTATTCTCCGTCAAATGCTTCTTAGATGCGTTTTTGTCTTGACTAAAACGTATTTATGTGAATGAAGAACGCCGGTAATAACCTTAAGGATATCTGAAACTACGACATGTACCAAAAAACTGCATGTGAGTCTATAAGTTCTGAATATATTATACCGACCTACTACGATATCTTTATCAACAGTGCAGGCAATTCAAATTGCAAATTTTCCCGCAGTTTGTAGTCCTGTCTGCCTGCAGCGCTGATCCATCACTCTGCCTCGCACAATAGGTAAATGATAGTGACCCTAACGTGACCAGGGTATGAGATCCCTGCGTTGTATGTAAACGTGGGTGATGCTGGGTTCAGGTGATGTTGGAAATCGATAGGGATCGTGAATATGTGAGTGGGACGATGAAAACCGTTGCTAGTTTCTTGTTTATAAGTATTAGAAAACAGTTTTGTCTCTAAAAAATTAACTGATTAACGGACTGAGGTTTTATTTAATTGAATTAATTATCTAATCGTTGTTAAGTTTTATTCATGAAAATGCAAAAGTAGAAGATGTTCAATTTAGATGTTTTTTTCTGTTTTAATATTATTCTTATTATTATGACCCTTAGAGACTTTATACATCACTAAGACACTTACATTTACTTGTTCAGACGCGAAGACTATACATCTCCTTTATTAGTTGTATCATTAATTTGTGCCCATTAAGTTTATTTGTTGCACTTTTTATGTTAGTTTTAGTTATAACTATGTAATTTTAAAGTTGAAAAAAGACTTACTGCTGCGTTTCTTGGGGAGTTTCTTCTCAGCACATGTCACCTTTCGAAGCGCTGGTAGATTCAGATATGTGAAAGAGCCCGTGTGGCCTACTTGCAAAATAAATATTTTCATTTTCATTTTCAAGCAATATTTGGCTATAATTTATTTTATGCCATATCAGCACACGATTTAAGGTCGGTATATGAAACTAATATTAATAGAAGCAGAAATGGTTGACCACACCTCGCTAAAGCTGCAGGCTCTAACGGCGGCTGCTATTGTTTGACAGTAATTGTTGTCGATTGCAGACTGACCAGCATAGCTAAACCTTTTTCCTGATACCTTTCGCTTAATCTACCGATCCTTGTACTATTGCATACATTTTGATCTTTAAACACTTGCAGCAAGGTCGTTTGCGCAACTATAGCTTTGAATGAGGTAAGACATTTTGAATGTTACCAGACGATGTTCGGGTTCAATTTGGTAAAGTAACAAATACTGTGAGGGGTCTTGGTCCTTGGTTGGTATAATGGCACATCAGAAGTGGGTATCAATCAGTTTTGTGATATGTTTTAAATTGTAAAGTTTCTGGTAAATGTGTTTGCATTCTATTGGTTTATGGACCCGCCACAGCTTCGCCCGCGATATTTTCCATACAAATTTTATCACCCATTTTCACCCCTTTAGGAATAGAATCTCAAAAAAACCCCCCTTAGTGCACCTCTAGGGTACGCGAGGAATATGTCATCCAAATTTTAAACCTCTAGGACCACCCGTTTAGGCTGTGCGTTATCTATAAGTGAGTCACGGTACTGTTTTATATGTACTATTGATAATAAGAATTTTTCATCACATCAGTTCAAAAAACATCAATTGATTCCTCAATAAACGCAAAAAGAATAGGTCAGTACTTTCGAAAAAAAATGGAAATACTTACATACACAATTCTCTGAAAACGTTTTTGAGATAATGAATAGCTGATTGAAAATAAAATGTGTCATCAAAGAGAAAACTGTACTGCGGACCCTATGTATGTTTATGTTATTTTGTGTTAATATATATGCAGAACTAAAGGATCAGCTGTATGGGTTTTTTGCAAGACGTGACTCAAACGATAAATTCCACTCATCCTTAAAACGCATGCTTAAATAAAAAACGGGTCACTTAAAAAATACTCGTTTTATGTTATTTCAGCTGTTGACACGTCAAAACAAAACGGTGACGGAGTAAGGAGTAGGCCACACATGGGCGATTAGAGTGTCTGACTCATCATTGGGAAGTTAGAGAGTTACGACAGGTAGAGATGTTACGACAGAATTTAAGAGCTGTGAACCAAAGGCAAAAATCACCCTTTTCATACAAAAGGCGATAACGATTTCCACCCCTTAAATGTTGACCGATTTTGATCAATTTTTGATAGGTTTGATAGTTAAAACAAAATCTAGGTATATACGTTTTATGAATTTTGATTCAAGATCAACAAAGCCAAATAATGCCGAATTTAGTTTTGTATGAGAATACTGAAACCACAATAAAACTGAATTTATTGACTATAGTAAAAAAAATCAAAACGTATAGAACTAGATTTTGTTCTGACTGAAAACCTATCAAAAATTGGTGGACTGGACATCGGTTAACATTTATTTAAGGGGTGGAAATCGTTATCGCCTTTTGTATAAAAAGCCGTAGGTTCACACTCCTCTTAAGTAGGTAGGTACCTAGTTTTAAAACGGGAACGTAAAAACCGGCCAAGTGCGAGTCGGACTCGCGCACGAAGGGTTCCGTACCATTATCTATAAAACGGCAAAAATATCACGTATCCCTACTCACTGGGGGCCTAGTGTGGACAAATGGACATATTATTTCCATGTATCCCTACCGGTGGAGAAGAATGGAAAAGTATTCCACATATCTCTATTAGGGGGGATATGGCAGTAGGGATAGATGGAACAGGCGGAAATTGGCGATGTAAAAATCTTTGAGATTTGTGCAAAAAGTAATACTAAGTAGCTTGTAATTTCCAACGTTTGTTTTGGTTTTAGGGTTCCGTACCCAAAGGGAAAAACGGGACCCTATTACTAAGGCTCCGATGTCCGTCCGTTCGTCTGTCCATCTGTCAGGCTGTATCTCATGAACCGTGATAGTTAGACAGTTGAATTTTTCACAGATAACGTATTTCTGTTGCCGCTATAACAACAAATATTAAAAAATAGAATAAAATAAATATTTAAGGGGGCTCCCATACAACAAACGTGATTTTTTACCGTTTTTAGGGTTCCGTACCTCAAAAGGAAAAAACGAAACCCTTATAGGATCACTCGTGCGTCTGTCTGTCTGTCCGGCTGTCACAGCCAATTTGCTCCGAAGCGACTGGACTGAGTGAGTTGAAATTTGGTTTACATATGTAAGTCGGTGACCGCAACACGGACTCGTGACGTAAATACATGAATTTTAAACATGTGGGCCACTTTTGGGGGGTAAATTAGAAAATTATTAAAAAAAAGTTATGCAACCTATATCGTGTGACATATCAATTAAAAGGTCTTATTGTGAGGATCTTAAAATACATTTTTTAGAATTTTAAATAAAACAGTTAGGAAGGTATTTGGGAAAATAGGCGAGAATTGACCATTCCCCCCCCCCCTTATTTCCGAAACTACCGGGGCTAAAATTTTGAAAAAAATATAGGAAATAGTTCTTCATCTATAGATTACAGGAAAACCTATAAGAAGTCTATGGTATTTAAAGTAACCTAGTAAATTTCAGATAATTATGTACGGAACGGAACCCTCTCCACGCGAGTTTAACTCGCACTTGTCCGGTTTTTATAGATAACCGTACGAAACCCTTCGTGCGCGAGTCCGACTCGCACTTGGCCGGTTTTTTTAGTAAGACAAACTTTGTGTAAAACGATGGACGTGCGTTGAAAGAAGAACTGTAAAAATCAAATATCAAGTCCGAATTAGGAAAGGTATACTTTATTTTACGAAGTTGCCATTAAAAGATAATATCAAGATTTGAATTACTTTTTTAAACATGTTTACCTATGTTTAAAGATTTAAATGGAAGCTGGCATAAGGCCCAGGATAAACGCAGACGCCTTGTATGAAACAGCACCTCGTTTTAGTCGTCGTTCGAGTTGTTCATTGTGACAGCTAACACAAAGTACCGCATCGTCTTCCGCCGTAACTTGTTTGAGTCAGAGGGAATGAGCTGTTGACGACAAAATTGCACTTAAGCACCTACATGTACTTTAGGACGTTTTATTGTACTTCATCATTAAAAGACTTACTGCTGAGTTTCTTGCGGCGTTTCTTCTCAGCACATGTCACCTTTCGAAGCGCTGGTAGATTCAGACATGTAAAAGAGCCCGTGAGGCCTACTTGCAAAATAAATATTTTCATTTTCATTTTCATTTTCATTTTCATTTTTCAATGATGTTGCATTTTCTTTAGTCTTTTACTTATCTTCAAAGTCTAGATCATCGACGTAGTCGTCTATATTTTGGAGTGTGCCGGGGGGTTGCATGCGTTGCTACCCCCCCTCTACTTTTAGGGTAACGTACCTAACGTTGCCATCTGTTTACATGGGTAATTACGCGGGACCCTCGGTGCGCGAGTCAGAGTCGCACTTGATCGGTTTCTTTGCATCGAACCACCAGACGTCATTTCATTCCTACAGAATTGTCTTTCCACCTTGTCGTACCAAGCGTTCTGCTTCATCTTTCCTGTCACGTACATCTAAGGAATGGAATGACCCTCCCTGCGTCGGGATTTCTGGATAATTATAATCAGGGCATTTTCAAGAGGAGAGTATATTAGGCATTTCCTGGGTAATCGCGTTCCACCTTCGGCCGCGTCATTACTTTTTATCAGGTGAAACTGATCATGCGAACGTCCATTAATAATTTAAAAAATGCAATTTATACCTATTTTTATAAAAAACGAGGTAAAAACAAAAGGAAAATACATTTTGATAACGGTTTTTAATTAGGTTGTTGTATCATTCATTACATTCATAGACTTTTACCATCATGAAGAATAAACTTGTAAATTTAGCGGACATTAAAAACCCGAATAACTGTATGTATCGATAACTGTCAACGTTGCGCTTCTCTGGTCGTTAGATGCGACAGAAGTGTTAGCACTGCCGCTGCAGCGACAAATTAATAGTAGCCATAATGACAAGTTATTGGTTTATATCAACTGCTTATTGCCAATGTCTGCCTGTTTCACATCACAAGCGGTTGAATGACGTTTTGATTATACGTTTCGTCATTTAAATATGTGATTACCAGAGACATTTCCTAGAAATTAGATCCGTAATTTCAAGTCTCACGAAATCTGCATACGTTGACATAACATCCTGTTTCTTTCCTTCTAATATGGCTGGGATGGATGATATTGAAAGTAAGTAAAGACTTGACATGACTATCGTCTGAAATGAACAGAATCGGGAGCTTCAAAGACATGTCAAGCCACAAATTGTCCTGGATCGAATATGAATTCCCAAAATATTGTAATAAAAGTGGTGTATTGATTTATGCTTCCTCATATCATTCTCCGTAGCATTAAAGGCGTAACCCGACGCCGATGACCTTGAGCGTTCCAACTCGGTTCTTGCCCACTTGCCTTAGTTCAGTGCCGAAGTGAAAGTGAGCTAGTATAATTTACTCAAAAACTACAAAATAAATTGAAAAATCGGCAGATGAAATTAGAGTGTACATTATTGTCTACTGATTAGTAAAAGTCTCATGTATAAGCGTTGCATAATAAGGGAGCCTTTACGGATTTTAGTTTGAAAAAAGGGTTTATCTGCACCCATATCATAAAACCTCCATAATGTAATCAAAAACCGTAGGAAATGACGACCATTATGACAACCTGTACTGTAATGTTATTACAGTATCGATTTTAGTATCGTAATGGCCATAACGATACAGATATGAGCTACAGGCCGGCGCGCCGCCGTCGCCGCAGCCGGCGGGGCCCCATCGTCGCCGTGTCGCCGTTTATAATATGGGTAAGTAAGTAGAATTGTTGTTGAATTGAATAGAAAAAGTTGTTTGTGTTTACATTTTAGTTGAAAATATGAATAGTAAGTAGTCTTCTCGGAGTGTGTGTGATGTGAAAATGCGCCGGATATCGGAAATATGCAGCCACGATTGCAACAAATAACTTGTTGCCAGAAAATATTGTTTCTGAACCCATCATGGAGGATTTATAATATGTGTGTAGATAAAGTTATGTATGCAACTCTGCATAATTTCGCCTTAAAACACACGTGCGATCTTATTATGAAACTCGCAAAGCTCGTTATATAAAACCGCACTTGTTTTTTAAGGCCTATCATTATGCAACCGTTGCATAAACTACTATTACGGTTTTTTTTGCTCTTGAGATTTTTTTTTTCATGATTCCAGTGGACTAAAATAAAAAATAAATTCCATACGGTTTTTTTTTGCTCTTGAGTTTTTTTTTTTCATGATTCCAGTGGACTAAAATAAAAAATAAATTCCATACTACATACATATTTTTTTCAAGAGTCTTGCATAACGCTAAGTATACTTTATAGAATTTGAAAACAGTGACATTCGCTGGGTAGGACCTTAAAGCTTTCTCCCCAAAGCAGATTGATTCCTGATGACAAGGCTCTCAAAGTTCCTCGTCTGCTTAGTTATATTTTTTGCTGACTCATATTGTGTTTGCTGTACCTTACCAAACTCACACGTTTCTTGGCCATATTCCGTACCACACTATAATAAACCGTAATAGTAGTTTATGCAACGGTTGCATAATGATAGGCCTTAAAATACTAGTGCGGTTTTATGAAACGAGCTTTGCGAGTTTCATAACAAGATAAGTATGCAGAGTTCCATACATAACTTTATCCACGACCATATTATAAACGGGGACACGGCGACGATGGGGCCCCGCCGGCTGCGGCGACGATGGGGCCCCGCCGGCTGCAGCGACGGCGGCGCGCCGCGCGCTCATATCTGTATTTTTATGACCATTACGTTACTAAAATCGA
Source organism: Tortricodes alternella (assembly GCA_947859335.1). Classification (NCBI taxonomy): domain Eukaryota; kingdom Metazoa; phylum Arthropoda; class Insecta; order Lepidoptera; family Tortricidae; genus Tortricodes; species Tortricodes alternella. Next base: position 8,681,824 of record OX401984.1, on the reverse strand, counting down.
TACTGTAATAACATTACAGTACAGGTTGTCATAATGATGGTCATTTCCTACAGTTTTTGATTACATTATGAAGGTTTTATGATATGGGTGTAGATAAAAGTGTATTTCAAAATATATTTTTATTTCTTATAATGGTTATCTTGTTCACTTCATAATATAAATTTGCCCAAGAATGCAAAAAATAAACGAAGATAGTTAATGTATATCGGTAGCATGGCGGACTTAGGTGTTCTGCTTCATAAATTTATCCCTTATCTCAAGTTATTAAGTCTCACGTTCCATCTGTTTTGCCGTCATCACCTTTTCAATTTAATTATATGCTTTGCTGCTGACATAATTTCGTATTTGCAGAGCTGCTGGCAATTGCAAAGCAAATATTTATAATTTAATGAATAACTTTGTTTCGTTGCAGACTAGTTTTGTAGGCATATTACCATTGTGTTTATAAAGGTCACCTCTGATTCGCAAAAGAGTCACCTTTTCGAATATAACTATAACACTGGATTCTTGGCATAATCGGTTCAATAATTTTTCATGTATCATGTAAAAAATGTTTTCGGCGGATAAACAAAATTATTTTCATGAAACATATATGCTTAGTTTTCTCTTAATTACTGTATGTTACTGCAAAAAAAAAAAACGAATTTTGTTCCTTGCCTTTCTCAGCTGTCAATATTCAAATAATTGAGCGGTATCAAACACTAGTTTTTCCATAATATTGTAAACGAAACTTCCTCGTGAAAGTAATTCGCTAACTTCCAATTAGTTGTTGAACGTAGAAATCGTGTTGCCGACCGTATAATTTCCCAGATCGCCAACCCGCTACATAAAAGTGGCTCTAGTTGCTTCGTGCATAATTGAAAGCTGCGACCGACAACTTAAATTGCATCCGGTATTTTAGAGCAGTTGCGATAGTGTCGATGCAATCAGTCCATCACGGGCGGGCATTTGTCAAGCTTGTATACGATCTTGAGGTCCTGATTTACTTGTCTTATTTGAATATGCATCAGTCTCGTTTCGATAGTGTTCAAATAAATGATGATACATCAATTTACTTAGAGTCCTAAATTGCCCGCATTTTGAGGATGTCATTAATGAATTCCAAAGGATTTTAATATTTTTATCCGCTTATAATTAATTATAGTGTAGACGTTATTAAATTTCCTACAAAAACATAGTCTTCATACTTCATAATGTCGTCATAAGAAATAGATTGATGTAAGGATGATATTCCGTAAGGTGAAACTTTCCGTCCGGACCGAGGATATTACCAAAAATGTCGAATTATTATTTTTGTGAAACTTATACTCACACTCATACTCATTTATTCATAATATTATTTAATATTACATGTCAATTTCTATAGTTAAGTGCAATCAGTTTTCATAAAATTATATATTATTATTATAGATATATAACCAAGATAAATAGAAAAAGAAAATATACAAGTGTACAAGAACTATGTCTACAGTGAAATATATTTAAATCACAAAAGAAAATCAACATCCGCTTATTTTTAGGACCAACATCTTTCACAAAGCAGAAGAAGTAAATAAAACTTTTAGTATTTAAAATGTGCCTACACCTAAAAAATAAACTTTATCTACACCCATATCATAAAACCTCCATTGTTTAATCAAAAACCGTAGGAAATGACCACCATTTTGACAACCAATTAGGAAAAACCAGTGCTGCGATAAAGAAATAACATGACTTCTTTATCGTTTTTAGTAAAGAAATGAGATTAAATTTGGAACAGCTGTCAAAACTCAAAACTCGGAGTGACTGTGTGATGTGAAAATGCGCCGGATATCGGAAATATGCAGCCACGATTGCAACAAATAACTTATTGCCAGAAAATATTGTTTCTGAACCCATCATGGAGGATTTATAATATATGTGTAGATAAAGTTATGTATGCAACTCTGCATAATTTGGCCTTAAAACACACGTGCGATCTTATTATGAAACTCGCCTATCGCCTCGTTTCATGAAAACCGCACTAGTGTTTTAAGGCCTATCATTATGCAACCGTTGCATAAACTACTAATTTTAAAATTGCGAAATATCTGCTTCGTCTGTAGTCTGTAGGTCAGATTTATATCGCCATTGTAGTACAAGTATAAACATGTCTGCATCGAATGCTTTCTCCATAAAACAAATAGCCAATAACTTGTAGATAACCGAGAGAAGCATAGTACTCGTATTAGCCTGACGTCCAAGGCTGACAGATGCTTGTGAAATGATTAAGTTATTAACCGCAGATTTATAACAAAATAACCGCTGCACTGCCCAGATTATGCTTAAAGATTTATATGCAATTTATATCAGAATACTGTACATTTTGACAGGCCAATTAAAGTAGCTTATTACGAATATCTAATGCACACTATTTCCTTTACCCTTACAACTTTCTTTAACAAGCCAAATAAGAATAACATTCAAACGATGCGATGTTTATAAATTCAACCCAGTGATCGCTATTGCACTTTGAAATAGGTCACTTTTTGGCGTTTTAAATAATTGTATGGACCTAAAAAACCTGTAATCCCAAAATGATTTAAATACAAACTCTATAGGTACGGTTGATAATCAATCGTCAAGTATTGCATTATACAAAATATTAAAGATTCCTTATTCTCACAACCTCATATTGTGGTATGTTATCGTCCATGCAGCTTAGATTTGAAGATAGGTTTTGAGAACTTTTGATAAATGTTTGTCAAAAGTTGAAAAGTTAAATTCCCTCGGTGGAATCCGCGTGATAGGACTGAAGTGGGGGGGAAGTCCTGTTTTGAATCATCCTCCGGCACTGAATTACATAGTAAGACCGTTTGAAAATATAGTCCTGAATTGTAATCGCCGCGTAAAAAAGTGTCGGCATATTTACTCGTACTTCGGCAGACCAAATCAATAATGTATAAAAAGTTAAAACTAGATTATATCATGATGATCTTTGCAATCTGTATAATTAAATTATTTTCCGTAAAAAAAAAAGAATATGACCGATTACGTGCTAAACAGAATAATGGCTGCAAAAGGGCACGAGCATGAAGCGTGATTGTCCGATCAGAGCGAGGAATTGGTAAATTGTAACGACTTCAATTTTCCACCATTCCAAGCCCTTTCCACAGTCTAATAAATTACAGAAGGAACTTATAAAATCACATTTATAAGATGCATCATAACATTAATAAATAATAAGAACCTTTTATTTTTTTAATAAATAAATCAGGGGACAATCTTTACACAAATCGATCTAGTCCCAAAGTAAGCTCTAAAGGCTTGTGTTATGGGTACTAGACGACGATATACATACTTATACAGAGAAATAAATACTTATATACATAGGAAACATCCAAGACTCAGGAACAAACATTCGTGGTCGTCATACAAATATTTGCCCTTACCCCCCGAACCCGGTAAGATAATAAAATATCATTTATACGCATGAGCCTTAAAATAATAAGTTATTAAAGGATTTCTATGTATACGTTTTCGGTAGACAACCCTGCGAGAGTTCACTTGTAAAATGGATTTTAAAGAATTTATTTGCGACTCACAATCCATGCTTTTACAACTTAAAAGAACGACAATTGATTAAAATGTTGATTAAAGTGCACTACAAATTCACATCAAGCACGAAAAAACAAAATCGTAAGACGAGGAAATATGCAATCCTGTCAGTCCAACGTAAAATGAGAGATAATTATATCCTGTTTCAAATAGTTAAATTCTTATCCATTTTCGGAATTAACGCCAGCAATCGAAATTTTACTATTGCCACGCTGTTGATTTGCAGTTTTTATGGTGTTATTTAATCTCACATTGTGCTTTACATTATTATGTACGTGCGTTTGAAATAACGTTTACAGATGTAGTGCATAATTAGTTCATCGTGTTTTGTCGGAAAAGTTCGTATTTATCGTGCCCTCTCAATTAGATTCAGCAGGCTCCCAATTCTCGGTGCATTCGAGATAATCTCACAATCGAGATTAAACGTCAGTGCATACAGTCATTTGACACAACTGTATGAATCTGACGTTTAATCTCGCAATCGACGTTATCTCGAATGCATCGAGAATTGGGGTTCAGTACCCATCATACCATGCTGTCATTTTTCATTTTGACATTTGACAGTAAATAATAAAGTTTCATATTAATGAATATAAACAAGTCACTCATTGAATACAATAATTAATTGACACTTCGGGTCCCGTCGTCTTCTGATTGAGATCCGAGTTTTACCGATGGAAACATATTATTCACTACATCTGTAACATTAGAAGCATGGGGTACTAAGTTGTTAAATTAAGCAAATGTTGTTTTATAATTGTTTACAGAAATGTTTAAATTTGCTATGCTAAAGAAATATAACCTGAAAGAGCTATAGATAGCAGCAACCTTATTACGTTGTCTTAAAATTAAACTGCATTTATATTTGTTTACTTGATGTAATAAATGTCAACGCAGCTTCGAAATGACAGTTATTGTCCTGCATCTTCACCAATATTAAGTAGGTAATTTGTCATTGTTTATGGTTTGTTACTTTATAAATGTTTAAGGCAACCAGAAGCAGCTGAAGACTTTTCTCGATATCTTCTTCATACGACCGAATTTTTAGATCCATTTATTGGTAGCTGACTGGTTAAAAGTCGTTTTTAGGAATTATGAAATGAATCCAAAGAACTCTTTAACAATAACCGTCTCATAGATAAATTGAGTGCACGAGAGCTAGCACTGCAAACGACCCACAAGCCTGTGATTAAGGCGCGAACAGCGACATTATCGCCCGCAAAGGCGATAAAACTGTAATAAAAACGATGAAATGTATTAAGACCTAATTTTCTATAATCCATCTAATAACTATTATTACCAAGAACTTGTTAAAAATAAAGCAAATTGTTACGTTCGAGACATAGGTAGAGGGAGATGAAAATCACGAAGCAGTAATTATAATATATGGCACTGATACTAATGGTAGTAAACAATTATAGCGTTAATGAAAAAAAAAGCTCCTCTGCTGCACTGGGAGTGAAGAAATAGCATAGAATGCGTGCAGATGCTTATCATCCTGGCATGTCGTAAAAGGCGACTAAGGGACGGGTCCTCTCCAACATGGTGGACTATCTGTATGGGCGATGGGCTGATCACCTGTCACCATACGGTTCATCATACCATCTTAGGACTAATTAATCGAACGTGGCCACAAGTAGCCTTGTCGCTCTGCCCACCCCATTAGGGATTTCGGGCGTGATGCTATGTATGTATGTATGTATGAAAAAAAAAATGGTTTAATTTGTCAAGGTTTTTATTCTCGGGAGTCCAAGTTACCTTTGAGGATGGTCGTTTTGTGGGTTTTGTCATAATGCGGAACAGACAATTCAAAAAAACATATCACATGTATTGTCTTACAGTTCTTTAATCACCTGTCTAGATCTAGTCTTTGAACTTATCATAATATAACATTTAGTGCAAAAACGATTGACAGCCGTTTAGCCGTATATTCAACAACGGCAATCAATTATTATAACACGCCTTCAAACTTCATCATTATTACCTCGGACAGTTAATACTGTTTCTTTTAATAGCCAGAAACAGTGTCTTTTCTATCCTACCATTCATTTGAGATTTCAAAACTTGATTATATATCTACGTTGATTCGTTTTGGCGGATTCATACATACATACATATTATCACGCCCGAAATCCCTAATGGGGTGGGCAGAGCCACAAGACTACTTGTGGCCACGTTCGATTAATTAGTCCTAAGATGGTATGATGAACCGTATGGTGACAGGTGATCAGCCCATCGCCCATACAGATAGTCCACCATGTTGGAGAGGACCCGTCCCTTAGTCGACTTTTACGACATGCCGGGATGATAAGCATCTGCACGCATTCTATGCTATTTCTTCACTCCCAGTGCAGCAGAGGAGTAGGAGGAGGAGTTTGGCGGATTCAGTTATTTAATTTCACATATTTATTATCTTATAGGTAATTTACCTTTTAGATGTCTTCAAACTTATTGATATACTCACATGGCCGAATTCAAATACGCCACTTAATGATTTGATTAGATATTAAACAGTTAAATGTCCCTCAACTACTTGTCAACCTATACAGAAACGTCACTTTAATTAAAGGTTAATTTGAATGGCCTTTCTGAATTCGGCCATTAAAACTCCCTAGTAAATCAATCACAAATCATAAAAGAAAATCATTTTAAAGTATTAATGTGCAACATAAAAATATACTTATTTTTGATGCTAGCTTGCTGAGGCCAGTGGGGTAGTAGGTAAGTGAAATATATGAAATCTCCATAATATTGTTATGTTATTAGCGTATAATATGCCAGAAGCTGTCAGTCCCTGCTGAGATATGAGTGTTATCGCAACCTGACTGTCACGATGGCGCCCCGAGGGATATCCTAGTTGGGTAATAATTTAAGTACACAAGGTTTACTTGCGAAAATAAACATCAAACAGTTACAATATAATTTCAGTTAATTTCTCACTCTGATTAAATAGTTTTTGGTTTTTAAGTCGTTCAGTCAAGGCTCAATTTCCACTGAGTGGCTAGCCGCGCGCGACTAACACGCGACTGCCATTTTCTACGGAGTCGCGGCCGTGTCAATGGGTATGGCAGCCGCGACTCCGAAGGAAATGGCAGTCAGCTCAGTCAGCTGGCGCTCAGCGGAAATTGGGCCTAACAGTTTAGTTTCTTTCGTGTTCGATTATTTGCGCAGATACTACAACACAAAACGTGATGATTTGAAATAACATCCGGCAAGGGATTACTTCTTTATCTCGCTAATTCAAATAGTAATAAAAATCTAGAGCCAATAATGTTTTGTTCCCGTGAAAAGTTTCTATTTTGGGCCGAATCACTTGAGATTGGCAAAGTACATGCCCACATGCCCGGGCTCGAGAGCCCGTTATTTGAAGGAAAAATAAACTAAATATATAAAAAAACCAAGTGCAAGTTAAACTCGCGTGGAGAGGGTCCGCGGTTAAATGAAATTTCCTATGTTACTTTAAATACCATAGGGTTTGGCCACGACACCACGGCACGACGTCTTGAACGTGAAACGGCACGGCGCCGAGGCACAGCGCGACGCCGTGCCGTGAAAATTCCGTCGCACACCACTTTTATAGGTAAGTGTAGAACGTAAATAAAGGCGACGTGCAACGGAATTTTTCACGTTCACGACGTCATGCCGTGGTGTTGTGGCCAAGCCCATAGACTTCTTATAGGCTTTCCTGTAATCTATTCCTCTGCTGCATTGGGAGTGAAGAAATAGCATAGAATGCGTGCAGATGCTTATCATCCTGGCCCCCAATTCTCGGTGCATTCGAGATAATGTCGATTTCGAGATTAAACGTCAGGTTCATACAGTTGTGTCAAACGGCTGTATGCACTGACTTTTCATCTCGATTGTGAGATTATCTCGAATGCACCGAGAATTGAGGGCCCTGCATGTCGTAAAAGTCGACTAAGGGACGGGTCCTCTCCAACATGGTGGACTATCTGTATGGGCGATGGGCTGATCACCTGTCACCATACGGTTCATCATAGCATATATAATTAATCGAACGTGGTCACAACTAGTCTTGTGGCTCTGCCCACCCGAATAGGGATTTCGGGCGTGATGTTATGTATGTTTTTTTTTTTCAAAATCGTAGTAGGTAGGCCTCTCGGAGATATTCATAGAATGGTCAATTTTCATCTATTTTCCGTCAATGTTGCGGTCACCGACTTACATTATGGTTACCAAATTTCAACTCGATGGGTCCAATTGGCTGTGAGCCTGTGCCAGACGGCCAGACAGGCAGACACACGAGTGATCCTTTAAGGGCTCCGTTGTATCCTTTTGAGTTACGGAACCCTAAAAGTATGTAACATGAAAGTTCGTTATATTTTATAGATACATTGCCCAGCAGACGAAGTTGCGAGCAAAAAGCTAGTAACTTATAATATACTTACTTAGCTTAACCCGCGCGTTCATCTGAACTTAGCCTTACTTGTATCAGCAATAAGCAGCATTTCCGTTAGATTTCGATAGCGAGAACGGTTTGCGAAAACTCATGGTAAGGGCTATGGGATACTGAACTATCGCCTCCGGCTTCAGTACCAGTAAATACATTAATGATTTTAACGGTGATGTTATTCCGCTCAAATCATTTTCTGAGGCACAAACTAACGCTACTGCTTTCGACCCCTATTTACTCGTAGATAATTTGTTTTATTTATTGCTTTTGTGTTTAAGACTAATGGGGGAGATGCATGAAAATCAAAGTGGAGTTTAAATGATAATTATGAAGGTGTAAACAAAACCATATTACAGAAAAAGGTAAAGAATTTTGACGAGGTTTTCATTTTTATTTTATTAAAGGTCAAAATTAGTGAACAATATATATTGGCGTCAAATTTATGTCGTTTTTTATTTCTACAAAGTTGGCCTAAAAACAGTATTTTCGTAAATAATTGCAGAGCATTCCAATACAAGATGAAAAATAAATGCAACTTCCGTGGCTATCCCTAATCTAATATTGAATCAACATTTAAAATGTATAATTGCCATCTTAAAACCTCTAGTCGTTTAAGTACCTAACTTGCAGAATGCTCAGCAAAGGGAAGTATTTATTTCTTCTAACCGTTACTGTTCTTGGCCATATTTGGCAACCGGAATGAAAATTTTGAAGATCGACCATCATGGCCGTCATGTTCAAATGTGAAACACGACTATTAACACAAATATCCAAATCCTAACTAGTCACTTCTGTAAATTCCATTACAATGTCTCTAGATGATACTGCACTGAAATTTCAGGCCACTGTCCTTATTATTTTGGTGGCAGTCCTTCATCTGTTATTTGCTCAGCCAATACCTGTAGCGATTAGATAACGGTACACTCATCAGGTTCACTTAAAATGAGTGCAATTAAAATCACATTCTCTCGTATTAAAATAATAACTTTACTATTGAATCAACTTTTATTTTAGTTAGTAAAGAAAAAATGAAAGTTGGTTCAATAGTAATCTTCATTCTACAATATCACTCTTTTCAGAATTTTTATCCTCATCACAAATCACTTATAATATTTGCATTAAGTACATTGAAGCCGTAGCAAAAAATTGAGATGGGGATGACTAAGTACGTACTTACACTTGCCACAGGATGACTCGTCTAGTATTGACTTGCCTAAAGTTCCGATGATCGTGGTGGCTACACTGGCGCCAAGAGTTTGCGCATTGACCGAATAAATCGGCCTGAGATATCGACTGAATCATCGGGCGAGTACGTACGGTTGGGTAGGACGTACGAGTAGTTTTTGTTTCTTGTGAAAATAACAGGTATTTTATGGGTACGAGAACTTTAAAAACTGATTAGGGAAGACAACAATCAACAATACATCAACAATATATCTGTTTTCCTACATCTTTCCTCGATGGGTGTAAGAAATTTTTTTATAAGCTTTTGGGTTGTTGGCTTGGTCAACAATTAATATGAGATTTTCACAGCAAGCTTAATGGGTCATAAGAATAGGTTACTAATACATACATACATATTATCACGCCCGAAATCCCTAATGGGGTGGGCAGAGCCACAAGACTCCTTGTGGCCACGTTCGATTAATTAGTCCTAAGATGGTATGATGAACCGTATGGTGACAGGTGATCAGCCCATCGCCCATACAGATAGTCCACCATGTTGGAGAGGACCCGTCCCTTAGTCGACTTTTACGACATGCCAGGATGATAAGCATCTGCACGCATTCTATGCTATTTCTTCACTCCCAGTGCAGCAGAGGAGTACTAATATACCGTTTTAATAACCGCTGCTAACCTGTTAAACTATAAAAGTTAGGTAGGAATTGTAGTACCTACCTAGCACACTTTGTAAAACGAAACTCTTTGAAAAGTCATCAATACATTTAAAACAGTACGGCTCACTTATAGACAACGCACAGCCTAAACGGGTGGTCCTAGAGGTTTGAAATTTGGAGGACACATTCCTCGAGTACTCTAGTGGTGCAAAAAGGAGGGATTTTTTGATATTCCATCCCTAAAGGGGTGAAATGCGGTGATAAAGTTTGTATGGAAAATACCGCGGGCGAAGCTGTGGCGGTTCCACTAGTAATACTTATAAATACAGGAGGTAACAATAGTAATTTCAAATTACTTGTTTGATGAAACAAGTATATATACCAGATTGCGGATCCCATCTCTACGCACGCGCATGCGGTGTTACTTAACATTCCTGCTGGAAGCTAATCACATAATTACTTCAATAAATTATTTGAAGCTAGGATAAATGGGGTCTATTATTATTTTTGACGTAACCAGCGTTAGTCATAGCAGAACGTGTTAATCTCAGCTGCTCGTTCAGTTTGTTATTCAATTACTTAAGGAATGTATGCAAAATTGTTGGAAAATCTGTTAAAAAAATCGTAACGAAATAGTTAATTCAAAGTTGCTGACTTACTGCACGTTTACTTTTTGAGAAACACTCATATTTGTTTAGTATAATGTTTTTTTTATCATAATTTTATTAGTGCGGAGGAATGAATAATTAATAGATGAAATGAACGAAGTTCCTCAGTAACTATATATATATTTTATATTAATATTTTGGTAGTGTTCTATTATTTTTTGGTTTTAATTTAAATTGTTTATTATTAATTTGTGATGACATACATATATTCTATTTTATTATTTAATGTTTTGACGATCTCAACTTTGAATTCATATATTTTGTCATGTACTGAATATAATGTAATTTAATTAAAAAAATAAAAAAAATCTAAATCTAAATCTAAATGTATAAGGAAATACAGGTAACATTTTTTGCGTGATTCTCTTATTTATTTAAAAATTCCATTAGGTAGTAATAGTGTAATCTAATATGTTGTTCTTGTTTATAACCTTTCTTAATTGTGAAGTTTTGTGGGTTAGAGGTATTCGTATAACTCAAATACACTGCTATGCCATCAAATATCAGTCCATATTACATTTCAAGTGCGTCACATAGTCGCTTGTAATTTCTCGACACCGGCATTGTGACTCACACACCATAAACACGAAATACGTTGTGTATTACTCACTACTCAAATTCTACATGAATCGACATCACTGTTTATTTTTATTTCTGCTGATAATTTCAATCAAATTTGAAATGTGTTTTACACGCAATACTGCTTCTTACTTGTACAAGTATTTTAAGATTTACGGAGGTCACAAACTGCAGGTGAAACTATTGCTACATACATACATGCATAGCGTCACGCCCGAAATCCCTAATGGGATGGGCAGAGCCACAAGGCTACTTGTGGCCACGTTCGATTAATTAGTCCTAAGATGGTATGATGAACCGTATGGTGTCAGGTGATCAGCCCATTGCCCATACAGATAGTCCACCATGTTGGAAAGGACCCGTCCCTTAGTCGACTTTTACGACATGCCAGGATGATAAGTATCTGCAGGCATTCTATTCTATTTCTTCACTCCCAGTGCAGCAGAGGAGGAACTATTGCTATCACACTGAGAAAAATGTTGATGCTATACCTGCATTACTGTAATGTATTCGCAGCCAAGTCCAAATAATGTCGAAGCATCCGAAATAATGTTGATTGTTACGTGGTAATGTAAAAACATATACAGATACAGGCGTTTGTAGTCCGCAACATTATCCATGTAGCCGAGTCTCTTCTTACGTTAGGTACGTTTTTCTCCAGAATTACGTACGTGGCATCCAGAATTACGTATGTCGGTACAGTAATTTTTTCTCAGTGCATGGATATAACACCAAACCAACTAAAAGAACAGAATAATTTTTGGTACAAACAAATTTTAATTGCCACAGCTGATGCCTGTTTACATTCTAGCATTTGCTTCCAACATTCCAATGCAAAGGAATGTGGTAAGATAATTTTCCTATCTTCTGTCCGAAGAAAAATGAGGCATTGTGCGCAGGAAGTCGAAGTGAGATAAGCTCTAAACAAACTTGTGCTGGGCGTCACGTGTAAATTTGGTTAAATTCGTTAGGCTATTTTAAACCAAGGTCTGAGTTCATTGCGCTGCCGCGTAGGGCAGCCGATACTGATGGGGATACTGACGCTAGATGTGGCACAGAAGTGTATTTTTTTTTTATTTCGTTAGTTTTTTTCTAAAATGTTGTAAAATGTTGTGTGTGTATTATCTATACATTATATCAACTAGAACGCATTTTAATGAAACTTTAAAAGGGCTTGTAAACGGGCTTAGTTTTGAGCATTCTATCGCTGCAATTGGGCTATTCCCAAAAGATTACATATTACATGACTACTGAGAACAAACATTTTAAGTATAAACTTTTTAGAATCGAAGAATAGAAGATGCTTGTAGCATCTTTAAAGATAACATTTTAAAGTTTTGTAAGCATATTGATTTCTTAAACTATTTGTTATAAATATTTGCACAACAATGATAGTTTTGTCAGAATTTATTATGTTCTGCACACGGTTTAACGATACAATTTTTGAGAGTTTTGTGACGGTTCCGATAGGGTTCAGGGTAAATTCAATATTTGATTGATGTTACAATGCTCAAATTACAAATGACTATTATCGCTTGAATTATGCACATTCTCGGTACAACTTCTAACAAAACGCCTATGCAATCACTTCTAGCAACTTTACATGGCAATCACTATGAAAACGTTCGAATTACGTCGACGGCGAAATGATTTATGAGAGGAACTGACAGTGTGCCAACCATTTACGGGAAATCTTGGCTTGAGCCATCGCGCCCATCGCTGGCACGTTTATGGTTTCAATAAGAGCGGGTATTGTAATGAGCACGCGGTATTAAGACATCACGCTACGATATGGGCGACAATAGAATGCAATGTTCATTACGAACTTTTGATACAGCTTTCGTTTTTCAAACGTTCAAAAATAGAAATAGTTGTTTTCTTGATATTTTAAATGGGAAAGAAAAAACACAGTTTATTTTTTGGTTGTTTCTATTAAATTCTATAAAATTAAGTCATTCATTATGTTTGTCGGTGTAGCTTTTCAAGCTTCTAAATGAACTACCTCACGGATTATTATGCGGTTTTTACCGTAATTAAGGATTTTTTAAACAGATTAAACAGAACCTTGCTAAATAGGGGCGGGTCGCTCCTGAAAATAACTATGTTTAACAGTTTTGGCTGAATCACTCATGAGAGGTACGTTGGGTTTGTACTATACAGATTATAATACGCTTCTACTTACGCATCCGGTAATTCATTATGCTTATCTAGGTTTTCAGCAAACAAACATTTTCTAATACGCAAGTAAATGAAAATTTCATAGGTTGTTTAAGGATTTTCCTAACATACAGAAATAGTTTTATCAAAAATTACGTAAATTAAATACACTTTTTTATATTTGTTAATTATCCCTCCCCTTTAATCCCCCTCACTATGAAAAGAGGCCTGTGGCCAGCACTGGTACATCTAGGCCCATAATGATATTTATTTATTGAATGTATCATCATCATCATCATCAGCCATAAAACATCCACTGCAGGACATAGGCCTCCCCCAAAAATGGGGGGATTTGCCATAGTCGCCACGCTTGGCAGGCGGGTTGGCGACCGCAGTTGGTCGTGATAGTGCTCGAAGGACGCATCCTTCGGTTGGTCCCTGAATCATTGAATGTATGAATCCCTTCAATTTATGGGAACGTAATCGTTAAAAGCCTTAATGGGTCATCTACTCATAACCTGTGTCACTAAAGTGCACTAACATATTTTAGGCAAATAGAAGGACGTTTTAATACAAATAAGAGCCCAATTTTTTATTAGTACCCATATAAGAAATGGAATAAACTGTAGTTTTTTCTTTCATGCGGATTTTTTAGCTTCTATTTGTACATTAGTAGTTTATGCAACGGTTGCATAATGATAGGCCTTAAAACACACGTGCGATCTTATTATGAAACTCGCCTATCGGCTCGTTTCATGAAAACCGCACTAGTGTTTTAAGGCCAAATTATGCAGAGTTGCATACATAACTTTATCTACACACATATTATAAATCCTCCATGATGGGTTCAGAAACAATATTTTCTGGCAACAAGTTATTTGTTGCAATCGTGGCTGCATATTTCCGATATCCGGCGCATTTTCACATCACACACACTCCGAGAAGACTACTTACTATTCATATTTTCAACTAAAATGTAAATTACAAACAACTTTTTCTATTCAATTCAACAACAATTCTACTTTCGTTCAGCAAAACGTCAACATGGCGGCAATTCAATCCTCCGTCCAGACCATTTTTTTTAAATCATAGAAAAACGGATGAAGTCTCTATTCTCACGTCACTCGAGATCAAATATTGTGCAGTTTATATTAAAAAAACATACTTAATTGACGTTTCGTATCAATAACTGTTTTAATATCTATGGATACTAGAATAGAGACCCACTTGAGTTTTGACAGCTGTTCCAAATTTAATCTCATTTCTTTACTAAAAACGATAAAGAAGTCATGTTATTTCTTTATCGCAGCACTGGTTTTTCCTAATTGGTTGTCAAAATGGTGGTCATTTCATACGGTTTTTGATTAACCAATGGAGGTTTTATGATATGGGTGTAGATAAAAATATTTACCTACCTAAATTTAGAACTTTTGGTGCATACTTTCCTCGATCATTATAATTCTGTCATACCCATCAGATCCGTAGACAGGATTCGGTTTTGGCGGCACAGCGTCTGAGCACCTAAAACCCTAAAATCCTAGATTTGACGTCGACAATTCTCGATAGTTGCGTAGCCATTCAGAATTCCTACTTCTTTTTACAGATTCTTTGTAAAAGTCAGGAGTTGACTACCTATAACTACCTATACTTTTCGTAAGTGTAATTGTAGAGAAATATGTTATGAAGTAAAGAGTACCTATTCATTTCATTCTCATGCAATGCAAGCGCGACTATTATGGCGTCTGCGGTATGCACTGAACAAACAGTTTTATCAGTCAGTTACTTTAACATTACATAATGTTTTGCGACAATATTCGCAAATCCATACTAGGCGCAATTAACATAGTCAAAACTGCGATTGTAGCTTAGCACATTCGCAATTTTGATCTATTAGTATAAATTAAAGTATATTGGCGTGGTTCACACTTTTGTATTGAGCTGTGATTTTAGAAGGATACCGGTCGGTAGGCTCGCTAAGATGACGTAATTTGTTTGTTATAATTTATTCGTTTATTCACATTCCGATTTTTAAGGTGGAGATTTCCTTGGTTTAGGTTTTAATGGTTTTTTATTATTCATACGTACCTATAACCGGTTATAAAGTTTCGGCTTAAGAGGACTTCCTCATTTGTCTTATTGTTTAACCGACTCCAAAAACAGAAGAAGGTGCGTATTTTTTTAGGGTGCCGTACCAAATTTAAACAAAAAAACGGATCCCTTTTACAATAACTTTGTTGTTCATCTGTCCGTCATGGTCCGTCTATCAACAACACTCTGTTTCTCAAGAACGGCTTAACGTAGCGAGGTGAAGTTTGGCATAGTTGTAGTATTTAAGAGCCCACACAAGAAGACTAACGCATAATTAGGAAAAACTGAAATGTATTAGTCACAAACTGAAATAACACATGGAAGTACAATTTTTTATTTTATTTATATTCATTGTGTTGTGTAGCATCAACATATTATATCTTATTGAATTTTAAGGTCAACGTCAAGGTCATATTCGTGAAGCTTTAATAGATCTAAGAAAAATAAAAAAAAACCGTTGAAAATTAAGTTGGCGTGCGGAAAAAAATCTAGGTAGTCGATTTTAACCCACTTCTAAGTGTCGTATCGATTTGAAAATTTGCAAGTTTATCTATTTTGGATGATATAATAATTTGGTGGTGTCCCCTGGTTTCGCAGACAGAAATTTCATATAATTTCGTTTCGTAGAAAATGTTTCATGTAATATTTGGTCCTTGTATTTTTCAACGACAATTTAATTGAATGAAACATATTTCACAGAAACCCAAGTCAATAAATTTTATAATCTCATATTTTTATTTAACAAACTTATCTAACAGTAGAATTATTATTTAACGAGTATAGTTTGTTCGGTGTATTTTTCCATGGCGTTTTATTTCAGCGAAAATGTTTTAATATTTCGAAAGTATGATGTTATGCTAAAGAAGTTGACGTATAATGACTAAAAATAGTAAATACCAGTGAGCGAGCGAGTAAAATGGGTCGGAGCAGAATCGACTTGGATAGGTTAGGTTCAGAAGGCTAAGACGGGAGCCTTCGACGTCAGGTCTTTTTTTTTGTAACAGCCCAGAACACGAAACTAAAACGTAAAAATAGACTTTATGCCCTCCATAATTTTATAAATATTCTACAAATATTCAGTATGATTAATTAAGCATTTAATAAATATGAAGTCACTATAACTATGAATAAATAGTTTTTTTTTCTGAACGCGGTGTTGTAATTTTATAGGAGGGTATGCATTTCGACAAAAGCTATGAATTGAAACGTTTAGAAACTGGCAATCGATGAAATGTGTTTCTTGGTAATAAATTCTATATTAACGAAATAATAGGAGAATAAAGAATATTTGATTTGTTATTCTATGATATGAATATCGAAGTATTAAATTAAATTTGTAACATAAATCAATGATTTTAATTTCTTCAAAGTAAGTATTTTGCGTATTGATTATTTTATGAAATGATAATTATGAGAAATAAGTTATGTGAAACGAAATTCTATAAAATTGTTGTCAATGAAACGACACAACCTAATTTGGTACTGTCGACCTGATCTAATGATGATAGAGCCAGGAGGTGGACAATGGCTACTAGTAGACCCCGCAAGTTTGGGCTGTTACCTTTGTTTTGATGAGTCCAATATATTAGACTTGGTGACGATGGTGGCTGGTCTGATGGTGGAGCTGGGAGGAAAAGTGGAACTCTTCAGTAGCTACTAGTAAACACTTCGAGTCTGGGCTGTTTTTGTTTTGTGACGAGTCCTTAGATTTGGTGACTGTGCTCACCGCTGCTGTACCTATTTCTTAGTGCATTGCTGACAGAAGCAGGCTTTTCAGTTTTTTGCCAGTTGTTTTTCAGACCTTCTGCGCACGAGATAGACTCGCTTATTCTTTTTATAGGATGAATTTTATTTTTTTATAGCTAAGCTATAACTTTCTATCAATTACACTGAAAGGCAGTAGGTGTATCATTTCTAAAACTACCGCTTTAAACCTCAAAACTTCACAACCAGAGCTTTCCGAGTCCTGCGATCCGATTAATATGAACCTGACCATATGTCTTTGCTCGTGATTTAACATTTATTTTTAGAAAGCCTTTGAACAAACAAGCAGTTCTTACCACTACCTGAATAAATGGAAACTGATATGAAACATTTTAATGAGTCAATCAAATTGAATCAGATAGCCGGTGAGTGACAGACCGATGGATCTCACCGGCAGTATCAATATCAATTGTGCGCATTAGTATCGATCAAACTAAGGCTTCTGTTTCGCAAGCCCACTTAGCTTTAACGTTTCCACAGGGCTAACATGTGCGACCGCACTTAATCTAAGTTTCTATCAAAGATATACAAAAATCGAGCTTTACTCTAATAAAAAACCGGTTAAGTGCGAGTCTGACTCGCGCGCCGAGGGTTCCGTACCAACTTACTTATGAAAAAGTAGGTATGGAACCCAAAAATGAAAAAAAATTGCTTTTATCATCCGGGTAACCATTTACAACCTCCCTATGAAATAAGACAAAAAATAACTTTCGCAAGCTCCTATCTCCGTGCAGTCGTCGAGTGTGATACGACTTTGCAATGGTTATTCCGTTTAACATTTTTTTTTATGTGAAGTAATTATAAATTTGCTGTTTTCGGACTTTGTCCTTTATTTGTGCTGTAAGACACTGCTTCTTGCCAAATTTCATGATTCTAGGTCGACGGGAAGCACCCTATAGGTTTTGATTCCCTTTGGATTCCCTTGAAAGTATAAAAATATGACATAAACGGCCATATCTTTTGATTGCGATGACTTAGAAGGTTGATTTTTTCACAGCTTCAGGAGATTGCAGACCTGAGTATTTGATATTAATTTGAACTTGTTACCTCTACGCATTCCTGAGAAAAAGGTCATGACAGACAGACAGACAGACAGACAGACAGACAGACAGACAGACAGACAGACAGACAGACAGACAGACAGACAGACAGACCGATGGACAAACAAGTGATCCTATAAGGGTTCCTTTTTTCCTTTTGAGGTACGGAACCTTAAAAAATGAAGCTACATGCGCAAATTAGGCCTTTTGCGCGGATAGAAAGTGCAGTTTTTACGGCAATGTGTGGCTGGCAACTATAGGCATCTTCCTCTAACGAACGAACTTAAAGTAAGACAACTATTGTTGCCAGCTATAAATTGTCGTGAAAAGTTGTTCGTGTAACTGCACTTTAAGTACGGGAAAGACTATTTTGAGACTGACTTTATTAGTTAAGTTCGTTATCTATTATTTAACGCTGTTAATTACAATGAGAAATGATCGGAATTAATTTGTAATTTTTTCACAATGTGCTGTGATTAAATGTACCTATGTCACAGCCACAAAAACTCAGTGCTGCTGTTTAAGAATTTACAGGTATGTCTTGTCGTACTTCAATTGTCAGTTGAAGCTAGTCGTGTCTCTTTGATATCATAAAGGAATTCCAGACCCAGCTACAAGATTTTACGTTGCAAGGAAAAACAGTTGTTTTTTAATAGGACCCATTAGGTCTTGTCCATGCTTGCCCCACGCTAATCGAGAAGGGCAGAGTTGTTTACTCGTTCGGCCCTATCTGCTATCAGAGACTAATTACACCTGTCCGTCACGCCGATATCGTGCGTTTACCTGTTTAAGATGGGTGCTCTCAATGTTTAGAAAGCATCTTATACGTGGATCAAATACACCTTATGACAGTATGGTTACCTGGTAAAATTTGTCAATTTGTTGATATCCTTGCTTCCATCCATCCATCCTCCATCTTTCTTAAAGTGCTTTCTGCGACCTAGTTTGCAAAGTGTTTTGACTATTGTCTTATATTTAATGGCCTTTATGACGATTGTTTTTAAACTATCTTTACGCTCATTTATATCGACTTTAAAATTCGTACTTAGATTTATTTTGTTCTCCTCTGCTGCACTGGGTGTGAAGAAATAGCATAGAATGCGTGCAGATGCTTATCATCCTGGCATGTTGTAAAAGTCGACTGAGGGACGGGTCCTCTCTACCATGGTGGACTATCTGTATGGGCGATGGGCTGATCACCTGTCACCATACGGTTCATCATACCATCTTAGGAGTAATTAATCGAACGTGGCCACAAGTACTCTTGTGGCGCTGCCCACCCCATTAGGGATTTCGGACGTGATGCTATGTATGTATGTATGTATTTATTTTGTTTACTAAATTATTAAATTGGAACTTTGCCTTATAGCCAGCAAAACCTTTCATAATTGAGAGAGAATCACTTTCTAGTTATTGCTTGTTATAATAGTACACAAACAAAACTAACTCTCTTGAGAAAAATGCGTAAAACGATTTCTTAGCACTTAACCTAAAATCTTTAACACCCGGATCCTTGGTTCCCTCATAACCCAGTTCAGCACTCAAACAAACGGCGTAGCCCCTGTAAAACCTACCAGTGGAATGTACAGTACAATAATGGACCATGTGATACCAGATGCGTAGATTTTTGCGTCACGCGTAGGCAAGGTGCCGGAGCGGCACAGTATTGAGGCGAGAGCGCGCGCGTGCGACCGCACACGGACTCTCGGAAAATTGGCGCGAAAATGACGAACTGTCAAAACGATTGAGCGTTTTTTTGAGTGAAGTGATACGGTTTTTCTGCAGGTAGAAATTATCTGAATGATACATCTTGTTTGTAAGGAAACGCGAACTTTTGGAAAACTTTTTGCATTTCTTTGGTTATAAAAAAATGTGTAAAACATTCTTGATTTTAATTATTTATAGATAATGTAAAAGCGTCTCATGTAATGAAAAAAGAAACAAACTTAACTTAGACAAATTGTTTTTTGTTTTTTGTTTTAAAGGTTTAATTTTGGAATGCAATGAAAATACCGTCATTTTTCATTCTTGTGAAACTATTAATAAAATGTCAAACAAACATGACAAAGTACTGAAAAATATGAAGCACCCAACACAATTTCTGTTATGTTTTGACTAACATTTTTAGATTGTTTCACCTGCCACCGATGTTTCTAATACGAGACTTTACGCGAGTGAATAATGCCTTGAGATGAAAACATTGTGAAATATTAGCTAATTTATTATCTTGTCTAAGATATTAATCTGTCACGTTAATCATGGACACAATAAAATCTGTTTTTTAATCTAATTCACACGCAAATATGGTAAATTATGTTTTGTTATAAGACATTATATAAATTTAAAACGTTACAGTTTATAAAAAAAGATTATTCTATGACAATTCTTCGTTTGAGGAGTTTATTTTAAATACAACATTTGGCCGTTGCTCTAGCTCCTTCATAAGTACTTAAACGACTTCAAAAAATCCGAAGGAGCAGGTTCTCATTTCGATGCGTACATTTTTTTTTTCTTATAGTTATGTTCACCAATTACTCGAAGATGGCTGGGCCGATTCGGATGATTGTGTTTAAATCGATAGGGTATACCTCCAAGTTAGTTCCGTTATAGCCTAAGTTGAGGTCCGATGAGAGGATCCATGGCACTCCTCAAATGTTATAGGCATGAATATAGCAATTTTGATATTTTCTGTAATAACTCGAACAGTTGCGTTCCAAAACCATTATTTGGTGAAGTGGAAGTGATGATGAATAAGCATAGAGGACCACCGGAACTCCTCAATGATAAGTATTTTATGGGTGGCGATTAGAGGTATATTTCTTCATTAAGTTTGGTAAGCAACTTATGCTCATGAAAATACACGTTGTAAAGTGAAAACAAAAGTGAACAACCAGGAGAACTCATACTGTGTTCATTTACTTGAAACCGATTTCGATATATTTAATTTAACGCTTAGTTTAAAATATATCTAACGCTTCTAGGTCACTAACGTAGGCCAATAATTATTTCTTACTTTGCAAAGGGTTTTTGAAGTCGGTATTGTTTGTTAAACTTTTTATCCTTGTGTGGCACCCAAATTACATGCGAATTAACAAATTTATCCACAAATATCAAAATCATAGTCACGCACTAACCTTTTAAATTTCAAACGATATCATTAAACATATCATCAAAAATATTGTCGAAGAAACATTGTAAAAATTTACGATAATATTCTGTCACGCAATCTTCTCTACAGGTAATAAATTAAAAAAGCTTATCTTCTTCATTTACAGGCTTGGGGCCCCATATTTTGCAAAACATTCTGTCATATTGTTACACTATTTTGCAAATTATCTCTTATATATAACTTATCATATCTCAATTATAATATTCAAACTTATATTATAATTGAGATATGATATAGCAGTTTGGACTCTTATTGACGATAAATATATCTGGTTACGTTTTGATGATCTTGTTATGAGTTTTTTTTATGACTTTTTTGTTCGTGTCATATTATATGGTATCGTTCTTGTGTAAATATTAATAAATATATCTTTTGTTTTATAGTAATAGACTTATTCAAATTGTTAATGCGGTTATTGGTAAAGCGGTATAGGAGTAACTGTAAATTCTAATTTGTCCCAAAATATCGAACAATACAAAAGCAAAATAACGAATGAACACAAACTCATTAAAAGGATTAATATATTTCTTTTTACTATCTCTTATATTTTTATATGCTGTCTAATAAAATAAACGAAGCTTCTTGAATAAAAGTATCGTTTAATATAGAATATAAATGATTCGAGATGATAAAGATAAGTGATATAGACTGAAGATAACAAATGGGCTCTTTTACGATTATTGGCCTTTTATGGCTCATGTTTAAATCATTTTAGAATGTGACACAACATATTAATTTATTTTTCTACCTCCTTTTCGTTTATGGCGTGTTTATGAAAACAAACTCAGCAAAATATGCATAGTCTCATATTTATTATGTACAACAGTAAGTGAGTTAAAGTTAAAAGTTATTGAGGTTATGTTACCTGATTCGATTTCGATGCTAGTTACCAAGAATATAATGGGGCAATGAACATGATCTGGGTATCTAAGTATATGTACACACTTCACAGCTGAGGCATCAATCGTCAATTTCGCCACCGCTAACAAACATTGTCAAGAGACTGGAGATTGGAGACTGTCTACATCTCCATTTAACCTAGATTAGGTAATCAATTTAGATGTTTCTTTATTTTTTTATTTTAATTATTATTATGATGACCCTTAGAGGCTTTATACATCTCTAAGTAGCTTAACTTGTCCAGACGCGGAGACTATTCATCTCCCTTATTAGTTATTTATTATAATTAATTTTTACCTATTAGGATTTTGCTGCCCTTTTCATGTGTTAGTTTTAGTTAAAACTCTAATGTAAAAGTTGAAAAAAAAAAAACTTACTGCTGAGTTTCTTGCGGCGTTTCTTCTCAGCAGATGTCACCTTTCGAGGCGCTGGTAGCTTCAGACATGTAAAAGAGCCCATGTGGCCTACTTGCACAATAAATATTTTCATTTTCATTTTCATTTTCATTTTCAAGCTGACAAGCAGCCCGTACAAAAAATATTCAAACTAAACGTAACATCGAGAGATTGTACAACTGATTAAAAAAAATCTGTTAGCGAAAATAGCAAAATTCGCTTAAAAAGTTACATTAGTTTGCTAGTGTCTGACGCCGATCGTTTTTTCCAGAAGGTTTGATCATTACCATCCAATGTTTGTAGATATTTCTCCTGATCTATCTCTCCCCTGTTTTCTATAAATCCTCCATATAAAAGTGCAAAAGTAATAGTCGATCATCGTGCCAATTAAATGGTACAGACCCCCCTGATTAGGTATCGAAAAGTATTAATGTGTGCGTGTTTCGTTCCTGTGTTTCATATAAGGAATACTAAAAAAATACGACACCGCTTCATTCACAAACACCGGCTCCGTCATCTGATTTACCTATACGATATAATCGACTCACTCCTAACCTATTTGAGCTGGCATAAAACAATAGCGTACTTAATCGTCATAAATTAAAAACGTAGTCAGTTTTTTAAAAATGTCGCCCAAGGTCGGTCGGAGCCCAATGTCATCGTAGGTAAGGTTTGTTATCACTTTATCTACCTTTTTTCTTATCGCCACACGCTTGTATGTAGGCCACGTGAGTTAGACACTGTACAAAGGGCCTCTATTAAGAGAACTTAGTACTGAATAAAGCGGGAAAAATGCAATGAGTTACCTAAATTATCAATATAGGATACCTGCTCAAAATCCGTGTGATTTTGTCCACAGATGAGAAAATTTCAGCTTTTTCCTCAATAGAGTGAAGGACGTTTCATTTTTGCTTATTTACTAATTTTCCTTATTTTTAATACATACCTGGAATTGAACAATAGTGTATCATCTACTGATAGCATATAAAACAATATTGCTAATGAATCGTAGGATATCTATGAGGAATAAAATAAACAAAGTAATGATTACTATGTCAGTAAAAAACCAGACAAGTGCGAGTTAAACCCGCGTGGAGAGGGCTCCGTTCCATACATGATTATCTGAAATTTCCTATGTTATTTTAAATACCATAAACTTCTTATAGGGTTTCCTGTAATCTATAGGTAAAGAATTACTTTTTTTTTAAAATTTATGGCTGGTAGTTTCGGAGATAAGAGGGGGGGAATGGTCAATTTTCGCCTATTTTCCTAAACAACTTCCAAACCATTTATCTTAAAATTCAAAGAAATATATATTTAAGATCCACATAATAAGCCCTTTTATTTGATATGTCACACGACATAAGCTGCATAACTTAAAAAAAAAGCTAATTTACCCCCCAAAAGTGTGTATACCAAATTTCAAATCAATCGGTCCAGTAGTTTCGGAGCAAATTGGCTGTGACAGACGGACAGACAGACAGACAGACACACGAGTGATCCTATAAGGGTACCTTTTTTAAAAAAGAAAACAGAAGCTATCAATTTATATAATAATCCAATTTTCGACGTCACGTTAATTTGTATAAGTGACGAGGTATGACAAAGATACGCTGTCTCCGTGTCGCAACCGAGATACCCTCAATTGGGGCACTTACAAAATATTATAAATATTGCAAAACTTAATTCTGTCTACCTTAGCGCCCTAACATAACAGTTTGTTCGCCCTAAATGGATAAAAGGGACCGGATTTTATCTCCTTGTGTCAATTCCGAAGCTACTAGGATGCCGTTAATGGTGACACAAATTTTCCTTCCACCATAATATTGTTTGCTGCAATATCTTATTAACTTTATTTAACATGTTGCTTGTGACTGAGTAAAATAAAAATGTTATTCAAAATGTTAACGCCATAGAATATGATTGTCTATTTAGATCTTACAGATTTAGGCATGCCGATCTCAAACCTTTACTTCTTCATTGACTGTATAATGTGAAACACGAATAGTTCGCTTTTGTGGATAACTTTACTATTTACTACTGCGCACATAATAATGCCTCTATTTAAGACGTCTTACCATTAATAAAACGTTGAAACTGTCATTTTGACAACTGTACCGTAAGCGCGTCAAATTCCCGCGGATTGGTCACAATTTGGAGAGTTTGTTAATACATTTTATTGTGTATAAATTTAAGTGTTATTGCTTGTAGATCATACCCATCAGGCCATCAGCGGTCTATCGAGGTTGTAATTAAAACACCGAATCGCTAGTTTGTGGATAAAACCCGACCAAGTGCTTGCCGCACGAAACTTAATGTTTTTTTTATTAGCGACCGGCAGCTAAGCTACACAGTGTTCATTAAATTTTTCATGTAGTTTCGATTGAAAGGTATCACTAATCTCAAGCGTCATCAAAATGAATAGTATTGCAATAATAATCATTATGGATAAAAAATAATCCACTTTGTTACTCTTTTCTTACAGTTGTGTGTGAACACAGAACCCCAAAAAGAATCATTTTATTGATAATGAGATCGGTATCAAAACAATCGGACCCTCCGCCTGCTTCCATGAGCTAAGAAATGCTCTCCGGTCGTGACCCAGTTTTTTAGGAGCATTGTTGACATATTTGTTTCATTTGAAACAGTATTTTCTCTGACAGAAACGTAATTGAAATACGTTAGCATGTTGAATCTGGTATGCCCGTGGTTTTATATTTTAATTATTCTATTTTCTTTTCTCGAATGTAATAAAAATAGCCGCTAGCGCAGCAACTTCACCCGTGGCAGTTTGGAAATTTTCACAAAACAAAAAAAATGTAATCCTCGAAGAGTAGTCAATTAGAAGTTTCCTAAATCTAAGGAAAGATTAACCTTTATGAAATTTGCGATGTATCAGTCAATGTTATTTCGCGGTTGTATTAATAGAATAGCTTTCGACATCAAGACTGAAATAAATAAGCAAGTAAGTACCTAATACAACCATGTGACTTGTTTACACCATGGAAACTAGGAATTTGGCAGTTTTCATAAGGTTATTACGTCATTACATAATTATATGTTTTTAAAAAGCTTTTGTACGGCCAATTTCACAAAGGTGACTCAAATTGATCTTTAAATTTAAATTTAATGTTTATGTACAGGGTGACAACTAGTTGAGGGACATTTATCTATTCAATCTGTAATCACATGCTTAAGTGGCATTTGTGAATTCGGCCAATAGTATCAAAAAAGACACGTCAAGTAAAGTGTTAAAATAATAGAACTCTTATTATAACAGTAAAGTGAGGAAAGAATTCAGGAATGAAAGTGTTGCACATTTTAAGAGCCCACAGAAATATCGGCTGCGATATACAACCGCATACTTATTTACGATGCCATATTAAAGAGGAAAAGTTACAAACATTTTAACGCGTAGACCAGCTGATTTATAGATTTTTGAAAGAATCCGCGTAAAAACAAAGAGATTTACTAATAGCGTAGTAAAGTATTAGAACAAAGTGATCAGTTATGCTGGCAGTTCGCCAGCCGCGGGCGCCCATTCAGGCCCGTCATTCATGCCATAGATTTCAATAGGCAACTTTAATAAATAAAATAATTAAACATGTAATCAATACATCTCGTTACAGTTCCAATACAGGTGTATTAGACCGTGAATGGAAACAAAAAAGTAATGATATTCGATACGAGCCGAACAAAATTGTTTCTTCTGGCGATCTTTAGGGAGGCCTGTATCTAGCAGTGCATTCTTTCGGTAGAAATGATATTGAACGTACCTTTATGGACTTGAAAATGAGTATAATCTAATACCTAACGGCTATTAACAGAAAGGGGGTAGTGGCATTGGCCTATCGCTGGAACTAGAGCACTCAATTGTTCATTGAAATATTAAGAGCAATGTTAAGCAAGACCTCGTTTGGCGATAGTTCAAATACACTCTATGAACCCTTTGACGTCATACCTCAATGAAATTCATAAAGATGAAACCAATACAAATGTACATCTATTTCCAGATGTTATAAAAGTTGTTTGCTTTTAACTATCGCCCTTGGGAAGGTTTAGCTCTGACACGAGATAATCGTAAATAATTTACGATTTTGTGTACATATATCATTTACAAAAATACAGTTATTTGATTTGTAGGCAATAAGAAGTCACGATTTGATTGATGTTGGATATTTTTGGTCTCAAGGGGTGTAAAATTGTTTTTAATTCGCGAAAGTAGTACACGAACGTGTAAAACGTAGGTGGCGTCTGTATCAAGAGCTGTAACTATTATCTCGCGTATTTACCTTCGCGCCGCGGGACTGATACTGCCGACTAATTGTCTTACGCTATTTGGTAACGTCATTGCTTTCGTTTGATACATTATATCACCGCATTTATGGAAATTTCATAAAACAGACCGCAGATTTAAACATTTGACAAAACTAGCTACGTTCTCTACTATACCACTTAAATGATGGAGTTACAAATGAGTTCCATGCAAAAGGAGAAAACGTTTTACCACAATAAATGTAATTTCATTATCTAGGTTTATATTACGTGTTTTTCTAATTAATTTAATAACATATAGAATATGGTTTGTTTCATGTTTTATTGTTTTTATATATAAAAGTCATTTTATACATTATCCCTTTATCTCTAGTTAATACTTTGAGAACCAAGTCGATTAACCTAGAAATTGACCTAGTTGATATGTATTAAATTAAATTGGCAAAATCAATTGGGATCAATATATTATAAATAAGGGGCTAACAATTTTTTCGGCGTTTGTATCTTATTGATACCGTGTATTTTATGACCTTGTCAGATATAATTATTGTTTTAATACAGATACTTATGGCTAATGAAGACACTTGTCCTTTACACTTTATAAATTCTTAATTTCAATTTATAAAGTTTGTTTAATAGCAAAATTAAAAATGTGTTAATGATAGCATTACTGATGTCAATAAGCTATACATAATTAATACTAAACCAAAAGAATGTTTTCAGCAGACCGTTGTATTCATTGCTGTTTTGTCGCTGTTTAATTGTGTTGATAAGAGCACATATTTGTAACAAAGGCTGCTCGCACGCGGTATCTTGGGTTGCGGAATTAGCATGTCAAAAAATAATCGGTTACTGCATCTCCATAGTACTGATAACTAGCATTATCGACCGCTTTAACATTGTATGAAGGAAGTTTACAATAATGGTGCACCAAAATAATGGTATTATGATATACGATGCTTCCGTGAGCCGGAAATATAAGCAATTGGGAGTACGAACAAAACTACAATAACAATGTTAAAAATCTTTAACGTTTAGGTTATGGGTGCTAAGGGATGACTTATAAGAAGCTCTTGAATGTACACTTACTGGTCTTCCAGGCTGTAACATTTGTCAGCAGTGGTAAAATTGTCAGTGGTAACAAGTCTCATAGAAGGTTGTCAAACGCCAGCGACATGGCTTAACCCTATTGCTGATGTCTTAGTTCTTAATATTGCTTGATTCACACGCTATCATATCATTATTGTGGACGGTGGGTTCGGTGGTGCGGTCTCACAGGTTGTGGAATTTTACTAGATACTTAATTATAATAGTGTTACTTAAACGGGTGTCAAGGACTCGTTGCCCGTGGTTGCCATGCGACTGAACGTGCGATGGTGTCAGATTCGCGTTCTGACAGCTCAAAAGTAAGCATCGCGAGAATTGCTTTGAGTAGTTCCTTAGTATTTATTTCAATGTTGTTACCACTTATTTCTAATATTATATTTATTATAATCTTTAAACATGAAATGTGACTGTGGCAAGGAATTACCAGCGGTTGTATAGGTATACTTTCTCGCTAGTAATTTAAGCCGTTATGTATATTTTACTTTAGTGTTAATTTAACTCAAAAATTGTGTAAGTCAGCCTATTTCCGCATAATTTAGGTCTAAAGGCATCGCGAATAGGTGGTTATCTCTCATCGCAGGACAAAACCGGTCCCAACGCATTCGTATGTTTACTTATTGGATCAGCGGCGAAAAATATATTACCACTCAAATACATTGGAACTAGGTTATCATGCTCTATTCAATCATAAACACACTTTATCTTTATTATTCTTTATAAAAAAAGGAGAAAAAAGTTTAGGTTCTTTCTATTATCCGTAAATTCGTTGCTCAGTGAATTTGTATGACACTAACTTTTACCGTATTGCTAAAAGAAAAGCTAAAAGTTATTAACACATTTATTAAGAATATTGTTGGTGCCGTTGATTTCAATACGTTTATTTATATTACTTTTAAATTTTTGTAGTTATATGAACGTATAGTAGATGTATCATTCAGATAGCGAACTAATTTCATTTTCGTCATGACTCTATCCTTCAGATCATTTTATTATGATAATATAAACACTTTTATCAATCGTCGTCGAAAGGATATTGAAGATAAAATACCTATAACTAAATACTTTACGGAGAGTTCTTTACTGACAAATAAATACAAGTTTGTTTGGTGTAAGAGTGAGTGAAGTGTTACGAACTGAAAATGACGAGTTTTCCAGTGGTGTTGTCTCTGTTTCTTCTAATGGTAAGTATTGTTATCTTTGTCACTAAACCTTTTAAGTTGTGTTATTCATAAACCTATCAGTTTCTCAATTTTATTTACGACATAGGAAATCCACGGCTGCAATAATAATAGCAATAATAATGGTTACTTATTGATCGAAAATTGCGGTTTTTACTATTTTAGTATTTTGTATCACATTTGCGGTAACCTTATTTGACTTTAATTTGTCATGGCTTTTTCAATTGTAAAACCAATTAACGTCGCCAGTCGCACTAAAAACAATCAACTGGATCAAATATAAATTGCGTTTATTTTATGTAACTGCTTAACTAACATTGAGTGCCATAACTTAATAATAGACGCAAAGTAAGAAGTCAGTTCAAATTCCGTATTCCACTTCAAATTATTTGTTTCGCAAGTAGACCACACGGTCTCTTCCACATGTCTGAACCTACCACATGAAAATCACACAGCAATCCTGACCCATTCATTGCCCTTGAAGTTTCTAAATATTGATAACCGAAACCCACAGTGACGGCTAAAATGTGAGGAGGTAGGTACATACTCCTTACGAGCGACGGTATCGTGACATAGGTACGTATCGCGCCAAAATATTGGCCAAGATTTCATGCGAAATATTAAAATGCAAGTGTTCTTAGGTAAAATGCTTTTTTCATGTAAATAGTTACTTGTTAATATCATAAGTATCAAATTAGAGCAACAATTTGACAAACTGTCAACCTTTACATTTTTAATTTTCAACAATATGTCCGATTCTAGCATTTGTCACGTGTGATATAGACCGCACATAGATAATTAAAATGTCCTGAAAACCAAATGCTTTTTTTTAATGTTAATTGACTGACAAACGAGCTGACGGCCCACCTGATGGAAAGTGGTCACCACCGCCCATGGACATCTGCAACACCAGAGGTGCTGCCAATGCGTTGCCAGTCTAGGGAGGATGGGGAATGCGGATGGGATAGGGATGAGGGAATAGGCCTCCGGATCTCGTCACTCACCGTACGAAACGCAATAGCAAGCTATTACTTTACGCCGATATTCTGTGCACGGTCGCAGCCTGAAATTTTGGGGGGGGTCACTAATAATAAAGTATGTCGAGTAAATTAAACTTTATTTTTAGACTTGATTTTTCTATTTGACGTGTACGATTTTGGGGGGGTCATGTCCCCTGTGACCCCCCCCCCCCTGGGACCGCGCATGATTCTGTGAGAGTGTGGTACTACCCCAGCCGAGCCGGCCCATTCGAACAGTAATCATCTAGTGAGGATTACTGTTTAGCTCTACCACTGCAAAACTTCAGCAGAAAGTGGTATTTGGCTAAATGAAAATCTTTAGCTATAACGTTATTCGGTCATCATATTTGGAATGTGTGACAACACGTCTTTTAGGATCTGTCAGGATTAAATTCTTACAGTACGGGCACTAAAACTTGCCATTGAAGGCATAACAACGAGTCTCGTACTGACACAAACCGGTTTTCTATTCCGCTTTAATATGTCCATGTCCATATAATAATATATATTTCAATTTCTTTTTATTTCACGATTCACCCGTCAACCGTCCAAGAGTCATTGTCATCTTTTTTATATAGTTATAATTAACGCAATATTGGGTCCAATTCGAAAGTGTGTTCGCTAATTTAAAAGTTTCTTAATTTAAAATAAGAAATGTCAAACTCGATTTTGACAGTTTGATGCTATACAAAATCGAGTTTAAATGTTTCTTATTTTAAGTTTAGGAAATTTTAAATTAGCGAATACACTTTCGAATTAGATCCATTGTTACGTTCCATTTTCCTTATGTATTATCTTCATCTTTGTTCTGTTTTATTATTCTTTTATGTGTCTGCCGTGACTTTATCAGATGGTTCGCACGGAAGACCAGCGCTGGCCTCCAAGCCAGCATTATACTGAGTTGGGACCTTTTCGTAACATTGGGCACTATGTTCTACTTTTTCAACTTTATTGTTTTTTGATGTTTTTGTGCTCTGTTGTGAGTCAATGTTTTTCTTTCTTTCTTTCTTTATGCATTACATAATCATTGATAAAATAAGGATAATAAGGAATATGGAAAAAATGTGTAACCTTATTTTGAATAGAACTGAAGCTATAAACAATCATTGGTTAGGTGTCAATGCAAATTGCGGCGTCTAGACGCTCAATTCTAACGTTCGTGGTCACGGGTCTTGATTAGAAAATTCGTGAAGATCAATTCAGGTCACTAATACACTATTTGTTGCTTTCTCGATCGCTTCATTCCTCTTTTGTTATCTTACTCTTTGTTTACAAGTTTTTATGTAGTTTCGCCTATCCCTGATGCAAGTTAAATTTTACCCACTTGCTGGTTGCCAAAGCATTATTATTATGACATGGAGCTGAGCTAATGTGGCAGCCGGAAGGTGGCCATGAGAACTCTGTAATAAAACGACGTAATCCCATTGAGTCAGGGCTCGTTTGATTCTTCTTGACAAGGACTCTGGTCCTAGATAGTTCTTTTTTGATTAACAACTAACAAAATCTTGTTCTTAAAAAAAAATTGCGAGAAAAACAGATGGAGAGAACATGTCCCTTTGTTAGCACTTATAAATTATTGTCGGATTTAGTTGAATAGAAAAAAATTACCGCATTTATTTTAACGTATTTGATCTCTATGATAAACTATTCATACACTAAGTTATAATGACATATTTTTTATTATTTATTAAAGCACAGTTTACAATATCCGAAAGACATCAACCCAATCATTGATAGGTTTCATTGGCCGTTCGGAGTACCTTACGTGTTGAAATTGATTGGAATACTATACTGTGCGCATTCCTGTGACGCATCTATCAAAATTTCATCAAATCGATTACTTTGTAAATCACCTCGACTTTGCAAACATTTAAACATAGCATTTCTCAAATCAAGCCAAAGTTAAATTTAACCGTGTTGATCATAAAACCTGACATTGAGATTGTTGGTTCAGTTTACTACCCGGAAATACCGCTGTCGTCATACATAGACGGGTCCCGGGCCCAAACATTGCCAATAATTATTTTATGAGCCCGTTTTTTACTAGGAATGTGGATGTCTATTTATTTAGGGTCCCTCAACGACATTTGAGTAGTTACGGATGGATTAAACAACCAAACACATTGTATTAGAGAACATTATAAAAAAAATTAGGTCCTATTCTTCTGAGATATTCGGATTTCATGTGCGGAGCTGAACTTGATATTTCGACCCCACTCGGCCCAGGAGTGTGATGTATATAGGCGTCTGATGGTGATGAGGACGAAAAACACCTAAAGAAAATTTAAATCTGACATATTTTTTTTAGCTGAAGTATGTAGAAATGTACGGATTATTGCAAGTAGACATCCGTATCGTATTTACCTTTTTTGTACAAATACCTAAATAATCTTGGCGCCATCCTCAGCAATCCTTCAAGCGTAGGCTCTGAGCAAACTCAAATTGTACGCTCACGATTTTTAAGTTTACTTATGTCTATTAGTAATTGGCAAACATGTTAATATTGACGCAGGTAGACAATAAAGGCTTAGATCAGAGAGAATCGAAATTTAAGTGAATTCAAATTCACTAGAAATGTAATTCAATGACAACAATATATTATTTCATATCGATAGGTTGGTTACGCTTATGAATGTACAGCAGTGAGCGAGTATTATAATTCGCAGGATAAATACGAAGCGACCCAGTTCCGCCGTGCACATGGGTGTTTGCATAGTCGCTCCGTCGCACTCCCGAGCACCTTTGTTTTACTCGCCGCTCGACTGAATGGCTAATTTAGAATCCTACTTATCTGATGCTGTTGTTCAGTCAACCTGAATTTTCGGCATCATAAATTCCATCTCCACGTCATAACTAAGTACCGCATTGTCCTTGCTGCTTAGACTCTATCGATCCATTTTATATTGATGACTACAAATAAGAGATACGAGTAGAACGTCCTCAACCAGAACCGATACATATAGAATCAGTCATCGTTATAAGTTATTTAAAAGAGATGCTTAGCAGAGGTAACCGATACGTTCCGATGGACAGATGCAAACCAACAGACCCTGTGGTCGTATTATGAGGTCTTAATTCCAGGCAGATTCCGCCGTAAACTGAACTGCCTGCAATATTCGTATTATGAGCACCCCAAAGCCGGCCTCTTTAGCGCGCTCATAAGACGATTTTTCCAGGCCAGGCAGTTCAGTGTACGGCGGAAACTGCCTGGAATTAAGACCTCATAATACGACCACAGGGTCTGTTCATAATACGACTACTGCACAGTTTACTAACTCGTCCTTCATTTAATATTGGCATTCTAATGAAAATTGCAAACTGCGTCAAATTAGGTGCTGGCTGTGGAATTAAATGCCCCGCGGCAGAGTCAAATGAGCTAATAAATTTATAATTTCCGAGGAGCCTCATCGCTTATGATAATGGAGAGTCAACCGTTCTAGTTAGAATAATGTAGCAACCTTCGTTTGTATTAACAATAATGGTTTCTATGAATATCATTTAGCTACGGATGTAATAAAAATCTGAATTAATAGTGCCTCAAATGTGTCAGTATTGTCCACATTTTCTTCGCATGCAACGAATTGCACACCCTAAACGTTTTGGCCTTGTCTATGCTTGTGAGGCTAGAACCATAAACGACAAACAATTGACAGTAATAAAGTAACATATACGTTGATGCTAGTCACAGTTATAACGTCAAGGGAGATAGCAAGATTGTAACAGCAAGAATAATATCTGACCATACGCACAAATGGCAGCCTGGCACCTACATAATGAACTACATTGTCACAACCACAACCGTGTAGAGCCGGTCTATATACGCCTATCTAGAACCACTACTAGAAAATCATGATAAATGTGCTGTTATTTTTTTTAAATATTTCGAAATTCAAATTTACATAAATAAATATAATTGTCATTCATGTAAAGTATGTCACTTGTAAAATGTGTGATTCAGCAGCTGCATGACAAATTACTTAGTAAGTTTTATTTGCATAATAATCAATGAAAAGTTTCAGTGACACCAATCAATTTATGACGAATCGAATCTTTATTTAAACTAGACCTAGTTCAAATTAAATATTGGGGGTAATTAAGAATTAATTGAATGTAGCTTATGTTACTTAAGTGAGTAATGAAGAATTTTTATTGGGTCGGCGGTCGATTCAAAGCTGTTATAAAGCAATCTGACAAGGCTCATATTTTAAACACTTAACTGGACCAAATCGGGTCTTAGTGAACAATATGAGTGGGCATTGTAGGGGCGTATAAATCTCCTGGTTACTTAAAACGTTACATTCGTTAGGAACTGGTTCCGCGGCTTAGTGAAATTGACCTTCGTTAACTGCATAAACTAATTAAAGACAAAGTCAGCATCTGTTTATTGCTTGTTGACGAATGTTCCTGGCTTAATCAACGAAGTTTTGAGTTTGTATTGCAATTATAAAAAAAATAAGTATTGTAATACTTGTCGATCTGCAATCTGAGACCACATTAATTATACTTAAACTTACTTCTTAGTTTTTTTATCCCTCTCCAAACTGAATTTAGGCAGATCATTGTTAGTAAGATACAAGCACATATTTATTGTAATATTTTGTCTTTTCAATAATCTTTTACAGCAATAAAAAAAAACCGTCCAAACGCGAGTTGGACTCGCACACGAAGAGTTCCGTACCATTATCTATAAAAACTGCAAAAAAATCACGTTTGTTGTACGGGAGCCCCCTTAAATATTTATTTTATTTGATGTTATTTTTATTTTTTAAAGTGAATATATAAATAAATATTCTGTGAATATTTCAAGCGTCTACCTGTTGCCGTTATCAATATCGAGCAAAAACGAGTAAAACAATCACGTTTGTTGTATGGGAGCTCCCTTAAATATTTATTTAAGCTGTTTTTTAGTATTTGTTGTTATAGTGGCAACAGAAATACATCATCAGTGAAAATATCAACTATCTAACTATCACGGTTCATGAAATACAGCTTGGCGACAGACGGACAGCGGAGTCTTAGTAATAGGGTCACGTTTTACCCTTTGGGTACGGAACCCTAAAGACTACTGTTGACTATTTTGAACTGCATCACAACCGATGTTGAAGGCACATAATAGCAATCACTTAATAAACAATTTCTTTAAAAGGCTCTACGTGTCCACTCAAGAAGATTTTTCCTTTTGTACTTTATTTAAAACTTCTAAAAGCCAACATGTGCTATAATAAAACGTGCAATTAAAAGATCGTTCTGCGGTAGTGTTACTATTTTTTTGTTGACTCAGTTTATAGCTCCATTAAACGCGTTAAC
The DNA here is from genome assembly GCA_947859335.1 of Tortricodes alternella. Taxonomy (NCBI): domain Eukaryota; kingdom Metazoa; phylum Arthropoda; class Insecta; order Lepidoptera; family Tortricidae; genus Tortricodes; species Tortricodes alternella. Next base: position 8,646,350 of record OX401984.1, on the reverse strand, counting down.
AACATTATTCTAAGCACGAAGGACATAAGTAAGTAGTCACGTCACACAAAAAACTCCGGGACCATTATGATTCACCGAAGATTCTGGCGCCATAAAAACAATATAGCTTATTCATTGTTTATGTTGCGGTTTAGATCTGAATCGATCCTTAATTGAATCTTCAATCAGATTATTAGGTAGATTAATATTGCAATTGCCGAAACTACCGAAAGCACTAATTGAAGCTATGAAAAAGCATTGACACCTATAATTCCGATATAAGGAGGAGTGTGAACCTACGGCTTTTCATACAAAAGGTGATAACGATTTCCACCCTTTAAATGTTAACCAATTTTGACCAATTTTTGATAGGATGTCATTCAGAACAAAATCTAGGGATATACGTTTTGATTTTTTCATTATAATCAACTAATTCAGTTTTATTGTTGTTTTAGTATTCTCATACAAAACAAATTTCGGCGATTATTTGACTTGCTGATCTTTAATCAATAATCAAAAAACGTATAGATCTAGACTTTGTTCTGACTGTTAATCTATCAAAAGTTGGTCAAAATCGGTTACCATTTAAGGGGTGGAATCGTTATCGCCTTTTGTATGAATAGGCTGATTTTTGTCGTTGGTTCAAAGTTCTCTTAAAATTAAATTATAGAATAAGTAACATTTTTACTGCTGCCCCTCATAAGTTTTGCTAAAGCGAAAATGTACTATACCGTATCGATAAGGGTACACACTGGTCTCGGCGCCAGCCCTTTATCTCACGGGGTCGTAAAAGGGACATTACTGCCGCTAACGCTGGCCACGCATTAGCGTCGCTAAGTGTTACGAAACGAGTCGATCGGGCCATGTGGATTTCATTATATTAATAGATTAATGGGTTTTGCATTGTGATTTGGTTCATGTAAACGTTTAAATAAACTTTGTAATTAAAAATAGTACTGATGAAATGATTGGTGATATATCGACAGTAACACAAAACAAACCAGCCAGCCCATGGGTGGTGTTTTTTTTACATTCGACCACTGAGTAGTGAATTTTTTTATTTTTATTTAAACAAGTATGTTTAATATCTAAAAATTTATGCAGCTTCGTAAACCAAATAAAAAGCCAATTTGACTAAAATCGCGAAGTTTAACGATTTGTCTCTGTATACTTCAAAATCCGTGTTCTGCATTAGATTATTGGCCGAATAGAAAGGCCACTCAAATTGATCTTTAATTAAACAGACGTTTCAGTGACGTTTCTGTATAGGTTGACAACTAGTTGAGGGACATTTAACTACTTAATATCTAGTCAAATGCTTAAGTGGCGTTTCTGAATTCGGTCATATGTATGTATAACAAATTTAATAACACCGTCAATTACATCATCAAATTTGAAAATAAGACGTCTATATTAATAATTTATTGCCACCGCTGGTTGTTAGGTTATGGTGGTATCGTATAATTTATCTATTAGTTTCGCGTATAAAACCCATAACGTCAAATTATAACAAGTTTAACGCTTTTATAGCAAGCAAGTTAACGAGTTATGATATTACGTGTACTTTCATGTTTTTTTTTTTCATTTTTAGGGTTCCGTACCAAGTACAGTACCTACTGTTTCTTTTTCATACGTAAGTACGGAATCTTCGGCGCGCGAGTCAGACTCCCACTTGACCGGGTTTTTTAATCTTATTTCTCTTAAAGCCCCACTAAATATGCATGATTCTGCAAATCGTCACTTGTTCTTTCCTGGTACCAAGAACTTGCTCCAATTTGCAAGAAATTAATGACATTCCTGACTTGTTAATTTTTATGGCCCTAAAGCCGTCATTAGCACCATTCTTGTTCTGAGGAGCGTAGCACAATTAATGCTCAATTCGACGAAATTATTAAAATTAATACCTCAATCATTTTTATGACCGTTTCATTCGGGTTACGGTTTTGTATCGGAGACCGGAGATTGAGGTTTCTTAATGACACCACTTCGTGCAATAAAGTTTTAATGGGAACTAATTGATTTCTATGATTTTGTTTCAACACTTCCTCTGTTGTTTGTTAAGATGATTATTTATGACTAGCTGATTTTTTAAATTCACTTTTAATACCGTTCTAAGGCAAAACACGCAATTAAAGATTCCAGTTTAAGATTAATCCTGATAATATCTATCCATACTTCCATATACTTCCATAAAAATGTAACAAATAAATTTCGCATTTACAGTATTAGGTAAATATATAAAACAAAGAAAACATCCAAGACTCAGGAAGAAACATTCGTGCTTATCACACGAATATTTGCCCTTACCGGGGATCGAACCCGGGACGCTAGCTTCGGAGGCAGGGTCACTCCCAACTAGGCTAACCGCGCCGTCGATATGATAGTTTTATCCCGATATTCTGAAAGCATTTGGAGGTGTCTTCGTAAAAAACAGGGCAAACTTTGAAACGGTTGAAGAAAATGAAATAGTTTAGCCACTCGCACTAGAAATATGCCAAGCACCTTCTGGCCCAAACTGAAGATAGCCGTACACTGCACACGGCACCAGGCCATTAAGGCTTTTAATAAATTACCTACTGAATTGAAATGTATTAGCAACTACAAGGTCTTCAAAACTAAACTCAAGAAGTTTTTACTGAGAAAGTGCTCCTATAGTATCGATGAAATCTTTTCAAATGAATAAAAATTATAATTATGTATTTCTGAGCCAAACTTATGTTTAAATTAAATTTATGTTTTTAAAATTCTACCCTAAATAATGTATGTAACCAATGTAATGAAATAACTTGTATGTCTAATTTTTAAGTTACATATATTTCAAACACAATCTGTATTGTTCTGAATAAATTGAATTGAATATCTTTATAAATACACGACGTAAGAGAAATGCTACTCCTCGGTAGATGGCGTTACGCGCGATAAAACAAATTCTACGCGATATTGCGGGCAACAGCTTGTAGTTTGTAAAGATTATAATTACGCTCGATGACTCAGATATTTACAAGGTGGGATCAAGCGGGAGCAGTGACTGCTTTGTCTCGGCTGACAGAGAAATTACGCGATTATCTTCTTGAAATAATAAAGTACAGTATTTATAAGGGGCTTTAGTCAGTATTTCACAATTCGAGTAGTTAACCCATGGGATGTGAACGCATTTTGTATGCTTTTTTACTGTTATGTTCATCATTATGATTATATTGATATATTTAAAATGTACATGACCAAAGCTTCGTTGGTAAATTACCATAACACACATAAATCTTTCTTATTCTTACTCGTAACGCAGATATACTTTCATATTGAACTTCGGAATGCTTATTATAATAATTCGCATAACGCCATCCAACTTAGATACAGTCACGGTACAGCTTTTAAATAAACGTCCTCCGTTATGCTTATTCTAATAATTATTAACAGAGAAAAATAGTAGTTTAACATTAATTTACAAAATTATACCCGCACGTCCACCGCCCAGGTCTAGCTCATGCGTGAAATGCACTGACAACTTAATCCCAGCGTTGCACGAGATCCTTAATAATATAAGTTGAAGACTTAAGAATTTGCGAGACGAATTTCAGTCGGCGCTAAATTTTAAAATTCATTTGAAGTTAAAAAATTGTTTGTAGTATTTTCTTTTGTTTCGTAAGCAGTCCGATTATACAGGAAGTTACAGTTTGTTTTCAAATACGGCATACTTTATGTTGGAATTCTTAATAAAACCATTATTAATATTTTTGCTAATAATTAAGCATTTGTTTTTGGCAGTTTGTTTACCTACATCTTTTAGTGTTTCGTTTGATACATCGTTTGTTGAACAAACATAGATTTTAATTGTTAAATAGTTTTTTAATTCAGCTGAGTCGTTTGAGATGGATGAGAACTTAAAATGATAATTAATTAAGTGAAATACCATAACATGCAATTACAATGAAATATAAATATTAAAATTAAATTTTATTGCAGCGCTCTTACAGGGTTTATGATCGGAGCTTCTAATAGTTTTAAGATCTTTTGTACCACATAATGCAATAAACGATATGATTATCGACCGAGCGAGCGAAGCGTCTCCGTTTCAGCTTGGGCAAAAATGCTTTTGTATGTCCAGCGGATGTCCGTCGGCTGTCCGGCGTCTGTCCATTTGTTCTCGTCTACAGGTCGTAGTTCTGAACCGATTCTCGTGATGTAATATAATGTTCGATAATTATATAGAATTTTTTCATCGATTCAGTTTTTCGAAATTTTTCAAAATGGGCGATATGGGGTTTTTTGCAATTACAAACTTATTTGCGGTGTTGGTAAACTGACCTGACCTATATCGATGCATGAGGATAACAGTTTTCCAACGGCAAAGTTAAGTTTGTCGCGTGGTCTACAGCTCACGGAGCCACTAGTTACTATAACTATGACTAAATTAAGAAATCAATATACAGGGGATCCACCTGTTATCAGCTTAGTTCAGAAACCATTTCTTTACAGGTCGTGGGGCGCGAGGGCGTCATAGCATCGGCAGCGATTCGTGAAGTGCGCTGCGGCCGACGGCTGGTGTCCGGTCTATTCTCGCGGCCGCAGCTGCCGCTCGGCTATTCGTATGTTACGACTGTGCCGCGCGGTGCCTGCCGCCTCAACATTTCAGAAATTTTCACCAGCGACAATTACATCGGTAAGCAATAAAATAGCTATGAACATAAGCCCCCTAAATGAAGAAGGACGAATTTATTAGACACTATCGATTTTTTATTCGCATTGATCAAACATTTATTACAAAATAGTAGGTCACAAGGAGGGGTCTTAAACGAGAGATGAAGTGTCCATCGGTGTAGAGATCGAATCGATTAATTGAAATTGCACACACGCACCGTCATCGCAGCTTCAATAGACGCGCCTACGCTGCAAATTGTGAGATAAATGGAAGTGGTCGCCTTCACAATTGGCGGCTAATTATTTGCATGGCCACCGGCTATGACTTTGCGTTGGGGCAATTCGTTTAATGATCCCACTGCATTTTACTTGCCATTTGATTTTATCTGATATCTACTTTGTTCGTTGTCAACAGCACTGAAAGTGACGAATGGATCTTATATAATGAACGGTGAGTTCGCCGTGAGCGCGCCTGGGACGTATGAGGCTGTGGGTGCGAGATTCATGTACTCGCGCGCAGCAGGCCTCGATAATGTCTTCGCGCACGGTCCGATACATCATCCCATCGATATTATGGTAACTGCTGGCTTCACATAAAGTTTACTGCAAAATATTGGTAAGAAAACTGAATTCAGAATTTTAACGTGTATTTTTTTTTTCAGATTCTTTACACCCAATCGAATCCGAGCATAAAATATGAATACTTAACCGATTCAGAACCAAATGAAACAAGTAACGATATACCTACGGCCCCACCATCGCCGCATCATCCGCAACAGCGACATCACCGACATCACAGCGCAGAGTCCCATACCAGAGCTCTGGAACATCCCAATCAAGAGCCATCACCGTCCCGAGCGATGGGCCACAGTCAGAATACCTTCGACCGACCACGTGCTGACGCCAACGTAGTCGGAGAAAGAAGGTTTATTTGGAAGATCCTATCATTCACGCAGTGTTCTCGAACCTGTGGTGGAGGTCTCCAAATTGGAAAATTTAGATGTATAGAGATTGACGACAAGGAGGATAGGGAAGTTTCTTCAGTACATTGTACTGGTAATCCACCGCCGGCGCGGAGACGACGTTGTGGACTCACCCCGTGTCCTCCGAGGTGGAGGGCAGCTGCTTGGGGTACATGTCCCGTATGCGGTCCTGCCTATCGAACTAGAATCGTTGGGTGCGTTCAGGACCATGCTCGAGGAATCACAAAGGTAAACAAACGACAACTTTGCTTACCTAGACTTTTTATTAGGAAAGATTAATCATTAACTGTTTTATCGATGTCATTTTACAGATAAGTGATCAGAAATGCTCTCTTCCCATGCCTCCGAGCAGCGAGCTTTGTAACATTCCTAACTGCGACGGAACCCAGACCACAGAAACGCCCCGCCCCGACGCGAGGCGTCAAGTGCGGCCAAAGGACAGAACAGACACTTTCCGTGATGGACCTGTGATATCGATTGCCCGAAATGCATCAGAAAACGAGATTGGACCCACGCTTAGCCAGGAGGCGTTTAGTCATTCTGGAGCTGGTGGATGGCTTTATACTGAGTGGTCTGAGGTATGTCATTGTCTATAGATCAGCAAAATTTTAGGGTATCCATGTATGGGGGGCTTCCTAAATAGGTTATAACGTTTAGATATTTGTGTTATGTGCTAGCATTATATGCCTTAACTATTTATAATACGTGAAAATTCCAGCTTGCCAGGCCTTAGCGTTTTGAGATGGAGGCATCTGACAGACTGACGGATGGACGGATATCATGGGCTTGGTAACGGAGTCCCATTGATAATGGATTGTTCTGTTCTATGATTGTACCGTTGATACTGATTTTTACCCAATATCAATAGATTTTTTTTCTAGTGCGTAGGTTGGTGCGTCGGAGGCGGAGTGCAGTCTAGAGGCGTCCGGTGCGCAGATCCAGCTGGTTGCACAGCGCACCGCGCGCCGACTGCATCGCAGAGTTGCTCGCTGAGGAAGCAGTGCGATGCTCAGTGGTTCACTGGTAAGGCTCGTCATATTACAGAAATATTGTATTACTTAACCTTTACGTAGTTTTACCAAAAAATATATAAATGGTCGAAACACAACTTTTATGGGTAGCTAACCCAACTCAATTCATGATCCCAACTCTTGAATTACGATTAGCTAACATAAGATAAGGTATTTTAATATGTTATTAATATTTTCAGCAGGATATTGGTATATAAGTACGTGTTAGATACTGTTTATGTAAGTGATACAAATGTTCTATTTAAAAGATCCCGTTCCACAATGATTCCAGGCGAATGGTCCCCCTGCTCAGCCTCATGCAGCGGGCGGCAGGTCCGCGGGGTCATCTGCATCAGCAGCACCGGGCGGCGGCTGCGTGATGGCTCGTGTCGCACCCCCAAGCCCGAGGCTGAGCGGGAGTGTGGTGGCACCTGCGCGCCCACCTGGTACCTCAGTGACTGGAGTGAGGTAAGCTTTTTTAAGAAACTGTATTATTATTACCTTACCGGAAGACAAAGCGTGGGTAGACCGACAAGGTAGCCTGAAGAACTGGTAAATGTTGCGCGAATTCGCTGGATGTAAGCAGCGCAATATCGGTCTTTGTGGTAATCTTTAGGGAAAGCCTATGTCTAGAGAAGGACTTTATTCAGCTGACGATGATGACAATGCGAAATACTAGAAATAAACTTTTTGTTTGAACTTAAAAGTTTCTTTAATCGTCTGAATAACTATACTCAATATCTCAATTGTTGGTATTGAAGCACGTGAAACGGTTGCATCTAGACAGACTCAATTTCAAGAGAGAAAATAAATGCTGACACGTTTTTCGTGCAATCATAATTATGAACATTACCAGCTAAATTGTAACATCTCAACCTGCGAAATAAAAATAATGATTTTGCCTGAGACTTTAATTGAAAGAAGTGGGAAAAATGTTCTTGTTATATGCTTAATCCTTGTTTTATTTCCTTGCAATCGAAGTGAAAAGCAGAGTGGAAAACTCGAGCATAAAACCCGCACCGGCTCGGATGACTATATGCACGCCTCGGGTAAAATGGCTCGTTTTATGCTCCTGTTTAACGATCTAGTATATTTTGTCAGTGCCTTGGCGCGTGCGAAGCCGGCGTCCAGAGCCGCACCGTGTGGTGCGCGCGCGGCGGCGCGGAGGGCGCGGCGGGCGCGGCGCGCGACGCGCAGTGCCGCGGCGCGCGCCCGCCGGCGCGGCGCTCCTGCGTGCCGCCGCGCTGCTCCACGCGGCCCGCCCTCACACCCGCTGTCAATCCCCCCGCAGGTTAGTTTAACCTTTCTCATCCCATCTATTCGAAAACCGATTGGTTTCTCAATAAGTGCGGCCAAAGTAGGACTTTTATCCATGAGACTCACGGCGGGCAGACCTGAATTTTCAATTTAGAATATGAATATTGCTTTTTAGTGTTCCGCGAGTAATGAGCTTGCGGCGCGGCAGAATGAAAATAAGTAAATTATCGCGACCTACGTCCCGTCCTCTATTCACAGATTGTTAACAGTGCATTGCAAATAAGTTTGTCGAGTAGTGAATGTCTCCCTCTCTGAGAAAAATAAATAACAGCTGATTCTAGGTACAAATCATGAATATCTTCCACTTTCAGGTATTTATAAATATATTTTTACTACTCGACGAACACATTTGTCGATATTTTTTGCAATGCACTCTTAACAATAAATGCAATCTACTATTTCGCCATTGATGGAAACACAGTCATCAGTCCATAGGTATAGTGTAATGTACAGGCATAAGTTTTACGCAAGATTGAAAATCTTGCCAAATTTTTTGTATGCCTGGCGTGTAAGCGATAGATTGTGTACTTAAAAAACACGTGGTGTTGAAAAGGTTAAAGCGGATACAAAATCGATCGATTAGAATGCACCGAAACCTCTTTCCCCCAAGTATGGCTTTCAATTATTTGTTCCATATTAACGATTTTGATCAGAATATTTTCGTGCTGATTTTTTATAATAAATATTTGTATTATAGAAAAAAATATTAACATATTTTTTTGTTTAGTTTCAGATCCACAACAGCGAGTTACGAGACACCAAAGCCCTAACACGCAAAGTAATCAAGTTAGCCCGTCTAATAATGGTAATCTCAACGTATTAATTAAGTAAATATTGATTCTCGATCTTTATTATGATTATTACTTTCAACAATGACATTAGGTATTATTATATTTGTTTGTTAATTTAAAGAAAGCGAATGACATTTTCAGAAGCTTATCGCAGAGCTAATAAATTTCATAATACTTACTTGTTTCAAAGCCCGCATATTTGCCTCATATTCTAGAAATTTCCATACAAATTTTCTTATTTTGAAGTTTTCTTTTTAGTTTTATATTATTTTCATCACACTTGCTCGGAAAGGGTGTTATTATACGCAGACGTATAGAGCAGCCATAGCCGATTTAGCTCCTCTATACGCGCCGCCGTCAGCGGGAGTTAGAAACCATACAAAATCCATAACGCCCGCGGGCAGTTATGGATTTTGTATGGTTTAGAACTCCCACGGGCAGGGCGTGCCCCAAAGCCGGCGAGTTGCGCGCGGCGCCGGCGGGTTGCGCGCGGCGCCGGCGGTGATCGCGACGTACAGTTTATTCTACCCACCTGATGGTAATTCACAGTGTATAATGGGAATACACTAAATACATATTTTTTTTTGTCTAATTTTTATTTCATTTCCTCGCAAATGTGATGAAAAACATTGTATCTCTATCGGCATCGGGCTTCTAACAGACTCTCCTTAGTTATCCCCTTCTTACGGGCCTAGATGCATAATGTACTTTGTGTTTCAGTGACATATCTCTAATCGTGATTGTATGGCACTTGCAGGACAATGTGCAGACAAGCTGAGCAACTGCGCGCTAGCCGTACAGGCGCGGCTGTGCCACTACCCGTACTACGCAGACTACTGTTGCCACTCCTGCCACGGCCGGTAGACGGTGGTAAGCATCACTTACCTTTAACAATATGTCTTACAAGGCGGCCGATCGGGCAGCAAATACAAATGGAGGCAAAGCCTGAGTTACACTCAAGCTATGGCGACGAATTTTAAGACAAGATGTTTGCTATTGCCATTGTGACGAAATAAAATAAAATAATTATATTAAGTTTTCTATTGTGATTACGGCAACATTTAATTTAGTTTAATTGTGCAAAAATAAAAATTGGTCTAATTTGTGAAGACATGTACTTATTACTTTTCACTTTGGACTAAATTGCAAAACCATTTTGTTTACAGATCTGATGAAGCGATCATGTCTCAGGCACTATGACACAGTATTGTGATAAATGAATGGACGCTAAAGTGAGAATACGTAATCTATAACATTATGTAAAGTTGAAATGCCTTGCGCACACTGTACCTCACCAGAATTAATAGGGATGTTTCCTGGGTATAAACATAATAATTCTAATTAGTCTGTCAGTTAGATTATCAAAAAATAATGAACATGTATTTTTTGCTTTATCAAATCATTCAAAATTGACAAAGATAACGCGCATCAAAGTTTAGGAGTGTCACTTAATGGTAAAAACTGTGCAAAGCCGTGACGTCACTCGGAACTTCAACGCACTATAATCTACGTATTTTTTTGTTTAATTGACAAAGAAAAATATGTGTTCGTTCAATCGTTTTTTATAATGTAAAAGACGGACTAATTAGAATTTTTCAGGAAACATGCCTATTACATTGATTGGGGGTGGTAAAATTGGAACAATATAAAATTGGTTCCGTTGTCTCATTATTAAAAGGTCTTATTAATTACAATACAATGCTTTAGCATAAACCCGGTCTACGTTATAACGTCTCAGATAGTTCTGCCTTGATCTATAAATGCCTCAATAACGTAAATCGGAATCATAATTTGATTTGATAAATTGTTATTTGGTCCTATCATCTGCACCATGTAAGATTATTTTAGATAGTCCAGCGTTTTCTAAATGTTTAAGAGTTATTTTTCAGTAACCAGAAAGCGACAAAAACTAATTGGATGCACCTTACTCAAAGGCTACACGCCGCTTATAAAAAAAAACTGATACGGGCACTCATAGCTATTGCAGTTTTGTCCTTTAAATCGTATTTTTTTATTATAATTATTATTAATGGACTTTCACTTCGAACAATAATTAATGGTAAATTAAGTGAAAGAAATCAGGTGAGACAGTACCCGCTTTCTTTCACTCAATTTACCATTAATTATTGTTTCATAAATAAATAAGTCAGATTATAATTTTTTATTGCATCGCCACAGTTAACAGATTGTTTACGTATCAAGAAGGCAGCGGCGGCTAAGTGATGATGGTGCCATATATTAATTGAATCATTGTAGCTTTTTAGACATTCCTACCATTACCAAAATCGACAACTTTTTAAATGTAATATTTTCAAGTCATCTGGCAGAAAGAGAGAAGACGCTTTGCTTTTTAATCAGAAAATATTGTCTGTGCCTAAGAACAACTGACAACTTAGGTATAATTTTTTTATTATGTGTGTTTTATCAAATGCGCGTGTGAGGTATAACTATAAGTATTAGTAGTATTGTGATCTCCGTGTTTCGAATGAAATCGATCTGTGGACCGTAGGAAAAGGAATTACTTTAACAAATGCACTATAAATTATATTCGTTCGGCACTTTACTTACTTGTATAACTCGAGATTGTATGAGTAATGTAAACATACATGTATTGTATAAAATTAGATGTAATTAATAATAATGTAAGGTAACCTAGTGATGAAGTTGAAAGTTGGTTTGCCTATGACAAACCAGAAAGCAATTATCAAGATTTAGTGTCTAAATGTTTCAGAGTTTTTTTTTTAATATACCTACCAGCCTAGCCTTATTAATACTTGTGTATGTACAGTAAACTTATTTTGCAGTTTCGTAATAATGTGTTAATAATAAAAAAGCTTGCTGCATACCGATATCGATAATATTACCACAACAAATATTAGGTATGTTGTTGCACGGTCCCCCATGCAGACAATTTTTGCTTCGGCATAGTACTCAAAACATTGTGTACCTACTCCACAATGTTAAGCTTAGATTTAATAATTAGTTAAGAGCTAAAGTATTTTTCTATTTATTTAAATATAAAGTACACCACTTTCTCGCCAAGAAGTAGTTTTATTTTAATCAAAAGAACAATCCCATGTTAAGTAGGTATTCTTAGTTTAGCGTTGTGTTCATGAAATATAAATTATTTATGCCAATTTATTGTCAAAGAGTTTTACTCTGATAGTCATAGAAAAAATAATATGTAAATAGTACTTTTATATGTATAGTGCATTTACTTACAGGCTGTTAAGTATTTATGTATTCTTAAGGAACATTGCAGTAACTTTATATGGGGAGCCCACATCGTTTTCATTTCTGTTAAGCCACATTTATTTAGATTATTCTGTCCCTGTGTGCACTGCACTGTGTTAAGTGAGGTCTAAATTAACTAGACTTGCAAATAACCTTTTAAATACTGCAACTACCATGCAAAACCTTTAATTGGTACTTTCACAGTCCCAATCATTGAAACTTAACTGTACCTTTTGTATCCTGCGATATAATATTACAACTTTTGTATCATGATATTTAACTGACATTATTATGTTAGAGCTATATTCAATATAAATGTGTTAAAAGCTAATGCGAAATCGACATTATGCTGCCCATACATTCAAACGGCGATCTGCAGCTTAATTTCTACAGCAAACATTAAATTCTGTCAGTGTTTAGTAATAAAATGGTTCTATAAATTAAGCTACCCGTCGTCTTACTTTTATTGCATCGCAGTCAATAAAAATACTATAGCTGCCAAGTACCCAATGTAAAATTCATAGAAATTAGACATAGTATCCATTGCTTTTGAACATAGTATGTATTTTTCTTATCAAGCTCGTTTTTAAAGAAAATTGATTCCGCTGTGGGAATAATGTACCTAACCATTTGGTATTTAAATATGCACCTCGCTACAGCTTACCGAAAACAAGATTTATACTGTATAATACTAATTTTGCATAAAATAACAATGTACAAGAATAAAAAAGCTGAAAAACTTGGATTTGTTTCATTTACTTGTATCTGTAGTGTCTCAAAATAGTCACTCTAGATAGGATCACCAATTTGCTTCCTTGACAGCGATAGTGGGGAATAAGGCGCTATTTCCAGATGTAACAAATTGTTCCATCACCACCTGGAACTGTATGGGGACATGAATCCCATGGTGGGTACTACTGGGAATAGTCCGTAGTGAGGTAATCCACCACATTTTTTAACAGAGGTTCTAATTATTTCATCTTGCAATGGTGTTTAGGTAATTTCCATTTTTTAAGCAATAAGGCTAATCATTTAAACCTTTCACCGCCAAACTCTTGCTAGAATGGCAACGTAGAAAGTGTCACAAGCGACACAGTCATCTAGGCAAAATTGTACTTAATAAAAACGAATTAATACATTTTAAGTTATAAGCATGTCTGAATTTTCTAACGGCCTAGCGCTGGTGGCACTGCACCTTGGTAGGTATAGGTACTCGTATGTACCTTTTTAAATCTTAAATCAAGCATGAGCATAAATTTACAGATGTAGTGCATAATTAGTTTCCATCGTGTTTTATCGGAAAAGTTCGTATTTATCGTGCTCTCTCAATTAGCTTCAGCAGGCCCCCAATTCTAGGTGCATTCGAGCTAATCTCACAATCGAGATGAAACGTCAGTGCATACAGTCATTTGACACAACTGTAAGAATCTGACGTTTAATCTCGCAATTGATATTATCTCGAATACATCGAGAATTGGGGGCCAGTACCCATCATACCATGCTGTCATTTTTCATTTTAACATTTGACAGTAAATAATAAAGTTTCATATTAATGAATATAAACATGTCACTCATTGAATACAATAATTAATTGACACTTCGGGTCCCGTCGTCTTCCGATTGAGATCCGAGTTTTACCGATGGAAACTTATTATTCACTATATCTGTAATTCACTTTATATCTACTAGCAGCGGGCCCATCACGCTTTGCCCGCGTTATTTTCCAAACACTTAAAAGCCCCCTTCACGTCCTTTCGTAAAACCCCTTCTTAGCTGATATCTGTCAAATTACAAGTTTTATGGTTATCTAGTGGATTTTATAGTTCTTGAGTTAAAACGTAATTAATCACTCTATTGAAATCTCAAAAGCTACACAATTTACTAACTTCAAATTTGGCAGGTGGTTCTTTTTAGGGAGACCGTGCACCACGAAAGTACGCGTGCACATATACGTAAGCATCCACCAGAGTATCCACTACAAAAGGATTTTACGAGAATCCACTCGCAAAGAGTTAAAATGGGGGTTAAAAATTTAGATATCACGATGTCAGTCAGATACTTTTTAGGGTTCCGTACCCAAGGGTAAAAACGGGACCCTATTACTAAGGCTCCGCTGTCCGTCTGTCCGTCTGTCTCCAGGCTGTAACTCAAGTACCGTGATAGTTAGACAGTTGAAATTTTCACAGATGATGTATTTCTGTTGCCGCTATAACAACAAATACTAACAAACAAAATAAAATATATATTTAAGGGGGCTCCCATACAACAAACGTGTTTTTTTTTGCCGTTTATAAAGATAATGGTACGGAACCCATCGTGCGCGAGTCCGACTCGCACTTGGCCGGTTTTTTTTGTCTGATGCGGTTTAGGTCCGTTTCGATATGCGCGTTACGATTTTAACCAGTTTCGCCAATAGTCAGATCATTTATTCACCAAATACATTCTCCATCGGACCCGTTTAAATGTTCTGGCGCCTCATTCGGGAACGCTAAGTGATTCTGTAGCGACTCGTAAGCCAGATCTTTCATCTCGCTCTTACGCATTTGGCGTCGTGCGGAAGAGTGGAATGAGAAATCTGGCTTACGAGTCGCTACAGAATCACTTAGCGTCCCCGAATGAGGCGCCTGACTACTTATTGCATAATCTGGTTAAAATAGTACCTAACTAACGAATACCGAAACGGACCGCATCAGACCAAAAACGTATCTAACTGACATCGTGATATCCCAAAATTTGAATGGAAAATACTGCGAGCGCAGCTTTAGCGGGACCACAGTTGATGTATATTCACTATAGATTAGATTACTCAGAAGTATAAATTACTAAAAGCCTTTCAATGTATTTTTTATCGTTAGGGCATCTCTTTTTACATAGGATTATTCCAATATCTGTGTTAGTCATAGGAAAACCCAGATTAACTCGCGAGATTGCATTTTAGCAGCAGTAGCCTCGAATTGCAATTTCATAACAATATTTCAAATATTTCTCTTTTCAAAGAAACTAAGAATTAGATCACGAAGGTTTGTAAAGTATTGGGTTCTAAATATCCATCAATTTAACATCTAACCCTTCAATGCCTCGTCATATTCAAAAGTTGTCGCACGTCTAAGACGTAACACGAATTTCAACCTTCTTTGTAGCTACTGAAGAGCTTTTTTAACCTGTTTGGTGGATATAACCATTGTTGGCGGTGAAACAGTGCACTGAAATAAATAAATCAGGGGACAATCTTTACACAAATCGATCTAGTCCCAAAGTAAGCTCTAAAGGCTTGTGCTATGGGTACTAGACGACGATATACATACTTATATAGAGAAATAAATACTTAAATACATAGGAAACATCCAAGACTCAGGAACAAACATTCGTGCTCATCACACAAATATTTGCCCTTACCGGGGATCGAACCCGGGAAGCTAGCTTCGGAGGCAGGGTCACTCCCAACTAGGCTAACCGCGTCTTTTGTACCTATAGATGAATGAAGTTTGCATAAAGACATTAATATTTCAACTACTTATCAATGTTAGCGTCTTTTTCTACGAATGTCGTGCAAGACATTACTACTGAGAAAATCAAGTCTATGTGCAATAATTTTCCTTTTAAGAAAGAACAGTCCGTAACGATCAGCTGGGTTATCTTACGTGTCAACAGCAATCAAGAGGTACTCAAGCACTTGGTAAATTGAACAAAACTACGTGTGAAAAGGTGAACCTCTCCAAAAGCCTATTTATTTTAAACTATAAAGAAACAACTCTATTTACAATCGTAGATAAGAGAAAGTAGTAGATGATAGAAAACGGGCATGTACGGAAAGATTCCATTCGCCAAATAAAAGCGCTTGACTTTGTACTTTAAAGTTAACTATAAATCTTCTTTGTCGTATTTTTATTTGTTTTGTCATATTAATTTGCCTCTGGTAGTCTTGTAGTTGTATCCAATTGACCAGGTTGCTGTTTAAAAACTTTGCAAATATTTGTACTTTAAAACATATCTTTTCAGTATCAGTTCTTCAGGTGCCAATCTTCGTCTTAACAGAGTTCAATAGCTGGTCATTGTATAACAAACGACGTCATTGAAGAAGTATTCATTGGTGCCTTGAAATAATCGGAACTATGCTTATCCTCATTGGCACTATCGAACTTATCAAAGACAAACGTATAAAAAAATCATGGCATAGCAATGATGAAATAGTTACAGATGACAGTTAAATTTTCAACCATGAATATCTTTTTCTTTTTGCGATTGCACTTTTATATGATTAATTATTAACGAACGCCTATCTTATAAATATTTCACATTTTTCAGGATTATGTGCTCTGATTACAACTATATTTAGTGTATTAAATGGGTTGGTGCCACTATTCGCTGCGAAAATCACTTACTTACTGTATAAATTTGACAAATGGTAGCAAATGCATTCATGGTGTTACTGGAATTGGAACTCTATTTGTATCTGCAACGAGTCTACAATAATGATTTCAACAAGCAGTCCTTCAAGAAATGGATTGACAATGAGAGCTTAGTTATTTATCTGGAAATCTTCACTTGGTGATTCAGCATACTTGTAGGCATCGAGTTTTGTGTACTCATGGTTCAAATAATTAACTATTAGATTAGCTTGCGAACCATACCACCAACGTAATGTAAATGGCGAAAAAAAAAATGACGAAATTAACTTATTAAGATTTACATCAGTTTTCATCCACATCGATCTAACTCGAGTACATTTGATTAAACGAACTAAAATTAAAATTCTGTTGCGTTTTTTATCGAATTTACGAACTTTATCTAAAAATCAAAGATAATAAGGGCCCTACCTATCCCCGACAAGCTAATCCTGCGAAGCGCTGCAAATATCGACACATCATTGAGTGTCTCCGATAAAAGTGCTTGTCATTTGTTGAACTAATAAAATAAAAACCGAAAAAATTTAAATTATATCAAAATGCGGCGTGACAAAGATGGGCCTTCCGCTTTCATTGTGTTCATGAATGTGACCAATACTTTAACGCATTGGGTCCTAGGTGCGATTGTTATGAGTGCTTTTATATTTGCGATTCGCTTCCCCGGATCAAATCATTTATTGCAGCATATTTATTTGTGTGTTACTGGCGTAAGTACTGATCTTGATTTGTTAGTATTAATTTACTTATAATTACATACATAGCATCACGCCCAAAATCCCTAATGGGCAGAGCCACAAGACTACTTGTGGCCACGTTCGATTAATTAGTCCTAAGATGGTATGATGAACCGTATAGTGACAGGTGATCAGCCCATCGCCCATACAGATAGTCCACCATTTTGGAGAGGACCCGTCCCTTAGTCGACTTTTACGACATGCCAGGATGATAAGCAATTAATGACACAACACAATACTTACTTTGACAATTACTTATAATTAATGACACATAAACCTCGTGAATAACAATAACCGAATTCCACGCGGAGGGAGTTGTAGGCAGAAGCTATTATATAATAACCCACCTTTTGCTTTCGCGTTGTTGGGTAAAAAGAATCTTAAACAGACCACGGAGGGAAGTTCTGAAGGAACAGAAACACTAAAAAAAAATATTTTGTTACAGTATGTCATTTTGATGGCCCAAGCAATTCTGGCCTACAGTCCTCATACGGGATGGTCAGTGTCTTTAAGTTATCAGGGAAAGAAGACCAGCCACTTGGTGATGCAAGTCGTTGGATCAGCCTTAGCTGTTACAGGCAGCATTATTAGGATCGTCAATGTTTCCAACAACTTCGCATCCGGTCATGGGATTCTGGGTTAGTATACGAGTAGCATATATTCATTCCATTCCAAAAGTCAATTTATTTGTTTTTACAACCGTTTTATTAACTTGCAATGTGCAAGCTGGATTAGAACCACTTCCTCTTATCCTACGAAGCTGAATTTTTACATGTTGGTTCAGTTCCGATGATACTGCATTTTTATGGTAAGCATGATCTGAGTCGACATCTAAGATTAGCTCCAGATAAAGGAACTCTTCAACGATCAACAGCATAGAGACGAAATTCTGTGTACTCATTTTATTGCAATGTTAAACTGCAATGGGCAGAAAAGCTTGTTATAATAATGCAATTTTGAAAAACTATATTTTCTTTATGATTTTACATTGAACATTATTTCAAACCTGTATGTGGGGTATTCGGTCTTCAAGCATGTACCCACCCTTTGCCTTCTCGAATTCATAAAGATTGGAATACTCAAATGAGTCCTTTGTTCAAATTGTACTTGTATATTACATGCAGACCATCATGCATAATAGGTACCTACAAGTGTGAATGGCTGCGCCTTTTGTTAAAGATAATGAAGTGGGTCTTAATTTAATGATTCTCATACCATCCATTATCGTTCAGATAATTATGTTATTTGCTTTAGCGGAAAAATGACTCGTCCAAAATACCCGCTAAAGATAGCTCACCATGTCTGACGGTGACGCTGTTAACCTCTTGATGCCACGGCTAAGTGTGAGAAAGCGTGCCCCGAACGCCGAGTGATGGCTGTAGTCGACAAAGTGTATGGAAAACGGCATGCCAGCAATAACTAAATCCTTTTTTTAGGAATCATCGCAATGATCCTTGCCGCCATCAGTCTTCTCGGGGGTGTCATCAGCCTCTACACGAAGAAAACCGTTTTCACCAAGATCATTCACGCCTGCGCCGGGTCATTGACCCTTATAACAGCCTTCGTATGCCTTTGTTTAGGTTTTGACAGGTCTACATTTAGAAATTTTATGGGTGACACCGTTGCTAATCTATCTATTGCCTTTACTGTTATAGGGTTAGTAGGGACTCTGATGTCCGCTTGTATTTCTAATTGTAATAGGTTTTTTAACCGATGAAATATAATTTGTTCTCTATAAGCTATGCAAGTTGTACCTTACTAATTGAGATGGTCCCGAAAGTATGTGTCAGACGCGGAAACGAGGAACCCAGCTTACGTAGAGTTTCTGATGTAAGTAATACAAAATAATACAATATTATAAATCA
Organism: Tortricodes alternella; assembly: GCA_947859335.1. NCBI lineage: Eukaryota > Metazoa > Arthropoda > Insecta > Lepidoptera > Tortricidae > Tortricodes > Tortricodes alternella. Next base: position 8,627,393 of record OX401984.1, on the reverse strand, counting down.
TACCTAAGACTTTCAATTAGTAGAACTGTCAGCGTCTTGTCCTTATATGCATGCATTAAGTCAAATTGTAAAAAAAATAGACAGCACTCTCACTATCTTCTATTCAAAATAATCATAAGGGTCACAGAATTTTTTTTCCGTAATTTCTTGTAATATTTTACAAGATATTTTTAATTACTTACTTTATTACTTAAAACTAACGACCGCACGAATTTATAAGTATTAGACACTTAAGAGGAGTGTGATTTTTCATAGGTTGTCAGTTAGAACAAAATCTAGGCTTATTATGCGTTTTGAATTTTTCACTATAATCAAGAAATTCAGTTTTATTGTTGTCTCAGTATTCTCATACAAAACCAATTTCGGCGATTATTTGACTTTTTTTATCTTTAATTAATATTCAAAAACGTATAGATGTATATTTTGTTCTGACTGACAACCTACCAAAAATTTGTCAAAATCGGTTAACATTTAAGGGGTGGAAATCGTTATCGCCTTTTGTATGAAAATGGTGATTCTTGCCGTTGGTTAGCAGTCCTTTTAATCATTTATCAAAAAATATCGAAATGATCGTAAGAACCGCATAAATATCCGTTAAGTAAGTAAGTACCTAGTTAAGAAGTTTAAAGCGAATACACCCAATAGAATAAGCGACTTTGCTTTTATATAATTCAATTTCATTTTGTTTTAAAATAACTAGTCTTTTTAAACTTATCTAATCTTATTGTACCTACTCACATTGTGATAAGAAAAATATTGTCTCATATCGAGATGAAATTCACGAAGATAATATTGTTGCCAACCTTTTAACTTCCTCGTCAGTTTGAAATAACTCAGTTTGTGGTTCAATGTACGAGTATTTATTTATTTCGTTTATTTACTTCGTCCACGTGGAATTTAGTTATAATTATTCGCTTGGGAACTTTGAATTTATCCGGGATAAAAATTACACTATTTCCTATTCCAGGGGTCAAGATATAACTATATACGAGGTTCCATGAAAATCCGTTCAGCTATATGGAGCTGAGTGGTAACAAACTTACAGACACACTCACAAGCAAAATTTTGTACTTATAATATTAGTAGAAATACTTAGTAGAAGGTAAGTTTATTTCCAAGAGTATTTTTAGTAATTTGTACTAAATATTAAGTTGATACCAGAATGGAATCAGTCCCAAGGTATCTTATTTTAGGAGAAGTTTCGTTTTTTCTCAACCGCTTAACTAATTGTTTGTTTTGAACTGCATTTATACCAAGTTTCAAGTTCATAAACAAATGGACTCGGTTTTTCCCGTACAAAGTTTAACGCCCTAAGGCATTTCTTTTTAGGTGTAGTTTTATTTTTCTTACTCTTTTTTTTATGTATTATTGTTAGCTATGAGAATAGGTCGTAAAGTATATTTCATTATCGCTAGGTGATTAGGGTGTCCACGCGGACGAAGTTGTGGGCGGAAGCTAATAATAACTCGTAGCAGCGTTTCACTACTTTGTAGCGAGGACTCGCTACGAAAAGCGAACCCGATTTTCGGTTTCTTGGCAGTGAACATGTTCATTGATTAGAATAATGGAAAAAAAATACAATAGATTTAGGCACTTCAATGACCTACCTACCTACCTACCTACCTATACCTACCTGTACTATTATTTTTGTAGTGTGACGCAATAAATATTGCCTGTGCTGTAACAGGGAAACAAAACAGATTATATGTGTTTAAATTCCTTTATTTATTAACCTTAATTTATTATTTACAATAATACTAATGAATACTTTTCATAAACAATTTTCAGTTTTCGGTACCTATGTGTGAAATACATAAATTAAAATTATTTATTTTTCCTAAACAATTTACTAAAGACATTCGTGTTACAACAATGAATAGACAAGTTTAAATAAATCCCTTTTTATTGATATATCGGTGATATAAGATCAAATTTAAATATTATAAACTTCTCACTATCATATTTACATACTTTGTCGTCAGAAAATTGATATACCTTATTCATAATTATTCGTAGTAAGTAAGGCAACTGAAATTACGAGAACTCTGTTCATCTAAGCTATTGCGAGAATTAAGGGATTATCTTTTAAAAATTGACAACTACTTAGGTTAAAGAGTTCTTGAACTTCACGTACGTTTAGTACGAATTTCTGCGTTATGCTTCACTAAATTATTTATTTCCATGGTGATACCATTAGCCATTACATATGGACAGATAACAACGCAGTGTATGATAATTCTAAATTGTAACAACACACGTAAATGAAGATACATTCTTAAAACGAACTGTTACTGACCAATATTAAAGTTCTGGCATAAGCACGATCTTCTAATGCGCTCTGCAAGAGAGGCAGCAATTGTTGGTGTAATACTTGTAGTGGCAAAGACGTGCTTGGACTGCTAGTGCGCAGTTATTAAGTATATCCTTACAGTCTGCAAAACACAAAATTCATTATTTATTGCAGGTAATTCAACGCCATCTAGTAACATTGAATTATAGTGTCAAACTTTCCATCATGTTAAAATTAATACGTCTCTGTGAGGAATTAGAATTCGTTACCATGTAATTCATGTTAAAATTAAACAAACCGATTAGAACCCAGTTTTGATCGTCTTAATTATTATATAATTCCTAGGTTAATTGATCCGTTACTTTCTCATAATAAAATTGTGATCATTTATTAGAATCAATATTCCAAAATATAACATAGCTTGCCATGGCAACCATGGTTGCCAAAATAAGAGAAGTAAATAGTTTAACTTTTTCTATGGAAAGTACTATGGAAAGTATAAGTTTCGCTATTAGTATCGATGCTCTTAATCAGCTCTGAGTTCAAATTGGTTTATACACTCTGCTAGGGGATTTATATGCTAGCAGCGCCCCTAACATCCATGCCAGAAAGATAAATTAGAACCGTTTATATCTATGACTATCTCTTTCGTCGGCATATAAATCCCCTAGCAGAGTGTATAAACCAATTTGAACTCATAGATGTTTACATTTGATTGTATAAGCATTTAATACTAAAATGAACAGTCGATGAAAATAAATCGGAAATATTGGTTACGATATGAAACGTATCTTTGTTATCCGTATTTCATTAATAAATGATGAGCATAATGTGAAAGTCTATTTTATTTATTAACGATATTCTTAAGGAATAAAAAAAAACATTAATAAGCTAAAGATAATGAAATGTTAGCTTATAATTGCAATGTTTTTATCTATTGTAGATAATAATAAAAAGGTTTATAATTATTATGAATTACCTTTTAATGTATATTGCTGAGTGGTAGTTCCCTCTGTTGTGGTAGTCATTGTCGTCGTTGTTATTTCACTTCTGGTTCCTTTTTGAGATTCTGCAAAATAACAGATATTGTTACAACCTGTCATAGATAATAAGTAAGTACGTAAACACGTACATAAAACTTTATGAAAGTAAGGAATCTGTTAAAACCAACTTTTCGATACTTGAATTGTTTACTACAAATGCACGTAAACGTACTGTAAATGAACGTATTTATTTCATTTATTTTATTCATAAGCTGTCATAATAAACATGTTATTTTGTATCTCTCTCGCTATTCTAGTTAATGATATAATCGTGCGACGCGTGTCCAAAGTTGTCCCTTACACTTGCATACGTCAGTGGGCCAATTAATAAGTACCGATACAAAAAAATAGGTACCAATAAACTCCGGCGGCACCGTGCCGCAGTGCGGCGCGCACTCGCGCTGCGCCGGCGGCTTGTCGCGCGCGCCGGCGCACGCCGCGTCGCCCGCGCCGCCGCCGTCGCCCGCGCCGCCCGCGCACCACACCGTGCGCCGCTGGACGCCGGCGTTGGATGAGCAGTTGCCTATGCACTGTAGGATGATGAAATATTTTTTTATCAAAACTCCAAGATCATAAACCCCGTAATTTTATATAAATCCTAATGATCCTTCGAAACTCCATTTTCCTCAAATGGGAATGTGACAAGACAAAGACCAAGGAAACTATTTTCTCATAGTGTTATTTCTTTTACCTGTCCCCACTCGCTGTAGTACCATGTGGGTAAGCACGTGTCTTCACAGTCTCTTTCATGCTCCGGCCGCGGCGTCTTGCAGGCGGAGTCCCGCAAGTGTCTGCCGGAACCACCGATACACAGCACCCCTCGGACCTGCTTTCCGTTGCAGGGTGAAGAACAAGGTGACCATTCCCCTGGAAATACATAAGTTGAATAGTCGCAGTATTTCATTCAATGTTTCCTCTGCGCCAAACTTTTTAATTAAAATACGAGCAGATAGGTTCATGAAAGTTTGTACTTAGACTATACTATATTTATTTAGCAAATTTTTTAATTAAAACAATAAAACAAGCAATAATAAACTACGAAGTAAAGTAACCAACCAGCAAACCAATGTCCTTCCTGTGGTTCACAAGACACCTTTGGAGTGCACGATTGTGAGGTTTCGGGGGACTTCATTGGAGTACAGCCGGAGGGGTCTGCGCAACGAACGCCGCGGGTTTGCAAACCATCGCCGACACACCAGCCAACACACTGGGGATTGTATTTTTATTATATTTAGCTTAAGGTTCAGTAGGATAAGTATTAATCACTATTGCAATTTGTTTTTACCTCAGACCATTCTGTAAATAACCAGCCAGCGGCAGCACTATTGAAATTATACTCCGGTGCAATCTCATTCTCAGTTGAGTTCACAGCAATGGAGTAGACCAGTCCATCTTGGAAGGAATCGACTTGCTGCCGTGGTCGTTTGACCCGCCTCGGCTCAATTTGATTCACTCTGTCTGAACAGTCGGGAATGTCACAAGATTCAGTTGAAGTCGGCTTTGGATCTGCACATTTTTGATTACTGACCTGCGATAGAATAATGATGTAGCAATAAAACGGCATAATGTAGAAGAGATGAGTATTAGTCTTTAGACGAATAACTTACTTTTGTTATACCTCTAGAATGGTCTTGAACACAGCCGACTATTCTTGTTCGAATTGCAGGGCCACAGGAAGGACACTTCGACCAAGCAGCGGCCCTCCATCTGGGAGGACAAGGAATGTTGCCACATCTTCGCCTTCTGCTAGCAGGAGATGAACCTGTGCAGTGTATTGGTGCCACTTCTCGGTCACCACTATTACTGGATTCAAAACAGCGGTATTTACCAACCTAAAAAAATACCAGCATAATAATACTCATAAACAGACAATCATCTCGACGACTTAATTTAAACAATCGTTGACATACTTGAATACCGCCGCCACAACTCCGGGAGCACTGAGTATATGACAGTATTTTCCAAATAAATTTTCTTCCTCCAACTATATTTTCTTCGAATTCTTCTTCAGAATCAGAAGTATCTTTTGAAACTCCATTCACATTTGGGTATCTTGGAACATTATTAGTCCGAGGATAAGCATCCAGACTGTGATGTCTTCGAGTATGTTTTGGGAAAACCGTTAAAGGTGTTTCAGGAATGTTTGATCTCGTAATTGATTCCGCTTCTAGATCACCAAGTTGTGATTTGGTAAAATATTCATATTTTATGCTTGGGTTAGGTTGCGTGTAAAGTATCTGAAAATAAACTACATATTAAATATATGGTTTAATAATGATTAATTCCTTATAATTAAGGCAACATACCATTATATCGATGGGGTGTTGTATAGGTCCATAAGCAAAGACCACATCAAGGCCTGCCGGTCGTGAGTACATGAACCTTGCACCCGCTGCTTCGTAACTCCCGGGAGCACTTATAGCAAACTCTCCATTCATGATGTACGACCCATTAGTTATCTTCAATACTGCAAAAGGTAGTTAATGCATCAAATGGTCTATTAGTTGATCCATCAATACGTTTAGCCTATTATTACTAAAATCCCAAATTGATTCTGAACACAACTACTTATGTATAGCAAGGTAACCAGCTGGCCTATTCACAATCGCACAAACAACGTCATCGGCATTGTACGTGGTTGCAAATGATTTAGAGCCGGCGGACAATACTGATTGATCAGTAAAGGACCAACCTCACGTTTGCGGCCCATTTGCCTTCATCAAAGGACTATTCATGACGACTGTAGGTAAAGTAACAAATTGTTTCGTAAAGTTCTGTAGTCTTTGATTTGTAAAGCAAGTGTTTTGACTTTTTTCAACCTTTTATGCAAGCATCCAAGCAGTTATTACAATGACTTAATTAGTTTGCCCAATGGTTTCACTGTAGAACTGAACTACAAAGTTACTGATCACAGATTTATTAGGTACTTTGTATTCTTTGTCTGGTTTGGTATTTTTTGTGCCTGATTATTCCCGGACCTAAGAGACGACGAATTTATAGGCCATTATGAATTCATAAATGCTAAAGGCACACATCTTTTCAATCCGGTAGTCATATGTATAAAGTTTACCGACCGATATAATTTTCGCTAGACATCATCTCGGAGACGTTGAGACGGCAGGCACCGCGCGGCACCGTCGCGACATACGAGTAGCCGAGCGGCAGCCGCGGCCGTGAAAACAGACCGGATACCAGCCGCCGGCCGCATCGCATCTCATGCTCACTGTTCCCGGCTAGCACTGTATCTCGTCCCACTACCTGCGAAAAGATTGTACAGTAAGATATTGACAACAATTAACTGACCGTGAATGACTTATGGCTGTGGCTTACTTGAGCGGAAAAGTCACTCAAAATATGTGAACCCGACACGTAAGAGAATTTCTGAAGGATCGAGTCCTATATTCAGTCCTTTATGTATGCAAAAGTTGCTAGCGCTAGAACCAATATTATTATGTTGGGCTTTTCTTACTCTGATGCATGTGATAATGATCAACAATGAGACACAGCGGCTCGTTTCATCGACTAGTATTACACAATGCAACTTGCTGATACGAGTACACAGACGGCCCGTCACAATACCAATTACCGTTAAAGTTTACGAGGCGACACCCGGTAACGACGGGCGACGAAAGTACAGGACGACAATGCTCTATAATCGAAATGGTCGCTCTACGACACATTGTTCTTGACAACTTATCCGTAATGAACTACAACCTCTTAAATATATGAGCGGCAAAAATATAGTGTTTAGTAGAATTTTGAAGGATGTCGAGACAACTGAAGTTCGACCAACACTATGCTGTTTCCAAGACTTTTGTTTAATTTATCGGATTGGAATGTTGCTTTAAGATTGAGAAACTGTAGTATAAATATATAAGGTAGATTCACATTATGAATGTACCCTACCATCTGGATAATAAACCAGTGTTCAATCCGCAAGCTGTGTTTCACTACAGAAACCTCCAGATAGTGCAAGTTAAGTCAGCTTTCAGAAGCTTTAAATATTAACTTAACTATATAACTTTTAAAAGAATGCTTTTAAATATAAGTAATATGAAGGCAGAGGTTTTTTATAAACATAATTTATAAAATTCAAAATCTGGCTTCAAATAGCCTTTGTAAAGTAAGTTTTTTTTCACATTTTATTTATTATCCTGTGATTTAACGACACATTTACTAAATCAAGTAACAATAGCATAATGCCAATTGCTCATCACCATTTATAAATTGTTGCATCCACGGTGCAAGGATGTCAATCGCTGAGGAGTTCTCCTGGTTCTTCAATTATACTACATGAATTTTCATAGACATAAGTTGCTACTTTATACAGCAATTTAATCGCCAACCGTGAAATACTCAACACTTAGGAGTTCCGGTGATCATTTATGGTCTTCATCAACAGTTCCACTTCACCAAATAATGTTTTTGGAACGTAACTGCTTTAGTTATTACAGAAAATACTAAAATTGCTCTATGCATGCCTATAATATTTGAAGAGTTCCAACGATTCCGCATAGATCCTCTCATCATCACTCGACATCGACTACAACAGGACCAAACTGGAGGTATACCCTAACGATTAAAAAAAGGATTTTTGAAATCGGTTTATAAATGACGGAGTTCTGAAGTAACAAACATGAAAAAAAATTACAACCGAATTGAGAACCTCCTCCATTTTTTTTGGAAGTCTGTTAAAAAAAAGCGACTACAACGAATCATATAACAGATGCGCTTCCCTTAGAATATTTAAACACATTAAGAACTCAGAAATTCCAGCCACCACGAATTGCAATAGAGCCACCTAAATATTGAAGTATTTTTCTTTTCATTTTGGTCTAAAATATGCGCAACATGACATAGCGGAAGGGCAGCGGCATGGATTAACTCGTTGGCAGGCGTGTAATAAGCGCACGCGCCGCTGACATCTGTTTTGCGTGCATGCGGCGTTATGATCAGCATAGCATAGCATTTTTGGATTAGTGGTCGTAATTTACATCTAGATTATGTCATAAAAACAACCCTCATTACAAAAAAAATACATAATCTAGCCATCATCTGGGGGCACAGACAATACAATGATGGTTTAGTAAATACTGTTTGGACCAAACATCACGAAGTTTCTACTAATACGAATACTTTGAACTCGTGTAATGACAGTCTTATCCGCTTATGGTACATGATATCAGAAAGTTAACAGTTTTAGCGTTGTTGTTTGAATATTTAAAGCACTTAGGAACAAATGTCTTCATTTGCATTTTAGTGTCAATAATCCTCTGCGTATCTGTTGAAGTTAATAAAAACAATTTTACTCATAACTAGTGGACCCGCCACAGCTTCGCCCGCGGTATTTCTCATATAAACTTTATCAGCTCTTTTCACTCCTTTAGGGATGGAATTTCAAAAAATCCCTCCTTAGTGCACCTCTAGGTTATTCGAAGAATGTCTCCTCCAAATTTCAAACCTCTAGGACTACCCGTTTAGGCTGTGCATTGTCTATAAGTGAGTCACGGTACTGTTTTATATGTATTGATAATTCAGGAAATGGACCCAATTCGTAAAAGAGGATTGTCGGCAAAAAACAGTAAAGACATTTGGAGAGGAGTAGTCGTTTCTGATAAAATTAATTGTGACACACTAGTTCAAGTACCTATATACGTTCAATTGCGAGTTTTCAAGCAGTATAACGGTGAAAACGGTGATTATACAGTATGCTATGAATGCAATAAAACAGCACATAATTATGCCCGGGCACTACCACTATAAAACCTCATCATTAAAAGGAACGCTTAACTCGGAAATATGAATACGGTAGATAAATGATGCAACTAAGTGCAGAATGAATTGAAAACTATTAGTGAGACGAGCTGCTGCTTCAAATCAATGCGAAAAAAAATATTTTAAACTAACAAGGTATTTTTGAGTTCTGCAATTTCAATAGTAGGTACTTTTTAGGATGCCGAGAAAAATTGACGAAACGAATTAAAAACAAATTCCAGAAAAGTTAACATTTAAAAAGTAAGGTGTCCTTTATAATTAAACATATGTTTTTGCTAGTTTCGACCACTAATATAGTCATTATCCTTATCTTTATTGTATGTCCAAAGATATTAAGTACGAAAAGGCAGTTTTTTTACTACCTTCGGTCTTTGTTATCGATAACTTTATACAAAAAGATAATGCCCGTTAATGTGTCTCAAGGATCTGTTTAAAAGCGTCGGCGGGTTTTTTTACCTTTTATGTCTTTATTTGAATGTAAATTATCTTTAATTCGTATTTACATAAATAACGGCGCCAACTCCATTCGCCGATGTGGTCAGTTGTAATAAATAATGACTGAGAATTTTATCTTGACAGCTTTAGAACACTATTGGTAGATAGTTTCTGTAGCAAATATTATTATTATTAATCCACGTCCATCTTCGTCTCCAGAATTTTCGAGCACTATATTTTTTTTGTTGATTGATATTTATAGTTCAGCTTCCTTTTATTCTTTCATTAAGTATTATCTTGCATTTACCACGCTTACAAACATGTTGTAAATACTTTAACGAATTGAGGAAACCATCCATTCTAGCCATACAAGAAACACCCGAACATGGAACTATATCTGGTTACAGGCATTTGTCAGTTATTCCAATTCAAAACTCGAAACGAACAAACTTCAAATAGCCTTTGAAAAGTAAGATTTCTTTTCACACTTTTAGTTATTATCATGTGATTTAACGACACACATTTACTACATCAAGTAACAATAGCATATGCCAATTGCTCATCACCATTTACAAACTGTTGATAACCAAGGTGCAAGGATATCAATCGTTGAGGAGTTCTCCTGGTGCTACACAACCGGTTCTATTTTACCACAAGGATTTTAATAAACATAAGTTGCTTCCGAACCTTATACAGCAATCTTATCGCCACCCGTGAAATACTTATAATTTGGGAGTTCCGGTGATCATCTATGGTATTCATTAACAGTTTCACTTGCTATATGCACCAAATTGCTATATGCGTGCCTATAATATTTGAAGGGTCCCACTATTTCTCATAGATCCTCTCATCACACCTTAACTTTGACTAAAATGAGACCAAAATGGAGGTATAATAATAATAATAATAATAATAATATAGCTTTATTTGATTCCATGCATAGTACATAATAAACGATAACAATTGGTAACTTAATAACCTACAATATTCAATTACATTTGATACACATTAGATGAATTTGATTTATAATTATAAATTTTATTTGCAATTGGTTTAATTAAATTAATATTTCACTTTAATCATCAACTACCTAATTATTTATTGCATGGACCCCGTTCGGGTAAAAGCCTCCCCCAAGGAATGCCATCCTTCTCTGTCATTAGCTCTGTCCAGCCAGCTTCCGCCTGCGCACACTACAATTTCATCTGCCCATCTGGCCCTAGGTCGGCCTCTTGATCTGGTGCCTTTTGGCCCTGACCATTTTACCGAACGTAGAGTCCATCTATTATCCTTGTAACGGGCCACGTGACCTGCCCACTTCCATTTAGCCTTCATTGCAAAAGTTAAGGCATCGCATACTTTTGTCTTCTTTCGAATGTCAACGTTCTTTACCTTATCCTTCAGTTTTATACCTAGGCAACTTCTTTCCATTCTTCTCTGGGTAGTCTGAATTTTGTTCCTGGTTTTGAGATCAAAGGTCCAAGTTTGGCATCCATAGGTGAGGCACGGTAGAAGTCCTGTATCCATGACTATTTTCTTGCTCGGTAGCGGAAGTTGCGATTTTAGTATTTCCTTATGGTGCCAGAACTTGTTCCAGGTAATCGCCACTCTTCGGTTAAGTTCTTCAGTGTTTCTTTCTTTACTAAAGGATATTTGTTTGCCTAAGTATATGTAGTGGTTGACAAACTCGAGAGGTGTGTTATCTGTTAAGATGGGCACACTGCCACTGGTTGCACTGCGGTTAGACATAATTTTAGTTTTTTCCAGATTCATTTCCAAACCAGTTTTTATACTAGCCTGGTTTAATTCATTTACCATTTTGTTTAATTGGTGAGGGGTTTCCGAAAATAAAATTATGTCGTCGGCAAATCTGAGATGACTCAAAAAATTCCCATTTATAATAATACCTTGATTGGACCATTGCAGCTCTCCCATTACGTGTTGTACAACACGTAATGGAGGTATACCCTACCGAAAAAACGATTTTTCTAAATCGGTTAATAAATGACGCAGTTGTGAAGTAACAAACATTTAAAAATAAACTTACAACTGAATTGACAACCTGCTCCTCTTTTCGGTTAATAAAACATATTATTATATACAAGTAACAGTAATTTAGTTATGCTTTAAACACAATAATGTTTCCGAGTCTTAAAAATGGAAGCAATGGCCAAACATCCAAGAGTCTTAATTTCCTATAACGTTATAATGTATAACCTACACAAAACATTTCCTCAATCTGAAATACTTATAGATAGGAAATTCTGGATCAATCAGAAGATGCTATTTTCCACAAGAAAAGAGAAACTAAAGCCTAACAGAGCAACAGCGCAAACCATAAATTACATGTAAATGGCCTAACAAATTCTGACACCATCTTACATTATCTCAATCGGTTACATTGACCTACACAATTAATAGGCATAAAGGCATTAATAACACTAATCCGATCACAATGATCTCGGTCGTTTATCAGCAAATACTTAAAGTGTGGGTCAATAAATCTCGCGTGGTGGTAATTGAAAATGTCTTCTAATAGGCTATTAATTAGGATTATGGTGAGTTAACAAATTACCTGTCGTGGGGCGTGAGCAGTACGTGAACATGATTTAAGAGGTGGACCGTGTTTAGTGTCTAATTATTTGCTTAGTTTTAATGTGTTCAGTTAAGCTGTAATTTTCATTATGACTGTGATAAGAACTTGGTAACTGTGAGATGTACAGGATGGGCCATAAATTGCACTTTTAGAAACGTGATAGAGGCAAAACTGCAAATGCTATTTTATTAGATAGTTATCGTAAATAATCAGTATAAACTATATTTTCAATTTGTGAAAACATTGTCGTCTAAATGAGCTTCGTCTTGTTGCTGGCACTCCTGCAACCGACTACGCAATTTTATGAAAAGATGCTCACAATCATCACTTCTGGTACGTAACCGCCCTGTTTGCTTAGTACTCGTTGTTGAACCAGTTTCTTTAAACTTATTGACCACAACTTTGATTAAATTGATGCTGGGACACTAACTTGTACGGCGTAATCTATATTCAATCCTAAAAGGCATCGCACGGTAACGTAAAACTTGTTTTTTTTGAAAAGTGTATTAAACATAATAACCACGTTGCTTTTCTGTGAAACGGTCCATCGTAGTCATAAATTTACAAAATGGCGTTCAATTTCCCGCCATTCTTTGTACTGCACAAATAATAGTTTAGAAAAAGATCTGTGTTGATATTTGCAAAAACTTATGGTACATTATGTATATACTATTATACTTTATGTGCCAATATCGATAAAGAGTCAATTTAAATTAACTAAATTAAATCGTATGGCGGCTTAATATAAGTTCAATATACGAGTATGCTTGGCTTAAAATCGAATTAAACTAATAATTTATCAAAGTGTCACAAGCCCAAAAACTAATAGAATCAACTCGTATTAGGATAATTGTACAATTAATAGCATGTGTTGTGATTTGTGGAACACAGGGCGGCAGTAAATAATGCACATTGGAGCCAACGGACGACACGACTGTGTAATAGTCAGAAACCTTTAATTGGTTATAATGGGTTCTTATAAATAAATTAATACAAAGCCTTCCAAGCGCTGATCGTATCTCGCTGGGCGATCATTGGTTGGAATTACGAATAGATGAAACGATAAAGAAAGTTAGTGTAATGATCAATTTTCAGATTTCATTACTGCTTACTACTACTACTACTACTACTTATACCTTATTTATGTAGTGGTAGAGCCAAACAGTGATCCTCACTAGATGATTACTGTTCGAATGGGCCGGCTCGACCGGGGTAGTACCACACTCTCACAGAATATCGGCGTAAAGTAATAGCTTGCTATTGCGTTTCGTACGGTAAGTGACGAGATCCGGAGGCCTATTCCCTCATCCCCATCCCATCCCATTCCCCATCCTCCCTAGACTGGCAACGCATTGGCAGCACCTCTGATGTTGCAGATGTCCATGGGCGGCGGTGACCAGTTTCCATCAAGTGGGCCGACATAAAAAAAAAACTCTTTTTTTTTCAATTACCTACATATATTTGTAATGTTATATAAAAAGAAGGCGTCAAATCTCATGTCAGTGCTGTGTATTGAGGTTAATGAGACAGCAAACTTAAGATTAAATGGGTTAAAATATCAACAGTTGTTTACATAAAAAGTACTTACGAAAACCAGTAGAACAGCAAAGAGGCAGGTATTCGTCACCATCTTGCACCTCGTGTGTGTACTCTGATTATCTTTAGATATCACTGTTCTCAAAATCAGAGCTACTTTTCAGCATCCCTTGAAGGTACAGCACCATTTTTACAAAGAAATTAGCTTCTGGACAAGTTTATTTGTAACTGATCACTAGCCTGACTTAAATTATCAACCTAATAATTCCACCTATAATTCAATGGCTGGTTACTGATATACGGTTTGCTTTACGATAGCTGGATTCGAAATCCCTTCTCATTTAATTTATTGCGTATTTATAACAGGCCAAGTCAAACAAGATCGGTCTATTGGCTTGTAACTATTTATGATAAACGGAGTATATAAGATTAATATTGGCGAAGGTTAAAATGCTATACCATCGAAGATTCCACTGAGATTCAAAAGGGGCTTTCGTGGAGTGATTAGGCTTACTATATTGTGGATCGCAAGAGATGCCAACAGCGTGCGCTTTGATCTGACCAGATGAATGCGTGTACGCATCGAAACCAAATCCCTATTGATATCTTTATGGTATAGCTCGGTGCTTTGACAAAATCTGCATTGCGTTTGCACCGCTGGCAGGCTGCGTATTTTGGTTCAAATAAAATATGGCATGCTTATAAAGTTTGTAAAGCAAACAATTGAGATTTATCGGTTAGATAAATGTACATCATTATTATTGGAGAGTGACTCGTTAAATATGTCTTAGAAAATATTTGTAAGGAAATTATAATATTAGTGCGAAGCCCTTCAAGTGTATGCATACATTTAAGCATGACAGGGAGACTGTTAAAACTTTTATAGTATGTTTTATTTATATCAATCAACAACTTGCGGCTGCAAGCGACATGTCAGAACACATTTCCTAGAGCATTACCCTTGGCAGCCGGTGGGCCATGTGCCAATTCGTACATTCATTGACACTGCACGAAAACGCGTTAACATCCGAAACTTCACTGGTACGTTGCGTTATGTATGCTTATTGCACTCCTATAAAATATCAGAGTTATGGTTTAAAACGTTTATTTGGGATGCAAAGTGATCGCGACTGAGAATGTTGGTATATTTAAAGTACATTGTACAGTTGCGTTCAGTGTGGTATTGCAAATTAGAGTTTAAGCACTACAACGATTCGGATTCGTATTTTCGAGTTGAGAAAATCCGATTCGTATAACCGTCGAAAAACTTGTATGGGCGTCTAAACACTGCGATTGACGTATATTATAAGGCTTCGGCCTAAAAACTACGGCTTAAATCCATTGAAAACAAAATGAAATGGGTATATCAAATTTGAAAGAACTAAGTTCCGGACAAAAAATCAACTCAAATCGTAACTAATTTAGCAAGTATAGGTAATAAATAGCTTTCTGCTAATAATTTTATTATAATAATAATAATAATAAACCATTTATTTCAGGCATCAGTGGCTCATACATAAATACCTTACAGACTAACATACATATATTATACAGTAAAATAACTTAAAAGTAATATCATTTAGGAGACGAAAAGGCGTGGCTCCTTATCGTCGTCCCATCTGGAGTCGTGTCCTGGACAGGCATGGAAAAATAAGGAAGGAAAAATTTAGGTCTTCATTAATATAATGTAGTTTGTTGAACTCGGTTCTCAACCTATCATCGTGATTAGAGTCAACTTCGTCATTTCTAAAACTTTCAAAAGCTCCATACTTATTAAATCCAATGTTACGCTACACCTCATGCCCATTTATCATTGTAAAATAAGGTCCCTTTTAACCTCGATTTGTTCGCGTGGCACCACTAAATATGTCAATTATTGTTATTATGATATCCCGGCCGGCCTAGCGTCGCCTTAGAAAATTTAGGGCCACATCGTAATTTAAGATATATGGATAAGTGAACAGTTCGAATTTATTACGTTGTTTTCGTGATTACAACACTTAGTTTAAGTATAAGGATAGTTTTTGTTTTTTTATTGAATTTGAAGATCATTGTATTTATTGTATACTTCAACTCATACTTGGGTAATACACACTTCTAGAAACAAAATCATCCCTCCTACGACCAAAAAGTTCATGCAGGCCAAAACTATGCCTGATGTCCTATATGCGGATATAGTCCAAACAAAAAAGCCAGGCCTCAGGGTCCTTAACTTTCGGGAACAGTTCTGAACCTAAACGTGTGTATAACCCACTTGGGAGTCTATTTTAGTTTCACAAGTCAATCATTTACATTTTAAACTTGTCTCAAAATAAAATAAATATCCATCACGTCAAATAAAACATTACACTACCGATATTGGCCAGCATCCAAGCACTAATTATTTTCTAGCTTTACAGTTTCTAAAATGACATCAGCGTCAAAAACATTTTGCGTCATTGTGTGTGCATTGTGCACATTGTCAACTGCATTATTTGTGTAAATACTAGTTATAATAGCTTAAATTAATCAATGATGGCCGGGGGATATACACGTTAAGAAACAAAATTTGTTTTTCCTGTGACCAAAAATAAACGAAATCGACGTGTTAAATTCAAGTTTCCTTACACAGGCCAAAACTATGCCTGAACCCCTATATAGATAACCCAAAAATATCAGACATCAAGGTCCTAAACTTTTAGGAACAGGAGGGACAGTTCTGAACCTAAATGTGTCTATGACGTAGCCAGTCTCATTGCGTAAACGACCATATCACATAGCCGAATTTAAGCAACGTTTTTTTTTAATCTTTTATAATCACAGCAATGTTAAATTAATGAAAAATATATATGAAAATCTTTTCACAGCCCAAACGACCAAAACCTCTGCAATTTTAAATAGTTTTAAAATAAAGTTTTCATATCAGACCACCGATTCTTTATGATCGTAGAGTGAATTTCAGTGTTTCAACGGACTCGACTTCGTGATAGACTTTAGATTGGATTGTTTCGAACATTTAATTGGCAAAAAAATTGACAATAAAAGCAAGTAGCGTGTTTGTAGCAGTGATTCGAATTCTAAAAATTTGGAGCTGATTCGACACATTCGTTAAGTTTTGAGTCGAATATGCTATATGCATTGCAATTTCACGTACCTATGTGTTGTGCGTCTAACAATATTAGAAATATAAATATAAGCCATAAGATCGTTCAGCAATTCGCCTAGTCTAGTTAGAAAGCAACGGCAATTTTCCCAAACAAACTTCTGTAAAGTGAAGACATTACTCAATACTCCACATTTAATGGCACGAGCACGGTATATCAGAATAACAAAAACTGGTTACTCGTCAAAGTTCCTGTAACGTTAACAGAAAGATCGCTGTTGCTTGATTCGTGTAACATATAAGTTTGTCGAATTGTATCGCTTGATCTGACTCACGGCGTGCGCACACGTCGCTCAACCGTCAGCTACCGGCATTGTTGGTCCGATGCGCTATCACCAGTTACAGTCAATATTGATTTTGAGATGAAATATTGTAATTTAGATCGAAAGCTATTACGGCTAATGAGGCTGTCAGTTTAGATTAAGAGGATCAACTATCAAACACTTTGCAGACAAAAGAGACAACATTTATACCCCACTCAATTCTAACCATCTTTGATCATTTTGTACATGTACACAAGCTGCATTATTATTTAATAAATCAAAAGATATTTTTTTTAGTGATTTCTGCCGTTGGTGGTCATCAATCCTATTGTCCTAAGTGTCATCATTATCATGATCAGGCTATATACGTCCCACTGCCGGGCACAAGCCTCCTCTCGTACTGAAGTAAGCTGAGCAGTAATACGCGGGCCCTGTGCGGATTGAGGACAAACATCCTTGAATTACTTCGCAATGTAAATAAAGGTTTCCCCACAACCACCACCACCTTAGTGAAGGGAAACCCTTCACCAAAATGCCCGTGGTACATATCAAATTCTCGTCCAAACTAACATCCGAAAATCTCAAAGGTGTGATTTGTACCACTATCACATAGAGTGATAGTGGTACAAATCATGGAATGGTCAACGTAACATTGGAGATTTATAATCTTCGTTTCTTACTTTAACTTTTACAAGCTTTTTATTATTTTTCAATGTTTGTATGTATGCAACTATGTATGTTCGGGTAAAATCTTGCAAGCTGAATTAGAACCACTTTCTGTCATCCTACGAAGCTTAATTTTGCATTATTGGGTTAGTTTCGATAACAATGCTTATTGCAATGTTTATTGTAAGCATGACCTGAATCGACATCCAGGGTTAGCTCCAGATAAAGGAACTCTTCAACGGTCAATAGCAGATACACAAAATTTTGTGTCCGCATTTTATTGCAATATTAAAGTGCGATGGACAAAAAAGCTTGTTATAAAGTTGCTATTAAAAAAAACTCCTATTTGCTTCTTCATTTTTGATCCTTCGAATCGTGACGCTCTTTCGTGCAAGTGATAGAGCACTGTCCATTATTGGAGAATTATTTATACTAGTCTACTTACACCAGACGCCTAATGAAAATTTAGCTTTATTAAAAAGCTATTAAAAGCCCACATACAAATGACTTAACAACAACCCATACAAATTATGCTGTACCTCTGTTATGTGTATTTTGTCATGTATACTGTCACTGTCTTTCAGCGTGTACTCGCTACATGCGAATATGCCCAGTTGTGTACTAAGATGAGCAATTAACACGACTACAAATACACCGTAGCGAATTTCGAACAACTGAATGATGATTAATAGCAATATGTCGAAATTAAGATGTCTTCCTAGTACAGGCTGTTAGGGTTGTCACCACCGGAAAAAAAACGTCCTTTCTAGCATAAAATTGATATTTGCGCCTGACTTCAGTCTCATCTGATGGCATAATATATAAGATAAGAGGAATGCAGAGAAAATTATATCGCTACGGCGGAACGGTTACAACTTCGAAACCCAACAACTTCACAGGGTAACACTAACTCTTGGCCTCACTCATCACATCGCCCTCCGGAGGAGGCGCTGTCGTCGCCCCCCAAATCACTCCACACGTGGGTGACCCCACTATTTGCACCGGTATCGTCATATACCGGGTAGATTCTCTCTGACACACGCTGACTGAGTACCTTGCGGCGCTTATTCTCAGTCTGGATAACGTAAATTTCCGAAGCGCTAGTAGCACTAAAACCGATTGAAATCGAAAGTCTGCTCAGCGTCCTAAGTCCGAGGTGCTCTTTAGGAGACCCTTAGGCATGCTGTGTATAACCACTTTGCTGAAGGCCCTTCCGGCCTGCGCATTACATCCTTGGGATATTGGAGAGGTCGTCTGACACTAACAGCGTAGGTAAAAAAAAGGAATTGCGAATATCTTAAAATTTCCTTCTATCAAACAAAACAAATTAACTAATCTTAAAAGGCTGTCTCTAAATTTAGGAGAAAATACTGCACTTATAGTAACAAATCTTATAGGGCAACAAAAAATATTTTGTCTTGAAGTTCCAGTTCTTAGTAAAGACTGAATCAATATTGACATCATATCCCGAGTTTTTTTTTATTTGGTATAATCCAAACTCAAGTTATGAGGATTCAAAAAAACGACGAAACGCTTCGGGAAAAGGTAGGTAGCGCTCTTGCACTTCACTTGGTCGTCTTAGTGGGGGTACGGGTACGGGTATGGGGTACTGCAATGCCCCCAGACTAGTAAAGGTACAACTGAAATCCGCTTTATATATATATAAAGTGCTCCTTGTGTTCAATGCTAACCCTGACGCTCAGTAGTTATAAAGACCTACCAGCCGCAATTTGTTGATTACAATTTGTGAAGCTTTTATAGCGGTCTGCTAACAGTCTTAACAAAAAATTAGCAATAGCGCCAGTCATCAATGACGGTGGCAAAAATATAAACATCAGTTGATTAGTGGACAGCCGCCGAAATCATCCATTCATTTGAATGGACGGGAAGTTTTCCTTATTCGCCGAAGTAAACATTGGGTCCAATTCGAAACGGTGTCCGCTAAATTTAAGATTGCCTAAATTTAAAATAAGAACCGTCAAACTCGATTTTGTATAGCTCCAAGGTTCAAAATCGAGTCGAACGTTTCTTATTTCAAATTTAGCGACTTCTAAATTTAGCGAAAACACTTTCGAATTGGCCCCAATTTTATGTCTAAATATTTTCTTTTCTTGCCAGTTTTACTTTTGAATGGTTTACGCGCTACCTATACTTTGTTTGCACTGTAGAAAACAACAAAGAAATAACATCCCATAACTCGTTCCGGTTCGTTATCCCTGTAAGTATTTTATGCGTATTTTATTTATAGCAAAAGCAAAATCACTCATTAATACTTACATAAATTACACATACATACATAGCATCACGGCCGAAATCCCTAATGGGGTGGGCAGAGCCACAAGACTACTTGTGGCCACGTTCGATTAATTAGTCCTAAGATGGTATGATGAACCGTATGGTGACAGGTGATCAGCCCATTGCCCATACAATTACAATTGCATAATTAAGAAAAACCATCTCCTAAATTAATCAATAGCAACAAAATATCATTCTTGATCGTCCCAAAGTTTCATGCGTCATTCTAGTTGTAGCCAGAATTATTCCCGGCCTATGACTAAATCCATATTTACAGGCGGGGTCTTTAAACGTGTTTCAATAGTTCTTAGATAATGCTTGACGATAAGGGATCTCTCCGAAAGATATCGAAACGGTAAATAGGCTATTCAACTTTGTTCATATTCATTTTAACAACCGTTTACACTGCGCGCTTACCTTTCGTTTTGCGTTCAATGCAATTGCAGATGCACGTGGAGAGCGTGCAATGTAAATCGAACACAAGCTTTCACACAAATTTCATTTATGAATGAGCTTGTCGATGGTAAGCGAAATATTAATGTTTCAAATAATATACGCGACAAAAACTTGCCAACACTGAAACTTGTAATCCACTATATTTCCCAAGAAAATGCGTATTCACGTCTTCAATTTACATACAAGGTGTTGTAATATATATGCACAGGTATAATAAAGCTGATGGATCTCGTCATTAGTAACCTTATGGTTTACTTAACGTTGTGTTTATTTTTTGTTTGCGGATAAATAATTTAATGTTATTACTATTAAGGTTCAGTATGCAATGTAGTTTGGGCTGTCGAATTAACATGTGATTGTCATGGGCCACAGTTACATCATTTAGCACCTTAAACTATTAATTGTCGGAGATAAGAGATGTTTAACGGTACTTAAGATGTTTAAGGCAAGGCCCCTACTCAAATTGACGGTAACCTGTCAACTTAAGAAACAGGAAGAATTGATTATACCGAATAGTAATGTTAAAGCTTTTCTGTTTGCACTTTTATCTTTAATTATTTAATAAAGTAGTATATAGTAGTACGTTTTGCCTGTTATTTAATTATTAAACGCGATAACTTGTCACTTTTAAATACAGAATCTTTAGACGACTAAAGAAAATTAAATTCTAAATTTGAATTATTTTTTTCGGAACGTAGCGAATGCGCTGCCAGTGTCGCGCCGCGATGTGCACTACTGTGCGCACGCGCCTCCTACCATTGATATGTGGAAAACAGAAAGACGGAGAGAAGAACGTACCGGGAGAACGGGTCGGGGAATTCATTTAATGGGATTTAAAATACCCTTAGCAATAATGGGTGATGATTTTTATTTGTCAAACAATAATTTAATGTATGTGATTATTGAACCAATCTGTAAATTTGGCATGGTTATAAGGTAGATGATACTTGAATATTGGTAGGTCTATAAAACAGAAAAATCGAAAGAGAAAAAAACAGTAGAAGATGAAATAACCAATGATGCTCGTTCCAATAATAGCATGGTTTCCTAACAATGTAATGTTTTCAAATTTTCTTTTAATATCATCTTAAATAAGCAATGAAGATAATTGACTATTCTTAAAAATAATTTTATCCTCGTTGACTGATTAAATAACTTTTAATAGTGCTTTTCCCTTAATCAGAATGGACGATGAACAGAACAACTTGATTACTGTAGTAACTTTTTTTATAAATTAATTCTACATTTCACCTTGTGGGCTGGTTAAGTGTAATTTAGCTTGTTGTTTAATGTTAACTGCTTATGTACCAATAATGTAATGTGTAATGTTATCTGTTTATGTATGTGCTTATGTGCTGCTTACCTTAAACCGAATCGTTTTATTGGGTTTGCTCCCAGTGCAACACTCTTTCACTAATGCACCGAACATCATAGCGCCAGATTCGGTTTCGTAAAGCTACAGAATTGAATGATTTACTTACTCAATAAATCGACGTCGGTCAATAAATCAAACAGACTGAAAATAACTTCTAACTCTGTTAAAGACATCATTTGGAGTTGGTGGTTTCGTTAAATCAAATAAGTAATTATTTAGTTTTAGTTTCTGTCAATACCTGTTCAATAATGTACCAGTTTCTTCTTTCTTTACTACATTTGTCTTCGGTCATCGTTTGTGCTATAATTGTGTGCGTTTATGGACACAAAGTACAGAAAATAATGAATTAGGATATAAACACCGCGATACTAATTTAATTATTTCATGTGTCGTTTTTCTACGAATAAGTATGACGCTAATGTCGCTGCTTTTCTGTATACACACTTAAAGATAGTTTAAAGGTTTAATCACGATCAGAATCAACATCTAATTTAATTTGTTTTGTATAAAACAAGGTTGTAATAAATGTAAAAATAACTAAAAAAGAATCATAAGATTAGCACTATTCAAAATTAATTGAGACACACATTAACACATTATATAATTTATTAAAGTCATTAAAATAGATAGCAGAGATATGAACAAAGAAAGCTAAGATAATAATAATAATAAATCAGGGGACAATCTTTACACAAATCGATCTAGTCCCAAAGTAAGCTCTAAAGGCTTGTATTATGAGTACAAGACGACGATATAAATACTTATATAGAGAAATAAATACTTAAATACATAGGAAACATCCAAGACTCAGCAACAAACATTCGTGCTCATCACACAAATATTTACCCTTACCGGGGATCGAACCCGGGACGCTTGCGTCGGAGACAGGGTCACTACCAACTATGCTATCCGCGTCGTCAATATACTTACTCTTAGATAAGAGAAAATAAGAAGTCCTGAGAAATGAACGGCCCACCAGAAATTTATGTCAGGACAAAATCCGGTAGGCAATATTTATAGAGCACTTTCTGAATATAGTTATAAGTTACCCGAATCCCTTGTTTTCGCGACGTACAATTTAATGCGTAACTTAATCAAAGTGCGCTTCAGACGTTAATCCTATGAGCAGCGTAACTAATTATATGTCATGAGCATTACACAATTTCCAAGCACGCGCCTTTAACAATTTAATATTTGCTATTTACATTGAACCATAAAATAGCATATTCACAGTCATTGGCACACATACCATGGTAGTAAAATATTAAAGTTAGAAGTTAGAAACAGTTCAAATCATTCCTAGAAATACATTAAAAAAATATGTGAATTTTAAATTTGATTTCATTACATATTTGGAAGAGTAGATAGGTTTTTAGGGTTCCGTACCTCAAAAGGAAAAAACGAAACCCTTATAGGACCACTCGTGCGTCTGTCTGTCCGTCTGTCACAGCCAATTTGCTCCGAAACTACTAGACCGATTTAGTTGAAATTTGGTATACATATGTAAGTCGGTGACCGCAACACGGACGCGTGACGTAAATGTATGAATTTTAAACATTTACCCTTTTTGGGGGGTAAATTAGAAAATGTTAAAAAAAAGTTTTGCTACCTATATCGTGTGACATATCAAATGACAGGGCTTATAGTGAGGATCTTAAATATTTTTTTTTAGAATTTTAAATAAAACAGTTTGGAAGTTATTTAGGAAAATAGGCGAGAATTCATCATTCCCCCCCCCCCCCCTTATTTCCGAAACTACTGGGGCTAAAATTTTGAAAAAATACAGAAAATAGTTCTTTACCTATAGATTACAGGAAGACCTATAAGAAGTCTATGGTATTTAAAGTAACCTAGTAAATTTCAGATAATCATGTACGGAACGGAACCCTCTCCACGCGAGTTTAACTCGCACTTGTCCGGTTTTTTATGATACCTAGCTAAACTAATAAATATCAGCCATGTACTATGTTATTGTTATTTTCCATCTAAAAAGTATTTTTCTTTCTAGACACCGAAAGTCACTTCCAAAAATATAAATCGGTTTAGAGTTACTTGGGCGCATCTTAAACTGCAGTTATACGAGCAACATTTTCACGGCAGTATGTGGCGGGGAACTATAGATAGGCGCCTTCCTCTAACATGCGAAGTAAGACTAAATCAACTAGAGTTGCCGGCTATAAATTGCCGTAAAAAGTTGCTCGTGAAAGGACACACACCGCAGCAAAAGTTTTACAGTAATTAAAGTTTTCTTTTAAAATAGGAAAATGTCGTACTTTTGACAGTGACTTCGTCTACGTAGAGTCGTATATCGCGATCCCACGATAGTTTAAACAAGTATAAACAAAGTTGCACACAAAATCTCGTCAACACTCATTAAATAAACGACTAAAAATATAATGAAATGTTTTGAAGAGGTGGCGCGGGGGTGTTGTGCGTTCGTGGGAGCAGACGGAGTGGGAACAGGGCGTCTGTTCGGGAACGTCTAAGTGATACTGCAGCGACCCGCGAGCGAGACTCGCATCTCCCTCTTACGTATTACGCGTCGTACGGAAGAGTGGGATGAGAAATCTCGCTCGCGAGTCGCTATAACATCACTTAGCGTTCCCGAATAGAGGCGCAGGGAAATAAAATAAAAAAAACATTACCTACGTACTACACCGTTTTAGCGACGTGGTTATGATGTTTCATACGATTCCCCTTGTTTACGCATAATTTTTTATGTCATAATTCTATATTGCATAATGAGTATAAGCATAATTGTATATGCGCAGAAACTAATCTCGCATAATTATATTTCGCATATTTCTGTCACGTATATCCAACCTAACCCGAATGTTATTTACGCATAATTTCCGAAGTCCGAATAATGCTTAGGCAGTAAATTACTTAAGCATACATTAGTTACGCCGAAAGTTACTTTCGCATAATTTAGTTTCGCCGGGTTGGATTATAAAACAAATACATGATTATAAAATTTTAGTTTTTATTTATTTAAACTAACCTAACCTAACCTAATCCAATCTATATTTATTATAGAAACTATTAAGTACAGATTGGTTTGGTGTAAGGGACACAAGTTAACCCTAACCTAACCTACCAATAATACAATTGTTACGGTTTTTGATTTTTTATTGCGGGGGGCTTCACCCCCCCTTCCCCCCTTTTTGTATGTTATGCAACTAGATTCGGACAGGATTTCGGGCTATCAAAATTCTGCAAAATTATATATATGCTAAACAACATTATGCAAAATAAAATTCGGCCATATTAATATTATGCTAATATAATATTCGGGAAAACAACCATTCGACTAATAACGAATTATGCCGAATAAAATTTCGGCAAGCTTAAGATTTGGCGAAAATCAAATATGCGTAACTTGTTATGCCTAATAAGTTTCGGATATTAAAAATTATGCCAAATAGATGGCACCCGTTTCATACATCTGAACTGACGGGTTGAGGTGATGTATTATAATGAATGTATATCCCCGGGTTTTGAATACGTTATATGAATTTATATGTCAAAATACTTTACGATAAGTCAACTGTTTGTCATGCACATAGATAACAACATGTACGGACACGGATTCTAAAATCTGTCATGTCTAGTTTCTCTACAAATAATAGAGCGAAGCGTAGGGACTAGATCTAGACAACTATTGTTCATTCGTCTTCGATTTTACGGCATGCGCAGTCTGTCGATTCAATAAGCAAAGTTAGG
The DNA here is from genome assembly GCA_947859335.1 of Tortricodes alternella. NCBI lineage: Eukaryota > Metazoa > Arthropoda > Insecta > Lepidoptera > Tortricidae > Tortricodes > Tortricodes alternella. The sequence continues at coordinate 8,601,798 of OX401984.1, read as the reverse complement.
AAGGTACTATCCATTGACCACGGTATAATAGCTTCTTGAGTACACAGTAAGCAATGTAAACACTATGATTGCAAAATAAATAGTTTAAAAGCTGTAAAAAGCTCGTAAAATGAGCGCTCTTGATTAATGCTGTTAAAGACTCGTGGCAAGACCTTGTATGATAGTAGCATATGTTTCATTTTATTTATTGGAAACATTTAGGCGGCCTTGTGATGTATTATGTGTAGTGTTCAATGTATTAATATAAACACATGTATTTAGCATCAACATTCTGTTGACATAGGAGTGTAACGTCGTTGTGCCTTTAATAAAGCAAAACAAATCAATTTAATTAATAGTACGGCTCATGTGCTCATCCTTATTCACAAAAATGAAGATTCAAAGTTCCCCCATATGGAAATCAAATCATTAAAAGGCCTTGTTGCCCAAGTAGAGGATCGATCTTTGTTAAAAGCACCGCTTGCAAATTGCTCAATAAATAAAGCAGACAGATTAATTATTACTGGGTCAAGCCGACTATTTCTTGGAATACTGTGTATTCTGATCATGGGTGCTGTGAATCTCCCGCTTTCTACATAAAAGGGGAAAGAATGTCTGATTTCCCGTGTCGGCAGGGTATTCTGGATATCTCCGCACTATTTGCATTCCATTAAATGTTAACTAGCTTGTTAATTGGTCAATCAAAATAAAGATGGCTTGCGGTGTGATTCTTTAATGGAAGTGACATCATAGATAGCTGTTTGAGATCCCTTTAATTAATTGAGCAGAAGTTATTTGTTAGTTTAGATTACACTTCGCGGTTATGATCGAGTTGCCTACAAAGCAAGATGCCTAACAAAGCAAGATATCTAACAAGCTGGATGTCTAAAAAGCAAGATATCTCAAACGCAAGATGCCTCAGAAGCAAGATGGCTAAAAAGCAAGATGCCTACCAAGCTGGATGTCTAAAAAGTATTTAAGGGTTTCGTAATTATATGAAATTTCCTATGTTACTATGCATACAATAGACTTCTTATAGGTTTTCCTGTAATCTATAAGAAGGTAAAAAATTATGTTCTGTATTTATTTAAAAAAATTAGGCCAAGTAGTTTTGGAGATAAGTTAGGGGAATGGGCCATTTTCGCCTATTTTCCTAAATAACTTCAAAACCATTTATTTTCAAATTAAAGTAATACCATGTAATTTGTGTTCAAAACATTCAACTACTTAGACATTTAGCTTGGTAGTCGTTTTAGCAAGTAGACCATTTGCCTAGACGGCATTCAACCACTTAGACATTTTGCTATGCCTTGTAGGCATTATACTTAGGCATCTTGCTTTGTTAGGCATTTTGCTTTGTAGGCAACTCGCTCATAATCGCACTTCGTAATTAAATCTCCAAAGATAAAGTCTTATGAAGCAAAGGAACAAGTTCAGAATAACACTGAAACAAGACACAAACATAGGTACTGAAAATAAAACTCGTATCTAAGGAGTATTTATCGTTACATATTATAAAACAAAGTTGCCCGCCGCGTCTGTCTGTCTCTCTGTCTGTCTATAACCGATAATCTAACAAACTACTGAACGGATTTTCAGGTGGTAATACTCTTCAAAACAAACAATTAGGCATACGTTAGAGAAAATTATTAAAGTAACCCCAAAAAGGAGTGCCTTAGGGTATTGAACTTTCTATTGGAAAACTGATTCCATTTGTTTATCAACTTGAAAGTTTATATAAATGCACCACAAAACAAACAATTAGGTAACTGTTCAAGAAATAAACGTAACTTCCCCCTAGAATAAGATGCCTTTATTTATTGAAAGTTTGTATGGGAATAATTGATTCCATGCTGATATCTATTTAAAACTTGGTGTGTGTGTGTGTGTGTGTGTGTGTGTGTGTGTGTGTGTGTGTGTGTGTGTGTGAGTGTTTGCGTGTGTGCGTGTATTTGTGTGAATAATTAAAACCGAAATTCACGCGGACGAAGTCGCGGGCAAAAGCTAGTTAGTTATAAATCAGTCAGAATCAAATTTACCAATATCTCTTTACATAAAAGCCATCATCTACGGCTATGAGAGATAAACTTATGCGTTGGAGTAATAAGGGTGTATATATTCCTAAGAAGCCGATGATATAAGCACAAAGTCAAACTCGTTGTCCAAAAAAATGGAAGATCAGAACGGCTTTGATCGCGTTACGTAGCTAAGCTACCACTGTAGTTCAGTTCAGAATAGGGTTCTGAGGCCGCAGGCGCCGGGCGGTAATCGCGCATCGCGCTGACACCAGTTTCACGGCGACCCGTCTACATACTAACACAGCTGATCAATCAGTGGAACTTGTTTTGCGTGAAGGACATGAAAAATATAAAAAAGAAAGAAAGAAAGAAATAAAGAAAGAAACATCTATTCACTAACACAGAAGACACACAGAGTAATATATTTTCAATAGCAAATTATCCATGACTTTAAAGAGTTTTCAGCAAGTTTGGTAGTGGATGGCAACCAGAATAGGGTAGCACGGAAGTGCGTCCATAATGTAATTATTTATCGATAGATTGTTAAAGAAGATTCCAATCTATTGGTCAACGCATTTTATACGTATAGATAGTGAGTATTTAATTGAGTTTGATGTGCACAAATACATAATAGGCCAATTGCTACGTGCGAGCTAAGTCGTGAGCACGATCAACACTGTAGAATAAATGTAAAATTTTATAACTAATCCTACAATTACCCGTTACAAGAAACAAATGACCGAGCAAAGGCGATTACAATAGAATGAGTCGTATAAGGCTTGGCGGTGCCAACGCTGAATTTACCTACCACTTAGTTGCCGCAATACGTGTTAAATAGTATTTTATGGACGCCCTTTTATAGATTATCGTGACTGTAATTTTGTTTGAGTGTGAATTAAATAAACATCTGAATGTAAGTTGAGCTCTAGAGGTCAGTGAAGAGAAAGCTAGCCCAGTAAGTATTGCTGAAAATGATTCGTACTAAATAAACGCCCGTAGTACGTCTGTAGTTCAGAATAACATGCCTCATCATGACAAAATATTCCATTAAAAACATATAAATACACCAGATAGACAATGTTAATAGAGTAAGCCTGAAAATTTCACTCAATTTCACTTAATTAATCGAGAGAAACACAAAAAGTGCAAGGTATGTAGCTCAGTTTTGTAATGCGCCTCTTAACTACTGCTATTGATAATAAATAAATAAATTTGTTTTAACATACATGCAAGGCTTTTTGGGTTGATAACTATCCAATATTCATGTTAATTTTTATACTTACTATAAAATCCACAACGCTCATTGTTCAACTCCGTATAGTACTTCTACTTGCTGTATAGGTAGTTACGGAAAAACTTTCTTCCAATTCGATATATACCTAACCATAATAAAGTGTCTTCTTAAATCTAACGAGACGGGACGCACTTCGTATGCTCATGCGAATCTATCGCCAGAACAATAGTTTCAATAATTTAACGATAACAACGAAAATGTCCTTGCCGATACATTATTGCAACGGTAGTTATAGACCGGCCATTTCGTGCCGGAAGGTATAGCTTACACCAAAGTCACCAAATGGAGTAATATTCAGATCGAATGCAGATAAATGATAATGAAGTCAAATGTGGATCCGAATTTCTGACAAAAAATCGAAAATAGACTATAATTATAGCAAAAGAAAACTGGTGCTTTTTTATTCATTGGAAATGTTCAGAATCACCAACAGCTGTATTACAATACTTATGAGTCCTGGGGCACTGCGAATGCCAATTCATATTCTTGATAAATTCTACCGATGAATTTGTAAGAGACGATATTATGTATTAAAGTTAACATGTTACAGTAGGTCCAAAAGAAACAGTTGGTACTTAGGCTACACTTGTGCGCTAGCTATCATATCAATGTTGTAAATTTAGTCAATCACCTATTGACGCTGACGTTTTATTGCAACGAGCACAATCGAACACAAATTATTAGCTAAGATGTTTTATAGGTATTTGATGGTAACCAACTGTTACAATAGACATTTAAAGTAATAGGAGAGCTTTTTAAGTGGTGTAACGCTAAGGCGTAATAATGTCACAGGTTTGCATATTATTTGTGTTATTACAGTTCCACTTTAAAAAAGTTTGTCGATATAAAACCCCAAAAAACATAATAAACTATTGCTTTTATCATGAACTGCTTGTGTGGTTTTAAAGACATGATATACTCCCTAAAGGTGATCATAATAAGAGTACGAATCAGCTGCTATATAGTGTTACTTGATGATTGCAATTTTATAGTATTATGGGGCTATTTGTGATATCTGTATTTCTGACTTAGGTAGTTTGAATATATCTATATCTATTAACGCCCTAGCAAGTGCGAGATCACATTTGTCAAGTATTTTAGTTCAACTGTAAAAGCATAGAGCGCGAGGTAATTTTATACTTATATTAGGCTTTCTTTTCACCACCATTTCCCGTGATGCTGATTAGTTACGTCTGACCAACTTGAGAAACAAGCACGCTTGCCTAGAAAATGGCTTGCCTATAGAATCAGAGATAATGATTGCAGATTCCGGAAATACAGCGGCAAGACGAGCGCTCTACGTCGATACCAAACAGCAGACAGCAGCACACCGCTAAGGGATTAAACCAAACTTTTGACGGAATTTCTCGAGACTTCTGTTAGGTGTTCTGGAAGTGGAAAACGGTTTCATAGAGTCTTACCTTACAAGTCCCTTGGACGCAAATGGCGCGGAAACCTGGCCTAGTGCAGGGCGTCCCGTCAGCCACAAGTGATAGGGATGCGTAGAAATGCTTCCCCAATGGTCTGCAGTTCAGAGTGCATGGGGAATCACCTGTCACAAACAATAGCATTGGAAGTCAACACATCCCATCTTAAAGCGGTAGGTACAAAAATACATACAATACTTAAACTATTTAAAAAAAAAAACTTGGTATCGCTGTTTTAAAAATCACGGAGTCGGATAGTCTTGCAAAAAACCTCCTTGCAAGATCGTCCTCTTACATGAGGTCACGCAGTTGTATAGAACTTAACAAATGTATAGATGTAAAAATTAAACTGCGATTATTTTGCTTATGACAGCGTTTCAAGTAAAATACTGGGGCCAATTAGAAAGTTTGCTCGCTAAATTTAAAAGTTGCTAAACTTGAAATAAGAAACGTCAAATTCGATTTTGACAGCTTGGCGCCATACTAAATCGAATTTAGCGTTTCTTATTTAAGTTTCTTATTTTTTACGTTTTTTTTACGTTTATTTATTATTTATTTATTATATTTATTTATTTACGTTTCTTAGTTTAAGGAGTTTTAAATTAAGCAAACACATTTTCGAGTTGGACCCTGTCCCAATATTAAAAGGTTTCATTTTACATGGATTTTACTATGGAAACTTATTAAGTATGTCTATTATAATCTTAATAAGTGATTTTTTTATATCTTCTGTTTTAATCATTACAGATTGTTAATGACGCGTTATAAAAAAATATTCACTTTTACTTTATTTAGTCAATATTGGACGCTGCATGTAAGACGTAGGTAATACGATATGATTTCTAGAACCAAGTGCGCGAAACCGCATTTTTTCGTTAAGCCTTTTATTTAGATGCATAATATTTTGCATGTAACACTTGAAAAACGCGATCAAATACATACCATCTATATAAGGGACCCAGGTATAAAACCGCCCTCGGAACGGCCTTCGATCATACGAACTGCACTGCTCCGCGCGCATGTCCGACGCACCTTCGACACACGGCTACGACAAAGAAAATTAAGACCCATATTAATAATCCTTAATCAAGGCATACAGCAATATCAAGTACGTTATATACAGCGGTTTTAATTTTTAAACAAATGAGTTTTAGTTCACCGACAAAATACCTCATTGGGTGCATCCACTCATTCGTTTAATTAATGAACAAAATCCAGAACAATAAAGGGGCTCGTTTTTCGGCAACTTATTGCTGCAATTTGGGCTATTCTCAAAAGTTTACATTCAAACTTTTTGTCCTTATTAGCGATATAATATGTAATATTTTTGTGGATGGCCCGAATTGCAGCACTAAATTGCCGAAAATATATCCCGTTTAACGCGCCCTTTAAGGCCTTTATGCAACACCCAACATGCAATTGCAGCCAATATCAGTTGATTGTTGTCCGTGCGTGGTTTTAGCAGTTTTTGTTCGGCGGGAAAGCGAAATTAAAAGAACTTCTTATCTACTCAATTTTTTTTAATAAGTAATTACAAATTTTTACCCATAACCTCGTACTGTGTGAAAATGTTTCTATAAAACATAAGGAATTTTCGTGGCAAAGATTTTTTCATCGGGCACGCATGGACTGAATGGATAACACCCTTTTAGGGTTTTTTTTTTTGAAAGTAGCCTATGTCCTTACCCTGGTCTCAAACTATCTCCATACCAAATTTAATCAAAATCGATGGTTTCCATTATTTTTATCCTTATTAATTGCGTGAACTTTCTATAAACTATAATTTTAACTATTTTTTAATTTCACTTCCCCGCCGACCAACAGCCACTACTTAATTAATTTTATCCGTTTGGGAAACTAAACACACCACAGTATAATGTATTAAGAGCATGAAGATGTAAATTCAAGCAAAAATCAAGGGCAGCTATAAAACTTTAGACACTTGGCACGCTGGTCGCCGACCATGACAAAGACGAAGAGGCATACCAACCTGGCATCTGTCTTACTCACACTGTAATCTGAGTGACATACCAACAAACAACTACGTCAACACGTTTCCAATTAAATTTATTTTAATCTTACATTAACTCTCATTTTTAGTGCGGACCAAAAATTATGTAAAATTGTACAAAATTTCAACCCTGTAGCTTCGATAGTCTTAGAGAAATTATTGCTGTGACATTATCTACATACTTTAACTATGGAACCCTATAAAAAGAAGTTGTTCAAAGCTGTGTATTTTACGTTAAATGCGTAATTTTTGTAGTGAACTCAATGTCAAGCAGAGTTTCAGAGTTCAAAGTCAAAGTCAAAGTTGGAGTATCTTTATTCAATTTTCGCTTTAATAACCTCTTATGAAGCCTCTTGACGCATAATGACCTATTTTATGGACGCAAAACGCCCTAGACGCAAAATGTCCTAGTCGCAAAACGCCCTAGACGCAAAATGTCCTAGACGCAAAATGCCTTAGACACGAAATGTCCTAGACGTGCCTTAGACGCGAAATGTCCTAGACGCAAAATGTCTTTTCCGGTGCATATGACCGTTAAATCATTTGGCCAATAAAGACAGAGACAACAAATGATCGGGTTACACAGAAAAAGTTAGTTAATTGACGTCATCAAAACTTTTACTTGAACCTCTTTAGTACTCGATTTGAAGAGTGTTGATTTGCAGGTCTTTGATTCTCATGAGAAAATATGGATTTTGATGAAAAGAAAAAGCTTAACCCATAGCACTTTGGTATGTCTAGTATATGTGTCAATCAAGACTGTTATTGGATATTTAGGCCATTCTGCGTTTAGGCCATTCTGCGTGTAGGACATACTGCGTTTAGGTCATACTGCATTTAGGCCATTCTGCGTTTTAGACATTTTCCAGATTTAGGGCATTATGCGTCCACACACAAAGAATGAATACCACTGGTTCGCAAAAAACCTCTACTTAAAGCCGGCAAGAAACTCGGCAAGGCATCGTTTTTAGGGTTCCGTACCTCAAAAGGAAAAAACGAAACCCTTATAGGATCACTCGTGCGTCTGTCTGTCTGTCTGTCTGTCTGTCCGTCTGTCACAGCCAATTTGCTCCGAAACTACTGGACCGATTGAGCTGAAATTTGGTATACATATGTAAGTTGGTGACCGCAACACGGACGCGTGACGTAAATATATGAATTTTAAACATGGGGGCCACTTTTGGGGGGTAAATCAGAAAAGTAAAAAAAAAAAGTTATGCAATCTATATTGTGTGACATATCAAATGAAAGGGCTTATTGTGAGGACTTTAAATATATTTTTTTTCTGAATTTTAAGTAAAATAGTTTGGAAGTTATTTAGGAAAATAGGCGAAAATTGACCATTCCCCCCCCCCCCCTTATTTCCGAAACTACTGGGGCTAAAATTTTGAAAAAAATACAGAAAATAGTTCTTTACCTATATATTACAGGAAAACCTATAAGAAGTCTATGGTATGTTTGGTCAAAACCATTCCTATATTGTTGTCTATCGTTTTGTATAACTTCAAGTGTCGAAATTTATATTTTATTTTTAAAACTGTATATGATTAGGTTAATACAGCAAGATTAGGATAATTATTTTATAGTTCTTGGCTGTTGTCAGTCTTTTACGGAAGTCGTTATTAGGTTGGCGCCATGGTCGCGCAACCACCGGTATAACTCTGACAGCAGTCGAGCTACTACTTTTTATTTTAAATAGTGATACGGCTGTTTATTATGCTTTAAACTTATTAATTATATTAATATGCGCCTATATCAGAAATTATCAATTAATTTTGGCAGTGGCTTGTTACAATTTAACATTCAGTGGTTGAGTTGCTCAAGTGTTGCCATACAAACGTGTTGTTCTCTGTCGCTCGTATTGTCACCTAGGGGCCACTGAAAATCAGCGCCGAGGCTCGCCACGGCATAACGCTGAGTGGCACCCTCTTTGGCACCGTTCGACACAGCTTTTTATGTTCATTGTTTCTTTGTTATGTGCTTTTCTTGTTATTTGTCTGTGTCTAATGTGTGTTAAATAAATGTCTTTATTATTATTATTATTATTATTGTATATAAAGTAACCTAGTAAATTGCAGATAATCATGTACGGAACGGAACCCTCTCCACGCGAGTTTAACTCGCACTTGTCCGGTTTTTCAAAACAGCTTTTAGTTACGAGGGAGGCCTAATTAAACTCCAATAATTAGTCATTATATGAAATAATTAGAAAAGGAGAACACTAGAGAATTTAATGAGTGGAAAGCAGTAAAATAGAACAATGCTAATTAATAATCGTATAGTACTTAGCATTGAACTACCCTTTGAACAGTAGTTAAAACCTAATTAAACCAATAATTACAATTTTATTGCATCAGCCGTACCAATTAGCAAAGTTTCATACCAAACGTCATACGTGTAATTCATTTCCTATAATCCTACACACCAATATAAACAAAGTCTTCGAGATGAAGTGCTGTGTTTGGAGAGAGTGGTGAGGAATCCATGGACGGCTACGTGGACGAATGAATTCGTCCTGGAGGGACGTGGCATCACTAAACGATTCTGGGGTGTCTGCCAAGAGAGGATTGTGTTTCTTTGGGCACTGACTAAAGAACCAGATAATCTGAGGAGGTCACGCGCGGCTAACGCATCGCGTGAGACTGCCGAATCCTGGACCGGACTGCATGGAGGGCTAGTTAGACTTAGTAACTATCTTTAGGGGTCGATTAAAAAGAAGAGATGTTACAGTTACAGTTAACCAATGTGACTTATAAGCAACAGAAGAAATATTTCATAGTTAGTAATAATCAAATCTTAATAATTGGACCCAGATTGATTCTCTGTTACAAGGTTCTGCAGTGGCCAAAAAGTCCTATTTGAACATGACTCAAAAATCTGATTCTAAATGGCCATAGTAGACTACACTGGTACTTGTTTGCGCACTAATTGGACTTGATTCTCGAAATCTTACTGTATTTGTGCACAATCACACTGACATTCAGTAATTAATATAATTCACAAACTTTAATTTTAATTGGCACGTTCTCAAAGATATGTTGATTAGGTACTTAGAATATTGGGTCCAATTCGAAATGGGGCCCATTGCATAACTATGTACTTATAATTTGTAATACAAGCGGAAGCCTCTTTTCAACTTCTTTTACTAGAAAGAGACTTCCGCTTCTATTAGAAGTTACAAGTAGTTATGCAATGGGCCCATGGAGTCGCCTAAACTTAAAATAAGAAACGTCAAATTCAACTTTGTATATCACCAAGCTGTCAAAATCGAGTCAGACGTTTCTAATTTTAAGTTTTCAAAGTCAATTCCATTCACTTTCCTCATTTTAAATTAAATTAAAAGATTCCCAGTGGAACATGTAATTTATTACGACAATGACTGTCCTAAAGTGTTCAATGTTTTCATATTTAAGAGGGTCTCTCACTGCAGTATTACACTCGTGGTATCTCTTGTCCACTCCTAGGCAGTCGGCGCTGCGAGCTCGTCTGCTCACACGCACTGTTATGACTGGGGTCGATACTGTCGTGTTGGGAACGCCGTGGGACCTGGAACAAGAAGGGAAGTAATGTAACGATGTCAAGAAACAGAACTCAATGGGAAGTTCTAAATCCTCGACATTGTAGCATTTTGCCATTCGATAATAATGCAACCAAAATCCGACTTAATAAAATTGACACAATTTAAAGTGTGTTCGGCGAGGGTTGATAAATATTATGATATCGTTTCGAAAGAGCGACGGTCGCTTAACTATCGCAAACTGTATGACAGGCGTCGCTTATTGCCGCGCGCACTGAGTTTCGTAGTACGAGCCACGCAGATGTTGTCAAGGCCGAAGACGCGCGGACAATCGGTATATCATCGGTAATAATAATTAGCGGGCCGCTATTTGTAATGAGTTAAGAAGCCCTGACTTTTTACTTTTTTTATCAACTCTCGGCGAACAGACCGTGCGCAAGTTTACACAAACTTGTTTGTTGTGTGAAAATGGTGAACTATTACCGTTTCTCAGTATTAAAAAGATTTCAGAAATCCTTTCAATATGCTAAAACACAAATCAATTTCGGAAATTTGTTAAAGATTATTTTATCAAATTCAAGCTAACCAATTTCCTTTCCCCATTATACAATTAACAGGCTTGTTGCCTCTCTAAGAAATCGATGTCAGGATAGATAAATCCTTTTAACTCTAATTACATACTCCGTAATAATTCAACGCTTCCTACGAAAACGTAAAAAGTTAAATAAAAAATAAGCGGTACCACAAAGAGCTTGTAATGAAATCAACGACGCGTCGTTTGTAACAAATAGCTCTAAATACGTTAATCTAATTAACTTTAGTACAAAAAGCCCAAAGCAATGTTTTTCGAGTGAGAGCTTAATGTATGGGGAATACGACGCCGTTTTTTATAAGCTTTTTATGAACTTGCAATGTTCGGTTCAAATCTTTCAAGCTGAGTTAGAGTCACTTCCTCTTATCCTACGGAGCTGAATTTTTACATATTGGTTCAGTCAGTCAGTCAGTTCCGATGACAATGCATTTTATGGTAAGCATGACCTAAATCGACATGCAGGATTAGCTCCAGATAAAGGAACTCTTCAACTGTCAACAGCACAGACACGAAATTTTCTGTCCTTTTTTTGCAGTATTCAAGTGCGAATGGGCCAAAAAGCTTTCGTGAAAATGCAATGTTTAAAAAAGCGTTTATTAAAAAATTTAGTCACGTGATTCGAATTTTAATTTGAAAGTGTTTTTGAAACCTCTGAGTCAAGTCGGCATCGTAGAGCGTTACAATAAAAAAAAAGACGCTAGTAATAATTTTGAACTAGCTAGGTGACAAAGCTAAGCACGGCATTCTACTATTCATTTTAAGAAAAGTAAAATAAAAGGATACGAACACAAGACACTCGTACCTACTAAAAATAATTAACTGACTTGTCGACATTGAGACACCCTGAATCATGGTATTTTAAAAACGTTTGAAGAATCTTTGAAAAATGTTTTTCCCTGAACCGTGATTTTTCCATTTCGTTAATACTGTTTTCAAGCAACCACATCTTATAAACTATAAAAATATAAGTATTTTTTATAGGCACTGACATATTTTATAGAATGAATTAACAGTTAAGCTTAACTTAAGATTCTTTTAGTTAATAGACTCTTAATCAAGCCTTGAATATTAATATCCACGAAGCCTATCATAGGCCTACAGGCGTATTAAAGTCTAAACCTATTATGTTTCTAGATATCGAATTGCAATAAGCTTAGATTATTATAATACATACATAAATAACACGAATGACAGGGTTATCAAACTGAAATGTTTTTCAGCAGAAGGTGTGGTACCTTCTGCTGATTTTTCAACAGAAGGTACCACATTAAATATAAGTAAGTATAACGTCTTTCGATAATAATAAAGCATATTAAGAGTCTCCATATTTTTATATACTTTATAGATTAATTTGCCTTGAACTCTTGGAGTGGTCGCCTAAAGTAAGGAACCTCATTGCACCCAGTCCTGACATCCAAATTCCTCGACAACAGGATTGAACTCATAATTCATCTCCGCTTATTACCCGACTAATTTTAATGTGTACTCTGCTCGGATGAGTTATATGACAAATGGCGTCTCTCCTAATTTGTATGACACGGCATGCTATTGGCAGGGCAGGAGACTTCGGAATGGTAATTTGAAGGAATTTATGTCCAAGATTTCTGTCGTGTCTAATTGTGTGATGTTTATGTTTTATGATTCATATTATTAAGTGTCGATTCATTGATTGTGAATAAATTTATCAGTATATTTTGATGATAGTTAACGGCTATTTTGTTGTTTATATATAAACAAAGTGTATAAACAGCATTTAGGTAACTTAATGTATAGGTATTTAGTTCTAATCATACGGTACGGTGACTAATTTATAGACAACGCACAGCCTAAACGGGTGGTCCTATAGGTTAAGAATTTGGAGGAGACATTCCTCGAGTACCTTAGAGGTGCACAAAGGAGGGATTTTTTGAAATTCCATCCCTAAAGGGGTGATAAAGTTTGTATTGGAAATACCGCGGGCGAAGCTGTGGCGGGTCCACTAGTTGCTCATATAACGACAGATATTTTTTATTATATTATCGGTAAAACCAGACAATATTGTGATTGTTAAAATCTTTATGCTGAAATGAAGTTAGGAGTTTACCGAAAAATAACACGAATATTGATGGTATTCGAGAAAATTACGTGAAACGAGATAACCTTTGTAAGATCGTATCCAATCGACGTTGCATTAGTAGATACGAGCTTGCAGATTATCCATTTAATTTATTTCATAGGTAGTTACGGAACCCTCAGCGCGTGAGTTCTACTTTTTAGGGTTCCGTAGCCAAATGGCAAAAAACGGAACCTTTATAGATTCGTCATGTCTGTCTGTCTGTCTGTCTGTCTGTGCGTCTGTCTGTCCGTGCGTCTGTCCGTCCGTATGTCACAGCCGCTGTTTTCCGAAACTTTAAGAACTATGCTGTTGAAACTTGGTAAGTAGATGTATTCTGTGAACCGCATTAAGATTTTCAATTATGGGGGTTCCCCATACTTAGAACTGAAACTCAAAAAAAATTTTTAGGTTGTAGGTAGGGATAGGTCTTCAAAAATGATATTGAGGTTTTAAATAAAAAAAAAATAAACTGAATAGTTTGCGCGAAATCACGGAACTCTTGATGGGCGAGTCCGACTCGCATTTGGCCAGTTTTTCATAAACCTCCCTCGCTTCGGTAGGCGTGCTTAAATAACCAACATACCCTGCATATTTGCCATAAACAAAAAAGCAAGCTAAACTTTTTGAATATACAAGCCAGGTTTGTTTATCTTCCGTCATGTTGGCACCGTGTTAACAAGAGTCCAGTCCCCAGGCGCTTCACTAATAAAGAGTGACGGTATTTTGATTACCTACTTATCATAGCAACAGGACTTGGTATCAGGGATATTAATCCTGGTGGAAGGACGTTAGTTATCTGGTGCTTGGATAACGGGACTAATATTAATGATGATTTAGACTGCTCGGTAATTAGAAGTAATTTTGTATGGATAATAAATAATATTACACTGATTAAAATCTGTTTTTGTGTTTTGGGGGTCACATATGAGTGCGTTTTATTTCAGGTTTCGTTATTTGGAAAGGGGCCGTCCATTAATCACGTGAGGCTTGAAAGGGGGAGGGGTTTGACAAAAATCACGAAATGACACGAGGGGGGAGGGGGGGTGTAGTAAAATATCACGTGTATTTATTTTTTCATTATTTTTTTAACGCGTTATTATTAAATCTAAAAGCGGCGAACAGAATAAGATTATACTTTATAGGTACCTGTATTAAAATAATATTCAAAAATATTGTAAAAAAATTAAGAATTATTGTACTTACTAAAAATACACGTGATGTTGGGTGGGGGGAGAGGGGGGGGGGGGGGGGGGGTTAAAAATGCTTACAAAAAGATCACGTGATTAATGGACCGCCCCAAAGTAAAAACCTTAGTAAAAACTGACAGAAGGTAGGTAAGTAGTATTTTAAGAGGAGTGTGAACCTACGGCTTTTCATACAAAACGCGATAACGATTTCCAACCTTTAAAGCTAAACTGATGTTCACCAATTTTTGATAGGTTGTCAGTCAGAACAAAATCTAGGTAAATACGTTCTGGTTTTTTCGCTATAATCAATAAATTCAGTTTTATTGTTGGTTCAGTATTCTCATACAAAACTAATTTCGATCATTATTTGACTTTGTTGATCTTTAATCAAAATTCAAAAAACGTATAGACCTAGACTTTATTTTTAATGCTAACTTATCAAAAATTGGTCAAAATCGGTTAACATTTAAGGGGTGGAAATCGTTATCGCCTTTTGTGTGAAAAGGGTGATTTTTGCCGTTGGCTCACAGTCCTCCTAAACTAAGTTTACTTTACCGAATTTTAATTACTGAATAAGTTATATCCAAATACTGGGTCCAATTCGAAACGGTGTTCGCTAAATTTAAAATTGCCTAAATTTAAAATAAGAAACGTCAAACTCGATTTTGTATTGCTCCAAGGTTCAAAATCGAGTGTGACAGTTCTTATTTCAAATTTAGCGACTTCTAAATTTAGTGAAAACATGTTCGAATTGGCCCCACTGTTTATTTTATGAAAGGTACGCTTTTGGTGTGCTTTATTATGTATGGCTGATTATGATTACTAATATTACAATTATTTTGCAATGTTTATGCCCGCGTTGTAATCCTTGAACTAGAAGAGGCAGTCTCATATACAGAGGTACAGCTAAAAAAAAAATTTGAAACAGTTATTTATTTTACTTAATTCTTTTCGTAAGTCACCATAATTTCCATGACTGATTGTTAAATAAAATAGGTTTTTTTTCAAGCATTATACTCATAAAAAACTCGCATTAAGATAAGGTAAGGTAAGTAAGTAAAGTAAGATAAAAGAAGGTAGGGCATCTTATACAGCCAACAATGGGTAAGTATATATGTTTTGGTAAAGAAGTAAAGAAAAAGGTTACAGTTTCTTGGGTTACAATTCGCAGACTGAGCCTGACTGATCAGTACATAGGTACTTGTACAAAAACAAAATATAATACGAAACGAAGAATACTTGTCTTAATCTAAACCTTTAATTTATTTAAGCATCCAGTAAAACTAAGACCGTTGATGTACGACAAATTAAACAAATACAAATACTAAATCCAACGATAAATAAGTCTTAACCACAAAATAATACACAAATTATCCACTCTGCAAACGATCTTACTTAAGCTGGTGGCTAAAACGTGAACTAATCACATTATATAGTAACTTGTTCATTTTCATAGATAGCGGCGCCATCACGCGCAGTCGTGTTAAGTTTGTACGATAATCACAAGCTCATTAGGCCCCATCGACAGTGAAGCGCGTCAATCAAGGCACCAATCAAAGCACAATAACGGCTTGTTACAAACTTCACGCTGCGGGGTTTCCATTACCTTCATTTAGACGATAAAAGGCGGCGGGTCGCGAAGGCATGTTTAACCTTTGAACTGTACGGGATTTTATATTATACGGTTTTTTAAACATTTAACTTTTTTGAAATTAAAACGTGCTCGCGAATCTTGTGAGCTATATACTTAACCTGGAGTTAATCAATGCCTGTGTAGGTGCCGTCCGTTGAATCTTTTAAGTACAGTACTATTAAAATAAGTTCACTATTCGGCCATCCTCGGTTATTGTCGGTATCCCTAGTTTTTCACACAGAGTATATCGAATTACAGATATGACTTTTAAATATATTACCCGTTATCTTATTAAACACAATAAAACAGAAGGATATGAGCAACAAAACCTCCTAATAGCTCTAAAGCAATACAACCTTTATATCGTACTGTTACCTTACGTAAAACAGTAAGTAACTAACTATTGATTAATACAGAATCATGATATTGTTTTTATATTATAGATACATTTATATACAAAAATAAATAATGCATCGCCATATCGCTTCTGTAAACTTCTTAGCTCTACTGCTAAGTAATGTCATCATGGCAGGTGATCTACATTGCGTTTACGATACTTGAATGCTACCTAAAAGAAATCACAGTAATGTAACTTGTGTCATTTTCGTCTCCGGCTTTAGCCGATAATAGCCGAAAAAAGTCGAATCGCTAACTGATTTAAACCATACTGTATTATTTAAAATGGTGTTAAGTACCTACCTACTTTTTTATGTTTTTCTAATCATTGTCATCTTTGCCATTATATTACTTAGAAACGAATTTAAAAAACCCTAATCTATAAATAAAAAACCCTTTGAAGCGCAATTCGCTTTATTTACTTACACAACGAACACTAAAAATGTGCGATAAAGTACGTTCTTTGTTATACCGAAGGTACTTACAACTAATTTCATTTCATTATGGACGGACCGTGTAAAGAGCCTTTTATAAGCGAATTACCGCAATGGGCTTGTAAACGGTCGATGTTTACAGTTTTTGCTTTTATGTTCGACACTTACATCATCACTCACGAGGGAATTAACTGACGTTCGGGGCCTTGTTCGATAATTTGTACCTTGTCACTTAACTATTGTTTAGAGCAAGCACACAAGAAAGTGGAAATATTATTGTTTCCTCATTTTAACTGCATTTTTACAGAAACATAAAATATTTACGATCTTTATAGATATTTGTTAGTTAGATTTTCCCTCCAAGTTCATGTGCGTAAAAAATTTTACCCAGGGCATTAAGAAAACAAATATACCAAGCAATCTTAATCTGGAATGAAAAATATCCTATATCTCCAGATTTACAAGAACTCCATAGCTAAATATTAACAAAATTAGTTTGTTGGCCAAATGAACTTTCATATTTACATGCAAATATCTCAAAAGAAGGATATGGCTATAAGAACAATTTCGTGTAACAAGTCTCATAGAAGGTTTTCAAACGCCAGCGCTATGGCTTAACCACACCCTATTGCTGATGTTTTAGTTTTTACGACATACATACAAAGTCTAATTTTGCTTGATTCCCACGGTATAATATCATTGTGGACGGTGGGTTCGGTGGTGCTGCGGTCTCACACCGCACGATGCGCATTTTTTTCAATAAATCAGTGTCACTTAAACGGGTGTCATGGATGGTGCTTGACATGCGACTGAACCTGCGATGGTGTCAGATTCGCGTTCTGACACCTCAAAAGTAAGCACCTTAGAATTGCTTTGAGCAGTTCCTTACTATTTATTTCAATGTTTCCATGTATTTTTATATTTGAGGAGGATTTACCTGGGCAAGCACTCCCGCTTCTGCACGGCTACGCCGCCGCCGCAGCTCCGCGAACAGGCGCTCCAGCTGCCCCATGAACTCCATGCGTACGCGCCGCTTAACTCTTCCGACACCTAAAACATGTACAAACAAAAATAAAAATTATAACTGTAAAAAAATAAAAAACCCGACTTTTGAGGTTATGGAGTCATGTTGTTTATTTTTTAGTCTATAATTTTTATTTTTATCTTTTTATGTGGACAGGACAGTAAATAGTGACAAATGATTCTAAATTTAGGTAATTCACATATTTGTATAGAAAGTAGTTAAGATCTCAACATGTTATATATTTTTGGAATGCTCTAACTGAGCCTTTTAATACCAATAATGCATGTGTGGAAAAATATGAAGAAACAAAATGCCTTCCAACATCTGCCATATTCGAATTCAGGTGACGTCATATGCCCTATGTCACCCGCGCATTTTGGCGTTTTTTGTCACCTCATTTATTAAAATTGGATCAGTAGCTTTAGCTCTAGATGGTAACTAATAGAATGATTATTATATCCATATTCACTCATAAAAATAAATATATTGAAGTGACACGAGAACTAACGAATAACCTACCAGCATTGTACTCGTTGTATTTGTTGCTGTAGTATACATTGCAAATTGAATGACTGCAGCAAACCTGAAAAAAAAATAAGTACATTAGCACAGAATAGATAATAGTACTGACGTACAGAAGAATCACTCTCTAACAAAAACGGTGTTTAGGTACGAAAATATGCCTAATCATCTCCGTCGCATAAGACATGCTTTTTCGTGTACGCTACGGTTGTCAGTTTTTATCCGCGTCATCCAACGATAACAACGCGCGAATCTTCATCAACGACCAAATCAAAATAATTGGTTTTATGCTCGTGGCATACAGAAAAAGAAATACAATGCCTAAAGAACTAAAGGAAGAACAACTATACCCCAGGTTCATAAACAAGCTAAAAAAAATCCTTGTAAAGGAATGTTTTTACACGGTGCAAGAATACCTAGACAATCAATAACTGATGCTTAGATGTGGAAAATTATGTACTTAGACTCTGCGGTTTACTTATAAGTATTATTTAGTGTATATGGGAAACAGGATGTCTTTGTCATGAATCGAATTTATTACCCTCTCACTTTTTTTTATGATAAGCATTATAATATTTAGTTTAATATGTATATGTTTTGTATATTTTAGTTGTAAGTATTGCTATACCCTAAAAGGGTCCATGTATAGAACCTTACCCTCTATTTAAGACCATTAAAAACACCATCGATGCAATAAATAAATAAATACATTTGGGTATATTCGAAAAATAACATATTTTGTAGTCTCTGAGCTCCGCGCCAAACAACTTGTTTGAAAAATTGTGATGATTCTTATAAGATGTCAAATTAAATAGTACACTTAGATCTAAATACGTATACAAAGCAATATTCAATCGCAACTTCTTGTTTAAACTTTTAAATCGATCACCTAAGCAAGCTCAGAAATTGCCCTCGTGGAAATATAATCTTCCCTATCCACCAGCAATTTGTCAGTGTTCCACACCAGGTAATGAGCTAACATCACCCACTTAGCTCGTGCAACGGGCACTCATATCGTCGGTTCAACAAGGAGAGGCGGGTTTGTTAACAATCAGTTAACGGATGAGCCGTGGGTGCCAGCAACGACACGGATTCGTCTTGTCTCAATTTACTTTACTTTACAGATTTGGCTACTGGCTTTAGGGTTGAACAACAATATTAAAATAATAATAATAGCCTTTATTTCCTAGTTCACCATGCTACAGGACGGCAACAATAAGGGATTAAAATACTAAAGATTTACATTTCTAATGATTCGATTTCACATTCTATTTTCAATATAAATTATCTTTCACTATACTTAGTTTATAGCAATCATACATTGTACTTATTATGACTACAATATTTCGATGACTAGGGTAGCTTGTTTATTTGAAATTGTTATGTACTATTGCTTTTTACCTGTTTGTTTTTTGTTGTTTTACATTATGATTTAGTTTGGAATGACGATCCCTAGAGGAGACCCAATATGACATCCTATTTATATTATTATTTCTTCAATATTCAATATCCGGTGGTAGATTCATTCCTTGACCTTCATAGGAGCTTGTAAAAGCCTAAATTGAATAAAGATAGTTTGACTTTGATCTCAATGTAATTTCTTTAAATTTGACATGACAAGTAATTCAAACTGTAGCTATATTATATTGAGTAATAAATAAACTAAACTAACTAAACTACCCATTTATGGGCAAAGGCGTCCTGCATCCGTTACCAGTGTTCTCTTTCTTTCGCGTTTCGGATCCATGTAGCTCCTGCCTCCTCGATGTCGTCGCACCACCGACGCTGGGACCTGCCTCAAGGTCGAGTGGCCTCCCGCGGGTACCAGTGGAGGACTTTCTCGCTCCATCGGCCGTCTGTGGTCCTTGCTACGTGCCCAGCCCAGCGACGTTTTAGTTTACACGCCAGCTCGGCGGCATCAATTAATTTTGTTACGTTGCGTGTATTTTTGTGACCTTTCCTGTCTTTCAATTTTAAACCTAACATGCTTCTTTCTGCTGACCTTTGAAATACTTAAAATAGAAGATAGGTGTGCATTTGACCTGTATCTCACCTGATGGAAAATGATGATGAGGTCGACGATTGAGCATGCACAACTAGATAATGCCTATTCACTCTCTCCTTGAAAATACCCAAGTTGTAGCGTTCTGGGAACAAGTCTGCAGGCAGGGAATTCTACTCCTTAGCCGTTCGCCAAATGAATGTTGAAGCGTAACGCTTAGTGCGAATTCTTCGAACATCCACAACATAGGGATGGAACCCCAGCCCACGCCTAGTCCCCCGAAGAAGGCATGGGCATGGCAGAATTAGTTCATGTAATTCCATCGCACACTCCCGTGATATATCCTGTAGAATACCGATAAGCAGGCACCTTTGCGGCGGTGTTCAAGGCTCTGCAGTTTCGCCTCAACTAATTCCGAGTCACCGATGAGCTTCTTGGCATCTTTTCTCAGAGCCCACGTTTGACATCCATAAAGTAGCGTGGCACTGTATCTATTGCATTGTTTTTGAGTTTTATGGGGATGTTCGATTTGCAGACTGCCATAAGTGACCAGTACTTTGTCCAGGCCTTCTTTATTCGACGTTCAACCTCATGAGATGTTTCATTTATGAATGATATATTTTGTCCCAGATATAGATATTCATCCACATACTCCAGTGTTCTGGAGTTGGTAGTTATGGGTATCTTTTTACTGTTAGTCATTGTTAATGTTTTCTTAGAGTTCATCTCCAGTCCGCAGTTTTTGCTTTTTACGTCGTGCTTGTTTTCCATAAACTTCAGTCCTTCGTGGTTTGCAGCCATATTAACACTGTATCGTCAGTGAACCGCAGCTGTTTCAGATATAATATTCTCCAGATTAGCTTTATAAAAATATGTTCTAATAAAGGTATGAAGAAATTTGGCGAAATAGGGTCGCCTGGTCTTACACCGCGTTCTATATTGAAAGGTTCTCCTTTTTGTTCCAGTTTTACCACTGATTTACTGTTGTTAATTTCATTTTTTTTTTAATGTCTAGATATCGCTCTTCTACGCCTTGTTCTGCTAGTGCCTGCCATAATTATTCATGGAATATAAAGTCAAAGGCCTTCAAATAATCTATTAAGGTGATGTAAAGTTCTTTCCGTATTCTCTACATTTTTTCAATGATTTGGGTAAGCGTAAAAATATATGGTCTGTTGTAGAAAAATACATTCTCAATCCGGCTTGTTCTATAGGTTGGTTAATATGTAACGTTTTTGTAATCCTTTTTAAAAGTACACTTGTAAATACTTTATATGTTGGTTGCTGTAAGCTTATTTATATTGGTCGGTAAATGTCGATATCTTTGGGGTCTCCTTTTTTATATAATAAGTTAATTATCGAGGTCTCCCAATCTTTTGAGATTATTTTCGTTAGCTGTATGTCATTGAATATTTGTGTCAGAACTGGTGTTAAGGGATTGACGATCGCTTTCAGAGTCTCATTCGATATTCCATCTTCCCCAGGAGATTTCATAGATTTTAAGCGATTGATTGCGCTTCGTATTTCGATTTCGAGGCATGGAGGAATAACTTTACAGTTTTTTGTGGTTGCATTATTTTCTTGAGTTTTGTTTAATTATTTTCTTCTTTGTAGGTTTTTATAAAAATCGGAAGCAACCGCAACTAATTCCTTTCTGTTTGTTATAATTTAAAACTGCGCTTTAACAAAACGCGCTCTTAACGCTTGTCATCTGAACCTGGCTTAAGACAGCATGTAAGTCCCCTTCGCCAACCCTGGCAGCGCCCACACATTCTCACCGGGTTGCGCAATCTGACAACTCCATTAGACGTTTGAAGCAACGTTACATTTTCGAGAAGCGCCGAATGCATCCACTACTGCATCGCACATTAAAACGATCAAACGACTGAGGAACTCTCTAATGAACATCTTAAGTGGTTTATAAAGTGCCGATAGCCGTTATTTTTATGTTAAAATCACTTCACTCTCGTCTGTCGTATGAGAATTATTTATTTATTGCTGCCTCGCGATTATCGTTTATGAATTTTGAATGTTGACGTATGTTATATTTATTTTGGCTATGCAATACCCGAACTATAATTCCAATGAGCTCTTTTTACATAGGTTCCTTCGGAGACGTTAGACTTAATGGAGATATATACATAAGTACTCCTCTGCTGCACTGGGAGTGAAGAAATAGCATAGAATGCGTGCAGATGCTTATCATCCTGGCATGTCGTAAAAGTCGACTAAGGAACGGGTCCTCTCCAACATGGTGGACTATCTGTATGGGCGATGGGCTGATCACCTGTCACCATACGGTTCATCATACCATCTTAGGACTAATTAATCGAACGTGGCCACAAGTAGTCTTGTGGCTCTGCCCACCCCATTAGGGATTTCGGGCGTGATAATATGTGTGTGTGTGTGTGTATACATAAGTTCGTATTTCTGAAAGAACATTTTAATAATTTTGGATCACATAACGTGCCTAAAAATTAAGCTCTAATTTTGGAGGACAAGAGAAAGCAAATAGCACTATGAATAATGACTACAGTAACTTAGCATATGGTATTTTTTGGTTGAACTCAAGATTACATAACTTCCTAGTATTACAGAAGCTTCATTTTCCGGAGGTTTATAGCCCTTTCATCAAATGTGTAGCTTTTCACATCGCAGTTAAAATCCACATAGCAACCGGCGTAAACAAAGAAGCGATAGAAAATAAACCATGATAATTAGCAGATAGTGATTGCTTTCCTTTACTAAAAGATAAACACGTCAATTGTACTAATTGGATTTACGCTGCGTACGCGCTGTATATGGTGCAAGATGTACGGCGGCGAATGCGATGAATATCAAGTGAATGGACTCCCCGTAAGATAGAATTGCCATATCGGGTAGTAGGATGCCGATAGTGTCTCTGACGTGTAGTCTACACTGTACGCAAAGATATGATATGGTACGAAGCGTGGGTGAAATAAGCAAGTCTGATTGGATTAGTAAGAGCCATGTATAGACACGTGGCCTTGGCCCTTAAGACATGAGAGCATTCCCAAATCGTACCAAATTATTGTAGTGTGAACTAAAACAGATAATACTTGCGAAATTTAAAATCGATACGACAATTAGAAAGGTTTATTAAGTCCATATTATAGATATCTGGTATTCGTAATGTTATGAGATTTTTATTACTCATAGTTTCTGAGATAAAGGGGGTGACAGTATTGTCACGTTCTGTTTCGCAAATATCTAGAGCTTATCTTAGCGCTTTCAAATGACGTATACCGCACGATGGTTTAAAAAAAAATTAATTACGTTTGTTTTATTTTATTTGTGACTAGTTAATTTTATATTATGCTTAAGCCATTTTGAGCGAACTTCTAAACACTACAATTACGCCAAATTTCAGCTCATTACGTTAAACCATTCCTGAGAAAAAGAGTGTTGACAGATAGACGGACAGACGGACAACAAAGTGATCGTATAAGGCAGGGTCACCAAATGGCGGACCGCGGGCCGCTTCCGGACCACCGTCCCGTTTTGTGCGTACCGCGAGAATGCAGCAACTTGCACTACAGAATGCAAGGATTTAATGTCAATAGCTGCACCAATTTTACTCCAAAGTTCAGACAGATAGTCCGCAACACAAAATGTCATTTTTCTCATTGATATGTAAAAAAAATCATTTCTTAAAACGGACACTGAACGTAACAAATTGGTGACTTTATACCAGGGTATAAAGTTTTTTTTTTAATTTGATACGGATCTCTAAAAAGGAAGATAAAGTTTAAAAGTAACTATTGCAAAACTGCACGTACCAAATCAATTGATGCTACGATCTAGGCTTGCCAATAGAACTCGCGCAAAACCAAAACATGTCTTCAAATTATCGTCTTCAGGAACCGTTAACCGGCCTAAGGAGTTTGTTTACACTGGAACCTTGCTCTTGACCTTATTCTTTAGTCCTGAGTCAGCGCGTGCGTCAAACGTGAATGGAGCGTATAATTTCTGTTTACTTTTACTCTCGAAGGAGTCTCAAGTAGCAACAGAAAAAAGGCCTTACCGTTCGAGCTCATACAAAAATATTTATGATGGACAAATGTTAAATGTTTCTGTAGCGGACTCTGCGCATCAAATTAGTAAGTGGGTGCTTTGTTTACGTCATTACGCTGTTTGTTGAGCGAACGCATTTCATTGACATGATTTTTTCTGTAAATACAGTTTTTAAATTTGTATTTTCATTTCTAATCTTCGTGTCCGTTATTTCACAACGCATAGATAATTTCTATACATAATTAGACGTCATCATTTGTTGAAAGTTTTTTTACTGTTCGATATAAAACTGCCTCAGATACCATTTCTTGTCAGGTGACAAAGACCTTGTTCCTTGAAGGGGTTGCAGACTTGTGTTCTTTATAAGAATAATTTTCAAAAAACCCGTTACGTACGAGCTTGACTCCCTTTTTAAGTACGGAACCCTACCTATGAAATAAGACAAGGAATAACTTTCGCAATCTCTTAATCTCTATGCAACCGTGGAGTGTGTGATACAACCTTGCAAAGGTCATTCCGTTTTATTTTGTTTATTCGAAAATAAAACCATACTTACATACTTCGCACATTATTTTAATTTTCTTGTAAAGTACGAGTATACCCAAGTTCCTCTTTGCAAGAATAATTGAGATTTTTGGGTTAGAAAATTTCGGCGATAAGGGTGGGAGGAGGGTCGTTTTTGCACATTTGTGTTAGGTAATAAATAATAAAAATATGCCGACAAAATGTTGAGTTATAATTGTAATATACGTTTTTGCCCCTACATTAGAGTATATTTTTGCCTAGTAAATAAATTGTATTTATCTACCTATATAGTATTTGGAATTACCATTTTAGTAAGTTTTTGTAAAAAGACTCCTTAACAGCATCCAAAAATACATTTCAGCATGTTTAGGCAAATGTTCAAGCAAGTTCAAATCTGTTTATAATAATTAGGGAATGTTTAGCGTATTTTTATCTTCCTGTTTAAAATAATTTAACTTCCACGGCTTGCTTGTGGCTACCTGCGCACCGTTAAAATGAGTTAGTGCCGGCATACGCGTTACTCGTAAAATTCATGCGTCTGCGTTGATTCATTCGGTATTGAGCTATTGTATGGTAACAGACGAGGAAAGCGCTTTCACTGAAACTAGATAGTTGCTAAATATTTTTGCGACGTAAAAAACTTTACTTGCATGCCAGGGAGATGAACTGTGGCAGATAAATGTAATCAACTGATGAAAAACGAGTCAAAGACGTGCCTGAGCTTTAGTTCGTTTCCAAAAGTAAACAAGTCAAAGCAAAGCCATTTAACTCATTTAATATCGTCAATTACTGTTTGAAATAACCAACTTTAAATGGTTATAGATCCTAAATTGTCATTGGAAATGAAAAATGATAAGAGAAACCTAAAGATGATTTTCAAATATCTATTCAATGATACCCCACTTAACATAGTTCGTTGACTTTAATTTTTTCTCTTTCACAAATTGGCGTCTGGTGGTCGCCATACTGGATTTTGATTACTGTCATGTCTTTAGTGACACTCGCAAGATTAAGACAAATCGATTGACGTAAGAAACATCAAAATCGGCCCACGCGTTTGATCTCTAGAGCGCCACAAAGGAACAAACATACATACATACAAACATTTTTTGCGTTGCGCAGTCGGGTAAAAATGTTAAAAGGGTAATATTTTATAATCTTTTCGTTACATGCCACTATAATTTACTCGCGCACATTAAATATAAATATTTTTGAAACCTTTTGTCTCGTTATTAGGTACTATAATTTACGTACCAAAGGATGTCCATTCGCATTCTTCTTTCCATGTTTGGACGTCACTTGTATTTCACACACTTGTTTCCGTTCATTATGATTATTACCACTGCGTGTTATGAGAACTGGCATAGCATCTTGTGATTACGTTACTCCGTGGACCATTGTGTGGTATCAACACGTGACGGCTTGAGCTCTTCAAGAAACTTCGATCATATCCTGTAACAAAACAAATATAACTCATTTATGCGAATTCCAAATGCCTGGGCTATTCAAATCTGTCGATCCTGCAGCATCAAGTATGATGATTAATGACTTTCAGGAACAATGATCAGGCCCCTCATTCGGGAACGCTAAGTGATTCTGTAGCGACTCATAAACCAGATTTCTCATCCCACTCTTCCGCACGACGCGTAATGCGCAAGAGCGAGATGAGAAATCTGGCTTACGAATCGATACAGAATCACTTAGCATTCCCGAATAGAGGCGCAGGAAATTTAAAAGTTTATCGCGTAAAATCACCGTCGAAATAGTAATGAAAATGATGTGTTAACCTGGATCTGGAGAATTTTGTGTACTTACTACTTACTGTTGCTATCACCCCCTTTTTGGAGGAAAGGTTAATCTTTTTTAAAGATGAGAAACTACAAAAAAAAACTCCAAAAGACCTTAGTGATAGGATTTCGTTTTAGCAGCCCTAAGCAATTTTCATACAACATAAAATGTGTGAGGATTTATAAAAACTAATGAGAATTCCATTGGATTTATACTAATGATTTTAATTAGCACTAACTTTTAACCCCGACTTCGTCTGTATGTACATGTATCTTTAAAATATAACAAATTTTCATGCATTGTCATCGGAACTGAACCGATATGTAAAAATTCAACTTCGTAGGATAAGAGGAAGTGATTCTAATACAGCTTGCGAAATTAGATCCGAACATACATACTTACAAACATTGCTAGGTAAACTTAGATTAAATTTCCCTCAAAATACAGGTTCACATCACTTCCCGTAAATCAATTTTACCCTTTTTCACCCATTTAGGGGTTGATTTTATGTAAAAAAAAGTAGCTTATGGGATATAGGTATATATATAATATATAGAAATAGCTTATACCCTTCCCAGGGTATAAGCTATTTCTAAAGCAAATCATCAAAACCCATTCAGCGGTTTAGCCGTGAAAACGTATCAGACAGACTGACAGAGTTACTTTTGCATTTATAATATTCGACCGAGCGAGCGAAGCGACCGAAGCGTCTCCGTTTCAGCTTGGGCAAAATTGCTTTCGTCTGTCCGGCGGATTTCCATTTGTTCTCGTCTACAGGTCGCATTTCTCAACCAATTCTCGTGAAATTTTGTGAGCAGGTTCGATAATTATATGGATCTTTTTGTCGATTCAGTTTTTCTAAAATTTTCAAAATGGCGGTGTTATGGGGGTTTTTGCGATTACCGCGTCCTATGTCGATTTATGGGATAACACTTTTCCAACCGCGTTAAGGTTGTTGATCGCGAGGTCTACAGCTCACGGCGCCACTAGTAGTATTTAATATATATTCGTTCTATCTGAATAAAAGCACTGAAAAGTTATTACGCATGGGGCGAGTAATTAATGTCATCACAACAAATTAATGTGGCACAGTTGCCCAAGCTACCTGACGGAACGTTAGCAGATAAGGTACAGCACAAACACAACGTGAGAAACACTGACTCACTTGAAGCTAAACTAGAGCGAGCAGTTAAATTAACAAAGGCCCTATAACTCGATTTGAGTCATCTGAAAGAAATGATGCTGAATTTAAATGTTTTTTTACAAGCTTTTTATTCCCTAGCAATATTTGTAAGTATGTATATTCCGGTCAAATTTCGCAAGCTGAATTAGAACCACTTCCTCTTATCTTACGAAGTAGAATTTTTACATATATGTTCAGTTCCTATGGCAATGCATTTTTATGGTAATTATGACCCGAATCGACATCCAGGGTTAGCTCCAGATAAAGGAACTCTTCAACGGTCACCAGCACAGACACGAAATTTAGTTAACGCATTTTATTGCAATAAGTGATACAATATCGTTATGTAAAGGAAACAAATTGTGGAATTTTATTTAAGATTTGACGTTTCTGATCTATGAATTTTTAGGGTCTGGTGATCGGTTCTATGTTGCTCCAGTATTGTATGTAGGCTATTAATTTTTTGGGGTCTGATGATTGTTTCTATGTTGCTATTGCTACGGTATTGTAACTTAAACTATTTGTTTTGGGGTCTGGTGCTCGGTTATATGCTACTAAACTATTGTAACTTAGACCATCCATTTTTGGGGTCTGATGATCGGTTATCGGCTATAGTATTGTAACTTAGACAATTTTTATTTTTATTAGACTGTAGTTATACAAAACATTGCGAATTAAGACAAGTTTTAATAAAAAGGTTATTTAGTCTACTCACACCTACAATATCATAATCTAAACATCTTTTAATAACTAATTCGAATGTATCTTTATAGCTTATCATCATGTTCTCACAGTTCCTGATATTAAATAGAAGAGAGTAAATATCCCAATGCTGTTACCAAATGATTACAACACACTTGCAGTGTGTCACTGTGTTAAGCAGATAGAGTTATCAGTGCTGATTACACATAAAACGTTGGTCTATCTATGCATCTATGTTGAATCAGTGATTACGGAGACAAAAGCTATTTCAATATTAAAACTAAGTTCCCTACGCGTAAGTTACACGATTAGTTTACAGTGGATTTTTTCGACCGAGCGAGCGAAGCGTCTCCGTTTCAGCTTGGGCAAAAATGCTTTCGTATGTCCAGCGGATGTCCATCTGTTCTCGTCTACAGCTCGCAGTTCTCAACCGAACCGTGAATTTTTTTGACGAGGTTCGGTAATTGTATAAAATAAATTGGTCGATTCTGTTTTTCGAAATATTTCAAAATGGCGGAGATATGGAGGTTTTTGCAATAACAAACTTACTGGCGGTGTTGGTAAACTGCCTCGACATTTGCCGATGTATGGAGATATCCGTTTTTCAACGGCAAAGTTAAGTTTGTCGCAAGGCCAATCATTATTTCTTACTTTTCAAAGGGTTTTTGTTTTGTTTTAGATTCAGTTTTTTGAAGTCTTTTGTCGCGAGGTCTACAGCAAAGCCAAAATGCATGATGGATCAATTTCGAGCCAGCATAAAATGCTTTTTTTATCATGTACCAAGGTTTTGAAGAGGTTCAAAAACCATATAGATATATTGGCTTGATCTGGTTGCTGCTTTAGGGTATACCGTGACTTCTAAAGGATTAAGAAAGATTATTGCTATGGATTGAAGTTTGGAACCGTGCAATTCTTAGAATCTTGTTCATCATAGGATATCAAGCCACCTTTCTGAAGATTTCATCGAAAACTGTCCAGAATGGATAGAATCACGTCAGCATCTTAAGAATTTCAATTAATATACTTCGTATGTGTTATGAATAACACTACAGGCTGCTAAAGGCGTAACAAATTAGCGTAAAGCTTGATTTGAGTCTGCATTAGTAAGGTAAATAATGTGAGAACATAAAATAGGTCGCGAAGCACGCAGCGGGTTTGCTTTTATTTGTATGGTGCGGAAAAATAATGCTGTATGATTTTTTTTTTATTCAAATAGTTTAAATTGATGTTAATTCTTATAATAAGTTATCATGAAGGATAGTGGTGTGTTCGAAGCATAACATCAGTTTTATAGATTTAATTAAATATAAAGTCTTAGGAAATAGCATAGTGTTTCAAAACTGTTTAAATGTGTGTTTTCACATCATAAACTTACCCCAGTATGAACCTCTAAAGTCGAAATATGTCAAGACTTCAATGAACTTTAATTGCCTTTACCACTTAAGTGAGTCTTTAAAAACGATTTGACTTTGATGCACTTAATAATTATAAACTTATAATCTGATATAAAAAAGTTTTTTTTCTTTAAAACAGTTCCGAATTCAAAATCCGATTTTCCCGCGTACGACCGCAAAGGGCATGCGCGTCGCCCGTATGCCCGTGTATGTTGCCTTTAACAGACTGGACGCATTCATGCCTTCTATCATGGAATGCTCCAAGCAGGTTATAATTAATAATGCCAGGAAACTAGAGCTGGCTGGTGAGACTTACGTATCGCGTGCTCATTCAACAATAAATTTATTTAGTAGGCGAATATTTCCTAGAGAATCCAGTATGATCAATTCAATATATACTTTTATTAGTTTGGTCCAGAATTGGCAGTAAATACTGATTGTGATAATAAAATGGTATGCAACGAATGATCGAACATCAATTCCATGTAGTAGATCATTTATCATTCGATCATTTTCGTTATTAACGTCGGAATCAATCAAATGTTGGTTGGCAGACTAGGTACCTACCATAAACAGTCAGGAACAAAAAATGTTACAATCAGTAAAAACAGTGTTTAAGTAAGTATTGTATTGTTATTAATTGTTTACATTACAAATTTTGCGAAATAATAATAATAATAATAAATCAGGGGACAATCTTTACACAAATCGATCTAGTCCCAAAGTAAGCTCTAAAGTCTTGTGTTATGAGTTCTAGACGCCGATATAAATACTTATATAGAGAAATAAATACTTAAATACATAGGAAACATCCAAGACTCAGGAACAAACATTCGTGCTCATCCCACAAATATTTGCCTTTACCGGGGATCGAACCCGGGACGCTTGCTTCGGAGGCAGGGTCACTACCAATTAGGCTATCCGCATCGTCAAATAATAATAATAATAATAATAATTATAAATAAATATTTACCCTTTTTTTCTATTTCTATTCGCAAAGAATCTAAGATTTGAGTATCTTAATGCTATTTTATTTTTGATTTTTCATACTAGTGGGAATAAAAACAAAATTGAAACTGTAAGAGATTGAGAGGAGAGGCATTGTTTCAAGGGTGCAAAATTATGTATTTTCGGCGAGGGCGTAGGGTTTTCATTCCTCTTATGAGAAAATGCAAATAATAATTTTTAATTTTATATTACAAGTTTTATTTGTTAGTTACTTACTATTACTAAATATTAAAGCATTAATCATTATTTATGGACCAAACGATGTCTGATAATTACATGAAAAAAAAATGAAAACATTGTTGCTATTATTTCTATTATCAAAGCTTTAATCAGTTAATCGTTAACTAACGATGTTAACATTTCGAGAAACGGATTAACTTTTTAGTTAACTTCAAAATTGTGAACGGACTCATTAATTTCCGTTAAAACAATGAAAGTCCGTTAAACGTTAATAAAGTACCTACTATTTGCCAAAAGGACACCACGCGGCTTATGTCAGATAGCTTTTCATTTAAATTTGATCTCACAATAATAGGTACCTATACAAACTCTAATCCAATACCCTATTTTACTAACGTTTCATGTCCTGTCTAAACTTCTGTAGCACATACCAATTTTTTTTTAAAAGTAAATTACTAACGCAACGACTCATAAAATCCAATTTCTATCACGAGTTAACAATTGACGTTAAAACGTTACATTTCGGAAGATTTAACTGAAGTTAACGTTTAACTTCCGTTAAATCTTCCGAAATGTAAGGCTTTAACGTTTAACGAAGTTAACTTTTTTAGTAACGGATTAGCGATTGACGAAGTTAACTAATTGATTAACGGTTCCCAGCTATGCCTACTTATTATGAATTAATTATTATTTATGGTCGAAACGATGTCCGATAACTATATAGAAAAATAATATTATGATTCCTATTTATTTGCGATTCTCTGATTAGCTTTTTACAATATTTGTATAAAAAGTCATTATTATTATTATACTTTAACAATTAATTATGATAACTCAATTAGGTCAAACTGTCAATATAATAAGAATGTTTCATCGAATGATGAAAGTGAGATATTAATAGCCAATGATCAAATTGTAATAGTAGAAATCTCTTAAAATATATACAACTCTTTTGATAGATCAAAATATTTTTTTCTGAATAGGTGGAGTCAAAATAAGATACGTAATAAAATAAAAGTTAAAAATCTACTGCACCAGTAAATGCTCATATAAAAGTATGCAAAGTATTCAACAACTATCTAAGTAAAAACAATTAAATTTAAAAGCGAACTCATGTGATGTCTTAAATTAATAGCTGGCCATTCATTTCAGTTCTTCATTATTCCCAATGGCCATTTGGGCACCTTCTTTTATAATATGGGCGCCTATGTAAACATTCCTTACGCGCCCGATTTTAAGGGCATTTAATGTTCCAAGCGACAAAAAATACAACGTTCTTAAGGAAAACAAAACGAACTGGCTGAATACATTATTCAACTGGTTCGAAGAATCATATAAATGGATAAAAATATATACGTTGCACGTATTTTTAGTTTGTGCTGAAGTTCTGATATCGTGCTCAGGTAGAAATTTTTCATACTAACAACATTGAGAAATAGCCTATCATTTGAAAACGAATTAGGCAAATCGGTCCAGCCATCTCCGAGTAATCGAACATACATATAAAAAAAGCAAATATACGCGTCGAATTGAGAACCTCCTCCTTCGGTTTTTTTGAAGTCGGTTAAAAAGTTTACTTGCGTACGACATCAGTCTTGAGCACAAACAAACACGGTTGTAAGGATTGGAAAAGATGTAACATTTCCTATGAGTAAATAAGTCAAGTCAGATCCCAAGAAGCGCACAATAATTAACATGAGACGTAAACATTATGACTTTATGACTTTATGAATTAGTCTATAATAATTAACATGGAGATTAGATGATCGTCAGTGAATAATATAAACGTCGTATTTGTACAGAAATAATCTTAGTAGGTATGCGGAAGTGCGCTTCGACAAATTCTATAGCAGCCGTAAATTACTGACTTCCTCGCTTTTGTCATGTATTTACATGGTAAAAAGGTATTGTTTTGTATATCAAAGTTCACCTCTTATTGAAAATACAATATATTGTTTATATTATTTAACCGGTATACACTACAAATAAAAAAGAACATAAAAAAATACATCGAAGTGAAAATAGAGCATAAAGGTATTATCGCTTAACAGCAATTTCTACATGACCACCTGAGAAATTGATTCTACAAGACAAGCAAATTCTAGTAGGTGTTGCAAACTTTAATTTAAACGAAACACCGTGCCACACAGAAGACATCTCTGCACACAAATACGTAGGTATTCAAAATCTTCCTTAAAAATAAATGTCGATTAAATCAGCTTCTCTTTAACGCATTCTATCAAATACTTCACAGTATATCGAGCACCCACAGCCGCCACAAGGGTGGTCCGGCGCACTTTTCATTACCACAGAACACCGCGACCGTTAAAGTACCTGATAGCATTTTATTGTCCACAATGTCATCCTAATTCCATTAGATGGGAAATAAATAGACCACGAAATATGGGTAATTCCACTTACAAACAGTAATCTTGAAGACTTTGTAAACAAAGCACTGGTCTGTGATTTAGATTAAGGAGTCGCTTTAGATAAAGGAGAAAGGACTAGGGCTGTTAGAGTAATGTGAAATCTATTGAACAATACGTTATTTGGAGATGTGGAACAGATTGGTGTTAAATTAGAATTATCTGTAATGGTATGTTTGAAACACTTCACATATTTTACTCGAAGGTAAATGAGGTATTCCTTACATCTGTTTATCCCTCGACATTTATAATTTCATCGCAAACTCGATCTATAAATAACCATATTAACTGTCATATTTGGGTTTAATGTTGATAGCGAAGAAAAGCTCAGGTTGAGAATCTAACTTTATTAGAAAGTAAATAATATTGCTCGGGCAATTAACTACAGAAGCATAATTAATTAACGGAACAAATTAAATAAATTGATGGGAAGATAAAAGTTGTTCGATTAGGAGACATTACTCCTCATCCATAGACTGCAATTAGTTTGAATGTTTAATGCAAACGATTTTAATATCGTTTTACCCATCAGGAAATTCAGAAAATTCCTCAAAGATGTTTTGTTTTATACTTAATATTTCTAAGCTCAAATCTAATACTTTAGCCAACCTTACCCATAAAGACAAGGCATTTCATAAAGGACAACATTTTCAATCATAAACATTTTTATCTCAATTTTTCTTGATGCATGACAAAAGCCGGCATTTTATGCAACATTCCCTCAACAAACGCGACACGATGATGGCGCGTAACCGTTTACTCAAACACTGAATTAGAGACATGAGCGCAAGTTAGGGCACAATTAGCGTCTCGAGGGCACTGACCTTCCACCTCGTCGATACACTGACCCACATGCTGACAGCTTTCAAAGAAAAAGGGAGCTTGTTATCTGTCGATCGGATATTTTAGTAAAGACAGCAATAGACAAAGTTCCATTTGTGCCGAGTTTCTTCGACACAATCAACTACCTATCTGAAATTCCGCACTTAAACTTTAGAACTGCACCGTGATTATTCAGTTTTATTTGATATAAATTGCGAATCATGTATTGTTCTGGCTATCTGAAAGACGTCCGTAGCTGGGTGGCCTCCGCCGCCGCCTGGAAGAAGCCAGGGTTAAGGAGTGTGGAAGACTTAACGTGAACGCCGTTAAAGAGACTGCTGATAAAATAGATCTAGGTAATTAACATTCAAACTAACAAACATTAATGTAAATAGGTAGGTCTTTTTTGGCAACCACAGTACCATGCTACGTTGTATAACATTTGTAAAAGCATCTATTAAACTAAATAGCAGCGCATGATGGAACAAGCACTCTCCAACCACACATCAGCCGCCAGTAGCTAAAGGTAATGACACACGCTCACTTTTATCGCGGTTTTCGGTAAAAGTTTAACCGCAGTGTGCAACCCGCCTGGCTATTTAGTCATTTTACGGGTTAAGTTACTTTCATGACATGGAGACGGTGCAATTTTCGAATGGTTGTCAGTCGGACATAAAAACACTCGTTTTCTACTACGACTTTGCGAGCAATAAAATAATCAGAGTTAACGATAAAATTTACATAAAAATGTATTGTAAGGCCGCAAAGAACTACTACTTGCTCTAACACATGATAAAATAATGTTAATACAAGTTATTAATAACCTATTAGTTATATGAATTGTTGTTAAAATTACATTTTTCACTCTACGACATCAGAAGCAGACACTTGGAAGGCACGTTTTTCAATTCTGATAATCGAACATGAGTCAATATAAAAGTCTTTATTATTGTTGTGAAAGTATGTTTCGTGTTTTACAGAAGGAGTAGGTCTCTTTATTATATTATTTTGATATTTGGAGACCTTACATCTCCTTCTTTATACTTGACCGTGGAGACTGTCTACATCTCCATTTAACCTAGATTAGGTAATCAATTTAGATGTTTCTTTATTTCTTTATTTTAATTATTATTATTATGACCCTTAGAGGCTTTATACATCTCTAAGTCGCTTAACTTATCCAGACGCGGAGACTATACATCTCTCTTATTCGTCATTTATTATAATTAATTTTTACACATTAGGATTGTTTGCTGCCCTTTTCATGTGTTAGTTTTAGTTAAAGCTCTAATGTAAAAGTTGGAAAAAAAAGACTTACTGCTGAGTTTCTTGCGGCGTTTCTTCTCACCAGATGTCACCTTTCGAAGCGCTGGTAGCTTCAGACATGTAGAAGAGCCCATGTGGCGCACTTGCAAAATAAATATTTTCATTTTCATTTACCGGAAAAAAATTTAAATTCTTTGACACAGTGTGATGTATTCTTTACTCTACATGTCAGCACAAAAAGCCGCAACTCGGCACAATCTATCGCCATTAATCAGGAATGCGCCCGCGCCGCGTGTTTACTTACTTGCTGTAATCAAAGCCCTTTTATTTTCAAGTAAATCTTTTCCCTGTCCAAACATTTGTTAGATTAAAAAGAAAACTCAAACTACTCGTTTGTTTTCGTTTGAAAAAACGGCTGTACTGTATAGAAAAAAAGTTCGGTCTTAGATAACTACTGTAGTAGGTATAGTAGTAATATAAAGAGGTATTTGTTAGTTTATTTGTATAAAGGGTTAATATCTGGAACCGCTGAACCGATTCTGAAAATTATTCCACTAATAAAAAGCTACAATATCCCTGATAAAGTGAGATATAAAGGCTCCTGCAAATCCAGGAAAAATTTCGGTTCCGGAAAAACGCGGACAAAACGCTAGTTTCATATGAAATTATTGCTGATTTCGAAACACCGCTTATAAATTCTCATAAATTAATTAAATCATTGATTTCTCAGTATCATGTAATTAAATTATAGAAACGGCTCGTGTTTATCATTCCTCAAATTTCTATGCTAATAGGAGACCCAAAGCCCGAAATACGTTAACAACCAAACAATAAACCAAAATCAAGATTTTACGACTCGCAAATAGTATGCAAGGCCAGCAAATAGTAATTGAAGCGGATGATGAATAGATAGTGCTACTTGATAGGTCAACAGGCAATGGTCTGCGGCTACAGGCGTAATTATATAACTATTGGACACCCGAGATTTCAGAGTCAATGACACTGTTGCAATCAGTGTAAACGGGTTGTTACTTATTGGCTACATTTATGATGTATATTGAAAATTCTAAGCTAACTCGGCAGGGTCTTATGGCTTTTTTGACTGTTTACATTTGTAGTCTAAAAGATCCAAATTTCAGATTATTTGGGATATTTGTAGGAAAATATGCTATGTTGCCATGACACCAGCAGACTGGTATTTACAGCTTGAAAAGTATCTTAATCAATTTGTGATACACACCATAATGTCATATGGTATATAATATTCTCGCAGGCTTAAAAGCGAGCAGAGGCATTTTCAGCCAGTACTGTAACTATAATCAGATCAAAACATCAATGTGAATAAGGGCCAAGTTCGGTACAAAAACGTCATAGATCACAATGGGTGCAATATTCCTTAGAGCTTTCTTAAATTATACCTTTAAAAAAGTACTACGACGTTTTTAAATGAATTCCAAGAAAAATTGTTATTTTCACTGATATTTAATTAATAACTTGGGTCTGATATCAGAATTTTTTGTCAAGCTATACTTATCTCTGCACATTTTTTAAATAAAGCGTCATTAAATTACTCTAAATAACGAATCTAATTTAAGTTAAAGTAACATCGTTCAACAATAACAAAACAAAGTTATCTAATGCACCAGTTCCACATATATATAATACGTGATTTTTTTGCTGTTTTTATAGATAATGTTACGGAACCCTTCGTGCGCGAGTCCGACTCGCACATGGCCGGTTTTATTTAAACTGTATTCAAATAAAGAGTATCAGCCATAGTTTTGGCCTATATATATATCATCACCATGCATTATCACTGCTGTTTTTAACTTCGGGCATGCTTATTTTTCACGTTATTTAGTATTGTTTAGAACCTACGTTATATAAGACGTTATCTTACACAGATTAAAAGTGCAACAGATGACAACATTAAAATAGCCCGCGTCTGTCGCTACATGACGTCATATCCGATGCACCGGTAATGCGCAAAGAATTTTATATTTAGGCAACAATATACAACACATTCCACTGTGCTGTGACGCAACTCATTGCCAGATTCATGCATGAAAAAGTAACAGTTGAAAGATACGAAACACATTGAAAGGGGTCATAAATCAATTCCTTTAAGTTTACTTTAAAAGTTAAGAACGCAGCGTGATCTGTGAAGGTCATTATGATAAAGCACATTTATGACGATAAACCAAGTTAATGTCTAGATAATGACCTAAGATGTGGAGACACAAAATGCTTCATGGAATATTGAAATAGCACTTTATATTATGAATTTGTCATCTTTATTATTCATCGCAGAGACTTCCACCGATAGATCTTTCCTACGAATAGTCACGTCTGCTATTCCCATCACCTATCCGAAGCCCTAAAAAAAGGCTTGTGACTCTCTAAATCACCGGCGATCCGCTCGACGTCGAAACTCATCACTTAAAGTTCTTTTTGAAGGTTTTCTGTCCAGCAGTTGCTGGTTCATCATCGAGGGAAGCGCTTCTCGCTCTAGATCACATGGCAGGCAAATCGTCTTGAAATCTGTGGTCACCATTCAAGATTCTTTACGCTCTAAGGCCATCAGTTTTCCAAAGTATAGGTATATTATTGTGCCCGCCTACTGCCCACTTACGGATCAAATTCAATTTGGTAAAATTGACAACGTCTCTTTATTTGGCTTTGGAGTGGAAGCTCCGAATTATTTTAATCCAAGTTTTTTTTTATATAGTAAGGGGGAGTAAACGAGCATGTGGGTTACCTGATGGTAAGCAATCACCGCCGCCCATGGACACCCGCAACACCAGGGTCATCACGGATGCGTTGCCGGCCCTTAGAGAAAGGAGTAGCTGACAAACAGGCAGACGGCCCACCTCATGGAAAGTGGTCACCGCTGCCTATGGACATCTGCAACACCAGAAGTGCTGCCAATGTGTTGCCAGTCTAGGGAGGATGGGGAATGGGTATGGGATGAGGATGAGGGAATAGGCCTCCGGATCTCGTTACTCACCGAACGAAACGCAATAGCAAGCTATTACTTTACGCCGATATTCTGTGAGAGTTTGGTACCTACTACCCCGGTCGAGCCGGCCTATTCGAACAGTAATCATCTAGTGACGATTACTGTCTGGCTCTACCACTATAAAAAATTGCCAGGAACCTGTCGTAATTGTTTCACAAGTATTGTGAGCGGTTGTTTTGATATGCAGATGTGTGGTAAGTGTAGACCTCGTAAATCCAGTAGGCATAAACCATGGCCGTGTTTGATGATTTTATGTTACGGGTCATTTCGTGACTTAAATAACAAAAAACCGAGTGAACAAAAGCCTTGAAATGCCGCATTCAGCATTTTAATAGGGAAATTGAGTGTGGCATTAAAATATACAAATGGTCCGTAGTCCTTTTATGTTTAATTATAATATGGGTCATTGAGTAATCCAATTTGGGTAACTTATTACAATTCTGGGTTTATAAATAATATTTGATTGCGGATGTTCCAGTCGGTACTGGTTTTAAATACGCTTGTCATTTCTCTGGGCTTGATTATCCAGCTCCTAATATCCTAGTCTTCCGGTCATTGGGTCCTGAATCGTTCTATCCCACCCAGTTTTGCACCTATGACTTACTCTGTGGTAGGTACGCTGTCCGTCATCCGGTACTATTACTAAAAAGGTCGATCAACTTAAATGTATTTTAATTTGTGTTTGAAGTTTATTTTGAAGTCTACCTTTATTACAATATTGGGGCCAATTCGAAAATTATGTCGCTAATCTAAATGTCACTAAACTTAAAATAAGAAACGTCAAACTCGATTTGGACAGATTTGTGCTTTAAAAGAATTTAGTTTGACATCTCTTATTTTAAGTTTAGGAAATTTTAAATGAAGAAGCCCACGTTTCGAATTGGTCTCATTGTATACATCAGTTTAACATAAATAAAATAGTGAAACATAATATATACCTATTCAGATTAAGTAGAATTTAGTTTTCAAATTATTTAGTGAACAATCCTTAATAATACTCAACGTCGTAATCTCGTCTTTCGAATATATTAACTTAGTATAAGTTGACATCATTTCTCCGATTAGACTCAAATAGAGAGATTATCATTAATAATAACTTACTTGGATATTCAGTTAATAAAGATGTAATCCGTTGTGCTGACAATAATAATAGGATTAGATGTTTCCTTGAATGTGCTTTTGATTACCTATTCAATAGTTTTATAATCAGTTTAAAATTTCACAGCCTTTAGCATGCCTACCGATGATTCTTTGTTGAAATTTAGCCATAGAGGCAAAATGCCTAAAGCACTAAGAAATGAAGTCATCGGTTTGAGTGAAAATGGGATATTTTTAAGTATATGTACTTACGAAGTTACGACATTTTAACCATATTTTGCCTTAACGGCTATAATACGGATGAAGAAATAGGTACTATTGAATACATTAAATATTTAGACAATCAAGGTACTGGAACTTACGAACAAACATACTCGTAAATAAGCCTTTTACAGTAACTATTACTTAAGTAAAAAACCAAAGGGCCACTTTTGTAGGTCATCTGATGTTATAGAAGATGAAGAACCAACTTTGATGCCGTAACACTTTCGAATTTAATCATAAAAAAATATGAGCCCTTAAATCCTTTTTAACCTGTTCAGTACTTATAAACCAATTAACCTAATCAAACCACACCCGGCTATATAATAATCGTATAAATAATTAAATTATCGGTCCGACGGGCTGGAATGCAGCCACAAAGCGGCACATCTTTCGGGGGTATTGACATTTTAACTTCGTGCTTCAGCGTAATGGTATAACCTGAAAATTATTGCGCACCACCAAAAAGCGAAAAATCGAGTATCCTGGGGCGCGTGTTGTAGCGTGACAGATATCAGGTGCTTCAATTAATATTGATGAGCAAAATACAGGGAAAAGGGCGCCCTGGCGCCTCATTCGGGAACGCTAAGTGATTCTGTAGCGACTCGTAAGCCAGATCTCTCATCTCGCTCTTACGCATTTCGCGTCGTGCGGAAGAGTGGAATGAGAAATCTGGCTTAGGAGTCGCTACAGAATCACTTAGCGTTCCCGAATGAGGCGCCTGGAAGGCGGAAGAAATCATTGCTGCGAAATATTAGGGAGTGGACTGGGATCACCAGTGCAGGGCAACTGTTTCGGATGGCCCAAGACCGGGAAAAGTTTTCGACTATCAGGCTAATTAATTATGACAGGTGACAGCTTCATTCGCTTCAAACGCTACCCTGTACAACACATACGCCATGTCGTTCAGTTTAAGATGCTCTTTACTTTGAATTGCATACAATATTATGACAAACTACATGGTATCTAAAAGTACCCAACTCTACACGTTTAATAATAATTGTGTTTAATAGGTATTTTGTGTTTGAACTTATAAACATTTGTATAACTAGTGGCTCCGTGAGCTGTAGACCTCGCGACAAAAGACTTCAAAAAACTGAACTTAAAACAAAAACCCTTTGAAGAGTAAGAAATAATGATTGGCCGTGCCACAAACTTAACTTTGCGGTTGAAAAACTGATATATCCATACATCGACATAGATCATGTTAGCTTACCAACACCGCCAGTAAGTTTGTAATTGCAAAAATCTCCATATCTCCGCCATCTTGAAATATTTCGAAAAAGTGAATCGACAAAAAAAAATTATACAATTACCGAACCTCCTCACAAAATTTCACAAGAATCGGTTGAGAACTGCGAGCTATAGACGAGAACAAATGGACATCCGCTGGACATACGAAAGCATTTTTGCCCAAGCTGAAACGGAGACGCTTCGCTTGCTTCGCTCCCTGGGTCGATAAACTTACCTACCAATGATAAATAATAAAATGGCATGGACATACGGACGAATGCATAGTCAGGACGAAATTATAAGGGTTCCGTTTTTGCCATTGGCTGTGGAACCATCAAAACGTAATGTTATAGTGTAAAGAAGAAATGAATAAACTCCCTGTAGATGTGTCAGTTACACGCCGGTCGCCTGCAGGCCCGAAATCACTCCACTATCGTATCTATATGTAAATAAATTTAATTTAACAGCGTGTCTTACATTAATCGGTTGACAGGAATGGTGTTTTTTTTTTTTTTTTTTTAGAATGGACATACGCTGTTAGTCTCTGACGACTTCGACAACTGCACCGGAAAGATGCGAGCAGCCTGAATGGCGCTCAACAAGGGGAGTTTTACTTAACATGCCTAAGGGTGCTCCTATTGAGCCGACCTCGGACTTTGGACGTTAAGCGGGGATATAAACAATCGGATTTTTGTGCTACAGTGCTTCGGAAAGGCTACGTTAAATCTGACTGAGAAGAAGCACCAAGAAACTCAGTCAGGTGTGTCTGATAGGTGAGAATCTACCTGGTACATGCCGGTAGCGATTGAAGAAATGTGGCCGACCACGTGTGGAGGTGTGGGGACGTGCACGCCTCCTCCGGAGGGGACGGTGTGGTGTGTAAGGAGCTGAGCTAGTGTCGTCGGAGCCCTGCACTACAGGTGGGCTAGAGTCTATCGAACTGGCCGCAAGACTGGCCGTAATCATGTCATCTGGGTCCGACAACACGTGACGAGGACGCCTACGTCTGGGAAGGACGTTGGCGAGAGGAGTGTAATCCACCGCATCCCTGAACAGCGGGTTCGGGTGATGTGGCGCATTATCGAAATATCTCCTCGACAAATCCTTCATATACTGTGCTACGGTCGGTAAGGCCGTATCACTATGAAGGTCCCTATTACGCATGAACCAGGGAGCGCCCGTGGCTCTGCGC
Source organism: Tortricodes alternella (assembly GCA_947859335.1). NCBI lineage: Eukaryota > Metazoa > Arthropoda > Insecta > Lepidoptera > Tortricidae > Tortricodes > Tortricodes alternella. The sequence goes on along the minus strand of OX401984.1, from coordinate 8,559,535 downwards.
AAGAATATATTTTGGAGCCGCTGTAGGCTGACCAATTGGGTCGGAGATGCGTGCGCAAAGACAACGCTTGCGTAGGTGAAGATAGGACGCACACAAGTCTTGTAAATAGTCAACTTATTTCTAAGAGACAATTTACTATTCTTGTTGAGCATCGGGTGGAGCCTTCCTAATATGAAGGCTGCTCGGTTGCGAACAACTGATATATGACGACTGAACGTCAATTTCCTATCGAGAGTGACACCTAAGTATTTTGCCTCGGTAGCCCAGGGAATGGCACTACCGTACAGACTGATTGGTGCAGTATTCCTGAGGAATACGTTAGGAACTAGTTTCCTGGAAAAGAGCACAGCCGTACTCTTTTCCGGATTGACTTCGATCCTCCATAGTCTGAACCAGCGCCCTAACTCATCGATTGCACCCTGAAGGCGTTTGACTAAGGCAGAAGGGAAAATAGAAGTTGCGTAAATGGCCGTGTCGTCGGCAAAGAGGGCATAATGAACATTATTCACTCGTGGGATGTCGTTGGTGAAGAGTGAGAAGAGGATTGGGGAGAGGACAGAGCCTTGAGGTACTCCAGCTCTCAGTGGGCGTGGGGAAGAGAACGAACCTTCCACTTTATAGCGAAAGCTCCGATCAGAGAGGAAGTCTTGTATTATGCGTACAAGCCGATCGGGTAAGCCCAGGGCATACAGTTTGTAGATCAAACCTTCATGCCAGACCTTGTCAAAAGCTTTCGCCACATCGAGGAAGATTGCACCCGTTGGGGCCCTATGATGCAAGGTGCGATGGATGTGCTCCGTTAAGCGGTGCACCTGTTGGACACAGGAATGACGGGCTCTAAAGCCAAACTGTTCGTCAATGAGGCTATTATTAGCAGACACGAATTTCCAGATTCTAACTTTAATGATACGTTCAAAGAGTTTTCCAATCGTCTTAAGGAGACTAATGGGACGATAGCTGCCAGGACTGGACCTAGGTTTCCCTGGTTTGTGAATGCCGATGACATCGGCTTCTTTCCAGGCTGCTGGAAAGTGACAATTAACTAGTGCCGAATTGAAAATCAGTACCAAAATGGTGAGGAACACTTCTGGAAGATGCTTGAGGAGCTTATTGGGAATACCGTCAGCACCGGGTGCCTTTTTGACCTTTAGATCCTTGATCAGATCTTGTACCTCAGAAAGAGTGACGACTTCTACTGGGTCAACGGGAGCAGACGACGAACGCCTCTCGACCTCAGACTCCACCATAGCTAGGTGGGAAGGGTCGACTGGACTGAGGCTAGGTGCACATTGTGCCTCCAAACTGGAGGCGAGACATTCAGCCTTTTCGACATCATCGAACGCAGGTGTAGCATGATCCGCACGAACTAACGGCGGCATAGTCGCAGTGCCTTCCGATTTAAGGGACCTCGCGAGCCTCCAGTAAGCATGGTGGCTAGGCGAGATCTCCTCCATCAGATCCCCCCACCGGTTATTTCGAAACTCAGCAATACGTTGCCTCAGCTCTCGCTGAAGGCCTCGCAAGTGAATCCGATTGTCCTCGGAAGGGTAAGAGTCGTACCGACGGGTAGCAGCATTTTTGGCGGTCTTTAGCTGTCTCAGATCCTCTGGCAGTTTCCAGCGATGGTCATCCATCACCTGGACCCGCTTCGAGGATTCACTGAGTACAGTGGTGAGGCAGCTAGAGAGCGCCTCAACCGCCTCGTCCGTATCGACAGGCGTTTCTATAGAACCAGGGATAATTTGACTAGAAGAGTCAAACTTTACCAACTCAGCGTCCACCTTCACCCAGTCAATGATTGACTTGGTGTGGGGAGTGCTGTTAGGCTCTACACCCAGTTCTAAAATGACTGGCCTATGATCTGAGTCCAATTCGTGAATGACTTCCACAGAGCGCAACCTGAGGGCTACGTTCCTAAGAAGTGCAATATCAAGCAAATCAGGCGAATGATCAGAGTTGTGAGGAAAATGCGTAACCTCCATAGGAGCGATGATATCAAAGGTCATAGTCTCGACGAATCTATCAAGCAATCTACCATTTTGATTGTTAACTCTAGAGTTCCAACGAATATGTTTCGAGTTGAGATCCCCAGCCAAAATGACCGAGTCGCTCATATTGAGCAGAGCTTCCAAATCAGCCCGAAGGAGAGTCTTGTTCGGAGAGAGATACACTGACGCTACTGTGATTGACCTATGACCGGTCATCGCTATTCTACAAACCGAGGCTTCGATATTTGTGAGAGGCGGAGGGTCCAGAGGAATACAATGTAGGGACCGTTTGTAATAGATAAGTGTGCCTCCACGTTGGGCAGAAGTCCTGTCATTCCTAACTACATTGTAGTTAGCGATACGAGGATCGCGCTGGGCAGGTTTAAGAAAAGTCTCCTGGACTAAGAAAATATCTATCTGTCGATCACGGAGGAAGGAGGAAACTTCCTCCCGCTGACCACGTAAGCCATTGGCATTGAAAAAGCCAATGGATAACGACCGCGGCTTAACCCTATTTGGTGTATTATCCATTAGGGATATACTTATGAGCAAGTGGAGTAAGCGCGGAGGGCGCTTAGGAGATCTGCGTGTTCTACAGCAGCTTGTAAGTACGCGTCCGTCGTTCGCGCTACGCGAAGCTTTGCAGACAGCATACAGATTTCGTCAATGTTAAACGCATTGGCGAAGTCCTTAACCACCGCAAAGTCCGCGGAGAGGTCCGAGGACGGGGGGGACGTACTGGGACCACTATGCAGCACCGAAGTGCGCATAGGTGTCCCGGAAGATGTGGTCATCTGGACCGGTTTTTTGCCCCAGGCGTCTCCAGATGGGAGTCTCGAGCTGGGGGGAGGGCGGGGCACAGAGGGTGCTTGAGACGGTTTTGGGGCCACCTCCAAAGAGCGAGGGCGCGACCCCAATTCCGGGAAGTTTTGGAGGTTAGCCGTTGGAGGCGCGCGGTACGAGCGAGCCGGAGCCGCCTTGCGTCCGCCACGCGGGGCCCTGGGGCATCCACCATAATTGGCAGTATGACCCACTGCCCCACACAGCACACAGCTGGGCGGGTCCAGCGAGCCCGGCTCACGCTTGCAATCTGAAGTGCCATGGTCCTCAGTGCATTTCACACAGCGAGGAGTGGCATGACAGAAGCGGGCGGAATGCCCGTACAATTGACAGCGATGGCACTGCCCAGGAGTGCCACGCTTGTGAGGGGTCTCAACACGTATGCCAGACATCTGACATACTTGTCTTAGATTGAAGACTTTTTTCCCCTCTGGGGAAGAATCTAACACTACTAGTACCATGTCGTACTCCTCCTTCGTACGAGCACGGTACATTCTGTGTACCTCCGACACAGGCAAGGACTGAGACTGCAGGTCCTTCTTGATGAAGTCACTGCCCAGCTCTTTCGGCAAACCTCGGATGACCACTCTGAGTTTGCGCTCATCTTCAAGCGCAAAAGTATGATAACGCACTCGGAGCTCACCCAGAATTTTGGTGAAGGCTCGGTGGTCATCGGAGCTCTGCAGCTGGACTGCAATACCCTTGCCGGTATTGGAGGCTGACAGGAAGTTGATCCTCCTCTCATGGAGGGTCTTGGAAATCTGCTCCCATGCCCCTTTGTCATGAACAACAACGGGGGGGGGGCGAAGACGGCGAGGTAAAACCCCCTGAGGACGGGGGGGGGTCGCATCCTGCGACTGATGCCTTTTCGCGCTCGGCGAAGGGGGGCACGAAATGGTGGGGGAAGCCGGAGACTTCCGTTTGCGCTTTTCGACGGTGATAAACTCACCATCGTCAGCATCGAAGTTAGAGCACTCCATAGAGTGCTCATCGAGAGCCTGTTGGGGCACAGGCGACGAGACATTCGCACTGCGTACTGATGACGCAGGCGACGAAGAGCGCTTTGAAGAAGCGGAATGTTCTCGCGGAGAGCGAGAGCGTGAGCGAGCTAGAGAGCTACCCCTCTCTCTATCTTGTCCCTTGGCGGCCTTTTGACGCCGCCTATTGGAGGCGTCGGCCTCTAGCGCCTTCCTGGTCCTGATATACTCATCGACCAGACGGGGATCTTTCCTATGGAGAAAATCCATAAGGTCCCCGAGGGTCCCTGGGTGTACCATGACTCAGTAGGTTGAGTACGCGCGATCGAGTGAGGTATGACGACGCGGTTATGTAGTGAATAGCTAATACCTCCCTGCCGGGTACAGGCAGGGAGTTGAGTACTGAGGTGGGGTCCTACTCGTACCCCGGCAGTCTTATTGTCCGGGGGTGGGTGCCTAGCATTCCCTAGCGGCCTCGAGTAGCGAGACGGTGACCGCCCGGGGGCTAGTCAGCGCCAAACACTGCCCGAGGAATAGGATTGTAAGGATGGGTAGGTAGGGTGGGAGGGAGATGATTGGTGTCGACTATGCTCAAATGCAAAGGCCGGTGGTTCCAATCCCTTCACAGATTATTTTCCCCAAAGGGGGGAAAACGAGCGTCTGTGGATCGCCCCGTACGATTCGTTGGCACCGTTAGCAGTATCCTCGTACGACCACTAAACCGTGGTATTTAAAATAGATTGACGCCCACGAAGTGCGGCGGCACGTTCGGAGCGGAGAGGCGAGCGCGCACGGAATGCGCGAGCGAGAGGTCCGAGTCGAGAGAGCTGGCAGCCGGAGGCGACAGCGCGTTCGGATCGGTGAGGAGAGCACGACCGTTCGCAGCGAGTGCGTGACGGTGAGTGATGATCCCTGATGAAAGTGGGGAATGGTGTAATCGTCGTGTTTCGTAATATAGAGCTGTAAGAGTTCTTTGTGTGGACCTATTTATTGGTGCAATTTTGGACTTGACTTTTGAATTTGAGTGGACATTTAATTATAAATCAATAGTGAGTTACTACTCACGGCTAGCATCATTAACCGAGCGAGCGCGATGGGTCTCCGTTTTAGCTTTGGCATAAATGCTTTCGTATGGATGTCCTTCGGATGTCCGGCTATTTTTATCAACCGATTGTCGTGAAATTTTGTGAGCAGGTTCGATAATTACATCGTTCTTTTTTTTTGTCGATTTAAGTTTGCGAATATTTTCAAAATGGCGGAGATATGGGGGTTTTCGCGGTTACAAACTTATTTGCAGTATTGGTAAACTGACCGCGTCCTATGTCGATGTATGGGAGTAATAGTTTTCCAACGGCAAAGTTAAGTTAGTGTCAAGGTCTACAACACACGGAGCCACTAGTAGTTATTATTGCCAATACATTATGATACTTTATAGCAGCGCACATTTAAATCAAATAACAGTCCGGGCTATATACCAAGACTCGCTCTCTGTCATACCGTGATCGACGGTTGACGTAACGTAGGTATGTTTCGGACACCAATTCTGATAGCAAACCTGAAACTTGTTTTGTTCAAACCTAGGTGGATCGTTAGCTCTTCATCCTAGATCTCATCGACTGGCCATCAGTTTCTATTCTACAAGCTATTTGCCATTATTTAGACTAATACACGTTTAAATAAGACTTCAAATACAAATAATACAAATATCTTAGCAAAGTTAATGAAGTAGCTAAATCCTATTATACGAAGATACGTGTGTGTGTGTGTGTGTGTGTGTGTGTGTGTGTGTGTGTGTGTGTGTGTGTGTATGTGTGTGTGTGTGTGTGCACGCGTGCGTTGGTTTTTAAGTAACTGATACCTAATCCTTATTTAATCTAATTTAATCCTTCATTAAAGTGAACAGCCAGGATTGCATTTAATGTTTTATTTCTCTCCTGGAGCAATCTTTAAGCGTTACTTTGGAGCTGATTATATTTTAAACGAAAGGCTGAGAAGATTATATTGTGCAAAACCGAGAATAAAAATTACTGTGAAGAATAGCGAATGTGGTCTAATGAAGATGTGAAATTTCCGATTGTGCAGAATTACGAATAGGAAGAAACAATGATGGCATAAAAGTCAAATAATCCAACAAAAGCTATATAGGAAACTTCATAACTAGGTATTATGAATTTCACTAATCGGCCGATAATTCTTCTCAATTAGATACCTCTTGTAGCTTCGCAACCGCAAGTGATCAGATTCAACCGGCAGTTGCGATGGTTATTCATTGCATGCGTTGCCATAGGAAACATGGGTGGCCGGCTGAGATCATTGCGTTCAGTAATCTTAGCGTTAAAAGTACTAGGTAGATGATTTCATCAATAAATATTCTGCTGTGTGACTTCAAATCTGTGTAGTAAACAAAGCAAATGTATAACACAATCTCATCACAACGAAATTCTTTGAATAGTCTCACCATGCAACACTAAAATGTCAACAATTTCTAAGGATAGGTGCCTCAAAATACACTAGGCGAATAATCTATCCTGTGTAACTCAATCCCGGAGTTAATACGCTGCAGCGCGCCATTACGTACGTATCGGGTTCTCTTCCTGCGCGAACGCAGATTCTGCGCTTATAATAACTAGATTTATAAAGGACTTATCAATATAACCGACCGGTTGCTGGTTCCCTGCTAGACTGAAGCGAGAGCGATACCTACTCTACTTTAAGTCTCTTTGTGTTGTTTAGGACCCAAGATTTGGGCGTCCTACTTTGGGCCGTGGGTGTGATGTTATTTATTAAGTCTATAGTTTAGACTTTGTTAAAATGTTATCTTCCAAACTACCAAATTATATCTTCTTATGGAACAAATCGAACATTCTATGATTCAATAATATGCTAGACTGCTTCGAGAAAAGAAACGGTAGCACTATTCGATCGCCATTTAAACACTGAGAGACATATCGACGAGAAGGTAAGTAAGTGTCAAGGAACTTTTTTATACTTATAGTATAAGCAGCTTCATCTTAACCATAAAGAGCTATAATGATGATCCATCAAAGAAAACCTGTGATTGGGCAGTAAATTTAATTATGCAAAAATACCCGTTTCACAGGATGGCCTTAGATGGTATTTTATAGCGGATAAGCTTATTTAATAGTAATCATGACACTCACGTAATTTGTACAAAGGGTGCTATAATAATGAAAAATACTGAGGTGCAACTTTTGCACGTAGAAACATTGTAAAGGGAATTAACTTGTATGATCAAATAGGGAAGTACGTAGTGGCGACCACATCGTTAGTTAGAATAATTACGAAATATGTCCGTGTTAGTAATATTAGACTAAAGACTAAGTTACAATGAACCAAGATGTTAATACAGCCATAAATTTATCCACACATTTTAAGTTTCGTATAAGCTAAATGTTATCAATATTTATTTATAAACATGCTTATTAAATTTTTTGCACAGAATGAGTAAATTATAAATAATAAAATACGAGTAATATTTTGGTCACTAACACACATTCATCTAGTGTTAGACTAGGATTCCCTGAAATGGGTACAGACAACGATAGGAATACTTATATGTACAGATTTCAAAGTCGCTGCTACTTTATGTTACTGCGAATAGTGCGTACCTACATAAAAGCAAAATTATTAAGAATATATAATAATAACAGTAATGAAGATAATGGATAAAAATGATAATAATACAGGACACTAAAACACAATAATCTAGTCCCAAACTAGGATTCCCTGTGCTATGGGTACTAGACAATGATACCAATGCTTGTATAGATAAATAAATACATATATACTTAGTTACTAAACATCCATAACTCGAGTACAAAGACTCATCACACGAAGTTTGCCCCTAGCGGGACTCAGACCGCGACTTGCTGCAGACTAAAGTCGATTCGTCCTTAGTCATCTTATTTGGTAAACAGGTTTATAAATTCAAAATTTCCTTTTTTAGGGTATCTCCGGTTGCTTTATTTACGAAGAAATTCCTGTTTTAGCCATTTTGAGGTTAGAAACTTGTTTACCAAATAAGACAAGAATGGATTATTCGACTTTAGACGGTTGCACTACTACCGCACAATCAAGTCAGTCTTAGCAATCAATTATGGAGTGAGACAGAAAAGTGTCGAGACAATGTAATATTGTTATGCATTAACAAGTATCTTCCTCGCTGGTCATAATATTAATATACATCAATTACAGGTAGAGCCCATTGAATAAGGTTGCGCCACAGTGCGGTACGAAACATGTCAGGAAACGCGTTAAGAAAATATGGGGTAAAAATCATTTCTTGCTTAACGTTGATATCGCGCCTTCTAAAAAAAACAGGTGCGTTACTACTCACACCAACTTTTGAAATTAACAATAAAGGGTTAGTGTCTAGAAACCCAGATCTCGATTCGACTATATATCGATACGACTAAATCGCGATTGGACCAGATATCTATAAAAAAGCCCAGTTCTTGATTCGACTAGATCGCGATTTGACCGAGTCTCGTTTGGACTACATCTCAGTAAGGCTACATTGCCATTTGACTAGATCGGTATTGGACTATTTACCACGTTGACTGATAATGATGACGCAGTGTATTGTTTTATGGAAGTACAATTCCCTGCAGAAAAAGAATTACACAATACGAATTAAGTTTTCCAAAAATGTACAACAGATTTTCATGTATTTTTTAATTAAATTTTAAATACCGATCTAGTCAAATGGCAATACTGCCTTATTGAGATGTAGTCAAATCGCGATCTAGTCGAATCGAGATCTAACTTATAGATATCTGGTCCAATCGCGATTTAGTCATATCGGTATATAGTCGAATCGAGATCTGGGCTTATAGACACTAACCATAAAGATAGTGAGGAAATTGACACCTTCAAAAACAAATCATGGAGGTCTTATCTCGGCTAGAATATCTATTATAGCCGCGTGGTGAGGTGACGCAGTCGGCTTTTATGAAGGGAAACCATATGCTCATATAGGGCTGATTAAGTATTATGATTTGGTCTACCAACAGCAAAGCTCCATAATATAATATAGGAATAGAATATCAGACACACTTGTCTTCGCAATAAATATCGCGGTTGAAGCTCTCCACAAGTCGCAGCTATCGGACTCATCTGGCCCGCCAGCAATCCTAGCTACTGGCTATGCAAATACCGCACAATAGCGATACTGATCTACAGGGAATATAGCAGTCCGGTGCATGGTTACATTTTAAGTGATGTCAGATTCAACGTTGGGGGTAGAGAATGTTGGGAGACATTAGAAAAAAATACTATCAGGCACATTGATCAAGTCCACAAGACAGAAAATTGGCTTAGAGCAACATTGCACAAAATATGGACCATTGGTTCTGAGCAGTTATTTGGCATAAATGTTGAAAAAAGCTGCCATTGAGAAAATTTCGTAGACTTTCAGTATCATTATCATCTTCGTGTTTCTTGCCGGCTCTGCTCAGTAGAGATTCTCACCGAACCGGTAGAACATTAATTCCTTGACCTTCATAAGAGCTCGTAAGCCTAAATTGAATAAAGATATTTTGACTTTGACTATGACTTTATTAGTACGTAAACGAAAACAAGAACTTTAACACAGTCATGACTATTTTTGTACCAGGATAACCGTGCTGAATATTTCGCTCTTCACTTGTGACTGGGAGGAAGCTGGGTGCCAAAATTTCTATATGATTTGTTCGCTTGGCAGACCTGAATTGTTCGATTAATGCCAATGTAAAGATGTGGTTTCTTTACATTGCGTTTCAACAATTTAAAAAAAAACGCTGTGCTAAATAATTTGTTCGTGTCTGCCACTTGGACTGATGGTCAGAATCATCCTCAAAACGATGAACATCGAAGAGGCAGACGTGCAGGGCTCTGTTTTATAACGGGACGAAGTTGCAAAAATGTAAATGAAAAAAGCTATACTAAATTATTTGTTCGTCGCTCTCGTTGCGTCCATTCGATTCATTAGGACTCCCAGAATAGAAAAAAAAGTTGTCAGACGTCTAGGTCGCTGATTTTTTTAATGTACGATTTTGTAAAGTTGTAACCGTAAAACGCAGGGACATATATGACTTTCATTTACTGGACCAAATCGATTTGTATTGACATAAACTTTCATCCCTATCAATATGAAAGACGAACAAATCATATACCCAACTCCCTTCAATTTACTTACATCAAGTGACAAGTGCAAATTTTACTGTGTTTAATTTTCTAGGTTTTGCTTTGAAAGAAGCTCTTTCCGCTGTTGGCACCATGGCGTCACCCTAAGGCGGAATAACCTGTTATCGTGCACGTGGCGCATCGCCGTGCAAACACGACCGTGTCGCAGCGGTGCGCGCCCCAGACTGATCACTCACTTTTGCTAATCCATCAATTAACTAATAGCCTAACAATACAAACTAAATAGATACTAGTAGGCAGTTAAGAGGAGTGTGGACCTACGGCTTTTCATGCAAAAGGCGATAACGATTTCCACCCCTTAAATGTTAACCGATGTTGAACAATTTTTGGTTAGGTTGTCACTCATAACAAAATCTAGGTCTATACGTTTTAATTTTTTCACTACAATCAATAAATTCAGTTTTATTGCTGTTTTAGTATTCTCATACATAACGAATTTCGGCGATTATTTGACTTTGTTGATCTTTTTTCAATATTCAAAAAACGTATAGACCTAGATTTTGATCTGAATGACAACCTATCAAAAACTGGTCAACAACGGTTAACGTTTAAGGGGTGGAAATCGTTATCGCCTTTTGTATGAAAAAGCTGATTTTTGCCGTTAGTTCACAGTCCTCTTAAGCTTTGAATTACGATTTACTAAAATTGAGTCAGAAAACTCCGTTTTCAAAATTTCCATACAATATCTTTACGAAGGAACACGTTAATCAGTTTTAAAATGAATATGAGTAGCGCTCAGAAATAATTAGGATTGGCACAAAGAAGTTTTTAGACTGCCCATTTTACAAACAACTATTGCAATGCAAAAACACGGGCACTTCTTTAAAGATATCGTTAGCAACCTTTTATCATCTATAGATTGATCATTACAGTTGCCAAACCACCTTTTTACTGGCCACATGTTTAAACCTTCTTATATGTTGTTCTTATACTTACTTAGTATAATTTGAAAAATGCCTTTTAATATCTCTTCAGTCCCTGCAACTTTCCCAAAGGAAGGCGTTTGTAAACATTAACCTTTTGACCGCCCCAGTTGGCTGCAGCCGTCAGCGGATACAGGGTATAAAAGTCCATCATTACCTTGACTTAAAGTTGAAATTCGTGTTACTTCTCAAACATCCTTGGCGGTCAAAAGGTTAAAGTCGAGCATATGAGAGTTAACACGCGCTGACAATATTATAAGCACGGAACTCCTACTGTTTTCGCCACATATCAATGGATACTTTGGTGAGGCGTCAAAATCCCGCTTCCTCCATATAAATCCACGAACTTGTCAAAGAGCTTGTCCAAAACAATTTTTATTTCAATGTAAAAAGGACTTTGACACGAACAATTTGAGTCTATAGAAAAGTTTGAAGACGTAGTAATATATCTTGATATTATGCAATCTGCAGTAGCAATCTGCAGGGAACACAGACTATCTGCACGGATTATAGATAGTTCGCTGAACTAACGGCAGCGTGAACTGTGGGGTGACATGTCCGTGTGTAATATACAGTAGTATCAAGTAAACACTGAAAAAAAAGTGTGTGTGTGTCAGCTCCGACGCACGACAAGAGTTTACTCCTTACGAAAGATTATAAAATAAACCAGTACCCATCATACCATGCTGATTTTTTATTTTGACATTTGACAGTAAATAATAAAGTTTAATATTAATGAATATGAACATGTCACTCATTGAATACAATAATTAATTGACACTTCGGGTCCCGTCGTCTTCCGATTGAGATCAGAGTTTTACCGATGGAAACATATTATTCACTATATCTGTATGCAATGCGAAGCGACTGACGCATCTTTGGCTAACATCGTGTGACTCCGTACCGTGTGACGGTGTGACATCGTAGTTTGATTTTACTCCCCATAATTGTTCATACCCCGGGCTTATATATGAAAATCGATTCTTAAGGAGTAAACTCCAATAAAACACATCTCAATGTTATTAAAGTTTGGACCAAATACGGCTATATTGTATGAATTCAATCCTCACTTATTATAGGCGCAAATTACATCTCTAAGTTAGCTGAAAAATGATCTGCACCAATCTCAAACATGTTGAGATTGGTGCACTGTTTGGCTTAGTGGATGACTGGTAGAGTTTATCTAAAGGCATTAAGTCCGCCATTTGTACTATCCTGTGTTGTGCAATAAAGTTTAAATAAAGGTTATATATATATGCTGCGCAAAAGGGCAAGTTATGTTCCTTACATTATGAAATAACTGTCGGTAAAAACATAAAAATGCTTACCTATTTTATGTTCAAGATGGACGAAATTCACGAAAGTCAATTTTAAATCACAATAAAAAACATCATAAGCTTTTTCGTTTTTACCTAAAATATTTTTTAATAAACCAAAATTAGAAAAACACCTAGTCCTATAATCCCTATAATTTCAAAATTCGTAGCCTATCAAGTAGTTGCAAATACCAATAACTTTGGATGATCGTGTTTTTGAACGCGTGTTAATTTGTAAACTTGCGCAGTACAAACACAATTTCTCTAACACGCCGGCGCAACTGGCGCGCGCAGCGGCTTTCGACTGTTTGAAAAAGGGCTTGGTACAACCTGGATTACTGCTAGAGTGGAAAGTAAAAATCGTTATGAGTAAAAGTTAATAAGTGCTGTCGCATATCGGTGGGTCGGAGTTAGCACATAGAAGATCTTAGGAGATGATACAGGGATCCCTATTTCATTTAAAATCTGAACGCTCAATTTACTTTGCTTACAAACTATAATTCTTACGCGTATTGGTTCGAAAGTTTTCTCATAGATTATTATTAAATAATTGAAGAATTACTAGCATTAGAGATTACCTAGACGAATCGAAAGTGTTCACATGATTTATTGCCTACCCATTATCAAGGCAAAAAAATACATTTATCTACACCCATATCATAAAACCTCCATTGGTTAATCAAAAACCGTAGGAAATGACCACCATTTTGACAACCAATTAGTAAAAACCAGTGCTGCGATAAAGAAATAACATGACTTCTTTATCGTTTTTAGTAAAGAAATGAGATTAAATTTGGAACAGCTGTCAAAACTCAAGTGGGTCTCTATTCTAGTATCCATAGATATTAAAACAGTTATTGATACGAAACGTCAATTCAGTATGTTTTTTTAATATAAACTGCACAATATTTGATCTCGAGTGACGTGAGAATAGAGACTTTATCCGTATGTCTATGATTTAAAAAAAAAATGGTCTTGACGGAGGATCGCCATGTTGGTGTTTTGCTGAACGAAAGTATAATTGTTGTTGAATTGAATAGAAAAAGTTGTTTGTAATTTACATTTTAGTTGAAAATATGAATAGTAAGTAGTCTTCTCGGAGTGTGTGTGATGTGAAAATGCGCCGGATATCGGAAATAAGCAGCCACGATTGCAACAAATAACTTGTTGCCAGAAAATATTGTTTCTGAACCCATCATGGAGGATTTATAATATGTGTGTAGATAAAGTTATGTATGCAACTCTGCATAATTTGGCCGTAAAACACACGTGCGATCTTATTATGAAACTCGCCTGCGGCTCGTTTCATGAAAACCGCACTAGTGTTTTAAGGCCTATCATTATGCAACCGTTGCATAAACTACTATTTCCTTTCTCTGAACTCCTGCGTCCCACTTAGTCATACTACGCGCTTCCTACCTAAGGTTATTTAATCTCAGGAAAAAGTCAAGTTTTTTTTTTTTTTATGTCAATTGACTGACAAACGAGCTGACGGCCCACCTGATGGAAAGTGGTCACCGCCGCCCATGGACATCTGCAACACCGAGGTGCTGCCAATGCGTTGCCAGTCAAGGGAGGATGGGGAATGGGGATGGGATGGGGATGAGGGAATAGGCCTCCGGATCTCGTCACTCACCGTACGAAACGCAATAGCAAGCTATTACTTTACGCCGATATTCTGTGAGAGTGTGGTACTACCCCGGTCGAGCCGGCCCATTCGAACAGTATTCATCTAGTGAGGATTACTGTTTGGCTCTACCACTACACAAAATTATATGTTATATATTTTTTTCGTTGACCGGGGCGTTATGGTAATATAATATCTGGATAAATAGGTTTGAGCATATTTTTAATGATGACGATGATTATTAGCAGGATCTAGGCGGTCACAAATAAAAACAATTAAGTAATTCCCCCCGCGATTTCATTTTATTCCCCTCGAATTTCAAAAAAGTAAGCTTACTTGGCTTAGTGTCTTTTTTTTTCAAAAGTCGACGACAATTAATAGGATAAGAAGAAACCGTCACGTTGCTCATTGTTTTCTTAAGAAAAAAGTAACAAGAAAAAAATAGCTTTGATAAATTCCTTCCAACCGTTTTGCTACTAACATAAATACCGCAGATACCTGTTAACAAGTTAGTAATTATTCTTATTCTACAATTATCCTAAAAATCGACAAGTTGCAGCAATTACAAACTTGTTGCATGTGGGTCACGAAGACAATTACATGGTACGCGGTAGGTTGCAAGCTAGATTTAAAAATTAATGCCTTAATACGGTATTGATGGACTGAGGTCTTTTTTATAGAGAAGCGAGAAAGAACTATTATCGATGATGAATTAATAAACGGGTTTTTCTTCCTACTACGCTTTAATTTCATCATTATGGCCTTAAATACTCAGCAGAAAGCAGCCCTTGCTCTAGAGCAAATAAAGTTGCATACAAATTTCATTATTGCACTGTTTTGTATTTTTTTATTTATTTGGTTGGTTGATCAAGAAGTTTACACCAACAGCTACCCAATCCGCCCATTCACAGTCCGACGGGACAGCCGACCACTTTTCTGTGGACTTACTGTTATCAAAACAGTCCACATATCGGCGGCCATATCGAACTGTGATTGCCCCGTCTAAAATGTTATGCTCAAAGTACTGGCTGATAAGATAGTATGGGTTAATAAAGATTTAAATAAAATGGCATAATATGACAATTAATAGACTAGATACAAGTTTTCTGTGAAAATTTTCGGATGTTCGACTTTAGTTTCAGAACCAATGGACCGATTTTAATATATAGGGTATCATAAGATTCGGGGAGAACATGCGAGTGTCATAGGCTATATAAAAATCTAAGGGTGCGTCATAACAGGTGCCAAAATCCTTTTTACGTCGCTAGTTGGGTTTAACTGTACCTTTATGTTTATTTACCAACTTTTTGTAGTACGAGGGGTGATCCAAAAGTGATGATAATCAGTATGAAAGATACATAAAATGTTTAATAAAATAATTTATTTTTCTACGTAATCTCCTTCCAAGTCTACACACTTAGACCATCGTTTCTCCAGACCACGAATTCCTTTTAAAAAAAAATCTTTTTCTTGACCCTCCAAAAATGCTTCCACAGCGGCCATTACCTCGCCATTATTCAAAAATTTGTTGCCTCTAAGATCTTCCTTCAGCCGTGGAAAGAGATAAAAGTCGCTGGGGGCTAGGTCTGGCGAATATGGGGGGTGTTCCAGCAATTCGAACCCTGAATCACGAATGGCAGCCATCGCAACGCCGGCCTTGTGGGGCGGTGCGTTGTCCTGGTGAAACAGGATGCCAGCTCGAAGTTTACCCCGCCGCTTCTCTTTGATTGCCTGTCTCAATCTGCGTATTTGGTCAGCGTAGTAGGAGCCCGTAATAGTGGTACCCTTTTCCAGGTATTCAATCATTATGACTCCCTCAGCATCCCAAAACACTGAAGCCATGACCTTACCAGCGGAGCTTGCTACCTTGAATTTCTTCGGTGTAGGGGAAGACGCTCGCTTCCAGGTCATGGATTGCTGTTTGGTCTCAGGATCGAAATGGTGGATCCAAGACTCGTCCATGGTTACAAACCGATGCAAAAATGTTTCGGGATCAGTTTGATATTTGTCAAGATTGGACTTCGAAATCTCACATCGTATTTTCTTTTGTTCAGCCGTTAACATTCTAGGCACCCAACGAGCGGAGACTTTTTTCATGTGTAGTTCATCAGTTAAGATTCTTCGAATGCTGCCATACGAGATGCCTGTGAGCTCAACTAGATGCCTGATAGTCATCCTTCTATCTGTTAAAACGAGATCATGAATTTTTTTGACGTTTTCTCCAGTAATGGCGACAGATGGACGGCCTTCGCGATGTTCATCTTGAGTGGATGTCCTTCCCAAGTTAAACTCCTTTGACCACCGTGCCACTGTGGAATACGGCGGAGCGGACTCGCCCAGTGTGCCCACTAATTCAGCGTATATATCTTTAGTACACATTTTTTTCAAACAGAAGTATTTAATAACCGCTCTCACCTCAGTTTTCTCCATTTTTGCGTTATTGTTCCGACTGCTCGTGAAGAAACAACTGCAACTCTCTGACAGATACATATTTTTTAATTTTTATTTTTTTTATTTAATAAGGAGTCTTTATGGCCAGTAACTGCATACCTATTTATTTTAATCCGATTCAATAAGTATTCAGTTATCATTACTTTTGGATCACCCCTCGTAGTAGAAAGAAAAGCAGATTATGCACCTCGCATCAAGTGATTTGTTCAATGTAATGAATCACTTTCTGCTTGGTGCAACAATTTACTATTGCCTGAAATTTTCAGGACTAACTAGAAATGTCTATTAATAAGCAGACTGAAAACACAATGACAAAATGCCCCATTTTTCAGTCAAAACAACAAAAAGCAATTTATCCTACATTTGTTAGTTAATGCATTATTTTGTTTGTAATAGTGATTAAGAAATTTAGTAGACTTTTGGCCAAATTCAGAAAGGCTACTTAAATTAATCTTTTATTAAAGTGAAGTTTGAGTAATGTTTTTGTATAGGACCACTAGTTGAGGCACATTTAACTATTTAATCTCTAATCAAATGCTTGAGTGGCGTTTCTGAATTCGGCCACGTTCGATTAATTAGTCCTAAGATGGTATGATGAACCGTATGGTGACAGATGATCAGCCCATCGCCCATACAGATAGTCCACCATGTTGGAAAGGACCCGTCCCTTAGTCGACTTTTACGACATGCCAGGATGATAAGCATCTGCACGCATTCTATGCTATTTCTTCACTCCCAGTGCAGCAGAGGAGTAAAAGTGAGGAGAGGAGTTAAAGATTATTGCGGTTGCTAATTTTTGATGTGACTCGCAAGCAAACTCTTATTATAATAAAATAATATAATTATTATACAATCATTGATTTATCTACATAACATTTAAAAAAAAACATAATTAAATCTACAAATATTAATTCCACCTTAATATTTGCTGTTAGCTTCACGCCGTAAATAAGAAATGCATTAATACTCATTCCTTAGTGATCGTACATCGAGTTAATTTATCGATATCCGCCATCCTTAGCGGCTGACGGTTGGACGGACCACACGTACCGTGGCCTAAGTATCTAACATCTAAAACAAAACAGCCTAAGCGACCACGCTCTATTGGCGCTTCTGACATTATGGTACCAGCAGATATTTTAGCCCACCCCGTACATCCAAGGTCTGTAATCTCTATTGCTTTCTTATTAAGATATTTAACTACTGGCCGCAAACGCTATATTAATGGCGGGACGGCTCGGCTTTGTGAGCATGCTTTACGGCTTCCATTTTGTGTAAGTACATGGTTGCAATAATTATGTCATTTAATTTGTATTGTACAGCAGTTAAGCTTCCTTGCCTTTAATAAAAGTATAACTTGAAAATTTTTGCTGTAAAATATTAGAGTAAAAACAAATGGCAGTTCGGTTTATTGGCTTTGAATTTCAAAAAAATTGTACTGAGTTAAGAAAAAGTTAAAAAAAGTTCTGTTGTGTTACGAAAATTGTCATACGATTGTATGATTAATTTTCGTAACACAATTGGACTTTTTAACTTTTTCTTAATTGAATACAATTTTTTTGAAATTCAAATACAGTCAACGCGGTATCATTTAAACTTAGGTCTGGTTTTAATATAAAGCTATAATATAAGCGGAACGTGCTGACGTAAAGCACATCGTGCCCAAAGCGTAGTCGAAACGATAAATCTAACGATAATAATGGTATCAGCGCGCATCGTGTTTCATCAATATCGCTATCCTTTACTCTTTCTCGTGGGATGATAGAAATAGACTGATATTGTAGAGGCATTTAGTTTGGCTGTCGATGTTAGAGAAGCATTACGGCCGCATACTGCATCGATTTATAATAATTACCAAGCATGAGATGACGCGAGGCGTGCTCTGGTGCTTTACTTTGTTAGACGTTCTCACATAATTTAGATTTGCTGTGATATAGGCAAACTTTGAGTGCGTCAATTTTATTAAAAAGTGCTTTGATATTTTTAAGCTTAGAACTATCCAATGCTAACTTACTATCCAATGAATTAGCGAAAGTGCCCAAAGGGTAAAAACGGGACCCTATTACTAAAGATCCGCTGTACGTCTGTCCGTCTGTCCGTCTGTCCGTCTGTCCATCTGTCCGTCTGTCCGTCTGTCCATCTGTCCGTCTGTCCGTCCGTCCGTCTGTCACTAGGCTGTATCTCATGAACCGTGATAGTTAGACAGTTGAAATTTTCACGGATGATGTATTTCTGTTGCCGCTATAACAACAAATACTAAAAAACAGAATAAAATAAATATTTAAGGGGGCTCCCATACAACAAACGTGATTGTTTTGCCTGTTTTGCTTCGTGCGCAAGTCCGACTCGCACTTGGCCGGTTTTTAACGTGACCATGTTCCTTATTTCGGACAACAATAGCACATACATGCTTTTGCTTATGGCTCCTTAACGAAACCATTTTACTATAAACGTTAACCAAACAGAATATCTTTCTAAATCATTAAAAATCCCTTGTGATAGACAAATAGTAAGCTTTTGGTCTAATTTGGAGCTATGTTTTTTTTTATCGCCGCTGCTTAATTTATTCCTAAGTTATTATTCTCACATAGGTATATAAAGGGCACTCACAATTTAAATATTAGCACAAATTAAATAATATTACCTATATACTATGTAAAAATAATTCATAAAAGTCGAGGAACATCCAACTACACCTTAAAATGTTCATGATAGTTTTTTAAGTTAGTTTACTATCTTGAAAAACAATAAGAAAATTTTGTTTTTCACTCAATTCGAGAGTCACGGCTAAGCCCTTAACAACGCTAAATTTTGATAGAAAAATAACGCTGCCTTTTCAAGGCACTATAAATCAGAATCAAATCGGCCATAATCGATACCCGACCTGCCTCCATCGATTTATAATCGTCGGCGAGTGTAACGTACCTACCCGATGCGATGCGAGTAATAACCAAGCCTTTATTCTACGACTAGTTGATGTCGGTCTATCTTAGGTCTAATATAAGATTACACTCTACAAGTATAGTAGTTATCTGAACCGTGTGAACTTTATTATACATACATACATATTATCACGCCCGAAATCCCTAATGGGGTGGGCAGAGCCACAAGACTACTTGTGGCCACGTTCGATTAATTAGTCCTAAGATGGTATGATGAACCGTATGGTGACAGGTGATCAGCCCATCGCCCATATAGATAGTCCACCATGTTGGAGAGGACCTGTCCCTTAGTCGACTTTATTATGATGTATAAAAATTAAAAACCGGCCAGTGCGAGTCGGACTCGCGCACGAAGAGTTTCGTGCCATTATCTATAATCAAGCAAAAAAAGACACGTTTGTTGTATGGGAGCCCCCCTTAAATATTGTTTGTATTATAATTTGATTATTATTTTTTAAAGTGAATATAGGTATAACTAAATAATCTGTGAATGTTTCAAGCGTCTACCTGTTCTTTATCAATATCGAGCAAAACGAGTAAAAAAATCACGTTTGTTGTATGGCCTTATGTATACCCTTAAATATTAATTTTATTCTGTTTTTTAGTATTTTTTGTTATAGCGGCAACAGAAATACACCATTTGTGAAAATTTCAACTGTCTAACTATCACGGTTCATGAGATACAGCCTGGGGACAGACGGACGGACGGACAGACGGACAGACCGACAGACGGACAGACGGACAGCGGAGCCTTAGTAATAGGGTGCCGTTTTTACCCTTTAGGAACGGAACCCTAAAAAGTAGGAAGCAGGTTCTATAAAACCCAATTTCATCAAACACATAATAGGTACGTACGTTCTATTAATGTATTGTAATTTTGTCATTCGAACCCTGATTGTATTTTATAATAGTAGTTTATGCAACGGTTGCATAATGATAGGCCTTAAAACACTAGTGCGGTTTTATGAAACGAGCCGATAGGCGAGTTTCATAATAAGATCGCACGTGTGTTTTAAGGCCAAATTATGCAGAGTTGCATACATAACTTTATCTACACACATATTATAAATCCTCCATCATGGGTGCAGAAACAATATTTTCTGGCAACAAGTTATTGGTTGCAATCGTGGCTGCATATTTCCGATATCCGGCGCATTTTCACATCACACACACTCCGAGAAGACTACTTACTATTCATATTTTCAACTAAAATGTAAATTATAAACAACTTTTTCTATTCAATTCAAAAACAATTCTACTTTCGTTCAGCAAAACACCAACATGGCGGTCCTCCGTCAAGACCATTTTTTTTTAAATCATAGACAAACGGATGAAGTCTCTATTCTCACGTCACTCGAGATCAAATATTGTGCAGTTTATATTAAAAAAACATACTGAATTGACGTTTCGTATCAATAACTGTTTTAATATCTATGGATACTAGAATAGAGACCCACTTGAGTTTTGACAGCTGTTCCAAATTTAATCTCATTTCTTTACTAAAAACGATAAAGAAGTCATGTTATTTCTTTATCGCAGCACTGGTTTTTCCTAATTGGTTGTCAAAATGGTGGTCATTTCCTACGGTTTTTGATTAACCAATGGAGGTTTTATGATATGGGTGTAGATAAATAACTATGTTAAATAAAAACATGTTAAAATCAAAAAGCACAAACGACCTAGAATGAATATCACACTTATTAATGGTCAAAATATGATTTAAAAGATAACTTTCGGTTGCAACATTCGAGTTCACAAAACTAAATCCGACTGACACCAAAATCTCCTACGAAACCATTCCATTTACGGCAGTTTTTTTTTTCTCCTGCATCTTTATCGCATCTACTGGTGACAAATGGGTCCCGCCTCATCTCCGGAGCCTCAGGAATTCATTAGCCTTATTAATTGGGGGCGGGAACTCCCCCCTAATAGACCGCGGTGTGATAAAGGCCAACCTTTTTTACCGCGTTTGAGTAGATAATTAATAGTCGGTGATGTTATTGAAGATCTAAACAGGATTTTTTAATATTGTTTGGTCTGTTAGCTTTGATTTAGGTTTTCTTTAATTACCAGACTTATGTTAATACAAAATTTGGTATTTATAAAACATACCTTCGATCAGTTTTTTAAACGCATTTGAAAATAAGGATTAAGAGGAAGCTACAGGTAGTAGAATTTAATTTTAATCAGTAGTTGAGGAGGTATTTCGTACAAGTTCCGTAATATAGTCAAATATAACCAGCGCAATTCCACTCTTGCTCATAGGTACCTTACAAAATTGTTAATTGAATTATATTAGTTTGGTTTGCTATAAAACTATTCGCCATTTATTTTTGACATAAATATAAACTGTGTTTGATTGACATCTAGCGGTTAATAGACGAACTTCATTACAGCGTACTTATAAAGCGCCATCTAGCGTTAAGTAGTAGTGGCATTATGAACTGAAATGATGAAGAGGGATACCGTTTGTGGTTCAACCAAGCTGCTTACATAAAATTTAATAGTTGACCTAACTTAACTATTGCTGAGGAAGGGATGTCGCTGAGGTGGACTTGCGCGAGCTTCGAAACTGCTATATAACTGGTGTTAGGTAGCGCAGGTTCGAGAAAAGTGGTGTACTCTTGTGGAGGTCAAAACTCATTTAGGGTCACACTGTGCCAGATTAGGGTGAATTTTAAACAAATTATACGTAATTAAGGCGTAGTTAAGAAAAAGTTAAAAGAAGTTCCTCTGTGCTAACCATACAATTGTATGGCTAATTTTCGTAACTCAGACGAACTTTTTTAACTTTTTCTTAACTACGCCTTAATGACGTACAATTTTTTTGAACAAGCCAGTTCGTTAAATTTACTCTCACTTTGTTCATAACTATTTATTGGCGGTCCAGAAATTGCTTCTATGTACGGTCTTCACTGATCAACAGGCAACAATAACCTCATACTGTTCAAATTGATTGTCATACGACTAACGCACGTTCCCAATATTCAATCCGTGGATCGATTTGCTTACCACGACTTAAACATTGTCATAATTTGTAGGCGTCAAATATCCAATTTTAACCCATAATAACCGAATATCCGCGAATTGAATATTGAGAACGGCCATAAGAGTTGAACAATTCAACGACAAGAAGTACCTTAAGGCGTTTTTCCTCAGGTAATTCTTCTTAGGAAGACCGAATTGTTCAATTAAAAAATCAAGCTTTCATTACGCAATTACTCACTACCAAGGTGACACTGAAAGTTTTGCACTTCTGGCCATTGAGAGGTATTTGAATTTCGAATGTTTTTGTTTTAAAAAATACAGGATTTAATTTATGGTTAGTAAAAGATTTCGGCGGGAATCCGATCGTCAATTTTTTTATGATTTGTCTAAGTGAAAATGGAATTGACGCGAAAAGATTTTATATGGATGATTTTTTAAGATTTTAAAATTTCTCTTTCTTCTCAAGAATGTAGTGCTCGCCTGCAAAATGCTTTTGGGATTGAAGCACCACATTTGAGTACCGTAAGACGTTGGTACGCTGAATTTTTAATCGCGGCCGAGTTTCTCTAGTTACATGACGATGTTCGTGAAGGCCGACCGTCAACCGCGGTCACTGGTTTACATGTGACCACTGTCAAACGACTGATTGAAGAAAACTGACGACTTACTTACGATGAGATTCGAGGACAATTGGGAATAGGTATGAGCCAGATACAAAGAATTTTGCATGAATATTTAAATGGTCGAAAACTTTGTTGTCGTTGGATTCCTCTGCTGCACTGGGTGTGAAGAAATAGCATAGAATGCGTGCACATGCTTATCATCCTGGCATGTCGTAAAAGGCGACTAAGGGACGGGTCCTCTCCAACATGGTGGACTATCTGTATGGGCGATGGGCTGATCACCTGTCACCATACGGTTCATCATACCATCTTAGGACTAATTAATCAAACGTGGCCACAAGTAGTCTTGTGACTCTGCCCACCCCATTAGGGATTTCGGGCGTGATAATATGTATGTATGTATGTATTCCTCATGAGCTGATTACAAGCCAGAAACAGGCTCGGTTCAAGAAAAGCTGGTTAAATTTGACCAAGGTCGTTCAAATGCTGTTTACGATATACACAACCATATTTTCATATGCTATGCGTTATATTTGAACAACTATTAGATAGCAGTGTTGTTTTAAAAGTAAATTTTGTAATACAATGCTTACATAATTTAGAACCGAATTTTCTTGGGCGAGAATGCCCTATTGCTCATCGCCCATAGAAATAAATTCCTGAAACGAACAGGTATCACCATTCACCATTTATCCTATCTTAATTACAAATAGTTAAAATGTCACGTGATTTGGTTTTTTTTGGCATCTCGTACAGCCAGCATTATTAATTTATGTTTTTATAAAAGGGTTAATAGTCAAGAACTTTAAACTGCAATTAAATGAAATTGTAATGAAATTTAACGCAATTTTCCCACATTGATAATAAGCTGATTATTAATCCTATACTTTAAATAGATATTACGATTATAATTGTCGTAGTATTTGAAGAACCAATCGGCAAATTACAGCGGATATTGATTTAGTTATACAATTCGACAAAAACTCAAGCATTTCTTGACAAGCCTAAGGAATTTCAACATTACACAAACTGCGACCAAGATTAACCTAATCAATTGAAAGTACATCTCACATATCGCGAATTGCACAATCTCCTAATCTCAAAAGTGTCAATTCTTCAGCGACAGCTCAACCACGCGAACTCCCATGTTATCTCAACTATCGCTATCTGAAGTGAGATCTGCCAGTACGTAAGTCGTCCATGTCGAGAACTGTCGGACGCACTGCTTGAAAACGGTTCGAAGGGTCTATTCAGTGAGTAGAATGGAGAAAATGGATAGACCTAGCACGAGCCAACAGTCGGTGGAGAAGGTGGAAATGTTTGAGGTCAGGGAACACGTGCCTTACCAGGCAGAGATAACGCGGGCGCCAGGCGCGTATGACGCGGAGAGTGGTGACGTGTACACAAACTCCTGGGACTCGGCGTGGCTGGCGATCTGTCAGCTGGTGAACCTGCTGCATCACATGCAGATCGCGATTGTCGTGTTCTGCTTATGGCACTTTTCGCTCACAGTTGAGCCGAATGGAGCCATCAGCAATTTGCAGCTGCATATCATTTTTGCGGGGACGGGCGTACGTATTTTGTGATGTCTTTCTGTGTCATTATTGTGTGACTTTTTATCAGTTTAAAATGATATTATTACCATAAAAGTTGCTACTACTTAATGCGAGGACGAACCGTATAATTGGAAACGTTGGCGAGAAAATTATATATATTTCGCTCCACCTATTCAGAAACGATTATTTTGATCCCTCAAAAGAGATCTAAGTAATCAATTTCCGTTTAACAGTTTCAATGTTTTCAGTTCTTTTCACAGCTGAACTCCGCCCTATTAATATTAATAGACTGCGTTCAAGACTGAAATTGTACTCAAATAAGGTTTTAAGTATGGGAAAACGCCAACTTGACCACGATACCAGTCTTGATGTGCTCAAAGCTGCTATCGTGGACTGTTATACGGACACTAGATATTTCTACTATATAATTGATACACTGGCTAATAATACTCAAATTTAAAAATCCATAGCATATAGGTACCAAAACCAAATGTATATTGGAAACACTGTAAATCCTTGTCAGAGGCAGTCAACTATTTCGCGTATTTTGAATCAATCGGTTGAAAACGTTAGTATAAAAAGCTCTAAGTGGAAATCAGTTTCTTGGGTATTCGTTGCCATACTAAAAACAGCAGGCGCTTTTACTCGCGCCCAAGCATTCAAAGGTGTTGTGCTGAGTCAATCTCATTCAGTATAAGATAGAGAAATGTTTAATATTAACGCTTTCGAAACACTCATAACGTTAACTCTAAAGCAGTCACAGATATCTCATACTTACCTAATGGTTGATATGCAATGATTGCTGGGTCAGGCTGGGTTTGAGCTCGATCAAATTTCGGTCACATGTAAATTTTTATACGATTTACTAAAATTAGATCTCACATTTGGTCTGATGGACCTTTATAAAACCCGACGTTAGTCTATCAATGTTTTGACCGGTTAACTCAGTAATTGTGCTGTCAAAGATCGCGGGTAAATTTCCTGCCAAAGTCATAATATGACAGCACACAGACGCAAACTTTGAATTTGAGTCTGGTAGTTTGTGTTTTTTTAGTCTGTTCGTGGATCCAAGATCAAGGTTATCCTAACTTGGGTCGTTGAGTGTAATGTTTTTTTTTATTGTGTTCTCTTTCAGTACCAGCTGTTCCTCGTAGAAGCCATCCTTACCCTCCACCGGCACAACTCCTGGTCCTTCCAGCTGTCCCAAGATGGTAAACGCATCGTCCACGGATGCTTGCAGCTGATTGGCTCCGTGCTGGTCATAGCTGGTTCTTTTCTCGCCCTGGCCGAAACTGAAATGACCATCACCTCGCCCCATGGATACTGCGGTAAGTCATATTGCAAGTCGTATTGGCATGTGCATTTATTTAAACGCACCCTTTTCCATTCTTATTTATTCTCTTTATTGGTTCAATGCTTAACATCAGTTAGAAAAGGCCCTGAGGCAGCAAAGGAGTGGAGGCCCCCTAGAATATAATATGACGTAGATGATATTGACGGTCCCTATTGTGGGGGCCCCTCTTTTGTGGAGGCCCGGGGCAGTGGCCCCAGATGCCCTCCCCTAAATCCGGCCCTGACCCCAGATACTCGTATGATGAAAGCAAAAGAGTTTAGTCGTAGCCTATTTTATTTATTTTAATATTACACTGCCAAGCCATTTACAGTGCACAGAGGCATTGGCGCTAGACCCTTAAAAACTATACTATTTATCGATTGGTATTTTCAGACCCGTTTATGGCTTAAAACGTTTTATTTTGTCATGCACTTATTATAATATTGTATTACATTTTCATCCTATCATGACGCTGCCATTAAAAGGGTTAAGTAACTAATAGTCTACTCTTTGAGCACTTAATGAGCTTTCTATATAGCTTACCTAAATTCAAGTACGTCTATTAAGAAATGACGGGTTTTAGGGCTTCTAAGAAACCTGTAGGTTCTTTCTTTTCTATTACTGCTACAACTCAACTAAATCGAAGTTAAAATCTTCCTCATAGAAAAAGTCCCCTCACATCCTCACTTCCTCAAAGAATCTTCCTCCTCGTCTGTTTACTAATCAAAATATATAACTTTCTATACAGTATTCTCCTAACATTTACATTTGATCCTAAACATATCAGTAATGAAATATTACCTATGTTACAATCCCAATACACAGTAATCACTTTATCTCCAGTAAAACTTATCAATTTCAGGTGTTATCGCGCTAGCATTCTCACTGGCCAGCTTTATCTCAGGGATCATAGCGCTGTTCTCCTCAAAAGTGCGTTTGATGATCAGAAGCGGGCCGATCAAGATACTTCACGTGGCTATTGGCCTAATTTCAATATCGATGGGCTTAATCACGATAGCCATAGGTTTCAATATGCCGTACTTCAGCGCTGAAAACCCAGGGTTATCGCAGGCGTTAATTGTTTTCGTAACGATGATTTTATTCTATATCGTAATTCAGCCTATTGTAAACTTGGTGTCGACGACCAGGAAAACGATGTGACAAACCCACAGTGTCGAGGGCTCGACGGACGGTCAAAGTATCGCCTGAGGGCTCTATTATGATAAGGTAATTCGCGGGGGCGTTGGTTAATTTATATATTAACATCTAGAAAGCACTTTAATATAATTTTGCTGTAGGATTCCGAGTGGCCTCATTTTTAGGAGCGGCGCTTAAAACTGAAATGAAATTTGAAAATCAATTCTGCTCGAACGTACTCGTAAAGTGTGATTAACTATTTCACCTTCTCTCCTGGCCTGGATAAGAATTTTATTTCCGTTACGCCCCGCATAAGATAGGAAATAATTAAGTACATATGTTAAAAGTTTGTTACTAACCAGTCTATGTCAGGTACCTAATATAGACAATTGTATACCGTTAAGTAGGTACTAGGTAATTAAGGTAAGTATAAATAACGCGTTTGTTTTCTATTTTAATATTTAACAAACTAAAAATAACCAAAAATAATACCCACAATTCCGTGCGTGTGAGTAGGTATATGACGTTTGTTTCCATTTTTATGCGTAAATTTATGTTTACGTATAATAATTAAATTTCGTTTTACTTTTATTATAAATTAAATTAGTTTTCGTGTTCACGGTCACACAATAAATATGTTAATTAAACAAATAAGTATAGATTTTTTCAGCAAGCAAAATTCTTCTCATCAAAAATATTTACAATTAGCTCAGTGTTATGCTCAGTAGCAAATCAGTGGCCTGTGGGGGTTTAAAGTTGAGTTTTTTTTTATGTCAATTGACTGACAAACGAGCTGACGGCCCACCTGATGGAAAGTGGTCACCGCTGCCCAATGCGTTGCCAGTCTAGGGAGGATGGGGAATGGGGATGGGATGGTGATGAGGGAATAGGCCTCCGGATCTCGTCACTCACCGTACCAAACGCAATAGCAAGCTATTACTTTACGCCGATATTCCGTGGTACTACCCCGGTCGAGCCGGCCCATTCGAACAGTAATCATCTAGTGAGGATTACTGTTTGGCTCTACCGCTACAAAAGGTTCTGATCATTAGGGAGCAAAAGAAAAGAATACTTAAGTTAGTCATAATATCAAAATTAAAACAAAATCCCATCCTAGGCTGCTGATTATCAGTTTATAGGTGATTGTTACTTGTATTGTTATTGTTACCATAATAATATTAAGTAGAATATGCGAATGTTCGTATTTGTATGAATGTCATTAAAAGAATTTATGGTTTTTATAAAAATAATAAGTATTTTATTCTTATCCCAAAATATACCTGTTTACCTATCCTACATAATTTATTTATCTACAAGGATTGATCACGGGAAGCACAAGATCATCCCGCAACATTAGTAGAATTTTTGGTTGTGAAAACAATAATACGTACCTACCTAGCTACACATAATTATGTTTACAATATATTATTGTTGTATTATGTAAGTGTCCAAACATGTAGCGTCCCGTCCCATATTTTAGGGAATCAAAGATATTCCGTCCGTCCGTAGATCCCATCAGGTTCTAAAATTGCAGGAACGTTCTCTGTGGCAAGAGATCGGTGGATGATGTCATTAAAAGCGGCATGGTGAGAAAGAAACACGCCAAGCACGCAGAAAAGGCCATGGGGACCCAAATTATCCAGTATAGTCAGTTATTGTATCATTAAATATTTTTTATTTATTCTTATTTATTATATTCATATTACTAATGTACCTAGGGGCAAAAAACTTTTCCCAAAGTATCACATCCCAAACTGCTTTACTCAAATTATCATTTGGCAAAAAATCATTACTTCAAAACAGCTTAAGGCAATATTACAGTTAGCAAAGTATTTTTTGGTAAATTATTGTTTAACAAATAAATACTTGGTCATGTTTCATTTTACCAAGTATTATTTAGTCAAAACCTAACATAACCTAACCGCATTTTTGGGAAGAGAAATTTGGCGAAAAATATTTGGCCCAAAGGGCAGTACATCATTATATTCAACCAAGGCAAGGTCATATTGTAAGGTTACAAGGGCGTAGTCTAAAGGCGGGCCCGCTAAGCTGTCGGATCCATTACCTCGATTAAACTTAACCACGCTCTGTATTGCGCAACCAGATCCATTACAAAAAAACCGTTCTTGAATTATTTAGCAGAACCACGCAGAACTTAGAATAACCTATATAGATCGTCTTTCTTTTAAGCATTACTCATATATTTTACAACAAAGGTATAGGGAAAAGTCAGTAAGTAAACATTTTTTCTTAATGTTTTATTTACTTATATTATATATTTTTAGATAAATTATATCAGCTAGAAGGCACGGTATAACTATTTAACTAATATCACAATATTGCATGCTTAATGCCAATTCTTCACGTAATGTCCGTCAAAACACTAGTAATAAACTTCCTCGAACTCTTTATCAAATTTTTAGGTACAAAGACCGCTTAATTTACGAATGACTGGTCCGGAGTGGGCCCGGTAAGTTAAGGTAACAGTATATTCCTTTATCCTTGTGATGAACACGAGGTTCTGAAGATCATCAAAGAGCTAAACGTATTCTGTTGGATATGACGACATCTCCACACATAGTATAAAGAAATGCGGTGTTAAGTATAATAGCGCTAGTCTTAAGCTTTTTGATAATGTCCTTTCAGCAAGGAGCGTTTCCAAATGGATAATGGTTAAGAATCTCCAACTGACTGAAAAAACCACTTTTACGAACGATAATATGACACATTTCATGGTAAGTATCGTGTACTCGGCATCTATTAGATATTGACCTATTAATACAGAAAGTGATCGGTTACTAATTCACCTTGTTTAGTCATTATTTTACTTTGTGAAGTTTGCAAGGGAAGTAAAGTAATCAAACAAAGCGTCAGATAGTTACCGTAGAGGCCTTGAAATACTTCTAAGTGCAAAATCACATTAAGTTCCTGTAAACATTTGCAACCTTTATGCAATGTTCTTAATCATCCACATTCCAAAGTCATTCTTCAATAAGTAAAACACCATTTCGATTCCCATTTTTTAACAATTTGTAATAAAGGGCCTCTGCTACCCTGAAATTAAGAGAAACTAAATGTTATTTAAAAAAAGCTTATACAAATGAAATTTTGGCTGGAACTTTATGGTAAAAAGACGAATGGAATTTGACCACGGTTGTTTTCTTTTGAGCTGTGATATTGAGATTCCCAGACTTTTTAGCGGTCATTTCATTATCCAAGTTGAATTTTTAGTCAAGGCCAGGTTAAAATTATTTAAAAATGCATTAATCAGTATTATCAAAACAAATTCATTAATGTTACTTATGGTGCATGCTGTAGCCATCTATAAATAATGTCGCAGCTGTTTCAGGCCTGTATTCTAGATATTATGTCTTATTCATATAATTATTCTTATTCCTTTTGATGATTTCGATACATAAATAAATAAATAGATAGATTATTTGAATACTTACGAAACAAAGACAAGGCACACAGTCAACAAACATCCTGAAATGACGTAAATAGCTCCAGGGAATTTTGCTAACGTTCGAAAGTACACGGTATTAAATAAAACGGGTGAAAACAAAGGGACCACAGCTTCCACACAAGACACTAATGAGTACATCTTGGACACTTCTTCATTTGGTAGTACTTTTGTGATCTGAGATCGAATTAATGGCGGTGACAAGCTTCCCAACATGGACATAATACCAGCTGAAATAAAAAAAACACATGTTATGTAATAGTATTTTATAGTGTACTTTGAGACCTCTCCTCCTGACAGGTAAGTGAGGCTTTACAGAAAGCATTATAGTAGTACTACCGATGCCATAATAATGGCTAAGATGGACGTATGCTATAATAAAATTTCATTATTAGTTGATAAGCTAGTTAAGATAAGGCAATAGAAATATTGCATAGACGTAATTACTCATCGGGGAAACCAAAATCCTTTATAAAGTTTGATATGTTCTAATTAGGTATAGTACTTATACGAGTATACGTACAAACGTAATCAAAATGCTCCCACCAAACATGGCAATAGCAAAGTTGTCAACAGCAGTAGCAGTAGCAGTAGCAAACAGTAGCAATACTGTCCATAATCATCTTTTTTATATGTATAGCTAAATTTTAGATGTATAGATTCGCTTTTGTTTTTGTGAAATAATAATCTTTTAAACCAACTCACCAAGATACATATGCCAAGATTTTTCTGACAAACTCCTTACGACGGCGTCAGAAATGGATGATATATACGCCAATATAAGAAGGGCACCGTCTGTCATTTTGAAAACCGATTGGAAAAAGTAAATCCCCAAAAACATTCCAAGTAGAGCTATTATAGTATTCATGGCGCTGAATAAGGAATACTCCTTCAAAAGCCACTGGAACTTCTGTCTTGTGAACAAATAGTCCACTGTTCCGACTCCCACGACACAAATTATTGTAATTCCATACGATACTATTAAAAGAGTCAAAATGACTGCGATGAAACAGTCGCGTCTCTTGAAACAAGTCCGTCCCATGTCCGTTAAGAGGTTTAAATTGAAGATCTTCGAAAGTCCTCCCTACAAACAAACAAGATTTCCCTTAAAGTCAACGTTACCCTAGATGCTGATAAGGAGATAAGATGTATAGTTTCTTACCGACTCAGCTGTTCTAACGGTTTCTTTAACAAATACGATGGTGTAAAACAAGCTAAAGAAATAAACTGTGGCTGAAAATGTGAAAAGAGGAACGTATCCTACTGCATCATAAACATAACTGGAAGCCACCGTTCCTATAAGCACTCCAGAGAAACCAGAACCTTGTAATAGTGCCAGTCTGGAAATTGCCAAAAAATAATTACTAATTGCTCGCATTGATTTGATGGTAATTTTAAATATACAACTAACACCCATGGCTATTTCATGAACTTTTCGAGTAATAAAAGAATCAGATTAATTTCAATTTACCTTAAAGACCTGTCGCCCTCATTGGTGATATCAGTGACGATCAAGTTGGCTCCCAGCACGATGGCACTGCTCCCACCAAACAAGGCAAATGGAAAAGCGCACAGCACGAACCAGTACGCACTTAGTGATGATATCCCACTGAATACCACTGTAAGTACGGCTGTTAAACATTGCCCTGAAATGAAAGCATCAGTGTTAAGCTTCATTATATTATAGTGCACTTGTTTTGTTTTACGAGTGCCACTTTCAGTATTAGCATTTTGCTGCAGTTTTCTGATCTTGTCGTGTCCGTGATACTTTGCAGTTTAAATAATTAAATAGGTATGTGAAGAATTAAGTTTATGTTATTAATCCAACTGTACTACTAAGCTCATCCGGAATTATTTAACAGCCTTTATTTAATCACTCTATTTAATCACATTATACAGGTACCACCATGTTTTATGGCTAGGAGATTTTAAACAAGGTGAAACTCCTCATTAAGTCTGTATTATCAATGTGTTTTATTGATTGTTTATCATGCTAATCACTCCCAGCAGCTCTAGCAAGGTTTACATGAGGATAAGTTAATACCGTCTTAACTCTAAGTGGTCTTTCTCACACTAATGCCGATAAAAGAGATAATATGGGGTTAAGTTTATCTCCGTCTCAACCTTGCTAGGGCACATTTGATACACACTTAGGTGATACTTTGTTTGACCTAAGAGAAAAAATGGATAGTTTAAGATAATTAACTAAGCTCTTTAAAATAATATTCTGGTCACGAGATTATACCTACTCATATTCTATACATAATTAGAAAACAATTTTTGAACATCCACATTTCTACCTCGATCTCTTGGAAGGACTGACCTGTACAATCTTCGAAGGGAATGGAATTTATAGCACAACTAGGCCTCTATTCGAAATTGCCGTTGCTGTCAAGTTAATAAGAGCCACGATATCCTAGCAAAATAATCTACGATATCGTTTAGGCAATGCCGAATACAGGCACTGGTACCTAGATATTACAGTCTCGCAAAGATGACAATTTGTTTAAGTATCTTTTGAAATATATAGCTCTATTCTTACCAAAAAAAGGCCACACAACCAGAGCTTTCCTTCCATACTTATCAGACCAAGAGCCCAAAAACACAGACATAATAGCGGGCATGATACTGCTAAAGATGGAAAGCACTGTCACGAGAACTGAAGTCTTTCCTTGCACCTCTGTCTCCAAGTCTTTGGCTTCTCCAGTTTTGTTAAGGATGTTCAGCAGAGCACATTTTGTGGCGTTGTACTCGAGATCAACCATGCAGGTGCGGTACAGAAGAAGGTTGTATGTAACTCCATCTAAGAAACAAATCAAGTTGATTTGATCGCAAGAAGTGAGATTTCCGAGTCAACGCATACTGGTTGAATTGGCCTTCGATTCTATCTTAATTTTATATTAGTAACTATTGCAGCATTACGGACGTAATCCCGCAAATTTACCAAACAATAAAACCTTTTCTTGGCATTTGAAACCTTATCCTTATTTTTTTATTGGCCGTTCATAGATTCGTCTAGCGGTCTGGCTCTAGTATTTGAATTTAAATTTTTGACCGTTTGCCGGTCCTCTTGTTTTCAACCGATTTTTTGTACGACAAAAAAATTAGTCGGGCTCGGGAGATTGCTAACATACTTATATAAAGCGTTCAAGAGACGGTTACAAAATGTATGAATGTATGTAATCATTAATCGATCCTCCATATTTATCTTCGAAGTCTGCTTCTTTCGTCTCATATTTATCAATACGTATAAAACAGTACCGTGACTCACTTATAGACAACGCACAGCGTATTGTGGTAAACGGGTGGTCCAAGAAGTTTGAAATTTGGAGAAGACATTCCTCGAGTACCCTAGAGGTGCACTAAAGGAGGGATTTTTTGAAATTCCATCCCTAAAGGGGTGAAAAGGAGAGTTAAAGTTTGTATGGAAAATACCGCGGGCGATGCTGTGGCGAGTCCACTAGTATTGTAATAAACTTCTATCTTGATATTACACACAGAAAAAATAAAAAGATGGAACCAATGGAACTAACACAGACTGTTCTTAAAATTACACCGAAAAATCAAATAGAGCTCCTACATTTTAATACCTGTTAATTAAATTGAGATATGGTATTCTCAGACGGCAAAATTAAAAAACTTGAGATTTTAGATATATTAAAATCTTTATTAAAGCCGATGAAGACGACATCATGAAATAGCAAAACTGTTTATTTGTCCAGTTCTTTAAGTCTATGCGATGTTTTCTAACACGCAATGCAATAGTTGCTACTGGCAGGTCCAACTCGGCGCAGCTGCATTGATAAGTAACTATGTCAGAGCGATGCATCTGGCACAGGGATACTCGCAACCAGATACAATTGTAGTAATAACTCAGTCCAAACATAACCGCATAACGTTTTGCGGTGATGTTTTAACTGAGTTAAGTATTTTTTCCCGACTTAAAAAAAAGGAGGAGGTTCTCAATACGGTTGTATTTTTTTTACGGTTGTATTTATGTTTGTTACTTCAGAACTCCGTCATTTATAAACCGATTTAAAAAAATCTTTTTTTAATCGGTAGGGTATACCTACAGTTTAGTCCTGATGTAGTCAAAGTCGAGTTATGATGAGAGGATCTATGAGGAATCGATGGAACTCTTCAAATATTATACGCAAGCATAGAGCAATTTTAGTTTTTTTTTGTAATAAGTAACTCAAGCAGTTACGTTCCAAAAGCATTATTTGGTGAAGTGGAACTGTTGATGAAGACCATAGATGATCACCGGAACTCCTAAATATTGAGTAGGTATTTCACGGTTGGCGATTAAATTGCTGTAGAAAGTTCTAAAGCAACTTATGTCCATGGAAATTCATGTAGTTAGTAAAATTTAAGAACCAGGAGAACTCCTCAACGATTGACATCCTTGCACCGTGGATAGCAACAGTTTGTAAATGGTGATGAGCAATTGGCATTATGCTATTGTTACTTGATGTAGTAAATGTGTGTCGTTAAATCACAGGATAATAAATAAAATGTGAAAAAAAACTTACTTTTCAAAGGCTATTTGAAGTCGTTTTATTTTATTTTATACATTATTTTGTATTATAGGCAGGCCCATAGCACAGTTTTACAATGATTGTTAATGCACTGAGCGAAAAACGACTTCCGTGCATATTCTCCTCATCTTATCCGTCAGAACATCTCTCTCTTACTAGTACCTATTGAAAAAAGATATGCACTAAGAGATAACATGGGATTAACTTATCCTCCTGTCAATTTTGCCAGGGCCAAAGACTTGCTCATATGGGAAGTCTTGTGGTAGTTTGTATACCTTGGTAAAGTACCTAGTAATTATTTTATGTTTTTAGGACACCAAAGTACGACTAGATTTGTTATCTGAGCGGTCTGTAAAGCTGTCAGATAAGGAGATATTCTATAAAATCTCAAGTATTTTAAAATTCCTAAAGGCAAGAAGCTATCTTTTGCCATTTCTTTATCAACACTGAAAAATGCTATAATACCTCGAATAGTGATTAGGAATAAGGTTAACGGGTACTTTATTAATATTTAGGTGACATTTTATTTGATTTTGAAACATTTACTTAGAAATATACCTGAAACATCTCACCACTCAACTCTAATTATCAATCTCAACAGTTCATAATAATTGTAAGTTTTTCTCCGAATCTGGCTGGCAGATACAAAAACTAGGCATTCAATGCAATTTTCTTTACCTGTAAGCGCAGAACTGAATAGCGCAAGGAAAACCGGTATTTCCACCGTCAACCAGAAGGAACGGTGAGCGCTAGCTGGTTCCCCTGAGCGAATGAGCACCTCCAGTTCCTCATTACTATCATCGTTCACCGACATTCTTACTGGCCAGTGACATGAACATAAACAATCGCATGCTTTTACACTATTTTCTTAGTTTTAATTGTTTCGCGGTTTGTTTCTGTCACAATTTGGTTTTTCGTACTGATTTTGGCGCAGAGTTGCGAGTTGCGAATCGACGCGGGCTATTGTGTTCCGATCCGAGTCAGCTGTTTGACTGAATAGGTTCGGTAGAGTAAACGTAGCGTCATCGGGTTTGACCTTGACATGAGTTTTTATCGGATTTTTTTAAACGAAGAGTACTTATGTACTTTTATAATCAATGAACTTCTTATTTGGCAGGCGATATTATTTTCAACCTTCGATTATACCTAAGTATACTACGTATTCAAAACAGAAGTAAAGTACACATGGAAGCGTTTTAAATGAAAAATGTTCAACACCTGACATGCCCTGTGTTTAAATGTGAACCTTCTTACCTTAAACATAAAGACGCCCTTTGTGTGAAATAGTGTTTGCAGTTACTACCTGCCATTTCAAAGTAAAGATTTGCGGTTACACTTTACAATGAAAGACAATGGCTTTGTTTGCCAGACAAGTAGCTAATGGGATCGGGACTAGGAAAAGGATTACAACATATTCGGGGTTTTCTACAGACAATGTTACCGTCACACATTTATCTGCACAGGGAAATTATTTCATTAAACGTTATGAGTGGATTTTGTTTGTTTTTATTTAGGTACAAATGTATAAAAACAGGTGGATATTTTCTAACATTTTATATAAGTAAGAATAAGATAATATTTATGTAGGCGTATCTACTAGCCGTGTGCTCTATAGGATTTCCTATCGGCATCACCATACTAAACTTCTGAACTGAACTGAACTTATATAAAGAAAAGTCACCTCTATTTAACCGGCTTCGGAGATGACTTTTCAAAAATCCTTTCTTGGTGCTTACAGCTAAGTCATACAAGGAACTTCTGTGCAAAATTTCATGCTTCTAGCCCCATCGGTCTAGGCTGTGCGTTGTCCGTCAGCCAGTAAGTAGGTACTTATAAATAATTTTATTAAGTAGTTAATGTACCTGCCTAATTTCTATGACATCGCTTTTCAAACAAATTGCAACAAGCTGCAACAAATTGTTATGATCGACTATGAATCAATAAGTTGTACCTATTAACTATGCTATTAATAAGTACAAATTTAGGAGTCCGAATAGCGAGCGAGCGGCGGTGTGTTTAATGTAGGTATAGGTACCTATTATAAAATTATAAATTATAACGGATTTCGGTTTTCGGTGCATTTATTGTCTGATTTTACCCACTTTACTTAGACCTATCTTTCAGAAAATTCGTTCTAATTCGTCAAAATAAGGTGCTTTGGCCGCAGGGTCAGAGGAAAAATCCATTCAAATCGGTCCAACCGTTTAGGAGGAGTTCAGTCTAGATATGAGCGCCACGCCGGCGCGCCGCCGTCGCCGCTATCGACAGCCGCGCCGTCGCCGCCGGCGCGGCACCATCGGCGCGCCGATCGAGTGATCCGATGAATCCGATCAGTCGAAACTGATTCGCCGTGGAGTGAATCCACGTCAAATATAAAACAAAATGGCAACTGCGTCGACCGCGAATAATACAATTAGATATTTACCGATTCATTTTAGATCAATTGATTTACATGGCAAAAAAAGAAGTATTTTATGTGACCAAATATTTTGCGATGCTTGCTTGAAAAAAAGAAAAGAATATCAATGAAGATGCACTGTTTGGAGAGTAAGTCTTTACAAATTTTTATTTTTAACCGACTTGTTACTCAACTACCACTACAACTACTAACCGAGTTTCTCAATTCGGTTGTAATTTTTTTTGTTTGTTACTTCAGAATTCCGTCATTTATAAACCGATTTTGAAAATTCTTTTTTTAATCGTTAGGGTATACCTCCAGTTAAGTCCCGTTGTAGTCAAAGTCGAGTTATGATGAGAGGATCTATGAGGAATCGATGGAACTCTTCAAATATTATAGGCAAGCATAGAGCAATATTAGTATTTTCTGTAATAACTCAAGCAGTAACGTTCCAAAAGCTATTATATAAGTTATTTGGTGAAGTGGAACTGTTGATGAAGACCATAGATGATCACCGGAACTCCTAAGTGTTGAGTATTTCACGGTTGGCGATTAAATTGCTGTAGGTATAAAGTTCTGAAGCAACTTATGTCTATGAAAGTTCATGTAGTAAATTGAAGAACCAGGAGAACTCCTCACCGATTGACATCCTTGCACCGTGGATAGCAACAGTTTGTAAATGGTGATGAGCAATTGAAATTATGCTATTGTTTTGTTACTTAATTTAGTAAATCTGTGTCGTAAAATCACATGATAATAAATAAAATGTGAAAACAAAAATTTACTTTTCAAAGGCTATTTGAAGTAGGTTTTTTTATTTTATAAATTATATGATTATAATAATATTACTTTGTACCAAATTGTTTTCGCTATGAATTAACTAGAAGTGTTATGGAATTATCTTCTTTTTTTTGGCAAAATACATCTCGTTTTATATTCAATCGTTTTACTTAAAAATAGATTTGAGTTAAGATGGGTTTGGTGTCATTTCCTTTAGTAAATATGTTAAAAGCTGTGTTTAATTTTCATTTACTGACGTTGAAAGAAATATTAATTTAATTGCTTAAAACTGAATCTGTCGTTTACTTAAAAGGCACTTCCTGCGCATTTTATATTTACATAATATATTTTTATTGAAGGTACTATCGATTCGTATTTTTTCAAAGTTGTGGTGAAGGCGCACTGCAGAAATATATACTATTGCATGCTATTAATAAGTTAGAAGATATTTTTACGTTGATTGTTTTTAAAAAAACGTGTTTTATTTAATTTTTTTAACCCCGATGTATTGCAAAGTCACGCCGCCGACAACGCCGCCGCCGCCGATGAAAATACTTACCCACGCCGCCGCCGGTTAAACTGCCATCGGCGCTCATATCTAGTTCAGTCATATACACACGTACAGTAGAATTATTTATATAAAGAAAGATAGCCAATAGGCTGACGAGTGATGATGATGATTCTTCAGTAGTACATACAGTCAGCAAAGAAATGAGCGTTCAAGAATGCTCAAAAAGTTGCAAATATTATTTTTTTCCCTAACAACTGGATTTCTAAAATAGCGCCATCTTGTAACTGTTCAATAAACTTCGAATATAGAAAATGAAAGAATAAGTGGCATGACAAAAAATATATTAAACAAAATAATTCACAATAACCGCTTTTGTATTTGAATAGTATTTTCTACAATGAATGTTGATGCAAATTTTTCCAAATACATTTAGGCGGATTTTTTAAAAATTCATACCTATAATAGCAGTCTCGAATAGCTTTAAAAAAAGTAAACTTGAAATGTTAGCTGTCATCGTCCGGTAAAAGAATAGTTTTGTTGAATTCAGAATTCTTTACAAAACTCTCAACCACAAACAGCGGTTTTAATCACTAGTTGAAGCAAACTCGTTTTTCAGTGAAGATTTTCGATCATGGTAAGTAACAATCGCAAATTCTTTGTAAAAACTTGGTTAGGTTAATAACTTGCTTGGTCATTCCTATTACACACAATTATTTCGTTTTATTTACAGGCTCGTCGTTATGATACACGTACCACGATATTCTCGCCGGAAGGTATTTAAACCATACGTGTATTTTTAAATAACTTATATTATTTTGCTTTACGTGTTATTTATGCAACTTTATTTCTTAGGTCGGCTGTACCAAGTTGAGTATGCCATGGAAGCCATCAGCCACGCCGGCACATCACTCGGCATTTTGGCAACTGACGGCATTTTACTAGCCGCCGAGCGCAGAAACACGAACAAGCTCCTTGATGAAGTGTTTTTCTCGGAGAAAATCTACAAACTCAATGATGATATGGTTTGCTCAGTGGCAGGCATAACTGCTGATGCTAATGTGCTGACAAACGAATTAAGATTGATTGCACAGAGGTATCTGTTGCAGTATGGTGAATCTATCCCATGTGAACAGCTGGTGTCTTGGCTGTGTGATGTGAAACAAGCTTATACACAGTATGGAGGTGAGATATTTTGCACCATGATAATTACACTTAAAAATGTAAAAACCATTGAAAGTGGAGTCTTATCTTATCTTATCTTAGAGGGTGGGGTCCTTGCGGATAACCTTCAACCCTATGGGATCTTTTGTGTAATTACCCCTTATTCCTGAGCACTATCCATAGCATTCTCCACCACTTCAATGAAGTGACTTGTGGAGAGCAGTGGTAGTGCCTTGAATTCCCCTGGTTCTGGATAACCATTGCCAAGGATTTTCATTCTTAGTCTGGTCAGGGTGTCGCATTCGCACATGATGTGCACACATTCTACAGCTTGTTGTCAGAGAGTCCCATCTTGGCTAAGATGTAACTTAACCCCGAAGTGACCTGTGAATATTCCGATTATGTATCTGAGCTATTTATGGCTGAGTTTCCAAAGTTTATTAGTCCAGCTTGAGTCTACGCTCCCTGTAAAGAGCTTTGAATGTCTTAGGCCAGCCAAGGAATTCGACTATGTCTTACTGCTAGCCTTTCCATTAAACATTGCTTAGGTTTAACAGTTGAAGTGTTTGCAAATAGATAAATGTGAATAAATTTCAACTAATTATTTGGTCATCTAAACTGCATACTGCATACCTTTTAAGCAGTACACAAGTGTATAATAATTCAATCTGTTTTCTCAATTTCAGGAAAAAGGCCTTTTGGAGTTTCTATTCTGTACATGGGATGGGACAAGCACTATGGCTACCAGCTATACCAGTCTGACCCAAGCGGTAACTATGGAGGATGGAAAGCTACCTGCATTGGTAACAATAGTGCTGTAAGTTACATTTATTACATACTTACCTCGTTCTATCTGTACCACATTAGATACAGTGCACTGTGATATATCTACTATATAAAAATAAGTCGGGTTTTCCTTCCTGACGCTATAACTCCAGAACGCACGAACCGATTTCCAAAATGTTACATAAAACGAAGCCATCTGGTGGCGAAACGGAGTTCGCCGGGTTTGCTAGTTTCACTATGAAAATGCTAGATACTCATTGGTCACTAGTATGTACAAACCTGTAGTCAACAATGTAGAAAAGTAAAGAACAAAATTAAAATCTCACTGGCAACTGCGGCAGCAGCTTGTTTTCTATTTTTCCTAGTATGATGCACCCTTAGAATTCTTATATAGCACATATGATATTTTGCTCACTTACATACACAGATGATTAAACTCGATTCCCTTCCTT
Source organism: Tortricodes alternella (assembly GCA_947859335.1). Classification (NCBI taxonomy): domain Eukaryota; kingdom Metazoa; phylum Arthropoda; class Insecta; order Lepidoptera; family Tortricidae; genus Tortricodes; species Tortricodes alternella. The sequence goes on along the minus strand of OX401984.1, from coordinate 8,518,541 downwards.
TTGCCTTCACATAATCGGGTAAACAATATGATTACATTGGATAACACTCTCCGAGTTAATCATAATTATATGACAAAGAACTATATTCTTGTCAAAGATAAATTAAAAATTATGTCTGGTAATTACGTTTATCCTTATTTCACTTGAATTATGTCAGTGAGACACTATTTGTCTTGAATTCCATTGCCACAGTAAAGACCATCTCAGTCCTTACTCAAACTTAAATAGAAATATCCTTGAGCTAAAACATCATGACATACCAATTGTGTCCTACTAAAACACTACTATTGAGAGTATAATATACAACAAATAATGATATTCTATTGGTCCTAGGCTGCTGTGTCGAGTCTAAAGCAGGAATACAAAGAGAACGAGACGACAGTGGCAGAGGCACAGGCCCTCGCCATCAAAGTACTCAGTAAAACTCTGGACATGACAAAGCTGACTCCAGAGAAAGGTAAATTGAATTATCTATCTGCTTCAGATGGTGAAAAACCTATCTCATAATACACTATTGAATAAAATACATCATTTAAAGGCTACTCCAAACTTCTTGTACATTCTGGAGTTACTCTGCAATTTATTATTAAAATCTCAAAATCAAATTTGTTTATTTGTTATAAATATGGTTAAGGTCTTATCTTAACATCATAATTTCCATACATATTTAACAGCTTAATGGAATGTAAAAGTAGTAACAGGGTATATAAATTATTCACTATTAAATAAAGTTAAATGACTGACATAATGAAAATATGACTATAAAATATTCCTTTTTTAGGGTTCGGTACCCAAAGGGTAAAACGGGACCCTATTACTAAGACTCCGCTGTCCATCTGTGTATCCGTCCGTCTGTCACCAGGCTGTATCTCATGAACCGTGATACTTAGACAGTTAAAATTTTACAGATGATGTATTTCTGTTGCCGCTATAACAATAAATACTAAAACACAGAATAAAATAAATATTTTTGCTTGTTTTTACTCATTATTGATAACGGCAACAGGTAGACGCTTGAAATATTCACAGAATATTTAGTCATATATTCACTTTAATAATAAATAATAAAATTAAAATAAATCAAATATTTAATGGGGGCTCCCATACAACAACCGTGGTTTTTTTTGCTTTATTATAGGTAATGGTACGGAACCCTTCGTGCGCGAGTCCGACTCGCACTTGGCCGGATATTTTTAAATATGTAGCGCACTTTGTGTCAATATTTTAATATTGACACAAAGTGCGCTACATTCGTTACTGATGTCAAATAATACCTATATTTTGGACTTCATTACCGTACGGGTAATGAAGTCCAAAATATAGGTATTATTTGACGACTACAATGATAGAATAGGCATGTTTCCTGAAAAGTTTAAATTAGTCCGTCATTGTACGCCGGCAACCGGTAGATTGTGATGCACATTTAACCTTAACTATAACATCTTGTAACTCACTCACAATTGGACAATAAATTATTTCTATTTCTATTTACATTATAAAAAAATATTGAACACATATTTATTCTATTGTCAATTAAACAAAAAATGAAGAAGAATAGTGCGTTAAAGTTCCGCGTGACGTCACTACTTTGCATACTTTTACCATTAAGTAAAGTCATGAGCCCCCACTCCCGAACTTTGATGCGCGTTATCTTTGATTGATTTGATAAAGCAAAAATAACGCTTAATTATTTTTTTTACCCAGTAAGCATCCCTATTGCCTCATGTTGTGCATATTTAAATATTGTCAGTAATAGATGGATATTTTAACATATGTAGCATATAACTATTTTAAATGATGTTTGATGATTCCAGTTGAGATGGCCATCCTGACGCGTAAAGACAACAAGACTGTCATCCGGGTGCTCTCAAATGCCGAAGTAGAAGTTCTGATCACTACCTTCGAGAAGAGTGAAGCAGCAGCCGAGGCTGCCAAGAAGCAGCCCGCGAAATCTAAATAATTTTATATCTTTTATTTTAAGAGCTCTTTTACTGATCCATTAAATGATTTGCTGTGAATTTATCTATTCTTTTACATTTTTATTTTTAAGATGGCCCATTATGTCTCATCAAATACCGATAATGGTTTGAGCATTTTGGTATCTATCTAATCTATAAGAATCCTTTGAATGACCTTGGGAAAAAAAAGTTAATTTTTATCCATTAAAATGATAGACCTTATTAATACTATAAATACACTTGTTTTTATTTCACTTCGATACGATGTGTATTTACAAAGTTATGGGACTTATAAATTTGCCTTTTGACTAGAGATGCAACGGATATCCGGTTACTATCCGGTATCCGGCCTATCCGGCCATGATTTTACTATCCGGCCGGATACCGGATAGTGAGTCAGTATCCGGCCGGATACCGGATAGTAAAAACTTGGGTCAGAAATACGATAAAACAAAGAAAAGTCGTCAGAAATAAACAAAATCAACGTCAGTTATTAAATTAAAACAGTTTTCTTTTTATTTAAGTATAAAACTAACATGTGACATCACGTCGTGCACGTTCGAATATTCCCAACTGACGTAACAAAGCGCCTATTGTACCTCAAAGGGACTCCCCGCACTCTTACAATTCGTAACAAGTTGTAACTTGCTCGCCGCGCGAAGGCTGCGCAAGCTAACACAGCTTTAGAGATAGCTCGTGTGCCGCCGGATATCTGGTTGCCGGATATCCGGCCAATGGCCATGCCGGATATCCGGTATCCGGCCAAACCACTATCCGTTGCATCTCTACTTTTGACCCTTTAGCCGCCGTTGTCGACTATGCGTGACAGCGTATAGGTACTTACAGGGTAAAATTATAGTTTTAAAAAACTAAAAAACACGCTTTAATAGCAAACTGAACTAAAAAGTTGAAAATAATATTTTAAGTATGAAGAGTTTGTGTTACAGACTACAGTAATGGAAATTTAAGAATCAATTACTTATGACTAATCAATTAGAGATAAAATTAGATATAAATTAAGTTATTAACAAATAATTAAATTATAGTAAAAAAGCGTGGGGTGCTTGGTATTAAATTTTACAATGACTTCATTGGTAGCTATTTATAAAATTAGTCCTTTTGAAAATATAGTAAATTGCACCCCACGCTTTTTTACTATAATTAAATTATTTGTTAATAACTTAATTTATATTCTAATTTTATCTCAAATTGATTAGTCATAAGTAATTGATTCTTAAATTTCCATAACTGTAACACAAACTCTTCATACTTAAAAAATATTTTCTACTTTTTAGTTCGGTTTGCTATTAAAGCATGTTTATTAGTTTTTTAAAAATATAATTTTACCCTGTAAGTACCTATACGCTGTCACGCATAGTCGACAACGGCGGCTCGCTCTTGTCAGTAACGCACGAAAAGACCCTCATTACTAAGGTATACCTATTGGACTCGTCAAACCAAACCAAATGAGCCCAAACTCGAGGGGTTTACTAGTAGTAATTGAACAGTTCCACTATCCACCTTCTGGCTGACAAACCAGATCAGATCAGCTCGATGGAACCAAATTATTGTATTGTCATCCGAACTGCAAACCAAATGTGCCTAAACTGGAGGGGTTTACAAGTGGTAATTGAAGAGTTCCACTATCCACCTCCTGGCTGACAAACCAGATAAGATTAGCTCGATGGAACCAAATTATTGTTTTGTCATCCGAATTGCAAACCAAATAAGCCCAAACTCGAGGGGTTTACTAGTAGTAATTAAAGAGTTCCACTATCCACCTTCTGGCTAACAAACCAGGTCAGATCAGCTCGATGGAACCAAATTATTGTATTGTCATCTGAATTGGAAACCAAATGAGCCCAAACTCGAGGGGTTTACTAGTAGTCATTGAAGAGTTCCACTATCCACCTTCTGGCTGACAAACCAGGTCAGATCAGCTCGATGGAACCAAATTATTGTAATGTCATCCGAATTGCATACACTTGCAAAGTTTCAGATATTTACCACAACTAGAAGTAGGTTAAAATTTAGCTGAAAAATTCCATTACATACCTACGTACATACATACATACATACATACATACATACAGGTGAAGCTAATAAAAAGCGTGTAAAAAACGTCCATTACCTTGACTTAAAGTTGAAATTCGTGTTACTTCTCAGACATGCTTGGCGGCCAAAAGGTTAAAAAACCACCTCGCTTAAATCTGAGAAGTTCGCTGGCGCTAGGTTAATGACCTCGTGACGTAATCGTTCCCAATAGCGATTCGCGCGCCTACTGAATCATTACCGCGCCGCGCTCATTCAAAGCGGACTTACATAGCTACTGAAAGTGTAATGTTTTTATTGTTCCCAAGTACTTTAGTTAATTAGTTTAGTTTGTCTTTAGTTTAGTTAGTTATTTATTAAATTTATGGTGCAAGGATTTCAAAGAGGGCAATCAGACCACTTGCCTCGAATAAACTCCATCACGATGGCGAGTTACTTTGCCACAAACAATACATTTTTTTGTATTTTATTTATTTCGGGCATCAGGGGTATTTTATTTCAGAGAGAAGTGAAGGGCTATCAATGAGTCCGGTTAATTTCATGTAACACGGAGACATCAAGCAACAGGCGTCAATCCTCAAGGCTCAGCATACAGTGGCGACTGCAGGACGAGTCATATGTAGCAGTGGCGAAGCGTCAAAGATTTCCTAAGGCAAGCCGGAAGAATTAGAACCGTACGTGCGGGTCTGACATTTAGTTAGAGTAACATTGACTTCACTGACAGCTAGCCGTAGCTTTCTAGCTTGGTAAAGCCGTCAGGAACCGGCTTGTAGGCAGGCTTCGCCAGTGATATGTAGCATTACACTTTTTAGCGCGGAAATTTAAATGACGCAAAAAAGATCGCTGAATTTTCTCAATGCGCTGTTTGTATGTCACGTATTGGGGGGACCATAATGTAGCTGGCGTACTCAGAATGCTTCTGACGCTTAATAAATGATTTTACATGCTGGTCAAAAGTTAACTTCGTATCTAGTATAAGAAGTCACACCTAGGTCCCTTACCGTATTGACATGCTGAATTGGATGTCCACAAATAGTATACTGCATGACTGCATTTGGGCTACGAGTAAACGAGATCTGGACGCATTTACTTGCATTTACATTGATGCTGTTAGAATCATAGTAGGCAGACAAACGATCCAGATCTTCATGTAACCCGTCACAGTCATCAACGCAGCCTATATCAGCATATATTTTTTTATCATCTTATGTTTTTTTTTATGTCAATTGACTGGCAAACGAGCTGACGGCCCGCCTGATGGAAAGTGGTCACCGCCGCCCATGGACATCTGCAACACCAGAGGTGCTGCCAATGCGTTGCCAGTCTAGGGAGGATGGGGAATGGGGATGGGATGGGGATGAGGGAATAGGCCTCCGGACATTAGAAATTTGCAATGATTGAACACAGCGTAAATGTCATAAAGATAGGCATTATAGAATAGAGGACCCAATTGTGACCCCTGTGGCACCCCAGATGAGACATCAACGAAGTCAGATCTGCAGCCACCCAGAAGATACTTATATTATAAGCGCTGAAATTCTTGGTGCAAAAGTTGCAAGGTAATATTCAGTTAATATTTAGCCATCAGTAGAACAAATAGGTAATTTTTTACGATTGTTGTTTTTATGGGTTGCGCATCAACAGTTGGCGCTTGGCGTGAACAGGACATAGAATAGGGTAGGTGACCGGTTTTCCGGCTATTACCCCTTATAAGCCATTTCATACATTATTTTGAATAATAAGCAATTCAAATAAGTAAAAGAGCTTAATATTTCCATGTAATTTGACAAACGTACGTAATATTTGTTTGCCTGTATACAAAATTTGTGTGACCATGTGTTCGCGCCAATTCCGGTAGGTACATTTTATTATACTTAACTTCCTAGAATAGGATAAGGTAATGGGTGGGTGTTCGTGAAATAGAATTAGTAGATTGTGTCAAATGGGAGCAAAGTCGTAAGTATATTTAGTTTGATTGAGTGCAAAATATTGAATCCAGAGCGTAACGAGGGATGCCAATGAGGATTTCTGAGTCGAGCTTGGGATTCAAGCTATGCGAAAAAAACTAAATCGTGCTTAATAAAATCATCATAATCTGATTTCGGCTAAACTTTCAATCCACGCATTGTACCACAGGTTTAACTGCAACAACTAATTTAGATGTCAAGCTGGTCTTGCAATACTGTTCAGATAATATGGATAGTAGTGCTTGCAATGATATCTCCAAACGAACAATAGAACATGCCGATAGTCCATTATGGCATGTAATACGTAACGGTCGGATCACTGTCTCGAAGGCCTACGAAGTGGCTCACTGTAAAACTTTAAATGGATCGCTGATGGAATCTATTCTTGAAGCAAATAGGATCAAAGACACTCCAGCCATGAAAAGGGGAAGGGTTTTGGAATCACATGTTTTGGCAAAACTTAAAACTCAAACTGGAATAAAGTTTAAAAAACAAGGCATAATATTGAAAAAGAACCGGCCAGGTTTTGAAGCATGGATGATTACATAATAGAAGTCAAGTGTCCTGTTAACGAAAACAGATTTAAAAAATATTTCGACCCAGACCATAAACCGTCTCGCCGATAGGTATTTAGCACAAATACAAAAGCATATAGGTATGTATTTTGCCGACAGAAAAAATAATATAATATTATATTTTGATGAAAGGTACTGCAAAGATTTATTTGAGAAGTGCTTAGAGTTTTGGTGCAAGGCTATTTATCCGAGAATATATGTGTTTGAGGATTTCACAAAATAAACTGCAATGTTTGATCCCAAGAGCTTTTATTTTCTTAGAATTTAATAATAATCTTTACCTACACATACACAAAATAGATGTTACTTTCTTTTATGGGACATACCATGCGCTGTAACTTGGTAGGAATGACACCCGTCAAACACCTTCATATTCTGTCCCAATTTGTCACTTTGGACGTAATATGAAGGTGTTTGACCGGCGTCATTTCCACCAAGCTGCAGAACAGGGATTTTAACACACTTAAAATTTTATCAGGCTACTTTGCATGTTTATAAGTCCGCAGACGATTAAGATTATTTCATCATAAATTGACAAATAACGAAGGTCAACACAAGCATGAGGTGCGACCATGTTGAAATCTCTTAATCTCCCTATAACTCTTTCGACGTGAATTCTTACAGACGCTATTCTTTCCGCCTCTAATACCTCTTCTTTCGTGCTAATAGTGTTGGCACTAACACTTGGAGTTCTTATAAGTCTACACTGTTGTTGATTTAGAATATTTGCTACATTTTTAAAGCCCCTATCTGCCATTATATCCATGCCCGGAGACAAATTGGTAATATAGCCACTGTTTTCGAATATTGCAGTATCAGATGCTCTCCCACCAAATCCACATGACACAAAATTTACTAAGCCATCAGGCGTGCAAGATATTATGTATTTTATTGTGTTACATCCTGTGTCTTCCGACCAAGTCAGAGACTCATGCAACGGATTGCTAGGTTTCTGTATTGGTATTTGGAAACACTCTATTATTGACTGCACATTTGAATATCTACTTCTGAAAGCAATAGGCAAATGCTGAGCTACTTTGCTTTTAGAGGGCCAAACTATAAACTGCCTCAAAAATAATGACACCTTGGGTACGGTGCGTTTGAATATTTGTCCTATGTTACGTGATGATTTTCCAAACTGTGTACCTAGGATGGTATCAGGTTCATTTAGGCGTATTTTTTTAAGTGTGATAAAAATATCAGATAGTGGGACTTGAATCTTATCTGAAAGCATTTTCAAACAGAAATACGAATCTTTTGGGATGCCTAAATAAAGTTTGGGGTCTTTCTCAATGCACATGGTGGTTCCTTTTACCATATATAATTTTAATGTATTATCAGTATTTTTATCCTCGCTGTCACTTATTCCATAGGAAGATGTATCCTCTTCATACTCTGATTTAACTACTTTGCTGGAACTTGCTTCAGAATTCGTCATACTGGTTAGTAAATTTGCTTTAATAGGAGAAGTATTGGTATTTGATACCTTTGGTTTGATTGGAGAACAAGTAACTGAAAAAGTACATATTTTACTTTTAGGATCAGTGTGATTTTTCTTTGATGCTTGACAATCCTTTTTTTGTACTTGGATTTTTTTATCAATGCCACGAGTTTCATTACTGCTAGGAGACGTTTCCCTTTTAATCATGTCAGTAGAATCGATTCCAACATTAGGACTTCCACAGTCAACCCATTCCATATCAGATAAAGTTTTTGATGAAGATGGTAGCGAATATTGTAATGCCTCCTGTATAAGAGTCATATGACGTCTTTTTGCTGCAGCGTTCCTTTCAGGTTTCTCCTTTGTTGGACGTTGACATGCAAAAATGTGAGGTACAATACCTTTTTTTAGCCTAATGGGACCACCCATCATTTTCCATCGCAAATGGTTTTCCATGTCATTTTCAAGCTGAAAAGACAATAACTAGATTAGTATTAGAAAATAATAGATTAAAATTCTTTTATATTTAATCATTTTCTAAACAAAATTTAGTCTAGGAAATAAATACAAATAAGATTTTGTTGGGATATCATTTTTATGAGAAGCTTTTTTATCAACTGTATTTTAAAATTGCAAGACAAATCCGACGAACCCAAACACGACCTTGTTTAGTTGAGGAGTTTCTATGGCCACCTTCAGACTCCATCATCAGAACCTGGACACAACCTAGAGCTCAAATACTTGTCAAGACATATCCAATGAACTCAAATACCATGAAGGTAGGTATTTCGTTTAGTTGAGGAGTTCCTACTGGCCACCTTCCGGCTCCACGCGAAGAAAACTAAATGCTTTTAATTTTCTTTACCTAATGTTAGACCGGTAGACGCATCCCTTACATTAAATGGAGAAAACCTATGTCTTGTAGATCAGACAGTTTTACTCGGGGTAACTCTTGACCGCAATTTACAATGGGGTCCACACATATCTGTTCTTGCAGATATGCTTAAGGTTTAAAAAGTAAGTTAAACAAAAGCTGCAAAATCATATTTAATAAGGCGATAGGTCATTTTAAACTATATAAAAATAACAGTAATAATAGAAAGGCTAGTTCATATTTAGCAGCGTGTCATTCATTGGTGATTTTACCCTACACAAGACGCAGACCATAATACACACTTATACAGTACTATTCTATCTATTCTGAGAGTTTTTTTTTTCGATAAATGAATGAAAAATGAATCCTATATCTACCTATTACCCTTAAACCCAAAATCCTTTTGTAGGCAATAAAACGTTTTCGATAAATAGCTTATATACGATGTATAGTTAAAAAGTAAATCTTATTAACAATGATATAAAACTTATAACAGGTGAGAGGGAAACCGGTTTTTCTAGCCCGTGCTGGCCTTCGACTCCGAGAACCGGGGAAACGATCGCAACATGACGTCGCGTCGGTTGCTATGCACAATGAAGCGTATTTTTGGTATAATTTTTTCATTTAAATTAACACCACTTTAATTTATACTGTATGACTTTGAAACGGGGTCTACTTTTTAATATTTAAAGTTGATCGTGAGCGCGCGAAACGAACACGATTCCCTCAAAGATCTCAGAAGAAGGATATGCCTATCAGTACAATTTCATGTAACAAGTCTCATAGAAGGTTGTCAAACGCCAGCGCCATGGCTTAAACACGCACCCTTTTGCTTATGTCTTAGTTCTTACGACACACACGCGAAAGTCTAATATTTCTTGTGTTACAAGCTATCATATCATTGTGGGCGGTGGGGTCGGTGGTGCTGCAGTCTCACACCGCACGAAGCGGGAGCGCAATTTTTCAATTATAACAGTGTCACTTAAACGGGTGTCATGGATGATGGTTGCCTGGCGACTGAACCTGCGATGGTGTCACATTCGCGTTCTGACACCTCAAAAGTAAACATCGCGAAAATTGTTTTGAGCAGTTCCTCACTATATGTTTCAATGGATTCCCTGAATTGATGCCAGTCACGAAGACGAACGAGAGTCGTTTGTATCAAAAAGCGTTTTTTATTAAACTGTTTCTTGAAACAGTTTCTAGTTTAACAAAAACTGTTTCGTGTCGTTGAACACAAAACACGGAACCATAAACCTCAATAACCAAGCAAGGCTGGTGTGTCAAAGACGCGATAATAGACCTTATTATAAAGTATTAAGTGTCATCTGCAACAAGCGACAACAGCGCGACAGCGCCAATACCGTACAAGTAGGTATGTAGGTATAATAAGATGGCGACGCCGACAGACGGCGCGGTTTAGTTTACTCTTCGCCTAATAAACCAAGTCCGCGATCAGTAGCGATAGAAAAAAAAGCGACTAATTGAGAACCGCCTCCTTTTTTGAAGTCGGTTTAAAAAAAATATTATTTATCATACTTACCTCGAAATGATCTTCACAGCAATGACGCGAGCTTATGCTTGAGATGGGTTTGTTATTTTTTTTGAAGGCCCTTTTCATCGCAGTACACCAAATTTTCCGAATCTTTTTACCCTTCGGTACACTGAGGAAGATTTTATTTGGTGTTCTGATCGATGTATTTCTACATTGAGGCACAATGCAGTACTTAAAATAAGTACTTTGTGAAGACATTTTTCCCAAATGAAACGATTTTACATAACGCGACGCGTCCTTCTTCAGTGAGCGGGCGAGGCAATTGATTGGGAACGATGACGTAGCGCCGCGCATAAGCAACTTCCACGGACAAAATAGCGCGTGTTCACTTTTACGAATCTTTGAAAAAATACTTAGAAACCATTTGAAGTGCTAGAGAAAAGTTAAAAATACCATATTTAAAGTTGCAACGTGTACTTTTAGGAAAAAAAATACCGACACCGTTATCGTCGACGATAACGATATCGTGTCGTTAAATGTGATAACGCCCTTAGTTGCCATTGTTTGAAAACTCTTGAAACGTAAAATGCGTAAAATGTATTTTTTTTTGTCATGACGTTTCGTTTATATTGACAATTCGAAATTTCGAAAACAATTTTTGGGACGTGGTATTCTGTCAATGCAATAATTTCATGATTATATATTTTAACAAAGCTCTATCTGGATAAAGATCATCTAAGCAGTCAGCTTAATTTAAAATAAATTCTCTTAGTTGTCTTACTTAATAATAATGGCAGTTGAAAAATTTAAAACAAGTCCTGAAAATTTGCCTAAGAAATCCAGATTGGAAATGAATGTAAGGCAGCTTTTAAATAAATGTGAGCTCATTGCAAAACAGGAGGCTGTAGAGGGAAACTGGAGACTTACCAAATATGTAGATTCTTTAGGTGAAATGATAACTGAACTCAAAACAGGCCCTGAGTAAGTAACATACTTAGTTCGTCCGAAAATAGCAACTACTGTCAAACTTTTCAGCGATGTGGCATTTCCTTTTCTTAGTTTTAACGCTTTTTAAGCTACAAGAACTTCATTTCAGTGCAGAATGAAACTTACTGTAAAAAAGTATCTTTTACTTACAGCAAGCCTTCAAAAGATGTGTTGGCAGAGTACTCCAAAAGAGCAATGTTTTTAAAAGGCCTCATTCAAACAGCCACGTTAAATAGCCCAACAGAAAAGGTAAGATAATGTTTTAATTTCTTGTTTCTCACATTTTATATTGTATTTAGGTACCTGTGATAATAAAAACTTCTGATTTCATGTTTTCAAAAAGAGTGTAACTGTAATATGAATATATGTTGTAACAGCTCAAATAAGGGCTTTCTATGGGTAATAGAACCGAGTCAGTAAAGATAATCTAAACTTTGTTCTCTTTATTAAACTTACAGTGGTAAGTATATAAAGTTTGTATATCTTTTAATCATTTAATCATTTAATCCTTGCAACCATGGTTTTACAGCAGATCTTAAATTAAACATGTATAAGTATCTCATGGACCCTGGCAGGGTGTAGCAATTAACATCTATCTCGACATTTGTGTATATTACTCATTGGCTGTAAACAAATAATTTACTTATATCATAACGTAACAGAATTCACAATATGTTTTACTTCGTAGTTATACTTAAAATTTAAAGTCCATAAACTCGGTAACTGAATAAAAACATCGATTTATCAGCAGTGACTTTTTTTAGTTGGAAGCTGTCCAGTTGCTTTCTCATGGTGCTGCCACTTTATGCGCTGATGCTTCAGCTCAAGAAATCCACCAGAAAACTGTTGCTAAATATGGGAATGAGCTGCGTACTGAACTATTTGGACTTGGTTTGTACCATTTTATTTAGAAACATAAAGCAAATTATTGTCAATTTTCCTTCCAGCTCTATTTATAATCTCTGTGTTACTTTTTTCAGAAGACAATGATGACACACTACGTAAACGCAACATCATAAAGGCTCCCAACTTCACAAGTAACAGTAGCAGCCAGGAAGACATGGATTCCCTGCTCAAGTATCATCAGAACATGCAAGAGAAAGTAGCGGAGAACATGGTTCTACTCACCAAGAGTCTAAAAGAACAATCACAGATCGCCAGCACCATTATAAAGGGGGATACCGAGGTTTGTATTAATTGCCCTGCTATTTCCAATGATCTTTAAATTTCGTGACGCGCGACTACAAAAAGACAACGCAGGCTACAAATATTGCTGGATCAGCAACGGTTTCATACTGGCACGCAAACGGGAAGGCATCAAGCCTATTACTATACGACGGGCGGCCGATCTCAGGAAATGGTTCGGAGAACCTCTTAGCAATGCCGAAGCTATCGACACCGCGGACGTCTCCGATGTCGTCGGCGTCGCCCAGTCACCGGAAGCAGCTAGCATCCTCGACCTCTCTCAGCAATAGACAGGTTTCATATCTTAGCTGGTGTTTGTCTTTATGCCTGCTTTATTCGTCCCATTTAGTAACTAAGAACTTATGCTTAGTAAACTCTCACTACACTACTTATACACCCATACCTCACACACCCATAATTAATATAAAAACTCAACACGAATGTTTCAGTGCGGCGTCTGCTAGGTACAGAATTACTATGCGTCTTTCAGTCTATAGAAATGGTGTTACATGATTTAGCGGAAGAACTAGACAAGACTATCGTTATTGAATGCCACGCCGTGGAAACATTGGAACAGTGTAAGGACGTACTGACTCCCGATCTCAATTTCACAATCTTAACTTTGAATATCAGAAGTTTGCAGCACAACTTTGATTCTTTTGTAGTTTCCCTTAAACGCCTCAACATTGAATATGATGTAATTATTCTTACGGAGTGCTGGTTGAACGTAGGCTCCGTTGTTGATCAACTTCCTGGTTATCATACTTTTCAAACTCAAAAGGTTACCAACAAAAGTGGGGGTGTAGTAGTTTACACAAGAGACTCTCTCTTGGCCTCTGCCGTTGAGCCAGCCATTGAAGATGCCAACTCCCTTTCTATAAGTATTTCAGAGGAAATGACAATTTTGGGCATCTACCGATCTCCGTCCATTACTAATACTAAAGCATTTCTTGATTCCTTAGACAAGGTTTTAAGTCAAATAAAAACGAAACAAATCCTGCTTGCGGGGGATATTAATATTGATCTTTTAAGCAACTCTGGTAACAGTCAATACTCCGACTACATGTGTCTGATGTGTGCGCATGGCCTTGTACCAGCCATCACAAAGCCAACGAGAAAGGAGACCTGTCTTGACCATATTTTCATCAAATCACAGGCTTTGTCTGTAGGTATAGTGTGTAAATGCTCAGTTTCAGACCACGATATGGCAATGGCAGGTCTTTTGTCTCCTAAACCTAGTAAGAGGGACCGATGGGTACTTAAAACTGACTACTTGAAAGTTGCGCAAGATTTGAAGACAGTGGAGTGGTCTCAGATTTGTAACTGTTTTGAAGTGGATATTGTATGTTCCAGATTTAATACTTTGATAAGTACAGCAATTCAAAATAACACAAAAAAAGTCAGAATTAGTCGCAAAAATTTCAATCTGAAACCCTGGATCACCCCTGGGCTCATTAAGTGCATAAAGCACAGGGACAAACTGCACAGTCAAGCGAGAGCTGCGCCAAACAACCTGGTCTTACACAAAATTTATACTCGCTACAGGAACTTCTGTGACAATTTACTGTACAACATTAAGACTGAGTACCAGAGCAAACAATTTATGGAGAGCAAAGGCAATTCTAAAAAAATTTGGAAGACAGTTAAAACAATTTGCGAAACCCCTAATAAGAGTGCAGGTGGTATTGAACTAACAAAAATCGGACACTCCGTTAAGGAATCCCTTGACCAATGCAACCGGTATTTTTCAGGGGTGGGTGGGATACTTGCTGACCAAATTCTAACTAAGCTCTCTGAATCACAGGCTACTCTTGCTAATAAAATCACTCCTCTCAAAACTACCCCTTACTCATTTTTTATGCAACCAACTGATGTTTATGAGGTGGATAAACTTATAAAACAATTAAAAACAGATAGTGCCCCTGGTTATGATGGCTGTAAGCCGCTACTTGTTAAGATCATCAAAGACACAATTTTGGAACCATTTACCCACCTCTGCAACCTCAGTTTGGAAAAAGGATGTTTTCCCGACTGTTGGAAGTTGGCTGCTGTTTCGCCTATACATAAGGGTGGACCTAGAGCAGCTCCCACCAACTATAGACCCATCTCTCTTCTTTGTGTTTTTTCAAAAATTTTAGAAAAGTTAGTTAACATTCGTCTGGTTAAATACCTGGAAAAAAACGCACTCATTTCGGACAATCAATTTGGTTTTAGACCAGGCAGATCCACTGAAGATGCTGTTGTTCTCCTCACTAACCTGATTTCAAGTAATCTGGATCATGGGAAAAAGTGTTTAGGGGTCTTCTTAGACCTCGCCAAGGCCTTTGATACTGTTTCGGTTGATATACTACTACGGAAACTGCAGTCACTGGGGGTGAGGGGAACAACCTTGGACTGGTTTTGCAGTTATCTGACCAACAGGCGGCAATTTGTAAAAACCGGTGGGTTTGCCAGCGACCAACTCCCTATCTCATTTGGGGTGCCACAAGGCAGCATTCTGGGGCCTACGCTCTTTACTATTTATATAAATGACCTTCTCAAACTCAATCTGCCAAATTCGGAAGTGATCTGTTATGCTGATGATACTGTGGTCCTTTTCAGCGGCTGGTCGTGGGAGGAGACGTATCTTTTGGCTGAAAGGGGACTGTCCGGGTTGGCGTGCTGGCTTGATAGAAATTTACTTACTCTTAATATAGACAAATCGAATTATGTACCCTTCTCTAAAACTGTTGTTTCCTCCCCTCCCTTAGCAAAATCCCTAATACTGCACTCATGTGGGAACATTGATCCTTCATGCTCCTGTTGCAGCATAAGAAGATGTACCTCTGTTAAGTACTTGGGACTACTCGTCGACGAACACCTTACTTTCAAGGAGCACATCCGATCCCTTGCGAAGAGGGTGAGGAAGGTTATCTTTTTAGTAAGGCGGCTCCGTAATTGCGCCCCTACCGACATACTTTTTGCCGTTTATCGTGCGCTGTGCCAGTCAATCATACAGTACTGTATCTCAGTGTGGGGCAGCGCTTCCAAGACTTCACTAATTGAATTAGAGCGTGCACAGCGTGCCGTCATTAAAGTGATGCTTGGAAAGCCTCTCCGCTTCCCTACGGACACCTTGTACGGGGAAACTGGGTTATTAAGAGTCAGGCAGTTGTTTGTACTAAGGGCAGTATCGCGCACTCACAGCTCGATTATTAAGTCTACCTTTTATAAACAGCTGCTGGAAAAAAGAACCTACAAAGTGCCCGTTCTGAGAGTCAGTTCTGCTCTTGCCAGACGTTCGCCCAGCTTTATGCACCCTTTTATATATAATGCGGTTTGCAAACGCGTTAACATAAAGAACTGTAGGACCTCCACAGTCACAATCGTCATTAAGAAGTGGCTGGCATCACTGTCTTATGCGGAAACGGAAGATATTCTTACTATACGTTCATAGGAGTATTTCACACGAACACGAACACACATGCTCACACACACATCCACTCACGCAGACACACACACACACACACACACACACACCCACACGCACACACACACCCACACACACACACACACACGCACACACACACGCACGCATTCAAACGCGCACACACACACACACCCACACACACACACACACACAAACACACACATACATTTAGCGAGAGAAATTTAGCTTCAAACAAACAAACTTGGATTGTAATGTAGTAATTATTGTTTTTTAGTATCTTTTATATAGCTTAATAATGAGTGTTAACCAGTAAGCTTCATGTTGTAAACCTTCTCACTGGGTCCCAAGATACAGGCTCAGCCTAGTTTGGGGTCCACCGGATACCGATCAATGTAAACATGTCTGTCTCAATAAATATTTTTTCATTTTTTTTTTTTTTCACTATATAATATGATGAAGTCATGTCTTCTCACAAATTAATAGTGAAAGGGTTTTAATTAACATAACCAGAGGCGGCCTTTGGTTGTGGCGGGGAGGGCAACCGCCAGGAGCCTCGCTCTTGCAGGAGCCTTGTGCTCTCGCACCACAACCCAAGTAGAAAAATATTAGGTTCTAATAGTACGAATGTTTATTTACGCCGCCCATTATAAAACTCCTCCTGCTCTCTTGTGTGGTAGTTATCGTGCTGATATCTGTAGCATCATCATTAGAACTAATTCCACAAAGACAAGGGCCTCGCAAAGATCTACCCTCCCGGTGCTTCGCAATGGCAATGGCCGCCCCTGATCATACCTTGAAACTTCTGAATAGGGCCCTTAGTGAAATCACTGTTTAATATTAGATGAATTTTGAAAGATAGTAATTTTGGTGATTCTAACTTTTGCTTTACATTGCCATTAGCGCACCATCAATCACTGAAACAAGTCCCTTCTCTCGTTTAGTTCTATTAAATCGTAATGATTCAGTTTTGAGTGTTTCATAACATCATTTCAGGCTTTGAAGAAATCATCAGACCTTACTGATCGCAATGTAGATTCCTTGAAAGTGGAGTCTGACAGACTGCAAGAGCATAGTCGGAGTGCTTGGAAATGCTGGCTCTGGATCATGCTTGCCATAGTCATGGTCGTATTTATAAGTAAGTTTGTACTAAAAGTGGCTAAAACCTATTTGACTTACATCATTTTGCTGTATGAATAGACATTTGGTATTGATCTTTCAACTCATGTCATAAATAGGATGACAGTGTGGTGAAATGAGCGCCGCAGTCATCTCTACAAGACCAAAATATCAAAATGAATTGGTCAACCTTTGACTGAACTGGTGCCATTTTTTAAGAACATGAGAATTGTGGCACCGCACGCTCCAAATAAATGTCCTTGTGGCGATTGCGGCGGCCATTTTAATTAAGTAATTGACTTATATTGCTTTGTTGCAGATATGGTTTTGTTCATGAAAGTAATGAAGAAAAGAAAATTAGAACTGTAATGTTTAGGTAAGTAAGAAAAATGTATCACGTAAATGAATACATACATACACATACATAGCATCACGCCCGAAATCCCTAATGGGGTGGGCAGAGCCACAAGACTACTTGTGGCCACGTTCGATTAATTAAATAAATGAATATATAGTATAATTAATCTTTAATCAATAGTTGTACAAATGTTATTTTTTTTAAATGTCAATATCGATGACGAAGTACCAATACCTCCTATCTAAAATGAATTAGAGGCAGATTTAGACAGGGTCAGTGCACAAGTCAGTATCGGCGCCGAACCGACTGACCTCAAAATATTCGTATGCGAATATACAAGTCAGCACTGACCTCCCACCGCTGTACCTACTGACTTCAAATCAATTTACATTGGGTTTTTCTCGGGTCAGCGCTGACTTGTCTCGAATTCGAAGTCAGTCACTGACCCTGTCTAAATCTGCCTTAACTATGAATTTGGAGCAAAGTTAGAAGTTACATAGGAGGTATTGGTACTTCATCGTCGATATTTGTATGTAGTTGGAGGAGCCCTTTGCTAGTTGGGGCACACTAAAATGAGAGACATATTGTAATACAACGCGGTTATATTATAGCTGTTATAAGGTAGATAAGTGTACTTATTTATTCTTGTGTCAGAATTAAAAGACGTATTATAATGATTATTATTATTATTATATGGATGTATCTAAATAGAAAATAAATGTTACGTCCGTAATTTCTGTAATGTTATTCAAATCCAACGTTTTATTCTCTGTGTAGGCTGGCTCATTTTACATTAAATAAAAAGTCGTGTAAATATTTTTCATTTACTATATTTTTTAATCTTCTGAAATTAAGTCCTAAACTTAATAAAAAAAATTGGTTTTCTACATCAATTTTCTTACCAAATCCAGCTTTGGTCCATTTTTGCTACAATTAATCCGAGACCAAGAATTTTGGAAGAGTTTTAGCATTTCGGCACTTGTGTCTCTGATCTTAAGGTTCATCTTCTTTAAAATGCAGTGTCATAAGTAGACGTCTATGTAAATGAAGACTGAGCGGTACCGTCGCGTCATGAACTCCATTTCTTATGCTTTACGTCTTATTTTGCTTCGTAGTACTGCCGGTTTTCCGTTCAGTCCCATCTTTAGCTCAATACCTATATAATTTTATATAGTAGGTAATGTGCTAAAATCGCATAAAATGTGAAAAACAATAAGGTATATGCTAAATTATATACCCGATAAGATACCTCAAACGGTTTTTCTATCATATACAAAATAGTCAAATTAAAACGTTCGTGAGACATTATGAATACTTCATAAACACACGGCTTTACTCACAATTTATTGTCAGAAATAGTCCGTCATGTTTCGAACTCGAATGGAGTCATTCTTCATGGTTTGAGTGCGGTGGCGGTCAGAGCAAACCGCACCCGCACCCTCACCCTCTACACGGGCGCAGCGCGCTGCGCGGAGGGCAGTGCGCGGGTTGCTCTGACCGGGACCGCACTCAACCCCTGAAGAAGGACTCCATTCGAGTTCAAAACATGTCGGACTATTTCTGACAATAAATTGTGAGTAAAGCCGTGTGTTTTTCAAGTGTTCGTATACAAAATAAATAAATAAATATTTTCTTAGCACAGGTTTCAACATAAGATTCTTGTACCAAGAGTATAGAGAAGACCATTTTTAATTTAGATCTAGAGAAAACGGAAGCTATTTATTCTATACGTAATGCCCCCTTGGGACTCAGTTTAGATACCTAATACAAACGCCTACCTCTAAGCCTATAAAATACATTCAATTATGTATGAAATATATCGAACTCTGTGCGTGATAACGTTGAACCTAGTTCAAACGTGAATTATACATTTATTCTCTACAAATAACATTTGCGACCATTCACTTTGCCAGTCTATTTTAAATAGAAATCTCGACGTTTAATCCTAGAAGTATTAAGCAAACCGTCCTAACGGGATACGATCATGGGGTCTAATTAGCAACTCGTATATATCGCAACTCGTCTATGTCGCATTTGGTCTAAGTATCTGCTGGTCTAAAAAGCAACTGGTCTACAATTGTTTTTGAGTAGCAACTGGCCGTCCATCTGTCACCAGGCTGTATCTCATGAACCGTGATAGTTTGACGGTTGAAATTTTCACAGATGATGTATTTCCGCTGCCGCTATAACAACGAATACTAAAAAAAAAACAGAATAAAATAAATATTTAAGGGGGCTCACATACAACAAACGTGACGTACCTAGTCAAGTTGCTACTTAGGCCAGTGACTACTAATAAAAAATGTACTTAGACCAGCAGATATTTAGAACAAATGCGACATAGACGAGTTGCGATATATACGAGTTGTTAATTAGACCCCATGATCATATCCCGTCCTAACTGCCTTTCCGACGCAACATTGACACAAAAGTGTGACATAAAATAATATACTTGCTTTGCGTCTCAGCTTGGAAGCACCGACACATACCTGGCCAGATTTAGATATAAAATGGTGTTGTACTACTATACTAGGGAATAGCAGGAACTTTTAAACGATAGTAGGTACATTAAACTACAAGATAGTGAAGATTGAAGCAAGTCAGTATAACTATATTTAGATACAATGTTATTCTCTATTTAATAATACTGTTGGGTGTCCAACAACCCCGCCGTCGGTTGAGCCATTTAGTAAAATACCACATTACCTACCCCAATTACCAAAATGCACTGCTAGCTGCTCAAAAGTCAAAACTAGGACACACTGTGCTGGCAACTGACATACATAACATATGGAAGTTTAATAATAAATAAGCTCAACCGCCACTGTCGTCATGCACTTGTTGGACATAATTTTCTTTTTAAGTAAATAGGTCATACAAAAAACAATATCTACTTGGACTTATTTCTCCATTGACTACCACGCCTTTCTATTGCATATGCCTTTCAAACCTTTTCTCGCAAGTAAGTTTTCAAAATGCGAATTTTATTCGCATTTACAACGAACAATTCAGGGTATATGCATGTCTTTGAAATATGTACCTAAAGCTGTATGAAAATTGCCTATATTTTGTTCTACTTGTCGTATACATCGGTCAGTTCGAATTTCCATATTTTGTTTGGGCCTATTTCCGTCACGTACAGATGAGAGCCGTTGCGTGTCACCGCCAGTGAGTGTGGGTTGGTGAAACCCTGAAAAAGATTGAATAACTTAAGAAAAACTCAATGCAGCAACGTGATTTCGTGCTTTAACCTTTTGACCGCCACAGTCGGCAGCAGCCGTCAGCGGCTACAGGGTAAAAAAAGTCCTTCATTACCTTGACTTAAAGTTGAAATTCGTGTTACTTCTCAGACATGCTTGGCGGTCAAAAGGTTAAGAAAGTAAAAATTATAATGGTCTTAGACCTGATCACGAACGGATTAGTTGAGTGTGAACCGAACATAATGAAGTTAATTACAATTTGGAGTAAAAGCAAATTAATGAAAAATGCCAGCCCGGCTCTTGAAATTTTTCCAAAAAAATGTTTGGTTACTTTTTCTCATCGCCTGTGCTCAAAGCATGAATGAGACGGGAACCAGCACCGTTTTATCTCACTTTGACATTCGATTTGCTTGACTTATAATTAGTTCCTAATATGATGTTATTCATGTAACGCTGGCCTTTACATTATATTATAATATATATAAAAATGAATTGCTGTTCATTAGTCTCACTAAAACTCGAGAACCGCTGAACGGATTTATCTTATCTTAGTCTTGAAATGTTCGTGGAGGTCTAGGGAAGGTTTAAAAGTACATAGGTTACTTAAATTATTATTCTTCGCAGACGAAGTCGCGGGCACCAGCTAGTTATAATATAAAAATAATAATTACACAGTGTTAAAAATTTACTTACTGTGCTTGGCTCCCAGGTATCCAAAATATTTCCATAGACAGCATTCACAGTAAATCCTCTCACAGCAATATTCTGTGAGGTCGGTCCATTAACAGCGTACAACGTATCCCCATGCGACGCAACAGCAAACACCCTTCCCAAAGTAGGATCCTCAATTATAGTAGCTGGATCCAAAATCTTGATGTAACTCTTCAAGCCAGCCTTCGGGCAGACGATCCTCATATTCTCTCTGTCAGCAACACAAACAATATCCAAGTGCTCCAACAAAGTAACACTATGCGGAAGATTCAAGGTCAACGTGTCGGTGTACGTCGGAATGGCAAGCAGCAGGGTCCCAGCGGCATTGAATTTAAGAATTTGATTGTTGCAATAGCCATCCGCAACGAAGATCTCACCGGTGGTTGCCACGGCGACGGAGGTTGGCATACAGAGGAGAACTCTGCGACGGTATGGATACCCGGCTGTGAAAGCCTCCCCAATAGTCAGCGTTGGGTACTTGTGATTTAACGGCGTGTACTGAAAATTCAATCATCAATACATATAAAACTCACTCACTTATAGACAATGCACATCCTAAACGGGTGGTCCTAGAGGTTTGAAATTTACAGGAGATATTCCTCGAGTACCCTAGAGGTGCACTAAGAAGGGATTTTATGAAATGAAAAAGAGGTGAAAAAGATTGTATGGAAAATACCGCGGGCGAAGCTGTTGCGGGTCCAGTAGTAAAGTATAAAACACGGAGCGTTTTGAGCAGTCGTCTGAATGCTATAAGTAGCTAATTGTAATTAGTATAAACTCACTTTAAACACTTGATGTTTCGCTACGTCTGTTACCCAAACGTTGTCATGATGGTCCACAGTAAGGCCATGAGGCATGTAGAAGGCATTTGCACCCCAGCTGTGAAGCACGGAGCCTGAGTGTGGATCTAACACCAGAATCGTGTCTTCGACTATTGGGCCTTTGTCCAGGTTTTGGTATACATTTGATTCGTTGAAAGTGCTAAAATAAAGTATAGGAATCAATTTAGAACATTGACAATAATTTAATTAGATTGATTTCATTGGGTGGATAGTTTCACACCGAGGCATTATACGTTGATATTATGTAACTACGAAAACGATTGTACCTTTCGTCCCATACTCTTTCAGCTCTGTGGAATATGATCGGCTGCCCCAAAGAGTTGATAGAAACGGCGGTGATCTGTCCGACATTCAGGGACTGTTGCGGCCAGTCCTTAACTTCTTGGGGCCTTAGCACTATATCATCCTTGGGCTGAAATTATCAAGTTGATTACTTATTATATATCTCAAAAATATTACAAACTCTCAGGTTTTTGATACCCAACTTGCACTCACCAGATGTAGTTCCAAGTTCTTCAGTAGATCGTCGTTAGACCCGTAACTGAAGTAGTCGAAGTTTTCCCTCACTGTTTCTGGTTCGCATCTAATTCCGCGTAACGCTAACAGAAATAATAATATCGACAACATTTTTAGGCAGTTTGTTGTGATCTAATGTCTACGTTAGCAGAATACCCTGACTATTGATTGTACAGTTCTGCCACCGCGCATGCGTCCTTCAGCACCAGATTTGGTGCTTACGGTCAAGAACAACCATCAATCATCCATGTACGCAAGGGCGCAAAATATTTATGACACATAAAAATCAAAAATGTATAAGGAAATATTCGTTTATTTTTCACATAACAGGTATCTCCAACATTTGGTCGAAAAACATTCATCACATTACATTTTCAATTTGGAAAATAGGCGAACCATTTTCCAAGGCGAATTACGAAAATAGAAGGCATTTTTCCTGAATCAGTCTCAAATTAGAATCGTTGTGAGGCATCCGATACGCAGCGGGTTCGTGAAAAACAAAGGGTTATTGGAATCTATCTAAGATCGGTTACTGTGGTCTGAATTCTGAATTCGGCTGGTCCCAGATGTAGCCGGTTTCCGTCATGGAGCAGACGGCGTTGTAGTAGCGGCCGGGGCTGCGGCAGTAGGACCACGAAGGGCACTTGCATCTGAACAATATCTGGAACTCTTCCTTGCACACTTCATTCCACCAGCACGTGCGCTGAAACCACAGTGTGTCTGATATAACCGAGCAACAAGTTTTTAACAATGAATTAGCAGGAATTTATACAATTATATGGAATCATAAAGGAGAAATTACGAGTTTATTTTGTTTGCTTTTATTGGTAGCTAAGAGTTTTAAATACAAAAAGACAGTCAATTGATTTTATGTTACCTAATGATTAAAATGTGAAGCATCTGAAGTTTTTTAAAATTAAGAAATATAAAAGTAATGAAATTTACCTCCGTGACATATCCTTTGACCGACTGGTCCGAATAGCTCCTCTTGCTTATGGAAGCTGTCCCCAACATCCCACTGAACAGAATTATTCCTACGATCGCAACATATTTCGTCTGAAACGTAAAATATCAGAACACGGTGAACACACACTCGTACTTTTACACACTTGTGGTTAGAAAGAAGTATTTATGGCTTTTACCTTAATCATATCAGAGATTTGGTCTTAAAATAGAATTTTGGTGTACGGCCGTGTAGCCTTTTCATTTCACGCCCCCTTACGGAGCCTTGGAGCAGCTTTAAGCTCGGCTGTAAACCGCGCCGCGCCTCCCTGACTTCCTGGCTTAGAGTAGGTCCACAGTCGATGAATTAATTATTTGAATACACAAGGGTGGCGCAAAGTTTACACCGTACAGGAGTGATGTTGTGCGATCAAATTAGAATTAAAATTTACTTTGATTTAGTACATTTAGAATCTTTAAGAAACCTAGTGCCATTTATACGGGAACAATGGTTTGATGATATGGATGAGATACCGTTACACCTTATAAGAACATCAAAAATTAATGTCGCCCATTGATTTTGGGAATTTCGGTAAAAACATATGTAAAACACCATTTATTGGAAAACAGTTTATTATAATCATATTCCTAATGACTTAAACATAGAAACAAAATCACTAGCTATAGGACTTCGGTGAACTTATCAAAAATAGATCTGTACGTAGGAATAATATAAAAATAACACAAAAAATATGCAATTAAAATCTAGAATTTAAAGACTTGTTAAATGCAGTAATTTTAACTTTGTTTTTGATGGCCAGAAAAAACGGGAAGGACCACCCGAGAAATGCATCAGTAAAATGAAATAGGAGTATGACCCACCTCACTGTGCGTAGTTCTCAGCGGCCCTAACTTGCAAGTGTTCGGTCTGGGAAGTATGGTATAAAAACGTGATCGTTTTTTTTCCTGGCTGTTTTCAGTGGGAACAGAGAGATGGCTACGGCTACAAACAGAAATCGGCTACAAATAGTCTTTGATTGTTATACGTAAAACAAAGTCCTAGTGAAAAGCTACCGTGAAGGATGCTAAAAAAGTTCGTCCATCAACCAACTCTTTACGTTGCCTTTAAGATATTTTAAAAGCGGAAGAGGATATTCTGCTGAAACCTCACTTTTCAAGATAGTCGTAACCAAAGTATAGCGTAGGTTGACGTATACATTTGAAACGGAAATACAACCTCTTGTACAACACAATAGGTACTCTCTTATAATAAATGCATCATGCAATTGCGGAATGGCACTTATAAAGAATAAATAATTTAGACTACTTACAATCAACTTTGGTCGGCGGCTAAACTAATTTTGAGATTAATGGCCGAATTCACAAAGGCCATTCAAATTAATCTATAATTAAAGTGACGTTTGTGGTCGACAGCTAGTTAATGGAAAATTGACTATTTGACTCGGATCAAATGCTTTAATGGTGTTTGTGAATTTGGCCATATGAGGGCTTAAAATAAATTCTAAGTCACAGTGGACTGTCAAAATG
This sequence comes from Tortricodes alternella, assembly GCA_947859335.1. Taxonomy (NCBI): domain Eukaryota; kingdom Metazoa; phylum Arthropoda; class Insecta; order Lepidoptera; family Tortricidae; genus Tortricodes; species Tortricodes alternella. Next base: position 8,493,344 of record OX401984.1, on the reverse strand, counting down.
CTGTCTCTTTTATCCAATAAATAGGTTTGAAGGTGACAGCATTCTGTTCTGTCTACAAAGACTGAATTAACTACAAAAGCTGTTCGGTTATGCTTCCCTTTCTCTTGATTTTGTCAAGAGTTAGAGGGATGGACATATCACTTAGATATTCTTTTTTTGGAGAAACGTACCTCCTGGACCCGTTTCTCAAGGCATACTTGTCTACTAGTAGTAGTGTTTTGTTTCGTTTTTCTTTTAATTTACGAGGCAAAGCACTAGTAGGTGTTACTAGACTAGTATGTCCGAGAAACAGAGTCCAGGCTTCCGTCCCTAACTCACTGAGCGACATTAGTCGCAGTGTCATTGTACTAGTCCACATTGTGTCAAATCCCAATCGTGTTAGCCCTCATTACTGGAACCACTTAAAGTGTAATAAACTATTTAATTTTACTACATCGCTCGTATTCCATCTATATCTATATTATTTTCTGCGTTGTCGTGTTCTTGCCGCCTGTGTAAGTCTTCCGCTTCTTTCCTGTAACAAGGCAATTTTAGCTATTTGAACTAAGCAGGTTTACTCGCTCCATTTCAAAGGAAGTCATTAATTCTGAATTCTGACTAACTGGAAAACTCAGGTCAACCTGTCAAGGCCAGGGGTCAGGGCCTTCACGCAGGTAACCGCGTGCTTTTTCAAATATTCCATTAGCCCTTGATACGACGTAAAGCTTTCAGAACGATACAAAGAATATTTTGCGGACAACTCATTTCACTATCTGGTATGCTTATGGTCGCTAAGTGATCAGTTGCGACTCACGAGTATTTATTTGGAGAGGGCTGGAAGATGCTTCGAGGACAGAGCCGGTAGTAAGGCCAGCACTCGCCCCCAGATTCTCCGGCGCGCTGCGCTTCCACGTACTCCCTCAGAAGACTTGCGTACGGAGACTTGGTTGGCCTGTAAGTATGTGTTTTAAATGACTTGACAGAACTAAATTAGTAGCGTAATGAAAGGATTATGTATGATTATGTTTAACAGAAATATTTAAGATGGCTTCGTATTGTGGCGTGTAAGCAGTATCTTATAAAGCTTTTATATTAGCTCACCATATGAAAGAAAACTTTCTTTTGTGATGAAGTAACCTAAAAATTTAGTGTTATTTTAATCTTTCGAAATTCAATTTAATTTACAAAATGAGGTCCCTGAGGTTATTAATACTTGAAAGAGCGTGTGTAACAGAGACTAAATGGATTCTTACGTAAGATTTAAATTATGAAATATATGTCATGCGTGTTTTATATGTTTGACTTACGTAAAGAATAGCTTCATAACTTCCCCAAGGAACCCGAAGTTGGTAAGAGGATGCGCGTGGATCTCGCAGATGGCGCGAAGAAGGCACTCCCGGCCCTCCATGCCGAAATTAGAGAACAGATCCTCCGCTACTCCATACAACAGGGCTCTGGGAGCAAAATCCAAAGTTAATAATTAGAGGTAGGCGGTAACAGGTCATGAGCAAAATTCTTCATAAATCTTTCCGAATATTAATACCCTACAATGCGCCAACTTTTACAACCAAGCCTAACCCGTTCAAGCCTCTAAGAACTTTATTTGAATTTCTGTTTCTTCGTTCTATGATATATTGTCAGCGTTCCTGGCTTCATGGCAGAGCACTCGGGCCGTTTTATTTTTCAACAAGTTACTTTTCTATTCTACTATTCTATTCTACAAATCAAGCTTCAAAAATAGTGCCTTGTACTGTAAGTAGGTCATCTATTAATGTCATTAATCGTAAATATCTCAATACTTATGCCACCAAATACCATAAATTGAGGGCGGTTATCAATGATATTGTTACTAAATTAAGATCAAATTATTTGTTACGAAGAAACTGCTTACTATCCATGGTAACCTTTTGATCAAGTTGCATAATAACCAGTTTTCGAATCGCGAAAACCCATCGGAAACAGTGCCAACTTCCCTTCGTGCGTTGAATTCCTGATGCAGTCTTTATTAGCCTGAAGGTGAAAGTAATGGCCAATAACTAAAGCCACCGGCTAAACCAGCGTGCAACCAATCAGTAACATACGTGACCCAGACAGGACATCTGACTTTATGTGCAACTGTAACTATCGAATTTATTTAACTTGCGTCCTCATTTTCGAGAACATATTGTTCGTTTGTATCTTCCTCTTACAAGTCTCCTTATATGGTTCGGCTTATTAATAAAGAAAGAGAAATGTTAAAGTCGTTTTGGACCGCGAAAATTTATTTAAGGGCTTCCACACATCGAAATGCAAGCCAAAATGGAACCATTCATATCAATCCGCGCGGATGCCGCGTGAGTTGGTGTGAATGCTTCCATTTTAGTTCCTGTGACACAGCTTACGCGGGCCCACTCCGACCCGCTCCGCTTCCATTCCGCGTTTCTGTGTGGAAGCCTTAAGTGCCGTACACTATGGTCAATATCACAGTTTTAATAAAAAAACTGTGACGTAAGAGCTCTGTACCATAAGCCTTTACCTGCGCGCCTAACAGTGACTAGCACTTTATCAAATTTTATTGATATTTTCTAGGGACTTTTTTTAGGGACTTAATTAAAGTAAATCTAATGTCAAAGTAAAATAAAACCACCAAATTAGTCATGTTGGGCCCATTGTGCCTTTGTTACATAATTACTTAAAAGTTACACAATGGCCGAATGACGTTTATGTTGAGACCTGGTGAACGGTAATGTAACTATTTAATCTCGGATTAAATGCTTGAGTGGCGTTTGTGTATTCGGCCAACACTCTCGTCTATAATTTGCTGTTGGTTACGAATTGATGCTGTCAGCCGAAGGGTATGATTTAACGGCGAATGCCCGTAGACAAGTCCAAAAGCATGAACTGGTTTTCTATGCAGCAGGAGTTATCATGTCGGGGAAAGGAGCTGTTATGTTAGAGTATCATATGGCTTGTAACCTCACCTCTCTCCTCCATGCATTCGGTCCAGTACCACCGACTCTACTTCTGGAGGCACGGGCTGGTCCGTTTCCCGTTTGCTTCGCCGTCCCTCCAGATACTGTCCCACGTATTGAGCCATCACGGACGCAGCAGCACTGCCCATGGAGCGCGCGAAAAGCGGCGGCAGCGTGCCGTAAGGATTCTCGTTATCCGTGAGGCCGAGTTTGTCGAAATCAACTGCGATAAAAAGGTTTCAGTTAGCCTTTTGACCGCCAAGCATGTCTGAGAAGTAACACGAATTTCAACTTTTTACCCGCTGACGGCTGCAGCCGACTGTGGCGGTCAAAAGGTTAAAGAGGTTTAGCTTTAGTCTGGTTCGTAATGTTTTGATAAACTGGCTTTGTGTATAGTGGGCATATAGTCGCATTGAATAGCGTGACATCAGAATGGATTATATAAACGTTAGGTAGGGCAGTGTAGTATACAGGACCAGTGAAAGAACCAAAAAAATAAAAATTAATGTCATTATTGAGCAAGCTATACTACCACCGTATTTTTTTTACATTAAATGTTTTACGACTTAACTTGTTTACTATTTGCCGTTACATTTTTTTAGGGTTCTGTACCCAAAGGGTAAAACGGGACCCTATTACTAAGACTATGCTGTTCGTCTGTCCGTCTAACCGTCTGTTTGTCCGTCTGTCCCCAGCCGCTCAATTACGTAACACCTATTGGTATCGCTTTCGCGAAAAGTAAACCAATTGTACCCTTATTTACACAGAGTGAAGACTAAATTGGTTTGCATTTCGAGCCAAATCGATACCAATTGTGTTACGTAATTGAGCTGCAGGCTGTATATCATGACCCGTGATAGTTAGACAATTGAAATTTTCACAGATCATGTATTTCTGTTGCCGCTGTAACAACAAAAACTAAAAAATAGAATACAATCAATATTTAAGGGGACTCGCATACAGCAAACGTGATTTTTTTGCTCGTTTTCGATTGATATTGATAACGGTAACAGGTAGACGCTTGAAATATTCACAGAACATTTAGTTATATATTCCTTTTAAAAATAAATAATTCAATTAAAATAAAACTAATATTTAAGGGCTCCCATACAACAAACGTGATTTTTTGGGCTTGATTATAGATTAACGGCACGGCACCCTTCGTGTGCAAGTCCGACTCGCACTTGTTTAGAAATCAACTTTAGCTCAAACGGGAGAATCAAGGTTAGTATTAATAAATTGCGTTACAAGCTTGATCGGTACTCAAGACATGATTTTAGTTCAATTCAATGTCTACTAAGGTAGTTAAGTGTTGTATGAGTGTTGCTTGACCATGGTTCGCGTATTAGTCTTATTATTTTTATTCCTATTTACTTTAAATTATAAATTTTAAAATCCCTTAGTAATTTACTGTAATTCTTTGTAATTATCTGAATAAATAATAAACAAAATGGTATATTAATACAAGCACAAATTCTCTCATTTCCTCCCAGTGTCATTTATGCAACTACATACATCTAAAAAATACAATTAAGATAACTGATTTAACTAAAGTTAAGAGTAATCTAAATAGTAATTATTTATCTAGTTTATTACCGGCAATATTAACTAAGAAAGCATTTAACTAACTAGCACTACTTGTTTGCTAAAATCTACTACTACCGTCTAAAACTGCTCTACTTATAAACCTTAAAATACTGACTCATAAATTCCAGATTGTACTCTATTGTACCTGTAAATGATTCACAATAAACTTAAATAAATAAACCAAACAAAAAAATACAAGAAATACTTTTTGAAATGTTCAATGAGCTAAATACTACCTACAGTACATCCGTACATACGTACATCTGCTCTACAATACATAATTAATAATCGGTACTGACGTTTATATTGCAGTTTGTACTCTATTTTACCTGGAAATCATTTGTAAGAATCAGTGAGGTGAATCCGTGAAAATCATAATACTCAAAACCTGACTTTATTCTCGGTTGGTAGGGTAGTTAAGCAGAAGCTAGCTAAATGTGTGACGGTGAAAGAAATACTAAAACTGCTCCCTTCATCGAGCTTAAAGTCAACGCCAAAATCTCAGAAACAGTCGCCATACACAATGGAAATTAAACAAAAGCATGACTGCAGTTTTGTTTGCTTTTCTTTTTTTCTGATGTGCAGCTGGGTTTTTTCTTTATTAATATTTTGTTATTTAATCTTTTTACATAACAATATTCATTTAACACGTTCGGTTAGTGAAAACAATTATTAATTAAGCTAAAAAATCGAACAATCGTACTTCATGCGCATGGCAACTACTGGCTGATTCAATTACTTATTTTCTTGCTTTAGAGGTTATTGCAGTAGGTTTTGTTTTTAATAAATATTTTTTATTTTCGTCTTTACAGTTTGAGTTATGCTATGTTTTTATGGACAGTTTGGGTAGCGAAAAATGTAGCGTAGGTATTTCACATATATGTATATAGGAAATACCTATAAATACCAACGTGTTATATATTTTTGGAATGCTCTCGTCAAGTTCTTTCATTTCATACCAATAATGCATGGTTGGACAAATGTCAAGAAACAAAACATCTTCTAGCATCCGCCATATTGGATTTGAGGTGACGTAAAATACCCATATGTCGCCCGAGCATTCGTTAAAATTAGTTCAGTAGTTTTGGCTCTAGGTGATAACTAACCGAATGATTACATACCATAGATACATCCGCGTTATTCTAGTCAAAATATTACCCTCTTGTAAAAATCATTCCAAAAGTAGATAAGTATTTCACAGTTTTGTTGAAGATAATAAACATGAATACCAAAATATCATATACTTTCGGAATACTCTAGATTGTATTTGGTAACCAACTGCCTCATTTTATACATCCATACATAGATTATATATAGTGATGGGGTCGATCGATATTCATTGTCCTCGAGTAAGTATTCCACTATTAATATTAAAATACGTGATTATAGTTTTAACAATGAATGTATAAATAAATAATATACTTAATATTTTGTTTGATGTCAGTACCATGACCGTTCAAGCAAACCGTTCTCCTATGCTTGTCAACGTTGTCGCTGTGATTTTGGCGTCGACGATAATGGCGATGTAGATTATAGATAAGTCATACAAAATATATAATTTACGATGCAACATGATGAACAAACTGTTTTCGATTGATTCATTTATGTAGCTCGTACTATTTAACTAAATCTTTGCAAAACTAATACGCAAAATAATGACCGAACTTAATATAAGACCACTCAGTTAAAAAGAAATTTGCGGAAGGTTCAGGTGTGATATAATATAATTCTTTAACAGAACTTAAAATGCAAACTTACTGGTAAAAGGGAAGCTAATAGACACGTTTGAAAGAAATCCTTTAGGAGGATGCCTTACAAACGGCATCGAGAGCGAAGGTGATATGGTCATGGTGGTCCCTGGAGGCAACGCCAGCCGCCCATCATTCGTTATCCACAGGATCCGCTTCTGTCTTGAGTGGGGCACGTTCTCCTTTGCCACTGGGTCCTGGCTGCTAGGAGACGCCATAGGCAGCAGAGCAGCCAGTGCTATACTGAGTATAACCCGTGGTATCGTGTCCATTGCGAAACTGAAATCAATACCATGAATTGTGAAACCTTGTAAATCAAGCGACAAATGCACATATGATTCTCCTTTTCGTTTTCAACGTACAGCGGCCCTAACATTTCGTCGGCACTAGTGTGAGATAGACTCACACTAGTGCCGACGAAAGAGATAGTCATAGAGATAAACGGTTCTAATTTATCTTTGTGCCATGCATGTTAGGGCCGCTCGTTTTTTTTGCAAGCTTGTGATGCCGCTTCATGCAACAAAGGCCACGCCGTAAAAACGATATGAAATCCACTTGCAATATGGTTGTTGAAGAACTCGAGATGATCACATATTTAATTACCAGTTTCCTGAAATTTATTCTATCACAATAATTTGAGAACTAAATAATATAAATATGATTTAAATAAATAAACATACAACCGAATTGATAACCTCCTTCTTTTTTTTTTGAAGTCGGTTAATAAATACGTGCTATTTGTTCGCAACGATACTACACAAAAACCTCCTCAACTAACAAGTAATCAAAGATATTAAACCCGTGTCATACTGTCACTAAACTTTGACATTGTCATGTCATTTTGTATTATATCTTACGAAGCAAAATGAAAATAGCGGAAAACAGTCATTTACGTATCAGGGGTATCAAAGATTGCAGTATGGATGTGGAACGGATGATAAAAAAATTTGAATCACGGTACAAATTGGATTTTCGATCCTTACCGCAATGGGAAAACCTGGTGCAGCGCATGCATCGTTCGGTAACAGATTGCAAGCGACGAATCCAAGCGTCCGAGCAACGTAAGTTTTTTATTATAGATAAAATACATCAAGAATGTTGTAGAATCTCTCCTTTTGAGCTCACAGATAACTTGGCCCGGACCAAAAATAAATGGAAAATTAGAGATGCTAATTTAAAGAAAAAGAAAAGATCAGTTATCATCTCTGAATTGGAAGTTTCTACGTCAAATGAACAAGTGGAGTACGAGGAAATGTTAGGAGAAGCAAGTGTTGGTCACCCAAATACAGAAATTAAGCCCTCAGCAGAAGTGTCTAATACAAAAGATGACGAATCAGAATTAGTTTCACCACATTTGCCTAATATGATATGCGTAAACCAACATAAACTTATATCTCCTCTTAGGAGCACAAGTAGTCCATTAAGTTGGGTCTCAAACCCAGAAGTTTTAGACATTCAGTTCAAAAGTAAACCTGAAGAATGGTTACTATTTAAAAGAAGTACGAGAGTTATAAGTTTGCCTAATACGATCATTATACTTAAAACTTCCCTTGATGAACAAGTGCTTAAATTCTCGGTGCTAAATTGTACCACAGAGTACTTAAATCTCAGATATATAGGAGTAACGCACAAAGAACCTTTCAGAAGGGCAAAAGTACTACCAGTAACTCCTATGAGGTTGTACCCTGGCTTAGCGGTGACTTTCAAGTTAGTATTTAGATTGATGCAGAATCAAGAAGAATTTACGTCCCAATTATATTTCAGGGTTGGTCCGAAAGTTTTAACTGAAGCTCCTACAGAAGCTTTTTGCATACCGATAGCTAGCCATTTCATTGCACAAGAACCAGTAAATGTTCCTGAGGTCATAACAATTCCATCGATGTATTTTTGGCGCATAAATGCGAAACATGGATTTCCGTCTAGTACATTTTATATAGCTGCCATTAGTGAAAAGTCTTACGACGTCCATATAAGTAAAATGAATGTCGATGTAGCCTCAGATTCACGAGAAACTGAGATAAACTCTATTGAACCCATGAGTCCAACTACAGAGAGTTTGGTACAAAGAGACGAAGACCAAGAACTTATAACCCTAAGTAAAACTTTGGCTCCTACAACTCCCCACGCTGATGAAATCATATCGATCACAACTGAAGAAATTGTTGGTGTGATGGTGGAAGAGTTTATTAAAAATGCTTTAGAAATATTTATTTTTGATAAAACCTTTTTACATTTAGAGCCATTTTCTAAGCAGTCAATAATAATTTATCAAACCAAATATGACCACATAGGATTCCATCAAAACTTTTACGAATTAGCTTTCCGTGATCCAAAAGATGATAAAATTGCGTTTTGCAAAACTCTAAGAGTATTCGGGGAAGTATTACCTAACCCCATACAAGTTAAACCGGAAATTCTTGATATGTCTGCATCACCAGTCGTAAATGGATTTTGCAAAGATTATTTTACAATCACAAACAACCACAGACTTTACCCGGTTACTATTAAAATAAAACTAACTACTAAAATGCATAAATTGATTCGTATTGATCCTATAGAAAGCTTAATATCCGCTCAATCATTTGCAAATTTTACCGTGATGATTAGTTCTAAAGATCTATCTCTAGATGAAAAAGTAAAAGCAAATGAAGATTTAGTTCATCTTACTTTTAAAATTATCGTGATAGGACATAAGTCTGTGTATGTTAATGTGCCGCCAATATTTTATGAAATAATGTTACCGTGTTCTTTTGAATTTAAGCGGATTTATAACAAGAAGTTTTTCAACGAATGCCCTGAATCGAATTAGATCTAAAATTGCACCCACTGCGTATTGCCGTTAACGACATCGCATCGCTGCAATCGTCGTAATTAACTTGAAATCTTCGTAATGCCTGATTATTTTTATGATGAATCCTTCACTGGTATATGATACATTCGACGTTAGATGCATAAAGGCCTACGTAATGGGTATAAATTTATAAATAGATACATACAATTACACAACACCTTTGGTAAGATTAAATTGTATCACGCTTATTGTTCATTTTAGTACATTTATGGTAATAATTATTCTTCTGTCTCTTATTTCATAGATATGTTTCATTAACTAGTCAGTTGAGAGATATCTAGTGTCTGGTATGTATTAATAGTCTGTGCTCAAGACTGATAACTCACTCCTAGGCATTTTCTCATACAAAAACACCTTACCTTTAGAATAGACTATTAAATACGTCCTTATGGGGGCGACCAAATATTTTAAGATTTAATAATAGTTTTATTTTTAGCTTTTTAGTGAATACGATGTTATAATATAGTTTCATTAAATAAATTATGTTCGCCGAGAGTTGATAAATATTATGATATCGTTTCAAAATAGCGACTGTCGCTTAACTATCGCAAATTGTATGACTGGCGTCGCTTATCGCCGCGCGCACTGAGGTTCGTGGTACGAGGGACGCAGATGTTGTCGGTGCGGTGTCACGCCGGATGGACGGCGGCAAAAAAAGATATTTGTTTTGTTCATAAACACAATTGCCATATTGCAAATTAATGTCCTATATGTGCGCGTCAAATGTCACATAAATCTACACTGGCCGAAAAGAAACAAAAAAGATTTTTTTATAGATTCAACAAATGTATAACTTTTATTTATACCTTTTGTTTGTTTGTTTGTTTTGTCGCAGTGCGCAGTTTAAAAAAAAAAACAAGATACAAAACCAAGAATTCCACCTCTTACGAATGTTAAGGAAAGTTCGAAATTATGTTTGTGATCTTAAAAACATCAGACCTGAATTCAATGAAATTCGTCAATTTTGGGATGTAGCCTATTAATTAGGTTACTTCGACTGTGATGAGAAAATACTATTTATTTCCATGAGGTTAAAATGAAAGAGCAAACCGATGGCATTCTCGAACCGATCTCGCAACAATGCACAGTAAATCAGAACCAACCCCAATGTATCACATTGTGCCGTAACTCAATTACGATTGAACGACTATCATGAACTTGACCAGGAGGTTGTTAAACTTTATGTTCCGATTAAACTAAAAAAGAACTAGGGGACATACAATTATTTTAAAGAATTCATTATAGCACCACAGTAAAAGCAATAAAATTAAGGATAGGGACGGATTTGTCGGTGCCTTTTTGTCGGGCTCCGTAGTCTAATTAAGAACCCTTATAGTTTCGCCATGTCCGTATGTCTGTCTATTTGCATGTCACAGTCAATTTCCCTCGAACAATATTTCAGGGGTCGTATTATGAACTCTTAATTCCAGGCAGTTTCCGCCGTAAACTGCACTGCCTGGAGATTTCATATTATGAGCGCGCTAAAGAGGCCGGCTTTAACGCTCTTATAATACGAATTTGCCAGGCAGTTCAGATTACGGCAAAAAACTGTCTGGAATGTTATGTTATCCGAGCTGGTGTCCAGCTCGGATAATACCATCGACAGGTGATAATCTTTTGTCATATGGTAAAGTTTGCATAACAGTTTTTTATGATTTACCATGTCATAAGCTGCTTTACGATCGACATTTTTTTTTTAAATATATATAAGGGAAGGCAAACGAGCTTGCGAGTCACCTGATGGTAAGTGATCATCGCCGCCCATGAACATCACTAACCCCGAAGGAGTCATTGAGCCGTTGCCGACCTTTTAGGGAAAAATAAACTCTTCTCTTGAAGGCCCCAATGTCAAAACAGTCCGGGAACACCGCTGATGGAAGTTGGTTCCACAATTTCACCGTACGTGGCAGGAAGTGTCTTAAAGAACGCACAGTAGTAGATCGCCATTTGTCGAGATGGTGTTGGTGAAATTCTAGTTTTCGGCGAGTACCGACGTACCGAGTAGCGACGAATACCGCTCCTTTAATCTAATAGATCTATATCCCGGTAAATTATATTCCAGCTCTTTTAGCGCACCTAATTGTAGTTGTAAATTAATCTTGAAATAAAGCAAATACAGTTTCCAAGACAAACGCTATAATTCATTAGTGTTGGTTAAATTTGTAACAAGTTTCTAACATTTGTTTATCGGCATTTGTTGGTCAGTTGTCATGCAGTTTCTATGGCTGTTTTCGTTTCTCGGTTCCGTATGCGGACTTTGTTAATAACTGTTACGGTCTGGCTTCGGCTTTGTCTCGACGTTAACAATCACTGGAACCATCACGAATGTCCACTTAAGTCTTAACAAACTTACACACATTGCCTTTGTTATCTTACTTAGATACTAAATATATATTTTTATTAGTTTTTAGTCCGATAAATACTTATTTAAACTCCCATTCAGTTTTAATGCAAACATAAATCTCTGAAGTCTTGTTAGGTACTTTAAGCGAGCAAAGTCTAAGTCAAACTATCTTTTTATTTAATTAAGGCTTTTACAAGCTCTTATGAGGTCAAATAGTGAATCTACCACTGGTTCGAAAAATAAACCTCTACTGAGAAGAGCCGGCAAGAAACTCGGCGAGGTATAATTTTTTCAAAACAGTACACCTATAAGTTAGTACAGTAGGGACGCCCATCTAGACCCAGGGATCACCGGTGCAGGTCAGGGAGCAATTCTTGTATATTCTTAAATACAGGTAAATATGAAATTAGTTTCTCGAAAACAGCTCTAACGATTTGGATGAATTATTTTACTCTCTAAATGTAATTTAGATAGGTGTCCTTCCTGAGAAAGAAACAAAGACGCCCAATGAACCTCGGTCGCCCAGGTATTGAATTATTAAGGGGCTATCAATTTCGAATGTCCTTGACTCTGAACTAGCGGACCCTCACTGCAGTGACATCACTTAGTTATTAAAGTACCACTTGGACATTTTAAAACAAATAACAAAATGAATTGTTTCCATTGTAATGGAGATTTCAATAAATTTGGCAAATCATGACAACCAATTAATTTAAAGAAAAACCTGGCTCTTAAGTTAGGCTTGCTGGTCATCTACTTAGAATTGTTACTTATATGCAGATAAATGACTTAATAAAGAAGTAGATACGAATAATGTATTAATTTCATACTTTTTGTTACGCAGGTTAAAAATGAACTAAAATTATATCCAAATTCTGCCATCTCTTTGGAAATTCAAATCTTTTTGGAAATTATATATTGAGACCCAACATAGATTCGACCTGAAATTTATGAAAAAGGTAGCCACTTAAGTTAAAAGAGTCTAATTAGTACCTATCTTTATGAGCGTCAAGTATCGAAACATAAACGGCCAGTTAAACCGCTACTTGTCATTCTCCGAGCGGTTGTCGATACTGCAAACTGTCACTTAGAACTCGATAATTTCAATTCGATTCTTGACGCCCGGGATTCGTATTCGCTTGTAACGATTGCTTTCGCGAGGTAAAATTTAAATTTGGACAAAGAGGTGTTGTAATGGAGCATTGTTAAAAGTTTGGCACTGGATTCGAATTTGGAATGTGTTTTCGATACGATTACAGTTTAATTGGATTTTCGCCAAACTTTCCAAATGTTTAAAATGTTCCCTAACTTTAAAAGACGTGCCCTGATTATTTGTACAAAAGTGACTCTTTCTATTAGAAGCTACACCAAACAATGTTCTGTGTCACTGATAAAATAACGTAGACACATGCAAAAAATTAGTAGTAAACAGATACCATATATATATATATATTGCCACATTTATATTGGCAAAAAAAATATAAATATCGCAAATTATTTTATCTACACCCATATCATAAAACCTCCATTGGTTAATCAAAAACCTTAGGAAATGACCACCATTTTGACAACCAATAAGAAAAGCCAGTGCTGCGATAAAGAAATAACATGACTTCTTTATCGTTTTTAGTAAAGAAAAGAGATTAAATTTGGAACAGCTGTCAAAACTCAAGTGGTCTCTATTCTAGTATCCATAGATATTAAAACAGTTATTGATACGAAACGTCAATTCAGTATGTTTTTTTAATATAAACTGCACAATATTTGATCTCGAGTGACGTGAGAATAGAGACTTCATTCGTTTGTCTATGATTTAAAAAAAAAATGGTCTTAACGGAGGATCGCCATGTTGGCGTTTTGCTGAACGAAAGTAGAATTGTTTTTGAATTGAATAGAAAAAGTTGTTTGTAATTTACATTTTAGTTGAAAATATGAATAGTAAGTAGTCTTCTCGGAGTGTGTGTGATGTGAAAATGCGCCGGATATCGGAAATATGCAGCCACGATTGCAACAAATAACTTGTTGCCAGAAAATATTGTTTCTGAACCCATCATGGAGGATTTATAATATGTGTGTAGATAAAGTTATGTATGCAACTCTGCATAATTTGGCCTTAAAACACACGTGCGATCTTATTATGAAACTCGCCTATCGGCTCGTTTCATGTAAACCGCACTAGTGTTTTAAGGCCTATCATTATGCAACCGTTGCATAAACTACTATTACTATGATATGGTAGCTCTTCTTCACTTGACAGCAATAGCGGCCGCATTGTAAAATCGAGGTGTCGAATACAAATTGACCAGTCAGAAAACGGCTATTTCTTTTCTACGTAAACTATTTAAGAAGATGCCAAGCAATAAAAAAAACAAAGCTGGGGTTAATTCAACGGGTCACTGATATAAATAAGTATGCAGCCGCAAAAGTATTTCCTTGATTTCTGTTAACTTTTGTTTAACAAAAATTTGTCAGTATAAATTATAAAATTCGAAACATTTATTTTGCAAGTAGGCTACACGGGCCCGGTCTTTCACATATTTGAATCTACTATATCTGTCTATTATATAATACAAAAGTAGCCTGAGTATAGTTGTAATCCTTTTCCTAGTCCCGATCCCATTAGCTACTTGTCTGGCAAACAAAGCCATTGTCTTTCATTGTAAAGTGTAACCGCAAATCTTTACTTTAAGATGGCAGGTAGTAACTGCAAAACACTATTTACCACAAAGGGCGTCTTTATGTTTAAGGTAAGAAGGGTCACATTAAAACACAGAGCATGTCAGGTGTTGAACATTTTTCATTTAAAACGCTTCCATGTGTACTTTACTTCTATTTTGAATACAAAATGTTCAACACCTGACATGCTCTGCGTTTTAATGTGAACCTTCTTACCTTAAACATAAAGACGCCCTTTGTGGGAAATAGTGTTTTGCAGTTACTACCTGCCATCTCAAAGTAAAGATTTGCGGTTACACTTTACAATGAAAGACAATGGCTTTGTTTGCCAGACAAGTAGCTAATGGGATCGGGACTAGGAAAAGGATTACAACTATACATCTAAGCCTGCCGTATTCATTTTTTTTAACGGCGCTCGTTTGTAAATGTTATATTTTAAGACATTATGATTTGCTTGAATTGTCTCATTATTCGACCACTTAAACAACACTTATTTACACAAACACAATAATAAACACCCATAGCATTTGTCAGAATGCGTACAGATTTAGATACAGTACGTTAAGCCATAGACGGATTGTAATATTATTTTTCAACCAGTTTAGTGGTCGATATCATTATCAGCATGATAGTAGTTTAAGCAATTACTTCAACATTTCTTTCAATAGATTAAGATAAGCCAAGATTCGGACTGCAATTTGGACTGTCCATAAAAAATTACATACCTATAACATCACTATTCGGGACAAAAAGTTTGAATGTAAACTTTTGAGGATAGCCCGAATTACAGCAATAAATTGCCGAAAAACTGGCCCGTTTACGAACCCCATTAATAATCTAGCTTGCATAGCAATAATTAAGTACTCCCACATAACAAAAAAACAAAAACTTATCACTGGCGGTCCTTCGCAATATGTGATTGGATTCCCTCATCACGGATTAAGCACCTATTAACCCCATCGCAGTACTAGCCTGACAGCTTGTGGTTGACCTAAACAGAATCCAGATTGGCACAGAGTAATGAAATATAGTTACAGTCAGAGACAACAGGTTGCGGTACAAATCGCAGCAATTCATCTCAGCCAAATGTGTTATTGTTTAAACCTGTGGTGTCTTTATGGTCCCAGAATGGCTTTTATAACTCGGAAACTATGTTATTTTGCGCTTTGTGGTTTGGGATGTGCCAGTTTTCGTTTGCAAATATTTGCATTACACGCGAAACGGATTTTTTGTAGTATCACGAGAAATGACCGAATTACAATAAGGTCGAATTAATAATAAATCTATTTACTCTAAAACTGTTTCTCACACGACGTGAAACAAATGTCTGTATAATAGAACCGAGCTCAAATCCGGTCGGGATGTCGATTTATGGGTACATATTTTTTAAGAATTTAAAATGCCATCCATTCGTCTTTGATACTGGTGATATTAAACAGCTTGAATCGAAAAAAAAATACTTTAGCGTAAGAATATTTGAGAACGTTAATAATGACTATTAGGTATACTACCGCTAACAATATCTGGGCACATTAAAATGCACTACCTATAGGTAAAGGTTGTCACCTACAGTCGATTCATCCATACTTGTTATATTTGGTAAACTATTTTCTGATCTCAAATTGAACCTTTGTCGGCTAAAACAGCAATTTCCTTGCAAATAAAGGAACCGGAGACAATATTTTAGACCACACTTTGCCAATTTTGATAAAACAGCAATTTCACCCAAAAATTGCACAGTTTCAGATTAGAAACTTGTTTAACAAATACGACAAGTATGGATGAATCGACTTTACCTTTTATCATTATCATACTATAGGTATATAGCAATCAAGCAAGCAAATGTTAGCGTGAAAGATATTCCGAAAACTGCATGGGCTATAATTTTTGCGTGAACATTCATAAGTCTTTACATATGGGTGGTAAGTGCCTCACTGGGCTTATCAGATACATGTAATGATCATTGTGAATTAACTAACCGCCTAATTTGGGGTGAAAATGACTTATTGTTTCTCATCAGATGCAAATAAAATATCAGTCCAAAGCCGAACCGATTTGTATCCTTTACTTTCCAGGATACTTTGATATTGCGTTGGGACTATTAGTAACGGTCGTTAATGCGCTATAAAGGCAGCCAGTTAAGAGAAATAATCAACCATATGTCTCTGAAGAATGTTACAAAAAAAACATTACTGCAAAAACGCAATAACTCCTACGCGATTTTACAAAAACGTTAACCCAATAACATACTTAGAAAGCATAAGCATAAATAATGAAGCGCAATATAAAATTCCTCGGGCGAAGTTAAATAAATAGGCTCAAAAGGAGGACGAATATACAGAACAGAAGTTTATCGTGACACTTGAAACAAGCTGGACGGGTTCATTTGAATCCTTCCATGTACATTTTATAACCGCTTTGCGGATTCACTTGCGCAACTGTGTTTTATTCATATTTGCATTGACATTCAAAAGTCGTTGCTTGCACCTAGCTCATGAACTATAAATAGTACATTCGACAACCGCTGTTATCCATAGTTAATATATTGACTTAATTAGTCGAAAAGTCCATGAAATTCGCACTAAGCTCATAAGGGTCTATTTGCATGGTTTTAATGCGTCTTTTCAATCTTCATCTCTTTAAACATAACGCCGTGACCCGACTCACAAACGCTGATTTTTTAATATAAGTATCTGTACGAAATAATAAATCTCATTTGCCTGCTATAAATTTTACATTTAGTCTGCTTCAACAAGAATATGCCTTTTGAAGCAATATTAATTGCACAGCTGCAAAAAACTTACCTGGTTATCAAAACTGGTTTCCTAATTCATTAAATCTCAGATAAGATCTTTGACTAAATTACAGCACTTAATGCACACAACTGTTCAATGTTTGCGGATTATCACAAGAGTTGGGGATGGCTTATAAAATATACACGCATAACAAACACAAGTGGAACATCAGCTGTGATCTGGAAGTTTTCACTCGCAATAATCCTTGCACTCCCGAAACTCGCGTCGTCGCCAGCCCCGTGTCCTTGCGTCTGTAATTCCTATCGCCGCTACGTTATCGACAACAACTTTGTATTCACTTGCCGCCAAAACTCTCTAAGCTTATTGTCATGCGCGTCGCGTCCTTAGCGTTTCGTTTTGAAAGACAATAGCGTGGAGCACCCCTGGGTGACAGGGGGGTCATCGTTGGGCCTTATGGCTGTGTGGTTATAAAGTCGGTTTGCACACGCGTGGTGGCCATGCTCATATGTGCGAGCGCAGGCGCAGCGGTACCGGTACGGAATGGAGGCTCGGCGCGTAATCGTTCGATGTCGCCAGTTGGCCACTGGGTTAGCGGCGTTCCTTTTCCTGCTACACCACTTTAATTAGGTAACATACTTGGACTCATTTTTGATTAATAGGGCCAGGTAGCAACCTGCAACCGCGAGGATGCTTAAGTTGTTCACCTTTGATACTAGTTGTTTAATCTTTACTTCTGATAAATATCATGTAACTCGTTTTGATAAAAAAGAAAGTAACAATAAATTACAAAGGATTTATTTTATTCACCGATGTTCCTGATACATTGCATCGCTAAAATTTAATTTCTCTCCTTAAGATGTGACATTTTAAATGTTGGTACTGCGAAACCACCCGAAATCGTTATGCCAGCTCTGGCTCTTACAAAAATCACGTCATCACACAGCCGATTCAAATTAAATTATAGATACAGTCCACGTAATGAAACGAAAGTGAAACCTCTAAATAAAGACGCAGAGCATACTTCAACAATCATTGCGGATTGTGTGACAGAACTAGGCCGGAACAGTCGTGACGAAGGTTTCATAAATGCACCCAATAATAACAATATACGGTAACAGCAATTACGGAGTCTCATCCTATATGCTCTAGTCCCGTTACATGTTATACATGAAACAAATAAGCGTTTTGACGTGAAAACGTCTTATCATTCGGTTTGGTAGCCAGGTCAAAAAATCGATGCAACGACATATGACGAGAGTTCGTGACGCGATAACTCAGTAAATAATGGACCGATAGGAAATTACCGATTAAATTCAGATAGCTTAATCCTTTAATGATGAGCTGGTTAAGTTATTTCAACAATTGAAGTAATTATATCGTAAAGCGGCAGTATGCGAAAAAGACAGTAATATAGAGGTATGCATATTTTACAGGCGGTCTAACTCATGAACGCGTGACGCTATGGCGCCGGTCGAGGTGGCCATTAAAAGCCCTATAGTTGTTGTGATAAGACCTTGGCTTTAGTAAGAATAATCAAAATTGTATGACTGCAAAGTTGACTCTTTATATGTTTTAAGGAATATCGGCATATATGTGACGGAAATATGACCAGCAGTGAAGGATACGGTAATCAAAGGCAAGGGCCGATTAAGCAAAACCCAAAAAGCGTGCAGTGAGCTTTGGCTTACATGAAAAAAATCTAAATTTAATAACTGCAAGATTGAGAAGTTATAGCGGTAGAAAACTATTACTATGTATTTACATGTATTATGTATATATAATAATGTACTTATACTGGTATGTTTAAGTGCAGTAGTAGCTGAGTGGTCAGACGCGCGCATCTCACGCCGAGGGTCGCAGGCTCCAATCCCGGATCGCACCTTTGCGTTCTTCGAAACTTATGTGCGGAAGTTTAGAATACGTTTTCACGCCATAAATAGACTGTAGTAATTTTGATAGATTTCGTTTTTTCTACTTACATGAGATTTATTGTATCATGAGAAGTTCGACTAAGATCTAACAATCATAATTAAATTTATCTGAAAGATTATGAACTCTACCCCGAGGACAGAATGTAGCGAGTGACCCTTGTGTCTTCACTGGTAAATACGGTTGGCATGTCTGTTTCATTTAATCCGACTAGCTATATTCCAATCAAGTGGAATTCTTTATCCCACTTGATCGTGGTATAGTTAGTTTGGACGTCCGGAGCTAACGCAGACGGTCGCTTCAGGAAGCCACTGTTATGTTTAGTAAACGCGTTTCTTTTTATTTGTGGGTCTCGCTGTCAAAATTCTCATTTTCAATACTTTAGTCAAAGCTACCCGCTACGAAAACGTAACAGAGACATAAAAAACCGTGTTGCGCATGTGCATATACATACGTCATAGTACGATGTGCTCCATTTGTGTTTGAAGACATATGGTGTTCAGTGGCCAGATATTTCTTCACACGTTGCGTAGAGCCTTAATAATGTGACTGTCTTCAGCTGGATAAATAAGTTAATAGTGTTGTAAATCACACCTCTGTAAATGCATTTATTCCTCATATGGCGGCCTACATGCTTTCTGGTTTAGCTTCATACAAAAAGGTCATAATGCCCTTTACTCTTTATAACTGCAGATACTGTATTAGTAGGTAAAGGCAAAGTTACAAATTCATCCTAGTATTGGTTGCCTACTTACATTATTTTTCGAAACGTCCTTTACGGTAAATTGTACCACTTAATTGTCCCTGAAGCATATGGTACTTCATCCGGTAATATTTACTAATTTAAATTACGCTTAACTCCAGTTTGGGCTTGTTGAGGGATAGGACCACATCCAAAAAATATCCTTTTGAGCTAAAATAATTCGCGAATGCAACATGAAATCGCAAAAATAACAATAACTAACTATTCACCATTATTATTTTCATAAATTACATTCTCGCTGTTGGACAGGTTAATAAACCTCGACAATAATGTTAACTTTATTCAGACAATAAAATAATAAACGAATACAACATAATAATTAATGTTTTATTGTCGAGTTTAATGTCGGAACTTTAGTGACTGTACCAAAACATGTGCCAACGTTAGCTTAACATAGCTCACCATGCATTGGCAAACTGACGGATAGACAAGGGGAAACTATATTACTATAGGGCTTCCTCGGAATCTAAAATAACAAACAAATCTACATGTAGAAACTGATTTCCGATACGTTAAGCGATGATCCATGGCGTCTGGATTTTCAATGCGCTATTTACGGATATGCTCTTGAATTTACTAAGCACGTAGAAACTCCGCATGCGGAATAGAGTCCCTTCCATAAATAATACATTAAACAAATGGTTGCTGTGCTAATTAATTTTGCCCAGTTGTCATGTGAAATCTTTGTGCCTCGGACAAGGGTAAAGCGGAAACTGTTTAGTGGCACAGATATTAAGAATACGTTGCGTTGAAAACAGCATAATAACAAAGGAGTTTTCCTGTACAAACAGCTCTCCGTCAAGTTCAAGTAGGCATTGTTTTGACGCGACTAGGTGATTAGGCTTCTACTTAATATGCTGAACGTTGCCGTCCGACACTTTCTTCCATAAAGTAAATAAATGACAATTTACTGTTTACTTAATAAAACTAAAGTTAGGAAAGCATATTTAATGTTCTTTTGTGGTAATTATTGATTGTGGCTGACCTGTGTTTGAAGTCGACGACATAGAAGTAGCCCAAGGGTTATTTATTACCTAGGTATATTTGTCTCGATATTTGTCTTATATCCAATAGACTCCGTACAGTCAGCGTTAGAGGCAAAGAACCATAAGCGGCGGTCTACAAGCTGGCGAGAGGAGCACATAACCTTGAACGCACTAATCACAGCGCTGTGATTAATTTTGGCAGCTTTATCTGCTACTAAAAGTTAGGTTAAGCGGTGTCTTTAGATTTGTATTTGGTCTGTGGCCCTGTTATACATATTTAATTACAACAGCGGCCCTAACATGCAAGACACAAGTATAAGTCCGTCTTATCTCTAAGTGTGTCTCTCTCTCTCACACTAGTGCCGACGAAAGAGATAGTCATAGAGATAAACGGGTTCAACTTATCTTTGTGTCTTGCATGTTAGGGCTGCAGCGAGCAGAAAGCGAGTGGCAAAATAAGGGGTTGTGAGTGGGGGTAGCAATAGGCATTTATGAATAGGGTATAGCTATATCTTCAGTAAATATACTTGTAGATTTGGTTGTTATTTAAGATTATTTGTTATAAATATAGACACAAAATAAAATTACAACATTTTGAACCATAGTCTTAAATATAATAATTTGGAGTATAAAATTGAAGTCGATTTTTGTTACAAATATTAATTACAGCGATAAACTAAGGATCTATAAAAAAACGGCAATTATAAATTATAATATAAATTACGTTTCCTCAGCTTTATGTATGAGTGTATTGTTTGTTATGAAAGCTTATGAAGGCTAGGAACAAATTATCTGAGGAAAAATCCTCTTGCACAATAATGTGACTCGGAAAGTGACCACGATGTCACGTCTCATACGAGTATAAAATGATAGAGCAACAGATTTAGTAAAACCTTAATTTGGATAAAAGATCTTATTTTACTAGGATCTGTTTTTAGATAATGTATCTGTACGTAGCCACAGTGTTTGTGGTTATTCAGGGGTTCGTTGTTCATATTCAACCTATAAATATTGTAAAATATGCGGAAACTTGTGTCGCTCTCGCATACAGTCAGACAAGATGTCTTCGTATCACTGTTTAAATCCTCTGTAATAGACGCATTAAAAAACAATGACGATGATGACTTGTAGAGTATAACTGAAGTAAAATCCAATAAGCCCATCATTAAAAATCATTATTATAGGTAAGTATTTGTATTCAAGAACGCCTCTGATTCTATATTTGAGGATTTTCAATTCAATCCTAAATGCTAAAGATTTTTAAAATCCAGCTACAAGTTTTCTTGGTATCTTTTTCGATATAGAAATAAGTTTTGTCAGCGGAACCTTTTTCCTTTGAAATAGAAACAGGAGTGGTGATAAAATTGCAGACTTCAAACAAAGAGTAGTTCGATTTACATTCGCATCATGTGCGAAAGGTCAGAATGGCGCATGGTTCAATTTTGCAGAATATTTCGCATGTGACAAGATCTTGAAGCAAACGATGACATGTGACTCGCTTACTAAATGAATTAGAGAGTGTTTTTCCATTCCTTAATAAAATGACGTGTTCAGAGGCGTAGCTAGGTAACCAAAGGCCGGTTCCTGATGCAAAAAAAACTAAGGCCCTAACTATATTCTTTCAAATGAGTTGCCAGGATTAAAGTCGTGTTGCAAACTGTTTTATTTACATTCCGAAGGTGGGAGAATTTTTAGCTAGTTAAATACGAGGTTTACTGGTCAGGGTCCGAGGCCCCCCTGAGTTTCGGGGCCCCGGTGTACGGCACCGTCTCGCGCTTTGGTAGCTACGCCACTGGACGTGTTCAATGTTGATCAAGATCATGTCTTTGTTTTCAGTAGATTTTCCCAGAAGTTCGTTATGAGCATGACATGGCAGCTGGTCACTTGGTCATCATCCTACATCCTACTTACAATATATATGCGTAATTGTAACTTTACATTTTGTATTACATATAACAAATAACTGTATATTATTCCACTCTAGGTCGTAGACTCTATTATTGTAAACAATGAACCCAAGTACCCAAACTATGGTGAGCTTTATTTATGAGTAACTTAGTTATTGCTTTCGTTAAATTCATTGTTAGATTTTAGACGATAAAATTGTGATTTGTTTAGTTACTGTATTTTAATTTCTAAGCATTAAACAACACTACTAAAGCCGGATTTTTTAGTGTGTCAGATAAAATATAGTAAATCAGTACAATTATTGATATTCCTGACCAAAATTTGATCGAACGGATCTTTATAAAACCCAGCCTATGTTTACAGACTGCTTGTTAATACGGTCCGCATTCTCAGTCCCATCCCAAGATAGTGTATAACGGCTCCGTAGCCTCTGACCTATGATTCACGGACTGTATAGCTTCTAGGGATCCTTGCCCTATTAAAACTCACAACAATCGTTCAACAAGCGGTTATTACTTAAAGTGGGACAGTTAGAGGTACGTACTTATTTTTCATCGTAATCATGCTCAAATATCGCATGTGCATAAGCTTTCGTTATTTGTTTTATTATAATTAGATCGTTAAGAATAGTAAGTGTAGATGGACGCGACTATCCAAAAATTTCGTATAAGTAATTTCTCAGATATAGAAAAATAAACTTATGAAACCTATCACATCATATACGATCCTGACATCTCGGTTACACAAGATTTGAAAGAAGATTTAGTTTAGGCAAAATTTAGGTTTTACCTTCTGCGGCCCTAGCAAGGTTGACACGAGGATAACTTATCCTCATCTTAGTGCATCTCTTTCTGCGATACACGAAGTGAAGGATAAGATGTGAATAGCTTATCCTCGAATCAATGTTGCTAAGGCCGCTGGTAGATTGAAAATATTAACATTTAAAATTAAAATTAAAAGTCTTTAGTACCTAAGGTCCGTTGTTTACAATATGCAAAGGACATGAATTCCGCAATCTGATTGGTCTGCAGCATTTACTTGTTGCTTTGACGGTGGCCCAATTGATCTATGGGTCCGTCCGTCCTCTTTAAGGGCATAGGGCACAATCTCTTAACCTCTTTAAGTCTCTTTAAATCTACCAGCTTCTACCCGCAACTTCTTTCGCGTGAAATTCGGTTAAAGCTCCCTCAGGAACTTTAAAATTTTCCGAGATAAAAAGTAGCCTATGTATTAAACCAGGGTACAAGCTATCTCCATGTTAAATGTCACTTAAATCCGTTGAGCCGTGTCAGCGTGAAGAAGTCACAAACATACTAACTCACACACACACGAACTTTCGCATTTATAATATTAGGGTGATGAACACCGAATTTCCTTGTACCGTTAACCGCATTATTGAAATCTTGCAGCCTCGATGCACATAATATGTTCCGAATACTTACTTTCTCGCGACACGACCGAAAAAATCGACGATTCATTCAAAGTTTATGAGAGTGCATGATTGAGAATCGATAATCTGTCTACAAATTAAGGACTTACGTAATGTGAATTCAAAAATGTATTCGTAAAGATAAGATAAGATTTATTGTTAAGTGAGGATGTAGTTAGGGAGAGATGTACTTTGATTGATGTTGTATATAATCTTATAAGGAATACTTTTGAGCTTAACGCTGTTCGCTGTTGCTTCAGGATTTAAGGAGGCTGTTTCTATATTTCAAAGTCCTCAGATATACTCATTACATTCATTTATCCCGCCGTTTTTTGTCAAACCTTCATAATCCAAATTTTTCTATTCCTAACTTTTACGCGGGATTAACATACCTTAACTTTGAACAAGTGTTATTCCAAATCCCTTAATTTTCACCAGCCCAGCTAGCTTATTTTTATTTTTTTTAATTAATAGCTTGTTTATCGTTTATTCCAGCATTCGTTTTAAAAGACTTGCGCTGGAAGGTCATTTTAAATTTCAAGTTAATCGAATTTTGTTTCAATTGAGTTAATAATACCTCAAACGAAACAATAAATTAGATTACCAAAAAAATACGTTAATGTTCAGCGGATTTCCAATCCGGAAACTGAACGTCACATAAGATAAATAAATTGACTAATCTAATCTTATAATGACTTCCAATCTTATCAAGCGATTGAACGGCTTGTACCACGGAATTTGTTACAGGCAGACCCAAGCAAGAAAAAGATGAAATAATTAAACGGTATACATCCATCTCGCTTCTTGTACGTAAGGCTTTGAAAATAAATGAAACTTGATAATATTGTATCGCTTGCGACAACAAATTAGCGATATAATTATCATAATATTCATTCAGTACGCCATTGTCATTGAACGAGTTTAGAATTAAAATGGCTGAGAAGTTGAAGAAAAAACCTTTGTTTTTCTCTTTGAAAAGTTTCAAGGGACATAAAGATGGGCACGTGAGCCCAAAGACCTCGGGCACACCCAACGGGAGTGAAATCCAGTTTTTTAGATCACAGGCTTCTTCTACGAGCAAGTATACACAAAGCCAGGAACCAAAACCTCGGAGGTTAGTAAAAAGACAATAGTAGCACTGTTAAGGGAAAATAAAGAGTTAGGTCACTCTAGCCTTTGTTCTAATAGAAGACTTGAATAGTGTTAAAAGCGTACAGAATACCTTATCTAAGTATATATATATATATATATATATATATATATAAAGTCTCGTGTCTCGGTGTTTGCACTCCTCCGAAACGGCTCGACCGATGTTTATAATTTTTTCATGTACATTTGGTTGCTATGAGAATAGGTCTGAAAGTATATTTCAGACCTATTCTCATAGGTTCGCTAGGTGATAAGGGTGTCCACCTAGACAAAGTCGCAGGCGGAAGCTAGTTTAAATATAAAAAACATTTATTTTTATGACATGATAACGTAAATCACTTGGGTACCCAGATTGTAGATACCGGAGGTATTCGGGCATACCAATATTAAAATAACCTTACATTTTTTATGAGAAATATTCGCATCTTCATTGCTGCGTTTTTTCGTTAGGTAACCTAGTTTTCCTTATTACATGTCTGGTTCGTGGTAGGTTGTCAACAGGCGGTATCAAGGAGCTGGTGCAATGCGCGCTGTGTTTAGAGGTACTCCACAATCCGAAGATGCTGCCTTGTCAGCATACTTTTTGCATGGCATGCTTGGCCGTTTATGCTACCGGTTCGTATAGACCTACTTTTTAAAGAAACTATTATTTAATTGCCCCGAAATTTGCTTGGTAGTTAAGGATGAAATCAGCACCTATAGATAAGTACTTTGGGCTTACTGTCATTAGGACAAATGGAAAATCGTCCACTTGAACGTCCACGTCCATTATTCGTTAATTAATTAATTAATTTACAACGAAAATAAATTTGTTTCTAAATACTTTTCAACATAATTAGATTTTGACTAAATTCAATTTGAATACTTTGAACCAAATTCAGAATGGTTATTTCACGTGAACGATTTTCCATTGGTACCTAATGACAGTAAACCATACTTTGGTTTGCTTAAATTCTTGCACAAGAATCTTAGGTCGCGCATCGTGATAAAGTTGTAATGTGATTTAACTAATATACCTAAGCCCTGACAAGATTTTTAAAACAATTCTTTCAGACTTACCTATAATTCAATGCCCAATCTGCGGAACTAAAATTCAAGTTTCCGGTCCAAATTTCCTCAAAGAGCTGCCTTCGAACCTGTACATCGACTCCCTGCTCCAGCTAGTTGGCATTAGCAATGCGCCGAAGACTCCGCCCACTACACCAGCTACCCCAGGGTTGCAAAGTGTGGAGCTGTATGCTGCTGGTGTCCGGTGCACCCAGTGTCAGACAATGTGTGACAATATCGATGTGACGTCATGCCAACATTGCAAGTTGGTTAGTACAACGTATTCTTATGAACATAAGTCAAAGTCAAACTATCATTATTCAATTTAGGCTTTTACAAGCTATATGAAGGTCAAGGAATGAATCTACCACCGGTTCGGAAAAAATCCTCTACTGAGAAGAGCCGGCAAGAAACTCGGTTAGGTATCATTTTTTCAAAACAGTACACATATAAATTAACAATGATGTCTACAGTTTTATACAAATCTAAGTATATACCACAGCAGGTACGCCCATCGAGACCCAGGGATCGCCGGTGCAGGTCAGTGTTGAAGCCAAACGTCCCTTTCCATTAACTACGTAGTCTTTTACTGTGTAATATGCCCTAGAAATAAGAATTCGCTTTACAGTAGATTTGAACATTGTGTTTGTTTGTTTTATAATGTTACTAGCGACCCGCCCCGGCTTCGCACGGTAAAAGTCAAACATAATTATTACGTGATTAAGATAGACATATGCCATCGCGGACTTTTTTGTAGATCTGTAAAAGAGAAATATCCCACCATGTATTGTTCTGTTATATCTCAAAAGGATTAGGTAGCGTTTTCGATGAAAGCTCCCAGGCGGCTTGAATTTTTCTGACGCTTCTAACAATTCTCGTTTTATTTCAACCCATTTAAACAAAACCTTGACAAATTATATACCAAAACCTTCCTGATGAATCACTCTATCTATTGGTGGAAACCACATGAAAATCCGTTCAGTGGTTTTTGAGTTTAGCGGTAACAGACAGACAGACAGGTAATGGTAGTTTGAACCTGAAATCCTATTTTATTAATATTCTGCCGTGATTCTGGTGATAAATCTAACCATTTATTCTGTCCCAAAAGTTTGAAACGTTACCTACTTTATATTTATATTAAAGATACTACTGACTCGTTATGCTATACAAAATTAGGTCTTGTAAAGTAACTGAATCAGTGTTTCATCCTACGACATGTATAAATTGGCTGCCATGCATCTGTAACTGGATTGATTTTATCTTGGTAGGTAGGCTTAGGCTTGCAGATCTGTAAAGCACTTATTGGCTTAATAGGTACAATATAAAAAAAACGGACAAGTGCGAGTTAAACTCGTGTGGAGAGGGTTCCGTTCCGTACATGATTGTCTGAAATTTCCTATGTTACTTTAAATACGATAGACTTCTTACAGGTTTTCCTGTAATCTATAGGTCAAGAATTATCTGTATTTTTTTTTTCAAAATTTTAGGCCAATTTATGGTCAAATTTCGCCTATTTTCCTCAATCACTTCCAAACTATTTCCTTTAAAATTCTAAAAAAAAAATAAGTACATTTAAGATTCTCACAACGAGCCCTTTCATTTCATGTCACAGGATATAGTTTGCAAAACATTTTCTTTTACAATTTTCTAATAAACCCCATGGGGGCACTTATAGGGTGTAACCCCATAAGTGGCCCCCATGTTTAAAATTCATTTATTTACGTTATGTGTCCGCGTTGCGGTCACAAACTTACATATGTGTACCAAATTTCAACTCAATCGGTCCAGTAGTTTTGGAGCAAATTGGCTATGACAGACAGACAGACACACGAGTAATCCTATAAGGGTTCCATTTTTTCCGTTTGAGGTACGGAACCCTAAAAATGAATTTCTTCTGTCTCCCTAGGTGTTACCCACATAAAACATACTTAGTCGATAAACGTCAATTTCCGGCGACAAGATTAACGCCGACGGGTTTCATTAATCTACCCCTTATTTGCTTAGCAAAAAGCTTTTAATTTCTCTGACTGCAGAATTTCTGCCGCGTGTGCTGGGCTCAACACTTGGACGACATGAGGACGCAAGTGAACTCCATTATAAAACAACTGGAATCTGCTTCTGAACAGCTGAAGCACAAAACTGAATACTACAAGGTAAGGTTCCGGAAACATGGACTTTTAGTACATTAAAATAAGCTACCGCGATTTAATAAAAATGATAACCGATACTTGAATTCTGATTTCAAAAAGTCATATATTTCCATTAAACCAGGATCGCTGCGAGCGCATAACAGAACAAATAACTATAACCGCCGACGAAAAAATTAACTCTATCATCGAAACAAAGGAAAAACTACTAAAAGAAGCATCCGATCTTCAGAAGGCAGGAGACATGTCGGCTCTGGCGCTGAAGGATTCTCTAGAAGAAGCACAAGAGGTTGCTAAGAAATCCATGTCCCAGAAGGAACAAGTGACTGACAAAAACAAGGTTTGTTGCTCCGACCGACGCGACGACGTAATTAATCTTAACCTGTTTTCGGTATTTTGGTTCACTGCCAGCGAGGAAGTGTCGGGCGATAAACATGATTTCACAGAATTGAGTGTCAATGTCACAGTCAGTAAAACGGTTGACTGTTAAGAGGACTGTGAACCAACGGCAAAAATTACCCGTTTCGTACAAAAGACGATAACGATTTCCAACCCTTAAATGTTAACCGATATTGACCAATTTTTGGTAGGTTAATTATCAGAACAAAATCTAGGACTATACGAGTTTTTTTTTTTTTATGAAGTACTGGGCATGCGTTTGACCCTAGTCTCACCTGATGGAAAGCGAAGACAGGGTCTAGGATAGAACACGCTTGCCCAGAAGATGCCTATTCACTCTTACCTTGAAGACACCAAGATTGTATAATTCAGGAAATACAGACGCCGGGAGAGTGTTCCACACCTTAGCGGTGCGAACCAAAAAGGATTTCGCACACCGTTTAGTACGGCTCCTAGGAAATTCAATGACATGTGGGTGAAAACCCTCCCGACGTCTGGTGGTCCGGTGGCAAAATGTGGATGGTGGGATTAGGTCATGTAGTTCCTGTGCACACTCACCAAAACGTTTTTTGAATTTTAATTAAAGATCACCAAGTCAAAGAATCACTGTAATTAGTTTTGTATGATTATACAGAAACAACAATAAAACTGAATTTATTGATTACTTATAGTGAAAAAACCAAAACGTATAAACCTAGATTTTGTTCTGACTGACCTATCAAAAATTGGTGAACATCGGTTAACATTTAAGGGGTGGAAATCGTTATCGCCTTTTGTATGAAAAGCCGTAGCTTCACACTCCTCTTAAGTACCTACTGGTCCAGTGAGAACAACTCGCAACGTTTTGATAGAAAAAAATAGCACTTCCTAATTTTGTGAGAACTGTTCAAGCTATGTAATGACCAGTCTTCTTATTAAACCTGAATTTATTAAGGGGCATCAATATCATAATAATATGTTTGATATTTTTTTATTATCAGGCATGATCAGTAATCGACGCTCGCTTATACCTAAAACTTCTCTCTTGCATTGACCAATGCTCACATTTGATAACAGTTGTTGAGCTTGAGCTCGTTCTTTGTGGCACTTCTTTTTTTTTCCAATGGTTTCTGGTTCCAAATTTTTATCTTAGTCATTACATCAATAGGTACGATAATATGAAAGCGATACTAGCTAGAGGGGCGCAATTCAAGCAATTATCATGTTACGCGATATAGGTAATAACAGTATCGGCGTGGTAGGTACTCTTTCATTAACAATACTTATATGTTGAAATAATAGACTGCGCATTTAAATAGAGTAGTAAATGAGCAATAAAACTGTCTCGCATGCGGTCTTAAATGAAAATTAAAAACTAAAATTATAAATTAGGTATCTAGGTTTGCCAAACGACATACTTATTTTGCGCCAGCCGATCCCGACGGGCGAGTAACAGCCGTATCGGACAAGAAGATTACACGCCGTAATCTATAGCATCTGTCTGATCTGATCCAAACACTCAGAGTTAAATAAATATAGTCTATTGTAATAAGCCGGCTTATGCTGCTGAGATAATCAGTTATCAAAGAATCTAGAGCTTTGAGGGCAAATTACCAAAGTCGACAGCATCAGTGTATCCCTTTTTTCGATAATAGTAAGTATGTGAGAGACGCACTGAGGCATATTTTATTATTTTGTAATTCATGTTAGGGCCTTTGAGTCACTTCTAGTGCTGGAAATAGCTCTAGGCTCTAGGACGCACCACTATGAAATTTAGAGCTGGCTATAATTGCCACAGCCAGGCTACAAACTGCATAATTTCGTATCTTTTTATCTTTGATGTGCATCTTTCTGATATGTACACATCATAAACATTTTTTACTACTTTTTACATCCAGGTGAGCACATACATAAACCTGCACCAGAACGCAGTGCAGCTCCTATCCGACGTGTCCAAATGGGACTCCGATAGGTTCGTGTTCGACAAAGAGAACTTTCGCATCGAACTGGACTCTGCGACGCCTCTGGAAGCAGAGTCCGATGACCCAGTGCCTGAGGCCGGACGGCAAAATGACCCATTGGAGAGTGAGGAAAGCTTGTCGCGACATTATAGGTAAGAAATAAACTCCTATAAAATAGAGTTAAGCTATTGCCTAGTAACTCTTAATGCATTTTATTTAGAAATTACCTAATTACGAGGGGCGGCTGAAAAGTTATCTACCTAACTAAGAAACAAAAGACGTTCATGGCTAGTTTTTTTTATTTTTCAATATAGTCTCCTGACAGGGAAATGCACTTATTTACATTTATCAATTAAAGACATTAACCCGTTAAAACAAAACTTTAGGTTTATCATCGAAAAAGTCATTAACAGCAAGCAGCCTTCATGTCGTTATCGGTTACGAATCTTCGTCCCCTCAGTTCTTTCTTCAAAAGTCTGAACAGGAAGTAGTCGGATGGGGCCAAATCTGGACTATATGGAGGGTGGTTGATTACTTCGTACCCATTTCCATTAATTGCTAGCTTCGTTAAGCGAGCAGTATGCACAGGTGCGTTATCATGCAAAAGCAGAATCCCTTTACTGAGTTTGCCCCTTCTTTTTTCTATTATGGCTTCTCTGAGCTGGTCAAGTAAATCTGCGTAAAGGGACGAATGCTTTATGGGCGCGACAAAAATTAGTGTGCTAAGCCCTCAGGATTCTAATTTTAAATTTTAGATTCCTTCGCTTGCTCGGTCATCAAAATTGACCACGCGGTTAAAAACCAACTTTGCACTCTTGTATAACAAATAACTGTTATCGTTTGTAGTAACGGCTACGGAAACTAGCTGAGCACCGTACAACGTGTTTTTGATCGATAATTTTAATATAAGGAAGATTTACGGGAATGTGTCTCACGTGATGATAAGTAATTAGAAAAGATTTCTCGTTGTTGATAAGCATTTATTTATTTCAGATCTCGTAGCTTTATCCCTCACTATGTATGGCGGAAGACAGCGCGGCCATGCGGCGTTGGCATCAGTCCATGGAACAACCACCTCTATGTGTGCGGCATGGACACACACAGCGTGCTGGTGGTGGAGCGCACACAAGCCAAGATCATGGCCAGGCTGACCTGCGATGAGATGTTGTGTCCGGTACATATCGCGTTTATGAAGAGCTTGGGAGAGATTTATGTCACTGGTAAGTTAGGATTTATTTTTGTAGTGGTAGAGCCAAACAGTAATCCTCACTAGATGATTACCTACTGTTCGAATGGGCTGGCTCGACCGACCACACTCTCACAAAATATCGGCGTAAAGTAATAGCTTGCTATTGCGTTTCGTACGGTGAATGACGAGTTCCGGAGGCCTATTCCCTCATCCCCATCCCATCGCCATTCCCCTCCTCCCTAGACTGGCAACGCATTGGCAGTACCTCTGGTGTTGCAGATGTCCATGGGCGGTGACCACTTTCCATCAGGTGGGCCGCCTGCCGGTTTGTTAGTCAAATGTCATAAAAAAATGATTTCGTAAAATGGAACAGTTGAATCTCGTCCTAAGCACCATAGTCATTGAAATGTAATAACTAGCCCCAGGGATAATACTTTGTTAGTCAAAATTTCAGCACTGAGATGTTCTTATCCGTAAGCCGTATAGGCAAGGTAACAAAGTGGATCTATAGTGCCTTGTTCCTCCTGAATTTCCGACACAATTTTTTTTAGACAAATGGAAGCACTGCGTCCATGTATTCACTAAGGACGGAGAGTATTCGCGCTCCATCGGACAGAAGGGCAGCCGCGTTGGTACGTTCCGCTCCCCGGAAGGCATCGCTACAGACAACGCGAACCACCACATCTACGTCGTTGACACGGGAAATGATCGGGTTCAGGTATATATTAATATTATCATTATAATCCCAGTTCTTTAGTGAAAAAAGTCAGTTTTATGTCAATTTCGTTTTAGTACATAAAACGTTGCACATACACACAGGTGACTTCAAAGACGTAATGCAAAACCAATGTTTCCGACTCAGTTAAAGACGGCCAATATAACGCAATACAGTCGTCCCACGATAACTCTGCAACGAAATGGCAACCCCATACGTCATTCCATACAAAATTTCAATCCGTTGTATGGAATGACGTATAGGGTTGCCATGTTTTCGTTGCAGAGTTATCGTGGGACGACTCTAACTACGACTTTATAAATATCGTATGAAACTTTAGCTAATTTACTAATTATAAAAATATCCCTACTTTTGTCACTCTACAAGCAGTAATTGATTGTCATAATGGCCGAATTAAGAAAAGCCACTCAAATTGATCTGTAATTAAAGTGATGTTTCAGCGACGTTTCTGTATAGGTTGACAACTAGTTGAGGGTCATTTAACTATTCAATATCTAATCAAATGCTTAAGCGGAGTTTCTGAATTCGGCCGTTAGTTGCTAAATGTGAAACAATGTCACCGCCAAAAGTTAATTGAAGCAAGGGTGTCCATTTTTAAGAAATTAAATTAGGATAAATGTAAAATCAATAAAAAAGTGGTTTTCTTAACTCCAGCACTGCAGGAACATGCATTAAAACAATGGTTATGTATTTACTTCAAAGTCACCTTTTACGTGTAACTATATACTATAGAAAATTAAAATTAAATTTTTTTAGGTCTTGCAACCTGACGGGAAATTTGTGGATCAGATCGGGGTAGTAACTAAACTCCAAACAACGTATTCCGCTAACAACTGGGAAACCAGGGAAGTGACATGCACCGAGCTAAACGCCCCGACCAGCGTCGCTGTCACCAACGACAGAGTTATCATCCTCGACAGCGGGAATCGAAGAGTCAAAGTATACAATAAAGCAGACAAGAATAAAATTGTAGAATTCGGTTCCGTGGGACAACGGAAGGGACAATTCAGACAGCCAGAAGTTCTAGCCGTTGATCCTATGGGCTTTATTCTTGTGGGAGATTCAGGAAACTGTAGAGTTCAAGTGTTCAAACAGACCGGACAGTTGGTAAGAGCTTTCGGAGGCCTGGGGACAGAGGCTGGGAAGTTCGGGTGGATTTCGGGTATACACGTCACTAAGCAGTTGGATATTATCGTCAGTGATACGAAGAATCATAATGTGAATTTTATTTAACGGTACCGCCATTTTCGCGAGATATAATGCCCTGCGAATAAGAAGACTGCGCAAGGTCGTTTAGTTGTCAAGCGTGTTGGGACATGAGCGTTTCAATGGATACCTGTGCAGCGGTTATATTGGTCCTACTTATTTGCGGGACATTATACCGACAGACATAGCTGGGCACAAGACCGTTAATCCGTTAATCGTTAATTAACGAAGTTAATATTTCGAGTAACGAATAACTTTTAAGTTAACTTTAATAATTGTTAACTAACTGATTAACTTCCGTTGAAGCAATTACAGTCCGTTAATCGTTAATTAAGTACCAAATTTTTGCCAAAAGGACACGGCGCGGACCATAATTATTGATGTTTATAAAATCAGTTAAGTATTATTACAAATTCTCATGTTACCCCATCCTTTAATAAATTTTTAAATGTCCTGCCTAAACTTCCATACCCCATACCAACATTTTTTTATAAATAAATCACTAACGTAACGACATATAAAATGCAATTTCTAGCACGAGTTAACGTTAACTTCCGTTAAATGTTCCGAAATTTAACGGTTTAACTTTTAATGAAGTTAACGTTTCTGGTAACGGATTATCGATTAACGAAGTTAACTATTTGATTAACGGTGCCCAGCTATGCCGACAGACATCCAAGACATCTACGTAGCACCGGTACGACACAACTCGAATTTCTATCGGCAAATTCGTTAAACACGATAATTTTTGACTGAGCGCGCACTGCCACTTAAGGGGGCCTATGCCTCGTGATAGGAATATCACAATAGGTTTTCGGACATGAACATCGACGGAACCTCTAGTTGTGTCATACTGTACATACATACATGTAAGATTGTGTTCGTTTTTGAGCAAAATAAAAGATTTCTTTTGTATATAGCAAAATATTCATTTAATGTGGAATCATAAACAGAAATTAACATTGACAATGTTTGGTCGGTTTATTCGCATTTTGGTATGATAAAAAAGGACTTAATAGGAAGTATTATATTTTTGATATTTGATGAAAACACAGGACTAAAAGAAGTTATAATAAAATTAGCTTTAAAATACAATCTGAACGAATAAAACTAAGTAAGTATCACATTTAAATTAGATTCAAAATAATATGCTGTGTGAAATAAAATCATAGAGATCTAATTTAATTTAAACATTATCAATATGGGCCTAAAGGCATGCAATAACTACAATGTTAACCGTCACTAAAACATCTAATTATATATTTATTATTAAAATTTTAAAGTAATAGTTTTTTTTATTTGACGCAATATATACAATTCCCAAATATAGGCAATATATTCGTCTATTAAATTAATTGATATACGTTGAATCATTATGAATGTAGTACAGGGATATAATCATTCGGAGTCATTCTCACAGGGAAAATGCAAAGTGATTCAGTTTAATTGAAATACAAACATACATACATACATAGCATCACGCCCGAAATCCCTAATGGGGTGGGCAGAGCCAGACTACTTGTGGCCACGTTCGATTAATTAGTCCTAAGAGGGTATGATCAACCGTATGGTGACAGGTGATCAGCCCATCGCCCATACAGATAGTCCGCCATGTTGGAGAGGACCCGTCCCTCAGTCGACTTTTACGACATGCCAGGATGATAAGCATCTGCACACACTCTATGCTATTTCTTCACTCCCAGTGCAGCAAAGGAGGACGGGTAATTAAAATAATTGTCATGTTAAGAACATCTCTGTGGAATGCTCCGTCAACTTCAACAAGTCTTTGCTGTTTCGTAGCCTCAGATCATCCAAAATAGTGTTTTGTATTTCAATTGTATGTATGTATTGTATGTATTTCAACAACTATGCACACCGAGGCTGGCCTTTAATTAAATTAAATTGTATAGTCGGAAAAACTGTTCAATAGGCAGGTACCGGTATTAGAGCGTAACTCTCTTTACAGCGATTTATGACATATTACCTACACGCAATTATAAAATCACTATTACAACACAAAGCGTGTGGTTGAATTGAACAGAGACTAAACACGATGGGATAGAGCCTAGTTTTGAATAACACGATTTATCTACAACTGATTACATGATCTACTTATGTATTTGCTTAGATAATAATATATAGTACATTGTGCATCTACGGCCGTAAGAAAGGGATAACTAACGAGAGTCTGTTAGAAGCCCGATACCGAAGGCGAGGGCTTTTAATGACTCGAGTTTGTTATCCCCTTACTGCCCGTGATACACATCCATCACATTTGCGAGGAAATGAAATAAAAATTAGACAAAAAAAAACCATTTTATTCCCATTGTACACCGTGAATTACCATCAGGTGGGTAGAATAAGCTGTATGTCGCGTCGGTTGCGCGCTACTTGTATAAGAAAACGATCAGCGCCGGAGCTGGCGCCGCGCGCACCTCGCCGGACATGGCGCCCGCCCCGCCGTCAGCGGGAGTTATTAACCATACATAACTCCCACGGGCGTTATGGAGTTAGTGACTATAACTCCCGCTAATGGCGGAGCGTAAGTATAGAGCAGCTAAATCGGCTATAGCTGCTCTATACGCCTGCGTATAATAACACCCTTTCCGAGCAAGTGTGATGAAAATATATGAATTTCCGGGTTCACAACAGTCAATACTAATTTATGGCTTGTATCAGTCTCGATTACGTGGTATAAATATTACATTACCTAGTTATTTACAATATCGAAACTGATGCGCTTAACACTAATACTTATTATAAATTTCCACTTATCAGTTCACTCTAAACATACTCATATTTAGTTCACCAACTTTACCTAGGGAATGTAACATTGCTTCTGTAGCATTGGTTGTCGAATACAATATCAACCCCATACTCAATCAGGTGACATTTACTACAGCCATTTATTTTTAATAGTCTCTCTTGACAAACAAGTTAATTTCAATAAGCAAAGTTGGTGCATTTTATGATACACTTTAAAAATTTGCTCTCATAGCAAAGTAAGATCATATGAGCACCGATAAAATTTAATATTGACTAATTCAGTAATTAAAACGCCAATTAATGAGATTTTTTTATCATTGAGATTAAATATTCCAAATTAACGGCTACGGCTTTTCATACAAAAGGCTATAACGATTTCCATCCCTTAAAGGTTAACCGATGTTGACCAATTTTTAATTGGTTGACAGTCAGAACAAAATCTAGGTGTATACATTTTGGTTTTTTCACTATAATCAATAAATTCAGTTTTATTTTTGTTTTAGTATTGATGTGTGATCTTTAATCAAAATTAAAAAAAAAAACGTATAGACCTAGATTTTGGTCTGACTGACAACCTATCAAGAATTGATCAAAATCGGTTAACATTTAAAGGGTGGGAATCGTTATCGCCTTTTGTATGAAAAGGGTGATATTTGCTGTTGCTTCACAGTCCTCTTAAAAACAAAACTATTTCAAATAATAACCCTGCCAGATCATATAGCTACTTACTAATTAAAATCAAACGTAATTAAAACTCTACTTGTCAGAAATAACTTACAGTGAAAGTGAATAAATACAGTGCAATCTTGTTATGCTT
Source organism: Tortricodes alternella (assembly GCA_947859335.1). Classification (NCBI taxonomy): domain Eukaryota; kingdom Metazoa; phylum Arthropoda; class Insecta; order Lepidoptera; family Tortricidae; genus Tortricodes; species Tortricodes alternella. Next base: position 8,456,041 of record OX401984.1, on the reverse strand, counting down.
CACTTCATGTCAGTACATAACATTATAAAAGAGAAAATCCGTAGTTCATTAGTGAATTAAAAAACATGCTTTGGACAACACAATGATGCTTACAGTGTGGGGTTCAATATGGTTTACATTGGTGGCAAATATAACATTTTAATTGCCTACATTTTTAAAGCAATTTTCATTTTAAAATCCACACAATATCATCATGAGGATCTACAGTCCCTAAAACCAACGATGGTACGAAAGGAGCTGGTAGGGCGGCTCAAGAGTTGCTATATTAAGTAATTTCGACGTTAATAAAAATATCATACTTTTCGAGATAATGGTACTTTTATAAAACTCATGGGTTTTGATACCCTGATCATCCTGATCAATGTGGCATCATTTTGAAGCCACATTGATCTGCGTGTCGCTAAGGGCACATGTTCCATTAGACTTGGCAAGTCATTCTCTAAGAAATTTAGATAACTTTTCAAAGTTTCTGGTAATTCGAATGGACCAATAAATTAGGCAACGTATTTACACCGTGGCCCAAGAACACGTAACAAGAGGTGCACATCACATTACCCGAGCATTTTTAAAGAGATGACGCGCTTGTATTCATTTAAATGGCACTCAATTCGAACATTTTCTTTAGTTTTAATAAAACAGATTTACTTTTCGACCATGCTGTACCATTTTGGAAACTACACAAAGTTTTTTTTTTTAACTTTGTGCCGGGTTATTGTAGTGTTGTATTCGATTTTCAAAATATAGTTTAATTCCTTTTTTTACCGCTACTGCATCATGATTATAAAAAAAAAATGTTTCATTACATTTGATAAGTAGCATAATTCTTCAGGAAAATAATGCAAAAAAAAAATCAAATTTACAAAATATTAAAATTTACAGTGGCAGCACTCAAAATAATGAATCAGGGTAACAAAAACCACTAGTTCTATTAAAGTGCCATTAATTCGAAAACTATGATATTTGAATGAAGATCGAACCTACTAGCTCTTGAGCCGCCTTACCAGGTCCTTTCGTGTTATCGTTGGTTTTAGGGACAGCCTGTATATCCTTCTCATTATAATTCAACTAACTAGAGTTTCCGACTAAAAGTTTCTGACTAAAGGCACATTAGAAGAATAAAAATACTGTAAAGATTGAATCTTGAAATCAAGAGCATAAAACATATCAGATCTTTTGATATCATTATCAAATAACATAACCTAGATTGTGACACTGTTACAGCCTGCCTACTAAAAGAACAGAGTCATGTATTGGTGAACATGAGATCAGACTCTTGCAAGTGCTTGAGGACCATTCCATGTGTGATAAATTTGTGAAGCTGAAGGAGTAAGAGTACCTGACAGTTGACCTAACATGGTTGACAACTGCTTACTGAGTGACTCTCACTGAGGACCACCGAGTCATTATCTGCTGGAGGGCCTTCGCTATTGTCATGTTGCCTCTGTAAATTGCAAATTTGAATCCTTTAGAATAAGAATGATTAGATATCACTTCACAGTAATTCTGGGGTCCTAGTGAAAAGGAGCTTAAGTCAATCATCACTTAAATTGTGTTATTATTGTTACATTAGTTATAAAGCTTGTTGAAATCAGAACAAGCTATATAACTAAACATCACAATTTTTCGACTTAACCCCCTTTTCACTAGGACCCCAGAATTATGGAAATAATCTTATCTGATTTATGGCCGAATTCAGAAACGCCACTTAAGCATTTGACTAGATATTAAGTAGTTAAATGTCCCTCAACTAGTTGTCAACCCATACAGAAACGTCAATTTAATTAAAGCTCAATTGGAGTGGCCTTTCTGAATTCTGCCAGTAGACACTTATGTTTGTTTAAGCATAACAGGTAGGGATTGCAAACTGGTCAATTTTTATATGCATTCATAAAATAATGGTTTGTATTCCCTAATAGCAGGTCACATGTACATTTGAAATGCCCCAATAACTTATTTTGAACTTGATATTAATATGAAATAAACCATTTTCTGACCTTGACCAAAATAGTTACATTAAAAGAATGCACTTTAGATCAAGGTTTTTTTTTTAATTCAGCAGTTGTGTATGTACTTTTTGTCATTTCAACTCTGAAGGTCTCGCACAATAGCTTGAAGAATTTCCGATTCAAGCATAGCACGACATTGGATTATTATTTGTTTGATTATAAGCAAACAATTCTTTGCAAACTTTATAAGTCAGATGCTATCAGTAATGACTTCATTATTATACCATATGATATATCATAATGAAGTGATAAATAATAACATTAAGCAAAAACATATATTTTACAAATGGTATATACAATCATTAAATCTCGTTTTGAAAATATAACTAAAACAAATAAAAACCACAAAAAATACTACCTTTAATTCTGTGGCTAAACTGCGGAATGTGTCTTCTACATTAGTATTGTCCTTTGCAGATGTCTCCAGAACAAACATGATTTCCGGAACATAGCGACAGAAAGACTTTGGTTCATCTGGTTCTACTTCCCTCTGGTCTATTAGGTCACACTTGTTGCCAATTAATGAGACAATAACATTTGAAGATGTGTACCGTCTGACTTCTTCAATCCACTTTTGGAGAGATAAAAATGTAGACCGTTTCGTTATATCATACACTGTAAAATAATATTGATTCAGCAATTACTCAATTTAGTTGCACAACTCCTTTCATCAGGCAATACAAGCATTAAGTCCACCTTTTGAAAATCTTACTCTTCTTACTGTGCAATAAAGATTAAGTAAATAAATAAATAAATAGATACAGTGGCGGACTTGCAGTCGAGGCCGCCCTAGGCCCCAAGCCATCAGTCATCCCTTTCTCAGTATCCACCACATAGACTTTTGACACGATTGGAGCCGCCCCTATATCTGGCCGCCCTAGGCCCGGGCCTACCGGGCCTTAGGGTAAATCCGCCACTGAATAGATAATAAATATGAAGTCATCAATATGTATAATTACCAATAATTACACCATTTGCTGAGCGGTAATAACTCTGGGTAATAGTCCTGAACCGCTCTTGCCCTGCTGTATCCCATATTTGCAGCTAAAAAAGATGCGATTTAAATATATATTAATTGTTATTTTATTATAAGCAGTTAGAAACTGCATTCGTTCTACTAACCTTGACTTTCTTTCCATCCACTATTATTGTTTTCATAGAAAAGTCAACGCCTATCGTATTCCCATGTCTTTCTATGAAATTTCCGGATTTTAATCGTTGCACAATGCATGTTTTACCAGTACCACAATCACCTATCAACACAATTTTAAATAGATAATCGAACTGTTCATCTGGTACACTCATAAGTGTATTAGGATTACGGCTGCTCATGGTAGGCAAAGTAAAATATTTTCATTAAATTTAATTATCTTGTTTACTTCCTGTCCATTTTACAGACAGTTTAAGTCGCAGACTGCCTGAGGGAGGAATTGTCAAAGTATGACAGGCCCCGTAGCACACTAATTTTTATCGCGCACATCAAGCATTCGTCCCTTTCGCACTCCATTATTAGTTAAAAGGTGACAGATGCTTTATGTGCGCGATAAAAACTAGTGTGTTAGGCCCTCAGGTTCCAACTCCAAAGCGATGGGTGTTTGAAAGAGCTTTAATTAATTCATATCTCGAAGACTCGAACTTGTCTCGAACAAATGAAACACTATCTAAGACTGTTATAAGAATGCTCTAACAGTATAAACTGAAATACCTATATCAGTTTCGAATTAATGATCGTTTTTATACGTATCTCGTCTCGCTATTCCAAAACAGACTGTCAACTTGACAGCTATTAAAAAATAAAATCATATAAAATGAAATCGAGATTGAATTCCCGTACCTTTTAATTAAATTTGCACGGGATTAGATATATTTGAATGCGTCTAGAATGTTACCATTAAATATACATTCAGTCCTGTTCCTCGCAATTACAATTACATTCCCATGTATATTCGCAATACAGGTAAAAGAATAATAAATTCTTGTTTCAAACGCAGTACAAATCATATTTTTAACTATAAAAAGTACTATTAACAGGTACCAAAGAAATTTGAAAAGTCGAACCACACGAACAACTGGGCTGTATTGGTGGACACGTCCCGATTTTGGTTTAATTATCGTCATGTAGCCAACGTGTTGTCGATCTACCGCAGTGTGAAGCGGCTCGGTATCCCGGATAGCCAGATTATCCTAATGATATCCGACGATATGGCGTGTAATCCGCGGAACCCGCGCCCGGCTACGGTATTTAACAATGCTCGCGAGCAGATCAATGTGTATGGAGATGATGTTGAAGTGGATTACAGGGGTTATGAGGTAAGGTTGCAATCAGAACTTAAATGAATAATAATTTTCAGAGCAAACATGCTTTTGCTAACCTACAATCCAGAGATTTTAGGTTTGGGTCAGTTAGACAGTTATTTTAACATACTAGCTAAGGATGTCTCAAAGAATTGCTTTGCAAAGCTTGAAGTACTGTATGATTATAACCAAAGACATTTGTATAAAGATCTCCTTTGCTCCTTTCTCTTTAACCCCAGGTCTCAGTAGAAAACTTTGTTCGTCTCCTCACTGGGCGATTGCCACCTGAGACTCCTCGCTCCAAGCGACTCCTTACTGATGAGGGTAGCAACATTCTAATATACCTCACAGGACATGGTGGAGATGGGTTCCTCAAGTTCCAGGATTCAGAAGAAATCACCAGCCAGGAGTTAGCTGATGCTCTTCAACAAATGTGGCAGAAGAAGAGGTTAGAGATTTGTATGAGAAAATAAACCTAGACAAAATAATTTGAATTGAAGTATAGTTTGGTGATTATTGATGATACCTAATGATTTTTGCATTTAACTTAATAACAGAAATAACTTTTCCTTTTCTAGACAATTCAGCATGCTGACAAGCAACAAAAATACCTTTACTTTCATTAATATTATGCAATTTGATATTTTCCCCAATATTGATTATTCCTTCTATCCATGTACTCAACTAAGTTATTTTACAATTTTTCAGATATAATGAGATTTTCTTCATTATAGACACATGCCAAGCTGCATCTATGTATGAGAAGTTCTATTCTCCTAATATTCTAGCTGTAGCTAGTAGTTTAGTTGGGGAAGATTCACTTTCAGTAAGTATCAACTAACTAAACAACACAATGATCCAAGATTAAAAAGAAGAATGGGGAGAAATGTATGGGATGTGTCCCCACCACCAATAACAATCAGACACATCTCATTGGAAAGCTCTTTTCATGGCTTGCTAGTCTCATTCAAATGTTTGTGGGAAAAAAGTTATGAAAACAAATACCCTAGCATGCCAGACAGGGGTAAGTTAAACCCATTTATCTCTCTATCTCTTTCGTCGGCACTAGTGTTAGAGAGACGCACTTGGAGCTAAGACGGGTTAACTTATCCTTGTGTCAACCTTCCTAGGGCCGCTGGAATTGGACTTCTGGGAATTGGACATTCTAGGAATTAAACATTGTATAAATTAGACATTCCGGGAATCGAACTTCAAGGAATAAAATTTGGGCGTTTTGGTAACAATAGTCTTAGTGCGGTGTGCACCAACAATTAAAGAGATGTTTTATTTTTAATCAGTCGTTTAATGGTACATTTGACAATGTAAGCAAGAAATGTATTTTTTGCCGGTTTCACTGGTCTTATAATTGGTATTATACAAAATGATGTTTTTACTTAAATACTACTTAACTATGAAAATCTAAATGAAAAAGTGTAGTCTATCTGCCATTCCCAGGGTTCAGGGGTTAGTATAAAATTTGTGTATCCATTGAATTCTCTTTTTAGCATCATGTGGATTCAGCTATTGGAGTGTACATCATTGACAGATACACATACTACGTACTGGAGTTTCTGGAAGACGTCCACCCTAACACTAAAAAAACGATGGCAGACTTTGTAAGCGACTTTTATTTAGTTTTTACAATAATTTCTTCATCAAACCCGTAGCAATTCATAATTTTACCATTTATTGTATCTGTACTGGCAGGCCCGTCTCAAACCTATTAGAGGCTCTGGACACTGTAGAATAATGGGGCCCATATATCTATCACAGAGGACTATTTTATTAACAACATGCAAAGTAGGAACCAGGGGTAGGGTTGCCAACTATTTATGGGGCAAATATAGTATTTTCCAGTCATAGCTATAAATAAAATAGTACACTGGACGAAAATATAGTACTTTAAAGAAAACCCCTTTAAAAAGAGTGTAAGGTATGATTCATTAAGTATTATACACAAAATTCGTCTTCTTGCGCATCTTGTGGCTATCCGAGCTGCGAAAATGCCTATTGAACTGGCCAACTCAAAGCCCATTTGTATGACCGAAATATAGTATTTTTGCGTACTATATATTTCTTCAACAGTATATAGTACACAGAGCCAAAATATACTACAATACTATATATTATAGTACGGTTGGCAACCCTAACTAGGGGGCCCCATGGATCGCGGGGCCATGGGCACTTGCCCAGAGTGGCCAATAGAAAAGAGGGGCCTGTGTACTGCCAGCCTCATTAAATGTATCATTCGAAACATGAAGGCGGCGGTACCGCACGTTAATGTTACTTCATGGAAAATAATAGAAGCGATTTCTGTGGGCCCGCGTTTTACAATGAATCTGAAATGGCTGGTTTCCTGAAAAATACAAATTAGTCCGTCATTTACATTCGGTATAAAAAAATATTAAACACAATTTTTTTCTTTTGTCAATTAAACAAAAAATTACGAAGATATAGTGCGTTGAAATTCCGCGTGACGTCACGGCTTGTACGTACACTGTTTACCATTAACTGACGTCGTTAGCCCCCACTCCCGAACTTTGATGCGCGTTATCTTTGTCAATTTTGATTGATTTCATAAACCTAAAAAAAAACGTTGAATATTTTTTGATAATCTAACTGACGGACTAATTAGAATTACTATTTTTTTACCCAGGAAACATCCCTATTTGCTAGGACTTTAATTCACAACTCCATGAAATTAAGCTAACCTTTCTATCAAACCTCAAAATATCTTAACATGTTCCTCATTGTTTTAGTTGACAGTATGCCCCAAAAGTGAGTGCATGTCCACAGTGGGGGTTCGGAATGACCTGTTCAATCGTGACCCCAGCCAGGTGCCAATCACAGATTTCTTTGGTTCCGTGCGCCCAGTCGTCATCACAACCAACCCTATCAATATACTCGACATTCCTAAGAGGAAGAAAAAGACTGAGCTAGAGTAAGTAAGAAAGAATAATTTATTTGGTACCTAACATGAATAAATAAATAACTTCACTCTTAACAACCCAAACTAGAACAACCTTTTGCGTGGGTTTTAAATGGCTTGAATAGTTAGTAATTAATATTTCTCAAGCAGAAGTGCGTTATTCAACAGAATTCTCCAGTTCATATAGCAGAGGCTGCCCCTAAAATTATTGTGCTGTTTACAAAATTAAAGAAAGTAATTCCCGGTATAGGCTTGGGTTCGATTCCCGATTTACCGGGGTAAGGGCAAATATTTGTGTTATAAGCATGCATTGAAGCATGCGTTTCCTATGTATTTAGGTATTTATTTGTCTTAACTATGTAAATGGTCGTGTAGTACACATAACACAAGCCTTTAGTTAAAGCTTAATTTGGGACTAGATGGATTTGTGTAAAGATTATTTATTTGTGTTTTGTTTTAGATACAAACCAAAGTTGCAAGAAAAACGTGGTTATCTACCACAGTTTCCGGTACACTTAATTCAAACAAACTGACCTAGTCTAAAGAGTGTGTAAGAACAAAGGTATTTAATTAATAAACTTACTATAATTTTGTATCCACGGCTTTTCACTTCCTTTTACATTTAACTAGCCGTTCCCTGCGACAAATTCGCTTATCACAATTCCCTGTGCCTTTCTAGGACGAAGCCCAATGCCCCTCCAACTGTCGTGCAAAAATCACGTTAATAATTTTTCTCCATTTCGATTGTAGGACTCTTCCAAAGACTTGCCACAACAAACGGTCGCACGCCTTCGATTCACGAAGCTGGATATGGTTCTTATTTTTATGGCTTACTGAAGTAAGTCCCGCGGCCCTAACATGCATGCCACAAAGATTAACACAGACCAAAAGCCAGATTTGGTTTTGGTGGATTTTGTATTTTTTGTTTATATTACAATAATAAAAACATCATTTTCAGACTACTAACTGTTTTACTTTTTTACCTTTTATTATAATCATTTTCAGCATTTTCTCTATTATTATTTGTAATAATGCCACTCAAATGCTGAAAATGATTATAATAAAAGGTAAAAAAGTAAAACAGTTAGTAGTCTGAAAATTATGTTTTTTATTATTGTAATATAAACAAAAAATACAAAATCAAATAATACATACAGAACTGAAGCGAAATAATAGGTTAGAACATTTCGTATTGCGTCGTCAACGGACGGCGCGCAGCATGTTGCCATTGCGCATGCGGCAAGACAAGGACAGTGCCACTATTTCTAGTTTCTGTCTCTCTTTACCGTGATACGCTTCCACTTACAGGCAGTCCTATGGCTCACCTCCTCTAGTTATAATACCTCTATGGTTACTACTCAGACATGCTTGGCGTCCAAAAGGTTAAAAAATATACGAACTGGCCAAATAACCGCCATTATTTTTTATTCAGTCAAGCTTATGCTTTTCATCTTGTGCTAAATATTACAACTATGCAAAATTTCAGCTCAATACGGTTAGGGGTCATCCATAAAGTACGTCACACGTTAAGAGGGGGGGAGGGGGTCTACGAAGTGTGACATTGTGTGACAAAGGGTGGGAGGGGTCCTAAGTTTTGTGACGTCACATTTCAAAAACGAATACATCTAAGTGTTAAAATGCCAAATTTGAACTATTAACAAGTAACTTAAAAATATTTCGAACTCTATCTGTATATGCATAAAGAATAAATCCTTTTGTTGGTGAGTTATTAAATTAAAAAAATATTTGAATATATAAAAAAATAATTTCAACGGATATAAAATTAATTTCGCAACTGCTGTTTTAATTTATTAATTTCTAGTTGTACTATTGCAAAATATGTGACGTCACAATAGGGGGGGGGGGGGGGGGGGGGGTTCACAAATGTGACCAACTGTGACCAGGACGGGGGGGAGGGGTCCAAAAATCACGAAATTAGTGTGACGTACTTTATGGATGACCCCTTAGCCGTTCCTGAGAAAAAGACTTGACGGACAGACAGATGAAAAAGAAAGTGATTGTATAAGGGAGAAGGGGAGATTTTTTCAAAATGTGGTACGGTTACCAGCACTATTTTAGATAGGGGTGGGAGAATAAAATAACATGCGAAATATTAAATAATTTAATTCTCTATAAGTACTAAGAGTAATCTGTAACATTACGTAACACAACCTTATCAGTTGGTGCTGGAATCTAGCAAGCATCGCACATCCGTCTCAATCTGATATGAGATCATAATCTAAACGACTATAGCACCATTTCAGTTACGATCATAGGCCATGTCTTTTTGGTCTAATTTAGCTACATATTCATCCCATATAATTACGGCGTTCGCTATCAAAAGAATGCAACATAGGTACCTACTGCTGCTGACGATTATCTTTATGATTTACAACTTCATCTTTTCAACGCCCATGACGGATATCCTTCAAAGAGTACACCGTAAATAAACCTTACGCGCATCATTCCTTTTTGATATCAGGTGGTGGCGTTGAAAGGGTTAAATTAATAAATTCGAAATTATGTTTTACCATTGTACTTTTTTTTTATAAACGCTTTATATCTAAATCTGGGTTTTTAAGGTAGGTTTAGGTACCAGTTGCAAAAAAGGCCACATAGCAGCCACTTTTTATTTGTATTGTATGTTGAGAAATGCATAAATTATGGTTTTTTGAGTTTCCTCAATAATTATAAATTAAAAGAACCGAACTGATAAACATTTGACTCTTATCTTATAGTTAGATTAAACAGTATTGTTGGTAAGTTGATAACATTTAAAACCTGAAAAAATTGTTTTGAATACATTGTAAACGCAGGTCAATTACGTAGCACAATTGGTATCGGTTTGGCTCGAAATGCAAACCAATTTAGTCTTCACTCGATGTAAATAAGAGTACAATAGGTTTACTTTTCGCGAAAACGATGCCAATTGGTGTTACGTAATTGGGCAGCTGATTGGCAAAAATAAACAACTGGCATTTATGCAGCTTACAACTTTTTAGCTACGATTATGTGACTAGGCAGACTTAACTACGTACATAACATTTTGCTTAAACATTGTATAAAATACTTATTATACTGTTTTCGTACTTGGGCGATCGAGCTTTACTCGGCATCTTTCTTTTTTATTTACTTCTTTTGTTATAACACCTATCTATAATAGATAAATTTGGGAAAAAAAAACATTATCTAAAAACAAAATTTCATACAAATCATTAGAGCCGTTACAAAAAAAAACAAACATAGATATATAAAATAATTACTCGCTTACGGTTAACTTACTGCAGTTTTATCTACCGGTATTACTGAGAAATACCGAAACACAAAACCTTATTTTTAGCATTAGACCTCAAAAATTACTGGCCAAATTGTTTTAGTAGGTATCTGATATTCAAATCCGAATTCTAATCGCCGAATTAAAATACCTAAGTACAGATGTAGTGCATAATTAGTTTCCATCGTGTTTTATCGGAAAAGTTCGTATTTATCGTGCTCTCTCAATTAGGTTCAGCAGGCCCCCAATTCTCGGCGCATTCGAGATAATCGCACAATCGAGATTAACCGTCAGTGCATACAGTCATTTGACACAACTGTATGAATCTGACGTTTAATCTCGCAATCGACATTATCTCGAATGCGTCGAGAATTGGGGGCCAGTACCCATCATACCATGCTGTTATTCTTCATTTTGACATTTAACAGTAAATAATAAAGTTTCATATTAATGAATATAAACATGTCACTCATTGAATACAATAATTAATTGACACTTCGGATCCCGTTGTCTTCCGATTGAGATCAGAGTTTTACCGATGGAAACATATTATTCACTATATCTGTAGGTATATTGTTTATTGAGCTTTGTCTAGCTTTTGACACCGGAACGTAAACTTCTCATGGAATGGAACTAAACAGTTAAAAAAAAACCTACTTTACGAAAAGTCACGATTAATTCATATTATTACCTACAGGCTAATATTCAATATTGTATTGTTTTCACATGCGGGTGAGTGTTTTCTCTGTTTATTTTTGCTTTTGGCCCATTTTTGAGTTTAGTTGGTTATTTTGGTACTATTCCGTACCTACCATGTTTCTTCTATAGACCTATTGTCAAATTCCCACTGATAGAGCATCTTCCTACTGATCTTAAGCTTGAATCATCTGACGTAACATTTAGGCGCCGGCTGAGAAACCTTTTATTGGATAATCCACTATACTCAGGAAATGAGTATATGAACCTTAAGTTGTAAGTTGGTTCAATTGACATTATTGATTTTGGTATCAGTGTATTTTGACATTTTTATGTACTATTGCTTTGTTACCTATTTGTTTTTTGTTGTTGTACATTTAGATTTACTTTGAAATGATGATCCCTTGAGGAGACCCAATATGACATCCTATTTATATTATTATTTCTTCAACTGTTTTCAATTTTATTATTATGTATGCATATATTTACTTGTTTGACGATCTCAATGTAATTGCTTTTAATTGGACATGCCATGCAATTTAAACTGTATATTATATTAAGTAATAAATAAACTAAACTAAATTATATTTTGGTCTTCACCATGTCAGGTTGCTTATCGCCGAAAAGTTTCAAAGTTTCGATGTATGGAAGCATAAAAAAAGTATTGCAATGGGCACATCTAGCGCTAGGTAATATGAAATTTAAGTCTATCTAGACTTACCTACGTTTCAACTCGATCAGTTCATGTTTCTGCAATTGCTGATATCCACCGTCTTTATTGTTAAGGTTACAGGAGCAGTTTTTGTTTTCTGAAGTTAGCATTATTATAATTATATTTAGTTTTTGTGTTTGCGCGATGTTATAATTAAAATTTAAAAGAATCGTTGTATATTTTCCGACCCTTTGAGATCTTTCCAGGTCTCATGGTCAAGGGAAAACCGGTTTATCTTTACATGTAAGAAGTAACGTTTTAAGGGCCCGTACCAAAAGGGAAAAAACGGGACCCTATTACTAAGGCTGCGCTGTCCGTCTGTCCATTCGTCCGTCTGTCACCTGGCTGTATCTCATGAACCGTGATAGTTAGACAGTTGAAATTTTCACAGATTTCATCACAAATACTAAAAAAACAATAAAATAAATATATAAGGGGGCTCCCATACAACAAACGTGATTTTATTGCACGTTTTGGCTCGATATTTATAACGGCAACAGGTAGACGCTTGAAATATGCACAGTATATTTAGTTATATATTCACTATACAAATTATTAATTAAATTAAAATAAAACAAATATTTAAGGGGGGCTATCATACAACAAACGTGTTTTTTTGTTGTTGCTTGATTATACAGATAATGGTACGGAACCCTTCGTGCGCGAGTCCGACTCGCACTTTGCCGGTTTGTTTTATTAATGCCTTCTGTTTTTGCATTCTTCTTTTATGCCTCTTTCTCTCATTTGTCATTTCAGAGAATCAATACCTACCTATATAAGTTACGACTCGACTTAATGGTTAACTAGTTTATTTGGCTCAAATGCTTAACAGTAGGCGTGAGATTAAAGTCAATTATAATCCTTATTCTTCTATTAAGTTGATTTTATAAGACTGTCTCTAAGTGGCGTCGAACCAAATGTCTTATTGTCTTGAAAGCTAAAACTCAAATAATTTATTCATTTATAAGCTTTCTGTTTTCTTTTAATATATTCACGAGATATATAATACCTTCATTGAATTACTTAATCTAGTTCATAAATAACTACTTAATCATTAGACAAAATTGATGATATTTAAATAACAAACTTTAAAAAATGGTGAACTAGGGCGTCTAGGGTTTGAGGTTAAGCATTAACAAAATTAAATACTAAGGCTTTTTAAGAGATATCCTTAACAACATGTCTGCAACAATATTGGATAGTATTCGAAATACAAACATTTATAAATTGATAAAAATCTTTCAATGACATAATTAGGTACTGAATTGTAAAATACTAGAATACCAACATGGCTACCTAAGTTACAATAACTTTTGAATCTTAGGAGATAAAATGTTTTTCCTATCGCTTACGTTTATGTACCAAAATTTAGGAAATTGTCTTTTTTCATCACAAAAACGTGAAGTTTGCATGAAATGGCGTCGCTTTTGTGAATAAACAAAAGCGTACTTAATTAATTAAAATTCCTAGTCTATACGTATCAATACATCCAAAACTGGTAAGCAATCACTGCTTGGAAACAATGCCAGTTGCCGAGGCCACAATAAACAAAGCTACAGAATTAAATCGTTAGCCACAGAGTAATCACATATCATTCCAGAACATTCTTCATACAAATTTGTTCTACCATAGCATCCAAATACTAATTAATTAATTTAAGAATAGGTACATCTATTTCCATAACCTTTACCTTATGGAAGCACTAAGAATTTTGTATTCCGCATTACAAACTAAAAATTTACCCCGCTATGTGCGTACCAGCTAACCTTCGCTAACTCTACATAACTATCAGTTCAACAATTCATTAAAACTCTTTATTATTCAACTCATTATAAATAATAACATTCTCGTATGTAAATTTCACCAAATAACTGGATCGCGATAAGTACAGGCTGGCCGTGGTCATTTAATTGATTCGGCAAACATTATAACGTAATTCAGTCGAATACCTAGGTACCCGTTGCTAATCGTGCATGTGTTTTAAATGATTACGCATTCCAGGCAATAGAAGCCATAATAACGTACCTCGTTGTCTCTTATATGGCTACTGAAGCCAGTCTGTACTGATTACGAGCCTTCTATGTGCAAACAATCCCTTAATATAATTGAGGTACTAACCTAATGGTGCTTTTGTCCTGGCCAGTATACTAACAAAAAGCAAACAATATCGAAGGACCGTTATGTCCATCGAAAGATATTAGATCTGGCTAATATTTACCGACCAATTAGCTGTTTGCCAAAAATGTGATCGGCAAACTGTGGTACATATACCTAAGAAACAATGATGTACCACTTTTCCGTAATAAATAACTATATTTTGCCTTTGGACATATCGTAGGCTTCGCTCTACATGTTATGGTGTCGGTCCCCGCACGCCTAACCAATAGGTACGCTTATAATATGCCTCTGGGTTGTATATGGAAATATGTGACTTTAGCGCATTAATAACTATGTGAAGGGAAAAATCTTAGAGAATAACGTGCATTCAAAACTAACTTGTTCATATAGACAATTGGACAGTCTTTATTTGAAAGACGATTTGACATTCTCTGTTACGTCTCATACCAATATTTCTATGCAATTCACTCTTAATTAATTGTGTTTTGAAGATCATGTTGTGAAACACTAAGTCATTTAATGTAATAAATATATCAGCGGCTCTAACAAGGTTGACACGAGGATAAGTTAACACCGTGTTATCTCTAAGTACATCTCTCTCACACTAGTGTCGACGAAAGAGATAGTCAGAGAGATAAGACTGCTAGGCCCGCAGTTAAGCAAAGCCTCATGCGTGAGCACACCATAATCTGTAGACCAAACAATTGACAAAAATTTCGGGATCATATCGACCACGAACCACGATGTTCAAACAATCAGTCATCCCTTGCCATTGATGGGTGGTTCCACCAACCGTTGATGCTCACCGCTATGCTAATGGGCGCATTATGTTTAATGACGAAGCCAAATTATATAATTATGCTCATCCGTGGCTCGACTCGTCTTCTTGCACGATCTCGTAATAGCTCTCTATAGTGTAGTTGAAGAGTTGAAAGTCGTTTCTGGAAATTAAACAATTTAACTGGTCAGTTTTCCAAATATATTTCCAAAAACTTAACATACTTTTTAAATGTACTCCAATCTAAAATAAAACGTTATTAAATAATAATTGGCGCTAGTTCCTGGGACTCTTTCATATTATATTGAGAACGGATACGCCCGCCGTTAGGTAAATGGAAAGAGTGTAAAATCGTTGATATTTAACCTTTTGTCCGCCAAGCATGTCTAAGAAGTAACACGAATTTTAACTTTAAATCAAGGTCTTGAAGGTCTTTTTTACCCTGCATAGCCTGTCACGCATAGTCGACAACGGCGGCGAAAAGGTTAAAGGCCCGGACACACCAAACGCGTTTGCGGCGCGAACGCGGGTCTGCACCGTTGTCGAACAGCGCGAGCGAATTTACCATGCCACACCAAAGTAGCCGCGGGCATGGTACATTCGCCCGCGCCGTTCGACAACGGCGCGGACCCGCGTCCGCGCCGCAAACGCGCCGCAACCGCGTTTGGTTTGCCCCGGCCTTAAAGCGTAAGTATTTTAAAATCATCAAACTTTATTCCATTATTTTTAGATTTTTATCTGCTGTGGAATACAAGATAAATGCATTAACTACCTTAAGTACCGAGAGTGAACGTTTCATTGTTTTCTTTCATATAAATAATTATCGTAATGGACATTAGACATGGTCACAATAAACAGATGATCGCCTAACGGGGACGTCTCAATCACATGAAGAATATTAATATATAAGTATCATTGTTTTTTTCCAGAGCACTGTGATAAATTATGTTGTATTAGGTGAATGCAGTGTATGTATCGGTACAATATACGATTGTCCACGAATAGCTAATTTGTCTGCCGATGCGGGCATTGTAAAATGACAGGAAAATCGAAGTAGTTTAACATAGATTTATGAATGCAAGCAAATCTTAATGCAGGTGTCGTAAATCGGGAGGTACTTGTAAAATTCATGGACTTGCAAAAAGTGGGGGGTAGTGTTTGCGCAACGATCAGACATTGCAGAGACTATATAGTCCCTTCGTTTCCTGATAGCATGATATTCTTAGACCAAAGACTGGAGAGAGTTTCAGCAGTAACAGAGATGGGAAGACGACATAAAAAAGTGAATGGGAGAAACATGGATGCGGACGGAAGTTTGTTTAGTACTCACTTGTATAGGTTATATAGCCCCTGCAACTGCGAGCGCCTCAGCCGTGAGTACAGATGGTTGATGCTGTGGAGCGTGGCACCTTTACCGCTGTTCCGCCACTCTGGCTTCACAACGTCTTGTAGACGCGCCAGCTGAATCAGGTACCTTTGGTCCTCCTATGGAGTTAAGTGGCATTATGGTTGGGCAATTGCGCTCTTTGTCTTTGGATATGCAGTGACCGTTACCGCATTTCCTTTTCCGTGTATGCGCGGTATAAAGGCATCACAATGAGAATATTAACACTTTCAGGGCCAGCCCAAAAATCAAGTCCCATCCCAGGCGCCGCAGAATTGCCTCCATGCAAGGGTTGGTATCATAACGACTACATTGTTAAAACGTACAAATCATAATATGGTGCAGATCTCAGAAGGCCCGATTACGTAGAAAGCCTTATTCTCCGAATGACTCTATAGCAAAATGACTGGTTCTCGAAAAAACATACATACATACATAGCATCACGCCCAAAATCCCTAATGGGGTGGGCAGAGCCACAAGACTACTTGTGGCCACGTTCGATTAATTAGTCCTAAGATGGTATGATGAAAAAATGGTCTCGAAAAAACCACCTCGTTAATAGATCACATCTCAAAAAGACCAGGTAGCAAAACGACTAGACTAGGTAGACTTTGCTACCAAGTCATTCGGAGATAAAGGCTTTCTACGGAGATGGTCCTTCTGAGATCTGGACCTTATGATGATTTGGTCGTTTTGACAATGCAGTCGTATGATACCAACCCGACAACATTATCGAAAAGCACTCACGTCCAGAGTCTCAAATTTGAGGACGACGTCGAAATCGAATTTGCACGGCGTACAAAAGTCCGAGTACGGTGTCCAATGCATGTCCAGCGTCCTCTTGTTACGCGCCTCATCGAGCACGTACGATACGAACTCTTCGAACATTGGGTACCGCGCCGTCGGCACGGGCTGCGCTGTGCTTAACTAGAAAATTACACGTCTTATGTAATCACTTAATTCAGGCCGTAAGCATAGTATATTTCCCCAATAATAACTGGAAAAGGTTCCTTAAATGGAAAAAAATATATAAAATCATACACGGCTTTAAAATCGTTACAGACATTATTCTTCTGAATTCTTCAATACCTATGAAATAAATTGTATTAGTGTTATTCCGGTTATGGATAGGCAGGGTTGTAGAGATGAGTTTTGCTTTGAATGTGTCTTAGAATGCTGTATTATGTTAAAAGTTAGATAACTACTTATTATGTTTGTATAGCCCGGTTTGTACTATAAAGAAACGCAATACAACCGGAGCTAACTTTCGCGTTAAATCATTACGAATCGGGACCGTTTCACCATTGCAGCATATGCCCTATCTTAGTGTGTGACGTGTAAATAAATATAACGTACTTTCATCGTGATACTTCAGCCGAATCCTCGTCGGTGAGTGAACTACTATGCGCGTTAGAGTATAACTAATTACCGGCCTAGTGTTTTGGGAAACTGCTACGTAACTTCAATAGATATTGGGTCCAATTCGAAACAGTGTCGCTAAATTTAAGTTCCCTAGACTGGGTATATCCCAAGAGTTCCGTATTTTTAAGTTCCATATAGAACAACGTAATAGAAAATATTAAGAAATATCTCTTACCTTTTCACAAAAACAGGAATCGGTGCTTTGGATTTAAACTTGTAAAATTAAAGGTTGTTTGTAGCTTCATGAAGCTTTACGACAATCCACCTATTTTTTTTTTTTTTTTTTGAGGGCAATTTGATCTCCATTTGATCTTTTCCCCAATTACAATACCTATTCGAAAGTTGAATATGATTTTTTAAGGCAGTTTAATGTTACCCGAGTGTAAGTACAACGTGATCCGGATTAGCTGTAATAAAAACGGGTGTAAAACTTAGTATGTAGTTCCATATGGAACTATAGGGAGAATTTATTTACTTAATTGTACCATATAGAACTAGAGTTACGGAACCCCTGGGGAATACCCCCTAAACTGTCAGCTGTCAAGCTGTCAGAATCAATTTTGACGTTTCTTATTTCAAGTTTAGCCGCTTTAGCCACTGTTAAATTTAGCCCCATTGAAGTTAGTACTTATAAAATAGGTTTATAGGTATGTAACTTGCTTTAGAATTTAAAAATCCTTTTTTTGTTAGAGTAACTCGGCTGAACCTTAATGTCTCATTTTTAAATACGACTGTAAAGATTTTTAGAGGGCGTCGAGAATGTGTGGCTTGTATGAGTAGTGTGTAGTAGTGTAGTCTCTTATTTGATATGAATTTATGATTTGCTTTTTGATGATTTACACACTGAGAAAAAATTACTGTACCGACATACGTAATTCTGGATGCCACGTACGTAATTCTGGAGAAAAACGTACCTAACGTAAGTAGAGACTCGGCTACATAGATAATGTTGCGGGCTACATAGATAATGTTGCGGACTACAAACGCCACGTAACAATCAACATTATTTCGGATGCTTCGACATTATTTGGACTATGCTGCGAATACATTACGGTAATGCAGGTATAGCATCAAAATTTTTCTCAGTGCATGATAGGAGGGTTACGGTAAGGCTTCACCCCTTTTCCACCACTTTGTACTCGTTTTCGTTTCGTTAGTAACTGTTGCCTAGCGACAGAACAATAGCAAATGAACTTGACTCACACCAATTTTATTCCGTGGAATTATCAAATATTATGGTGTTTGTCTGTCATCAATTATTCGGACAAGCCTTGGATTTAGGTATGTCTGTATTATCATCGTGTAATATAAACTGAGTCATACATCTATGTTTACAAACATTAAACCCATTAAACAAACCCATAAATGTTTATGATAATAGCTCAAATTTACTGTATGAGCCAGAAATTATGGCGTCTTGGTTTTAAAAACTAACTTTTGTTATTTGAGAGAAACAATTTAGGAAGGACATAAAATATTACAACGAAAAGTAAAAGAATAAGGAAATGTATCGGTAACCTTTAACGAAGTATAACCTCGCGATTCGCGTCATGTTGAATTTGAAGCTTACCTTTCTATACTTTTTAATAATCCGGTACCCCATTTTGTCGTGAAAAGACTTGGGCCACGCATGGACAATTTTATCATTGTATGCTGATGCTAGCCTTTCCAGGGGATGCCTGACGATGAGGAACGATATGGAATCCACTTGGGCCTTCCTGATCATTTCTACTGACGGTCTGGCGTACTTTTTTCTTGCCAAACCCAGAGGTACCTCCTTGGTCTTGTCTAAGAACGCAGCTGTATAATTTGCCATTAGATTGAAGTTATACATCCACGACGTGGAGGCCGCTTTAAAAATGTTACACCTGCGAAGAAAAATAGGATCACGATTATTTGCTTCCGGTGATACAAAAGAACTATAGATTGCTGGTTAATGATGACAAGTGTTCTCACGTCAGTGACATTTCCGTTGTGTTAATTATGCGTCGAGTTCATATTTTCCATGCATAACTCATTCATACATAACTAGTCCCATGAGTTTTTTAAGACCAGTTTTATTTATTGCTGTACCAGAATTTATCAGAATCCAGCTAGATGTGTACCAAATAATCATCATCATCTTGGCCGAAAGACGTCCTCTGCTGAGCTCCCCCAATGATGATCATCACGACCAATCGTATGCTGTTCGCATCCATCAGAGTCCCACAATCTTCACCGTGTGATTCGTCTGCCCAAGCAGCATGTTCCAATACGCGGTCGCTAGGTATAGGTATCGCCACGGGAGTTGAGGTCACGCACACCGCGGCATGTCATGTGTGGACAAGACAATTACGTTCGAATTTTCAAATTTGTGTTTTGATTTGTATGGCATTGTGTACTTGTGTGTGTAATAATTCTCCTCAACTCTCGTGGCGATACCTATACTCAAGAACTCTTTGGCACCATAACCGGCAATATGCCCCGCCCACTGCCACATAGCAATTCTTTTGGCTCTGTCAGATACTCTAGCTAAGCTAACCTACCTAATTAACCTTTCTAATAACGTCTTAGTATGTGTATAGTGGCATGGCCTAGGAGAGAGAGAAAAAGCCTGTGTCTAGCAGTGAGACGTATATAGGCCGATTATGATGATGATGATGACGAGTGTAAGGACTCATACATTACTATGCGTTACAAATTTGGCATCTCCCGTGCAGATAACGATGTCTGGCATTTTACCCATTGAATAAAGTATTAACAGCTGTCACAATGAGACTAGTACCCTTATTATGAGTTTACGCAAACCGTTCTCGCTATCGAAATCTATCGGAAATACTGCTTTTGATTCAAGTAAATGAGACCGAGCGATAGTTTTCGATAACGAGAACGGTTTGCGAAAACTCATGGTGATGGTATATGTTAATCGTGTATTTAACGGTACGTAGTGACATTTATATTTAGGCTAGAGTAAAAAATAAACTAGGTATTCACAATATCATGATAATGCCTCTGAAATAGATCAATAATTAAATTATCACTCATTACCTACTTATAAAATCATCTGCTCGTATGAACCATACAGCCTAAAAGAGCTTGTTCTCAAAATAGCAGAATTATAAAATACCAGAAAGCTGATATACCTGAGATTCCTAAAATAACTGTTTCCCTAAATACCTACTAGATTCTTAATACTCCGGTTTCCTTATAATATCTGCAATTTCCCAAAACACCAGATAAAATAACAAGAATAGAATAACATCCCATATTCTGTAATAGAATTGGAATTTTGAAAGTGCTATTATGAGGGTGTAGTGGAAATCCGATATTTTGGGAATCCGGTACCTGTTTCGGATATCTGATAAATTAGCAGCAGAACGAGCGCCTAGAAGAAAGGCCTACGCAAATCAAATAAATACACTAAAAACTCACAAGACTAGTCATCTCATCACGTTATGGCGTCAATTAGACGATAATGTAAAAATGTACATAGGCACCTATTTCTTTGGCGCAGGCCCTAGCAAGGTTAAATTGCCACGAGGATAACTTAACACCGTCTATCTCTACGTGCGTCTCTCTGTCAAAAATGATACCTCACCGAGTTTCTTGCCGACTCTGCTCATTAGAGGATTTTTTTCCGAACCGGTGGTAGATTCATTCCTTGACCTTCATAAGAGCTTGTACAAGCCTAAATTGAATAAAGATAGTTTAACTTTTGACTTGAATTTGAACCTTGCTAGAGCCTGGTTTAATTGTAACCTCATGCTACTTTGACACTCAATTCTTACCATATGACATGATACTGGCGATTGATCAGGTACTCCCACGCATTGGCTTTATGACTGGACCCGTCAAGTCCTAACCTTGAGCACTCGCTTCGTAGAAACTTCCTGCGCGTATCCATCCTGGAGTTCACTTCCATGAACTTGTCGCGAGTGAGGAGCACATCATCGTTCGTCCCGTTCTCATACATGTACTGCAACAAGGGATCGGTTAGTATCAGGTGATAGGAGGTCAATTGTAACTTGTTTTGGCAGTAAAACGCGCTCGTCTCCATGAGTACCTACGTGAATGATGTAGCTATACCTACCCGCAATGAAAAAGGACTTTCACAAAGAAATTGGCTACGTAATCCACGTCCGAGCTAATGACCGTCAAAACCAACAAAGTTGATGCAGATGCGAGGGCGCAATCGGCCGATAGAGCATCCTCATCACGTAATTTGGACATACACATGTAGTGCATAATTAGTTTCCATCGTGTTTTATCGGAAAAGTTCGTGCTCTCTCAATTAGCTTCAGCAGGCCCCCAATTCTCGGTGCATTCGAGATAATCTCACAATCGAGATTAAACGTCAGTGCATACAGTCAGACACAACTGTATGAATCTGACGTTTAATCTCGCAATCGACATGATCGAATGCATCGAGAATTGGGGGCCAGTACCCATCATGCTATGCTGTCATTTTTCATCTTGACATTTGAAAGTAAATAATTAAGTTTCATATTAATGAATATAAACATGTCACTCATTGAATACAATAATTAATTGACACTTCGGGTCCCGTCGTCCTCCGATTGAGATCCGAGTTTTACCGATGGAAACATATTATTCATTATATCTGTACATATTTGATGTTTTACATCGTCGTAATTAAAAGTTCGTAAATGAAATTAAACGCATGACTAGAGCAATGAGATGTCATTCATCGCAACGCCCTTGCATAATGCTTCAATCTATTAGCATAGTTGTACTAATTAACTACCGGTCCACGTTTCACAGTTACCACTTGATTAAAATAATGCCCTCATTAGTGTGCCCTGCTAATTAATTTGTTTTTAACTACTTCCCAAAATTGTTGTTTTAATGGGATTGTAATTGAATTATGACCTAATTTTGATAGTAGGTATGTAAAGACTTAATCCCCAATTTTGGAAGCTTTCCAGGGAACAACGAGACGGTGCCTGCGACCCTAGCAAGGTTAACACGATTACTGGCATAACAAAACTTAACTCTAAAATTAAATATATTTAGACTTAATGCGCTTTAAAGTTTCGATTGGAGTATTTAACCATACTGCACTTTGTTTATCAAGGTGCGTCCACATCTGATCGCGATGATCGCGAACCGCTCGCGCGCAGCACGCGCGCTGCACTAGTGTAGTTATTGTAACTGAGGTTCGCGAAAGGCGCGCGAGCGGGGTGCATTCGCGGCGCGTTCGTCTGATGTGGACTCACCATTAGGTTTATTTATTTTAACAAAATATAAAGTATTCTGGCTGGTGTGACAACTGGACGTTCGGACTGCTCTTGGCGTGATATTCTCACATAGATGTAGCTCTAACAAGTAAGTAGGTAGGTACCAGTGGCGAAGCGTCAAATGTTTCCTAAGGGAAGCCGGAAGAATTAGAACTGTACGTGCGAGTCTAACATTTAGTTAGAGTAAGACTTCACTGATAGCTAGCCGTAGCTTTCTAGCTTGGTAAATCCGTCAGGAATCGGCTTGTAGGAAGGCTTCGCCACTGGTAGATACTTAATTACATTGCGTGTCATTTTCTAAACTTAAATCAATGGACACGTACAAAAATCTGTTGTTTTCAATCTGGAGTCAAGTCAAGCAGGTTACACAAATCACGATTAGCAGGACCCTGTCAAAGACACTATTGGAGCATTAGGTACTGAAATAGATTTTTGGAATGCAATAAAAGCCTTACCAAACCCCAGCCCACTTTGTGAAGCCCGCGTATAAGCTACATTCGCCAGCAATAAGAGTTACATCTCATAGACACAGAATGTTATAAATTAACTCTATAACGTCTTTATTATGGCTCATCCCATGGTTAATCCATTACTCAAATCCTGCCGGATACAAAAAATAAACAAGCACAAAGCGAAATTGCGAACATAATTCAGTCTGCCGGCCTTGACCATGGTGATTCACGGTAAAATCTCAAATCCCAACAATTTCAATAGTGTGTTGTGTATATAATCATTCGGCGATTAGATTAGGAAAGGAACGAACTTTTTCATCACACTTGCTCGGAAAGGGTGTTATTATACGCAAGCGTATAGAGCAACTATAGCCGATTTAACTCCTCTATGGGCCCCGCCGTCGGCGGGAGTTATAAACCATACAAAATCCATAACTCCCTAGGGCGTTATGGATTTTGTATGGTTTCGAACTCCCGCGGGCAGTTAAGTGCGCCAGGTCGGCGGAGCTGCTCGGGAGCCGCAGCCGGCGGGGCGCGCGACCGCAAGCCGGCGGAGCTGCCCCGCGCTGATCGCAACGTACGCTCAGTTTATGAACACCCACCTGATGGTAATTCACGGTGTAAAATGGAAATAAAATTAATATTTATATACTTTTTTTTGTCTAATTTTTATTTCATTTCCTCGCAAATGTGATGAAAAACATTGTGTGTATCACGGGCAGTAAGGGGATAACAAACTCGAGTCATAAAAGCCCTCGCCTATCGGCGTCGGGCTTCTAACAGACTCTCGTTAGATATCCCCTTCTTACGGCCCTAGATGCACAATGTATTATTGGTAATATTACTATACTCTTTGGGAACGAAACAAAGCTGACATTTCATAGGCTTACGTCCAGCTCTTGACACCTGTCTATGCAATGACACACTGCAAGTTATACAAACTATCTCCTGCCCCCAACTTTGTCACCGTGGAATTCGGTTAAAGTTAATCCCTCGGGAACTTTTGAATTTACCGGGATAAAATGTACTCTATGTATTCAAAGACCTAAGGTACCTCCAACCAACCAACCAAGTTTCATTAAAACCGGTTAAGTCGTTACAAAGCTGAGTGATAACAAGCATACAAACACGCACACACAAACAAACACACAAAGTTTTACATACATGTATAGTATAATACATACATACATATATAGCATCACGCCCGTAATCCCTAATGGGGTGGGCAGAGCCACAAGACTGCTTGTGGCCACGTTCGATTAATTAGTCCTAAGATGGTATGATGAACCGTATGGTGACAGGTGATCAGCCCATCGCCCATACAGATAGTCCACCATGTTGGAGAGAACCCGTCCCTTAGTCGACTTTTACGACATGCCAGGATGATAAGCATCTGCACGCATTCTATGCTATTTAGCAGTATGTATACATACATACATACATAGCATCACGCCCGAAATCCCTAATGGGGTTGGCAGAGCCACAAGACTACTTGTGGCAACGTTCGATTAATTAATTAATTAGTCCTAAGATGGTATATGTAGTATAATATCAGTAGGATATGATTTTTCTAACAGTAATGCCCATTACTAATCTCATCGCAGACATTTCGAACTAAAGATAGTTTCCTTTTCACTTTCCAGAACTTAGTGCTCAACTTTCTCTGTACTTTCACACGAGAACCTGAGCTGGGTGTGACCCCATTTTAATTCCGTCGAATGCACTTTCCTCTAGAACTGGAACCAATCCCAACAAAAATAAGTTCATTTTTTTCCACTGGCATTTTAATTGTGTGTTCCGATCAAATAGAGTGCAAGGAATCTATGGAACTAGATGTCTGCCCAAAACTGTAAAATTGATTTCGGTATTATCTCGTCTAAGTAGAGACACGTTCAGGTACCTTAACTATAGTTAAATACAGCAGCTACGTTGTTGTTAGTACACTACCCATGAAAGATTTTTAGTTCATCAGACTTTTGATTAATCGAGTATTATGATAGATTGTTCTGTTTAGGGCATAGGTAACAGTACGGCGAATAATTCAAAGATAAATAAAAGTAGAGATAACCTTAACGTAATGCACAAGTCATCTGTTCAACCATTTTTATAATTTTGTAGTCAGCGGCCCTAACATGCATGGCACAAAGATAAATTAGACCCGATTATCTCTTTCGTCGGCACTAGTGCGAGAGAGACGCACTTAGAGATAAGACGGTCTATATTATCTTTGTGCCATGCATGTTAGGGCAGCAGGGAATTGTAGTTACAATGAGACACACGATTGTTGATTATTCATAATACCTACTATGGTAGGTATAAATGACAGATTCGTAGGAACCTATTCAAGAAGGTTAGATCATTATTCTTGGCGACAAACGTCACGCTACAAGGTGAAGGCGCCTTTAAATTTATCAAATGAAGTAGAACAGAAAACAATCAAATAATGGAGTTTCGTCAGAGTATAATTCCTCGAATGAAATCACCTGTGGTCCAATTATCATGATATATTTTGGAACGTGTTTTCATCACTATACGAGTACGACGCGGTTAGCCTAACCCTGCCTACGAAGCTAGCGTCCCGGGTTCGATCCCCGGTAAGGGCAAATATTTGTGTGATAAGCATGAATGGTTGTTCCTGAGTCTTGGATGTTTCCTATGTATTTAAGTATTTATTTATCTATAGATAAGTATGTATATCGTCGTCTAGTACCCATAACACAAGCCTTTACAGCTTATTTTGGGACTAGACCGATTTGTGTAAAGATTGTCCCCTGATTTATTTATTATTATTATTATTATCTGTTCAACCATTTCTATAAGTTTGTAGTCAGGGGTATTGTAGTTACAATGAAACACATGATTGTTGATTAATTATTCATAATACTTACGGAGGTATTAATGACAGATTCGTAGGAACCTATTCAAGAAGATTAGATCATTATTCTTGGCGACAAACGTCACGTCACGAGGTGAAGGCGCCTTTAAATTTACCAAATGAAGTAGAACAGAAAACAATCGAATAGTGGAGTTTCGTTAGATTTATATATACATCGATGGAACCACAGTATAATTCCTCGAATGAAATCACCTGTGTTCCAATTATCATGATATATTTTGGAACGTGTTTTCAACACTATACGAGTATATTAAAGTGTTTATTATATTAGGTATACCTAAGTTGTTTCTTTCCGCATTTTTTTAAAACCATCTGAATCAAGTCAGTACCTACACAAGTTAAGAACTAAACTCATAAACAATTTTCATACCTTTCATGGAAATTAGTTCAGTAGGGTCTGTTCGGCGAGAGTTGATAAAAAAAGTAAAAAGTCATGGCTTCTTAACTCATTACAAATGGCGGCCGCTAATTATTTTTACCGGTGATATTAAAAAATTCAAGAGAAAAATTATATATTTTCATAGAATATTATTATTGAATAGCCTAACTGTATAAAAAGAAAGCAACACGCGAACAGAACACCCCAACGCCACACTCGAAGCCAATGACATTATTATACAATTAACGACAGTCCATTAAAATGCAAACTTTTAAATACTTAACAATAACTCAGGGACGACTTCTTCCTTTATTTCTTTGTTTCTGTCTGCATTTCAGTGGGTGGTCTCGAAGGAGGTTGACAGTTACAAATAATGTGCTTCAGAATAACGTACCGATATACAGGGGCTTCGTCGTGAATACAGAATAAGAAATTATTATTATTAAGCCGGGGTAACGAATTGACTGACAGTGGCTTTCCGAGCCCGGATGTATTTAAATTAAAACCATTTCCACTGAATTATGGGTAAGATAACTTTTTTAATAAATCTTAAATGAATAATAATAACCGTTTTTAGGGATCCGTAGGTACCTCAAAAGGAAAAAACAGAGCCCTTATAGGATCACTCATGTGTCTGTATGTCTGTATGTCCGTCTGTCACAGCCAATTTGCTCCGTAACTACTGGACCGATTGAGTTGTGGTATACTGTATATGTAAGTCAGTGACCGCAACACGGGCGTGTAACGTAAATAAATGAATTTTAAACATGGGATCCACTTTTGGGGGGTAAATTAGAAAATGGAAAAAGTTGCATACCTATGCATGAACTTCATGAAATCTGTGCTGATACCTAATGGTGCGTCCACATCTGACGAACGCGCCGCGAATGCGCCGCTCGCGCGCATAATACCAAACCACGTTTTTAGAATATTAGATAACGAAATATGTAATCAAATATTTTAAATAAAATGTGGTACTCGTGATTGAATACCATGAATAATCGGCCTGTAAAGCTGTGGTTCAACTGTATTTTACGACTATAATTAGGGTTTACAGTCGCTTTGTGGTCCCTTGGGAATTTTATGTTTATCGTACGATAAAAACAAATAGGCGCTTCTAGCGAATCTCTGGAAGATCATTCGAAATTCGTTTTTTTTTGTAAAGGCCGTGTAACTAAAGTTCGTCGGCCATTATTGTGAATACGAATTTCCGAACTTGGCTTGAGACACTGCCGTCTGTCTATAATTTTTTATACATATGAATTTGTTCACTTGCATCATCTTCGTAACATTACTTCCCTTTGTGACATAAATAATAATAATAAATAATAATAAATTGTTATGAAAAGAACTAATGACGTATGGAATTCCAGAGAATTCCTAGAACAGAGCAATGAAGGTCGCCATAAACTTTGACATATTTTATTATTGTTATTCCACATACTTATTTGAAAAGATATTTACGATTTTTTTATTACTGACCATAAGAATTATCTTAACGTAATTTATTTGTACTATTTAAACTATTTTGTAATATCCTTCTAATAATTGTAGTATGTTTCTTATCTGATTTTGATAGTAGTAATATTATTATTAATTACAAGTTTTATTATTCCAATGTTCATGTCAAATGACACATTCTGGCAAATAAACTATCATTCATTCATTCATTCATTCATGCGTGAAACGTTAGAAGACCCATGAACAGTACAAGGAAACCGCTAGAATTCAAACGACCATGCGATCACAAGCGGCCCTAACATGAATGACACAAAGATAAGATAGACCGTCTTATCTCTAAGTGCGTCTCTCTCACACTAGTGCCGATAAAAGAAATAGTCATAGAGATAAACGGATTCAATTTATCTTTGTGTCATTCATGTTAGGGCCGCTGAACCATCGATGTTATATATATCTACTACCTACTAGTGGACCCACCACAGCTTCGCCCGCGGTATTTTCCATACCAAATTTATCACCCCTTTTCACCCCTTTAGGGATGAAATTTCAAAAAATCCCTCCTTCGTGCACCTCTAAGGTAGGTACTCGAAGAATGTCTTCTCTAAATTTCAAACCTCTAGGACTGACCATTTAGGCTGTTCGTTGTCTATAAGTGAGTCACGGTACTGTTTTATATGTATAGATTTTATATTACGTAAGCCATGACGAATGTATCTCCTTTTTAAACAAAGGAATTATACAAAAATGGGCAAATCTTTGTCGACGCGAGCTCAGCCTTGTGATTCTGTAAGTGTGCAGCGGCTGATCAGCGACGAGAGACATTTAAATTTGGACCGAATTATTTTGTTCTTAGAGTCCAAATTAATAGTTTCGTTTATCCGCTGATCAGCCGCTGCGCACGTTTAAGAATCGTACCATAGCTGTGCTCGAGTAATTTACATTTTTATGTCAGACTGAATAATCGTCCGAGACTGTTCGTGTCAGATGCAGCCAACCCTTGAATATAAAATAAAATATATGAAAGAAAGCTGGTCGTTTGTTTACGACGCATTCTGTTGAGAATGTAAAATAAACAACATTTATGTGGATATATTTTGTTTGCAGTTTCAAATAAAAAAAAACATCCTTAGTTGTAAAAAAGTCCTTTAAAATAAAACTCAGTTAGTTTAAGTTTTGTTCTTGTTGGCGGTGACATTTTAAAGTATTTTACTTTTGAAATGTTATTATTATTATAAATTTACAGTTTCGTACGTCGGCTTACGGGATTCGGTTATCGTTATTTCCTCGGGAACGGTATTTATTCGGGATGCAAAGTGGGTAGCCTATCACTGTCACTACAAAACTATCGCTGTGCAAATACTCAAAATCCTTTGCTCCATTTTAACGTCAAGGGAGTATAATAAAAATATAATAAATAATGATAAGTTCTTCGTTGGTATTCAAGCGCATTTGAGTTAATTGTATTTATTTTGTACACGTCTAATGGGCCCTCTGCACGAATGGCCCATCGTCGGCCTTCGCACGGGATGCATTCATACATAAGAATGTGATAGAGCTATCTTTACCTCATTATTATGCATGAATGCGACCTGCGGCGATGGCCGACGAGGCCACAAACGTGGTAAGCATTGTCACCCCCCAGGAAAAAGCGACAGTTATAGCAGAACCGCTCGTCCTTGCCCCTCATTTATGTTAATTCCAGCTGTGATGCCTCATTTACATGCCCGAAGTTAGCAGGGAAGTGGGCAGCGCGAGTATGGGAATGGGTCACTTCTCCTGCTCCTGCCGCTGCTACTCGCGTTGCCCATGCAGCCGAAGTCAGCAGGGAAGTGGGCATGGAAGTGGGCAGCGCGAATATATAAATGGGTCACTTCTCCTGCTCCTGCCGCTGCTACTCGCGTTGCCCATGCAGCCGAAGTGAGCAGGGAAGTGGGCATGGAAGTGGGCAGCGCGAGTATATAAATGGGTCACTTCTCCTGCTCCTGCCGCTGCTACTCGCGTTGCCCATGCAGCCGAAGTGAGCAGGGAAGTGGGCATGGAAGTGGGCAGCGCGAGTATATAAATGGGTCACTTCTCCTGCTCCTGCCGCTGCTACTCGCGTTGCCTGGCGCACAATGAGTCAGGAAGCAGCATGTAAACACCCACTGCCTTCGAAAGCAGTATGCGCGAATTAATTCTGGCAGCGCGAGCAGCAGTGGAAATGAGCAACTGCATGTAAATGAGGTGTAAGGTTTCCAGTAAGGTGTCAGGCCAGCACAATCTGGGGGTGAACGTGAAGATAGAAATGTATGTCACTTTTGTAGGTCAATTGCTAATTGCTGCACAATTGAAGCAAATAAAAACAAACAACTGACGATGTTCTTAACAACTTTGATTGGCGATTGTGTTACAAGTTATTTTAGGTACATTAGTTGATATTTTATACGGGCCATCTTTATTACAAGATGTAGTGCATAATTAGTTTCCATCGTGTTTTATCGGAAAAGTTCGTATTTATCGTGCTCTCTAAATTAGCTTCAGCAGGCCCCCAATTCTCGGCGCTTTCGAGATAATATAACAATCGAGATTAAACGTCAGTGCATACAGTCATTTGACACAACTGTATGAATCCGACGTTTAATCTCGCAATCGACATTATCACGAAAACACCGAGAATGGGGGGCCAGTAGCCATCATACCAGGCTGTCATTTTTCATTCTGACATTTGATAGTAAATAATAAAATTTCATATTAATGAATATAAACATGTCACTCATTTAATACAATAATTAATTGACACTTCGGGTCCCGTCGTCTTCCGATTGAGATCCGAGTTTTACCGATGGAAACATATTATTCACTATATCTGTACGTAGATTATTATTTCGCAATAATCAAAAAGTTTAGAACTCCCATCTGGTTTATCCATTGGTTTAAGAGGAATGTGAAGGAACGGCTAAAATCACCCTTTTCATACAAAAGGCGATAACGATTTCCACCCCTTGAATGTTAAACGATTTTGACCACAGATTTTGACAAATTCTTGATAGGTTGCCAGTCAGAACAAAATCTAGGTCTATACTTTTTTGAATATTGATTAAAGATCAACAAAGTCAAATAATCGCCGAAATTAGTTTTGTATGAGAATACATACATAGCATCACGCCCGAAATCCCTAATGGGATGGGCAGAGCCACAAGACTACTTGTGGCCACGTTCGATTAATTAGTCCTAAGATGGTATGATGAACCGTATGGTGACAGGTGATCAGCCCATCGCCCATACAGATAGTCCACCATGTTGGAGAGGACCCGTCCCTTAGTCGACTTTTACGACATGCCAGGATGATAAGCATCTGCACCCATTCTATGCTATTTCTTCACTCCCAGTGCAGCAGAGGAGTAGTAGTGAGAATACAAAAGCAACAATAAAACTGATTTTATTAATTATAGTGAGAAAACCAAAACGTATAGACCTAGATTTTGTTCTGACTGAAAACCTGTCAAAAATTGGTCAACATCGGTTAACATTTAAAGAGTGGAAACTCACAGTTCACACTCCTCTTAAAATAGGCAATATCCATGGCCCTGGCAACTCGTTGATATTCGCGTCGTGATCCGATTGTCGTGCGGCGTGCGCACGAGTCGGTAAACTAAAGCTAACAGATTAGGTTCACATAGTTTAACTGTATATAGAGCTTTACATTTAATGTACCGTTAAATTGCGGGTAAAGATAAACAAGGAATTTAAGCCGGAATTTTTTGTGTATGAATTCTGCGAAGAAGTTTTAAATGCTTTGTCCATGCCAAGAGAGGATTCTCAAGAATGTAAGGAGGTAACTGCAAATGAATGTAATGTACGCAGTGACATTCCATATTCCATGTTACCCTTCTTATTACTTCAAATGAGCTATTCTCGTGTATATATGTAAGTAATCGGTTTCTCAGAAAGGGCTCTAACAATTTTGATGATGGAAAGTAAAACATTATCTAAATACAAAAAAAGTTTATCTAGATACCCATTCCATCTCACCCACCCCCATCCCTGACAGAAAGAAAAACGCCTACTACAACTTCATACGGACAAATCGCACGCTTAAAAATAAAAGGAAATAAGTCCAAATGAAATTAACTTTTGTTGTAAACTTTACTCAATCGCGTTAGAATTGAATTTGGAATGGATTTGTATTTCACATTACTTCTTTTTAATTTTAAACGTGCAAAATGTTACTATTTGTATGATATCAGTGCAACTTTTTTTAAAACACCTTATTCAGAAACTTTTTGATAAATAAGTACTATATTATGCAACGACCTCCAAAAATATTGCTGCTACGGCCCTAGCAAGGTTGACACAAGGATAAGTTAAACCGACTTATCTCTAAGTGCGTCTTTCTCACTCTAGTGCCGACGAAAGAGGTAGACAGATAAATGGGTCTAACTTATCCCCGTGTTCTGGTATGCTAGGGCCGCTGGGGTTCTTTATTAATACTATTTTCGAAAATGATTAATTAATTTGTTGAGCGTGTTATGAGAAATGTTGTTTATTTACTAAAAAATAGACTAGTTGGAAAGTTCGTTATATGCCGTGGTAGCTTAGAGTTCGGACGCGCGCCTCTCGTGCAGAGCCCTTAACATGAGTTTGCGCAAACCATTCTCGCTATCGAAATCTATCGGAAATGCTGCTTGCTTGCCGATACAAGTAAAAGGGACAGCGATAGTTTACGCTAGCGAGAGCGGTTTGCGCAACTCGTGGTAACGGTACAGAGGCTCGCAGGCGCAAACACCGTCACGAGCCTCAGAGTTCTTCAGAGCTCATGTGCAGAATTGAATTTGATATTTACCACGACCACGAGCAAGAAAAACTTCGTGAGGGAAGCTGCACACGTCTTTTTTTATATCAATTGACTGACAACCCAGCACAAGGCCCAGAAGGAGAGTGTGGTACTACCCCGGTCGAGCCGGCCCATTCGAACAGTAATCATTTAGTGAGGATTACTGTTTGGCTCTACCACTAAAAAATCGTCTGGGAAATTATAATTCTAAAGTCAATCCAATAATGAGTCAAGACCTAGCATTGGAACATATTCGTCAGCTGTAATATGAATTAACGTAACCGCCAAAAGTTGACTTTTCAGGAGAGCCAAAAAACTAAATTACAGTTCTGAGAAAGAGTTGTAATTTTTTTTGTACTTATCTTATTGCAATGATGTTTAAGCAATTTTCTTAAAATGTTAAGACTTAATTGAAATACACCATAGAAGCTTACTATCATAGTTTTAAAGATGGTTGCACCATTGCTTACGTTATTTTTTTTAACAACTAATGCGTTACTTATAGATTTTTTGAAAAAACTAATAACAGCCATAACGTAGTCATAGAAAATACAACCTACTTTATTTCGCCAATGGGTTAAACAGGTCAATACATTAAAAAGCGGTTTGCTTCGTCATTCATTATTCGTACAGCCAAGGAGTGGAACGCTCTCCCTGCGTCTGTATTCCCAGAATCGTTTAACCTTGGTGATTTCAAAGCAAGAGTGAATAGGCATTTACTGGGTAAGCGTGTACCACCTTCGACCCCGTCGTCACTTAACATCAGGTGTGACTGAGATCAAAGGCAAACCCATTTTTGATTAAAAAAAAAAGCAAACTACAGAACGGAAAATTTTCACTACAACTGTATAATTATAGCTAGTTTCGTCATTTTGGCCGTTACGCTAATTCATGTTACAGCTGACCATTATAATAAGTAGGACGATTATGATCAGTTGTAAAAATTTAATATTATCAATCTAGCAACGAACTACCTTTATTATTTACTAGCTGCGCGTGCGTTGCATTGGAATGCTCTGCGTTTTTTCGGTCATAAGTCAAACCTTTCTGGGCGCGCGCACAACACTTCGATAATGTTTCATCACAATCGGATGAATACTACAGAAGAACGCATAGAAGACGAAGAAAAACAAACAAAAAGTGATCAGTGCCCCCTCAGTTAACTCTTTTAAAAATATACTTGGTAAACATCTCAAATTAAAGAAAACACTCATGGACACTGATATATGCGCGTATCAGCTATAAGCTGCCTGGACATAAAATCTATAATAATAATATAGATTAAGGATTCAAATGCATAATTTCAAAGCTATAGAGAAATTTGTCACTTTGTTCTCATACTAACTTCAACTCCCTCTTTTACCACCTTACAGGTTTATTTACAAGAATTTCTGCAGCCTATTTCCTGCCTGTAGTTGCCCCCTTAATATAATGCCGAGAACTGCATTGAAATCCGCCCAGAAGTTTAAAAGTTTATCGCGCACATACAATCAGACAAACAGACATGAAATTCAAAAACCATTGGGATGTGTTGCGTTGCTCATTCTGAATGAAGCCACCCCATAGCGTTTTTCATAAACTAGAATACGTAGTCAAATGAAAACTTTTCCAATGAGTTGTTAGAATAATGATCCAAAACGTCTTGTCATTAAATGGAACAGCGCTTGGACAAACGATCGTTACAATGCCCCGGGGTGATATTAAATTGCATGTGAACTCATTATTAACCTCTGTTCTGAATGGAGTACCATCAATCAATTATTTAGATTTGGATTGTATAAATACTACCTATGCAATTTTCTACCTCCACAAAATATTAACAAACTATTTAAGTCTCTTTTATTTGAAATAATATTATGTAACGGATAACCGTAAAGGTATTTCTTTTCAGTTTTACATGTACAAATTGCGGTGTACTCAATGTATGTTTCCAATAGATGCACTATCTACCCTTCAAACCTTATCTCAATAGGTAAAGTCGTTTTGGCGCAAAAAATATAAATAACCTTGAATTTTTTCGCGACGACGTTACGACGCTTTGATAGATTTCACTTGACAAATCAAACATGAATATTTGTCTCATATCTCTTCACTTAAATGCAGTTGGGATCGTGTACATGCACTGAGAAACAATTACTGTACCGACATACGTAATTCTGGATGCCACGTACGTAATTCTGGAGAAAAACGTACCTAACGTAAGTAGAGACTCGGCTACATAGATAATGTTGCGGGCTACATAGATAATGTTGCGGACTACAAACGCCACGTAACAATCAACATTATTTCGGATGCTTCGACATTATTTGGACTTGGCTGCGAATACATTACGGTAATGCAGGTATAGCATCAAAAATTTTCTCAGTGTGATAAAGGCGATTATCGTTTAAACTAAATTGCCAAATCAGCTCTCTTCAAAAAATGTATATTTCTTATTTATATATCGACAAAGTGAGACATTAATTTATTTTAAGCGGTAGTTCCCGACGTAATAAGATGAACGGTACAATAGCTTAAGCGTGTCGTAAATTACTGAGATACGAGGAATGCCATCGTGCCCCGGAGATTTACTTTGCACAGCGAAATCACTTCTCACGGAGTAACTTCGAAATCACTACTCAAGGGAATTTCGAAATCGCTCGCTACTCTAGGGGTGACGTCGTACCTAATCAGGCAGAGTTTCCTTTGCCTTTGCTTGAACTTGAATTAGATAACTTTCTGAGTTACCTTACTAAGACATAGGACTTTTAAAGTTAAATATTATGTCTTAGGGAGCGTTCAAGTATTACGTAACCAATTTGGGGGGAGGGGGGGGGGCTTGTAAAACGTGACCGTGGAGACTGTCTACATCTTCATTTAGGTAATCAATTTGGATTTTTCTTTATTTTAATTATTATTATGATGACCCTTAGAGGCTTTATACATCTCTAAGTAGCTTAACTTGTACAGACGCGGAGACTATACATCTCCCTTATTAGTTATTTATTAGAATTAATTTTTACCTATTAGGATGGTTTGCGGCCCTTTTCATGTGTTAGTTTTAGTTAAAACTCTAATGTAAAAGTTGAAAAAAAAAAGACTTACTGCTGAGTTTCTTGCGGCGTTTCTTCTCAGCAGATGTCACCTTTCGAAGCGCTGGCTTCAGACATGTAAAAGAGCCCATGTGGCCTACTTGCAAAATAAATATTTTCATTTTCATTTTCATTTTCATTTTCGTTACGGTGCGTTACATGGGGGGGGGGGGGTCAAAAAACTCCAAATATTGCGTTACGTAATACTTGAACGCTCCCTTACACGGAGTTGAGAATCTCCATTGAAAATGGAAATGGATTTTCTAATACTTATTCAAAATGTTTGGATTGGAAGAGGCACTGAATTTACATGTTATGCTTGTGCCTGTACAAATGTTCCCGATTAAGCCTTTGCCGCAACTTTGAGCGGACAAAGGGAGTTACCAGTGCATCAGCATAGCGCAGTGCGGCAGATTCCGGCCTTGTGCTATTATTGTTCCATTCCCGCCGCCATTGGGGGATTAGGGGGTTAGGGGGAGGCTGGCGGCGCGAGTATTCCCAATTACATGTGCCCTACAATTTTAAAACGGTTCTTTAGGGTTCCGAACATCGGATGAAAAAACGGAAGCTTATAGGATCGCTCTCGTATCTGTCTGCCCGTCTGTCACAGCCTTTTTTTCCGAATCTACTAGATAGATGACAAATTGAAATTTATATAAACCTACACGACGTACCTATAGTAAATCAGAATTTGTTTATTTACGCTATACGTCCGTGATTGGGTCACCTAACTAACTCTCTATTGGCCGAATTCAGAAAGGCCACTCAATTTGAGCTTTAATTAAAGTGACGTTTCAGTGACGTTTCTGTATAGGTTGACAACTAGTTGAGGGACATTTAACTATTTAATATCTAGTCAAATGCTTAAGGGGCGTTTCTGAATTCGGCTATATATATCTCTCAGTTTTCTAGTCTAGTATAGATTCGGAGAAAATATGCTGTCGATGATTTATAATATGGAACCCTCTCGCCGCGAATACAACTCGCACTTGACCGGTTTATTTTTAAATTAATGTTTCTATTCACATCACATAGATGATCCAAAGTAGGGTTACTTGGGTCCGTGAGTATGAACAACCACCCGAAGAACCACACCACATCTGGCTATAGCAGGAATCGAATCTCTACGTCCACTTCACGATTTATTTATATGAAACTACGAAAATTGTTAGGATTAAGTTTTCAACTTGGCAACTTCAAGTTTGACCAGGATAAGTTTTTTTTTTGAGAATGGCTTACGGTTAGAGTTAGCAACAACAGATGATACTGAATAACTTTCCACGTCACTATTCCACTTGTCAAAAAACGTGACAGGCAAATAATTAAAACAGTATGATAATACTTGATAAGATTAGATTGTGCATGTGGGCTTTCAACGGATAAAGATTAGGCTACAATATTTATCTATAATCTAAACCAGTTTCAAATGAATTCGCTTATTCTGTATCCGTTTTATTTGCTTAAAACTTATAATATTATAAACGCATTACGATACGGTTGCCCTTAGAGCATATAGTAACTGGAGACGCCATTGGCACAATCTTTCAAGTAAAAAAGTCTATCATATTTTGAGGGGAGTGCGGGCAGTAATTTTATGACAACACACGATATGTCACTCGAATCGTTTTGTGAATCGATGTTTTGCATGCAATTTAAAACACTCAAAGATATAAAATCTGTGATAAAAATTGCTTGCATGTGAAATGTTATTCCATATTTTTGTGTTTGAACGTTTTTTGTACGACAATATTGCGCAGCAAGGCATTTTTAGAAGAGCTCCTCACTTTCCGAGAACGATTACGACACTGCGAAATAGTCGACTATTGAAATAGTTTTTATCTACACCCATATCATAAAACCTTCAAAGTGTAATCAAAAATCGTAGGAAATGACCACCATTTTGACAATCAATTAGGTAAAACGAGTGCTGCAATGTTATTCCCGTATCGTTTTTAGTATAGAAATGAGATTAAATTTGGAACAGCTGTCAAAACTCAAGTGGGTCTCTATTCTAGTATCCATATAGATATTAAAACAGTTATTGATACGAAACGTCAATTCAGTATGTTTTTTTAATATAAACTGCACAACATTTGATCTCGAGTGACATGAGAATAGAGACTTCATTCGTTTGTCTATGATTTAAAAAAAAATGGTCTTGACGGAGGATCGAATTGCCGCCATTATGTTGGTGTTTTGCTGA
Source organism: Tortricodes alternella (assembly GCA_947859335.1). Taxonomy (NCBI): domain Eukaryota; kingdom Metazoa; phylum Arthropoda; class Insecta; order Lepidoptera; family Tortricidae; genus Tortricodes; species Tortricodes alternella. The sequence continues at coordinate 8,417,914 of OX401984.1, read as the reverse complement.
ACGAAAGTAGAATTGTTGTTGAATTGAATAGAAAAAGTTGTTTGTAATTTACATTTTAGTTGAAAATATGAATAGTAGTCTTCTCGGAGTGTGTGTGATGTGAAAATGCGCCGGATATCGGAAATATGCAGCCACGATTGCAACAAATAACTTGTTGCCAGAAAATATTGTTTCTGAACCCATCATGGAGGATTTATAATATGTGTGTAGATAAAGTTATGCAACTCTGCATAATTTGGCCTTAAAACACTCGTGCGATCTTATTATGAAACTCGCTAAAAGCTCGTTTCATAAAACCGCACTAGTGTTTTAAGGCCTATCATTATGCAACCGTTGCATAAACTACTATTATAATCGTGCAAGATCATTTGCTCTTGTACCTCGGCAGAGGGGAAAGATTGCGCAAGGCGTCTCAAGTTACTACATACTCTAAGCGGTTGCCCATTGTCACCATTATGTAGAGATATTCTTTATATTCTTAGAAGGAAGGTTTTAATTTGTATTAAACACCGTGCGTACCCGGGGCGGGATGCTATTGGTTGTTTTTATAAAACATGCGTTTATCTTTATTTTTACTTAGATAAAATCATTTGGAGTGAAGAAAAAGCATAGAATGCGTGCAGATGCTTATCATCCTGGCATGTCGTAAAAGTCGACTAAGGGACGGGTCCTCTCCAACATGGTAGACTATCTGTATGGGCGATGGGCTGATCACCTGTCACCATACGGTTCATCATACCATCTTAGGACTAATTAATCGAACGTGGCCACAAGTAGGCTTGTGGCTCTGCCCACCCCATTAGGGATTTCGGGCGTGATATGTATGTATGTAAAATCATTTGCTAAAATAACAACAAACATGTTAAAGTTGACATGCCCTTATTAGCATTTTATCAACGTCTGGTGCACAGGAAAATACAGATAAATCCTTTTTTTTTATTAAAAATGATAAAACATTACAAAAATAACTTGCAAGTAATTACGATAACAGCACTCCACCTATTCTGTCGTGGAAATATTCCGACGAAATGACATTTTGGCAATTGCATTTTGTACATTTTGACTACCGCTAAGTGATTTACTTACTATAGCGTCACCAAAATACTAAAAACGCTAATATGAAAGTCAAACAACGACACATTCGCGATTTTGCCATTTTAATGACGATATAAGTAGTAAAGTAAATTACTTTTCATCACACTTGCTCGGAAAGGGTGTTATTATACGCAAGCGTATAGAGCAACTATAGCCGATTTAACTCCTCTATGGGCCCCGCCGTCAGCGGGAGTTATAAACCATACAAAATCCATAACTCCCTAGGGAGTTATGGATTTTGTATGGTTTCGAACTCCCGCGGGCAGTTAAGTGCGCCAGGTCGGCGGAGCTGCTCGGGAGCCGCAGCCGGCGGAGCTGCCCCGCGCTGATCGCAACGTACGCTCAGTTTATGAACACCCACCTGATGGTCATTCACGATGTAAAATGGAAATAAAATTAATATATATATATATACTTTTTTTGTCTAATTTTTATTTCATTTCCTCGCAAATGTGATGAAAAACATTGTGTGTATCACGGGCAGTAAGGGGATAACAAACTCGAGTCATAAAAGCCCTCGCCTATCGGCGTCGGGCTTCTAACAGACTCTCGTTAGTTATCCCCTTCTTACGGCCTAGATGCACAATGTACTATAGCAGACCCGAAAAGAGGCTGTCCTATTACTGCAACGGAATAAAGTAAGTCATTATACAGTGCCTAAATCATTTGTCCAATAGTACCTGTAATGCTCGTGTAAAGTGTTGCATACTGTTACAATTAGCACCTGTAAATTTAAGGTTATTGGCGGTTAAACAAGTTCTAGTTCAGTTTTAGTACGCCGTTTAACATCGTAGTCGTAAATGAGATCCCTCACATAACAGAACTTACTTATAACGGCAATTTGTAGTGTAGCACAAACATTTATTATAATAGGAAAGATGCATTTTTTTTTATCTTGTATTGAAAAGTGCTGAGTAATAGAAACCGATCTGTGTACGCAAAACATTATTATGTTGTTTATTTTATTAGTTATAAAGCTTTGAAAAGTCACTGTTCATAACACTTGCAAAAACACTCCATACAAAATGGACAACAGCTGTGACGTTACACTATCGTTAGACTGTACCAAATGTATGGCGTTTAAGCGAAATGTGCAATTATTTCCGAAAATACTGTTTTTAGACAACATCGTAGAAATAAAACATGACATACATTTGATGAGGATTTCAAAAAAACTAAAATCAGAACTAAAAACCGATATATATTTTTAATGTACATAATGTACATTAAGACCGTGTTACACATTACTTCACGCAATAAAGATTTATTTTTACAATAAAATACCTAAAAACATTATAGAACAAACAGACACAATGTTCAAATCTACTGTAAAGCGAATTCTTATTTCTAGGGCATATTATTCAGTAAAAGACTACGTCATGGACAGGGATGTTTGGGTTAAATCGTGACCTGCAACAATGTAATTTAGCTTCAGTTACCATACATTAGTGGTTTGAATGGATAATGAAATTAATCGATACTAGAAACATTCGAAAAAAAAAAAACAAATTTGTTACATAAAAGGTAAATTATTTTTTGGACGATCTTAGACCACACCTAAAGTCTGTTCGCCAAGAGTTGATAAAAATAATGAATTACTCTTAACTCATTACAAAATAGCGGCCTGCTAATTATTTTTACCGATGATAATAAGAAATTAAAAGGAAAAATTATAATTTTTTCATAGAATATTATTAGCCTGTATGTGTCCCTTTGCTGACATATCATCGGACGAAGACCAAGATGAAGTCTCAGAGTCAGAGGAAGAATCAGAGTCGGTGAAGTTTATTATGATACTTTCAATTGCTTCATCTACCCTGCCATCAATTTGTAAAAATCTATCATCTTCTTTAACCATATAGTACCGCCCGCCCGCCGCGGCGCCGCGCTTGACAACAACTGCGTGCCTCGTACCACGATACGCATTGCGCGCGGCGATAAGCGACGCCCGTCATAAAGTTTGCGATAGTTAATCGACAGTCGCTATTTCAAGACGATATCATAATATTTATAATCTCTCGGCGAACAGACTTTACGCCAGTATTAGGGTCGTTCTCTCATTTCATGCACATTTGCGGTGTTCTCGCCAATATTTTTTTTTATTTAATTACGAATGCCTTAATACTTCCTTATGATTAAGGACCCCTTAATTAATATATTCGTGCTAAAGGCACGCTGATATCTATAATGGTGTTTTTTTTAAAGCATTACTGGTAATGAAGTCCGAGATGGTAATGAAATTTGCTAAGATGGTAATGATAAGGTAAAGGAAAGGAATGAGATAAAGGTGGATGGTAATTGAAATTGCGGATGGTAATGACAAAAATATAATTATATGGCCATTTAGGTGTCATAAAGCTTATTTAATTATCAAATACCACTTTTTGAGATCAAAATTCAACAATCTCAAATCATTAGGTACTCCACTAAACAAATGTCCATAAACTATTATAAAGAACGGTATAGAATAATCAATCTAATTTTAGCATTCCTTTTTGTAAGATTATGCTTTTACACTTAAAATTCAAGAAATTTAAATAACTTCTATTTAACAAAACTTTTATTTATAAGTACTTCTTTGGTAATAACTTCTATACAAACCAATTTCATTATTTAAACTCTGACAATCATAAAAACACAATTAGTAACTTCTCATATAAACTTGTACGTGAAACTATAATCAATAAAAATTGTTATATTATAAGAAATAATTATGCCTATAAAAAACTATATTTTTTTCTGAAAAACTAGAAATCTCGTGTCAAAATCGGTTATTTTTTAATGTTAGAAAAGTTTTCATCATAATTATAATGCTCTTTGCATTGGTAAACAACCAAAATCTTTTTATGCTTTTATAGTATATAAAATAAAGAAAACAACACATAAAAAACTCTTGCCTAGGCAGTCAGTTTGCCCTGGAATAATAATGGATCCAATTCTAAACGGTGTCTTCATAATTTAAAATTTCCTACACTTAAATTAAGAAACGTCAAACTCGATTTTGTATAGCACAGAGCTGTCAAGATCAAGACGTTTCTTATTTTAAGTTTAGTGACTTTTAAATTTAGCTTATACTCTTTCAAATTGGACCCAATATCTAACTTAGCCATTTTTTTTTAAATCGGTACCTTTTATAATATTCAGTAATATTATCAGTCTAGTCAATCTTAATCCATACAGGAAACAATGATAATATGAACCCTACATAAAATTTATGTTGGGTAAGTTATCAAAATCATAGTGTCCTCGCCTGTTAATATTTGAATTCAGCAAAGTAGACAAACTCGTCAATTCTGCAACTGTATCTTCATCAACTATAGTAGGCCAAGAAACGTGCTAGATCTTGTTGAACTTTTCTTTAAAAAAAGTATATTACAAGAACCGTCAGATCATTCTGTAATTCTGCCAATTTTCTTGTTAAATAATGATTAGGTATTTGTTCTCGTTAATGTTATCACTGTTATTACAAGTTTCTTTGTTTTCTTTTATTTCTATCGTGTTTTCTTTTTTGATACGAAATTGATGTTATTTTTGTAATTTTGGGCTGTTATAATTTCCTTTAGTAAATCAATTTATATTCTCAATGTTATCTAACTCAGTTACACTGGTATTACAATTTTCTTTGTTATAATCTAATTCTGTGTAATTTCCTTTTTTATATTTATTTGATCCGTGTTTTTGTTTATGTTTTCGCTGTTATATTTTTCTTATTTTAATGTATTTATATTCTCAATGTTACCTAACTCAGTTACACTCGTATCAGATGACTAGTTTGATGAAATACGCGGGATATCTTGTTTTAAAAAGTAGATCGTTTCCAATCATACTTAATCATAACCAAAATTATAACATTAGGTGATTTCATGAAAGGAGTCTCAACCGTATTTGCAGGTACGGCAATGTCGCTATCACTTGAAAACTCCTGAACACTGATTTGATATATAAGTGCAGCGTCATCAGTATTGGTCATATTGTTGTGAATAGTTGAGGAGTCAATATTTAGGCCGTCATTTTGTACATGTTGAAGATCTGGAGTCGCTATATTTCTTAAGTTGATTTCTGAGGTTCCACTCGCCATTTTGATATCTAAAACAGTTGCGTATAACATTTTTCATTATTTACTATTTCTTAAGGTTGACCAGTGTTCACGACTTGCAGCTCATTGAATTGACTTGTAGTTTTTCTATCTATCCCTGTGCTCAATATTCCCAGATGCTGCTTATCGTTGCATGGAATATAACTGTCCTAACATAAAAAGAACAAAGCTTCCAAAAAGCAACGCTGTAAGGTGTGAAGCGGCATCAAATTACCTGTAAAAAAGTTAAATTAGTGCCTTATTAATAATATTATTATAATTTAAAATAAGTATAAGGGAGCGTTCAAGTATTACGTAACGAATTTGGGGGGGGGGTCTTGTAAAACGTTCCGATGCATTCCAGAGGCGGGAGGGGGGTTTGACCTAACATTTTTTAACCCTTCAGAACGATCGCGTTCTCTCACTCATTTTTGGAATGACCTCTTGAAATTTTACTAGCGGGAAGGGGGGTACAGAAAAACGTTACGGCGCGTTACATGGGGGGGGGGGGTCAAAAAACTCCAAATATTGCGTTACGTAATACTTGAACGCTCCCTAACTAAAATAACGAAACAATAATTTTAGTTACCTGATGAACATTCATTGTTCCTCTAAAATTAGGAATATTTATAGGGAATTTCTATTTGAAGATAGTATCTTCCTCAAGCACACCAGCACTAATGTTGATATTTTTTACACTATGGCTCACAACCTCAGCAAAACTTTTTAAAGAACTGAGGTCTTCACCATGCTTCACAAAGTTGTTAAATGCCATTTTAATGACAGCTTCTATTCCATCTGTTTTTTATATCGACGATAGATGTGCATTTGACCTCTATCTCACCTAGTGGAAAGAGATGATGAGGTCGACGATGGAGCATGCACACCTAGATAGACGTCGATATCTGACGCCTTTGCCACTTTTTAAAGACAATTATAAACTTTAGATTCGTTATCATTACCTTCAAAAACGTATCATTACCATCCCCCAAGAATTTGGAAGGAAAAGAAGGTAATGACGAAGAGCGGAATGAGATATCAGTAGTTTTTTTAGAATAACTCCCTTTATACTTGGCCATAAAAATATAAATTCAATTGACATCAAGATATTATAAAAACACATAGAAATTGCTATAAATATAATTAAATTACCCGGCACTTACTTTTTAATTCGTTGAATGGTAATGAGCAGCCAAGTGTGACAAACCCCAAATTCACACAAGAGAACGTAAATATTTTTTTACACAGCGGCGTACGTGCGCTACTTACAATAGCTCGCGGTCGACGGACAAATCAACGCCTCTTTTAGCAGGGGTAGACCCTTAGATGGAGGTAATCAACCGAAATATGATTAAAACTATTTCTCGCGCCGGTAATGAGCAAATAGCTCGTGACAAAAACTTAAAAGACAATATCATGGTTTAGGTATTAATTAATACTAGTTATATTTTGTTATTATTGTCATGACTAAATATGCTCTTGATTATCCTATGAACTCAACGTGAGAGTTCGTTCATTTAAAAATAATATAAGATGAAACTACAACATTCGACTTTTTCAACCGCGGGGAATGATAAAATGGGGTTGTTTTTGTAAAATAAATAAAAAATACAAGGCTTAAAGTCATATTCATAGAAGATAAATCTTCTTTTTACTTAACACAATATTCATGCATTGGAAATATTATCCAAAATCGAACACGTTTACGACAAAATCAAATTAAGCTAAATTTGCATGAAATGAGAGAACGACCCATTAAGTTATTATGAGCTCAAAACTGTTATCGTTCTCAAGTATGGTTTTTTATGAGAATATGTCTACCTGAGTACGATAACAGCCTTGAGCATAGATAGACTATTATACGGGCACTATAGGCACCTAAGCAGGCAGGCGCCATGTGATTCCCAAAAGTGCGCATTCAAATTTAGACCAAATAGCTGTGTTCTTACAGTCTCAATTAATAGTTTTGTTTATCCGCTGATCGGCCGCTGCGCAAGTTTGAGAATCGTAGACCAGAAAGCCTGGCGACGTCACGTTATTTAGGCCGATGCTACCTATGTAAATACAGTCTTAGATCTCTGCGGTCAAAAGGTGACCTTTCCAACCGGTTAGCTCTTACCTCACTGCCATGTGATTCTCTAACGTGCTCAGCGGCTGATCAGCGATGTGAGACATTCAAATTTGGATCAAATGACTTCTCCTTACAGTCTTAATTAATAGTTTCGTTTATCCGCTGATCAGCCGCTGAGCGCGTTTGAGAATCGCACCACAGATAAGTGTTTCATAATATGTTAATGACGGCATATTGACGATTATGTTTGGAATGTCATCTAAAGTTGTTGTGTTTGAACGCAATCGAGTTTAAATAATGAATGAGTGCGACTAGACACTTGTGACATGACAAAGTGGAGTTATCTTTCATTATAATCGTGTCTACTGTCCTAGCTTTGATTCACAGGAAATATGTTTCAGCAAATATGTTTTTCTCTGGCGGGCTTAATGCGTTTTTTGACAGTCCTAATGGTGTCCATCAATTTAACCGATGAAAACTAAATGTAAAACATAAAATCTTTTAGGTGAGGGAACTACCTATATTTTATTTAATTTAATTTTACATGTGATTTGAGAAATATGACGTTATGTTCTATCTGTTTAAGTATAGTTCAACTAGGTTTCCTGTAATGGCTATAGAGCCGGTAGCATTCATCTGTTATCACTTATCAGTGAACACTTTTGGCTAATTTCAGCTTTAGGCCAGATTTTATTAAACAAGGTTCTTTAGTAAACATTTCAGAAAAATCATTACAATTATTGACATTACTTACATTGAAATTTGATGGAGCGGATCTTTATAAAACCGAGCCTTAGTATTTGACAACCAGTAAGCGTAATTTTTGTACAACTACAAATTGCACCTTCATACTTTATTCATAATGTTAATATCATATAGACCAATGGCCGAATTCAGAAACGCCACTTAAGCATTTGACTAGATATTCAGTAGTTAAATGTCCCCCAACTAGTTAGCAACCTATACAGAAACGTCTCTGAAATGTCACTTTAATTAAAGCTCAATTTGAGTGGCTTTTCTGAATTCGGCCATTAGATGGTCTTTCTTTTACCCATTTGCCGGATACACATTTTCTTGGATTGCACGTGATCAATAATAGCGTGCCCAAAAGTAGTTTAAGTGCTTTAACCGTGTTTTATGGGCGTTAAATCGGGATCGTGTCGAATAGGGATAGTAGCTGTACCTGGTACAAGCACGAGCAAGAACATGTTAATTTTGGAACACCTTATTGCTTTGATATAAGGTTACATGCAACAGAAGTAACTCTTTTAGAAATCCCCCAAATTGATTAAAATACACTAGGTATATGTTACATTACCAAATTGATCTAACAGGAACATCAAAAGATCAACCCGTTAGCAACGGGAATATTTTGTCACTTTTCTTCTAGTGTAAAAACTATAATACTTTACGAAAACGTAAATTGCAACAGAAACGAACCCCTTGCTATTCATATAGAGAAAAAACGGTGAGTTTTCTGAAGGACGCATTTAAAGTCCTTGGTATAATACATACATACATACATAGCATCACGCCCGAAATCCCTAATGGGGTGGGCAGAGCCACAAGACTACTTGTGGTCACGTTCAATTAATTAATTAGTCCTAAGATGGCATGATGAACTGTATGGTGACAGGTGATCAGCCCATCACCCATACAGATAGTCGACCAGGTTGGAGAGGACCCGTCCTTTAGTCGACTTTTACGAAATGCCAGGATGATAATTTCTTCACTCCCAGTGCAGCAGAGGAGTAATAATTGGTATAATGTCGAGACTATTTCCATAGTAACATCAGTTGCTCACCAAAGCGTACCACAAAAACTGAATGTCAAGGTTTGTGACTGTCATTTTGTAGTCTTTTGTGGATCTACCTTAAGTGCTTAGTAGATTATCATTTATCGCCGACATAAAGCATCTGTCCCTTCCTAACTTCAACTTGAGCGAAAGAAAGGGATACGGATGTTAGATATCCGCATCGCAGTAAACGCTATTGTGCTGACGACGGGATAAATGTGGTCATTGAGGGTGCGCCGGTGGACGTTTCGGGTGTGATTCTAACATTCAGAGCGAAGGCTCGACGATGATAAAGTAGTGTATTTCATAGTGTTCTCTATACTATATTTGATAGTGTTTCATATTCGTATATTTGTATTATTAGGACATGAAATGTATTTGGAGACCTTACATCTCCATCTTTATTCTTGACCGTGGAGACTGTCTACATCTCCATTTAACCTAGATTATTCAATTTAGATGTTTCTTTGTTTTAATGATTATTTTTATTATTATGACCCTTAGAGGCTTTATACATCTTTAAGTCACTTAACTTGTCCAGACGCGGAGACTATACAGCTCCCTTATTAGTTATTTATTAGAATTAATTTGTTTGTAGGTTTTTTTGGTGCACTTTTTGCGTTAGTTTTAGATAAAACTGTAATGAATTACTGCTGAATTTCTTGCGGCGTTTCTTCTCAGCAGATGTCACCTTTCAAAGCGCTGGTAGATTCCGACATGTGAAAGAGCCTACTTGCAAAATAAATATTTTCATTTTCATTTTCAGTAGGTATGCAGCAGGCGTCTTCGTCGGTGAAATGAACATCTATGGGATTCGGCGAAGTACGGTTTCAGCTGAATCCCCCAGCGGCCCTAACATGCGTGCCACAAAGATAAATTAAACCCGTTTATCTCTATGACTATCTCTTTCGTTGGTACTAGTGTGAGAGAGACGCATTAGAGATAAGATGGTCTATCTTATCTTTGTGGCATAATGTTAGGGCCGCTGATGTAGCCCCGGTATTAGAGAATCGTGTGGCTGATATTATTTATTATTAGTTTATTAGTGTCGACGGTTGTTATTATAGCACCTAATAATAATTCCTAATACCTCCTCTGCTGCACTGGGAGTGAAGAAATAGCATAGAATGCGGGCAGATGCTTATCATCCTGGCATGTCGTAAAAGTCGACTAAGGGACGGGTCCTCTCCAACATGGTGGACTATCTGTATGGGCGATGGGCTGATCACCTGTCACCATACGATTCATCATACCATCTTAGGACTAATTAATCTAACGTGGCCACAAGTAGTCTTGTGGCTCTGCCCACCCCATTAGGGATTTCGGGCGTGATGCTATGTATGTAATAATTAATAATCTCAAAAATACTTGCTCGTCTCATAATTTTTGTAATTCACAAGGCTACCCATTATTGACACAGGTGGTAGGTACCTATTTATTACTTTCATTTAAATAATTATCGGAGATGTGTAAATTTGATTTCATTTTAATTAAATGTCGGTCTAGTTTTTGTATTACACTTTTCTGGTGAAACGAAACGGAATTATCGAGCCTACGATGTCCGCCCGGCCATCATTCAAAGGCCCTATCCAAGAGGAGTTAGTTACGAAAGTACGATGGTACGGGACCCTTAGCAAGCATCATTTGGTCAAGCGAAAGTTATGATGGAGTCCACGTACTACATGGAACTGTTCAATCATTGGCAGTTAACGGATAATGATGACATTTCCTTGTGGATCTGCTAAATCGGAACTGATAGTGGGGTTCGCAAAAAAAGTCCTTAACCTTTTGACCGCCAAGCATGTCTGAGAAGTAACACGAATTTCAATTTTAAGTCAAGGTAATGAGGGACTTTTTTACCCTGTATCCGGTATGTACAAGATATGGCGCAGCTTTCCGTTAGAGAATCACGTCCGTGCTCACGTAAAATAAAATGTTATCAAAAATGATACGTATATCGCCATTACATCTTTAATAAACTCGCGTGGAAAGGGTTCCGTTCCGTACATGATTATCTGCAATTTACTAGATTACTTTAAATACCATAGACTTCTTATAGGTTTTCCTGTAATCTATAGGTAAAGAACTATTTTCCGTACTTTTTTCAAAATTTTAGCCCTAGTAGTTTCGGAAATAAGGGGGGGGGGAATGGTCAATTTTCGCCTATTTTCCTAAATAACTTCCAAACTATTTTACTTAAAATTCAGAAAAATATATATTTAAAGTCCTCACATTAAGCCCTTTCATTTGATATGTCACACAATATAGATTGCAGAACTTTTTTTTTTAATTTTCTGATTTACCCCCCAAAAGTGGCCCCCATGTTTAAAATTCATATATTTACGTCACGCGTCCGTGTTGCGGTCACCGACTTACATATGTATACTAAATTTCAGCTCAATCGGTCCAGTAGTTTCGGAGCAAATTGGCTGTGACAGACGGACAGACAGACAGACAGACGCACGAGTGATCCTATAAGGGTTTCGTTTTTTCCTTTTGAGGTACGGAACCCTAAAAAGTCACCAGAAAGTTAAAATAATACCAGACAATGATCGAAAGTGTCCGGTAAGTAGAGAGGTTTTGAATTCGGAATGAAAAAGTGCAGTAGGTACACACTATAAGGGACGCTTTTATAAAAAAAAAATAAGAGCAGCGGCGTTCGTGCAACGCATCCATACTCGCCATACTCCATCGCATACTTTATTAAAAGAGCGGGTTTTTTGTTGTCATGTAATTTACTATAAATTTGAATTTGACTATTATACTTAATATATGAACTTTTAAAGTAAATCAATCAAAGTGTAATCATTTATTATTTAAAATATGTACTTACATGAAAAAAGTGCTCTTAAATACTTATATTTGATAAGGCCTTCGCTTGAAGCCATTATGACGATCATTTTCGGTATTGTACTGATTCTCGGACGTAGGTTAAAACCCCAGCGAATATTTTAAGTAGCTTTTGCTTTATAACGAAGAATAATTATTAGGTTCGTGCTCAAATACCTACTTAGTAGATAGATATCATAGGATTGCGGAAATATGAAGTTCAAGGCATAGTAAAGTCATAGTATAAAGAGGGAGGAAGTAGGTTATCTTCATACAACGCAGCGCGCGCGGCTTGTAAGTATGTGTGCGCCAAAGTATCTGTGCATCGCCGCACGCACACTTAAACAAAATCTCGACCGTTCGCGCTGAAGGCCCGGGCACACCAAACGCGGTTGCAGCGCGTTTGCGGCGCGAACGCGGGTCCGCGCCGTTGTCGAACGGCGCGGGCGGATTTACTATGGCACACCAAAGTAGCCGCGGGACCGCGGCGGTCCCGCGCCGCCGCGGTGTGGCATGGTATATCCGCCCGCGCCGTTCGACAACGGCGCGGACCCGCGTTCGCGCCGCAAACGCGCCGCAACCGCGTTTGGTTTGCCCCGGCCTTGAGAAACGGGTCGAGATTTTGTTTAAGTGTGCGTGCGGAGATGCACAGATACTTTGGCGCACACATACCTACAAGCCGCGCGCGGTGCGTTGTATGAAGATAACCTACTTCCTCTCTCTTCATACTATGGTAAAGTGAACAAAGATAAGGAAACGCATTTACTTGAAAGTTCTAATACATTAGCCAAAGATATATCTGCATGTAAGTAAATGGGTTTAATCGTCTCTATCCAATTTCTCGAAAGAAAGACAGTGTTTCATATTATATTTTACGAACTGGTAATCAAAAATTAGTTAGCAACGTGAGCTCTATGTTTTTACAGCAGAATAGGATTATGAGCTGGCAATCAAGGGTTGTTATGATTAGATTAAATATTTTTTCAAATGAATTTTATATACTTAATCACTTACAACATTATACGTGTCGTACGTATCTATCGTGATAAGAAAATGTTCAGGAAAATTATACGTAAGCAATAAACATAAGTAAACTGGTTCTTACTTGCGCTCCATCGTTTTTTGTTGATCAATGTATATACATACATACATTCAATAATTTAATGTAAACTACAATTTAAGGATAGGTAGGTACACCAAAGCACAATAAAACACATAGAAAATACCAAAATAGCTACATAATTTTATCGGTGAATACATCCAAATATGTTTTCGTTACCGCTACGATCCATATCGGCCATTAACTAATGCATTAAGTTTGTCCATTACTGGCCACTATGGTTATTACCAAAGAGTATATAAACACTGCGTTTTGGTTATTAAGTACGTGGCGTGTAGGCACCTATCACAAATTAAATATGCTAAATAAGTGTACGTATCTGTATCAGTCTGTAAAAGCACACCTTCGTGATGATACCATCACTCCGTGAAATGCTGCATAGGTGTATTTTTTAAAGTATTTTATTCCATAGGTCAGTATGGTAAAAGTTAAACGCTCGCTTGGTTGCGATTTAAAACGTTAGATAAGACGTGATATATACATTGATCGCGCCGGAATACGTCACATGTGAGGTTAGCGAAATTCACAGTATATGTGTTATTAAGGCATTAATACTAGCAAATAATAATAATATCAAAAAGTTTCAAGCCTAAGAAGCTCCCATACATTGATTCCCTAAAAATGTACTGATTTTAGACAAATTTTGTTCCAGTTGTATTTCCAAAACGGCTAAGTTTCAACTATCAAATTCAGACTGATTTTAGTTTATACTCCATAGTCAAATAATAAATATCAATTCAACGGTGTTCTGATATAGAAATGTGAAAAACATATTGAAATCAAACCAGAATTTTACCGCTGCAGCTTCTGAATCTGCCAACTTAGTTACAACTGCCAAAGTTCTTATAACAATAACAGTCTGATTGGTTGTCATTGTAACCTCAGTATTTTCTAAATTAAAGCAACTGCCGATAGCTGCTTGAGTCAATTCGGCCGGATGTGGACCTACGAACATCCCGCGATTAATGAAGTGTGTTTGGACCTAAACAAATTAACAGTTTAGTCAACACGAGAAAATTCAACAAGGACTTGATTGACGCGACTGTTGCAGTACTTACCTACTTACTTATTAGTGTCGTCGGCAAACAAGCAATCCATCATATGATCAGAAGGAGCAATCCATCATATTATAATCAGCTTTCAAAAATAATCATGTTGTAATTTTGTCGTGTAAACTAGACCACGCGACAGACATTTGACGGGTTCATTAAATTAACGCCTTTAAGTAATCGGCTCGTCACATTCTTCACAAATAACATTTATTTCCAAATCGCTTTGGTCTGGTTAACATTTAGACTAGCAATCGTTCTAACACTGAACATATCTAAATTCAAATTTCTCTACGGGTGCTTGCTTAACTACTATGATAACCCGGTCAGTATTTTACCACAGTTTTTGGCGGTCAAGCGATGCCCATGTGTCGGTAGCATTTTAAGGAGCGAACAAGTGTGAAACAATCGTGCAAAGTCGTCTTCAGACCTTTGGTTAGTACGGGTAATGTTTGTATTCCTGTAGGAAAGCATGGGTGCAACGTGTTAGCGTCAGGTTAGGTGACTTCACATCCATATTACGTATGTATCGGTTACCTGCGTCCGCGACATAGTGGGTGACGTTACCGCGTATGCGGGCGCATAAAATGTGCCATTTATTTTATAGAAGTTACTCTGTAAAAGAAGAAATTTGGCCTGTATCTACTTCTGATGCGGTTTCTTAGCCTCGGGATGCCTGTGGTCGCTGGGTCTATTCCGTTAACATCGTATAGCGCCCACAAAAAACGGCGCCGCGTACGTCCTATATTTAACGGTTGAATGGATCAAAACGCGGTATGACAATGGGCGAGGTTCTTATGGCATTACGGTGTTTTTAGAGAGGACCCAGTAACCTAACATGAATTGATTAGAATAGTTCGTTACACACTGTGAATGTGATTGAGTTGGATGGTTAATGATGAAGGTATGTTGGGTGATTTGGGGGGTATAAATAGTTACCTCTTGGTAGAAGACGCGCTTGGAGTTATAGGTGAGGTTGTACTGCTGGTCGGCTACCATGAGTAGGATAGTGAATGGTAGTAGGAACGCCGCGGCGGCCAGGAAGGCCACACACCGCCCTAACCGCATCATGCTCACGTTCCGTCTGCCCATTGTGCTCGATTATTCCCCGCAACTTTTCATTACACTTTGAGTCTTGTAACACTTCATTCGGTTGATTGAGACGTCGTTATGCTAGAAGTATATCTGTGAAGCAAAACAAAAATTTTTTTGTAAAAAAATGTAGTTTTATAACAAGGATTTTTGCCCATTACAGTTTAATATTGCAATGTCATCAAATGTTTTTACCAAACAGTGTATTTCTATCACGGAATATGGTTCTAAATAGAGTTTTAAGATTTGGCCCAAACAATAAAACCAAACGAACAAGCGAATTTACAAGAAACTTGTAAAAAATGGTCTGCCATTTACGATTGGATCGTTAATTTGGAAATGACTGGTTATTTAGTCATGAAATTAGCCATGACGTAAGCCCAGGAGAAACGGATGTTGATAAAGAGGAACCACGCAATAAATGATTTCTGATTCTGATTCTGATTCTGAACCAATTTAGGTGATTACGAAGTGATTATTTTTCTACAAGTCCCAATTCTGCTTGATTAATGTAACATTGCGTTGTAAACTTATTATTGCTATGTGGGAATCACATCATAAACAGAATTCAAGTTATTTGTATGTGCCTTAAATTTTTAATTGGCACCGTACATACTCATAAATTATCGGTTATTCAAATGGGATTTATAAGTTGTTCTTTACTTGCGAATGTTTTATTTGTGATAAGCTATTGAAACTCAAAGTTACTGGAAAAGAATTGACAAATAAGATTATGGGAGAGCGAACAGTCTCATTAATCTAAACGCCTTTATCTTACGTATCCAATATATACTTTTTTGGATCATATGTTGGAATTTATAAGGGTGAATATATTTTAAAGATATCGTCGTGATACAAAAGAACCTATTTCCGACATATTTGAAAACGTTTGGTTCCTATTTATTTTCTTAACAAAATCCATGTACTATAAAAACCGCACTTATTATTACTGGCAAAAGAAGTAGGTTATTTGGTAAATTGTATGGAGATATCGTACCTCGTCATTGAACGAACTCATAGAGGAAAATAAACATTACATCACTAATGACAGGACGCACGTCCAAAATTCAAGGCTTACCCACCGGATTAGGCAGTGGCAATGACTCGTGGCCATATGCATTATTAAAAAGGGCCTTTCGGATGACGAGAGCACATTCTTGCGTTATGTGATCGAGTTTTTAATATGTACCCTAGCATTGTCGATGAATTTGTTTATAGCAGTGATGTTATACGTACCAATTGCTAGTGGGAATTGAGGCCATCATTACGGTACGCATGACACAAAGATCCCGTCAACGTTTTCGAAATTTCATCTCTGTTCCATAATTTCGGCAGGCCTGTTGGTGCCATTTTCTTTAAGCTTTTAAAGTTTTACCATTCTTTATTCGAAATTCCTTTATAGCTTCATAATTTGTGGCGAGCCTGTACCATTTTCTTTAAGCTGGCAAGAGTGTATGCAAAGATACAGTCACTAATCTCAACCTAAGGTTCCGTTTCGTTAACCCGAGAACAACCATACAAATGCAGAAAAGTCTTGAATTTACTTAATAAAAAGCAAATCACGATCACGACAAACAACTTTTGTCACCCAGTGATCAAAATGTTCCAAGTCATTCGAATGACATTCAAAACTTGTCCAATTTTGTTTACTAGTTAATGGAGTGAGCTTAGAAGGTAGAGTCAGCATTAAAAGTCAATTAATATCTATTTCTTTCGTCATGAATATAACAATAGAGGCACCAGAGTGGGGCGAATACTGATCGTGTACTTACAATGCACCTGTAATATGAGATCTAATGAGTAGTGTTATTACATTATTATTGCAGATGCATCGAACTGTTCAGCAAAGTATAATCTCGTTATTATCGATAAGTGTGGATTGCCTTATTCTAGGATTTAGGATTGCCTTAGGATTTGTTTACCCATGTCCTAGATCACGTCCTATATATCGCTATGCCGCGTTATCATATCAAATGGTAGTCCTGCTCCTGTTTTCGATGAACTAAAATTCGAATATGATTTGCTACACGTCAAAGCCAAAGAAGTCTTAGGCAAGTTGGGGACTCAGGGACTCTTATCAATTCTAAATATTATCATACTTGATTACAATTGGAAATTATGCGGACAAAACTAGACAATCGCATCGTATTCACAGAATATTTTACCGTAACTAGGATTCATTACTTTACCTTGGTAGGTAGGTTAAATAGGGAAGTAAGAGTACTTATTGGATTTAGAAGTTGTCATTTCGATACTTAAGTTAAAAAAATATTCCCATATACTTCGATTATATAAAAACTATAATCAAAGCCCATAGGCATATGAACATGCGTTTTGATGAAATTAAAACTAACGATGTCAATTTCCACCACAGACTTTACGGGCGTTGATTTTGATGTTCAAATTTGAAGGAAAATCACTAGTATTATTATTATTACAATAATAAATAAAGCACAAAGCAGTACTTCCGGTTTCTATAATTACCGGAAACGGCCAACGAGTATTTCGCGTGCTGCCGCGTTCTCTACACGCACGCTTCACTCGCTGACGAAGACGTCGCCGACCCTTCGTCCAGCAGGATAGACATTTAAGATGCTGACAACAGCCAATGACCTTGAGTGATCGCTTACTGTCTGTTTGCACCGGAGTGAACGAGAAGCACTGTGCTATTTTTTGT
Organism: Tortricodes alternella; assembly: GCA_947859335.1. Taxonomy (NCBI): domain Eukaryota; kingdom Metazoa; phylum Arthropoda; class Insecta; order Lepidoptera; family Tortricidae; genus Tortricodes; species Tortricodes alternella. Next base: position 8,400,111 of record OX401984.1, on the reverse strand, counting down.
ATGGGGAAAATCAAAAACGGATGAATTTTATAATTAAACACACTACAAGTAAGATATAAATTAGTCATTTACTTAGAATGGGCGTGATGAAATAGTGTCATAAATTATAGACCTGTAAGTTAAAAAAATCAAGACATAGAACTGTTTAAAGAGAGACGGAACTTCACGATTTTTTCTATCGTATCGATTTCATCAAATCGTATTATGAAAATAGTAATTTTTTTAATAATATAATGAATATGAACGTATATTTTTTTTAGCTTTGCCAAATCAAATAGTTTTTGTTAAAAAAGTGTTTAAGGAAAGCCGATTTATTTTGCCTTAATCACACACCTGTGGTGTAGGTATATTATCAGAATAAAACTCGTCTACGAACTCACCAGCGACCCTAACTTGATCCGTCAGTGCAAATAAACTACATATTCGTGCGTTTCTTCCACCTTGGTCGACCGTATTCTAAACAGGTCAGCCATTGTGATTCTGTAACGTGCTCAGCGGCTGATCAGCGTTGCGGATACATTCAAATTTAGACCGAATGACTTTGTTCTCACAGTCTAAATTTATAGTTTTGTTTACATGCTGATCAGCCGCTGCGCGTTAGAGAATCGCCCCACTGCTCTGCCAAGGTCAGGCACTTAACTCCGCACAATGTCTACGAGCGCACATAGAGTAATACATAATAGGTGTTTCATTTTGCGTTGCATTTTTATGTTTATTTATTTAATATACATATTAGCGCAAATTATGCCGTCATATGAATGGCTCTATAATGAAATGTTCGACACTCATTTTAATTTGAACGACTTAATTTGGGGTGCTAGTTAAGAGTTAGATTATTTGATACTTACCTAATTGATAATACAGGGTGGGCCGTGAGCCATAAGTTTTAGAAACATGATAGAGGCAAAACTACAAATGCTTTTTTATTAGGTATTTATTATAAGTAAGTAATTGGTATAAACTGAATTTTTAATTTGTCAAAACACTGTCATCTAAATGTAAGTACTCCGTCTTGTTGCTGGCACTCCTGCAACCGACTACGCAATTGTATGAAAAGATGCTGACAAGTGACAATCATCACTTCTGGTACGTAACCGCCCTGTTTACTTAATATTCGTTGTTGAACCAGTTTCTTTAAACTTATTCTCCACAACTTTGATTAAATTGATGCTGGGACACTAACTTTGCTTTACTGTGAAATCGTAGTAAACATTTACAAAATGGCGTTTAATTTCATCCTTTATACCGTTTAGTTTAGAAAAAAATCTGTGTTGGTATTTTCAAAAACTTATGGCCCACTTAGGTATATTATACTCCACAACTTTTCCCTTCACCGTAGATGTGGATGGGATACAAAATAAGGTCAACTATTTCGATAATAAAGTCTTATTATCTTTTGACGACGCGGATAGACTAGTTGGTAGTGACCCTGCCTCCGACGCAAGCGTCCCGGGTTCGATCCCCGGTAAGGGCAAATATTTGTGTGATGAGCACGAATGTTTGTTCCTGAGTCTTGGATGTTTCCTATGTATTTAAGTATTTATTTCTCTATATAAGTATGTATATCGTCGTCTAGTACCCATAACACAAGCCTTTAGAGCTTACTTTGGGACTAGATCGATTTGTGTAAAGATTGGTTGTGTATATATATATATATATATATATATATATATATATATATATATATATGTTTTTATTACAGGAACAATACATAGAATAAAAGAAGTGGCAAATTAGAAGCTGTTTGAGAATAACTAATAATGTTAGTCACTCCTCAGAGAGAAACCTGCAAGGAACACCTTATAGAACTGGGAATACTCAGTGTCCCATGCCTATATATTCATGTGGTACTCTCAGATTTGATGAAGCATTTGCACGAAATTGAAACGATAGAGGAGAGAGAAAGGCGACTCGAAACTAGACGTAAGGACTTGCCACAGCGAACTATACCCAGACTTAAGATTGTCAAACATACAGCAGGATATCAGGCAATCTATCTGTTTAATAAGTTGCCCGTTGATTTTAAGTCGATCTTGAGCACCAACGCCTTCAAAATAAAACTAAAGGCTTTTTTGCTGAAAAAGTGCTATTACTCTGTGGAGGAAGTTGTGACAGATGCTACTGAACAACAACTGTAGGTTGGTAATAAAGTATGTTGCTTTTATATTGTTATTATTTTTAATTAGATAAATTGTAGGTAACTGGACATTTTTTATTTTTTTATTTTTATGGTGTTTTATCGACTATCGTATATTTTTTGTCGACATGAATAGACTTTACCCAATAATATTAATCTAATAGGAATAAATTAGACAATTTTGTTGCTTTTTATTTTGATTTATTTTTTGATTTTTATTAGTTTGTATGTTGTGCGTTGCGTATTTTTAGTTTTAACTTGACATTTATATGTATTTTCAATGTTAATGATTATGTATTGTTTTTTAAGAATATTGTAATTTCAACACAAATGATTTTGTTTAATGAAATAAATGAACTGAACTGAACTGAACTGAACTCATAATGAAAGCGCATTATTGAAGGACCGAAAAAAAGTATATAGCCACCTGTCGAAATTAGGCGTGACACAGTAAAATACTGGCAGACGTATGCAAATGATTTGTCTAATGACCGCGTGGGAGCAGATTTTGGTGACGCAAGATTCACTGACAACAGCGCGGAATAAATCGGCGATCGTCTTAACTTCTATCTATTTTAGCTAGGTACCTATAGCAAAAGGTTTAACTAGACAGAGAGAAAGTAACGGAACAGGGAGGGTAGCACGACATGCCCGCGAGTCGTTTGTCGCTCAGTGCGTCTCGGTCAAGCTTGTCATATAGGTATATAAGGGATACAAAGGACTCGCGGGCAGCAGCTCAATAAGTCTTCACTCTATGTAAATAAGGGTACAATTGGTTTACTTTTCGCGAAAGCGATACCAATTGGTGTTACGTAATTGAGCAGCAGGTCGTGCTAGACGTGCTGTTGTGATGAAGAGTGAAGGAGAGAAAGAACAAAAATAACGATTTAGACATTCCTTACATATATGTATTGTATACATTAAAATATTTGCAAAAAATGATACCTATATTAGGACCAAATAAATGTGATAGAATACAAAATTTTACCAAAATGTTGTTTAGATTTCTTGTCTGCTTATTTGAACATGGTATATCAGGAAAAGAACTGAATGGATTTGTATTGAATTTTAACGAGCGGGTTAAGGAATGTGCCAGGTAGCATCCAATTTTTATTTCATAATCGACTGACTACAGAAAAGATACGTAAAGCAATTTATAAAGTCGGGTGGAAATTCTGCGCGTACGTAGTTGCCGGCGATCGTTCTCAAAATACCAGAATTCTAAATTACCAGATAGCTGATATACCAGATTCCTTAAATAACTGATTCCCGGAATACTAGATTCTTAATACACCGGTTTCCTGATAGTATTCATTTACCAGTTTCCCGGAACACCGGACTCAATAATAAAAATATAATAATATCCCATATTCTTTAATTGTGAACATGTGGTAGGAGAAGTGTGGTAGGTATAATTAGGAACCTGTGTACACATAGATTTTTAACTTAGTGTTTAACTGAAACTCTTCCCTAATTCAAGACGTTATTTTATAAAAATCGAATTGTTTCGGAATTATAGCTATTTAAGATCACTCAAACGTACAAATCGATGTAGGTAACAAGTAATTCAATAACACTAGTTACTTACATACACACAAACATTAGTAACCGTCGGGTTTCACAGTGAACTGTCATGCCGCCGTGTCACAAATAGTGGGGTCTGTACTTACATCTCATGGTCAATAGGTAATTGCTGCGACCATTATCGCAATTGTGTAATGGAATTATTCGGATGAGAATTTTCCTCCTAATCTCATCGTTGACGTCTATTTATGTGAGGTTAGTTAAATACGAGGAACTTTACAATTTTACGATTTAAATTTAATAGGCGTGGTTTTCTCTAAAAGTGATTTGTGGAAGTTATTAGGTACCGACAAACCAACGGGTATGCACATAAGTACCCGTTCGTTTGTCGGTACCCAATAAAATGTGGGTTGCTTTATTCGAGTAGCTACCTGTATTAGAGCAAATTAAATTAAACTCGACAATATTTTTTCCTAACACCTTTACAAAGTTAAGCATTTTATTACAATCCTATATAAATAAATACGCAATACTTCGATTTTATTAGTAGCGTTAAATTCATGACTAGCAGTGCTTTCATACAACTCTATTTATATAAACATAACTAAATTAAAAATAACAACTTTTATTACCACGTTATTTGACTTTGCATGCGCCAAACAACGCCAGTTGAGAAAATATTTTCCGAATTTATGTGTTTGAAAATAATAGGACAACAGTCGGTCATGTTTAGACTGTAGAAGTCAGCAATTCAGCATCCAACCTTGGATGAAAACAGCGTGGGCGGTGACGTGCAGCAGCTGCTTCCATGGAGTTGTATAAAACGGAAAGTGGTCTGCACAGATACACTGAGAAAATTTTTGATACTATACCTGCATTACCGTAATGTATTCGCAGCCAAGTCCAAATAATGTCGAAGCATCCGAAATAATGTTGATTGTTACGTGGTAATGTAAAAACATATACAGGCGTTTGTAGTCCGCAACATTATCTATGTAGCCGAGTCTCTACTTACGTTAGGTACGTTTTTCTCCAGAATTACGTACGTGGCATCCAGAATTACGTACGTGGCATCCAGAATTACGTATGTCGATACAGTAATCTTTTCTCAGTGATACTATTGTTTGGGCAATTATTGTTTAATGTTTACATTTAAGTCATTTTTTTGATTGGGATAGAGTGGAGTACCGTAAGGTAAGCCGCTTACTTCTTCAGTAAATGTATTAATTTAGATAAAATTCCATAAATATACAGGTTGACATCGAAGACGTGATCAGAAACCAGTTTTTCAGACTCTGTAATTGATGGCCAGTTTCAAGCAATATTAATTACAAGAAATTTTGTTAATTTACCCCTACGAAGGGTGAGCTATGAATGAGCAAAAAAAATAATTTTGTTTCTTGTAACTAATATTGCTTGAAACTGGCCATCAATTACAGAGTGTGAAAAACTGGTTTCTGATCACGTCTTCGATGTCACCCTGTAGGTATTTTATTCAATCCAACCTAGAAAAAAAGCGGTCGTGTTTCTTAAAACCTTTTTTCTTTAACTTCTTCTTGTATCCCGTGCCCGTGGCTACAATCGGTCTGTGTTTGGCAATGAACCAACTTGTTTGACATTTCTTTTTCTTTTTTACACTGAACAATATTATTTACGAGGATAAAACCTCAGCCTGGTGGGTGATGGGTAGAACAGTTTGAGTAATTTACTGACTCTTTCCTATGGGGTATAATGTTATGGCGCTACTCAGTCGTTTAATGAACATTGAACATTGTTCCTTAGCGAAGATTTTGTATGGAAAATTTGAACAACGAATAAGTACGTTATTTATAAGTTAGAGTATAATTGTCAAAAATTTTGTACGAAGTAGTTAACGTCAGCAACTTTTAATTCTACCATTTCGTTACGATTTTGTTAACAGATTTACCAAAAAATTCAAGGTACTTCGCTGTTTAAGATAAATACACAAAATCCCCAAATTCAGGGTAAAACCACATGGTTAGAAATAAAAATGAAATCAATAGCAAATTCAAACATCAGGCAAAAGATTTTCATAGAAAACTTATTTCACCTTCACATCTTATCTATTTATTGAGATTATTATTATCTTCCGACTCGGGATTAAAAACCACGACGATTAGAGGCCAGTACAAATCAAAGTTTGATTCAAAGATCTGATAAATTAAATTGATATAATATTTAGAGCACGCGTTTTAACACTAGAAATAAGTCCTCCTTAGACTGAGGAGGAATATTTTTCCCATGGATCTTCATTTGAAATGTGCTTTTTATTTGATTAATTATTTTATCTACACCCATATCATAAAACATATCATAAAACCTCCATAATGTAATCAAAAACCGTAGGAAATGACCACCATTATGACAACCTGTACCGTAATGTTATTACAGTATCGATTTTAGTATCGTAATGGTCATAACGATACAAATATGAGCTACAGGCCGGCACGCCGCCGTCGCCGCAGCCGGAGGGGCCCCATCGTTGCCGTGTCGCCGTTTATAATATGTGTGTAGATAAAGGTATGTATGCAACTCTGCATAATTTGGCCTTAAAACACACGTGCGATTTTATTATGAAACTCGCTAAAAGCTCGTTTCATAAAACCGCACTAGTGTTTTAAGGCCTATCATTATGCAACCGTTGCATAAACTACTATTGCTAAATAAATGAGATATGTTATTTCTTTAGGGCAAGATACTGGCTAGCTCCACTTAAACTAGCCTTAATGCTGAAGTCAACGAGCGTGGAAGTTGGCCACTACAGTGCATTTGAGGCTACTAGTCTTGAGCAGTAGGAGCCTCAAATGCACATTAGGCTAAAACAACACTTTCCAAGAATTCTCCTTATAGCTACATACCTATATATTCTGTTGATCGTGGACAGTTTGTTTATAACTTTTACGCACTCTCCCTGGAAGGAAAACCTAGCATTTGTTAGATACCGAATACGGTAGCGGTGAGAAAGCATCAGCCGTGAAAATGAAAATAGAATATAGCTGCGGCCCTAACATGAATGACACAAATATAAGATAGACCGTCTTATCTCTAAGTGCGTCTCTCTTACACTAGTGCAGACGAAAGAGATAGTTATAGAGATAAACGGGTTTAATTTATCTTTGTGTCATTCATGTTAGGGCCGCAGGGCCCTAATATCCATTAAAAACCAGAAGGCCTATTTCTTACGCTTTTGGGAAGCATGCAGCATTAGAATTTTGAGTTGTCTGATTTCGTACATGATTTCTAAAAACTTCGTTAGAAATGTTTGTGTGATGTTTTATGGTCTAGCTAAGACGTGCAATAGCATTTTTACGGATGAAATAAGTTAGTAAGTTATACTTAATGAAAATAAAGCATTGTATTTTTTTGTATTTCCGACCCCTTATCTTCCAAGAGCGTCCTACTTAACCGAGCGTTCGAACTCTGTGGGTCAAGTGCCACACCCTATACTTCGTTTTATTTAGCATGAGAAAGATCTTGACAGAAGTAAGCTTAAAGCCTCTTATTGAACATTTCGGAATAAATGGTAAACTATCAAACATATATTTCCCTTATTCCGTCTTAATACCGTAAAACGTGTTCAATAAGAAGCTTTACGCTTACTTTTGTCAATATCTTTCTCATGCTAAATAAAACAAAGTAAGTATTTAATCTATCCAAATAAATTATATAGGTAGGTAGTTTAATTTTTTATTTCTCTGTCGCCGGACTATAAAGGTATCGTCAACGAACGTTCGCCCGGGAAATTAGACAATCACGTCCCAGTTTGGAAGGTTACAAAATATGCATGGGCATACGTTACCCTTCTCCACTAAGGAAATAGGCAACAGAATGCCATTTTGCCTTGGATAGCCTTATTAGGCGAGCAAGGAAATTCATTCCATTGCAGTTGTCAGTAAAAAAAATTCAAGCTGATCGAAAAATCGTTTGCGATTTCGGTGAAGTCAATATTAATACATTATTCATGTGCAAATATGAAAGATGATCGCCAACCTATTTCTTTTGTTTGTCGATGTATGGCGCGACCGCCCGACCCCTTGCTTCACGGTTCATTCACAAGTAGGTTGAAAGCGGCAAAATAAGTGTTGTAGTGTATTCTCGTCTCTGGGCCTGCATTGCCTAAACGATATCGCAAATTATTTTGCTACGAGATAGTAGCTCTTATTAACTTGACAGCAAAAGCGGCTGCGATGTAAAACCATAGCGATCAATCGCTTATGCAATGTCGAATAGAGGCCCTGCGGCCCTAACATGCATCACACAAAGATAAATTAAACCCGTTTATCTCTATGACTATCTCTTTCGTGTGCACTAGTGTGCGGGTTGGGTACATAAAAGGATGATATACCTTTTTTTTTATAAATGTTCCGTAAAAACTTCTTTTGGCCCTGTTCCAATTGAAAGGTATATTTCTTCTCATGTGGACTCTAGACCACTGCATTCGACTAAAGAATACTTCTAACCAGGGCCGCGTACAGGGCACGGGTCGCCGCCATAGTGAGGGAGGAAGCATTACGGAGCAGAAACCCCAGCCGCTGTTAGGCGCTGCTGGCCACCTTCCGCAGGTGTGGTCAGAACGTGAGAGGCGTGTCAAAGGTGACTCCAAGGTCTCGGACTTCATCGACGCGGACCTTCGCCTCCACTGCTATGCAAAGTCATAGTGGAGAAGCGACAGGGAGCGGGAAATGGTAATTACTTCACATTTGCTGATATTAAACAACAACTCCTCTCCTGCACTGGGAGTGAAGAAAGAGCATAGAATGCGTGCAGATGCTTATCATCCTGGCATGTCGTAAAAGTCGACTAAGGGACGGGTCCTCCTCAACATGGTGGACTATCTGTATGGGCGATGGGCTGATCACCTGTCACCATACGGTTCATCATACCATCTTAGGACTAATTAATCGAACGTGGCCACAAGTAGTCTTGTGGCTCTGACCACCCCATTAGGGATTTCGGGCGTGATGCTATGTATGTATGTATTTAAACAACAACTTGTGGCCAAGCCCTAGCCCCTGCCCACTCGCGACTGTTGTGTACCGAAGTTTACCGAGATTTCGAGGTGCGTCGTTTCGGCCGTCTATATGAAGATGGAATGTACTGCTTAAATACTTAATTATCCTTGGGCTTTGACCTAGTATCCAGGGTAATTTCGCTGGTTTTCGTCTAATTAGTGGAGATGCCAGCTTCGTGGTGCTAAAATAAAATGTTCAACGAATCCAAAGTAATTAAAATATATTGAATGCTTATAATGCTCTTTTTAATTTAGTTGGTTTGGTATTAAGGACTATAACGAGTCAAAACATGCGCGGTTAGCTGTTGTTGTATTACTATTCTACGCTTTTATTAGAAACAGCACAGTCAAATGGACGAATAATGAAGCTGGACGGCAAACCAGAGAAATGACCCCATATACATAAAGATAACCTTATCTTCGGGTACGACTTCTGTACTGCTTTGTCATCATTACATATTTTTGTAGCCATACGTTCTCGGATATCAGAAAAAGATATCGTAACATTATCGTGATACAAAGTCCCAGCCCTCGGCCGCACAATTGATAGATTGGCAAGATTGATTAGCGCTCGATAACGGATACTGCAGTAGATAGGTATAAGACGTAACTGTCAGATGCCGATGAGATCAATTGTTTACTCGCCAAAGAAGTAATAGAAACAGGGTATAATAGAAGCGGGTATAATAGAATCTGATCATAATAGGTGTAAGTATCTAGTTCATTATAATGAAGATAAACCGTTACGTTAGCTACTAAGGCCGGCTTCTTACCAAGGTACGTTGTTTTAAAATTTCAGTTCAAAACTAGTACCAAGTTTGCTTGTGCCAAAGCTCGAACCACATTCAAATAAAGAAGGAAGTAAGTAGGTACATTCCATACAATTATACATTATTCCCGGTCCTATGGTTTCAAGTCTATGAATTTTTCACGCCAAGCTCACCTTAAATTATTGATATAAAATTCATCTACCGATGAGTAAGAGTTATCATGGTGTCATACTTATTTACAACTAAGTAGTTTCTGCCCGAGACTTCGTTCACGTAGAATTCGGTTATAGTTATTCCCATTTTTTTAGTTTTGACACCATCCAGTCACAAAAAAAACAAATCGGTTAAAACATTTTTGAGTTTTAGCGAGACTAACGCACGGTAATTGATTTATATATATTTAGATATATGGAGTGCAAATGAATAAAAGATTAGTATCAGCGTTGCTATTAAATTAATACGAACTATTACAAACAAGTGTTGTTTTCGATACAAATGTATGTAAGTATAATTATCACTACTAGGTGTGGATGCTCCATCGTCGACCTCATCATCACTTTCCATCAGGTGAGATAGAGGTCATCTATCTTCTATATAAAAAAACACCTAGTTAGGTGTAGGTACTATTGTTAGACATGAAATACAAAAAAAGATATGGGACATTATTAACCTATGTTTTGGTTTTCTCAAGCAACCTCAGACGTGTGCGTAAATGTAAACAAATTCCAAAATGTTATGTTTGACCACTATTGTTGCAATTGTTCTATCAGCGTTTCTCTCACCTTGACATCTAATAGGATGTAACCATATTTCCTATTTGTCTAACTTTGACGGGGATATTTGAACAAATATTTATAATTAGTATTGCCAAATTTTGCTGACGATAGATAGTTCATACTCTGACAGGTTACTCAGAAAAATACATTTGTCCCTTCGTCCTGTCTCTTTTTTCGTGATTGAGACCCTAACAAAGATATGGATAGCACTATACTTACGTAGTCGGTTTTATGTGAATCTAATTCTAAGCCTGATTTGGTTTCACTACCATTCCATCAATGGACGGTGATATTACTGTAATATTTTAATTTGAAGTTATAAAAACCTTTTATCTACACCCATATCATAAAACCTCCATTGGTTAATTAAAAACCGTATGAAATGACCACCATTTTGACAACCAATTAGGAAAGACCAGTGCTGCGATAAAGAAATAACATGACTTCTTTATCGTTTTTAGTAAAGAAATGAGATTAAATTTGGAACAGCTGTCAAAACTCAAGTGGGTCTCTATTCTAGTATCCATAGATATTAAAACAGTTATTGTTACGAAACGTCAATTCAGTATGTTTTTTTAATATAAACTGCACAATATTTGATCTCGAGTGACGTGAGAATAGAGACTTCATCCGTTTGTCTATGATTTTTAAAAAAATGGTCTTGACGGAAGATCGAATTGCCGCCATGTTGACGTTTTGCTGAACGAAAGTAGAATTGTTGTTGAATTGAATAGAAAAAGTTGTTTGTAATTTACATTTTAGTTGAAAATATGAATAGTAAGTAGTCTTCTCGGAGTGTGTGTGATGTGAAAATGCGCCGGATATCGGAAATATGCAGCCACGATTGCAACAAATAACTTGTTGCCAGAAAATATTGTTTCTGAACCCATCATGGAGGATTTATAATATGTGTGTAGATAAAGTTATGTATGCAACTCTGCATAATTTGGCCTTAAAACACACGTGCGATCTTATTATGAAACTCGCCTATCGGCTCGTTTCATGAAAACCGCACTAGTGTTTTAAGGCCTATCATTATGCAACCGTTGCATAAACTACTATTTCGCATTTGAATGCAACGTAGCGCGCAGTAATGGACGTCCTTCTAAGGTGCGTTCGCAGAATGCTCTTTAATTCTATGGTACAGATGGTACTTATAATAAAATTTCAAATGTTTCTAACAATTGTAGATATATTTAAAGCTTGGTAATTCGTGTACCTACATTTATGTGTATAGATATGGATGAATAGTACTTAAATCTCTTACTGTGCTGTGTGTAGTTTCCAAGATCAACTTCGTGGGTAGGTACAGGTGCACGATCTTGATTACAAACGTAAACCGTTTCGCTAATATTTCAGAAAGCTGTTAAATGAAATGAAAACTTATTAGTAATTTCATACTAAAATATAAGTTTCGAAAAAAATATAACAAGAAAGAGAGATGATAACAGAAATCATGTTTTCCATTATTTTGTTAACACCTCACCTATCTCAAATATAAATGTTCGCTCAGTCGCAAATAAGACAGAGCTTCAAATATTTTATAGGTACATTCAACCTGAAAGATGCGTGAAAAAAATTAGTTTGAGATGAACATGTGGCGCGTGGCAAAGTAACTTATGAGGCATCCGGTACATCCATATTCGAAAACATTGCGTTTTATATAAATACAGTTCCACAAGAACTCGTTAACATAACCACTTCGTTGTAGCACTTGCCAAAGCATGTTCGTGTTCATGAGATCTGTGACATACAATTTAACTATTAGATGCCACTCGCTGACCTCGCCGGCAATGTTTATAGCTCTTACGCGAAATTTGCCGCATGCACGTGGGAATCTTTTTGGATTTCATGATATTTATATCCGCCTATTTTCTTATCCGTCTATTCTTAATTCTCAAACGATTATCACTCACGTTTTGGATGGGATCTAAAAACAGAGACCTTTGTAATTCTTCAGCTGGATTGTTTTTTTTTTTCCTTTAAGTAAGAACGCTATCAGAATGCTTTTGGGACTACCGTCGTGGTCTAGGCCATTGATTAAGTCAATGCCTCAGGTAGGGAATTTCTGAAAGATGCGCAATTAATCAGTTTCTATGCCCATACACTACATAATGCGAAAACAAATCATATTGCTACTGCGGCCCTAACATGCATGCCACAAAGATAAATTAAACCCGTTTATCTCTATGACTATCTCTTTCGTCGGCACTAGTGTGTGAGAGACGCACTTAGAGATAAGACGGTCTATCTTATCTGTGTGTCATGCATGTTAGGGCCACTGGGGCGCATAAAGAGAAGTCACAACGCACGCGCAGTGCGGCCCTAGCAAGGTTGACTCGAGAATAAGTTAACACCGTCTTATCTCTAAGTGTTTCTCTCTCACACTTATGCCGATGAAAGAGACAGTCAGAAAAATAAGACGGGGATAAGTTATCCCCGTGTCAACCTAGCTAAGAGCCGCTGCGGCCCTAACATGCAAGACACAAAAATAAGTTAAATCCGTTTATCTCTATGACTAACTCTTTCGTCGGCACTAGTGTGAGAGAGACGCACTTAGAGATAAGACGGTTTAACTGATCCTTGTGTCTTGCATATTAGGGCCGCTGAAAGTGATTGCATCCTTGGAGGAAGATTTCATTGCCCTATTCCCAATCTTATTTCATCATAAAAAACTTCAAAAGTAACACGACTATTTATTTTAGACGTGTAAAGAGTCTGTATTACATTTTATTTAATTCTTTTCTTTCGATATTAACACACAAAGAAGACCCGCAGCTCAATCACGTAACACAATTGGTTTTGCTTTGGCCAGTATTCATGACACTCCTAGGTATATACATATACAGTACATACATACATGATAGTTAGGTTTAACTATTCACTTGATGATGCACCTAGTTCTACTACTGCGAAGCATTGTTTGGTCTGAACCTTCATTTTGAGTGAAATCATTATGAGCAATCGATTAGTTGCTAATAATTTTTTTCGACTCTAGTAACGATTGAAAATTAAAGTCCTATAATTTTAACGTGTTTAGTTTAATTTTAACGACTTTTAATTAATATATTTATTGCCCATATTAAAGTACTTAAATGTGTGTTTATGTTAATTTATGTTTTTCTTTCTAAATTAATTTAGTGATAAGAACACGGTCATGTCACAAAATTCTTGATACATTTTGTGGTCCATTTTGAGTTTCTTATTGTGTAAAAAATCCTTATAACAAGAAAATGCTTGTATTTTAAATATTTTCAGGAATAAGTATTTTACATAAATATTAAGTAGTAATAGTATATGGCTCACTCAGCACAACAGGACACCTAAGTAAATTCAAACCGGTCATTATTTAATTTGACTAATCGTCTTTATTATTTCACGACCGGCTTTATTTTGGTTGAAAGTTGTATAATTTATTAATGTGTCCAATTCAATATGATGTTGGTTTCGTCACGCGATGTGGCCATTCAAGTTTTGTGGCTCCACAACTTTTATTTCACTTTCTTGATTGTATGTATAAAGAACGTTCAAAAAACTAATTACTTAACGCAATGACTAGATAACCTACACGTCCGTCCGTCCGTCCAAAATTAGGAGAATCTGTAAAACGCTACATAGACTTCTGTTGCTTGCATGCATTAAGTATCTACTTTCGTCAAAGCAAATTTCAAAGGAAACAGAAGAAAAAGCTGAATTGTTTAAATCATTTTTATTATTTCCGCAAAAATATGTACCTATTTATTTATCGTTAAACATAAAATTCAATTCTGTTTGCCAGATGTTACTCATTAGGTTTCGGTTTTGTTTTGTATTGTATTGGAGTCATAATTATGTGCGCTATTTTCTTTCATTAACGGAACAATGTTTTTATCGTCATTATAAATAGCTTCATTACATCATTACATCCTGCCTGGATCAGTGTTGGAATAGTAGATTGTTGCACCAAGCAGAAAGTGATTCATTATTGCGCCGAGTGTTAGTTTGGAGTCCGAACGCAAGTGAGGGCTCTTAAAACACGAGCGCAATAACACATCGCTTGATGCGAGGTGCATAATCTGCTTTACTTTCTACTACTGCAAAAAGTTGGTAAAAAAGAGTAAAAGTATAGTTTAACCCGACTAGTGGCCTAAGAAGGATTTTTGCACTTGGTATGACGCACCCTTAGAATTTTTAAATAGCCCATGACACTCGCACTTTCACTCCATATCTTAAGATACCCTATTTATTAAAATCTGTCCAGTCTTTCTGAAGCTAAAGTAGAACATCCGCAAATTTTCACAGAAAACTTGTACCTATCTAGTCAATTCATTTTCATATTATGCCGATTTTTTTTAAAAATCTGTCAGTAACCTAAATTATCTTATCAGCCAGTACTTTGAGGATAACATTTCAAACGGGGCAATCACATCACAGTTCGATATGACCGCCGACATGTGGACTGTCTTGCTAACAGTAAGCCCACAGAAACTTTGGTCAGCTGTCGGACTGTGAATGGGTGGATGGGTGGCTGATGGTGGGAACTTCTTGATCAACTAACCAAATAAAAAATATACAAAACAGTGCAATAATGAATTTTGTATGCAACTTTATTGCTCTAGAGCAGTGTTTTTCAATGTGTGGGTCGCGACCCCTAAGGGGGTCGCGAAGCCTTACTCGGGGGGTCGCCGGCAAAAAGAAAAAGGCAAAGTTCTACACTACAATAAAAACAACTTTTAATTAAATTATTTCCTTGCCTGTCTATGGCACAAGGGGGTCGCCAAAATTTTTCAACCCTTAAAGGGATCGCGATATAAAAAAGATTGAAAAACACTGCTTTAGAGTAAATAAGGGCTGCTTTGTGCTGAGTATTTAAGGCCATAATGATAAAATTAAAGTGTAGTAGGAACAAAATTGAATTTTATGCTATCGATAGACAAGAGTATAAATTATTTGCATGATTACCTAACTACGTAAAGTGATGCTATGGGCCGAATTTATTAGTTGTCGTTGCAGATTTGAGCGTCAAATTACACCTACGAATGTTAATTCTTGTGTTTCTAATTTTGAATCTGTAAGTATTAAGATTTGAAATGTGAAAACCTTAGTGTCGATATTTAATATATTACTAAAAATAGTTTAGGGTTTCAGTGACATGAAATCGTGTTTCCAAAATACTGAAAAAATAATACATACTCGTCCAACGTCTTCCTAATTTTGTTTTATGACTGAAATGTCTGTTTACAACAGATAATCCACAGAGTTCTATTTTGTTTAATACTTAAAAATCACTTATTATTTATCCCGGCTGCGCACTGCACAAACGTCAACATGAGCGAGGCGGCCGGGCCTCAGAACATGCACACTCCGCAAAAGTCGCGTCGACACTGGCGTGATGTATCGACCTCCTCTACCTCTGACATAACATCGGCCGGAGCACCCGCGCCGCAGTCGGCTGCAGGCCACTACTGCACTGCAGCTTTATTTTTGGCACCCTGATAGTCGAAGCGGTTCAGAAAGTCTATAGCACATTTGTGCCAAAAGCCAAGGTGACATCCAAAGATTTAAGTCACTGACCCGATTCGAAAAATCGACCGAGAATAACTGAGCTAGATTTTTGAGAGCATTAGAATTAGTCTATTGAAAATTATACTTTTTAAAGTTACAGACTTCTTTCGTTAATTTGTGTGCTCCAATTTATGAATGTTACCGTAGCAATTTTTGGACATCTAGGTAGGTACGCATGCGCTCTTTACACAGACAGGCAAGACCACAAAGTAATCTTGCATCGCATCGAAATATCTTGGAAATATTCATGGTGACTCGTTCAAGGTTATTTTGTAGATTCATTCAAGTTTAAATTAGGTTATCGCTATAAGCTAATCTAAACCTTAAGTAGGTAATAAGTCTATCGGAAAATTAAAATATTTCTTTATCCTATTCCTAATAAGGTACAGTCTTTGTTATAAGATGTTTGGGTTATGCATAATTTCAAGGGTTTACAGAAATTTGTTATTTTTCCATACTTACTAAATCTCTACTTTCTTTTACCCCTTTTAGTATAGTTTCTAAAAGTTTATATGGCCTATGTCCTACCTGAAGTTTCCTTTAATATAATACTAATAACCGTATTGAAATCCGTCCAGTTGTTTAAAATATCGCGCACACACAATCAAACAAAGATCCCAATCCAATCCCAATCCCGCATTCCCATCCCATTTAAGACAGACTTTGAGGTGTACTGGCTCCGAAAATGCCGCGAAGCTAAAGCCAAATACTCTGCCTTGGCATCAATGTATGACTTCGTGCCAGTCCCGGTCGAGACGGCGGGTCCATGGTGCGAAGAGGCTCGTGAACTCTTCAGGGAATTAGGTCGCCGGTTAAGGGATAGGGGCTGCGATCCCCGTTCTGGGTCTTATTCGATTCAGCATCAGCAGGTCTCCATTGCGATTCAGCGGGGCAACGCTGCGGCCCTAATATGCAAGTCACAAAGATAAATTAAACTCGTTTATCTCTATGAAAAAATAAAAGACAAAGAGGTAGACCAAAAGCGAGATGGATGGACGAAATAAACAAAACGGCTGGAAATGACTGGATTTCAAAAGCAAAGGATAGAAAAATTTGGAGGAAAATGGAGGAGGCCTTTACTCGTTAAGAGGTCCTTAATAAAATATTGCAGAGTAAGATGCACGGATCATTCTAATTTAATAATAAAAATAATAATCATCATTTAGCAATTTTATAATAATTCTCTAATTATCATGGATTAACCCATCGGATGCTTAAGACACGCATCCGTGCTTTTTCTTACATATACTTTTTGAATTTTTTTGACCTTAATTTTTTTGCTACTCCATGAATCCAATGAGACGCGAATGCCGGTTTTTATTTAACTCCCGCATACGATGGGTTAACGAATTTACTTGAATTACAATAAATAATCAAATTAAAAATTATATAATAAAATCAAATTCGTTATGATATGTTTTAAATGATATGTTAAGTAATTTTAAAACAATTAGGATGCATGAAAGAAAATTAAATTGTAACTATTAATTATACATACCTACATAAATAACTTATAGGTATAAACAATGATTTGTAAAAACATTATAAAGGAATTAAAGTGGCTATATATATATATGAATATCTCTTTCGTCAGCACTAGTGTGAGAAAGACGCACTTAAGGATAATGCTGCTGGTATAATGGGAACCTTTGAGCTGGGTACGATCCAGGGTGCATTGTTTTAAGTGCGTGTTGTTTGGTCGACGCATGTTGCAGATGACATTGTGGCTTAGACTAATCATTTTGACGAGGCCTGATGCCGATAGGTACTTATTTTGTGTAACTTTATTATGTTGACATTTCACTTTGTTAAAACTGTGGAATTACTACTATGGAATTTTGTTTGAAACTTTTAGAAGGTAAGAAAAAAAAAACAAACAGACATGAAATTCAAAAACCATTGGATTGTGTTGTGTTGCCCCTCCTGAAGGCCCCTCCCCCGTACAAAAACAAAAACGAGCCTTTCTTATGTTTTCTTCCTGTTAAAAATATACATTCTTATCTATGACTGCTGTGCTGTGCTGCTGTTTCTTGACATCAGACAAGCATTTGACAGAGTTTGGCATGATGGATGGATATCTTTATAAAATCAAAAAAATGCTTCCTCATTCCTTTTTCCCCATCCCGAAATCCTATTTTACTAATAGATGTTACGAAGTCGAGCACAATAATGTGAAGTCAAGTGTCCAAGATATCAAATCTGGAGTCCCACAGGGTAGTTTACTTGGTCCCGTCTTGTACTTAATATTTATATCAGATCTGCTTACTTGCAATCAAGTTAAGTCGGCCGCCTATGCAGATGATTCTGCATTGCTATCTGTACATAGTGACGTTAACACTGCCTCGTGGAATCTCCAGCTACAGATCGCGAGATTGGAAAATTGGTTTGACCTGTGGCGTATACAAGTAAATCAGTCCAAGTCTGTTCAGGTGACTTATACGCTAAAAAAGGAACTTGTTCGCCAATCTCACCGCACAGTGAAAATATACCGCAAGTAAATGATGCTAAGTATGTACTTATCTGGGCATGCACCTCAACTTGTCTTGCTTGGTGAAAACACACTAAAGCAGCTCACAGCAAATTAAACCTGTACTGGCTTGCTGGGAAGAAATCAAAATTTAACCCAAATAATAAACTCCTAATAATTATACAAAGCAATCCTGAAACCAATATTGACCTACGGGATCCAGCTGTGGGGCACTGCCAGCAATAGCAATATCGACATCCTAGAAAGATTTCAAAGCAAAGCCCTTTGAAGCATGATGAACATCGCTTTCTACATTAGTAACAAATACATATAATTAGGATTTTAAAATAAACACTGTTCGCGAAGTACGTAATCTCAACATACAGCAAAAAATATCAACTAAGACTCAGACAACACCCTAAAGAACAAGCTGCTAACCTTGGGGCTCTGGCAGTATCAAATTCTCGAGGCTCAAGAGGCAATGCGTACCAAATCTAGGAACAAGATTTGACAATGAATAAGGGAGATCAAAAAACGCTTCCCTTAGAACTATCCGCCATAAATGTGAAACACTAGACAGGTGCAGTATAAAATAAAATTAAAAATTACCAGAAATGTTACAATAATGAGTATTACAATTAAGTTCGAAGCTGCAGGCGTACTTATCGAGCAGTCATTGTTGGAGGAAATATGCCCACGTTTATTTAGTTGTTTCCATCAGCGTCTGGAATTTCCGAAGGGTTCCGAAGGGAGTTTATCAAAGACGAACAAATAGAAGATATTTTATTTAACAAATAGAAGATTTGTTTGATAGGTTCCGTGAACGCATTATTTTGTGGTAGCTTTTTTCCGAGTTGCATTTTTTCGCGATCGAAAATTGTATCCATGGGCTTTCTACCTACTCGAAACTTTTTTAATGACGCATTTAATTTCGCTTTCAATATCTTCTATACGCAAATAATGTTAAAGATTGAAGTTATTTTATCTTTTCTATTATGAATGTGTCATACCTACTCTTAATTTTTGTCAATATTTCCAGCATTTTGTCTGCGAATTTTGATAAATTAACCACCATTTTTTTGTCTATGAGTACCTAGAATGCTGATGATTAAATTAATCAATCGCGGAAAAAAAGCTACGAGTAAAATTCTGATGAAGAAATTAACTAATCGATCGCGGGAAAATGCGACTCAGAAAAATATTCGTTCACGGAACCTATCTTACAAATCACAAAGAAACATTGACATTGGTCCCGCTGTTCCTGAGGCAATCATCCACACCGGTGGAAGTCCGTCATTTACAATAACTATTTTAAACTGACCGACAACTTGCGTAGGCGTCGCGCTATTATGTGCTTCTTTTAGATCTATTGTCATTTGGATTTTCTTTACAGATTCTCTATTTGAAGAGTTTTATTCTCCACGATTTATTGTCAGAAATAGTCCGATGTGTTTCGGACTCATATTGACTCCTTCTTCAGGAGTTGAGTGCGGTCGCGGTCAAAGTAACCCACGCAGTGCCCGCCGCGCGGCGCGTTGCACCTGAGCTGAGGGCGCTGAGGCGGCGGGGGGCTGCACCGATGTTGCTGATGCACCAAGCTGCGGCGGTGGTGAACGGCAGCAAACATGCCGAGCTCACAGTGTCCACAGGAATGTTAACACGTGCAGTATTCCGAATCGCTGGGACGACGGGCTTCCACGCTGGTGGCAATACCCACCCAATATCCCGGTTAAAATTTGGTCGTCACCCAATTTTAATCGCCTCGCGGATTTTGCGCTGCAAGAAGCGCTTCTTCCTTACAAGCAGCCTCGCCTTATCGAAGCGAATGAAATGCGATGAACCCATGTCTAGGGCGTGCTCTGCTACCGCGGAGCTATTGATGTCCAAACTGACTATTCTCATAAATGTATTGCATAGTTAACAGAATTATTTGTCAATGGCAAACTTGGCAGCGACGCTACATACCTATCCTCGAATAACTATGACCGTGGTATGGTTTGTATGCAAGGGCGTAGCGACGTACGGGCAGGGTAGGGCAGCTGCCCCCCCCCCCCCCTATATGATGTAGCTGATTACTAGGAAAGCTCACTGTAGGTATATTTGTTTTTCATATTTAGGATTCCGGGTAAAAACGGGACCATATTACTAAGGCTCTGCTATCCCTCTGTCCGTCTGTCCGTCTGTCCGTCCGTCCGTCTATCACCAGGCTGTATCTCATGAACCGTGATAGTTAGACAGTTGAAATTTTCACAGATGATGTATTTCTGTTACCGCTATAACAACAAATACTAAATAACAGAATAAAATAAATATTTAAGGAGGCTCCCATACGACATCCGTGTTTTTTTTTCGGTTTTAGGATTCCGTACCGCCATAAAAAACGACCCTTACCTACTAACATTTTACTAAGGATGGACAGGTGTTAGTTACCTTTTGTCCATTAAAAACATACGCATAGCGGGGCTCCGTCGACTTTTTAGGGTTCAATACTCCAAGGGTCAAACGGGACCCTATTACTGAAACTCCGCTATCCGTCCGTCTGTCTGTCCGTCTGTCACCAGGGTGTATCTCATGAACCGTGATAGTTTCTGTTGCCGCTACAACAACAAATACTAAAAACCAGAATAAAATAAATATTTAAGGGGGCTCCCATATAACAAAAGTGTTTTTTTTTGCTGATTTTATAGATAACGGATAACGGATTTTTTGGTACGGAACCCTTCGTGCGCGAGTCCGACTCGCACTTGGCCGATTTTTTTTAGAACACCACAGACTTTGAACTATTTTGGTTTTCTTAATGGCCGAATTCAGAAACGCCACTTAAGCATTTGACTAGATGGTAAGTAGTTAAATGTCCCTCAACTAGTTGGCAACCTATCCAGAAACGTCACTGAAACGTCACTTTAATTAAAGCTCAATTTGAGTGGCCTTTCTGAATTCGGCCATAAACCTGGCACTTAGAAATTTTCAATTTTGATTTTTAAAAACTAATTTATCAAGCAGTTAAACATTGAAGTCGAACGCTCTTGACACTTACAATTAATACTTTTGACATTGACAGATTGAAATGAAATTAACATAACTGCAAAAAATTTACACTAAAACACTATCCTCTCTTGCGGGGATCGCATTGCCGGTAACTTTAAACCACAGCATAACAGTGAATAAGGAGTGCTTTTATTATAATATATAATATACAGCTCAAAAATGCAAAACATTCCTGATAACGCTCGACATGAAATTATAAAATTAGTACCTTCATCAATTGTGAACGAAATCGCTTGTTTCGTCTTTTACGACAACCACCCAGCTCAAAGGAAACTTTGTGATATTACGATTTACACAAAACATGGTGAAGTCAAAGAATATTATAAACGTGAAGAAGTATCGTCCCTGTTTCTTCGTAGCACTTTTAAAGCGAGTCAGATGAAAATTTTGAGAAATAGTAAATTACAGCTATTTTACTTGCTGGCATCAGACCACGAAGTAGTAATTTTGTCAAGACAAGACAAGCTAAAAGTGCACCAAAGAGTGACTAATGTAGATTATTATGATGTCGAAGATTCTGTGTGTAGAGGCCAAGCATGCCTTAAAATTGTTCAGAAAGATGATGCAGTGCCTTTAATTTTTGATGATAAATATGAGAACCTAGGAGAAAGAGCTGTTGCTTTAAGCAGCGTTTATGTTGATGATTCGTTGCCTATTCCTATGCAGCTTAAAAGGAAGCTAACACAGGCTAAATACAGCATCAAATGTAATGAGAAGACGCATAAAGAATTTATGGATCTGCGGAAGTTAACTGCTTTTGCTGCTTACCAGAAAATTCACCCAAACTTAGATGATTCTATGTTCAATCATAACTACAAAGAAGTATGTATTTGCTGCATTACCAGATATCAAATATGGTTTTAAATTCAAAGTTCGCATGCTTGCAATGTTTATTATACTTCATCTACTTTCAGGGATGTGAAGCATTGAAACTAAAGTCTCAGACGCCATGTGTTATTTGCAACCAGAAAGTTGTGATTGTTTTGAATGTGGTAAACAAAAACAAGGAGTAAGTATCAATGGCTTTAACACTAAGCTTTTACAACAATAGAAAATCCAATCCAATTAATGAGTTGATGTATCGGAACCAATTTTGCAACTTGTTCAAAAAATACTTTTAGATATTTATTAACTGCAAATTTATTTGTAAAAGGCTTCTCACTTAACTACATTCATTTTAAGGGAAGGGGAAGGGCTTTAGCTGCAAAAATATTTTTGGAAGTTGTTTTTTAATATTTTAACTTCAATTTTGTATAACCCAACCATGATATATAAACAAAAATATAAAATACAGACCATTCCTTATTAATTTTTGTCCTAAAATTGTATTGTACAGGAAAAAGGTTCGAATTATTTATGGTCTGCAAAAAAATAAATGGAAAAGCTATTGAAAGGTCTAATCACACTTACCAGTTGCATAGAGATATGAGCTTGCAAAACTTATTCCTTGGTTTATTTTATAGGCAGGTTTAAAAAATTTACTCTGCGATAAATAAGTAAGTGCTATTTATCACCAGGTCAAAAATTTTCTTTACAAAATTAACCTCTCATTTTATGGGCTCCATATGCAAAAGGTGAAAAATGACTGTTTTTGATGGGTAAATGTGGGATCCACGGCGCATGAGACAGACTGGCACTTGACCAGTCTTGTTTTCTACTAATTCACAACATAATAACGAATTACTGGGTATATTTTGCAACATAAACAAAATGCAGGAATTTAATTATTATGATACTCAATGCTATGAGGAAATACTTGTTATAATTTCAAGTTATCAATTAGGTTGTCACATAATGAATTACGTCCTTTTTTTTCAGAACTTTAACTGATGTCACAGTACTTCTGCATGCCAGTAACACACCATCGATAGTATACACAACAAAATTATTTCAACATACAAGCAAGAGTCCTTTTTGGAATCCAGTCACCCAAGAGTTATCACCAGAAAATGAGACAGCTATAGCAGTTGTTGTAGATTTAACTGAACTCCAGTACAGCGTAACCAGCAGGGTGGAATTCAATGGGGTGATTTCATATAAAAGAAAGGATAAAGAGAACCTGCTTCCTTTTGATTATGTGGTAATATCACATTTTGAAGCTATGGGGAAACAATTTGATGTTCTTGCTAATGAGATAGGTGGGTTTTATGTGTTTTCTAAAATTTCAAGACAAGCTTTACAAAAACAATTTGCTTTTTTGCATAAAGTTGTTACACCTGCACTGGAATTTCGTCCTAAATGTGGGATTTAAGCAATTTTGTGAGAAAAAGCTATTGCTCAAATAATAGAGTAAGGCACATGTTCAATGATATATGTTGTGCCAAAATTCTAGTTTGTTCTGAACACGAGGTAAACTTTGTTGCAGTTAATAAAATTAAAATCGGCTTATTTTAAAAATTTAGATCATCATATTCTTCACGGACGAGGTTGCGGGCAATAGCTTGTCCATAATATTTTAGTCAGGGCATATACAACTTGACTAGCCCATATTATGCCAAAAACGTTTTCAAACTGAATTTGTGTGACATGAATCTACCAACAGAATTAAAGAAGACATTTCTCTCCCAAAAAGTATCCACAGGAAACGAATGAAATAGTTGTAAATGTTTGCTATTTAATTATAGTAGGCACTTTAAAAGCCGGGTTAAACATTATCTTCTCCATAACATGCATATGAACTCAACACTCACAACGTTGGTTCATGTTGACTCATTTGTAGAATTGTATAAATTGCGAATATTTTTCTCTTTTTCTAGATGACGTCAGCATCCTGTCAGTCCTGGCTACCACGGAGAAGTTAGATTTGGCTCTCAGGATTATTGGCGATGAAGCTGAACCAGGAATGACCTTGCCTGATATGTTTTGTCATTATTTAGAAATGGAAAGAGTAAAGAAAGTAGACAACGCTGTCATACACAAAAAGTCGCCGTACCATACACTGAATGGTGTATTAATTATTTTTGAGGGGAATTACATTGCTGACCATACATTTTCTGTGGCAGTGCATGTCAGGTTTGTAAATAAGTTCATTGATAGTTTCCAATGGGGCCAATTCGAAAATGAAAAGTTTCAAAAATGAGTTCGCTAATTTAAAAAGTCTCTAAATTTAAAATTAGAAACTTCAAACTCTATTTTGAAAGCTTTGTGCTATAAAAAGTCGAGTTTGACATTTCTTATTTTAAAAATCAGGAAATTTTAAATTAAGAAGACACTGGGTCCAATTCGAAACGGTGTCCGCTAAATTTAAGATTGCCTAAACTTAAAATAAGAAACGTCAAACTCGATTTTGTATAGCTCCAAGGTTCAAAATCGAGTCTAATGTTTGTTATTTAAAATTTAGCGACTTCTAAATTTAGCGAAAACACGTTCGAATAGTATTGAACTAACTTTATAACAATAAATAAAATATCTTCGTCTTGATTGACCGTAATGGCGTAAGCTTTCTTAAATGATTGTTAATCATTTAAAAAGGCTTCCTATTTTAACTAGCTACTATTTTCATCGCCAGTTATTATATATAATGAAAATTTAATGGTAGCCTACACGCTACTGTCAAATAAAATTATTAAATTTAAGCTATTATATGCTGAAACGCCCTGGTTGACAGATTTGCCATATATTATATGTCTGGCGCTCATGGCGCTGCACGCTTAAAAATACTTCAAATGCCTCTAGCAAAAAGGAATTAGAACATGATGACACTTATATAATTTCCCAAATTTGCCAAATGTATTCCTTAAATCGGAAATATATTTTTCAGGTCTGAAAATCAGGTCCTGCCTCTGATTCATTACATCCACGAAGCCATTCCGCATCGCATCATAATGACGTCAAAGAACAATAGAATCACTACATCCATCGACTCTCTTAGTATTTACAATGAAGAAATACCTAAAAGTGTATCACCTAAGCTGAATTACATTGACTATGCCCAATCAATTTTGAGCCAAACGGAAATGATTTTAGAATATCTTGATAGTTGTATAGTTAAAATGAATGCTAATAAGGATGCGGTGGTACAGAGTAAGATTGGTAAAGAAATTGATTTGTTTGCTGGTGGGTTGGCACTTTATAAGGAGTTTAGATCTAGCTTGTTAAGAGAAGCACTTAGAGGTGTGCTGTGCTTACAACGTGAAGTGACCTCAGTCGTCAATAGTGGGAGCATGTTCCTAGATACTGAGTGAGTTTTGTATTAATTTTATAGATTATGATTATCATGATTATGTAGAAATTATTGCAAATATGGTCGTTACGATTTTGCATGCACCTGTGATATTAAGCTTAGTAAGATATTATTTAAATGAAATCCAAATTAATTTGTTATATGGGGTCATCCATAAAGTACGTCACAAGTTAAGGGGGGGGAGGGGGTCGACAAAGTGTGACATTGTGTGGCAAGGGGTGGGAGGGGTCCTAAGTTTTGTGACGTCACATTTCACAATCTATTACATCTACATAAAAGCTAGTGTTAAAATGCCAAATTTGAACTGATATCGAAAAATGTTTTTAATTTAATAATTTCTAGATGTAAAATGGCAAAACATGTGACGTCACACTAGGGAGGGGGGGTCTCCCAAATGTGACCAATTGTGACAAGGACGGGGGAGGGGTCAAAACAACACGAAATTAGTGTGACGTACTTTATGGATGACCCCTATGTAGTTAAGAATAAATAACAAATTAAAGTTACTAGGTACTAACATAATAAAAATGTGAGCTGGCAGACATTTTTATTATGTTATGTTATGTTTACATTGCATTTTATAATATTTTGAAAGTAAATAAATTCCATAAATATTTTGAAATTTCATTTTATTTTGTAGGTACATTAAATCTGAAAAAAAAAATTGCGGCGTTCCTAAGTAATAAATATTTAATACTATATGTAATTACATAACAAAACGCATAAATTAAAATCTATAGGATTTTTTTCTAACCGTATAAAGAGAGCATGATGGTTCATTCATATTCCTAATTTCGCTAAAATTAAATAAAAAATATAATTAAATACAATTTTTTTATCAATACATTAAAACTAATATTATCTTTATTTCAAACTTTGTTTAGCACTGTTGGTTTGAGAATACCATTTAAATACAATATAACTACTTACAAATTAGACTTGTTATGGTTTTCAACGTAACATGCCTTCTATCTATCTATTTAGTACCCGATTTCCTTTTGCTTCGCTGTTAGCACCACTTTATCAGCTTTATTCAAACACATAATAAAATAGAATTAAAAACTTAATAATTTAAGACAAACAGATTAATTATCAAAACAACCCACAACCAAAAAATAGCGACTGTTGGAAACAAGTAATCTACGCGGAATTTGATGTGAAATTCTTGATTCTTTACCATCATTGTCGGCCATATTTCATAGGGACCTGTGCACATAAACGCATTATTCAAATTCACGCAAGGGCCTGGCCTCATGACCACGTTACCGTGCCGTGAAAAATTCCGTTGCACATCACCCTTATAGGTATAGAAATAAGGGCGACGTGCAACGGAATTTTTCACGGCACGGCGCCGTACCGTGGTCGTGTGGCCAGGCCCTAATCGATTGTGATTAGGGCCTGCCCACATGACCACGGCGGCGGCGATACGGTGTGATTGTGAAAATAAAAATCCAAATTCTACGATTAGTTGTTCCCAACGTCAAATGTCGCAACCCAATGTGCTCTATTTATTCCAGAAAACGAACTTTAAAATGAGAATAATTTATTTATAAGGAACGTTTCTTGTTTTTAACCGACTTCAAAAAAAACCGAAGGACGAGGTTCTGAATTCGACGCGTATATTTGTTTTATTTTTATTGGTATGTGTGTTCACCGATTATTTAGTTCATCACTTTAATTTAACATTTGGACAAAATATTTTTTTATAGGTTGTAAAATCATATTTTCTCTTCTCATTCGCGTAGTTCTCTTCTATGCTGGGTGTAGATGGACTAAAGTAGCACTTTAATACATTTGTTTAAACTATCTAACTACTTATTAAACTATCATGCTGTATAAATTTGATTTGTCTAATAAATGTGATTCTTCGATCTTTCCTTAACATTCTTTGGAGGGAGAATCTTAGTATACACTTTTTTATTTTTTTAGACAAATAGTTTAACATCCCTACTTCTCCTCCCTCGACAAAGCTTCGTCGGTTAAATATCTTATCGTCGATAAAAATAGCAAATTGTTTGCCCTTGTTGAACAATCTACTATTATTTAAGTACTTAAGTATTAATATGTTAAAAAAAATATGTTGTTCGTTGTTTGATTTCGTCGTATTGTTCGTTTCCTGGTCTATATTGCCCCAACAGAGGGGATGTTTGTCCAATGTCTCAGATAGAGAGCATGGTATCCCGCTCTGGAGCACTTTTATTCTGTCAGGTACTAGGAAGCTTTATTTTGCTGCCTGACTCTTTCATTGACTTAAGTAGGTAATATTTAATAATTAAATTACGCCAACGGCACAAATAAGTGTATCAAATTTATAGATATATATTTTTGGCTTTTAAAACAGGTCTTTTGCTGCTTATATTTAATAACCTTTTATACAACGTGTTACAAAATAACCCGTAAAACAAAATATTAATTATCAAAGCCAAAACATTTATTATGAAATCTTATTATGAAACTCGCTTAAAAGCTCATTTCATAAAACCGCACTAGTGTTTTAAGGCCTATCATTATGCAACCGTTGCATAAACTATTATTGTCGTTCCGCAAATTAGGTAGAAATGTAAGTATATTCTGCGTAGTTAACTCTTTAATTTTACTGAAATAGGGTTTGCACATCAGTGAAAATAATTTTTTTTTTTTTTTTGGGGTATGTTATACAGCGTTACTACGGTTCTTAAATATTGCGAATGGATTCGTTATAAGGCCCCATTTAACCTCCTTTCGGCTTTACGGGTAGTTTTGTATAAGCACCAAAATACTCTATTAACAAGACAACCGTTTTTAAATATACCAACAAATCCAGCGGCCCTTACAAGGTTGACACGAGGATAACTTGACACCGTCTTAAGTCGTAGTGCGTCTCGCTCACACTAGTGCCGACGACAGATATAGTCAGAGATGAGACCTAAAACGTAAACGTAACGAAACGTAAACCTTGCTAGGGCCGTAGAGGAGACATAATATTTCTAATGTTAAATTATATGTAGGTATGTAATCTCTTTATTGCACATAAAAACAGTTACAACCGAATAAACGCACATCTAATATTCTTTGTACAAAGGCGAACTTATCCTTTAGAGGGATCTCTTAGAATTAACCATGTTAACCACCAATTATGGTCTCTTCTGGATTAGTATTTACAAAATGTTGTTTGGTTAAGCTTAACCTTAAGAGCTCTCCGTATTGTATAGCACACTATAATAATGAAGCTCAGGTTTATGACTAAACTATATATAACACATTATAATGCAACTGTATTATGGTTTATGTTTGGGTCGGTTTAAGCTGTTTCTATACCTATTATTAT
This sequence comes from Tortricodes alternella, assembly GCA_947859335.1. Lineage (NCBI taxonomy): Eukaryota > Metazoa > Arthropoda > Insecta > Lepidoptera > Tortricidae > Tortricodes > Tortricodes alternella. Next base: position 8,371,323 of record OX401984.1, on the reverse strand, counting down.
TATGTATGATTTCGTAAACTATTTGATACAGAATATATGTAAGTATTAAGTACTTAAATTGTCCAGAAGGGTGTGATTTCATTTGAAACGCTTTTTATCAAATAACTTACGAAATCAGACATAAAATAATGTAGAAATGGCTTCAGCTGATCCAATCATGAACTCAAGAAATATTTGCATTATATTAGTTAGATATGTTACAGTTTAGTCAAAAAACCAGATTTTCATTTTGTATGGAAACTGACACGGAGGGCTCTTAAGGGGAGTGTGAACCTACGGCTTTTCATACAAGAGGCGATAACGATTTCCACCCCTTAAATGTTTACCGATGTTCACCAATTTTTGATAGGTTGTCAGTCAACAAAATGTAGTTCTATACGTTTTGATTTTTTCACTTTAATCAATAAATTCAGTTTTATTGTGGTTTCAGTATTCTAGTACAAAATTAATTTCGGCATTATTTGAATTTCGTGATCTTTAATCAAAATTCAAAAAACGTAAGACCTAGACTTTATTCTGACTGACAAGTTGACAACCTATCAAAAATTAGTCAAAATCGGTTAACATTTAAGCGGTGGAAATCATTATCGCCTTTTGTATGCAAAGGCTGGTTTTTTCCTTTGATTTACAGTCCTCTTAATAGTTTTTAAAATATGCAGTTACAACAAGTTTCCTCATTGTCAAATTCTATTTGTTCTTTTTTTATCAAATTGATTTTATCAAGTTCAAATGTAATAACACAAGTGTGTTATAAATTACACTTCCTAAAATATTTTTTAAACACATTTGCTTGCAGAATGAATAACATTACTTATCTAGGATATTTATTATATTATGTATATATATTATATTATTTATATTTGAAATATAAAATATTGTATTTTGAGTAGTTAAGTCTTTAGACATAACAATGTTTACAACATCAAAACATATAGCTTATTCTATTATTGCATTGCACAACCGGCCATTTACGTATCTAGTTATTTTTTAATAATATTATTGTTACTTTTTAAATTAAATAAATTACTAAAAACTCCAGTATAGAGGTATCATGTATCAGGTCAGGACTGTATATATTTACAAACTTAAGACCTAGTTCCATAACATTGATAACGGGTATAACTTTGATTACAATCAAATTAAATGCAGTTTACTAATTAACTTAAAAATAATGATTGCACTTTATATTGCACACATGCACATAATCGCTTTTTGTTCATGCTATTGAAAGTCTTTTGATCGTTTGCCACTACTTCTTGCACTTTTATCGTATGTGAACGTTCTTACATCACTTTCGACGTTAATCGGTAGTTTTCTGAAACTGCCAAAATATACTGAATGTGTCTCTACACTTTCTGCGCCAGATTCACTCCTGGCTTCGTTTTCTGTATCGTCACTTTCACTACAACTCGATATTTTCGCGATCACCAATTTCCTCTGAATATGTCTCGAGCCCGCTGAGTCACTACTCAGGTAACCCGAATCTTCAATATGAGAACCCTTCTTACGCTTCATTCTGAACGATTTACCAGGAAAACTTTTCGGTTCTTTTACAAAAGTATTCGTGTTCACCATATTGCTACTGTTTATTCTGTCTGAACGCCTCCTGGTAGAAATCCTACATAAGTCATCCTTCTTCCTCATTGGATCTCGACTTGTATCCACGGGGTCGATGTTTTCGTAGTCCGAGAATTGCAATTGGACAGAAGCTCTCGTTGGACTGCAAGAATGTCCAATATTTGATTTACGAACGTTTGAATTTGTTTTGGTTATGTGATCAGTTGTTGTCGTATTCTTCGTAAATGTTCTCGGACTGAGGCTTCTGCCATTCAAGTTTTTTGGATGCCTTTCTACAGGTAGCCTTGCAGTTTCTACACGTCGTGGTGGGAAGCTCGGCTGCTCGTATATTGGATGATCATTAGTTGGTGGGAGGGGCGGCAGGATATCCGGCCTTGCTAAATTTTTCATTTGTTTTATTGTGGGCGGTGTACACTGCCGTTGTCTCTTAGAATGTCTCAGCTCCAGAGTTAGTATACGACCTTCTTCTGTTTTCCAATCTGGGACGACATCTTCCCAAGTCTCAGTTGTTTCTTCAAGACTTTTGGCATCATTGAATGTGGTAGGTGATAGCTTTGGGCGTTCATATATATTTTTGCGTGTCTCGTAATCGTGTCGCAAACTGTTGAATTTTGACGCAGTAATCATACTTTCTGTTTTTTTAAACGTGCCGCTACTTCGTAATTGGATGCGTTGATTGATCGGACTTCCGTTGTTATCAATAGTTTTTATAAGATCCTTTCTACTAAATTGAATAGCGTCGTCAAATTCTCTATGTTTTGGGTTTTTCCGATCGAGTGTGTCAGGTTCAAAACCATCTGATTCATGAATCTTGATATAGTTTTCAGGTGGATCTTTAACTTCTATTGTTAGGCAACCTGGTTTCTCTTCAGAGTTTTTTATAGTACCGTGTAACTTTCTACTTCCCATTGAACATTCTGATCCACTAGGTGAAGTTGGAGTGCTGCCAAAGTTGTAATTGTTATTAACATAAACTTCGCTAACTAAACTATAGCTATTGTTTGGATTGCTATTGTTCCTTGCTGATTTATTTGAATCATTATTTTGTTTCTTTTTCTCAATTGTTTCATAGTGGTTTTGTTCAATGCATATATCTCTTTGGGGTGAAGGAGTATTGCTGTTACTGCTTGAATGCGTTTTATAAACTGCATTTGTCATTGTAAGTTCCTCTTCAAGAGGTAAAGCGTTGCTTAAACTTGGACTTGCTTGAGAAGATGGAACTTCTGGGTATTGTGGTGGTGTAGAAAGTCCCTTTTTGGTTGATGTTCTTTCTAAACTATCAGTTTCGTAATCGTTTACAGGTGGACTATCCGAGTTTTTCCTGATAGAATTATCCATTTTATTACATTTCTCTTCATCAGAGCTATTTTGGTTGTATGATTTAGTACAGCGATCAAGTGCTATCGCTTCATTTACCATATCAGGTAAAGATTTTTTATTGATCATTATATTATTTCTTTGTTGACTAGTTATTGTTTTGCTTCTTAGACTGCCTGGACGGTAATCACTAAGTCCGATGGGCCTAATATCGTCTATTCGTGAGATAGTTTGCCCATAATAGTTTCTGTTCACATTATGAGTTATTTTATCGAATTCTGGTAATGGAAGATTATAACTTCTTAACTGAGGTTCTGATCTAACTGATAAAGTAGAGGTTGTTTTAGTCTTGGTGAAGTTTCCAGTGAAGTTCATGGAGTTTGATGCGGAGAAACTATTTTGTTTTTTTATTTTGCATTGTCTTTCTGTATTCGGAAGAGATAAAAGGGAATTTACCAATCCGTTTTGATTTGGTGGTTGGAACTCGTTGTAGAATGATTGCTTAACCGTCGGAATGTTTTCTAACCATTTCCGGATGCTATTCTGCTTGTCTCCTTTATTACTGAGGCAGGTTGAGCACGCTGGTATGTCATATTTGATAAAATTATTAACTTCGTTACTAGTTTCAGTTTTGCAGCCAGGACATCCTACACAATTTATCGACCTTTTTCTACTATTTTCCCTTTTAAGGCTGACTATGCTTCCGCTTCGTTGACTACCCATGGCTTGATAGATATCTAAGCTGTTGCCGTGGGAAGGATAAGTCTCTTCCTCCGGTATTTCATTTAGAACCGGTTGAAATCTTTTCGCTGCCATCTTGTGTTTAGCAACAGCTATAACTTCTCTAATTTTGGTAAGAAACTCTAAAGCGGCTGCTGGAGGTTCCTGTAAGTGAGAAAAAAAATCATTTTCATATTGATGTGATGATCTTATAGTATAATAGGACAAAACCGTACTGACCGCCATTAAATGTGGTTCAAAATATGCAGGATTAAAGTACAGCTTTCTTCTAGTTGTCCCGACTGGCCGTGCAATTTCACGATCGTCGGTAGTCTCAACTATAGAAACGTGCTCATGCGGAAGCCGCTCGATGCCAGAGTCATCCCGATGGCTTAAATCTGAGCAGCTATTCCGAAGTTTCAGCTCTGAATTATGTGTATGTATAAGAGCTGATGTGGTTTGATCCTGGAATAGTACAAAATAATAGTAGAACCTGCAAAATAACCCAACAACTGACAAGAAGTATATAATTAAGCAATTTAATTACTTACGTTGAAAATATGATCGTCGCTTCGAACACTACTATCTGCAAAGTCTTCTGAATCAGACAAGGTGCTGCCAGAATCGCTTGGATAATTATGCTTGATTTGATGAAACTGTCTACTCATTCCCATTAAAGGGTTATTTTTGACTAGGCCGTCATCTAAATCCAACGCATTTGGAAAGGACGGTTCCCGTTCGTTATTGATACGGACTATATCTCTCTCTGTGATAATAGAACCATCCTTATTCTTCAAGCTCTTTATTCGTCTCGAGCTGTCTTCAGAGCTGACTTTTCTTCTTTTTCGGATGTGTAAGTACAGAAACACTGAGGCGACATAGATGAGACCGAGAAGCAATGAACTGACACCAATGGCAACGTATTCGGACATTGTTAGTCCTGACGTGGTCGCTACTTGCGACGTCTGTGCATTCGGAGCAAATTGGACTTCGGTAACATCTAAAACATAATTACATACAAAAAAAATACGTCGATATTGAAGACAAGTCAGTTTTAAAAGTTTCCTGTGGAACTTACTAGAAAGGGGTTTGGGAGGTGCTCCTTGAACTCTAAATGCGACGCATGGTGTAAAAACTCCACGTAAATCAAGTGGAGCAGTGGGAGCGGCAGCTACATCGCGACAAAGGAGTCGCACAACCATCATTCGTCCAGACATGCGCGCTCGCACGTCGTCCTCGCCAGTCCACTGAAAAAATTAAAATGCACATAGTTTCCAACCATTAATCATTCAATATGTCCAATTCGAAACGGTGTCTTCTTAATTTGAAATTTCCTACACTTAAAATAAGAATCATCAAACTCGATTTTGTATAGCACAAAGCTGCCAAAATCAAGTTTGACGTTTCTTATTTTAAATTTAGTGACTTAAATTTAGCGAGCACACTTGTTGAAAGTGTTTTCGCTAAATTTAGAAGTCACTAAATTTGAAATAAGAAACGTTCGACTCGATTTTGAACCTTGGAGCTATGCAAAACCGAGTTTGACCATTCTTATTTAAAATTTAGGCAATCTTAAATTTAGCGGACACCGTTTCGAATTGGACTCAATGTTTACTTAGCCACAGTACCTAAGTATTTTAATTACCTGCAGAAAAGTCCTCCCCTCATCGCGAAAAAGGGTGAATGGCACATCTGCGTCAAGCGTATTGCGAAGATCAACGAAACCTTTTGGAGTGAGGAACTGTGCTCCTGACACAGCGCATATTGGAGTCTGAACGCCTGTATAAATAAATTCATGACATACACAGTTTTCAAGTGATAAAAAGGCGCATTGCGCTAATTCACAATAGAGTTAACTACTTTACCTGGAAAGATTATATCCCTGGAGGGATGAATGATTTGACCCTTCAAAGGCAGATATACGAACGGGATTCGCTGCACTCCCATGCCTGAACCAAAAGTAGCCAATGAACATTCTGCAAAGTGAAATAAAAACCTCAATAAGAAAAGCTTGAATTAATATATATTATACTATACAGCACGTGTTACTGTCGAATCCGATTAGCCGATCGGTACTTCGCGGTCCACACATTTGCAAAAATTTATTAAGCGTCTCATTTGTAACCGAATTAAGACTAATACCTGAACGTACGGAAGATAAGCTTATTTCGGAAATTCAGTGTATTATATTAACGGTATAAATTAAACCATATATATTACCGGATCCCAGTAAGGTAGTTGATGCGATTACGCCGCTAATTTATGGAGATTAAAAATATTTTTATTACCCTTTTTAAAAGTGTCCTCTTGAAAACATCCAACAAAAACTTTAGAGATTAGTTCGATAAAACTTTATATAAAAGCAACTACTATTTTATAAATTATATCGCTCCCATATTATTAATTTACTTACCTATTAAAATAATTTGATATCCGAGATTATTTATTCCGTGTACTTAGCTGTGACGGCTTTATACTTGACAATTTGAAAGGCAGCAAGTCCGTATAAGGTCGATTAGTGCGGTGGATGGACAGGACATGTTAGTATACGCCGCTGCGGACGTCTATGATATCACAGCGGGAGGGATTTTGCGTACCGTATCGGTATAAACACGCATAGATCGTGTGTAGTATTTATTAAGTACTGACTTTTTTAGTATTTGCTTGAAGTGAATTGTTAACAGACAAGAAGAAGCAGTGACTGTCGCTCGTACATTATTAAATATCCGTTTGATAATAATAATAATATCTTGGAGAATTACACACATTAAGCCATGTCCCAAATTAGGATTCCCTATGGAAACTAGACAACTATACGATACAAATACTTGTATAGACAATTACAAACATATAGTATAAATAAATACTAAACATCTACTCGGGTACATATAAACATTCGTGCTCATCACACAAAGTTAGGGCCTCGAACCCGCGACCTCTGGCACTATAGCTAAATAGGTGAATAGGGGTCTTTATCAAAGACCTCGTTAGAACTTTGGTGTTGATAATCAGATGAGCATTTCATATAAGATATTCGATGTAAAACCTGTATCGCCGGACGACTATATTTGGAATTGGCGATCCCTGGGTCTCGATGAGCGTACCTGCTGTGGTATATACTTAGATTTGTATAAAACTGTAGACATCATTGTTGACTTATATGTGTACTGATTTGAAAAAATGATACCTCACCGAGTTTCTTGCCGGCTCTTCTCAGTAGAGGATTTTTTCCGAACCGGTGGTAGATTCATTCCTTGACCTTCATAAGAGCTTGTAAAAGCCTAAATTGAATAAAGATAGTTTGACTTTGACTTTGACTTGACTTTGACTTTGACTTGAATTTGAAATCAATTCAGTATTTTTATTATATGGATTAATATTTACTTTAACCAATTTTAAAGTTTAATTTTAAGAAGGAAGTTACAATTTTGTAGGTAAGCTTTTAAGTGTCTCGTTGTTTGTTTAACGCCTAGATGATTAGAGTATTTCCGTGACTGTAAATAAATGTCTTACCGAAAAGCAAACACATCGAGTACTTTCGACTGTGTCTACTTAACAAAAAGCACGCATCACGGAAACGTGCGAGAACTAGCATATCGCAAAACCAGAAAATAAGTTACGCTTCTAAATTCTTATGGCGTTCACAATAAAGCCGATTGTTGCTTGTATCATGTTAGTTTAAAATCGGTAGAACTACGACTCGTGAGATAAGCATCACGGTGACATCACGAAACTAACGCGATTTCGATAGACTTTCGTATTTTTTTAAGTTTAAGTAGAAAACGTAATGTGAATATTTATTCTGCATCAGTCTTAACAAGCTCGAATAATGATTTCTAGTATTGGCCCTGCGCTTATCGAAAATTTAACAGTCTTGCTTGCTATATGGATCATTCCGGAGATAACTTACAAGTTGAGAGAGTTATTTAGTGGCTTCTTGGTAAGCTAATGGGTCAGCTTCGTAAGCCTCAAAAACCAGGGGTTGGTTTTGGCCCTGCCTGCCCGCTACCTACGATCGAAATAAAATATTTTTTGGCGTTTTAACAACATAAAAAATATATATCTTAATGTCAATCGAAAACCATTTAAGTAATTTTGCGTTTTTATCCGTTAGAGTTGGAATAAATCGTAACCCAAATAACGTGTCTATCTTGGAGGTCCGATTGTTCTGTTCATGGAGCCAAGATACAGAATTATCTTAGTTTCATTCAGTTGAGTTGGTTCATTAATATTAGTGTTAGACGACCCACCTGGCAGATCATCGACGCACAGCTCCCGGTCCTCGCGGAAGAGCGGCGCGCGGTGCGGGCAGGCGCACGCGCAGCCGGCGCCCGCGCCCGCGTCCGCTCCTGCGCCGTGCTCCGCGCACTGCCCCGCACCGCATTGTACGCCTATAACATTAACAGCCTTATGATTATATAACGCGCAAAGCGCTTTACTCGCCGACGAAGACTCGCTTGCAGCACAGGAAACTAGTTTATAATGCCTGTGCTCAAAGAGCGGTTTTCCAAGCAGCCAAATCATGCGGAAAGTGCCACTTTTTTAACTAGTGCTTTTTACTAGAAATTTATAGAGAATTTTAGGGAATAGTGAAACAGCAATAAAACTGAATTTATTGATTACCTATAGTGAAAAAATCATAACATATAGACCTATAAGAAGAAGGGGTGGAAATCGTTATCGCCTTTTGTATGAAAAGCCGTAAGTTCACACTGCTCTTAGTAAAGTATGTAGAGAAGAAAGACAAACCGAGCCCAATTGAGTATTTAAGCTACCCGCCGCGCTAACTAGCCCCAGCACCACCAGCGAAGCACGCCCCACACGCTTGCTGCATCTAGCTGTGACCATAATGCGAGCGAGATCCGCCACTAGTTGCGCCTAGCTGCTATACAACGTGAGCGTGACGTACCTGTAAGCGTGAACACGTCGCCGGTGTCACGGCGCGTGAGCTCGCTCACGCTGGCGCCCGCCGTGCTCGCTAGCGCCAGCAGCACCAGCGCGCCCCGCATGCTAACCCGCCCCCGCGCCCGGCCATTCGACCAACCGCATTGCTCGCCCCGCTTCTGTCAAAAATAAATGAGATTAACACCTTTGTTGATTTCATTCACAGGTTTTTAGGTGAAATATTGTATTGACTTATAGTCTGTCTGAAACTTATGGTTGATAATTCGAAATAAAGAGGTTAATTTTTCAGAATTTGAATCAGCATTAATCGAAATAAAATCTGATTTAACGAAGCATGTCCAATCGTAAATTCAATTGTTTCTTACAATTCTCCTCATATCTACCTACCTAATGATCACATTCACTAGGAATCAGACTGAGTATATGCATGACATCTGAATAGACTAAAGTGAAAACAGGCGCTGAAGCGAAGTAAAATATAGAAGGTAAAAAAAGTGAGTGAAAGCCTGCACACCATTGCAAAAATCCAAGTGCATTGTGTTCGACGGGCGATTTCACTTAGTTCACATGATTTCCTCACTACTCTGGATATACCTAGGTGGCGACTAGTGAGATAGACAAGTAATTATCTTCACCGCTACCTAGGCTTGGTCTGACTTCATAGCTAGTCTTCTCTTCAAGTGACGCAACTTCAAGTCTCAGATGGTAATGCCAACGCATCGTTTTTATGACGTAAATATGGAAATGGAACAACTTTAAAATGATCATCGGAATGAGAGTTAGTGGCACCGATACACTATGTTACTTATCGAGTGTGGGCACACGACAAAGTGGGTACTTACTTTTTGTAAATCGGTGTTTTCATGACTACAGATTGGTAGGTATTTGCCTAACTGTCAAACGCAAACACTCTAAACCAAGAACGGTTTTAACTATTATTGAAGTGTCAATTTTCTGTCGCGCAAACTAATGACATCGACTAACTTGGATGGCGCGGGTGGCCGGACCTCCTGGTCACCTCGCACCTGCAGTGTTAACTTGGTATGAATGCACACAATCTGTCACAATGTAGGTAAGGGTCTTAACACGCGTTGCGAGTATATCGTTTACTTGCTTTGTACACAAAGTACCCAACATACGTACATACATAATAAGATGTGGCTGGATGAAGAGTCCTGATTACTGGAATTAGAATTAGCTGTTCTTCTACAACTTTTTATTTAAATGTTATTTATGTAATTTAAAAAAAAATATATATATATATATATATATATATATATATATATATATATATATATTTGGTATATAGTACTTATTTGTGTTGTTTATTTATTGTATTATTATTATTATAATTTGTTTGTTTTTGTTTTGGCTGTTTGTAATTTTTGTCTATCCACGCATTGTCTTCTCTCGTCAACTCCAAGGTTAGCTGGAAGAGATCCCATTAGGGATAAGCTCGCCTTTGTATACTGTTTATGTCATAATGCAGAATGTTGTTTTATTTTATGTGCAATAAATAGTTTACATACATACATACCTACATAGCATCACGCCCGAAATCCCTAATGCAGAGCCACAAGACTACTTGTGGCCACGTTCGATTAATTAGTCCTAAGATGGTATGATGAACCGTATGGTGACAGGTGATCTGCCCATCGCCCATACAGATAGTCCACCATGTTGGAAACGACGCGTCCCTTAGGACGCCATGCCAGGCCATGATGATAAGCATCTGCACGCATTCTATACTAGTCTTCAAATCTTAAACGTTGATTTTAAACATAAATGAACGAAATCTACTTTTGCCTAGACCTCGTTTAAGCAATGTTCATATGATTGAACTAATAAAATGACAGTTGTAGTTATTATGTTCGAATATTTATTCTGTGGTTTGTCTACGTAGCGGTGTCGCGAAATTCACTTAGCTTCTGAACATTTAGCTTAGAAACTAACTATTTAGGCGCAAGAACAAAGCCTGGCTTCGTTTAAGCTTTACGGCTTGCCTTGCTAGTAACGGATAGCTGATTTGTGGTGCAACATGCATAGCTGCAAACACTTGAGCGTAAAATATGGCTCCCAGACTGACCAGAAGTACTTTGCCAGAGCCGCGGTGAAGAATTAATAACACGGCAACTGTTGCTTTAATAGAAAACCATTGTTACCTGCTATTTGGTGGTTCCTTAGATTTCCAGTTTACGGAAAGCGAGCCCCATTTATTTTATGAAGCTCAGCATTATAAAATTAAATTATAGGAACAAATCTAAAAAATAGTATAGGTTGTGTACCTATCAGACATAATAGAGCAACGAGTTTGTGCACTACAATCTTCTCGAATCGTTAACAGTCCACAACGCCCCTATACTCCTGATTTTATGTGTCAAATCAATGACTAATATTACTCTTCCCATGACTGAATAGAAAATATCGATCTTAGAAAGCCTTATCGCGACATCGCGATCGCATCGTATTCAATGTAGCAAATATGAGCAGTCATATATGGCGCGCGAATGCCAGTCTGTGCAAGGCAAGGTGCTATTATGCGAGGACCGCCCCGGATACCGACGTGGCTTGTTCAGATCCATCCATTGATATCCAACGTAAAGATAATAATTGATGCATAACAACCATTGATTGCAACGAGAACCACACAATCCGATGTACACGGAAACAGAATTCATGGTCTACTTAACAGTATAGTCCTACTAATAATTTTGATGAACATTATCGTTAATTTAAATCTCACTAAATGTCTGATAATAAGGTTGACCGAAACAGGCATCTATATACTCGTGTTGATCATTTTGCGACAGCGAATCTTTTAAAAGTCCATCATTTATGACTGCACCCTGTCGATAAAGGTTACTCATGGCATGGTACACAACTTAATAGACATTGTCGTGTCAACAGGCCAGTTTAAAAAGCTACCTTTAATACCAACTTTAAATGAAACAAAATCTTACTCAATCCAACAGGCTTATTATGCCTGATAATGAGGTTGACCGAAATAGGAATATACTTATATTCGTCATAAGTATTTAAGGAAATTACTGTGGTTGGAAAGAGCCTAGCTAGGTTGTCCGCGTGACACCCGTCGAACTGGTTAATTCCGTAGCATTTATTTGAGTGGAGTTCGTCTCATGAAGATTAATGAACGGGCAGGGCTACTCCAAGTCATTAGATGACTTTCTAGGGACTGTCTATGAGCGTTTTCCGGTACTAGACAATAATAGTGTTCATGACAATTAACTAGTTTAACGATATCCCAGTTTGCGGACGATTAAAAGGGTAGCGATTAGGTACATATATTTACATAAAATAATTTTGTTGGTATTTTCTAGAAACGTATCCGAGTTTCAATAAACGTCTTGTTTCATATAGGGTGTAAGGTTATGTAATGCCTACTTGTGTTTTCATGATTTCTTTAAACCTTCCACGAGATCTTTATCATTTATTTACGCCTGATTGGATTGAACAAGCTCAAGTTCATAGTTGGAATATTATAGTTACTTATAGGTATGATAAAACGGTTTTATTTACGAACTGCCTAATCGTTCAGCATACTGTTTACGCTGGCCTAACAAACTGACTGGGTTGAGTGGGTTGTAGAGGTTGAGAGGCAGATTTGACTACCCGCGCGTTGAAAAACAGCGCTAGTGCGATTTAGTCCTTTTTCGCCGTAGATTGGGACGGATTTTTATTTCGACAGATTCTCGTTTGAACGGATTCCGTTTTGGTCATTTATATATTACAAAAAAAAACACAAATATACGCTTCGAATTGAGAACCTCCTCCTTCGGTTTTTTGAAGTCGGTTAAAAATGGATCCCTGTTTCCCTTGGTCACGCCATAACTTGAGAAATACTTTACCGATTTCATTCATCTCTTTTTTGATAAATGTGAATTTAGCAGACACCTTGCTGCTTTAGTACAACAGTGACACAACTCAAACTTAAATGGTCTCCGATTAGAGACTTTAATTGAATAGTATTAAGACTTTTAAAAGAATAGACTTTCATTTCGAGTTGTGCCACTATCCACCTAAAGCAGCGAGCTGTTTTTTTTTTGAGATCTAAGCGGGTGAAATCGCAGTGCGCAGCTGCTCTTTATGTATCTACATAGTTTAATTTGACATTCCAGCCAAAATGGAATCTATTCAAATGGATATCTATTGAAACAAGAATCTGTCTAATCAGGAATACAACGAAAAATTACTAAATCGCTTGTCCTATCTCCAGCAACGCTGTCAGTGTCACGGTCTGCTCAAGGATGATCGATGAATTTCGAAGTATCCGCGTGCCTGGCACCGATATTATCATAATATTATTAACGGCTACCGTAAACCTAATCTCGTGCTAACTCGATGTTCATCAAGGTCGCATTAGGCTAACGCTAGTTTAATAAGTTCTCGGGGCTCATAATGGATGATATAGAGGCAATATTAGCATACGACTATTAATTTATCTGAAAAACTGCCTCGCCCACCCAGGTGATTGCCGGTGACGATGTAATCGTATTTTAATTGAGTACACACTCCGTAATGCACTTAAGACATCACAGGTTATGAGCCGCTATTATTATAAAACAATCAATAACTCTGAGTGCAACTACGTATTTTGGTAAGGATGCGGTTTAGCTCCTTTCAGTTTGAGCGGGTCGTGAAGTTTTCGCTTACGACGAAGGATGTTTTGTTGTAATAGTAGATTATATTTCAAGAGAGCAAAATTAAATATTAATGGCGAAAGCATTGGAAGCGAAGGATTCTAGAGTGGAATTCAAGCATTATCGCCAAAGACGAGAATAATTGTCTGCTACTCATTCATTTTCTTCCACTCTATCTATAAGGAAAATGCACATAAAACCTGTGTATCACCCGTTATTAACCAGTGTATCAATTGTATAGTAGAGATCTCTAGTGTTCGTTTTAGTAGACTGCGACTGCTATCGTCCTCAAATACGCGTTTAGCCTTACTACGAGAAAGAAAAAATGACGAGTACAATATCACTCTTGAACACAGTATATTAATATTAATAAGGACATGAATCATCTAGGTATGAAAATAACTAGAGACATTAAACGGTTAAACAGAAATGACTCCTCTTTTGAGGGATATAAGAAACCTTTTCGGAATAAGTCACTGCTTTAGTGGGACAGTGGCACAACTCGAAATGAAACTCTATTCTTTTAAAAGTCTTATTACTATTCAATTAAAGTCTCTTATCGGAGACCATTTAAATTTGAGTTGTGTCACTTTTCTACTAAAGCAGCGAAGTGAAGTGAAAATTATATATGTCTAAATTTTGACAAACAGATTTGGCTAACCTTGTCACTAGCCATCATTAGACGATCAAATCTCTTTAACAGTTTGCTTAATACAGTTTGCCTGTGGCGGGTGTAGCCTGGTCTGCTACTAGGAAATATTTGCAAATATTGGCCGTAACACTTTCCGCGGGCTCCCGTACAAATTCCTACCAATGACCGCTCTAGTATCAGAGAGCTTCACTCTGCTAACTTATACAAATAAGTGGCTTGTTTTAAAGCATTTATGCGAAAACAAATTCATTACAATTCAATTTGCGTACTTGGATCTTCGACTTTTAGTTTTATTGTCCACAAAGTCCACGTACAGTTAACCACTTTAGTTCATAAGACGCCTTTTATTGCTGTAGTGCAATTATTAAATCAAAATAATAATGATCAAAAGTAATGTTTATTTTCTGTGGCAAGGTACATTACTACTGTTCCAAGAGATCAAATTGGTTGAATACGATATCCGATCGATAATTAACCGTTTGTGTGCTTTCGACTATCATAATACAATCTGAAATCCTAATCTCACGCGTCATTAATATCTCTGGATCAATATTTGCCGGATTAATTGTCGGAGTTTGTTGGCACGCGTCAATTCAACGGAAAGATGACTATTGTTTTTATTAGTGCCTATTTCAATAGGAACAGGCCGAATAGGCATTCGGTCTAGCACGAGTAAACCACAAAATCTAATATTTATCAAACAGCCGATGTCAAATACGCAGTGTTTGGTTGTCGAAGATTGTCACGGGCCATTACATTTGAATGATCTAAGCGACTGAACATCTTTTAGTTTGATGAACGACAACGCGAGCGCCTTTGTGGAAGTTTCTGATGAGCGCACTAAAACGGCGACCACTCGACTCAAGAGCACTTACCTCAATATATTTTTTGTGCCCCCGTTCATACAAATTCATAAACTTAAAGTATTTTCTTTCCAAATAACTTTTGATTCGGTTCGTTCGTTAATAGCTATTCGCACCTTGGTACGTGTTAATCAGCGTACCTGTAATTAAGGATAACGGCTAATCATTTTTCGCAGCACGATGTCAATGCGAAGCCAATACAGTTCTTGGTAGATACGGAATAATTATAAGCGCAGTAATTTGATATTGGGTGATTTGAGCGCCTTCGTTTTGGGGTTGGAATATTAAAATTGCAATAAAATGGAATAGGTTATAAAGTTTATCGACGTTGTAATAAGATTGTGCGTCGATGCGCGGGCGACGCGCGGCGCGGTCGTTAAAAGCGCTGGTGCCATCTCGCGCTGGGATTACCTACCGGAACTTTCAGACACGAGACTGAGGTGTTAATTACCTTTATTTAATTTATTATTGATTGGTACATTTATAATATTCTAATGACTACAACAGAAGGAACTATAAGGAAGAAAAATATTAAGAATAATACAAAAGAACATGTATAGGTTACCATACTTTGGCATTTAGGTGTTCCATGTAACACAAGCGTGTGCGTTATTGAATAAAAATTCTTAGCTGCCCACATATAAGATCCACCTGCCTTCATGGTGCAGATGAATTCAATCAATTAATCATAGTAAAAATGGACATTGATTGTACCTAAGTAAGTTAGCAGTTTCTTCTGAACTCTGAAGTAATTAGAATCAATCATGAACAGACGTCTAATTACAATTGGTTAGTTGCCGATTATGTACCGGATGAGCTTTGTGGATGTCTTTGTAACTAATTGAAATTATGTTCAAAGCTGGTTCAAAACAATTTAACAGTGAGCGTAAACTGGCAAATATAGCGGATTCCGCTCCTACAATAATTTTATTAAAACGACGAGTATACAAAAAAAAAAAAACGGTTAATCCAAATTTTAGTAGCGGCGTAGGTATTTCGAGCGTTATCTTGTGCTGCAGATTTTTGAATATTATGTGTGTGTGAGAATGATCGGCTATTCGTCTAAGGAATGGAATGGCCTTCCTGCGCCGGTCTTTCTGGATAGGTAGTTATGTGGTATTTTGTAGCCATTGTTACATTTATGTTATAGGTCACAGGTTTTTTTGTTGTTTTCGCCGCAGTTTAAGGAAAGACGTAAATCTTCTTCCACTATTGTGTGACGAACGCATAATTTATGGATGTCTTACCCAGGGGATGGGAAGTGTTTTTCTGCTTTTATAATTTTGACCTCTGTCCGTTTTGGTTTATATCTAACTGCACGTATGTAGATTGTATTGTAACGACGATACAGAACCTATGGTACTTAGGTTGACTATTTGAAGGTTAATGCTTGGTGAAGCAATAATAGTTATGGCACATGAATATAAAGATTGACGGATTTTATAATTGACTAAGAAAGTAGAGGTCAAAACATTTGCCACCTGAGTTTTCCTATTCGACCCCACATTCAAATTGTACTTAAAGAACTTCTGTTGGAAAAAAACCCGATTGGTCTTTTAATAAAAGCGGTTGTTCAACCTTCTGACGTGCCACAAATTTCCTATTCTAAAGTACAACCTGCCACCCGCTTCGTCTGTGCTAACAATCTATTCGAATATCAAATATTTAATTGAGTTCTGTCAGATGATAGAGGCATGTAAAGACGTTACCGTGTGAACGCCGGTCTCATCGTGACGTATGTTTGAATGGGGGCACGTCGATTGTCAATCGGCTGCTGTTGGGTTGGCGGGTGGAGCGCGGTTCCCATGGTAGCGCCGAAAGCATTTCGCGCGAGCACGAGATGTAGCGACGAGGTGACTTACCATGAGCCAAAAACGTGAACAACCAACCGAGAAGAACCGTTTAGTGATACCTAATATTCATTTAAATAGTCAGTTTGAACAAGCAAGTATATGAAAGCCAATAAAAGCGAGAAATAATTTAAATTACAATGGACCAATCTGTTTATAGGTAGTATTAGTAGTAGGTAATTGATTCCACCATTTAATCTCAAATTAGAGATTAAACTATGGCAGTATGGATTACATTTTAAAAAACAAATTTTAAAAAATACAGTTACAATGGACTGCGTTTACTGTGATAGCAAATGTCAGCAATTGAAGTATCTTAAAAGGTAAAACGTTCTAAATTCGGTTGAAAATTAACATCGATTGACGTTTATAATACTGCCACTTCGTTTTCGATCAGAGACTGTTATATTTTCTTTATTGGTGTCAGTTTTTTATCGGTTTTTGGATTACCTGCGGCGTGACAAGTTTTTGTCTCGCTCTTGATAAGACCTTTAAGCTCTTATATCCCTAAACGACATAAACTTTACAGTTGTTGGACAAACTGTTTTAAGCCTTTGATCGGTAATTTCACAATTTATTGACAGTTTATTTGTTTATGCGTACTCCAGTAAGTACGTAGTTATTTAGCTGTTGTCCGTGCATATTGAGGAAAATTCAAGTGGAAATAATTAAATATATGAAGGTCAGTTTAATGTCTTAATTTGCTGGTCCTTATCAGGTCGTCAACGTTGGACCCATAAATTAGTGTAGTGATTAAAAATGTGCAGTAGAATTTTATCGTTGAAAGATAAATGGTAATTGGAGAACATAAACCCAATAACTTGTTTGTTTTTGCGATTTGCTGATATGAAATTCTTTACTTTATTATTATTTATCCCATGAAACAGCTAGAACAAGAGAAGTACAAAATGAAATGCATTTAAGTGATTCTACACACATAACATGTACATATACTATAGCCACTGTTGCCCGCGTCACTTTATTATCGCTATATATTAATGTTGAAAAAATTGCTACCTTTCTGCAAATTTTCATTAAATTTAGCGATGAAGAAGCAAGCAGACAGCCAGACTCAATTACGCATCTTTTATATTACAATGGAAATATCATACTAACCCTAACCTCTTCACTACTACAAGTCTAGTAATCCTAACCTAACCAAAAAATCAACCAGACCAATTGTTAGCAACTTGCAAATGTACATAATAATGTCAACTAAACTTTAATTTTCTGATAATCCATGCTGATTTTGCATTTGTCCTAGTTTGTTCCACTTCCACGCTCGCGCACGTCTGTTACGATTTCCTAGTAAACTTCGTCTGGCTGTAATGTTAGTGTGAGTTTTGTCAAAATCGTGTTGGACAATGACCCATCGTTAGCCGAGGCCGCGGTGTAACGAGCATGCCCCGCTGACCCGAGGGTTTTAGTATTTTTTGTGAACCCATAAACTTATCCCGGAACTGGCGAAACTAGCTTTCGTGTAACGACATGCTTCACATTTTAGATATCAAGTACAATGCTATGCTTAACGTTACTACTGGCATCTGTGAGAATTGCTCTGATTTTGCTGACAGTAGCCAACAATTCTAATTTATTGAGGGAATTGTGTTTTCAATCGTTATAGCTGAAATGCCGGCTATTTCTGAGATTACTGTGGTTTATCGAGCTCTAAAGAGGCACATATTGTTAACACTAAATAAATCCTACTTTTGTCGAGATTGTGTACGTTTTACTGCAGAATTTGTAGTGGGCAAATATCCTACGGTTGCAGTTGCTCAAACCATTAGGACTTTAATAGTACTGGGTTGCCTCCAGTTTTTATCAAAAATATTTAAACTCAGGGCAGCGGCTGATATTGACATATTTGAATCTAGTTAATCACCTGCCATGTTTGTCATTGATTCTGAATTGGAAGGGATGCGAAAACACGAAGTGCAGCAAATATTAGATAAATGTTGTCAAATCATCAGTTTCGAATTACGTCTAATTAATTTAGATTACCATACCACACAATGTCATGGTTGGTGTCAGTACAACTTGCGATAAATGTATGGTGGCAAACGTCGGAGGGTTTACGTAATTGGCTGTCCCTTTTAAGTGTATATAACATAAATGCTCTGACATTATTGACTTTGTTATTAAAGGTAACGAGACTTTGTAGGCTTCCTGCAAGACGCAATTTCAACCACACGATTAAATTTGCCGTAAACTGTGGCTGATAGCTCTTACGAAGATTAGTGAAAATGATTATAATCATGAACATAATACATCGTACTCAAATTATAACTTTAGTGAGACATTATGAACACTTGAAATAAGCACGGCTTTACAATTCATCGTCTTACTATAAGAAATCACTAAAATTACATAATTTGTGTTAGTGACTTTCATATTTTTATTTTATTTATTTATTCAGGTACCAAAAAAAACCTTACAATAGTAAGTATTAATATTCCATATTAGTGTTATGTCTTATGGCATACTGGTCTGGGGTAAAGCGGCTGACATTCAAACTGTTTTATTCTACAGAAGAGAGCAGTACGGTCTACTTACAACCTGGGCTCCTTTAATTCATTAAATGACTGCTTAAACCAATCGACATCCTTACAGTAGCTTCACAGTTTATTTATGAGGTGTTTTTGTATACTCACAAGAATATAAAAGGTTTTAAGAAAGCGTCTGATGTCCATAATTTTAATACACGCCGTAAGCATTACGTTCCTTGTTCCTAAGTTTCGCGTTAAGAGGAGTGTGAACCCACGGCTTTTCATACAAAAGACGACAACGATTTCCACCCCTTAAATGTTAACTGATGTTGATCAATTTTTGATAGGTTGTCAGTTAGAACAAAATCTAGGTCTATACGTTTTGGTTTTTTCACTATATTCAATAAATTCAGTTTTATTGGTTTTTTAGTATTCTCACACAACACAAATTATTTGACTTTATCATCAAAGTCAAATTTTGTTCTGACTGACAACCTATCAAAAGTTGGTCAAAATCGGTTAAAATTTAAGGGATAGAAATCGTAATCGCCTTTTGTATGAAAAGCCGTAGATTCACACTCCTCTGAATTCTAACACTGCACTGCAGGTGATTAAACATCGGTGTCGAAAATTAATGAATATTTCGTAAAAAACTATGCGGAAGCAAATACCCGTCCACAACGATGTGGGAGCATTGAGGGAGAAATTTGACCAAGCGATAGAAAAGAAATTTAGATTCATCTATTGCAACTTGCAACGAATAATAGGTAAGTCTGAAAAATCGGACTTACTCTAGATCAATGGTATAAATTCGTTACGTTTTACGTGTTGATATTAGTTGTAATCACAATTGGCTCGTAACGGGTGCACGCGGCGATGTCAGCGAAACCCGCGTATTACATATAGCTGAACCATGAAAATAAGCTACGCGGTAACGTTCTTATGGCGTTGATAAAAAGGCGATTATTGCTTGCAGCATGTAACTTACTAGACTGGTAGAACTGTAATTTGGTTTAGATTACACACGCACTGCGTGCGACGTGACAGCGTCCGCGCAGATGTCCGCTCTAGTATAGATAATGCATTTGGCTTATTTGTATACGTGTATACGTCTGATTGCCGGAGAAGGCACGTCTCTCAAACTGACAAGATATCAGCACTAGATTTATTCTTTGGGAAATTGATCGCCTTTGGTATAAGTACGTAGTACCATAAACCGAAGAGCATGTATGAAGGGAATAATGAAAGTCGACGAAGCGAAATAAGTATGTAAGGATCGTAGCAAGTGGAAAGAAGTGGTCTCTGCCTACCCCTACGGGAAACAGGCGTGATTATATCTATGTATGTATGTATGTATAAGTACGCAAATGTATCGTTAAAAACAAGATGTTGACGGAAATTTGTTGAAGATGTAGATGAAAAGATATTTCTTTATTGTTTAAGTAGACCACCCGGGCTCTTTTACATATTTGAGTCTACCAGAGCTTCGAAAGGTGATATCTGCTGATAAGGAACGCCGCAAGAAACTCAGCAGTACATAAGCCTTTTTTTTCTTTAACATTACAGTTTTAACTAAAACTAACACAAAAAGTGCATCACAAACCTTTTAGGCCAAAATCAATTATAATAAATAACTTATAAATAGAATAGTCTCCGCGTCAGTAGAAATGCTTAAACTGAAAGTCGCTGAGATGTACAGGGGTCCCTGAATGTACTCATCATTATTTAATGAGATGTACAGGATCTTCAGGGACGTTATAGTACATTGAGCATCTAGGGCCGTAAGAAGGGGATAACAAACGAGAGTCTGTTAGAAGCCGATAGGCGAGGGCTTTTATGACTCGAGTTTGTTATCCCCTTACTGCCCGTGATACACACAATGTTTTTCATCACATTTGCGAGGAAATGAAATAAAAATTAGACAAAAAAAGTATATATATTAATTTTATTTCCATTTTACATCGTGAATTACCATCAGGTGGGTGTTCATAAACTGAGCGTATGTTGCGATCAGCGCGGGGCAGCTCCGCCGGCTTGCGGTCGCGCGCCCCGCCAGCTGCGGCTCCCGAGCAGCTCCGCCGACCTGGCGCACTTAACTGCCCGCGGGAGTTCGAAACCATACAAAATCCATAATTCCCTAGGGAGTTATGGATTTTGTATGGTTTATAACTACAGCTGACGGCGGGGCCCATAGAGGAGTTAAATCGGCTATAGTTGCTCTATACGCTTGCGTATAATAACACCCTTTCCGAGCAAGTGTGATGAAAAACATATAAATTATAGAGTCAACAACCCTGAAAGGTTTGCGATGTGGCAAGAATTTAGTAACTAAACACAACATGTGGAAAGGGTCTTGTAACTGTTACCGTTTTCGACATTCTTTTCAGTAACTATAGCCAAAAAAATGTTCAAGTATTTATTCACAATACGCCAACATGCATGTAAATCACATTCAAACACTAGTTTATAAGTCCCAATTTAATGCAGAAAGATATTTAATAGGTTATTTAAATGATGTGTTCACTCAAACGCGGAAATTGAATTGGCTTGATTAGATTAGTACTTGGTTCATGATTAAGTGTTGTTAACATTATTTACTGGTATGAATGCCTTGAATTATGGTCCAAAGTATTCGATGAAAATATTAGGTATGTATTCAGAGCTAATCATACTTCTGTGAGCCGGCATTCACTCTCCTAATTTAATATTTTGGTACAACCATATTAAAATCAATAACAGTAAAAGAAATGGCAGTCGCACGCGGAGAAAAGGAAAAGCCGGATAACGGAAAGCTTAAAGTACCAACTTATAGACTGGCTAAAACTAAAAAATCATTTCTAGGAAATTGTACACGTTTTTACAATAAAATACCTAAAAACATAATAGAACAAACAGACACAATGTTCAAATCTACTGTAAAGCGAATTCTTATTTCTAGGGCATATTACTCAGTAAAAGACTACGTCATGGACAGGGACGTTTGGCTTAAATCGTGACCTGCACCGGCGATCCCTGGGTCTCGATGAGCGTACCTGCTGTGGTATATACTTAGATTTGTATAAAACTGTAGACATCATTGTTGACTTATATGTGTACTGATTTGAAAAAATGATACCTCACCGAGTTTCTTGCCGGCTCTTCTCAGTAGAGGATTTTTTCCGAACCGGTGGTAGATTCATTCCTTGACCTTCATAAGAGCTTGTAAAAGCCTAAATTGAATAAAGATAGTTTGACTTTGACTTTGACTTGACTTTGACTTTGAAAATGTCAGTATATAGGTAGGTACTCGACTTATGACATTACGCTCATGGTGTATTAACAACTACGTAGGTTTTAATGATTCAATATTTGTAAACTCAACGTCAAATTAAATATCGCACGCGCCGCTGTTCTCAATTATTTAAATCAACGTTGAATTATGATTAAATTTGTTCCAAATCATGCCTCGTAATGACGGTTCGGAACTTATTAGGGACCATTTATGTAAACGCTTCTTCAGTAATTCGGTAGTTAAAGGTATGTTATTCCAATTATTCAAAACTGACGAAACATTTACAGCGAAGGCAAAACATTCCTAGAAAAACTATTGTTATAAAATTAATACTTCTTCTATCTTAATATAGTTATGGGGCCAACGCGAAATAGTACTGCCTAATTTAAAAGTCTCTAAATTGTAAATAGGAAATGTCAAACTAAATTTTTGACAGCTTCGTGCTATAGAAAATCGAGTTTGACGTTTCTTATTTTAAGTTTAGGGAATTTTAAATTTTGGCGACTGTTTCGAATTGGACCCATTATCGTTGATACGAAAATAAACCTTAATGCACGTTTTAATCCACTTTTTGTATTCTAAGTTTCTTATTTTGCAGCAAAAATTCTTCAGAATACTCACATGAAAATATTTGCTTATACTTGTAAAAAATCATACAAAGGTACCATTACCTAATGGTGCAGTTTACACTCAGCCCTTAGTAAAACTGTACATATACCGGCTAGTTTAAATTCAATGCACAGCGCAACGTCCTTTCTTTAGACCCTTACACGTCAACAAAGGGCCGGCGTAAACAAACGTAACATTAGGTTGCAGGTTTGTTCAACAAACGAGGTGTTGCGATGGACTTTTAGTATCCATTCACGGTTAATTGGCCAGCCGTCCCTTGAATTTCAATGGAAAACTGATTATATTGGCTTTGTCCTTCCCTTGATTATAGAAATTTGAGTAAATCTACTATACCTTTACTGGAGTTACAAAACGTGCTTAGATTCCTTGCATTTCCGTAACACTTGCGTAACATATTTATTTTTGTTAACACAAGAAAACACAGGAAATTGCACACTTATTACTGTGGATAAATTATAACGACATGAAATGAAAATATAAATGGGTTGATATAAAAGACTGAAGCGATAATTGATTTCGGTGGGCTTATCCTGTGTCTTGGTGGCCTAATAGTTAGGGAGCTGGGAGCCATTTTGGTATGTGACTTGTTCGTCTTTCATATTGATAGGGATGCAAGATTATGTCAAAACAAATTGATTTGGTCTAGTAAATCAAAGTCGTATGTTCCTGCGTTTTTGTATTACCTACAACTTAAAAAAATCGTACATAGAAAAATCAGCGACCAAGACGTCTGTCATTTTTTTTTTTCTATTCTGGGAGTCCTTATGAATCGAATGGACGCAACGAGAACGACGAACAAATGATTTAGTATAGCTTTTTTCATTTACATTTTTGCAACTTCGTCCCGTTATAAAACAGAGCCCTGCACGTCTGCCTCTAAGATGTTCAATGTTTTTAGGATGATTCTGAACATCAGTCCAAGATGTAGCCACGAATAAATGATTTAGCACACCGTTTCTTTTTAAATTTTTGAAACGCTGTCATTTAAAAACGCAGCGCTACCATGGTGGCAGACAATTTTTTTTGTGGTTCTTTACTTTGTCATTAATCGAACAATTCAAGTGTGCCAAGCGAACAAATCATATAGAAATTTTGGCACCCAGCAGCTATAATTGGAAATGCGTCTACTTTGGCCCGGACACTCAGAGAAGCGCGAACAAGTTCAAGTCCTGCCCAGGATCAACGAGTTTTTTTTTCGTTTTCGCTTTCAAGTTATTATTTTAGAATATAATGGTGACTCGCTCGAAAGGTGTTCCCATGTAAACTATGTATACGCGCGCGTGAGATTACGCAATTTACAATTTTGGACGTTTTCATTGCAAATTACTTCTCATCTGTCTAGTCGATACACCGAAAAATGCTTTCACAATCTAAGCAGTGGATAAAAAGCCGGTTTTTAGAGTTCCGTAGTAAAACTAGGGATCCCTATAGTTTCTTTTGTCTGTTTGATTTGTCGAAGACTACCTATAAAAGTTATAAAGCTGAAAATTTGTAAAAGTACAGAAGATAGCCCCGCGCACACAGAATAATTTTAAAAAATTACACAAAAAAATGTTTTTAGGGTTGCTCCCATACACCTAAAGCAAAGGTGATTTGTTTTTATTTTTATATACCTCCTCGAGTGATATATAGCTCTTTGAAAAAAAAATAGTTTATTATTGAATAGAAAACTAACTGAAGTTATGTTTTCGGAGTTACTATGGCTGCGGAATCCTACACTGAGCATGGCCCATCATGCTCTTGACCGGCTTTTATTTAAAGAATATTCAATCAATCTTACAATCTAAAGATGGCGAATAACATAGTTTGGCTCTTTATTAAGCTTGCGCATAGCTTTGCGTGTCATTTGCTAATTTATTTCTGAATTGACCCACGATTCTTGCGATCATTCTCTGGCTAGATTTTGAATGTCATGATGAAAAACATATTTAGAATCGACTCCATCTGGGTCAAGTGTCGGTCAATATTTTTTTATAAATGAAAAAATCATCGAGATAAAACCTTTAGCAACTAAATTCACAGCGGCTAACTTTTTAAATCCGCTTTCCTTTATTACTCCCTATATAAACGTAATAACACCAGCAAAACTGAATACTTAGTTAAATGAAACCTTCAAATAGAAAACTTTTTTGCATGATAGGTTCTAATTTAATTCTACTAGTAATCACTTGACCAAGCATTCAATTGGATGAAAATGTGTTGCCTATCTATTATTAGTACTTCAAATCAATAACTTAAATTGATAAAGGAAGACTCGCCGATTTTACGATAAATGATCTCGCGCGTGAATCGATAGTAAAAAGACTATAATGAGTTAATCTTGAAAGGAGATAGCAAAAACATTATTGAACTGTGTATGTTTCCAACGGTATTCGATTGGGTTAATGTGTAGTATTGTACACACAATAGTGCATTCATTATCAGCTGCTAGTTTGCACACGCGATTTTTTGCCTCCGGCAAAAAGCCAACATCGCGCTGTCGCCCGACTTAAGCCGACAATCGCCGTTTCCCTCGACTCCAGCAACAATTTCGACGTCAATTTTTTTAACTCCGAACTCTTCGACTTCTACTTTTTAACATAAACCTGAAGCTTTTAAAGTCACATAAAATAGAGCATTCGGTTGTATTCGTAGATGTTAATAGTTTTTGCGATGCCTGGTAATGATGGAGAAGAATTTGCTTGTGCTTGAAGATCTAGAATGGCTGTGTTGAGTTGACTAAAGTAACTGTAGTCGTTTTTTAACTGTAGGCTGCGGAATGCGATTACTTATTGGTCTTTTAAATATATTTATCTACACCCATATCATAAACCTCCATAATGTAATCAAAAACCGTAGGAAATGACCACCATCATGACAACCTGTACTATAATGTTATTACAGTCTCGATTTTAGTATCGTAATGGTCATAACGATACAGATATGAGTTACAGGCCGTCGCCGCAGCCGGCGGGGCCCCATCGTCGCCGCAGCCGGCGGGGCCCCATCGTCGCCGTGTCGCCGTTTATAATATGGGTGTAGATAAAGTTATGTATGCAACTCTGCATAATTTCGCCTTAAAACACACGTGCGATCTTATTATGAAACTCGCAAAGCTCGTTTCATAAAACCGCACTAGTGTTTTAAGGCCTATCATTATGCAACCGTTGCATAAACTACTATTTGGATATAGTAACAGCGATAAGCACGATTAACGTAAAACTTCCACATTGTATACATGGACACATAAGCATACGCGCCCTTTTTTCAAATCGATTCTCGTCTTGTTAGTTTAACTTTCATTCATGCCCAAAGCAGCTCGACTTGCGAGTCTTTATTAGTAACAGTCCAGTCGGTTTCCACAGGGATCCCGATATGGAAACGAGTAAGTGTATGGTGTTTCACAGAAAGCTGTCTAATCCTCTTTACGTGTTACTTCTTTATTATTTACATATGGTTAATACATAGCACAGGCCATATATCCTGTAGACACCGCATATCCGGATTACGCCCACTGCTAACAATACAGTCAAAAAAGAACGCATAACTTTGAGAGCACCAATCACAGCGCTGTAATAATCATTTAATTTATAAAATAAAAAAACCGACTTCAAATCGCCTTTGAAAAGTAAGTTTTTTTATCCATTTTATTTATTATCCTGTGATTTAACGAAACACATTTACTACATCAAGTAACAATAGCATAATGCCAATTGCTCATCACCATTTACAAACTGTTGCTATCCACGGTGCAAGGATGTCTATCGTTGAGGAGTTCTCCTGGTTTTTCAATTCTACTACATGAATTTTCATAGATATAAGTTACTTCAGAACTTTATACAGCAATTTAATACTACTACTAAATACTCATAATTTAGGAGTTCCAGTGATCATCTATGGTCTTCATCAACAGTTCCACTTCACCAAATAATGCTTTTGAAACGTAACTGCTTTAGTTATTACAGAAAATACTATAATTGCTATATGCGTGCCTATAATATTTGAAGAGTTCCATCGATTCCTCATAGATCCTATCATCAGAACTCGACTTTGGCTAAAACGGCACCAAACTGGAGATATACCCTACTGATTAAAAAAATAAATTATCAAATCGTTTTATAAATGACGGAGTTCTTAAGTAGCAAACATAAAAAAAGCTACCGAATTGAGAATCTCCTCCTTTTTGTGAAGTCGGTTAAAAACACCCAGCGCCCCGCAAGTTCGGCAGCTTTATTTGATAGTAAAAGTTAGGATATATGATCTGTGATTCGTAAATACTTTTAAAAAGAAAGTAATAACTGAATGGGTCACTTAATTAGGCGCTGTGAGAATTCCTCTCCTTATCTTTAGATATTCTACCGATACAAATATCATTAGTCACGGGTTTGCGCGTGTCATCGTCCGCTTGAACCGGCAAACATTTTTATTATTGTCAAACATTATTAAGGGAACGATCTGACAGCACAACAATAAAAAATATCACCGTGCATCTACAAAACGAGACAAGCGTGCCGCGTTCGGTCGACATCTTAATTAAGTAGGTAAAACCTGAATTCCAACACAATAGTCACTCTCACATCTATGCTGAGACTATCACTAATCTTTTGTATAGCAATTATTAAAGTATATTTAATCTATTCATCTCTGATCATTGTTACTCAGTTTACGTTACGTACAGTAACAATTCACGATTAATGAGAAAACCAAATACGCAGGTTGTTAAATCGGAATCGTTTGATAGTGTTTTATCGCGAATAAGAATATTTCGATTAAGTATTCCAAAAAGACGATTTAGTAATAAAGCAGACGCGTGGATTACACAAAGGCTGGGTTGGGGTTCTGTGCAATATGCAAATATGGCAAAAACTTATCAATCAATAGCTATAAAAACATGAAAAGAACATCACACGAATCTTAAAAAATACATCGGGCATCACTTAGCTTTTTATGAATTTCACACAATGCAATATTTTGTTTTTGTAACGGTCATTTCTGAAATTAGAAACAGGCCATAAACGCGAGCCGCTGAGAAAGTACTGCCGTTGTATCTGAAGTGTTTGCACCGTTGAAATCGCAAAATCACAAATGATCGAGATTTTTAAAAGAGAAAGCTGTGCGACAATTTTATACGAGTATTGCCGCAATCAGAGGTAATGCGTCTGACATGTGGCGTTCGTGTGCGCAAATGGCGGTTTTAGTTGCAATTTGCTGCAATTCCGTATCTGTCGCATGGCGGAGCGATGCACCAGTAATTGCGGCACTCGCGGCGGACAGCTCTAAGTGTGATCACAACACGCCAATACACTCCCGTGCTTCGTCAATTGGTAGTAATTTCGTACCTTCGCTAGTCTTTCGCTTTGTCTATTTAGAAACAGACGACACACGCGGGCAGTATCGCTCATGTCTGCATCGAACCGATAACTACCTCATCCGAAGTAGAACGTGTCTAACCTTACGTATCTGTTCAAATAATTTCAAGGACTGTGAACATTTTATTGCGGTCCATTTTGTAGGTGATTCAATTATCATATAATTATATTATCATTAATATTTTAAGAGCTCAATGCCTTTTGGAATCAGATTTTTTTGCAACGCGCATTTAATACTTTTCATTGGACATCTCCTTAATGTCATCGCCGCCTCTTTGTTAGTAAATTTAAACAATGATCCTTTGAGTTAAGAGCCCACTTCGAATGAATATCTAATCAAAGAAAGAACAAAAACGAAAATGATAAAATAACAGCTAACAACTTATGCGTCAAGTACATAAGTAAAACTATGATTTATCACACTTGTTAATCAAATATCTATTACTGATAATGTATTATGTGGCGGTGCTTTATGAAAAGAATTTGCCGTTTTTTCTTTGCTGGATTAATACGTATCGAGTACAAAAGCCTTTTCTATAAATTAAGGTTGCCAAAAGTCGATACGTCGTGCAATTACGCTACGATGCACATTATTTATTGCTTGACTTTCATAATACGAGTAAAGTTTAATGTAAAATTTTGTATAATAGCTACCTACTTAAAAAATTTGATTAGGTTTTTTTATATATGCATGATTCCTGTTCACCGGCGTGTACATTTAGATAAAAAGAGCCCTAGTTAGGAAATAGGTCACTGTAGGATATAGATTCTCATCAGCGGCCCTAACATGAATGACACAAAGATAAATTAAACCCGTTTATCTATGAATATCTCTTTCGTCGGCACTAGTGTGAGAGAGACGCACTTAGAGATAAGACGGTCTATCTTATCTTTGTGTCATTCATGTTAGGGCCGCAGTAGCCTTATAAAAGTGGACGCGGGAATAAGTTAATCCCGTCTTATCTCTCTATCTATCTCCTTCATCGGCACTAGTGTGAGAGAGACGCACTGAGGCGACTGATAAGGCGGGGTTAACTTATCCCCGTGACATCCTTGCTAGGGCTGCTACAGTTGCTATTGTAAATCTTCGATCTGTGTGATGCTTCTGATTTATTCAAAATACCGTACACGTACCGTGGACATTCTATGTAGATCATAGCAAGGAAATTATTGATTCTAAATTAGGTGCATGCGGAACGAATTATGTCTGACTGATCTAAAAGGCGAGTGCATCACGTAAGCCGGTGATGCGCACACGTTTTCCCTAATTATTTCCTATATATTTAGTAAATAAGAAGCTGACTGACTGACTGATCGGGTGTCATATCAACGCACAACCAAAACTACTGGAGCTAGAAGTCTGAAATTTGGTACAGGTATTCTTTAGATAATGTAGGCGCCTGCTAAGAAAGGGTTTTACGAAAATCAATCCCTATAGGGGTGAAAAAGGAGTTAACAATTTGTATGGAAATCCGTCATTTTTTAGCTTATTAACATAAAAATGAGAATTTAGGCTTCTGAATAAAAACAGGCGCAATGCAAAAGCATTTTGAAAAAATCACCCCTGTAGGGGTGAAAATATAGTAAATTGATTTTGGGGTAGTTTTGAAATTCCATCCCATAAGGGACAAAGTTTCTATGGAAAATACCGCGGGTAAAGCTGTGGCGCGTTCTCTAGTTTCCTATTTAGTAAATATTGCAAAACTCCTGGTAAATTATTGTCCATCCCATAGATGTGATAAAAAACCGCATGCCGGCGCACACGCCACACGCCTGATGCGCACGCGCTATGTGTAATCCCACCATCTTATGTGTTCAGTTGACGGAGTCGCTATGTCTGTGATATATACATGAAGTTAGTATGAGGCTAAGGTAGTTCCAATTCTGTCCGCCTGAACAGATAAGATGGCATTGTACGACACCGATCGCGTGCTCAGACTCATGCGCAGCTAATGGTCACTATTTGCGGTTGGACACAGCCAGCAATACCTATGCAATGTAATGGACAATCGTGCGGTAATGGTGCATGTGGCGAAAAAATGCGATTTGTAATGCTCCATATGTTGAGGATCGATGAGAGAACAATACAAAATTCCTCCGTTTACCATACGGAGGAATTTTGTGTTGTTCTTGACGACAGGCTTTAATGACACTTCTTCTAAAGGAGTTAGCGTACCACTGGTCAGTTTCCTAACTCGTCAATTTCATTAATTTACCAGTTTACCCATTAGACAGTTTCGTTAGGTTGACAATTTCGCTAGTTAGGCATTTTCCTGATTCTTCAGTTTCCTTCTTTGCTTGTTTTGCTAGGATGTCAGTTTCGTGAAATTGTCAGTATTGCGATTCACTACTTTCATTGTTTGTCAGCATCGCTAATCGAACGGTTTACTTATTCGTCAGTTAGACAATTTTGCCAGTTTGCTGTTTTCGTAATCCTTCAGTTTCCTCGTTCACTAGTTTTGCTAGGCTATCAGCTTCGTTAATTCGCTAGTTTCCTTGTTACTAGTTAGATTTTTCGTTGGAAGTAGTTTAGGTTTTCATCTGCACTAGTTTCCATATTCGTCTGTTTCACTTGTTGCTAGGATGTAAAGATGTCTGACGAATTCTTATTCATCAGACATCTTTATATTTATGCATGTTCGTTTTTTGATTGCCGCTCGCTCGTTACAATCTAAACTAAATGATGAACAAGGAAACTGCGAACAAGGAAAGTAACGGGTTAGAAACATGACGAAATAGCAAAACTGACAATCTGAACTAACTGACGCACAAGGAAACTTGCAAACCAGGAAACCAACTTAATAGGGAAATTGATAAATTAGTAAAGTTGGCAAATAAAGAAATTGCCGAATTATGAAACTGTCTAATGAGTAATCTGGTGAATTAGTGAAATTGACGACTAAGGAAACTGACCAGTCGTACGCTCACTCGTCTTGCTTTTAAAGCAAGGGTGTAATTATAAAATGTCACGCATTTTTTAGGATAAATCACCAATTAAGTATCTTGTGAAATGCCTCAAAGTTTTAACATTATTATTGTATCATTGGTTTTTCAATTATGAATTATCAGTTAGGAACGTTTCGTGTTCATTATTAAAGTAAATTTTAAGTAGCAAGATGAAAGTGAGCATTAAAACATTTTTGATCACTAACGTTCGCCGGAGGAGGTTCTATGTAAGTATATTCGGTTGTTTCATTTTTACTTACCTCTCAAATCTCCGTCATTTATAACCGATTTGAAAAAAAAAAAATCTCACGATGTTTTCCTAAACCGAATTGCTCGTAGTAAATATCAAATTCATCTCCTCATATGAGATCCGAAAATCTCAGGAGTGCAACCCAAGATTTGAACTCGTGACTCTCTGCAAAGAGGCCGCACGTTAGAACACTAGGTTACCACTGCAATTACTAGAACTCAGCCTTCAAAAAAAATTGTCCTGCTGGTTGTGTGATCTTGGATTTAAATGATTTATTTATTATTTGATGTTTTATTTTATTTCCAATTTGTGCGATGTGACTTACCTTCGCGCCAAATGAATATCAAATTCTAGGTCAACGAGAAATACTCTGTAGTAATTTGATGAGCGATT
This sequence comes from Tortricodes alternella, assembly GCA_947859335.1. Taxonomy (NCBI): domain Eukaryota; kingdom Metazoa; phylum Arthropoda; class Insecta; order Lepidoptera; family Tortricidae; genus Tortricodes; species Tortricodes alternella. Next base: position 8,339,456 of record OX401984.1, on the reverse strand, counting down.
ATCATAAGATTTATTAATTATATTCTTAGAGTATAACTACCTGTAACAAACAATTATACCTCTCTACTTTGGCCCTTCGAACCATGATCCTTTTTCGCCAAATGTCAATTCATTGCCAAATTGCCAACTGCATGTTGGATAAATCGACCTTTGACCTCTATGATTCTAAAAATATTCAGTACCTAACTGCACGTATCAATTGAATCTATCTGTGTCACGTCAATATCAATAAACTTTATATGTAGGTATATTTTCAAATAATCTTTGCGAGGTAAAAAGTTCACACCAATGATAGTCGTTTTTAGGGTTCTGTACCCAAAGGGTAAAACGGGACACTATTACTATGACTCCGCTGTCCGTCCGTCCGTCTGTCGGTCTGTCTGTCTGTCCGTCTATCACCAGGCTGTATCTCATGAACCGTGATAGTTAGACAGTTGACATTTTCACAGATGATGTATTTCTGTTGCTGCTATAACAACAATTACTAAAAAAAACAGAATAAAATAAATATGTAACGGGGCTCCCATACAACAAACGTGATTTTTTGCTCGTTTTTGCTCGATATTGATAACGGCAACAGGTGGACGCTTGAAATATTCACAGAATATTTAGTTATATATTCACTTTAAAAATAAATAATTAAATTAAAATAAAAGACCTATTTAAGGGGGGGCTCCGATACAACAGGCATGATTTTTTTGCCGTTTTTATAGATACTGGTACGGAACTCTTCGTGGGCGAGTCCGACTCGCACTTGGCCAGTTTTTTATATTTAGCTATGATATAATTATATCTAACGATAGATCTAACAGAGTTACCGCCGAAGAGGTGAATATGGGCTCGTATCATTTTATAGGTCGTTTGTTACCTCATAACATTTGAGCTGCCCGTTTGAGAGCGATGCAGTTTTTCTTAACGATAACCGGCATCGATTGAAGACAAGTTTTTTTTAAACTTTTGCATAATTATATTTGGTTATAGCCAGGTGCTTGAAAAAATGTTTTTTTAAAATGTTTATCCATTTTTGGGAAATAAAATTGTAAAACGCACTAGTCTAGCTTTAAGGTCTGTTCGGCGAGAGTTGATAAAAGAAGTTAAAAGTCAGGGCTTCTTAACTCATTACAAAAAGTGGCCCGCTAATTATTTTTACCGATGATAATAAAAAATTAAAGGGAAAAATAATATTTTTTCCATAGAATATTATTATTGAACAGCCTAACTATATAAACAGACAGCAACACGCGAACAGAACACCCCAACGCCACACTCGAAGCCAATGACATTATGATATGTAGAAAGACACAAGACACGTCATATCCATACTCAACGCGATTTAAACATGTGTCATAGATATTTTTTTTCTTTTTCGTTTCTTTGTCCGAAGCCAGTGCAGATTATTGAATTTATGTGACATTTGACGCGCACATATAAGATATTAATTTGCAATTTGGCGATTGTGTCTATGAACAAAACAAATATAGTTTTTTCGCCGCCGTCCGCCCGGCGCGACATCGCAGTTGACGACATCTGCGTCCCTCGTACCACAAAACTCAGTGTGCGCGGCGATAATCGACGCCCGTCATACAGTTTGCGATAGTTGAACGACAGTCGCTATTTCGAAACGATATCATAATATTTATCAACTCTCGCCGAACAGATCTTAACAGGGGTGTGATTCTCTTAAATAACACTTCGTTCAACGGCGAGCCTAACTTGACCCGTTAGTGCGTATAAACTACTTGTTCGTGCGTGTCTTCCACTCTGGTTGTATTCCGACGTAGATACCTAGCTCCGCATAATGCCTACGAGCGGGCGGGTCAATTTATGATTGACAGACGCAAATTAGAGACGAAATGAGCGACTAGATTTGTTACAGAATAACATACCTAGGCAACTAAAGATCATCGTATGGTAAGGCGCTGACAAGACCTAAATCGGCTTTACTTAAACACTCTAAAAAAACTATTTGATTTGCCAAACCGAAACAAATATACGTTCATATTCATTAGGTATATTATTGAAAAAAATGACTATTTCCACAACACGATTTGATAAAAACGATACGATAGAAAAAAATCGTGAAGTTACAACTGAAATCCTCTTTAAACAGTTCTAAGTCTTAATTTTCTTAACTTATGGGTCTATAATGAATAAAACTATTACATCACGCCTATACTAAAAAAATTACAAATTTATATTTTACGTGTAGTGTGTTTACTTATATAAGTCATCCGTTTTTGATTTTCCCCATACAAAAAACCGCACAGTGCTTCTCGTTCACTCCGGTGCAAACAGACAGTGACCGATCACACAAGGTCATTGGCTCTTGTCAGCGTCTTAACTCTTTTTGAATGATTTATTGTGCTCCAACATCATTAGGGCTAGTTAGGGTTGCCACTCCTACTTTAATATAAAGTGTTTTACGTTGTTTTGGCTGTTCATATCTTTGAAACGCATAATGGTTTCACTTTAGCGGAGGGTACTATGTGTACTTTTTGTGGTCCCCCACAAAATATTATAGACTAAATTTCATTAAGAAGGTGGCAATGGCAACCCTAGGGCTAGTATACTGGTATTTTTCAACTAAATAACGCCTATAAATTTAATTTAATCTTTATTGCTGCTTCTAATACTGGCAACACTTTACTATTTTACAGCCCTTAAATGCTCTTGCAACACTGTCACTTCACAGTAAAGCCCAGTAACACATGATTTATATTTATGACAATATTTTACACATTTTGTGTAATAAGTATAGTTCAATGCACTGGACGCACGATGCACTCTTAAGAGCGTATTGCCATAGGTATTGCATTGCACTTCGTGGCATTTAAAAGTACTCTTAATATTTTAAGTACGTATGGATAAATAAACAAATAAGTAAGTACCACAAGATCCATTTAACATATCATTGCCATATGAGCGATTAAATGAACCTGCCACCGTCAAATTGCTGAATCACTACGTACTGTACCGAGTGGTCAAGTATCGTGGCCATCTTAACGTTTGATAACGGGGAAACTGTCATACTGACATTGACAGTTACTATTTACGAGCTCTATGTAAAAAGTCCCAACATAATCTCCGTGTGGGGTAAGTGGCACATTATTTGTACTAATATGAAAAAAAATCAGCAGTACTATACAGAAATGACATTGCATTTCTGCGCGCAATTATCTGAAGAGTCGATTGTTATATTGAACCAACTCCAAAAAACCGGACAAGTGCGAGTTAAACTCGCGTGGAGAGGGTTCCGTTCCGTACATGATTATCTGAAATTTACTACGTTAATTTAAATACCATAGACTTCTTATAGGTTTTCCTGTAATCTATAGGTAAAGAACTATTTTCTGTATTTTTTTCAAAATTTTTGCCCCAGTAGTTTCGGAAATAAGGGTCGGTGAATGGTCATTTTCCGCCTATTTTCCTGAATAACTTCTAAACTATTTTACTTAAAATTCAAAAAAATACATATTTAAGATCCTCACAATAAGCCCTTTCATTTGATATGTCACACGATATAGGTGGCATAACTTTTTTTTTTAATTTTCTAGTTTACCCCCAAAAAGTGGCCCCTATGTTTAAAATTCATATATTTACGTCACGCGTCCGTATTGCGGTCACCAACTTACATATGAAAACCAAATTTCAATTCAATCGGTCCAGTAGTTTCGGAGCAAATTGGCTGTGACAGACGGACAGACAGACAGACAGACAGACAGACAGACAGACAGACAGACACACGAGTGATCCTATAAGGGTTCCTTTTTTCCTTTTGAGGTACGGAACCCTAAAAAGGATGAGGCTATTAATGCATAGCAAACATTTTTTTCTTGGCCTTTTTAAAATATTGGAAAAAAATGTGTCCTACTTGGTAGCCGCAGATTTTTTCACATTTAAGCAAAAATTGATGCTTTAACTACGTAGCGAAGTTTACCGTTAGAATAAAAACCGCTTTCGAAAATAAAGTGACGGCGCGGCGCTGAAAAAATCCGAAAGACAACAGTGTCATAAAAAACAGTAGGCGCACTTCTTACGCATAAGCATCACTCCATTTGTTGGCGTATAGTTGTATTAGCGAGTCCGCGGAATCGCATATTTAGTGGTGTACCCTTGGCATAAAAATCTTGAATAAGTTTATTATTTATTTACTTACGTACAGTTTTAAACTTTTTCATCACACTTGCTCGGAAAGGGTGTTATTATACGCAAGCGTATAGAGCAATTATAGCTGATTTAACTCCTCTATGGGCCTTGCCGTCAGCGGGAGTTATAAACCATACAAAATGCATAACTCCCTGGGGAGTTATGGATTTTGTATGGTTTCGAACTCCCGCGGGCAGTTAACTGCGCCAGGTCGGCGGAGCTGCTCGGGAGCCGCAGCCGGCGGGGGCGCGACCGCAAGCCGGCGGAGCTGCCCCGCGCTGATCGCAACGTACGCTCAGTTTATGAACACCCACCTGATGGTAATTCACGATGTAAAATGGAAATAAAATTAATATATATACTTCTTTTTGTCTAATTTTTATTTCATTTCCTCGCAAATGTGATGAAAAACATTGTGTGTATCACGGGTAGTAAGGGGATAACAAACTCGAGTCATAAAATTCCTCGCCTATCGGCGTCGGGCTTCTAACAGACTCTCGTTAGTTATCCCCTTCTTACGGCCCTAGATGCACAATGTAAGTACTATTAGTCAATCCCTGTCAGTATTTAAAACTTTTTCATCCGCGGTGACAAAATTCTCACTAAATAAATGCATTTATTACTTGACCTGGGCGTCTATTCGGGAACGTCTAAGTGATACTGCAGCGACCCGCGAGCGAGGCTCGCATCTCGCTCTTACGCATTGCGCGTCGTGCGGAAGAGTGCGATGAGAAATCCCGCTCACGAGTCGCTACAACATCACTTAGCCTTCCCGAATAGAGGCGCTGTTCACGCAACGATAAAGCAACGAATAATTTCGTTATATATTTAGGTACTTATATGTCATAATTTGACTTGGACATTGATGGTTATTTTTATTTTTCATAACTTCTTTGAATTACCAACCTTATTTGCTGATTGTTGTTACAAGGAAAATAAAATTTCAAATTTGGAATTCCGAACCTGTTAAAACACAAATACCCCAACATACGCGATTCCGCAGAATACATCTGCGAGTATAATACAGATAAAGATTTCATAGCAGTAACATGAAACGGTAGTCTACATTTAAACATTATTACAAATAAATCCTGACAGGCAGCAACTGTATCAGCAGGTTATTATTATACACCCTCGGGCGGTATTACAATTGCGTTGCTATAGCAACAGGAACCTGCGCACGAGATGAATAAGTAAAGGACCTAAATACACACCGTGGACTATCAATTACACGGACTATTAGGCAAACTATAGATGGGAGTCCCATTTAAAGATTACAGTAGTAAATTGTAATTTGAGGTAACTGTTGCATGGACAGGATTGTTATCCCATCATTGCTAATCACGGGCAAAACCATAAAAGAAAAGAAACATTCAAAGTAATGTAAATGAGCTCCTCTGCTGCACTGGGAGTGAAGAAATAGCATAGAATGCGTGCAGATGCTTATCATCCTTGCCAGTCGTAAAAGTCGACTAAGGGACGGGTCCTCTCCAATATGGTGGACTATCTGTATGGGCGAAGGGCTGATCACCTGTCACCATACGGTTTATCATACCATCTGAGGACTAATTAATCGAACGTAGCCACAAGTAGTCTTGTCGCTCTGCCCACCCCATTAGGGATTTCGGGCGTGATAATATGTATGTATCTAAGTTGATAAAGAAACGCTTCGACAATTTGTGTTACTTGTGTGAAAGTAATTATCAGCATAACGTTGCATTGCGAAATTATAACCTTCCTTTTTTGCAGTAACTAGTTAAGAGCAACTTCTAATAAACTGCAAGGTAAATAGGGAATGTGTTATCCCAAAACATATATAGGTAGGTATTAACTTTGTGTCTTACGGTACTGTCAAGTTCAATAGCAATTATCCGCCTAAATTAACTGGCATAACCAATAGGGTCCATCATGTAATGCGACAAGGTAATCCCGAGCGTCCGCGTTGTGTACCGGTGCATGGTAAACGCATTATGTCGTGGCCGTGATAGCGACAAGCATGCTTGATGCAAGAGACGCCCAGGAACCAGCGCTATTGGGTGACATGGCGTCGAGTCGTGTTATATCGTTGTGCCATTATTTTATACAGTACTAGAGAACCCGCCACAGCTTTTCCCGCGGTATTCTTATTCTTATCTTATGGGATGGAATTTCAAAACTACCCCAAAATCAATTTACTACATTTCACCCCTACAGGGGTTGATTTTTTCCAAATTATTTTGCAGTGCGCCTTTGTTTTTATTCAGAAGCTTAAATTCTCATTTTCATGTTAATGAGCTAAAAAATGACGGATTTCCATACAAATTGTTAATTCCTTTTTCACCCCTGTAGGGATTGATTTTCGTAAAATTCTTTCTTAGCGGGCGCCTACATTACCTAAAGAATACCTGTACCAAACTTCAGACTTCTAGCTCCAGTAGTTTCGGCTGTGCGTTGATATGTCACCCGATCAGTCAGTCAGTCAGCTTCTTCTGTTATATAGGTCTAGATATAGGTATATCCATGTAACCTAGATTAATCAATTTAGATGTTTTCTCTGTTTTAATATTATTCTGATTATTATGACCCTTAGAGACTTTATACATCTCTAAGGCACTTAAATTTACTTGTTCAGACGCGGAGACTATACATCTCCCTTATTAGTTGTATACGATAATTAATTTGTGCCCATTAGGTTTATTTGTTGCACTTTTTATGTTAGTTTTAGTTATATGTAATTTTAAAGTGGAAAAAAGACTTACTGCTGAGTTTCTTGCGGCGTTTCTTCTCAGCACATGTCACCTTTCGAAGCGCTGGTAGATTCAGACATGTAAAAGAGCCCGTGAGGCCTACTTGCAAAATAAATATTTTCATTTTTCATTTTCATTTTCATTTTCATTTTCATTTTATAATATTAACACCGACATGTCCAAATATTGTTTACGACCTATAAACCGGCGTTTGCTGTAGACGTAGAGTCGCCAATTTCTTTTAGGAAGTATGCTTAATAGTAATAGTAATAGTAATAGTAATAGTAATAGTAATCCTTATTCGCTCTCACAATGGTTTTTAACAATCTTGTTATAACTATTATATTATATATTATATAATAGTACACAATCGCTAGTGATAAACACACAAAAAAAAAACTGGTGATTTTGTAAAGAATTGAAGTCTGTTACGTTCAAATTGGCTCTTTATTATTTATATTAAAGCAACTTTTAATAAGAATTCAATGTTAATTCGAAAATTATAAAGGTCAAAACATTGAATGCAGCAATTCTCGAATTGCATAAAACCTTTCTCTTGGAATGGTTATCTTTGAACTGCTCGAAAACATATCCTTTATCGTTTCGTATAGTAGTTTGCGGTTATATCTGGCGCCTCATTCGGGAACGCTAAGTGATTCTGTAGCGACTCGTAAGCCAGATTTCTCATCTCGCTCTTACGCATTACGCGTCGTGCGGAAGAGTGGGATAAGAAATCTGGCTTACAAGTCGCTACAGAATCACTTAGCGTTCCCGAATAGAAGCGCTGGTCGTTGCTAAGTACCTAACTCAAGAGATTTTTATCAATCATAATTGAATTAAATTGAATAATAGATTATAAAGTCATAACAAACATTCATGTTTTTTTATTACACGATTTGTGGTTACCGAACAGCTAAAACAGTAAACAGATATAAGTAAATCGTCATTAACCAACTCAATAGGATGACAATTGTAAATTCACTCAAAACAACATACAGTCTAAATGTCCAAAGGAAAGATAGCGCTCATAAAATTTCTGAACCACGTAAGCTTCCGACTTGACCCATTGTAATCCTTTGGCTTTGATATTATTGCAAATTTTTATTATCTATGACTTTGGTTAAGGGGTTTGTAAACACGGCCTAGTTTTTCGGCAATTTATTGCTGCAACTCGGACTATTCCCAAAAAGATTACATATTACATCACTAATGGGAACAAAAAGTTTGAATGTAAAGTTTTGAGGATATCCCGAATTGCAGCAATAAATTGCCAAAAACTTGGCCCGTTTAAGAGTGCCTTTAGGGTCTTAACGGGCTCCCACAATCAATCAGCAATGGTCCTCGCAGCACATTATATGGCCCAGTCAACCAACAATAGGGTCGTAAACGGCTACTTTGCGTAAAGACCCTACCAAACTTACTTTTTTTTATTATTATACATACATAATGATGCTTTTGTGGCACAAATGATACGTAAGATTCCTTCAAAATCTCCTGTAGGAGTACAGGTCATCAACTTGTTTTCCTTGTATATTTATCTATATGTATATACATTGTTATAGTAAAACTGATGAATGGTCGTGTTTGTATTGATCGCGTTTGGAAAACATTGTATTTGTGGTGGGTATTTAGAACTAGTAGACACATATATTATTTTTAATGTTATCCGTATTTCTATCTGTGTTTTTATGTACGCATCACGCGGAACTTACTAGACTTATATAGGGATAGATTATATCTCGGGTCAAAAAATTTGATACTAGTTATCCCGGAATATGTAATATTCTCAAAGGAAAAACGATCAATGGAAAAGAAACCTTACTTCGTAAGTAATAAATACAAAATCATTTTACATAGTTATTTCCGCCTTCTAGCGGGCGATAGTGTACTACTTTGATCATAATAATTGTGCCTTAAAACGCTATTCGCCGCTAGATGGCCAGGAAATCTTAGTAAGGGAAATTGAATCTTTTGCAAAAGTATTATAATCGAAACTAATTTACACAGCCACATAATCTTGAATTATCTTAGTTTATTGGCTGTGTAAATTGGCTCTGGATCCACAAATAAATACGAACATACATACATACATATATAGCATCATGCCCGTAATCCCTAATGGGGTGGGCAGAGCCACAAGACTACTCGTGGCTACGTTCGATTAATTAGTCCTAAGATAATATGATGAACCGTATGGTGACAGGAGATCAGCCCATCGCCCATACAAATAGTCCACCATGTTGGAGAGGACCCGTCCCTTAGTCAACTGTTACGACATGCCAGGATGATAAGCATCTGCACGCATTCTATGCTATTTCTTCACTCCCAGTGCCGCATAGGAGCGAACACGAACGAACGATACAACGGTTATTTTTCATCCAAATCCCACGCGAACAAAGTTGCCGGCAAGCTAGTCATTTACAAAATCATGTCAAACACCAATGAACTGCTAAAAATAGTTACTAGTAATATCTTTAATTTTAAAACATGCACTTATCAACTTAAAGAGCCTCTCCATTTTGTAGACGTGATAAAGCATACTCTAACGGATTAAAACATAATACAGTGATCTAGGTAGCATGTTATGATTGAATATGTTATTTCTGACACAGCCTTTGTGGGCTTCTGCTACTTTTCTTACCGATATTTTTTGTCCCCTCACAATGTTGCTGTTATTAAATAACTGGACATGACGTTCGTTAGTATTGGTTTAACATACAGTTTTAACCAGACAAATATGAGTGGATCTTACCTCAATAGTTCGTTGTAGTTTTCATGATTGGTGCAATGCGGTCTGTGAAAAAAAGATCAGTTATTTTATTATGGTTATGGCATGGACAGCATATAGTAATTACCCTCATTATATTTATTTGATTTGCCTTTATATGATCCGCCTCGGAAATGTATTTATATAGACGACTTTATTATTTGATTTACCCGTTGCGTACATTTCGTTTATCGCTCCAAAATAACAGGGAAGGAGCTATTGCAAACGGTTCGATGTATAAACGGAAAATCGAATTAAGACCTATAATTAAGGTAGATACTTTCCATTCACTAAATAGACTTGTCTTGAAATTGTTATGAAGTGTGATTCATGCTTAATTGAAATCAAATCGCGGCTAAACGCACAAAATATCATTAGGACTGAAGTTAACAAACAAGTGTGTTCAATCATGGCAAGTATCCGGCACTTCATGTCCCTAAACAAACATGTTAATTACTTTAATTGCGCTTTCGTGTTATACGCAACTAACTAAAAATTCCTGTTGACACTAGATACCCGCGTCACCATTCATAAGGCAGCCCAACGAATCAGCAATACCTAAAGTAATTTACTTAGAACTGAATAAATACTTAATATGCGCATAGTTCATTCACTTAAAGAGCGATCATTACGTCGGATATGAGCTTTGTAATTTTTGCTTCTTGTGGAGTTCGTGACTTATCGGCTTCGGTATTGAGGTGCTTTTCGGATGCAAGGTGTATGTCGTGTGGTTATGATTGCAGTTAGCCGGTACGATATGGTAGGATGGTCGGCGCTCGACCGTGCCAAATAACTGCCCAGAATTACTTTGCTAAGCTTGCTTGGATAAGGTTACTTGCCCATTTTTCTACACCGGAAACGTGGAGAATAATTGCTAATCTATAAATTCATAGGCCTTTTTGTTATATCGTTCTTAATAATGCGGATATATAACCATCGCTCGAGTAACATACATAGCATCACGCCCGAAATCCCTAATGGGGTGGGCAGAGCCACAAGACTACTTGTGGCCACGTTCGATTTATTAGTCCTAAGATGGTATGATGAACCGTATGGTGACAGGTGATCAGCCCATCGCCCATACAGATAGTCCACCATGTTGGAGAGGACCCGTCCCTTAGTCGACTTTTACGACATGCCAGGATGATAAGCATCTGCACGCATTCTATGCTATTTCTTCAGAGCATCGCTCGAGTAAGCAAGCCAAATAATTCGAAAATGTTAATATCAGTAGTGCTGCATTATACGATAATGATTCTTAACTGAAGATGCCTTCAACAAGAATCAAGCGGAAAAATTATGCAGACTTTTACCAATCTTATGTATAATTATTTTCCCACCAATTACCTCATGAGATAGGACTAGTTAGGGGTGTCAGTCGGATTCCCACAGTTGAGTAAATTCATAAACCGCAGGCCGCGTCGCAAAGGGCAACGCATCGCCGCTAATATGATGTAATGAGCGGCCGTCGCGCGGGGCGGCCAGCGCCCCGTGAAGGCGCAGTAAAGATATAAGCTTATAAAAGCTATGGGACCTCATTGCGTCGTCAAGCTTTTGTCTAGGAAGGTAGATTATCCAGGGCCTAAAATTTTTCGCGCATATAAAGCATTCGTCCCGCACACACCCGCATATTAGTTAAAATGTCCTTAGATGACAGTTACTCAGCAGTTGACGTTCGTCAATTGTTATGCAACTTGCCCATAACCCGTTAGGCCTAGCCTTGATTGGAGCATTTTCGACAAGCTCCGATCACAGCGATACAGTTTTAAAAACCGGACAAGTGCGAGTTAAACTCGCGTGGAGAGGGTTCCGTTCCGTACATGATTATCTGAAATTTACTACGTTACTTTAAATACCATAGACTTATTATAGGTTTTCCTGTAATCTATAGGTAAAAAACTATTTTCTGTATTTTTTTCAAAATTTTAGCGCCAGTAGTTTCGGAAATAAGGGGGGGGGGAATGGTCAATTTTCGCATATTTTCCTAAATAACTTCTAAACTATTTTACTTAAAATTCAAAAGAAAATATATTTAAGATCCATATAATAAGCCCTTTCATTTGATATGTCACACAATATAGGATGCAGAACTTTTTTTTATATATTTTCTAATTTACCTCCCAAAAGTGTGCCCCATGTTTAAAATTCTTATATTTTCGTCGCGCGTCCGTGTTGCGGTCACCGACTTACATATGTATACCAAATTTCAACTCAATCCATCCAGTAGTTTCGGAGCACATTGGATGTGACAGACGGACAGACAGACAGACAGACAGACAGACAGACAGACAGACAGACAGACACACGAGTGATCCTATAAGGGTTTCGTTTTTTCCTTTTGAGGAACGGAACCCTAAAAAGAGAGAAATAGACTGCATAAAAGCTAAATAAGATCACCAAATTTTATGAAATAGTGGCCAAAACTATAAGAACCCTAAAAACCGTCAGTCATTCGATGCGATAGCGTTCGCTTTACCTGTTGTTAATTACACAATTTGAAACTTGGATAGTGGGTTACAAGGTAAACAAAATAATATCCAGTGTAGAATTTCTCAGTGAAATTGTTACCGAGCGTCCCTAAGCATTTTCATACTCATTAATTTAGTTACGGGACGCAGTGCGCATACTGCTAACAATGTTTACTGTGGTTGCAAAGTCAAGTTATAGGAAGCGAAGAACATTGTTTATTCAAGTGATTATAAATTAAATTAAGTTATGAAGTCTTAAGTCCCTTTGAATCACGTTAACGGGCGTTAGAGGCATCTTAGATAAGGTACCGCGGATGACAAGTTGGAAATAATCCGCAAAGCCTCCAAATAAATCATGTATTCGAAAACCCTATTGTACCGAACACGCATTGGTGTAACCGAGTTTATATGAACATCCTCTAATTTAATCTTTAGTTTTACACGAGCTTACTAACCAAGTAATGCTTAATACTTGTCTCTTAGACTTGGTAATGTACCTAAGCGGTATTAGTGAAATTGGAAGTGCAAAAAAGTAGAAGCCGATCCCATTATCTAAGCGACAAGCAAATACTAAGCTCGTTTTAATCTAGCAATAGTTTTGGTACGGTATTCAATATCTCATAACTGAAAGCCAGTTATTACCTATTATTTTCCTCGACAATCACTGTCTTGAGATTCGATCTTTCATGAACCTCAGGCAACACTTTAGATATACACGTTATTATAGTTATTAATATCATAATCAAACTAAACGTTTGCTTTGCACAATGGAGACCATGTGAAAAGTAACATCTAAATTGCAAATATCATAGATTGTTCGGTGACCTATGCACTCAAGATTGTTAGCACTGCCTCAGGGTCGCTGGTTCAATCCAGCACGTGAAATGACACATTGATTATGGTATTAACACTAGTACTTAATGGTATTTAACACGTAAGCACATTAACGCCATTCATATGCATTATTCGAGGATTCAGATTGCAAGTCACTGACATAATGTCTTTCAGCGAACGCAATTAGCGCAAGTATGATCCGGTATGATCTTAAATAAGAAGAGCGTTTTTGTGTGCGAGATCTATCATAACAAATTCTAAAAAAAAACCGGCCAAGTGCGAGTCGGGCTCGCGCACGAAGGGTTCCGTACCATTATCCATAAAAACGGGGGGGAAATCATGTTTGTTGTATGGGAGCCCCCTTAAATATTTCTTTTATTCTGCTTTTCAGTATTTGTTGTTATAGCGGCATTAGAAATACATCATCTGTGAAAATTTCAACTGTCTAACTATCACGGTTCATGAGATACAGCCTGGAGACAGACGGACAGACGGACAGACGGACAGCGGAGCCTTAGTAATACGGTCCCGTTTTTACCCTTTGGGTACGGAACCCTAAAAAGAACTCTAAGAGTTGACAAGTTTTACACGTACATAAGTGTGAACCTAAAAAGCGTATTCGGGTAAGTACGATAAAGCACTGATCCTCCCGGATCTCAGAATTCCAATCGTTTTTACAATGTCGCGGTCGCGGTGTCTGAATGCAATTTTTACAGACAGTTTTTGTCATGTTTATGTAAAGTGTTCTCAATTAACGAAATTCGTATGCGTAGCACATGTTGGCTTCGTGATCTCTGCTGGAGCAATCATATCACGATCGGGTATTACAAATTGAACGTGCCACGATTTTTTTGTGACGAATTAATTAGGTTTGAGCGAATATTCCAGAGTTCCAATAATGCCTATTAGGTTCAAAATTACACGTGTTTCACGTAGTAACTTTGATCCGTTTGAGCTATCTTCTGAGCCTCTTATGACATAACCAAGCCAAATAGGGATATTTCCTTTCCTGGGTAGACAATTATAATATCTTACTAGTACGTCAGTTAGATTATAAAAAAATATTGAATACAGATTTTTTGGTTTATCAAATCAATCAATATTTACAAAGATAACGCGCATCAAAGTTTGGGAGTGGACTAATGACGTCACTTAATGGTAAAAAGTGTGCAAAGTCGTGACGTCACGCGAAACTTCAACGCACTATATCTTTGTCATTTTTTGTTTAACTGACTAAAGAAAAAATAGTGTTAAATATTTTTTATAATGTAAATGACGGACTAATTACAATTTTTCAGGAAACTAGCCTATTACGAGAATATAATGAAAATAAACGAGACAGTTGAAGAGTTTGAGTCAAACCTCGAGTTGGCTTTATAAATTCACTTATTGACGAGACTAGCAACAACCGAAACCACAAATCATAATAGTAGCATTAACCAGCTGGTACTTTATCTTTGTGACTACCGACTTAATACCATAAACGTACATAAATTTGAGACCACGAATCTCTAAGAACTTAACGGGGCGGTACTAAATCAAAATTAATTATTCTATAGGTAATGCTTGTTTGTTTATACTTAATTTAACATAATATTATGGCCAATGGGCTGTTTCATCACAAATACTAAGCGCGAAATAGTCTGCCAGTTGGTTCAAATGTAAATTTAGCTTGTTTGAACTTGGCTTGTTGAATTAGCATAATACGCAGTAAAACCTACTTAGGCGTTATTATTACTAGTGGCTCCATGAGCTGTAGACCTCGTGACAAACTTAACTTTGCCGTTAGAAAACTAATATCCCCACACAGGTGGGACGGACGGGTTACCAATACCGCAAATAAGTTTGTAATTGCAACAACCCCCATATCTCCGCCATTTCGAATAATTTCGAAAAACTGAATCGACAAAGAAACTATGTAATTATCGAACTTGCTCACAAAATTTCACGAGAATCGGTTGAAAACTGCGACCTGCAGACGAGAACAAATGGACAGACGCCGGACAGCCGACGGACATCCGCTGGACATACGAAAGCATTTTTGCCCAAGCTGAAACGGAGACGCTTCGCTCGCTCGGTCGAAAAATAAACATTCACGTGTCACGAAGGAAATCTTCGCTAGAACGCTTCATTTAGTAGAACTCTCTTTATACTGAAAATGTTTTAAGTCTTAAAAAATACCTGTTACTAGTGTAGAAGGTATCATTTAAGGGATGTGTTTCCCGACAATTAGAATAATGGCAGACGCATGAGGGTCATAATGAGTTGCCGATGCCGACGACGCGACGTAGAGTAGGGCCTCTATTCGGGACTGCTAAGATTGACTATACCGCTACTAAAATACCAAAATCGCGTATGTAAAAATCAAACATACAGAACCACAACACATTCGCGGTTTTGGCATTTTAGTGACGATATTAGTAAATCACTTAGCAGTCTCGAATAGAGGCCTAGAGCTGGCGGAGAAATCACTTCTACAATTACTGTGATATGTGAAAGTACATTGGTACAGACATGGTAATTTATAGTTGAAGGCAAGATCGATTTACCTTATTATCTACTCAATAAAATTATTATACTGACTGTCGGACAACGTACAGTCTAAACCGGTGGATCTAGGATGGGAACCCATGGAATTTTGCACAGCGGCCCTAACATGCATGTCACAAAGATAAATTAGAACCGTTTATCTCTAAGTGCCTCTCTCTCACACTAGTGCCGACGAAAGAGATAGTCATAGAGATAAACGGTTCTAATTTATCTTTGTGGCATGCATGTTAGGGCCGCAGGAGTTCCTTATATAACATAGGTGAGCACTAAGACAGGATTTTTGAAAATTCACTCCCAAAGGTGTGCAAGTTTGTATGGAACTTTGTCATTTTTGAAGTTATGAGTTGCCAATGGGAAATCCCATTGAACAGACGGCTAGTGTCACATATTTTTAATAAGTGGTAAAATGTCAACGAACTATTAACAAAAACACGAATAAAAACTATGTTTACTTTAAATAGTATGTAGGTAAAGTCTTACACAATTATAAGAAATCCAAAGTGGATGTCTGAGTGGTTTGAAATTGAGTTGCTAGTTGGGTTGGATTAGGCATGTGCTTAAACTAAACAAAATATTGAGACGTACTGTACAACAATAGCTTGTAATTCTCTTATTATTTTATGTTACCGTGTCCGAGTGTCGGACAAATCTTCATAAACATACGATAACGTAATACCTGCTTTAAAACTACTGTTCTTCGAATCCAGTGCTTTGGCGTAAGCACGCATTGTCTTTGATGAAGTTCGAAGGTTCGCAAATTCGCAATTATTTAAGGGTTGTATAGCTGAGTGTGAGGCGTGGGGTCGTAGCTAAGTTATGTCGCTCTGGACGTGATTGCACATTAGAGTGGCCAGTTAAACACACATGGGACACGCGCTCGTAACGACATATTTGCTAAAATATAACGAGCTGTTTTACCTACTTACGTGCCTTGTGGCATTTCTGTTAATCTGTAAAGGCTAGAAGTTGGGCAAATGTTTACGGAGAAATATAGAGCCGATTTTTTTTTTCTGAAATTGCGCTATAATAATAAGTAATTATAAGGTTATTCAAATACTGGCATGGATGTCATAACGAATTTTATAATGTGATAAAATGATAAGATCTTAAGGGTGAGCCTCTCAAGCAGTTGAATCGTAAATAATTCTCATGTTCACCATGAACCCACGTACAAATCAGCTATTTTAATTGTATATGTAATGACTAGGCTGCTTTTTTATTACCGATCTGTATGAGAAACAACGTAGTTAGTTAGCTATGAAAGAAAAATGTTGAGTGTTACAACAGAATGCTCTTGAGAACTATAATAGCATTTGTTACTAAATACTGACTTACCAATGTTGATATCGATAACTGTGCGTACAATTATTGTAGCAAAAAATTAGAGGGAAACGTGTCAAAAACTGACATGGTCGTTGTCTAAAATATTGTCTCATCTAAATTATAATAAAATAATGCGTCCAATTCGACGCGGCGTCTTCTAAAATTTACATATAAACGGGACCTAATCGCGTAACTTAAAGATGTTATTATTTACCTCGACGTTTCGACCGTATTGCAACGGCCGTGGTCACGAGAAGACCGAAGTGGCGGGTATCAGCACCTTCGAGTCGCACCAGTTCTAGAAACTTCATGGAACCTTTAAGAAACCTCATAAAACCTTCTAGAAACATTATGAAATCTACTAGAAACTTCATACAAATTGCTAGAGACCCCATAGAATCTTCAAGAACTTTTATAGAACCCTCTAGAAACATCATAGAATCTTCTAGAAACTTCATAGATAACTCGAGAAACCTTATAGAACCTGCTAGAAACTTCGTGTAAGCTTCTAGACAAGTAGTAGGTAATGAGAAAAAATAAGTAGACTAGCTTTTGTCCGCGATTTCATCCGCGTGGAATTCGGTTATCCCTCTTTATTGCACAGTGACATTTGGAAAGTCTGAGAGTTATGAAGGCCAACTTTTTATCCCGAAAAAAGCACGATTCCCGAGGGAATAGCGATAAAAGACTCCACACGGACGTAATCGCGTGCAAAACCTAGTTGTTAATAATAATGTTGATGGTGACGTTGGTTTGAAATAAATAAAAACGTAAATTAAGAAATATTGTTTACTTGTGACAGCCTAGCGTACATACGCCGTTTCAGAACTGTCTAGACGTTGGTTGTCGGCTTTTACCAGGAGATCAAAGGCGTCGGACTACTGTATCTCTTTATACTGTGCTAAAAGGCTGTTAAGCTATATCGGGTTATGACTTACACGCATTAGGACTACAATGGGATTAAGACTGAAATGCATTTGGACCGCAACAGGATTGAGACCAAAACGAGACTAAAAAGAGAATTATGCATTAAACCGTTTAAAATTAAGTTTAGGCAAAACGCGAACATGTCATTTGGAGAAAGAATTAGGCACGTTATCGAAACAGGCAGTCTACTATTCAGACAAACAGCGAAATAGTCGGCAAGCCACATAGTCCTAATGCCCCTGAAGATTGAAGTTTAGGCAAAACCCGACATAGGCACAATCCGTTTTAGGCAGGCAGAGAACAAAGGAGACAAAGAAGTATGTGAATAAAAAACATTGTTTTGAGGTGAAATTCCATATTGACTATACTTTTAAAGTCGCGAACACATTTGGGTGGGTCTTAAACTTGATATATCCCGATAGTAAAGAATCTGCACATACGCGAATGTGTGCAAAATAAGTTAGTGCTAGCCTAGTTCTAGAAGATTGCTATTGCTAAAATAGTTCAGTTTAGCTGATCCAATGTTACCTACATTGTGTTGATCTATTTGCAAATACCAACGCAATCATTAACTAATATATTGTAACCGAACGGAAAATAACATGAAATAAACATTAAGGAATTTCAGATCTTGGCAAATATGTTAGGAAAGCGCGGTAGACGCTGATAAATAAAATCCTATACAGTCAAGTAATAATCTCATTGAAATTTTATTTCATGTTTCCTCTGAACAAGGCAATGATCATAAAACCACTAAATGCATAATTATAACTAGATACCTGTATTGCAAAGATGCAACTTTGTTTACGGCATTTTTACGCTTCGAGCCCTTGGCAACTTAGTTTCGAAAAGACTAGTGTACCTATTTAACGGTTTTAAGTTTGAAAAAATGCCTACTAAGGTACGATATCCTTGAACAGAGACTATCAATAGATAATAGGACCCTACATGGCAAATTTCACGTTTATAGGTGAGGTTATTTTTGACATTTAATTTTGAGCAGAGGACACTAATTACCAAAATGTCTAGCTAGCGGTTAGCACTTTAAACACTGTAACATTTTTCATTCATATTTTTTAAAGTACAGTTTCTAACCGTATCAAGTACTTGACCAAATTAATCTCAATCCATGGATAATCACGTGATCTACATCGCTTGTTACAGTATCGCATGTTATAATTGTTATCCGTTATGCGCCGTTACGGAATTGACCATAATGCGCCGAATATAACGGCTGCGTGTGCGCAACTTCATTTAAAAGTTTAATTTTAATATTATGTGGGCTTGTGGATCTGATTACTTTTTTATTTTAAACCCTTGAATATGACCATTAGCAGGGCTGTTTTACAAGATTTGTCAGTTAACTCGTAGCCTATTGCGATATTCTTTATTTGGCTTCTAATTCAATTTAGAAGAGTTTGTTTTAAGACTTAATTGCATGCAAGCAATAAACTAAAGTGAAAGGTTCCTGAATGTATCTTTTGTTTTATTCTATTAAAGTTAAACGTAAAGTTAGGCCGAAATTGCTGTTACGACGATTATGAATAATAGGCAGCAGACAGCAGACGTTGCTCATTCAAACTTAATGTACCTTGTCAAATGAGTACAATGTACCTTCTAACTATGCGACGAGCTGCAGTATTTATTCTCCCCTAAGACGATAAAGAAATATACTAAATTTTAATTTCTCAAGGAAAACGTACATAATGCTAAGGTAATGGTGAGCTTTTTGCGTATGTAAGGCAGACAACTATTATAATTTAAGTCACTCGAGTCAAGGGACTAAAGTGACTTTTTGAAAGGAACAATGACATTAAAATAGAAATATCCTTTTCATCACACTTGCTCGGAAAGGGTATAGAGCTACTATAGCTGATATACCTCCCACGAGAGTTATGGATTTAGTATGGTTTATAACACTGACAGGGCGCGCGCGCCGGGTCCGGCGGTGATAGTTTCTTATAGAAGTAGCGCGCAACCGACGCGACAAACAGCTTATTCTACCCACCTGATGGTAATTCACGGTGTACAATGGGAATAAAAAATAATTTAATTTTTATTGTCATATTTTTATTCCATTTCCTCACAAATGTGATGAAAAACATGGTGTGTACCACGGGCAGTAGGTAAGGGGATAACAAACTCGAGTCAATTAGAGCCCTCCGCCATCATCGGCGGCGTCAGGCTTCTAATAGACTCTCGTTGGTTATCCCCTTCTTACGGCCAATACTGTACAATAATGTTCATTATTCCTAAACTTATTTGGGTACACGAATAACTTAAACAAAAATCCTACGAAATTTTTATACGTTACTATTTTCTGGGATTCAACAACTCTACAATCATACATAGCAAATTAAAAATCGAAACCCTTTCTACAAACCGTTACCTTTCGGTCTGACGTACCTAGTCGGAAAAAAAGTTCAGAAGTAATAATGGTCAAGGCGGGGATACACCGTTACAGCCGACCACATTGGACCAATCTCTCGGCACCGCCTCGGAGGCGGCACCAATGACAAATTAATCTATGATTCAACTATTACATGGAAATGTTTAAAGCAAATGAAAATTTGAACGTCAATAAATAGAAATAGGCCCCTTTGAGGATTGAACTGGCATTAAATAAATAAATAAATCATTGGACAATCTTAACACAAATCGATCTAGACCCAAAGTAAGTTCTGAAGGTTTGTGTTATGGATACTAGACGACATAGTTATATAGATAAATAAATACTTAAATGCATAGGTAACAGCATTAAGAAGTTATGGAGGATAATATCCACAGCTGTTCAAGCTTTGAATATTATTGTACTATTTCTATACCTATGTGTCACCCATATCGGTGTCCTACATTAATAATTGAAAAACAATGATCCGATATTGGAAGATTTACGAAAATCTACTGAAATGCTGCAAGCATTCAGCCCCCGTGTGATCTTTTTTGTTTTGAAGGGCTACCGTATCTTTGTGACGTTTATACAACGCGAAATGTCTAGCACAAAATGTTTACGCACAACAGCAAAAATTCAAAGAATTACTTAGCAATAAAGATCCCATAAGCCTTACTGTATATACGAATTATCCTGTATCGTAAAGAACTTCATTGAATCTGAAACTCAATTTATCTTTACGCTTCATTATTGTTTCTCTAAATGTTCGTTTGTCGAGGAAAATCCCGGAGGCAACAATACAAACGGTTCAGAAAGCTTGAAACTCTTGAAATTGTCATTGCTACAGACAGACAAACGGTTTATTAGAAATTCTTCGGTTATTCAAAGGCGGAGAAATTTCGTCTGTCTTTGAAGCAACGCCGTAACTTGAATTATAAACTACATAATAATATGACATTGACAACTTAGTCAGACGCTCAGATAAAACTACATATATTTCAATTATAACCACTAGTCAAGTGCGAGTCACACTCGCATGGACCTTAGTAACCCTAGCTAAACCAATTCAATTTGTTAGTCTTGGGTTAATTTAAGCATCATATTTACTAGTGGCTCCGTGAGCTGTAGACCTTGCGACAAACTTAACTTTGCCGTCAGAAAACTGATACCACCATACATCGACATAGGTCGGGGCAGTTTACCAATACCGAAAATAAGTTTGTAATTGCAAAAACCCCCATATCTCCGCCATTTTGAAAAATTTCGAAAAACTGAATTGACAATAAAATCTATATAATTATCGAAGTTGCTCACAAAATTTCACGAGAATCAGTTGAGAACTGGGACCTGTAGACGAGAACAAATGGACAGACGCCGGACAGCCGACGGACATCCGCTGGACATACGAAAGCATTTTTGCCCAAGCTGAACGCTAGCTGAAAGCTATCACGTTTTCATTTATTTTCACTTTATACATAGTTTCATACCGGAATATAAATTTTATCCTATTAAATTACAGTAATTAACTCAAAATTATTGACTGGCCCATATTGATTCCACTGCCCTCTTACTCCTTTAAGTATTTTTTTATGATACTTATGATTTACTACATACAAAGGTAACCCATTTGGTCACTAGGTATGTATACACGAGAGGTATCATGTCCCAACATAAACACAACTGGAATTCGAACAAAGAATTAGTACGGAGATATAATCAGCTCTCATAAAAAGATATTGCACTCGCAAGGGTATTGCCCTTTGCAACTGAAAAACTATAAAAGGTAACTGCGGAAGTATAACAATATAAATACGAGTATGTGTGCGCAATCTGATGAAGACCAGCGTGTGGTTAATTCATTATTATTACGTAAATGCAATATGCAAGCGAGGGAATAATAAGTGATTAGTCTTATTTAATGGATCGGAACATGGTTTTTATCGCATTTTGTTATTACAGTCTATTAATCATAACTTGCTAGTTTGTATTGAGCAGACAATAAAATCCTTAGTTTATAATAATAATGTATGATACCTACTTACAGCCGAAATAGTGCTTTCTACGCTCCTGGCTTAAACAGCTTTACGACGGTCATGCATGACGATCTCATTTAGATGATATCATTTGTCAAATATAATTAATTATACATTTAATCTGAAGATAGACGGCATAGGACACCTTGATCCCGAGAGAATACGAGTAGCTATACACAATTTTACGCCGCCGAAATCTTTAAAAAAAATGAAACCGTTTGATTTGACTTCTACCCAAAGTACCTAATGGTTACAATACCCCCTAGTTTGAGTTGTGCCAATAAGACATGCAATTATAACAGCCAGGTCATTAACTTTTTATACCTAAATGATTAATTAAAATAAATATATATACATCTATACATATAATAAAATCGTAAAGTGGAAAAAGTCTGTTCTGTACATTGAAGATAACAATGAAAAAATGCTATGGGGGCTTCGGAATGAGCACCACAACACAATGCAATCCAATGGTTTGGTTCCAATGGTTTTTGAGTTTCATATCTGTTTGTCTGTTTATCTGTTTGTCTGATTGTATGTGCACGATAAACTTTAAAACTTCTGGGTGGATTTCAATGCGGTTTTCGATATTATATTAAGGGAAACTTCAGGCTGGACATAGGCTATCGAACCTTTTGGAAATAAAACTTTAAGGGGGTAAAAAAAGGGGGTTCAAGTTAGTACCTATGGGAAAAACTAATTTGATGTGTTTATTAGGGTAATTTTTATCCCGGATAGCTAAAATTTCCCCAGGGAGATAACCGAATTTCATACGGACGAAGTCGCGGGGGGAAGCTAGTTACTTAATACAATTTTAAACACCGACTGACATACAACGCACAGCTTTAACCGGTGGGTTTGGAAGCATGCAATTTTGCTCAGGAGTTTCTTTAGGGGTTACATAGGGGATCTAATTAAGGTAAATCGGTTTGAAAGAGATAATTTTACAGTACAAAATTATTGTCTGTATTGGCCTTAATACGCCGCTAAAAATTATAACGATAGCCAGTAATGGATCCGCGGGGGAGCTAAGGAGCTCAAGCCCCCTACTCCCCGCCAAAGTATCTGGATCTACTCATGCCAAATCTCAAATCAAACTTGATATTATCCTACGGAACCTTGTTACGGCAGCTGGGTTAAGTCCGTCCCAAACAAAAATCCTTTTCATCACACTTGCTCGGAAAGGGTGTTATTATACGCAAGCGTATAGAGCAACTATAGCTGATTTAACTCCTCTATGGGCCCCGCCGTCAGCGGGAGTTATAAACCATACAAAATCCATAACTCCCTAGGGAGTTATGGATTTTGTATGGTTTCGAACTCCCGCGGGCAGTTAAGTGCGCCAGGTCGGCGGAGCTGCTCGGCGAGCCGCAGCCGGCGGGGCGCGCGACCGCAAGCCGGCGGAGCTGCCCCGCGCTGATCGCACCGTACGCTCAGTTTATGAACACCCAACTGATGGTAATTCACGATGTAAAATGGAAATAAAATTAATATATATACTTTTTTTGTCTAATTTTTATTTCATTTCCTCGCAAATGTGATGAAAAACATTGTGTGTATCACGGGCAGTAAGGGGATTACAAACTCGAGTCATAAAAGCCCTCGCCTATCGGCGTCGGGCTTCTAACAGACTCTCGTTAGTTATCCCTTTCTTACGGCCCTAGATGCACAATGTACTATACTATAGCCGTATTACTTTTAGAAAGCTAATGAGAAATAAGGAAATACCTCAGAAATCTATTTACACTGTTGGTTGAATAACATTTAGGATCATTAATATATATGTATATATATGTTTAATTTAAAGTAACGTAGTACTTAGTAAAGATAAAAGTATTTTGCATTAATGCCTCTAAAAGTACGCGGTAATTGCAAGTATCAATTAACACGTGCTTAGTAAAATGTGTAATGATACTTTACCAATTAAAAACAATTACTTAGTTGAAATATACAGGAATTAAGCCGAACGAAACGCGAAGAAAGTCGGTGAAATCAATCCTAATGGAGCGCGGACTCGTTAGATATCGCTTTAATATCGCAAGAAGTCTGCTAATGTATTTTCAGAACCGTCTTGGCCTAATTAATATTGAAAGGTTTGATTACTCCTCATCATTAATCATTTAATTCTATCTCTATCACGTTCAGAATTTTTTACACTAACAAGAAATCCCTTCAAGGATAATGCGTTTTTCCGTCTATGATCCGTAAATTTTAGTTAAAAGTAACATAAAAAACCGGCCAAGTGCGAGTCGGACTCGCGCACGAAGGGTTCCGTACCATTATAAACAAGCAAAAAAAAAAAAACACGTTTGTTGTACGGGAGCCCCCTGAAATATTAATTTTATTTTAATTTAATTAATTATTTATGAAGTTAATATATGTATATTTAAATATGCTGTGAATATTTCAAGCGTCTACCTGGTGCCGTTATCAATATCGTGCAAAAACGAGCCAAAAAAATACGTTTGTTGTATGGAAGCCCCCTTAAATATTTATTTTATTCTGTTTTTTAGTATTTGTTTTTTTTAATCTCTATTTATTTAGGGGCTTTGATCATTGCTGAACACGTGAGCCCCGTTAGGTCAATCTCTAAATTAACAAAAACGATTGCAAGGGGTAAGTAATAGAGCTCACTTGCGCAAAAAACCAAATACCACCTTCGCTGCACCAGACAAAGGCTCTGCCAAAATCGATTGAAAAATACCGATGTTCGAATCAACGAGACCCAATTGCGCAAGCAAACTCTCCCTCCCGGTTCGAGTACGAAATACATCATTTCAACAGTCTAACTATCACGGTTCATGAGATACAGCCTGGAGACAGACAGACAGCGGGGCCGTAGTAATAGGGTCCCGTTTTTACCCTTTGGGTACGGAACCCTCAAAAGCTGGCCAAGTGCGTGTCAGACCACGCACAGTGTAGGGTTTTATACCTTCATTTCACGTTAATTGACACTTATTTAACTTCAAGTAATTGAACAACAAACTTTGACCCCTTGATTAGTAGGGGTTGGATGGAAACAGAGACCAAAATATACTGGGCATATAAAATATAGCCTATCTCAGAAACCTGTTCAAGGATCTCGGTCAAACCAATTTCATTAATAGTATTTATTACCTGTTCCAGTTAGATTTTTCAGATGTTTTAATTAACATTATTGACAAATTTAAGAGCTCATAACTAGCCAATTATTCACCAATTAAAAATTAAAAAGGTAAATCATTGAGGCCATTTTTGAAGACCTGTGCAACGATACCTCTTTCGATAGTAAATATCTATGAGTTATTTTGTGCACCCCCGTGCATTTTGTGACGTATATCAAAAATAATTGAAGTTACAATAAGACTAAAAGCAAACAAAGTCAGACAATAGTAGTTTATGCAACGGTTGCATAATGATAGGCCTTAAAACACTAGTGCGGTTTAATGAAACGAGCTTTTAGCGAGTTTCATAACAAGATCGCACGTGTGTTTTAAGGCCAAATTATGCAGAGTTGCATACATAACTTTATCTACACACATATTATAAATCCTCCATGATGGGTTCAAAAACAATATTTTCTGGCAACAAGTTATTTGTTGCAATCGTGGCTGCATATTTCCGATATCCGGCGCATTTTCACATCACACACACTCCGAGAAGACTACTATTCATATTTACAACTAAAATGTAAATTACAAACAACTTTTTCTATTTAATTCAACAACAATTGTACTTTCGTTCAGCAAAACACCAACATAATGGCGGCAATTCGATCCTCCGTCAAGACCATTTTTTTTTTAAATCATAGACAATCGAATGAAGTCTCTATTCTCATGTCACTCGAGATCAAATGTTGTGCAGTTTATATTAAAAAAACATACTGAATTGAAGTTTCGTATCAATAACTGTTTTAATATCTATGGATATTAGAATATAGACCCACTTGAGTTTTGACAGCTGTTCCAAATTAAATCTCATTTCTATACTATTCTATACTAAAAACGATACGGTAATAACATTGCATCACTGGTTTTTCGTAATTGGTTGTCAAAATGGCGGTCATTTCCTACGGTTTTTGATTACACTATGGAGGTTTTATGATATGAGTGTAAATAAACGTGTTTTTCGTATCAAATAAGAGGTTTCTTTACAATAAATGTAAAGATCCCGAATAAATAAGTTTTTGTTACAAATTTTATTTTATAACAACCTTTTTTGTTCATTGCACTTTAATATTGCAATTAAATGCGTACACAAAATGTCATGTCTGTGCTGTTGACCGTTGAAGAGTTTCTTTATCTGGAGCTAATCCTGATAGTCGATTCAGGTCATGTTTATCATAAATAAACTCGCGTGGAGAGGGTTCCGTTCCGTACATGATTATCTGCAATTTACTAGGTTACTTTAAATACTATAGACTTCTTATAGGTTTTCCTGTGATCTATAGGTAAAGAACTATTTTCTGTATTATTGTCAAAATTTTAAGAAGAAAATATATTTAAAGTCCTCACAATAAGTCCTTTCATTTGATGTGTCACACAATATAGATTGCGTAACTTTTTTTAAAATTTTCTAATTTACCAAAAGTGGCCCCCATGTTTAAAATTCATATAGTTACGTCACGCGTCCGTGTTGCGGTCACCGACTTACATATGTATACCAAATTTCAGCTCAATCGGTCCAGTAGTTTCGGAGCAAATTGGCTGTGACAGACGGACAGACAGGCAGACAGACGCACGAGTGATCCTATAAGGGTTTTGGTTTTTCCTTTTGAGGTACGGAACCCTAAAAACGCATTGTCATCGGAACTGAGTGAACATGTTAAAATTCAACTCCGTAGGATAGGAGGCAGTGATTCTAATTCAGCTTGCAAGATTTGCAAGTTAATAAAAAGCTTGTAAAAATATAAGAGATTTCTTACAATTTTCCCAAATAACAGTTAAATCCTATTCAGAAGCAAAAACTCAAGACACAAGCTGTACACATAGATGATAATTACTCGCTACTAGTCCGTGTATACATGTGTGTATGCATGTGTGCGCCTTCAATTATCTGCACTTATTATCGAGAGCTCTCCTTTTTACTCCGCTTGTGGGAACAAGCCGGAACAATATTATCGGAAGCATTCTCCGTGATACGTCCCACGTAGCATGATATTATTGCAACTTTAAATTGATTAAAACGCGTCTGTACTTTATTGTTCATGGCTACCCCAAGACCTTAAAGGGTTGTTTCCCGCAAATTTTTGATATAAAAATACAAAGTTAGAAATTAGTTCTCCAAACCAAACCAACCTGACTCAGGATCTATCCCGAGATCTAAAAGGTTTCCTGTTGAGTTATTACGGGTAAGGAATAAGACCACTGTCGTTCATAATCCCGTGTTTGAAATAGACTTATAAATAATAATAGGTTTTATATTATAATTTATTCAGCGTTTAAGACCCAGTATCAGAGATATATTTTCTACAACGGAAACACTGCAGCAGGCCAGAGACAAATTATTCAATAAAACCGGACAAATGCGAGTTAAACTCGCGTGGAGGGGGTTCTGTTCCGTATATGATTATCTGAAATTTCCTGTTACTTTAAATAATTTTCCTGTAATCTATGGGTAAAGAACTATTTTATGTATTTTTTTCAAAATTGTAGGCCCAGTGGTTTCGGAAATAAGGGGGGAGAGAATGGTCAATTATCGCCTATTTTCCTAAATAACTTCCAGACTATTTATCATACAATTCCAAAAACTTATTATTTTAGACCCTCACAATATCAATTTCATTTGATATCTCACACAATATAGTTTGCATACTTTTTTAAATTTTCTAATTTACCTCCCAAAACTGGCCCCCATGTTTAAAATTAGTTAATTTACGTTACATACACTTACATAATTACGTACCTATACCAAATTTCAACTCAATCGGTCCAGTAGTTTCAGAGCAAATTGGCACTGACGGACGGACAGACAAACAGACAGACAGACAGACGAGTGATCCTATTAGGGTTCCATTTTTTCCTCTTGAGGTACGGAACACTAAAAAAAAATATATCTAATAAAAGATACACTACATCATGTTTTAAAAATAGCATCTACTTTAACTAAAATCTTGATTGTAAACATTAAAACAAAAACTACGTTATCTAGACGTGTACTTCAGATACAATAATTTAGAACAAATACTTAAATACTTATTGGTCTTGGTGTAAACGGATTGCGTATCTTAACTTCAACTTGTATGATCTTGACCGTAGATTGAGAATATCAAACTAAAGCAAACCGTTTTCGCCAGAAAATATGAGATTCTATGTATTTAAGTAATTATTTCTCTATAGTAGTTATATCGTCATCTAGTACTCATAACACAAGCCTTTAGAGCTTACTTTGGGACTAGATCGATTTGTGTAAAGATGGTCCCCTGATTTATTATTATTTATTATTATTATTATTCTTCCAGAAAAGAAGATATGTTTTAAATTAACGTTCTAAAAATGCTTTAACTTGCTACAAAATACAACTTACCAATGTTTCAAGATTTTGAACATTGAATTCAAAAAGCTACAGCGTTTTGACAATTTTTTTGTATTTTTTATTTTAATTCATATTAGATCTTTGTTTATGAATTATGATACTACCTATTATATGACGATACATTTATTGGCTAAAGTATTTTACTTTTCGCTTCGAAAAACATTATATAAGAGTTATTTTCGATTTGAATTATATCTTTTTTCTTCTGTGTAAAATTGTTGAAGGCTGCATTAAACACTGTTTCTCAGTGGCCCTAACATGCTTGGCATAACGATAAATTAGAACCGTTTATCTCTAAGTACGTCTCTCTCACACTAGTGCCGACGAAAGAGATAGTCATAGAGATGAAAGGTTCTAATTTATCTTTATGCCATGCATGTTAGGGCCGCAGGTTCGGCCTAGAAGTGGATAAAGATTTTTATTGGTTGCTTGTAGTTGGAAAGAATAAAATACTTTGTTTCTGGAAAATTTAACATTAAGTAAGTTAATAGTAAATTCAGTAGTTTTTTTTTTTTCTTAAGATAGTTTGCGACATTAATTGATTTTTTTGCCAACATTACCCATTCAGTATTTGGTACCATTGGTTCGGTATTTTGGTGTGAACAAGAACAATTTACAATATAATTTTATATTCGAAGTGAATTTCTTCCATATTTGTCTTTATCGCCTTGTCCATTAGTGAATCTGTGCCAAAATCTGCTTTGACAAAAGTGAAAATGATTGTGACTTAAAAACGGATACATTATAAACCGATTCGATAGCTTTCACATGGCGCCTTCGCAAAAAATAGTCTACTATTAATTTTAATAATTATAATAAATGCGGCGAAGCTTTGAATACCCAATTTTCAAGTGGAACTGTTGCCTGATGAATCTTTAATTAAATTATGCGCGGCTTATTAATTAAATTAAACCAATTATGAGAAATGTTATCTGGACTTAAATAAAAGCGGACCAAAACTCGTCATGCAAAAACTTAAATTTAAAAATATTTTTTCTCCTTATCTACATGGTGGAATCGGGACTTATACTTTCAAAACCTATTTACAAATACACGCTACTGACGATAATAAATCCGGGCTCTTAGCTAAAATTATACTGAATTCAACTGATAAAATTAAATTTTAGTACCTATAATAAATAGTAAAGACAATAAGCAAATTAAAATGCGATATGAATTCAGCCTTACCCAAGAGCCGGTAGCCAATGCCGTGCGAACTTTTCAACAACAATACAACATTGTCGGTAACCGGCGCTGAATAAAATTATGATCACATTATATTTTTTAATTGACTACACAAACACCACGGCCATAAAAATATTTAAAACAGAACGCGCCATTTACGATAAAAACAAACAAAATGATTTCAAAATGGAACGCTTCATTTTTGAGGTTATGTCCGCATATTCCGCGCGAAGCGTTTTGCAACCCGGGATGCGCGAGTGTGTGGTATCGCGTGTGTCGGGTAAGTGCCGCGAAGCACCTGCGGACGCCGACACGAAGTATCGCACGGGGATATACTTACTCTTTGAAATATGTGAAGAAAATTACACTACGGGCTTCGGTGCCTATATGACTTTTTTTTTAGTTTGTTTCTCAAAACGTACATAGGTAACATTATTATACAAATAATTTCCTCACCAAACTGACAACAGTTTGTTGGCGAGATCGCGCTCAAACTAACTTTTAAGTCTAAATTCTACTTACTTAAAAGAGAGGGTTTAGGATACTCGTACTATTGGAAAAAATTGCCCTATGCCAATCTTTCCAAAAGTATTTTTTTTAGCGTATCTTTCGCTACTTTTCTGCTGAATTTTTTTTCTTGCCATAACCATCGACTGACACGGGGATAATCTAACCCCAGGTTTATCTGACTAGCATTCGATTTGTTTGTTTTTTTTTGTATATTTTATATTTTCTTTATTTATTTATCAGCTTTTGATACTTGACGACATTTCATTTTTGTAAATGCTACCCTGCGTAATAGTTAAACTATATTTGTCTTTAAAACCTCTTAACAGTGGATGGATTCATATTAGTTCCTCTGCGCTGCGGTTTTTTTTTTACAGAAAACGCACGCGGATGTAGCAAAAAAGTCAAGTGTCGCAAAAACAAAAACTGGCGACTGTTATTAAGCACTTAAATTAAACCCGCGCCCGCGGCAAATCAATAAACTACCATTTGATTATGATTGATTCTCGTTATCCATTATTTGGTAAAAAGTTGCTCTGGCTTTCAATTTGAGTGATTACTATGCAAACGTTATAAGTGGTTTAGTGACAATTAAACTTGATTCATTACTGTCGCTGTCAGGATTTGATGTCTTCTTCTACGAGAGCGTAATTACGACAAAATTAAGCTGTTAAAATACATAGAGTCGGCCATATTAAGACATTGTTAGTAATAGTTAAGCACGCTTTGCATGTAGCTAGGTACCTTTTTAAAAATAATTGCGGTCAATTTAGATCGACATTCCTCGTAACTCTTTTATGTAACCTATATTTTGAGACTATAAAGGTCTCGTTTTATGTTTGTATTGTACCTGTAAATCAGCCGCAAAAGGACAGCCTTGATTCGTAATGTTTTGAATTTGATTACATACATAAATATTATCACGCCCGAAATCCCTATTGGGGTGGGCAGAGCCACAAGAGTACTTGTGGCCACGTTCGATTAATTAGTCCTAAGATGATATGACGAACCGTACGGTGACAGGTGATCAGCCCATCGCCCATACAGATAGTCCACCATGTTGGAGAGGACGGGTCCCTTAGTCGACTTTTACGACATGCCAGGATGATAAGCATCTGCACGCATTCTATACTATTTCTTCACTCCCAGTGCAGCAGAGGAGGAGGAGAGGAGGAATTTTATTAAACTTACAAATACAAACTGATTATAATTTTACTTCATTAGTTCATATACCTACTGCAATTTCAATGAAAAACGACGGTCTGTATCATGATCCAAATAATAATATGCAGTATATTATTCTCTATACTATATTCTATACGGTTTCATATTCGATATTTGAATTATTAGGACATGAAATATTTTTATTTCAAATTATTATAATTATTTTGATATTTAGAGACCTTACATCTCCTTCTTTATACTTGACCGTGGAGACTGTCTACATCTCCATTTAACCTAGATTAGGTAATCAATTTAGATGTTTCTTTATTTCTTTATTTTAATCATTATTATGATGACCCTTAGAGGCTTTATACCTACATCTCTAAGTCGCTTAACTTGTCCAGACGCGGAGACTATACATCTCCCTTATTAGTTATTTATTATAATTAATTTTTACCTATTAGGATTGTTTGCTGCCCTTTTCATGTGTTAGTTTTAGTTAAAACTCTAATGTAAAAGTTGAAAAAAAAGACTTACTGCTGAGTTTCTTGCGGCGTTTCTTCTCAGCAGATGTCACCTTTCGAAGCGCTGGTAGCTTCAGACATGTAAAAGAGCCCATTTGGCCTACTTGCAAAATAAATATTTTCATTTTCATTTACATTTTCAATTTCATCCACTGGAAATTTCAAGTGTCGTAAGGGACATTTTGATGAAACGATGTAGATTACGACATTCGAAATAAGGGACATTTTCTGCTTAGGCTTACCTCCTAGTGAGAACCTAGCCCAATCGCTTCTTAAATACAAAATATAAGTTACATAATGTTACAATAAGTAAAAGAAATTCACAAGGAATATGCTATTGCGATAAAAAACAAGAAAGACAATGGCAGCGGTGGGATACGAACCCACGCATCAATAAGTAAATTCTTTTCACAGTAGAATACACTTTTGCAATAAAAAATAAAAAAAAGATAATGGCAGCGGTGGGATTCGAACCCACGCCTCCGAAGAGACTGGTGCCTTAAACCAGCGCCTTAGACCGCTCGGCCACGCTACCTAGTATCTGGGAACGCGAAATAGCTGTAGTGATTCCCTATATTTTTTTTCTTCATTTGATTACTCTTATAGCTCGAATTTATGATCGTAATTTATCAAAATTCCTGTATCTATTTCAAATTCGACATCGTGCATAAGGACAGGCTGGTGCTAAATATTAGGTTAATTTAATGAGCCATACTCCAAAGTCAGTATTTAAAGTGACCTAACAAAAAGAAGTGACTTCTAAGAAGTGACGCAACGTTCAGCAGATTTTCCGTAGAAAGCTGTAAACGCGCAGGCGTGAATTGAAGACCGTGGATTTTAGCGGAACCATGTAAAACAAATAGTTAAAAAGACTATGTTCTTTGGTTTACTTAAAATAATTAAATACTGAGGTCCAACGATTTTGTGTTGTTTTACCAATGTTGGTCGGTAATCTTTACATTTCTCTATCACATTTCACATTACACGATTGTTTGCGTTGCCAAAAAAAAACATTTTTGTAAGCGTGTCTAAACTTTAGACACGCTGACTAATGTGTTTTAGACTATAATGTATTCGATTGAAACTAATAATTGCGCTAGTGGTATGCCCATGCAAAAGGGCTAGCGAAAAGGTTACTTTTACGGGAAACTTAACTAAACTAGCCTTACAATTTCTGGGAATATATAAAGCTCTAAATCGACAAGTACCTTATTGATTTACATGCACTTACTATGTTTCAGTATTAGGATTTAGCTACAGTTTACACGCATTAGCGATGGTAAAGCGATGGCTGCTTTATAGAGGAGCTGTGACCGCAACTTGAACTCTTAGGCCATACGTTTTTGCTGCTAGACACTGTGCGGCAGCGGCAGTGACGCATACTCTGATCAATGTACGTGCGTGTAAAAATCTTATGGCCAAATTCACCCTTCTTGACCAGAATGTCTAACTTGCAATTCGTCTACGAAGCAAAATGACTAAAAAGAATGTCTATGTGGCAAAATACCTAAGCAGTAAATCGTTTAAAGATCAAAATGTCTAAATTGCAATAATACCTAAGCAGCAAATTGTCTCAAGATTGTCTAAGGATAAAGATAAAGATAAGGAAAATGATAAAGATTGTAAAGGTTGTCGTTAGTCTTATTGCCTGGTT
Source organism: Tortricodes alternella (assembly GCA_947859335.1). Taxonomy (NCBI): domain Eukaryota; kingdom Metazoa; phylum Arthropoda; class Insecta; order Lepidoptera; family Tortricidae; genus Tortricodes; species Tortricodes alternella. The sequence goes on along the minus strand of OX401984.1, from coordinate 8,305,743 downwards.
GGCTTTTTGCTTCTTAGTCAATATACAATGAAGTTAAAGTGCTGCATAGTCATATTGCCTGGTAGGCATTTTGCTTCTTAGTCATTATAAGCTTTAGGCTAAATTTTACGTAGACGTTTTGATGTTTAGGCAGCATGATCAAAAACGAAACTCACAAAGGCCACTAAAATTGAACTTTAATGAAATATCCTATGTATTTAAGTATTTATTTATCTATATAAGGTTACATATCGTTGTCTGGTACCCATAACACATGCCTTTAGACCTGTGACTTTGGGACTAGATCGATTTATGTAAAGATTGTCAACTGATATATTTTGTTTATTATTTATTACATTTAAAGTGATCTCCGTAGATTAAACTGTGAATTTATGGATTTCGGTATTATAAACATTTGGTCTTCCTAGAGTTTGGGTTGCGCACCACTGATTCTCCACAAAACGCAAGCCGCATGCTACAAAGAAAAGGTCAATTGGCAGAGTTTCTGTGGCACGGTATAAACGGGTCTTTAGTTAGAGTACGGAAATTACACCAATACCCATACAACGAGATCGCTACCGTAAACTATGTTTATTGCACGTTATCAATTAAGATGTAGCACATTGTTGTGAGCTTACTGGTAACCATGTGAATCCAGGAGATAAGAAACGTGTTATTTTAAGTATATATTGAAGTTTATTCTCACCTTAAATACAATTCTATTGATATCCTACTAATATTATAAATGCGAAAGTTTGCGTGTGTGTGTGTGTGTGTATTTTTGTTACCTCTTACCGTTAAAACGGCTGGCCGGATTTTTATAAAATTTGGAATGTAGATAGCTTATACCCTGGATTAACGCATAAGCTACTTTTTATCCCGGAAAATTGAAAAGATCCCGAGGGAATAACAATAATCAAACTCTACGCGGATGAAGTCGCGGGCACAGCTAGTAGGTAATAATTATCTTATTTTTTTTTAAACTACCATTACCAAACTTGTTGGCATGTATGTTCTTTATAGCTACTTACCTACCTTAGTTTTTGAACGGAAAAGTCGCATCCCTGGCCACCTGTCTGTCATATTACAAGCCCCTATTCGACATTGCCTTAGCGATATCGAAAATATATTTCGCTACGATATGGTAGCTCTTATATTAACTTGATACAGGGAAAAAAATATTATTTTAATTCAAGAATATGGAAATGGAAATAAGTATTGTTTAAATGTCAAAGTATATTTACTTAACCTAAGAATAATATCTTCAGCCAAAAAAAACAATTACTTAAATCAAGGATATATTCTTGGTTGAAGAAAATATGTTCCGTTATATGGAAATCACCGATTGTCTTGAAAAAGACAAATTGGTAGATTCAGACATGTAAAAGAGCCCCATGTGGCCTACTTGCAAAATAAACATTTTCATTTTCATTTTCATTGTCAAGGCGATATTGTCTAGATTCAAGACATCATTTTTTTCCTCGCTGTAAAGGCAGACGCAATGTGAAAAAACCGGACAAGTGCGAGTTAAACTCGCGTGGAGAGGGTTCCGTTCCTTACATGATTATCTGAAATTTACTACGTTACTTTAAATACCATAGACTTCTTATAGGTGTTCCTGTAATCTATAAGCAAAGATCGATTTCCTGTATTTTTTTCAAAATTTTAACCCCAGTAGTTTCGGAAATAAGGGGGGGGGAATGGTTATTTTCCTGAATAACTTCTAAACTATTTTACTTAAAATTCAAAATAAAATATATTTAAGATCCTCACAATAAGCCCTTTCATTTGATATGTCACACGATATAGGTGGCATAACCTTTTTTTTTAATTGTCTAGTTTACCCCCAAAAAGTGGCCCCTATATTTAAAATTCATATATTTACGTCACGCGTCCGTATTGCGGTCACCAACTTACATATGAATACCAAATTTCAACTCAATCGGTCCAGTAGTTTCGGAGCAAATTGGCTGTGACAGACGGACAGATAGACAGACAGACAGACAGACACACGAGTGATCCTATAAGGGTTCCTTTTTTCATTTTGAGGTACGGAACCCTAAAAACCATAGGCAATATCAATTAGGCAATGTAGAGTAGAGGTTTTTGCCCATAATCAAACGCGCAATATTGAAAATTGAAACATACTTCAAATATCGGGCACAATGTAAAAGTATGAGCTATAATTCTGTGTATAACCCTATAAATACGAACAAACCACACCGCAATTCGAGCACCGTTAGCCAAAGGAATTTGAAGTGATTATTATACATATTTAATAATAATTAGGCCCCGCTAAGATGTAGTTAAAATGCATAAAACATCATTCTTCGTAGCTAAGTAGGTACTACGAGAGTGTATGTTTTCAAAGCTGCACGCGCCGACCAAAAACGTGGCCCGTATATACGTATAAGGCCCTTCAATTCTAATTAAATTACAGCGTAACACAGTTCATTATTTTTTTTAACGTGTGCTTAGTTTTGGGTTAAGCTTCGACTTAAGTACTGCTTCGAAACTAATCAGCGGCTACTTTATAATTATTTATACATTACTTGCACGTGTTTCGATAGAATCTGGCTGTATTGACACCGCAACGAACCGATTTTTGAATTTTAAATATTAGGTATATATTTACGGTAGTGTGTTGGAAACGTCATTTGAAGCTTTCTCCCTGCGAGCCTTGGTTAAAATATACCTTTGTCTGTATAAGTTTTCATCAGGTCAAACGTGGGTCAATATGGAAATATATTGTTTTAATGGGTAACTAGGTACTATTCTTAATTTCTTTCAGGATAAAAACATAACATAATTGTCAATCATAGTGCAAACCCGGGTATGGTTTTTAAATACCGCGTAAATCCAAAAAGGAGTGAAATTGATATTTCACGCCTACACCTTCTAGGCGCAGGTTTGATTTTTATTTATGAATCGTCCTAATTTTTATAAAAACACATGTTCGTTTTTTGCAAACTGCAACTGCATACGCGGTTTGCACTATCATTGGCGATACAATAAAGATTTTTTCTAAGTTTAATGACACATTGCTAATGGATGGATGCACATGCGTCTGCGCATATCAATATGCGTCATTACACTCCGGTGTGACAGTGGCCCGGTTTTCGCTTCCCACGCACCAAATAGGAACAAAACGATTAGAATTTCATCGCGAGTACGCCCCAATAGGCTTTAATATAATCTTTATCTAAACGAGAGATGAGTAACAACAACCATCCATTTGCCTAAGAAATCTGTGCAAGTTGGCCACAGCATAATTCTTTTGAACCGACTACAGCGATAAAAAGGGTTACATTGAAGCCTCCCTTGAAGTTGGTTTGCTTTATTATTTTAATTGCGAATACTGTCTTGCATCAGATACATTATGTACTTACAACAAATAAAGCAATTTCCCATACGTATGAGAAAGACTGTAACGTAATGCAATATCGTTACTACTTGATATCAATAGTAGCGTCGGTCTCTCTTCATAGCGCTTATTTTCAATAGCTATTCAACATAATAATAATTCAATAGTGGTAAATAAGCTTTCAAAGTTAAGTGGTAAAAAATCCCATGTTCTAAATAGAGGTATTGCTTAATTTGTTATTGTTATGTGTGTTTCAATACCGGTTTTCTATTCATTACCGGAATTTATTAGACAGAAAATGTCAATACCAGTGACAGATAAACCGTACGTAGTTTTCTTACGCTGTGTGGCGATGTTTCCTAGTAAAAAAAATATTTTTTGTTTACTTATGTAAGAAAAATAAAAAAGTACCTTAATATAGATGGCTCTATTACTAATATTAATATTGCAATTAGTTAAACCGCTAATATTTTGAAATACCAGTAAATAAAACCAGTAATCGACCGAGCGAGCGAAGCGTCTCCGTTTCAGCTTGGGCAAAAATGCTTTCGTATGTCCAGCGGATGTCCGTGGGCTGTCCGGCGTCTGTCCATTTGTTCTCGTCTACAGGTCGCAGTTCTCAACCGATTCTCGTGAAATTTTGTGAGCAGATTCAATAATCATAATATAGATTTTTTTTGTCGATTCAGTTTTTTGAAATTTTTCAAAATGGCTGAGTTATGGGCTTTTTTGCAATTACAAAATTATTTGCGGTATTGGTAAACTGACCCGGCCTATGTCGACGTATTAGGATATCAGTTTTGCAAAGTTAAGTTTGTCGCGAGGTCTACAGCTCACGGAGCCACTAGTAAAGTATTTAACAATATAAATAATGAAATTAAATTATTACCGTTAGCACCTAATTTTAACCGGTACTTTGAATACCGGTAACGGTCCCTGTTCATCACACTTGATGTATAGATACGTTATCTTAATGTTAATTTGCCCCATTTATTATTTTTCACATTTCCTTCTATGAACGGTACTGCAATTACAAACACCATGCCAATAAAACCTTCGCCTGCAGCTCGGGAAACAAAGGGTCACTCCTTTGTATTTGTTTTGTTTTATGAAGGACTGGGCATGCGTTTGACCCTAGTCTCACCTCATGGAAAGCGAAGACAGGGTCTAGGATAGAACACGCTTGCCCAGAAGATGCCTATTCACTCTTACCTTGAAGACACCAAGATTGATTTTCTACCTCTTTTATGACACTATCATTTAAATTTCCACAATACTTTTATATATTTATACCTCTACTTCGATTTTATTATGTAACTCTATACTTACTTCAAATATTTGTACTGCTGCCAACACTATTCAGTTCAGAATGTGATGAGCTGCCGACGGGGCGGGGCTACGGCACAAAAAACTATATACTATACGAGATATTATCATCTCAACTAAGTAGATCAAAATATTAAGTGTATAAGCCAGATAATTTAATCAGAAGGTTATCGTTTGTTGATTCTATGGTTCAGAGGTTATATTTGCAGGTGTGGTGATTATAAGAATTAAAGTTTATTGGGTGCTGGGTAATAATAGTTATCTTGGTACCAGTTCAGCCGCCCCGGACTAATTACATTAGTGATTATGTGTGCATGTGCAGATGTACGCTAAATTGTCAACCGCTTATCTCATCCCATATATTTTTTGATTTTACGCGATCGCTTTATCCGTTCATTTATGTATACAATTGGTCCAATTCGAAACGGTGTCTTCTAAATTTAAAATTCCCTTAACTTAAAATAAGAATCGTCAAATTCGAATTTGTATGGCACCAAGTTGTCAAAATCGAGTTTGAGGTTTCTTATTTAAATTTAGCTAAAGCGAACGTTGGTACTTTCGAATTGGCCCGAATATTAACGAAATAGGTCAATGATTGAGGTCTTCATAATTTATATGTGCGTTTGTAAGACTCTTCATTGAATTGAAACCTTTATAGAAATTGAATCATTTTTCATGTAAATTTTCAAATATCTACATAGGTATAATCACTCACACTAATCACACACATTTTTAAATGTTAAATTTTGTGCGTGTGTGTGTCTGAGTTTGTATTTTTGTTACTCCTTCACTGTTCAACGGCTGGACGGATTTGGATAAAATGTGCAACGGAGATACCTTAGGTCGCTGGCATAGCTCGTAGAAAATTAATTAAAGTGAGTTCTTACTTATGTTTAATTATATTTTGCTAAGCTAAATAAATGAAGAGTCTCTGGAAGGTCAAGCATTGCTCGGCGTCTTAATTTCTTTCTTTCTATCTCAAACTCGCTTTCTGGAAACCATTATCTAAATACAAAGTTTTATCCATATCGTTAAACCGTTGCAGTAAATCAATAATAATAATAATATTGGATATACCAATGTTCATTTGTTTTTGTTATCATTAAAACAATGCACGCACGTACGCACTTGTCGTGATCACCTATTTTGGACAAGAAGCGCATCGGCCCATTAGCTCAGTTGGTTAGAGCGTCGTGCTAATAACGCGAAGGTCGCGGGTTCGATCCCCTCATGGGCCACTTCCTTTTTGCTTTTTCAATTAACTAACCGCATACGTGAACTTGTGGTGTTAGTTTAGTTTATAGCATCTTAGTTGATGTGAACTTTTTACTAAAACTGTTTTTTGGCTTAAGTGGTTAAACTATTGTAAACAGACGTGTAATTTTTATTTGAATTTCCATATTGCATGTTGTCATTTATATTCTTATAGTTTGATGTATCGTATTTTTGTATGAAGTGGAAAGTAGGCACTGTAATCTTTCTAGGCAACGTCAGATTTGAGGAACCCAGCATTTATTATCACGAATCCAATAATGGAACGTTATTAGTAGACCAACATGCAAGTTATTTTTGTATATACCATAAACCTGCGCTTACGTTCATGTGATTAGATTAAATTAATCAAATCATGACTAAGCTAATGTTGCGCTGAACTACAAGACGCACTGTATCTTCTACCTTTATCCTGACAGGTTTACTACTTCTGATATCCACAATGTATTCATCAAATGCCGATTTCATCCTATTATCTTTCGGAATACCGAGTGACTGAGCAACGCCACGTAAATGAATAAACGCCCAAAGGCAAATTTACACAAAATTAATTAATTAATATTTCAAAATTAAGGTAATTTTCATTCAAAAGGCGAAACCGATTTCCACGCCTTAGATGTTAACCGTTTTTGACTAATTTTTTTTAGGTTGTCAGTCTGAACAAAATCTAGGTTTGTACAACCTTAGTACTATTAATTATCTATTCTGTGTCTATTCGTTTTGTTTTTTCACTATAATCAATAAATTCAGTTTTATTGTTGTTTAATTATTGTAATACAAAACTAATTTCAGCGATTAATGGACTTAGTTGATCTTTATTTAAGCAATATTCAAAAAATGTCTAGACCTAGATTTTGTTCTGACCTTCCAAAAATTGGTCAAAAACGGTTAACATCTAAGGCGTGGAAATCGTTGTCGCCTTTTGTATTAAAAGGGTGATTTTGGCCGTTGGTTCACGATCCTCTTAATACATGGATGTTGATCTTATCCCATTGCTGGGCAAAAGGGCTTCCTCTAACTTCTCCACGAATCTCTACATAAAGACTCGTGAGCCTAATTTGTTTTGGTGAACCTCTTTCGTCTTGCGAATCCAAACAAAACAAATTATCTTGTTCTTTTCTATGTTGCAAAAATTGTATCCAAACTTGCCTACTTCATTTCAGCCAGATCAATAATCTCAAAGAATTGACATCCATTGGTAAGAAAGCCAGAGCCTCTATTCGGAACTGCTAAGTGACTTACTATAATTATCGGCAATAAAACGACAAAACTGCGAATGTGTCGTTGCTCTGTACGTGTTTGACGTTCACATACTCGTTTTTGTCATTTTTGTGGCGATATAGTAAAGCCACAAGTTACAATTTTACGCGAAACTTGCAACATCGATGACAGATCCCATTAGTTGCCAAGTAGGGTTGCCATTTTTCGTCTGTAAAATTGTAACTAGCTTTATCAGAAACAGTTCGCGTGTTTACCAGAACCGTTTCAAAACATTAGCTAATCAAGACAGTTGGATTTAGCTCCAGGTTCAATAGTTTGTCAGACGCCGACAGTTTTACACGTCGGCGTAATGAAGATTAACTAGGTAGTTAGTACTCATTAGAATTCACACTTCGATCTGCAGGGAGTGGAAGTATCCTTTTTTAAGAGCCGGTTCGTTTGTGGAGAGTATCATGAAAGTTGTCTAGGAATACGTAATGACGTCCGCGTTGATCGAATAATCATAAAAAATAAATAAGTGATATTTGATCAAAATATCAATCTAATCTATATAGAAGTTCTTCCAGAGAAAATACATAGAACATTATTGAAGAAAAAGCATTTATAAAATTCATTGAGCGCATGAATTTAAGTTACCTCAAATGCGCTACAGCCGGTGCGATCAAAGACATTACTGGGACGATCGATTCCATCTTCAGATTTGTCAAGTATAAACTTTTTATAATTCGTGAAATTAACTGTACGATGGTAGTTACACCCGTAATAATGGTACTTTTTTTTGTTGTTACATGAAATAAAAATAAATCCTTTCCACTTGCTGTAGCGGGTTGCTCATAAGCAGTGGTTTGTTTTTATGTTACGAATAAGGAGACTCAATGCGACAAATATTCCGGGTTGTTACTCGAAAGTGTTATCATAATAGCGCTCCATATATTGAAAAAAAAAGTATGAAATGAAATAAAAATAATAAACAGGTAGATAATACATATATAAGTTTGTTATCGAAATACGTGCACCTTTTCATAAACTCAATACTTAATAAAAGGCGTTTGACTTCATTAAGTGTATTTAGATGGGACCAGTTTGTTTCAGTACCTACAATCGTACTTTTTACGATAATGTGCCCAACCTTAATGGTACTTCTTTGTACGCAGCCACAGAAACGACTCGGGATCTCGCACATATCTCGAAAATGACATTCCAGTAAAAGTTTAAATCGGTGACAAAAACAAATGAACTCTCTTGTGGAACGTTCGCCACTGTATTTTCGGACAAAACTACGTGAATTTGGCCTGAGAACCAGACAGACGGGACAAGGGGCCGAGCCAAGCATTTATTACTCGATATTATATGTAAAATAACTCGCATTCTGTATACAACTATTTTGTTACGTTATGTTGTGTACTGCAAACCCAAGTTACCCAACTGCTCAATCAACAGTACAATATTTTTTTATTATTACAGCCAAATTAAGCTCGTTGTTGGATTTACAAAAACAAATAAATCTACAAAAATAGAACCATTTATTCATACAAATATACTTTCTTAATCACTTTGTAGACAAAGGTATAAAAATATTTTAAGTAACTAACCCATTACGTATACCTATAATAGAACAATTTTTTAAAATATTATATATCCAATAAATATTTCAGCCTCTAATCCGTACCAAGCACCATAGAATAAACTCGTAGAATTTTCATGACGGTGAAACTATATAATATAGTAAAATTTAATTGCACAACCGGCCGGTCATTTATGTACATCATTATATACAAAATAAACAACAACAAAAAATTTAAACAATCCAAAACAATTAAATTAATATAATTTTGTACCAACTACTATTATTATTAATTAATAATGAAAATATTCAACACACTTTGTCATTAAAACTATTATGTTTAAACATGAACATAAACTATGTCAATGGTGGGCTGTATGATCATTTACAACTAATTATACAATTCTATTACGTTTCACTTTGTCGGAATTTTGAACATTATAAATTGTGGCATAGGTATTTTTGCTATATTTTACAAACTTACTAATATTGTGAGAAAGTATATGTATACATATTATGTTACTTTAAGAACATGTTACGAAAATAATGATGATATAAACAGTTAGTTAAAATCTATATAATTTCATACTTGATATTGAAACCGTTACTTTTACATCTAAATATTGAGTATATTCTGTACATGGTCGTTATTAACATTCAACGGAGTGCACAAATGGTGCGTCTTCCAATTGTCTAATAGAGGCAGCGGACGCACGGCCGTCGCGGCCCGCTATTATAGAAATAACACTTCTGTGTTCGGAGTCACTATCCCCGCTCAGGATGATATTAGTCTCTCCCATAAAACCTGAATCAATCTGCTCTTGACTCTGTATCCTTTTCTGACGCTCACAACTGTACATACCTAGATCAGCTAACATTTGCTTAGACTCATCAAAATTGCCAAAAAAAACTGAATCCGTTTCCACACTCTCTCCACCGGATTCACTGCGGCCGTCACAAAGAGATTCTAAATCATCAGTATCTGATTCGATTTGTAATGGCAGTGTCTTATTAGATATCGTTACAGATGGCACCATTAAAGATTCAGGTACAACTGTCTTCGGTCTTAATTGCATCAAGTATCTTGCTCTACGTTTGGATTCGTTTGAATCTGTACTCATATATCCGGAGTCTTCAGTTCTGTAAAGTTTTCTCAAATCAGTCCTTCGAGATCTGGTTCTAGCCAGCCTGCGCCCAGATCGTCTAGCGTTAAGATTCTCTGCTCTTAAGTAAGGAGGGAACCGGTCTCTTTCTTCTAGAGCTCGCCGCCTGTCACCAGGAGGACTTTCGCGTGTCGGTGTAGAGAATTTGGGTGACAGATCTGAACCACGTCGCTGTTTAGGAGGCACGGGCGGTCTTAACTCTTTTTGCGCATTTACCTGCCTTATCAAATCTGGCGTCTTTAAAGATTCTATAAATCTTGTCACTTCTTCGCCTCTGTATGGAACGCTTCCACGTCTCTCGTAGAACGACATGCGTAAGGTATCATCTTGAACCTTAGTTTTAGCTTCATATATTTGTCTTAGACTTCCAATCTTTCTCGTAAATCCTAAATCGGGAGACATGCTTTCCTTATTTTCGACTTCAGTAAATTTATGTTTAAAACTGCCACCTGATTTCAAAAGTATTTTGTCAACTCTCTTTTTGTCCTCTTTTTGACATCTCTGTTTTGGTTTCCTATCAAGAGTATCGGGATCGAAACATTCGTTGACGTTACGCCTGTTTTCAACCGGAGATCCGCTCACTTGTATTGTCAACGCTCCTGGTGTTGGCAGATTGTTATACAAAGGTTCAATAGTATTAATAAAGACTTCGCTCACCGGTAGACTTCGATTTTCATATTCAGAGTCAACTGAATTTGTGTTTGATAGCTGATATCCTTCAACTGCTCTCCTTACATCACGCCAACTTTGCGATAATCTCTCTCGGGCATTGTGTTTATTAGGTTGATAATCTATATCTCTCTGAGATATTTCAGGGCCGCATGCAAGAGAGAACCTTCTCTTTTTTAGTAAGTTATTCCTTTCCAAACTATCAAAATCGATAAACTGTTCACGCCTTCGAGTGGTAGTTAGCAAGTTGTCATCACTAAAGTAGTGTGAATCAGCTGCTAGTACGGGAATAACGATTTTTGGAGCTATTGGAATAATAGTTTCAGTTCTTATATCTTCCAATTCTTTAGGTTCTACTCTACGGCATTGATTGAGCTCTTGTATAACGGCTTGCATTTTAACTTTGACTTCTGCAGGAATAGGTTCTTGTTCATCTTTAGGGGGTTCAGGGGGCATGTTGGGTGGCGGCGGTGGTGGCGGTAGTCTCTTTCTGATGCGTCGAGTAGCGTGGTTGGATGGACTTCTTTTGTCAAGTGTTACCATTGCCGGAGCTTTCATTTTTGGTTCTTCTTTTGTACTATTATTCTTATTGTTATCATTTCCACTACCTAGCTTATGATCTTGTTCCCTTCTTACCTCCTTCCTAACTTGCTGCTCTTCAATCTGAGGAACAGTATGCAAAGCTTCTTTTAAACTAGTTTCCGTAATATTTAAAGACTTTGGTTCCAAACGTCGAATTGGTTCGAGATTTGGACCATTAGCATCTGTCTTAGTTTCAGTAACCCTTGGGGTTCCACTGACTTTAGCTACTGATTTGACAGTTCTCGTTGATGTAGGTGGTAATGGTACTTCGTCTAACCATTTGCGAACAATCTTTTGCTTGTATTCGTCACTGACACATGTTTTGCATGAGTTAGATCTGGCTAGTGCCACAGATTTTTGCTCTTTCTCACTGCTGTCGCATCCTGGACATCCTCCACAGTGAACAGCTCGACGGCTATTCTCACGTTTAAGGCTTATCGCACTAAATCTTCGACCTCGCCGAGCACAAGGAATGTCCCATCCTAGGTCAATAGTATGATACAGTTCTTCTTCAGGTATATCAGATAAAATGGGAATAAATCTTTTAGAAGTCATCTTCTCTTTTGCGATTGACATTATTTCTCGAATCTTCACAAGAAATTCTAAAGCAGCTGGAGGTGGATTCTGAAAGACAAAAAAATGGTTGGCAAAAGTTGCATCAAAAATTCATTTCAATTATAAAAATGTGTAACAGAGAGGTTATACTACCTTTAGCTGCTCGATTTCAAAAAAGACCGGGTTGAAGTACAACTTCCTTCTTATAGCAGGTTCACCATTGGATGGTGGTGGTTGATTCGTTATGTTGTTTTCCACTCTGTAGTCTACTATAGACAAGTCTGAATGCGGAGCCCTCTCAAAAGTGTCAGGAGACGCGGAACGTCTTTGTAAACGTTCCGTCATTCGTTCTGGAGTTGAAGTAGCCCTGGTTGAGGGCCGCACTGGCTTTTTGCGACGAGCATTGTGGACCATTGCAGATACGATGTTAGGATGCGTTTTCTGAAACTAATACAAGTGTTATTCTAATAAAGTGCCCAAAATATGTAATAAATATGTATGTTATTCAAAAGTATATAATTTAATACCTTTTGTGAACTATATGAATCAACTGTGTCTTCAGTATGCTCACTGACATCAGATAAACCGGCGTCATGTAGAAAATCGCCATCCAATTTCATCAGCGGATTTGTTTTCATTCTCTATAAATAATACAAAACAATGAAATCATGGTAGGTATATATATATATATTAACAGATATTAATAAAGTAATTCTCCTCCTCCTCTGCTGCACTGGGAGTGAAGAAATAGCATAGAATGCGTGCTGCTTGCTGATGCATAGATGCTGATGATAGATGCTTATCATCCTGGCATGTCGTAAAAGTCGACTAAGGGACGGGTCCTCTCCAACATGGTGGACTATCTGTATGGGCGATGGGCTGATCACCTGTCACCATACGGTTCATCATACCATCTTAGGACTAATTAATCGAACGTGGCCACAAGTAGTATTGTGGCTCTGCCCACCCCATTAGGGATTTCGGGTGTGATGCTATGTATGTGTGTATGTGTATAAAGTAATAAACCAACTTACCATACTATCCAACCCTATTCTAGAGTCTAAAGTTGATCCATTTTCAGTTGACGTTGTTGTAGAAAAGTTCATTTCAGGGTCTTTTTCCTTTCTTTTCTGTCTCTGTTTGTAGTGCACATAAAAAACAATGCCGGCTGCATAAACGAAGATCAACATGAGAACACAAACGCAGATAGCTAAGGATTCTAATACGCTCAGGCCTTGGCTTTGCGTTGCTGGTTCTGCAGTCACAGTTTCACCGGCATGGAAGGGTATCGAACGGACGTCTGTGAAGAAAATGTTCGTGTTGGTAAGGGTGACAAGATGGAGTGGGGGTTGATTGGAATTCTTTATATATAATATATTATCTCACCAATATTGTGTGAAGCACCGGCCACACGGAAGGCGACACAGGACGCCGCGAGACGAGTGGGCGTGGGCGCCGAGCACAGCACGTGCACCGCCAGCAGGCGGCCCTCCAGGCGGTTGTGCAGCGCCGTTGAACCTCGCCACTGCCAATGGGATATTAATTTATAACCTCTTATTACATCATAATTAACATTCCGCAAATTCCTTAATTTAAGAGGCAGTGTTAGATTACTATATTCAAAAGACTTTTATTGATAGACACGATATCCCATCGTTTGTATCCCATCTTATTATTATTGATCTACAAAAAGGTATAAAACTGCATACTTTTTAGTTTGTTTATTTATTTAGATTGTGTATATGTAGTATATTAGGTGGTATATATTAAAAAGTTCAATACATGCTACCTCTGCAGAGGTGTTACAATCCTTACTAATAATTATTAACTAAAAAGAAAACATGCAGTTCATGAAGATACTAAAAATTTAGAAAGAAAAATATGACAAGCATAATTATCACAATTAAATGACTAATTCAGTTAACAATTAAATTGTATGGCATAGTGTTTGTTAGTAATAGGTCAGCTTCCTTAAATGAAATGAAATTAAATGTTAATTACAGTCTATCGTCTATCTATAATATAAAGTAACTTGCAGTCTAGGTCAATCGGTGTGAGTTAGTCTCTTCATCGTGCGGTATTCGTTAAAAATTCGTCGATTTTGTCGTAGGTAACATTCATTGAGAAGTAGGTTTTTAAGTTTTCTAGCAAAGATATTATCTTTTTGCTGTAGTTTAATACAGTTTGGTACTTTATTATATAGGTACCTATATTTAAGACGTATTGAACGAGTAAGTAACCCGTTACGGGCTCCACATGAATGTGTCAGGTGCAATTAAACTTTATTATATTAATGTCATCTCTGTCGTTAAATATTCAGTATTAGCCAAATAAGTCTGAACATTTGTTTAGTCGCACACACCGGTGATTTCGCTGGTTTAATACAGTCTCGCGTTCACGTTATCACCGTGTAGACATCTAAATACGCTGTATTTGGTGGGTTTGTACAAATTGCTCCTTGACGCCTTGGCGTTTATCTGAAAGTTCATCAGAGCCGAGCTGCATTTCAACACTCGGCCCGAGTACTCGACCGCTACGCTGTCCGATTGATGCCACCAATGGCACCCTGCCAAGGATACCGCCCGAAAACCACAAATTTTTGTTTTGAGATATCATCTTCACACGTTGACATTTTTTAGCGCATTTCTACACGTACCTTATAAAAGTCTTACAGCCGAGCTACAATTTTTAACCATAATAACCTTTTACGAGAGCTTTAAAGCGAAAGAACTAGGTCTTAATAAAAATGTTAAGATAAGTATAATCGCATGATTCCGACGGGATGGGAGCCAGGAACATAAAATAAAATTATTACTTAATTCTTCGAAATCACATATCCCTTTAATTAGCATATCTAATTATCGATAAAGAAATTTGAATGTGGTCCAGAAACGAGATTGTACTCATTTATCGGATCGTATATATTGATAATCATAAATGACTGCATAAATTACGTTTAAATACCTACCAAGAAGATTATGGCTTCGTAACATGTCATTGTCAGACGAGTATGAGGGTATATATTACTTTTGCGATATGATAGGATCTCACCGGAGTGACTTGATGTGACATTATCACAAGCTTTCCTAGTAGCTCACCAACGTGTATTTCAGGACAAACAAGTGGACATTACGCTTTAGTAATACAAGAAGGATTCCGGTTCGCAAATTGTGCATCTACTCTAAAAGCTGCTAAAACGTTGTTATGCTCTCTCTGTAAATGTTCTAAACATTTGAGCATGTAACGGGCACTGCGCCTTTGTTGATATGAAAGGAATGCGTCTATATCTTCATACACCTACAAATTCATATTAATGTAATACGTTCTTTTGATATACATTATTATACATTTTTACGCAAGTTGATACTAATCTGCCGAATTTTAATCGAGATCGTAAAACTGTCATTTTATCTTTTATCAGTTACATGCTACACTATACAAGTGCTCTCATTTATTATTTTTGCGTCCTTGGCGGTCAATTGAACTGGTTTAAATGAAACTTAGCAACGATGAGATGGCAACATAATAACTTTTTTTTAAACTGTGACTCTTGCGTGGTACTATTGATTCCACGCAGGTGGATTACTATGATACCTCAAAGGGATCGTAAATGGGCTAGTTTCTCGGCAATTTATTGCTGCAATTCGGGCTATCCTCAAAAGTTTACATTCAAACCTTATGTTACCATTAGTGATGTAATATGTAATATTTTTGGGGATAACCTGAATAGCAACAATAAATTGCCAAAAAACTATCCGGTTTAAGAGCCCACTTACAATATTAACAATTTTCTGATAAGGCTACTCTACAGATTTACCTGCATTTGAATTCTGAATGGAAGACAAAGGGGTTGGGTTTTCTTAAGCACAACATTTCCCTCTCATGTTTCTAAGTACTAAAAAAGTGTTTCGCTCTTGAATCGGAAAGGTTAGATTATTGATCATTACAGTTTATAAACTACGGCATTATTAAATTAAATATAAAAATACCTGCAAGAAAGTGCTGCCCTCGTCCCGGTATAAACTGAAAGGAACGTCGTTATCCAAAAGATCCCGCAAGGTAACCCATCCCGAGGGAGACAAATACTGCGCACTGGTTACTGCGCATACCGCATCAGCGACGTCTGAAAGCAATGAGATATTTTAAGAACTTCAATAACTCCGGTATGGTCTAGTGGCTAGGATACCTGGCTCTCACCCAGGAGGCTCGGGTTCGATTCCCGGTACCGGAAGCTCTTTTTATTAGTCGTGGCTTGGCAAACAATATTTTGCAATTTTTATTGAATTGTTATGTTAGATAGAATTCACCCAGCGGCCGTAGCATGCCGGACACTGGGATAAGTTAAACCCATTTATCTCTCTGACTATCTCTTTCCTCGGCACTAGTGTGAGAGAGACGCACTTCCAGATAAGACTAACTTATCCCCGTGTCTGGCATTCTAGGGCCGCGGGTACTGTTATTAATTTCTCAGCTAATAAATCAAAAGTTAGTAAAAAAATTTTTGACTAGCTTCTCGGTGCTTGGGCTTTTTGGCTATTTATTCCGTTGCGTCTGTTAAGTACTCCTTCATATAGGTACCATTATAGAACATGGTCTAATATTGATTTTATATTCAAGCTGTTATACTTTGTGTATGTGAATCAGCGGCTGTATTTAAACCAAAATAGAACCACAAATAAATATTAAAAATGACAGTGACCAACTTACCCGTGAAAATAATTTCTTTGGACGGATACATGATTTGCCCTTTCAATGGCAAGAACACCAAGGGAATCTGCGGCTTTGTGGCTTCTCGGCCGAAACTCGCCATGAGGCATTCTGAAAATATGACTTGAGTAAATTATTGTTCTGTGCACTGAAAATGAAAAAAAATGAAATGAAATGAATGAATGAATGAAATGTAAAATGAATATGAAAATATATTTTTTTGCAAGTAGGCCACATGGGCCCTTCACATATCTAAATCTACCAGCGCTTCGAAAGGTGACATCTGCTGAGAAAAAACGCCGCAAGAAATTGATTATTGAATTTTTAAATAATGGGTTTGTAATCCACGATAAAGGCGTGCTGCGGACTATAGAAAAACATTATAGGTCTAACACTAGCTTTAACTAGCATTTTTTTAATATTAATTAAACACATTTTTATAATAATTTCATTCGATAATAAAGATTTTTCTATAATTTTCATGTCTTTTCTAATTTACGCAGGCACACAATATGTGAAGCAACACACCTAATTAGCGCTTTAAATAATTCTACGGTTACATTTTTGACGTGTACTGGTATAACGTAAACTTTATTGACAGAATGAGAACTATTTAATCTCTTCAACGCCACGTCAAATACAAAAGTTTTCACTATATAGTCATGTCTAAGAAGTCACACAAATTTCAACCTTACGTTATTGAAGGACTCTTTTATAATGTACGCCCTGACGGATATATCCGTCGTGTGCGGTGAACCAGGCGGATATATCCGTCATTGGAGTTGAAAAGGTCAAACTAATTACTGTTTTATATGTCTTTAACAAAACTCATTTATTAAAGGGTATCCAAAGTCGTTCAACCGTCTAGAGCAATGAATATTCGACGTTTCATTGCTAGATTACGTCTCGCGTGACCTCATGTAGGTCCGTCACAATAGGCCTATGACACCGCATTGATAGAATGCGTTAAATTAGTAACTATAATTAGCCTTTGGACCTGCTCTCTGTTGTATGCTAATCAGATAAGTCGCTAATCTTAACGGGACCCATTCATTGTGATCTACCAGATGGTATGTCTTATTATTAGGTATATGGGCCATTAAGGGATTTGTGATCAGAATTTAATTGGGCTACACATGGCACGACACTAGCACGCGCTTTTAAAGGTTAAAGTTAAGGATTAAAATTAAGAAAATATTGACCTCCAAGAAAGCATCAAATTTTTTTTGTGCATCAAAGATGTAAGTGTTGCAATAGCAAAATAAATAAACCGCAACCAGAGGTTTTAAACCCCAATCGTCCCTTGTCTTTTCTCGTTTTAAACCCAAATCGTTAACGTTAATAAATAAGTGATATGGATAATCCTCTAGGTAATATTATAATTCCGAAAGTTCGTGTGTGTGCGTTCGTGCGCGCATGCGCGTGTGTTTGTTACCACTCAGCTGCGAAACGGCTGAATAGGTTTTCATGACACTTGGTACCTAAGATCCTCGAATAGGTCATAGGGTACACTTTATACCGAAAAATTCAAAAAGTTCCCGATGGAAGAACTATAGCCTATAGCTAGACCTAGGTCTAGCTAGCCAAGCCAACAGTGTTTTACATTTCGTACAGGGAATTGACAGTTTTCTATGCCCAACGTGGTCACTGCCGAACGCAGTTCTAGGGCTTCTAATTAAAATTGGTCTAAGTGATACAGAAACTGAATAATGTGTAAAGTAATGTCGCTTTTTTGTGACTTTCTTTTCAATGTAAACTTCGAATAGACCTGACCGCTGGTGCCACTGGTCTATCCAAAAAGAAACCGCGAGAGCCAACCACATTGATTGACTTTTATGGCAACTGTTGCGAAAGCGACACTTTTTATCGCGCATGTTATAGTAACTGTCACTTTTTAATTAATTAGTTGGTGTGAAAGGCACGAATTTATGTGATTGTTACCGTCTACGTGGTTGACACAAGTCCGCTGGTCCTCTCTGAAGGCGGGTGTATCTCGCCCGCACTGACAGACGCAATCCTCGCTTCCCATGGGAAGAGCGGTGCCGTGAGAAACCTCCATGCACTTAGTCATGCCGCAATCAGGGCCTGGAACATGTATGGAAAAACATTTATAAGGTTTACAGATTAGCTCTAATTTGCACAGCGAAAGTGAAAAGAAAGAACATGGATTCATTGATAAATTAATTACAAAGTTAATTGCGTTTTTATATATAATTATGTTATTTTAAATTACAGAATTTCGATACTTACTGACGAGTGCAAAAATATCTCCTGATGCGAATCTCGTAACGTTCGCCAGCGCCACCTCTCCACCCGGAGTGGAAGCGCTCGCTGCGCCAAGCGCCATCACCAGAAACAAAACTAGCGACATCTCTGATTGAGTACAAGAACCAAAATCACATGAACGCTTCCGTTGTCATTTTTTGTTTGCTCCTAGATGGCATCTGACTTTTCTCCGATTCACACGTTGGTTTAGAAGAACCTTCTGTTTGTTTCCCGCCATCCTCATTTTCTTACGGCGCGGCGCAATCTGTCGGAAGAAAAATGTTTTCCTTACACACATGTACAGTATTTGTAACTTATGGTTTTCTTCTTCCCGTATACTGTACTCGAAAAGTTTATCCCTGCGACATATTTTTTATGGGGATCTTATAAATAAATCTTTATTTTTACTAGGTATTTTTCCTCTGTCTAAAACACTACTCATAAATGCGCTTAATTAATAGCAAGATCTAAACTTTAAACTTTTACATCATTATCTATGATCGTTGAACCTGTATTCAATGGTTTTTTATTGCTAGGTCGTTAATCCTAAGCCATAAAAATCAGAAACAAAACAGCTGCATAATCAATATTCATGCAGACGAAAAATTCAGTTATCGCGTTATGCCACTTTCGAAAACTTATACCAAGCGGTTCGACTATGAATTATGCATGCCATATCTATCAGTGCATCTAAAATCTCTTTTAGACACTAAAAATATACGGGAATTTAAGTTTTTAGAATCGAGATGGGTGTGTCAAATCATAAACCACAGCGAATGAAAAAGTATTCGTAGAAACTAAAAAAAAAAGTGTTTAATCTAGCACAACTTATTACTCGTGACCAACAGATAAAATAAAGTTTTAACTCTCTTTCTCAGGGTTTAGAGGGCTAAGCATATTTTTTTTTGACAGTCGTTTGCGATAATAGCTCTTGCGCTAAGCCTCCTGAGGTACCCGACTTAAAAAAAACTGAAAAGAATCTAGAACACTTTGTAGACGACAAAAATAAGATCAACGCTGACAATACGCTGACAAACGTAAATAAATATATATCTAATATTAAATTCCAATACATCTATTCCAACTCGAATGGAATGTTATAACCTTTTAACAATGACATATTATAGAAAGACACGTTATATCCATACTCAACGCGTTTTAAAAACGTGTCTACGATAATTTTCTTCTTTTTTCGTTTCTTTTCGGCCAGTGCAGCTTTAGGTGACATTTGACGTGCGGATATTACACATTAATTTGGAATATGGCGATCATGTATGAACAAAATAAATGCATTTTAGTACTTCTATTTACGTTGAATGTACCTACAAATGAAATAAAGCATCAGTTCTTCCTTTAATTTTTTTTGTACTATTAGGAACCGACATTTGGCTCAAGAATGGCTTTTTTGAGAACATTTTCAATAGAACACGACATGTGTTACTCGGCCAAAAGTCCGCGCATGACTAATCGAAAGCAACCCAATTGGGTTGCTTTCTGGGTTTAAATTTTGAGCTTGAAAGACGCATCTTTGGTTTTTTAATATCATTACCTTTTAAAACATAGTCTAACTCGGCCACTGGCAGTTTAGAAATAAAAGGCAGTAAGAAAAAACATTATAAAGCACACGCATACATTAACACTAATCTTGATGATTTGTTGCTCCGTTTTAACAAGATATTAACGACGCAGGTCGCAGGTCGCGCTACCGCCTTCTTCGACTCTCGGTAGTTTCGTTTGACAACTCCATGATTGATCAGTGAACACTGTACCTAATTGAATGATGGCAAGCTGCAAATATGATAGTTAATGAGTTATTGTAAGACTGCTAACTTCGCCGTATTTTTCTGTTTGTTGATTACTTAGTCAATAAATTTTTCGTTATTAAGGCAGCTCATTATACCTTCATTGCCTTGTGGAACTCGTGACATACCTGTCTAGTCAAAGATTCGTAAAAGAATAATTCTGTGAGAACTAATTAGCAGATACGTCTTTAAGAGGTTCAAGAGTTCAAAGTAATAAACGAGTGCATTTCATGTGCATTTGTAATTCTAACGGAAGCCATAAATCTTATTAATACCTACCTACTTTTAATTTAGATGATAACTCGCCGCCGCTCGCCGTGAGCATTAACATTTTGGTAAAATTGATAACGTACAAAAATGGCCGAATTACCTGAATTTAATTTATTTTATTTTAATTGCGGTCAGAGGCCGTGTATTTGTCGAAATAATCTCATTGGGTTAAAGTTCGGCTGAATTATTTTAAAGGAGAGGGGAGCTTTGCTATTGAAACGGATGTTCGTACATTGATGATTTACTGCTAATTTGCCGAATCAACTTCAAACAATTTTGCTCAAAAGATGTGCTCCGTTAAATTCAACTAAATCCTTGAGTCGTTTGGTGTGGCTGATGAATGATGCCAAATTACCGACTTACGTCACCCGGAGAAAGCTTAATTTAATAAATGGGATAAGAGTATCAGGAAGACGTATTAATGAAAATAAATGTAGTTTTCATTTGAAGTTTTGAATCGTTAGGTGGTACTCAGTTAAATGGTTAATTTCCCGTGGATTTGCTTATTTACAACTTTTATAAAAGCACAGTTCAACAATCGACAAAAACACTTGCCATTTAAATGTTGTTATACATTCACTTTTGCACCATTTTTGCCTTTACCTAATTAAAAACGAAATATGTAACACTTGTCACTTACATTTTATATAATTACGGAGATATCAGAAAGAAATCTGAAAATTCGGTTCACCAATTATTGAAACCTAGTAATAATAATACACGAAGATCCTCTCTCTGAATCTGCTGAGCCTTTTCTTTGATACAATCAACTGCCGATCGACGATTTATCAATTGCTCATCGTTATTAATCACTGGCATTATTTTTAAACAGCGTCGATCCGAGTACCTATCAATAAATTAACTCGCAACTAAAATTACATCGCATCTTGCTGTTTTCACTTTTATTTCAAAGAGCCCGACTAAATAGTAGGTGCTTATCAGTGAATAATTAATCCTGTAAATTATACACGTTAACTGTATATTTCAAATGTTGATTATTCCCCATTACCACATTTGATGATAGATTAGAATTTCGCTGTTTTCAAATCCTATAAAGTATACTTAGCGTTGTCCAAGAATCTTTAAAAAAACATGTATCGTAGTATGGAATCTATTCTTTATTTTCCTCCACTGGAATCTTGAAAAAAGTGATAAATCAAGAGCAACAAAAAAACCGTAAACCCTTTTTTCAAACTAAAATCCGTAAAGGCTCCCTTATTATGCGACGCTTATACATGAGACTTTTACTAATCAGAAGACAATAATGTACCCTGTAATTTCATCCGCCAGTTTTTTAATTTATTTTGTAGTTTTTGAGTAAATTATACTACTGACTGCGGCGCGTGAACTAAAGCAAGTGGGGAAGGACCGACTTGGAACGCTCAAGGTTATCGGCGTGGGGTACGCCCTTAATTAGTATTATTTTTATTCGTATTGGTGCCATTGTAGTTCCACCACTGTCTCTGCGGCGCAGCGGTGGATCGGCTGGGGCATCAGGGCCTTTCATGCTCCAAAACAGCTGGACGTCTGTTCCGCCATGCCTGTATCAACGACATCATTTGTCGGCGTCTTGTCAGCGTCTATATGCCTGTCACATTCAAGCCTACTGGCCCGACGTGGCATGACAGCGAGAGAGCCAATGTCATGACCCTCGGCCCGTGGCAGTTGAGTCGGCCGTTAAGAGGCTACGTCTGCCAAAATTGACGAACTTTCATAGATTTCAGATAGTATAGTCTGTTGGTTCTTAAAATATAATTTCCAAAAGTCTTTCCTTTACATTCGTAAGAGGCAGAATTTTGATATAATATTTTTTTTTAAACTGCGTAACAAAAAGTATAAAATTAGTACATTTTTCGTATCGTCCGTCTGGCACCTTTGGCTGCATCTCATGAACCGTGATAGTTAGACAGTTGAAATTTTCACATATGATGTATTTTTGTTGCCGCTGCTATAACAAAAAATACTAAAAAACAGAATAAAATAAATATTTAAGGGGGCTTCCATACAACAAACGTGATCTTTTTGCCGTTTTTTAGATAATGGTACGGAACCCTTCGTGCACGAATCCGACTCGCACTTGGCCAGTTTTTTGTTTATAAACCAACCCTGTATCAAGGCAAACAAAACAATAAAACGAATTGTTCAAGCCATTTTTGACTTTTAGTGAGACCAACGCATTAACTATAGACCTAAAACAGAAAACCCGACTGCATAACCTCAAACAGACCACAAATAACAGACGATGACTTGAAATAGCTATTATAGAATTGTATAGAGAGATTTATATATTTTTCATCACAGTCGCTCGGAAAGAGTGTTATTATACGCAAGCGTATAGAGCAACTATAGCCGATTTAACTCCTCTATGGGCCCCGCCGGCAGCGGGAGTTATAAACCATACAAAATCCATAACTCCCTTTCCGAATCCGAAGGCGGAAATTAAATACGAAGAGATTACGTGCAGCAAATAAACCGTGTCATTTAAGGGTAATTCAGAATTGGTGCACTTTCTTTTGCATTCTTCCTTTGCTCTGTTGCAATCTGCCTTTCCAATTTGGCCAAATACTAAAACTTTATGGTTTTTGTCGTTACTTTGTCTCTTTTAACTTGGTTAATCTAACTGTTAATGCCGTTTATCATAAATTAATTTCTAAGTCTAAATAAATAGTTACTTATTAAGAAATAGTTTATATTTATGCAAATTACAAATTGGATAGAGTACCCTGTGTCGACAAAGGTCGAATGAAATCTTTACAACCTGCCTGTCTTTTTTTGATCACATGGCCTTAATTTATGCAATTTTTATATCCCTGTAAATTGATTGCACTTACCTCCTTATTATATAAATGAGTCTTGATCCCTGACCGACTAAGGGCTCTAACGCATTAATCACTATTAAATCTAAATTTTAATGCCATTAAAATATCTTCGCGTCTAGACAACTGAATGGATAAGTCAAGTAGAGTTTCATGTTCCGTCCTTAGTATTCAATTGATCAAAAACTCTACTTTAGATAGATGTTACGCGGCCGTTGAATGTTTGTCAGGTTTATATTTTACCATAACTGAGTTAAATGAGGCTTAAGCTTAATATGTATAACTTTCGTAGCGTATGAATTTAGATGATAAATTTAATATATTAATAGTTGTATATTTACATATTTTACTTTCCGCTCATCTCTCAGATGTTGATCGTCTATGTTTAATACATTCAACGAATCCATAAAATTACGGAGTTTCGGGCATTCCAATACTTATTTATGAAGGTATTTGCGTATACATACTGCATTTGAAATTTCTAAACACGTGTTTAACTTTTCTACTGAATTAATAAGTAACAGTATACTCGTGTATCTAGGAAATTAAACGTTTAGAAATTCGTGTTAGATAATAAAACTGACATACTTATAAGGTTTGATAATCACATTTCTAGGTTGCTAGTTATTTAAAAATAAATGAACTGTAAAGTGAAGTCATTCTCAAAGAACTCGACAAGATAAAAAATAGTACATTGTGCATCTAGGGCCGTAAGAAGGGGATAACTAACGAGAGTCTGTTAGAAGCCCGACGCCGATAGGCGAGGGCTTTTATGACTCGAGTTTGTTATCCTCTTACTGCCCGTGATACACACAATGTTTTTCATCACATTTGCGAGGAAATGAAATAAAAATTAGACAAAAAAAGTATATTTATATATATTAATTTTATTCCCATTTTACATCGTGAATTACCATCAGGTAGGTGTTCATAAACTGAGCGTACGTTGCGATCAGCGCGGGGCAGCTCCGCCGGCTGGCGGTCGCGCGCGCCGCCGGCTGCGGCTCCCGAGCAGCTCCGCCGACCTGGCGCACTTAACTGCCCGCGGGAGTTCGAAACCATACAAAAACCATAACTCCCTAGGGAGTTACCTGATGGTAATTCACGATGTAAAATGGGAATAAAATTAATATATATAAATATACTTTTTTTGTCTAATTTTTATTTCATTTCCTCGCAAATGTGATGAAAAACATTGTGTGTATCACGGGCAGTAAGAGGATAACAAACTCGAGTCATAAAAGCCCTCGCCTATCGGCGTCGGGCTTCTAACAGACTCTCGTTAGTTATCCCCTTCTTACGGCCCTAGATGCACAATGTACTATTTTTTATCTTGTCGAGTTCTTTGAGAATGACTTCACTTTACAGTTCATTTATTTTTAAATAACTAGCAACCTAGAAATGTGATTATCAAACCTTATAAGTATGTCAGTTTTATTATCTAACACGAATTTCTAAACGTTTAATTTCCTAGATACACGAGTATACTGTTACTTATTAATTCAGTAGAAAAGTTAAACACGTGTTTAGAAATTTCAAATGCAGTATGTATACGCAAATACCTTCATAAATAAGTATTGGAATGCCCGAAACTCCGTAATTTTATGGATTCGTTGAATGTATTAAACATAGACGATCAACATCTGAGAGATGAGCGGAAAGTAAAATATGTAAATATACAACTATTAATATATTAAATTTATCATCTAAATTCATACGCTACGAAAGTTATACATATTAAGCTTAAGCCTCATTTAACTCAGTTATGGTAAAATATAAACCTGACAAACATTCAACGGCCGCGTAACATCTATCTAAAGTAGAGTTTTTGATCATTTTTTTTTTTTTTTTTTTTTTTTATGTCAATTGGCTGGCAAACGAGCTGACGGCCCACCTGATGGAAAGTGGTCACCGCCGCCCATGGACATCTGCAACACCAGAGGTGCTGCCAATGCGTTGCCAGTCTAGGGAGGATGGGGAATGGGGATGGGATAGGGATGAGGGAATAGGCCTCCGGATCTCGTCACTCACCGTACGAAACGCAATAGCAAGCTATTACTTTACGCCGATATTCTGTGAGAGTGTGGTACTGCCCCGGTCGAGCCGGCCCATTCGAACAGTAATCATATAGTGAGGATTACTGTTTGGCTCTACCACTACGAAAACGAATTACGAATACGAACGAACTACGAATTGAATACTAAGGACGGAACATGAAACTCTACTTGACTTATCCATTCAGTTGTCTAGACGCGAAGATATTTTAATGGCATTAAAATTTAGATTTAATAGTGATTAATGCGTTAGAGCCCTTAGTCGGTCAGGGATCAAGACTCATTTATATAATAAGGAGGTAAGTGCAATCAATTTACAGGGATATAAAAATACCATAAATTAAGGCCATGTGATCAAAAAATGACAGGCAGGTTGTAAAGATTTCATTCGACCTTTGTCGACACAGGGTACTCTATCCAATTTGTAATTTGCATAAATATAAACTATTTCTTAATAAGTAACTATTTATTTAGACTTAGAAATTAATTTATGATAAACGGCATTAACTGTTAGATTAACCAAGTTAAAAGAGACAAAGTAACGACAAAAACCATAAAGTTTTAGTATTTGGCCAAATTGGAAAGGCAGATTGCAACAGAGTAAAGGAAGAATGCAAAAGAAAGTGCACCAATTCTGAATTACCCTTAAATGACACGGTTTATTTGCTGCACGTAATCTCTTCGTATTTAATTTCCGCCTTCGGATGCGTTAAAGAGTAATCTTTATGTATGTTATGTAAAAGTATTTAAGATAAAACTTTGATTGGATATGGTTATTGGTTACGTTAAAATAACAAGTAGGTATATGGAATTTGATCTTGCATTTTTATACGGGTACAATGATGAATATGAAGATGATCAGTTTGTGTTCTTTGGACTTGAAATCGCCTTCGTAATCATTACCTACATTGCAGTAGTTTTTGCAAATAAATAACAGTGATGATCGGACTAAAATATTACTTATTTCAAGACACTGTTATGAAAATTACGGTATCATAATATAAAACTGCATGTTAAACAATGCTATAATCTTTGTTATTTGATTGAGTATTACATCTGCTGTTATCGAAATTGGGTTTTTATTGACCAAACGATGAGATTACACGTACGATATGGCAATAACAAGGTATTATCACACTTAAACATGGTACAAAAAGAGTTTACAAAATAAAAACTCCTACTTTGAGCAAAGCTAAGCTAGTCTTATTTACATAGCATTTGACATATAATCTCAGAATAAGTCAAGTTTGGTTGAATCGGGCTTTACCCACTTTACCAAACCTCAAATCTGCGCCTCTATTCGGGAACGCTAAGTGATGCTGTAGCGACTCGAGATTTCTCATCCCACTCTTCCGCACCACGCGTAATGCGTAAGAAAGAGATGCGAGTCGCTACAGTATCACTTAGACGTTCCCGAATAGACGCCCAGTTCTTGCATTTTGTAACTCAACAGGTTCCCTGGCTTTTTTGGCGGTCAGGGTTTAATCTTGATAGGTATAGATTCACATGAAAACCTTTATTTAAGGTATATCAAGATTTATATCATTTATATTATTATTGGGTATATTATATTTGTTCCAGCAAAGTTGTATTTTCCTGAGTTTACGACCTAAACTCTATCTATCAATGTACATGTTTTCAAAATAGTGCTCTAAAATCCATTATTCGCACAGCACATGTTCAATAGTATTCCAGATAAATCATGCGATGCTGTAATGAAGATTTTGAACTTAGATTATAATCAAACGACTTTACAATCACAGTGAGTGCATTAAGATTAGTAACTATACAGACCGTTTTAAGTGTTCTGTCTGTTATCACCCACTAAAGGGATTTGACAAGTTCTTATTTTGAGTAGCGTTGTATCTTTGAAATATCCTCTTAAGACTCAGCGTTCTTTATAAAGAACAAAATATATAATCATTTTGAATTTTGTCTTAATTTGATAGGGTTCAAAATTCAAGTAACGCAATTGACATTCAGGACTCAGGAGGAATAATAGTTGACACATAAACGTCGCAGCTACTTAGTATAAATAATGTTAATGTATTGTAGAACAGCTTTGTGGAAGTTCAGTTTAGCTTCTGCGGCCCTAACATGAATGACACAAAGATAAATTAAACCCGTTTATCTCTATGACTATCTCTTTCGTCGGCACTAGTCTGAGAGAGACGTATTTACAGATAAGACGGTCTATCTTATCTTTGTGTCATTCATGTTAGGGCCGCTGAGATATGAAAAGAGCTGAGTTTTGGATGCTATTTTATGGAATCCACATTGCCAAAGCGCAATCAGAGCATGTTGGAGACTACCTATTTAAATAGCAAAATGCTGTAGTTAGTTGATAGCACATTAGTTACGCGTAAGTAGGAGGAGTTCTTATGTGGAGCGTTATGCATCTCGTCTATCAAGTAGGTACCTAAATCTGCATGCCAATTGCAATGACTTGTCTTGAAGATTTTCAAAAACGAATTGAAGCTTTACAGAAAAATAAATGTGGTAGGAGATTCGATATTCACAATTCCACAGTGAAAATCAATGACGTTAGGTATGGTACTGATAAAAAGTAAAAATAATTGAATAAAGGTAAGTATAATAAAATTTTCAAATTATTCTACTTGGCGTAAAAATCTGTAATTGCCTAGCAAATTTGATTCGAAGGCGTTGATTTTAACTATCTGTACAACCACAAATTACGGTGAAACTAAACATCTACGAATATCAGACCAATAGCGCTCATCCGGTTATAGATTCTCCTCTGCATAATTACCGACCCACGAGCGAACATTTAAATTTCGATCTCAAAATACGGAAACATCTGCAAAAGTGTGTCAATTTATGTGTCTGGTGAAATATTGGTAAAAAGTGATATCGAAAACGATGTCAGAATTTGCATGAGCGACAAATTTGTTTTGCTTTAATTAGAAAAAAATGTCACGATATTTATGGCTGTCATAAACTGACCTAGCTTTCGGAAAACTTATACATATTCCTTAGAACTTCCTTAATGTTGTTGTATAGCGAAACTTACCGTAAGTTGGATATTGCGTCACGTTTCTTTGAAATTGCTTTGGATATACCGGAACGAAATGACTATGGAGTATACGCATGTATTGAAAGGCTTGTTAGAGATTTTACTGTTGGAATATCTAAAATTAAACGAAAACATTGGCATTCAACTGATCGACCTCCGATGGCTGGCAAGCGTTCTTCATTATCACAATTTATTATGATCTTTGATTGTTAGATAGATTCACTAAGATTTGTTGTTTTTATAAGATCTATTGTCAGAGTAAGATACTTATAAAGAATACATTATTTAGTGATTTTTGTTTGAAGCTAGTTCTTGAAGAAAGCTTTTCTTCGTCTCATTAGATCGATTGGGATCATTTGGGTTTTGGATCCAGTACGTAGAAAATATTTGAGCAATTGTTTACTATTTAATTTGTTTATGGAATCGTTAAATCTAAATAATTCATGCATTCAAAAGTAGAAATGCGACCAAGATTATGCTCATGCTCATATTTTAAGTAGTAGGTATGCTTTGTAATGGAATCTTATAATGTCTGTGCGTTATGGGATCCCACGGGATCGCGAACTCTTCACATGCGACTCGATAGGAGTTATTAGGGTGAAACTTCATCACGCGTTCGTCTTGCCCGAGGCGCACGTGACTGTCACCTGTTAGAGCCTACGCTTCCAGAACAGCCGTGAGAATATGCCATGTCCTTTTTTAAACAGAAATGTTTACGACGCTGTCAAGACGAGTTAGATGTTTCTTTGTTTCAATTATTATTTTATAGTTATAACCTTTAGAGGCTTTATACATCTCTAAGTCACTTAACTTGTCCAGACGCGGAGACTATACATCTCCCTTATTGGTTATTTATTGGAATTAATTAATCGAACGTGGCCACGAGTAGTCTTGTGGCTCTGCCCACCCCATGAGGGATTTCGGGCATGATGCTATGTATGTATGTATGTATTAGAATTAATTTGTACCCATTAGGTTTGCTTGTTGCACTTTTGTGTTCGTTTTTAGATAAAACTTTAATGTCATAGTTGAAAAAAGACTTAACTGCTGAGTTTCTTGCGGCGTTTCTTCTCAGCAGATGTCACCTTGCGAAGCGCTGGTAGATTCAGACATGTGAAAGAGCCCATGTGGCCTACTTGCAAAATAAATATTTTCATTTTCATTTTCAAGAGCCAATGACCATGAGTGATCGGTCTCTGTCTGTTTGCACCGAAGTGAACGAGAAGCACTGTGCGGTTTTTTGTTTGGGGAAAATCAAAAACGGGTGAATTATATAAGTAAACACACTACATGTGAAATATAAATTAGTCAAGTTTTTAGTATGGGCGTGATGTAATAGTGTTATTAATTATAGACCCATAAGTTAAAATAAATCAGG
The DNA here is from genome assembly GCA_947859335.1 of Tortricodes alternella. Taxonomy (NCBI): domain Eukaryota; kingdom Metazoa; phylum Arthropoda; class Insecta; order Lepidoptera; family Tortricidae; genus Tortricodes; species Tortricodes alternella. Next base: position 8,275,722 of record OX401984.1, on the reverse strand, counting down.
GGACAATCTTTACACAAATCAATCTAGCCCCAAAGTAAGCTCTAAAGGCTTGTGTTATGGGTACTAGACGACGATATACATACTTATATAGTTAAATAAATACTTAAATACATAGAAAATATCCAAGACTCAGGAACAAACATTCGTGCTCATCACACAAATATTTGCCCTTACCGGGATTCGAACCCGGGACCGCTGGCTTCGGAAGCAGAGTCACTACCAACTAGGCCAAACGTGTCGTCAAAGTTAAAAAAACAGAATTATCGAAATCCGTTCACGGGCTAAAAAGATATGTGGGAACATACATAAAAATAAATAAAAAAATACGGGTCGAATAGATAACCTCCTCCTTTTTTGAGGTCGGTAAAAAAATTAAGACCTAGATCCGTTTAAAGAAGATTTCAGACGTAACTTCACGATTTTTTTCTATAAAATATATAATATTTTCATTTAATAATACATTACTGAAAGATATAAAAGCACTTGCGAACTGACACATTATCATTACATTAGGTACGAAATAATTATTATATTTTTGGTGGTCTCATGAATATCTATAAATTATACTAAGTATAAATAAGCCGGCTTAGAATCTAGTGCTGATACGAACTGCGTACACGGAAGATAAACGAAATGTGAGAACTATCCCCATAGTTCTCACATTTCGTTTATCTTCCGCAAAGAAAACCATAATAGAATTACATAGGCTGCCGCGGATCGAGTTTATAGTGCAAAAACGTCCAATCCCCTTTCTCAAGAACTGGCTAATTACGTCAATGAGTCAATCGTTTAATTATTAATTGAACTCTTTTACAAAAACTCGTCTTTCTAAAACTGGAATTCAGAACTTTCGCTATGGGTACTTCGATAATAATTAGTTATCCCTCGTTATTATTGATGTCAGGGGGGGTAATCACGATCTCTTCATGCGATTCTCTTTAGGCCCTTAACTGAACTGCGTTGCTATTTCGTACCGTGACATTCTATTTACATTAATAAAACATATGGTGAGGAATGAAATAGCGACACAGTTGAGTTTAGGATCCTAAAAGAATCGCATTTAGAGATCGTGGTAACCCTCCAGTAATTTATTGTTTGACTTAAACTTCAGTGGCAATAACATCACTGTAAAATAAATCTCAACTTAAAACAGAAATTAAATGTATAGTACATAGGTATTATTTGCATAGTCCGCTCTGTCATGCTGTTTAGAAACTTACAGAAAACGTTTCAGGTTTGTGCATTATTTTAACTCTTCCGTAGATATGGACATTTGAGTTGCGATGCTGCAACTTTATAACTTATAACAACTCTTAACAATTTCGAGATTTACTTTTGGAAACTAATTACTCTCGAGCGGGCGCAGAGGTCCATTCTCAAAGTTTTATTATGTAAGAAAATCACTTATAGCACGATTGATGTTTACAAAGACGCTCGCGTTCTCACTGTCCGACAATTATACATTCTAAATTGCATTCTAAAGCTACACAATAGTAAATTGATTAATCCTAATATGCTACAGAAATGTAACCCTTACTTGGTAATTAAGCGCCCCACAAATATGAAAAACTGCCTTTGCACAGAGACAGTTTTATGCACAATCTATTCATATGTACGACACGTTTGGCCTAGTTGGTAGTGACCCTGCTTCCGAAGCCAGCGGTCCCGGGTTCGATTCCTGGTAAGGGCAAATATTTGTGTGATGAGCACGAATGTTTGTTCCTGAGTCTTGGATGTTTCTTATGTATTTAAGTATTTATTTCTCTACATAAGTATGTAAGTATATCGTCGTCTAGTACCCATAACACAAGCCTTTAGAGCTTACTTCGGGGCTAGATTGATTTGTGTAAAGATTGTCCTCTGATTTATTTATTATTTATTTATTTATTATGTACAACAAAGTTAATAGAGAAATAAATATTTGTGTTAAAACATTAGGTGAATGTAAAAAAGATGTTAGATCTTGGTTGAAATAAAGGCACTATAATGAAACTTTTGCACTAACAATATTGAATACTCGAACCTTGCACACCCCTTCTACTTATATCATACTCAACACTCACTACCCAAACGCATGAGTCAAACTATAAACCTAAATTGATATACATGTTTTACATCTTGCATTGTATAAGCACTTATTTATAATTTATCACAACATTGTAAGAAAGAGCTAATACCTCCTGATACAGTAAGTAAACTTAAAAGGAGGATTCGACAGCAAAAATGTATATAACTAAGTTATAACTAAATAATTTTGAATTTTGAATTTTTGACTTTTAACCACTTTCTTGTTTTCCAAAAGTGCGGTTATTTGTCTGTTGAGTCCTGTGGCTATAATACCCCAAACATAATGCTGGGGTATAGGTACACAAGCATCTATCAATATTTTCAGTTTTCGAAACGAAACATTAGATTCTTCAAAGTACTTATTTGCGCTTTCATATATCTAAATAACTGGTACAAAACAAAATCACTTTTTTTTTTCAGTTATCGGCTTGTTTTGATTGTCGTATAAAAGGCGATGAGTAAAAAATATCAGCTTCATTTCCCGATTTGGTTACTAGGTCAAAATTAATGTCTAAAACTACTTCTCCGAGATAGACTATTGTTTCTTTTTTATTTAGTTAATGATCAATATGACCTTTTGACAGCCTTACAAAAAAAAAACATTTTTTTTACATCAGTCGTACTGTAAAGTCTAGTATTTGGAAAATAAAACCTAGTTTATTCTTCACTTCTACTAGCTAATAGCTTGTTTCAAAAAAATAACGTGTATACACAAACTTACCACAACACCGAACAACACGAGATATCATCCCTTTTCGGCAGCACCAATAAAATTAAAAAACAAAAATCCATTACCATAGTCCAAAATAATACACACTTAAAAACACTTCAGAGAACCATAGACTAAACTTCCCGCGCAATTTTCCGCGGCACCGTCCGAGACGACCGGCCTACGAGTGTAAAGTTTTCAATCTGCATAGAAGCGCAACTCGCGGCCCGTGGCATATCGCTCATTCCGGACCGTTCGGATCACGAAATTAATGAAATGAAACACGGTCAAAACGTGATCTATTGACATAAAAATAATAATGGCGACACAGAAGCAGAATTAAATAAAAAATCTTGAAAACGTATTGGTAATATTGGTATATATAAAAGTGGTCGTTATTTTGCGAGGTGTTATAAGCTGCTGTAATAACTATTATACTGCTTGCTCATAAGTAGTAGGTATATTGAAACTCTGGTAGGACTTTCGCTGTATTGTTACCCATCGACACAGTGTAGCCAAACAAATATTCAGGTATGCGAAATATCTAAGTGGGCAAATGTTCCACAGTATATAGCTGTAATAAACACTTTAAAAGGTTGTTAAAAGTAATAGAAACATTAGAAGATCAGAAAATAGTTAATTAAGAAATAGGATATTAAAACTTTGGAAAAGAATCTTTTAAGTTAGGATTTATTTGTAAACTTGCCTTTACATCTTTTTATTATACATAAACTGTCAAACCGGGATATTGAAAACATCTCCTTATAATATCCCTATCCATCTCCTATTAACCTTGGTGTTATTTCTATAGATACCAGCGGCAGCGCATGAGGGTAAGCCGGTGCATAATTTCTTAATTCAAACATTATAATATTATTAATTACTTCTTGTATTACCATAAAAATTGCATATTACATATTTTTTTAATGTAATTACAGTATTTAATGAGTAATAATATAATGTTTAAAAATAGAAATGATACACCGGCTTACCCTCACGCTTCGCCTCTGATAGATACGACAGCATTTGTATCGAAAATTGCCACTGGATATATCGATGTTTAGTGGCCACATTTTATTTATCACCTACGCATTTTGTTCATCTGCTATACTTATTCGAAACCATTTTGTTTAGCATTTTGACTCTCTTATTTGATTGCTCGACACGGTCTGTTTAATTAATTTCTGTCTTTAGCGATAATGATAAATTTAGCATATATCCTTTAACGACGTAATATGTTTAATACAGGTGTACCGTTACGTAAGGGTTTCTTTTTTAAATAAGATTTTTGTGAAAGCTTTTGCTAAAATCCTATTTACTTTAAACGAACAATTCTTGTATATATATGTATTATGTATATACATTATACACACACTGTATTATAACTGGTTTCTCGGAAACGCCACTTTTGAAATGGATGAATTTTGTTGATACTTAGATAATATTTTACTTTTTAAGTTTATCTCGATAGGTCGTATCATCCCTGAAAAATAAACAGATGCCGAGCAACCTCGGTCGCCCAAGTTCTTGTATGATGTATGGTTATCAAAATTTTACAGTTTATGGCTTAATCAGCAAGGCTTTACTACACAGTTTCGTCAGTTAGATTCTCATCCCGTTTTAGTATTATCGTTTTGTCAACTAGTAGAGTCAGTCAATACGAGTATGAAAACTAGACATAACTTGTTAATATACCAATATATTTTTTAGATTGCTGTTTAAAGGTCCCTTATCTGAAATAAACGTGCAAAATATGTATTAAGCTTAAATCTGCAATTACAATAAAATGCATAATTGCAATTTAAATTGTACGTGAGATAACGGCTGATAAGGTAATCCTTTAGAACACAGAACAAAATCGGCGCGGCGGTACCTTCGGAGCGCGAGCCTGACATGACAGGTTTTTTTTGCTATTATCTAGACATTTAGGGTCAAAACTTTCATTGGATGTATAAGAATAACCTATGAAAAAAAACTGCGTCTAGAACCGTTCCACCAATAACATCAAATCCTATTTCCGATGTAGAAATCCTCATTACTATTCGGACATGTTGAAGTTTCACGTTATTTTTCATTAATTATATTAAGTATTGTAAATGATATTATAGTGGGTAGCTGATGTTTGCTGGAATGTAAGCATGATTTCTCTTAAATTATATAAACAGTTTGTTTAATGAAGAAGCGTATTGATTAAATTATCATATTATGTATAAGCGTAGGTACTGTAGAGCAACCTATTTTGCTCTAGTATTTTATTGTAACTGGACAGGCGTATTGCCGATGTATTTGTTTTTCATATTTTTGAATTTAAATATTATTAGAACATCGGATACGCATGTCCAGATGTTCATTCCATCTTGCGCCGTTGAAGAGGCTCTTCCTGTATCCTTCTAATGAAAAATATAGTCAAAGTCTCTAAGAAAGTATTTTAATTTTAAAGATTAGCTTCATCTTACTATCGCGCTACGAGCGGTGTTGAATTTAGCTTGAAGAGCAGAAGCAGTGTATCCCCGTCTTCTCGAGCTACCGTCGAGCTACCCCATTAGAGTACTTTGTCGACGAGTGAGCTCTTGCCACCAAACGACGAATTGACGACGATGAAATAGACTAGATCGTAATAAAATATACACACGGCTACTGCGCCGCTAGTTCCTTTTTCTTTGAACTTGGCTGTACACGCTGCCGCGCGTCTAGATCACCCCTGTGATATACTTACACAGCTCTGCGATCATCGAACGGTTGAATATTGACACAAAGAGAACTTGCCTTAAAGTATGTGGCATTCACTAAAAATGCGAATTTAGGAAATATTGAACTCTAACGGTATCATTTCTATTGCAGTTATGTGACCTCCCATAGCTAAAACTGTAAATTCAAAACTCTGAAAAATTACTTAAATGAAAGCTTATATAATATTTACCTAATTCTGTAATTTATCCATCCGAACCGTCCACAGGATAGATTTTTGCGTAATAGGTATACTTTACTCAAAAAACTTTTGGTAAAACGCAGACATGACTACGGAGTACGGAACCCTACAAAGTGCAGGGTCCGACATGTAATTTTGTTCTTTTCGCCAACTAGTTGAAATATGTGGACAAAAAAAATGTATTGACACAAATATCGTTAAAACGATCATTAATTTAATGCCATACACATGTGCAATGAATACCTAAAAAAAAGTACCGCGACTGTCTGGTCTACAAAACAATGCACAGCCTAAACTGGTGGTTGAAATATTCCTCGAGAACCCTAAAGAGGGATTTTTTGAAATTACGAAAGTATGTATATGTAAAATGCGGGCGAAGCTGCGGCGCCTCCACCAGTGATTTATACAACAGTCAGGTAAATACACAAACAGTAATTTTATAGCGAGATGAAATACATACTGTCATTAATATTAAACACTACAGTTAACGGAGACCTCCGCCACCAAGTCAATAAACACGGATGGTTGTTCATTGAATATCAGTCCCGCATGCGATTTATATCTTTCGAGTTCCTCTAATAGTAGAGAATATGTGAATATTGTTTGCAGAAATAACGCACAGTTCCTATAAATGAAGGCTGGGATCAAAGTGTCGGACAGTGCAAATAAATACCTGGTTGATGGTGTTTACGAACTTTCTTTGCAATCGTATAATTTATCGGATGATTCACGTGTAATGAAACCGGGATCATGTTATGACCTCTTGAAGCAATAAAAGACCAGAGGATCACATACCTAAAGAGAAAGCTTATAATAAAAGCATCATTTGCTTATATTACCGACTTATCCTATACTCTGTTCGGATAGGTATTTAACTAAATGTAAACAAACTAAGCCACGAGACTCGGCTAACCAGTCAATCAAGACATACCATACAAAAAAAAGGATTCCCTGGATTGGCTGGTTAACTAGCTGAGTCACGTGGGTTAGTTTGTTTACATTTAGTTAAATACCTATCCGAACAGAGTATAATGTCGAACCGTTTAGGTCTAAAGCCTATGCTGCATAGTTCAAATTAATTATCTCCAAAAGGAACGTTTATTTTAATCTTAATACTGAAGTTTTCATTATATTCATATTCATTTATTCCTTGCAATCATGGTGTTTTACAGATGTTCTTAAAATAAACCAGTGCGTACATGAACCCTACTAGGGCACAGCAAGTTGTTAATCTTATTTACTAATAAATATGTAGGTGTATCATTTAGTAATATTGGTAAATACTCTATACAAATTACCTTAAGGATTTTAATAGTATACAATTTTATTATTAATATCATTTTGGTGTTTTCATCACAAAATTCTATTAATACCGAAATAGCTCGGTCTAATATTCCAAATACTCGTGCAGGGAATATGGGCATTTATTTAGAAGATAACTCTTAAGTTTACTTAATAGAGATCCCTTATGAGTAATAAAACTATTTCTAACACAACCTTTTCTTTTATTTAAAAATTGAAGGACGCAATCAGGTTACCAATGTTTAAGAAGAAACAAGCGCAGTAAAAACTGCGCTTGTTTCTTCTTAAACATTGGTAACCTGATTGCGTCCTTTTTCAATAAGTCTAGGTATCGCGTGGTAGTAATAGGACTGTAAATCATTAGCAACCATCCATCATGTCTTCCATCAGCTCTGGCTCGCAAATGACGCTGGCAAAAACTGAGGTCTACTTACATCTGCCGGACAAAGAAACGTATGTCGTCGCATCTCATTGCCCTTTACCTATGTTTCTAATATTTTTAGAAATCGTTCGACATTTAGCGCTTTGAAAAAATACTTATAATATTATGTAAACACTTGAAATTAATGAGTTGGCCAGATATAACCATCACTAATTTTCAAGAGAGCCCAAAAATTGAGTGTGTCTGTATAACAGGTACCTACACACGTACCTAATAGTACGCGATTACAAAACAAATTAAAAACCTTTTACATACAAAGTAAAAAAACTAATAGAATGGTCATTATCATGTAAATAACAGACACTAGTTTTATGACAAAACTGTTAAAATTCATTGTGAGCGTTCCTACAATACATTCACATTAATACAGAGTCGCCACTATCTAGTCCCCATAAAGGAAATTGTCAACTATCAACAATCCGCAGTATCTGCCATCTTTATTACAATTCTAAACTATAGTTTTCACACATTATCATATGCCAGGAAACGCTGCTAACGTACGCCCCTTCCCCGAAGTTTTGAAGAGTTCCATGAGAACAATGCAGCAATTCCATTAATTGCGGTATCAAGCCTTGCTTACGACTTCCCGGATAATCGCTCGTTTTTATCAAAGACCATTTCCTCATATTTGACGTTAAACATTCAAATCAGTCATTGAAGTTTATGAAAAAACGCCAATGTGATTCAGGAAATACATTAGCCTCTTCTTGTCCACGTTGGGTTTCCCTAGAAGGCTATCAGAGTTCGTTAGTCGAATAGATTCCGTATGGTAGGTAGCAAAATTACATCGTAGACAAAAACTTTCTCTCTTCATAATTAGAATACATTATTTTTATATCGGTTTTAAAACACATATGTATCCAAATCTTATATTTAACCCACTTTAAATAGATTTATTATCGCTTAGCTACGAATCGATTTAACTACGAGTGGAGTCGAGGTCGAGTAATGTAACAATACGCTATTTGTAATCTTTAAGAAAAATCCTTCTGATTGTGAGATCCTTAGGATTTTTTTCTAGGGCCGACCGGGTAATCTTGGCCCAAGATCTCTTACGTAGTCATGATCAATGTCTAAATTCTAGTCTAAATTTTGAATTTGGAAAAGAAAAGAAAAGAAAAGTGGTCAGTATTGAAGGAGTTTTGTACGAGTCGGTGGTAGTGCCTCGTAACAAGTACTTACTTACTATTAGTAAAGTATAGGTAGGAATACAGATAATTTACTGAGTTGACTAGAAACAATTTGCACACAATTATAGTGAAATCCAAGAATTTAAAGGCCTGTAGGATAAGGCATTTCATTATAAGTAAATAGTTAGCTAAATGGTTAATTAGCAAAGAATCTTGTTCATCTTGTTCATCTTGTACATCTTGGGTATATCCGTTATGAATCTCGCAAAAACTGGTACAATGCAGTTTGATCTAGTGTAGACTTGTCTGGCGATTTGATGAAATTATGACACGTCTTTCGCTGGTATATTTGAATTTTATCTAATACTGTTTTAGCATATATATAATTACGCATATCACTTGAATTCAACGATTAACACATTGAAGTATTACGTTACACTGGAACAGACATCTCAAACAAATGACAGCGAGCACTTGATGACGGAGCGGGCATGCGCGCCGCGTCCGGCGGTGATCGTTTTCTTATAGGCGTTTGTGCCATTTGGCCTCAACAGGCTTTACGAAAAATTAAGTTGAGGCGTCCACTCTAGTATACATAATTACTCAAAGGATTAATAATTACTTTTGGACGTTCACATGTCTGACTGATCTATAAAAGCGTTGCTAAATGCATAAAATACCTATGCTTCGTTTTAATTACAAATTGTATAATTACAAATGTGCCTAACGCACTTCCTCAATGATTTGTCAAAACCATTCTAATTAGTTAGAATGCGTAATAGTCATCAACGTTATGACTTATGACTTGTAACTTTAATAGGTAAGTAAAGAGTTTATATGGATCTGTCGAGTGAGTGATTAGTAAGATTTGTCTCAGGAAAGTTTTTCCATGAGACCGTGACTGATGGCAAACATGAAGTATTTCCTCTTGACATTTTAAATTTTTTACGTGAAATCGATCGGATGAAATTCCGATAATCTTACTTAAGCTTAGACTATTTCTAAAATATATATTATTAGGCCTATTTTCGTAATTTTTCATATTAATAATAGTAGAGTGTTATACATTTTAAGGCCAAGTGAATAAAAATAATTTCTGCTACACCTAGGTAGGTATCCATACTTCTCTATCTAAAAAGTATAAAACGCTCGAACTTCGCTTTTTATTTTAATATTGAATGCGTTGAATTTTATTATATATTTTAATTTATTTGTTTTTTGGTCATTTTTTATTTAAAATTGTTTAACGCTCACTATAGAAATAAGTTTCTGTAACTAGTAACACTATGTATTTCATGTCCAAAATTATTGTAAGTACCTATTTGTATATGAAAAGATTTTGCACAAAAATACTTTAAATTAACAAGGTATTAAGCTTAGGTTTTTTTGACCGGTCCCGTTTAGTATTGTAGGGACTTTAAACAGGCTAGTAATTAATTTAATTATATCAGTATTAGATCAAATTTTAATATAAGACGGTTTTTATTATAATCAGGTCGTTTTCCAAACTAATCAAGGCCAACTGTTCACAAAGATATCCATAAAGCACTAATCAATTTGTCACATAAATTGGATTTTACCACGCACCTATATGGTAAGTATAAATCAAAATGCAAATTGCTATAAACCTAAATCCATAATAACACAAATTCGATGCCGCGTGCTGGTTGCTATGTTCCGGAAAACTATTTTGTGTGATTACATAAAATATAAATGCAGGTTACTTAACGTTCGATTGGATGCTACAGTACATAACATGTGTTTATGCAAACATGCCTGTCTAGTGCCTGCTATGGTATTAATATGCATTGCAGATAAACTTACTCGATGACCACTTTTTGCTGATGTGTTGTAAAACCTATTTTCGCATTAACTTATCATAATTATGCGGTTGAGCGGTGATAATATAACAAGTTATTGGTTTTTGCTGTTTTTAATACGTTGTAGATCTAAATTTGTAGACTAATCGCGTCGCAATTTCTGTACCTGGCGAAATAAAATGTTTTCGTTTTCGAAATAAATCAAAGGTGAAAATAGTCGATAGTGTCGACCATGAAAACATTGTTTTTTAACAAAAATCCTTATGTCATGCTTATTTCGTTCGGTAAGAGTAAACCAACTTTTTAATTAACCTTTCTAAATCGATTTAAATACCAAGTCTCGATAGTCTTCGATTGAAGCATAATCTGAGGAAGCACACATTCTAAGAAAGTCAGTACCTATTGCAAGCACCTTATTCATTAGTAAACTATTCCCCGAGGCTCTGATCTCTCGAGCAAGGATGGATAATATTCTATTAACGATTTACGACAACGTAATAATATAATCCGAGAATTCCAACGACGATCACGATCTACCAAGTATTGAATTAAATTTAAATTATTATCTACAGTTAAGTAAGACTGGGCGAGTTTTAAGCATCAACTTCAAGGCTAGTCAGTTAAGTGTAAGTGGCAGTTGATAAGGCATTCGACCCACCCATATTCTCAAAATTGTATCTGAAAAGAGCCTGTGGTATTCGTAAGCTAATGTCAAATTTATTAATAATAGTCTCTATAAAACTTCCTGGTAAAAATTCACACCGCACGAAGGAAGTTGGTATCCAAACAACATTCTTTGTCGAACCTCTCGTAAATGCTTTCCTAACTATGGGAAAACACGAAGTGTTTTGCTTGCAAATGAGATTCGCACACTGCCGTTGTACTTGCCTCTTCTGAATGGGAATTATTAAACGATAAACCTACATAAATCAAACGTATTATAATAAAAAACTAATCCAATATGTCATCGATAAACGAAACGAATATTGTTCGTGACATACGAAGGTACGTACTCGTATTTCACGAACAACATTCGTTAACAACTTTATATGGTTTGTTTATACGCACTAAAGGATGAGAAAAGGTATAAATGTTGGAAAGCATAACCTGCTCATGACAAATTTGGAAAAGTAATGGACATCCCTATAATAGATAATGGGTATATAACTTCCTATGCTAATAATTCTGCCGTAGTCTTCACCGGGACAGTTGGCATGAAGTACCTAAATAAAGTGCTGGAAACCGGTCGGATAAGGGATAAGGTAGCTAATTGAGAAAATTTACTCACTCTAAACACTGTTTTTTTAATAATATCAAACACACTAATTCATATTCCAAAACTAGCAACAGACTCTTGTATTGTATGTTTTTCTGGTATTATGTTTATGTTTCCTCCTCTGCTGCACTGGGAGTGAAGAAATAGCATAGAATGCGTGCAGATGCTTATCATCCTGGCATGTCGTAAAAGTCGACTAAGGGACGGGTCCTCTCCAACATGGTGGACTATCTGTACGGGCGATGGGCTGATCACCTGTCACCATACGGTTCATCATACTAATATCATTTATCTTAGGACTAATTAATCGAACGTGGCCACAAGTAGTCTTGTGGCTCTGCCCACCCCATTAGGGATTTCGGGCGTGATAATATGTATGTAATATGTATGTTTATGTTTGGCTTTATTGATATAATTTATATTTTCTAAATTAAATACTAAAGAGTGTATAATAATGGTTTATTCAAAATTCAGGTTGTTACAAGAATTCAAACTAATAATCCTAAAACCAAACTAGAAACTAAATAACTACCATTTTAAGATACACCACAGCCAGTGTCCCATTCACTGCCGCGAGGACACACACACCACCATTTTCTTTTGTAGGTATTGTTTTATTAGAAGAAGGGGAAAGCTGTCACAGGTATAAATTTATTTAAAAAGATGTCCCAAATAAATGTGCGTATTATATGTCAAAGCAAATAATTATTTTCATATTCATTTCAATAAAGAAGTAATTGCCACTAATATAACAGTCTTACCATAAATTAAAATCCCCTGTTCCATCTATCCCTACCGCCATATCCCCCCTAATAGAGATATGTGGAATACTTTTCCATTATTCTCCACCGGTAGGGATATCATTCCATATATCCCTACTAAAATCCACTGCAGTAGGGACTTGTGGAATTTTTTCCATCTATCTATACCAGCTTGCCCCCTGGTGGGGATAAGTGGAAAATTTTCCATCTATCCACACCAGCTTGCCCCCTGGTGGGGATAAGTGGAACTGACTCCACCTATCCATACTAGCTTGCTCTTTGATAGGGATAGCTGGAATTTATTCCACCTATCCATACTAGCTTGCTCTTTGGTAGGGATAGCTGGAGTTTATTCCACTTATCCATATTAGCTTGCTCTTTGGTAGGGATAGCTGGCATTTATTCCACCTATCCATACTAGCTTGCTCTGTGGTAGGGCTAGCTGGAATTTTTTCCACCTTTCCATACTAGGTTGTTCTCTTGGTAGAGACACAAGGATTTTTTCCATATTATCCTTACAAGCTAGGATTGAATGTTTCAGAATGTCATTATTACTATATACATATGCCTACAAACGCCTAGTAAAACACACACTCTTAACGCAAACACTCTCATTTACAATATTGGTGTGTTCTGGAAATCACCAGTCGGATGGAAGCCGGCTTGGATGTTTGGAAAAAGCCAACAAGTTCCTACTAAGAAAACAAGCTAGTTAGGCTATGTGGAATAAGCTCCATCTATCCCCACCAAGTGAACAAGCTAGTAGGGCTATGTGGAATAAATTCCATCTATCCCCACCAAGTGAACAAGCTAGTAGGGCTATGTGGAATAAATTCCATCTATCCCCACCCGGGGACAAGCTAGTTAGGCTATGTGGAATAAGTTCCATCTATCCCCACCAAGTGAACAAGCTAGTAGGGCTATGTGGAACAAGTTCCATCTATTCCAACCAGAGGGCAAACTAGTATGGATAGGTGGGATAAATTCCACTACATTATTGTATGCTTACTAATCTTATATTAAAAAATATGCTTTTTAAAGTATATAATTTTTCTTGATTCATATTTAGATATTAATACTTTTACTAAATAAATACTTACTTTTTAAGGGGGAAACTCGAGCTGCTTCATATTCAGGTTTCATTACTTTTTAATGAAGTATAATACTTATTTTGGTATGAATTCTCTGAATACTTTGGTGTAGTTATATATTTACAAAACTATGCATAATTCATGAGAATAATTCTGTTTTTAATTCACATAACGTTGTTTTGAGTAATTACCTAAATTGTGCATAAATAGAGCTTCAGCTTTGTAATTAACACGTCTTATGAGTTTATTATAAATGCTCGCTTTACGAGAAGTTCATTAAAAAACGTTTTTCCGCGTATAGGATGTACATACCATACATACATACATATTATCACGCCCGAAATCCCTAATGGGGTGGGCATAGCCACAAGACTACTTGTGGCCACATTCAATTAATTAGTCCTAAGATGGTATGATGAACCGTATGGTGACAGGTGATCAGCCCATCGCCCATACAGATATTCCACCATGTTGGAGAGGTCCCGTCCCTTAGTCGACTTTTACGACATGCCAGGATGATAAGCATCTGCACGCATTCTATGCTATTTCTTCACTCCCAGTGCAGCAGAGGAGGTATAGGATGTAGGTAAAGTTTATTTGATTGGTGCGTTTTCTAAATTCATGAATCATCATGTACAAGTAAAAATAACTATTTTTTCTATAATAAGCAAATAAAATTACTTATATAATGACATATCATTTAGGTCAGAGATTTGGAATGTGTCACTGGTCACTAAGCGGTTTTCCCTGAGATGTCTTTGTTTCTGGTCGAATTAAAAAATTATCTTTGGCTGGGCCATAGTGGGCCATTTCTCACGCGTTCTAGCATAATTATTATTGTGACAGCTACAGCGCTTAAGAAGCCATTTTAAAACAGCACATTAAAATTGAAATACAGCTTAGAGAAAATGCGATCAGGTATAATGGTCAGCAATTAAGTACTTACTTGAGTATTCAAATTATATAATAATTCGTAGATCCTTGACATTTGACTAGACGTCCATAATATAAGGGGCGACAAAGTCTAAATGCTAATCCTATTAATATTAATGCATTTTGTTGACGTGACATCATGTTCTCATTTCTTAATGTCACTCTACATCTTTATATTCGACGAAACCGGATGACTACGGAAATTCCACAACCCGTTATATTTCGAATGGAATTTAAAGAAAACAATACATTTAAGGCGACTACTTGACTACGATGACAAGTTACTCGTACCTACCATTCAACATTATTATCATACTATGCCGATGAGAACAAAACTTTTTGCAATCAATTTCCACCTGGCAATGACACGGAAATAGATCCCCTTTACGCATAATATCCTAGAAATCATACGATTGCATGCAAAAACAAGACCTCGATAGATTTGTGCTGCAGTGCTTATCGATCAGCAGCTCAGTGGGCTAGCCATGATGGAGCGGCCATACTGTAGCATCATGACGTCCACAAATTGAAATTAATAGCTTACGTGACGCGCTTGTTTCGAGAAATTAGCTATAATTCAACATCCGAATACATTACATACCGTTCATTGCAATCTGATTAAATTCAACATAATGTAATCTATAATGTAGATTTTGAAACCAAAAAGTCAACGTTCTCATTTAGTAAGTAGTCGCATTGCCAAAAGTAAAACAATTGCAATTAAGGAAACTGGGTCCCTTCAAGGCTTTCCATAAAACATAATTTACACGATAAGCTTACAAAATGTTGAACCTTACGGGTGTGGTAATTAGAATTCAATTTATAGCCTTTAACAAACAACACCTGACAACGCGAAATTCGACAGAGTAAGCGTAATGTGATCCAATTTCAGCAATCGCAACGCCTTACCATATCAGGAACTAATGAGCACTACGTTTGCGAAAGGGTTGATTTTTTATTACTTAATTAATACATCAATTTAAGTAATCAAAATGACAAGCTCACAGTAGATTGTTGCTCCCACATCATCTCATATCCTCGGAACTAACTGGGCCATCAGCCCATGACGCTATATGAACGCCAGCCATTTTCTTCCTTTAAAAACATCCTATGAAGATGATGGTTACGTAGCAAAACATCTAAAATCAAATGTTATAAGTTCGTTTTTCATACGTTCAAAATATATAAAGTCAAATTGCATAACGTACGACATTAATAACATGTTTTATCATAAGTTTAAAAACGCTCTAAATTCATAACGTTTATTATCTATACTGCTCACTATGTATATCGTTAAAAATACATAAATTCACATAATACAAAATTTATAAAATCTTTTATCGGCATGAGACCCTTTTACAAGGAGTATTACCTAATATATCATAATAGATAGACGTAGTCTGAGACTTTTCTTTATCCTACTATCCTACTAATATTATAAATGTGAAAGTTTGTCAGGATGTATGGATGTTTGTTACTCGTTCACGCAAAAACGAATGGACGGATTTTGGTGAAATTTGGAATGGAGGCAGCTCATACCTTGGATTAACACATAGGCTAGGCGAGATAGATAGAATATGAACATTACTTATTTATTCAGGCTCTGTACATTTTAAGACGTATGTATATTAAGTTTATGTCAAATAATCATATTCATTTTGTACTTCGATTCATTAGACCATTCGTGTTGTATGTATTTCAAACGTTATAGATTACGATCATTATTCATTTAGGCTTTCGACATTCTAGACTTATGTGTAGCATGTTTATAACATTTGATTGTATATGTTTTACTACGTAGCCAGATGATGTATAGGCAAATTGATAGATACTTTTTACTGGCCACAAACAAGCTAAGTAAGGCAAACGTCCATCAGTCATGCATGCCATAAAAATAACGTTAGATAGGCAAAACAAATTTAATGAAAGTAAACATCATACAACTTGAAACAATTCATTATTTAGGCGCTGCGCATTTCCAAATTCACTGTCATATGTATTGATGTGTGAAAGACAGTGTATATTGTGTTTTTGCATTCAACCACAACTGTAATAACTCGTAACATCCGACGGCACCAATTAGACCGGGGTTATGTTATGAAACAGACAAATTCAGTGAAAGTGATGATTTACTGTTTCACTAGATAAATGAAGCCCAAATTACACTTCGCAGTACAAAACGACATTTTAATAACTTTATTTGGAATTTCGCAACAAAAACCCATGAGGTTGTAATTGAATTCGAGTTTTAGTTATTATTACGAAGCTTGCGCAACGGAGAACACCCGATTTTGGTGTCTGTGAACTGGTTGAACTAATTTAATAGGACATGAATGATTATAATGTAATTACTGATGCATATAGGCATCGAACTGGTGCAGTTATATAACAATTTAGATCACCACTAAAAAACCTACTCGTTATCGAATCCTCATAACACGATTGAATAGGTAAGGAAGAATAGTAGTAGATTGTATCCAAGGTACGAAAGCGACATTTTGATACGAGATGTGTGGGCGCATGAGTGAAGCGTCAAATTTCAAGTGGGAAATTGATGTTTTTTATCCGAGTTGAATACTCTCCTTTTCATTCCAACAAGGGGAAAAGTTCAAAAAAGCCAGATTGGGTACAAAATTAAATCCAAACAGTAAGTACAATACTTGGCTTGTCTGTTTATACCTTCTTAGGGCAACTTTATGGCTTCTACTCTTTTAAGAGGGAAAGTGTCAGCCAGCGGCCCTAACATGCATGGCACAAAGATAAATTAGAACAGTTTATCTCTAAGTGCGTCTCTCTCACACTAGTGCCGACGAAAGAGATAGTCATAGAGATAAACGGTTCTAATTTATCCTTGTGGCATGCATGTTAGGGCCGCAGGGGCCACGTAAGCCAGTAAGGTTGACACGAGGATAAGCTATCCCCATCTTATCCCTCAGTGCGTCGCTCTCATACTAGTCCCTATCGAAGAAAGAGATGCACTGAGAGTTACGATTGGGGCTAACTTATCTTCGTGCCAACTTTGCTAGAGCCACCGTACTTATTCAGGCGCAGTTTAGAAGTGCGGTTTGATGTTAAACCGCCTCAAAACCGCACCGAAGAATAATGGACTAAAACAGTAGAAAAGTAATGCTTATGATTTTCAAAACCATTAAATATTTCAATTATCACTGCAATCAAAAACTCTTGCAATATTTTAAATCGTTTAAGTTTGTATAATATTTATAATACAATTAATGACATTGCATTAATTAATAACTTTTTTTAATTATTTATTTCTCATAAGAATATTCACAATTTACTTACATGAGAATTAAATAATAGTTAGGTACTGAAGTGATAAGTAAGTTTTAATATGGCTGTATTGGTGAGCGTATGCACACAGCTAGCAAAGTTATGTCACCAAATACAGACTGTACAAGTCTGTTGCCTCAGTTTTTAGGGTTCCGTACCTCAAAAGGCAAAAACGAAGGGTTCCGTTTTTGCCTTTAGGATCACTCGTGTGTCTGTCTGCGTGTCTGTCTGTCTGTCTGTCTGTCTGTCTGTCTCTCTGTCTGTCTGTCTGTCTGTCTATCTGTCTGTCCGTCCGTCCGTCCGTCCGTCCGTCTGTCCGTCCGCCCGTCCGTCCGTCCGTCCGTCCGTCCGTCCGTCCGTGCGTCCGTCTGTCCGTCAGTCCGTCCGTCTGTCTGTCTGTCTGTCTGTTCGTCTGTCACAGCCAATTTGTTCCGAAACTACTGGACCGATTGAGTTGAAATTTGGTATACCTACATATTAGTAAGTCGGTGACCGCAACACGGGGGTAAAACAGGAAATTAAAAAAAAAGTTATGCAAACTATACCGTGGGACATATCAAATGAAATTCTTATTGTGAGGATCTTAAATAAATATATTTTATTGGAATTATAAAATAAATAGTTTGGAAGTTATTTAGGAAAATAGGCGAACATTGACCATGCCGCCCATATTTCCGAAACTACTGGGCCTAAAGTTTTGAAAACAAATACAGAAAATAGTTCTTTACTTGTAGATTACAAGAAAAGTATGTGATATTTACAGTAACATGGGAAATATCAGATAATCATGTACGGAACGGAACTCTCTCCACGCGAGTTTAACTCGCACTTGTCCGGTTTTATCCTTATTCTAATTGCTTTTCAGACATGCATCAATTTCACCCCACATCATAGATAAACAATTCCCTACTTTACGAGTGTAAGATATGAAAAGGGTCTTTACACCCCGCCAATCTTATTGATGTCATTTGTCTGGATATGGGTCGATACGAAACTTGAAGAGTGTTACAATTAAGAAATCGGCATATCGATACCTTGCATAATAATACAAGCAAATTGCAGATTTTAACAATATCCATTGCGATCCAAATCTAGAATGTCTCTATTGTGGAAATAACAGCGCGCGGTACGATCTGTGACCAGCATACCTTAGACCCTATTATTGACGTAAAATGCGGTTAGGACTGCCGTGGGCGAAGAATAAGTGATGGGTGTAGTTTTATAGAATAGAAAGGGCTTGATAAATAACCTGCGCTTTAGAATGGCACGCGAAAAAATCTAAATGTTACTGTG
This sequence comes from Tortricodes alternella, assembly GCA_947859335.1. NCBI lineage: Eukaryota > Metazoa > Arthropoda > Insecta > Lepidoptera > Tortricidae > Tortricodes > Tortricodes alternella. The sequence continues at coordinate 8,256,678 of OX401984.1, read as the reverse complement.
CTAAGTACGCGTGAGACCATTCGTTGCTACGACTCTTATGTGCATACTCATACTCACGTGTTGTGCGAATTAAGACAGAAAAACGTCTCTTTCTAATGACAGGCGAATAAGATAAACTAGAAATCACCACTCTTAAGAGGACTGTGAACCAAAGGCAAAAATAACCCTATTCATACAAAAGGCGATAACGATTTTCACCCCTTAAATGTTAACCGATTTTGACCAATCTTTAATGGGTTGTCAGACAGAACAAAATCTAGGTCTATACGTTTCTTGAATTTTAATTAAAGATCACGAAATTCAAATAATGCCGAAATTAGTTTTGTATGAGAATACTCAAACCACAATAAGTAGATTTTGTTCTGACTGACAACCTATCAAAAATCAGTGAATATCGGTTAACATTTAAGGGGTGGAAATCGTTATCGCCTTTTGTATGAAAAGCCGTAGGTTCACACTCCTCTTAAGGTGTATTCCGTATGAGCTAACTCAGGGCGAGCGTGCGTCGCGAATTGCTCACAATAAACCTCGAGCCGTGTGGGCACGAGTGCTCACAATGAGTGGACATCGCAATGTGCCGAGAATGTCACTCTGCTCTTTCTTCTTAGCGCTTTTTCCCGTCTACCCTTACGCTACGGGGTACGCTTTGACCATGATCCCAGGTTCGGCAGGTCGGGTTATTACAATGGAGCGATTGCCGTCTGACCTCCGTCTTGACAGGGGAACCAGACCAATTGGATCATGGTTACACATTTAGTTACCCAAATGTGCAGGTTTGCTCGCGATGTTTTCCCTCACCGTAAGAGCATCGGTTACCGCAATTCGCAGGCAGATAATGTACATAAGTTAGAAAAACTCATTGGTACATGGCAACCGCTTGGATTCGAACCCGGAGACCTCACGATCACGAGTCAACATCGTCCGACCGACGAGAATGTCACTCTGCGCCCTTTCAAAATCCAATCCCCATTTAGGCAGCCTAAGGGTAAACCTCAAAATACACTGTCGTCGCCATATTTCATAGCAAAATATTGTGGTAGAGAAAGAAAGTATCGCACCAGCCATCTTTTATCTAAAGCCGGTGTTCAATGTTCAATCACGTCGCCGTCATTAAGCGCTGGATGCTCTAATAAACATCCGGAACGTCGCGCCTTCGTATACCATTATGGTTATTTACCAAATATCGCGGTTTCGTCGCCAATACTGTGACGGTGTTGACGGTAAAAGTATTGGAATGGTATCGATTGCAAAAGACAGTTGTGGCATGTCAAAAAGTTAAAAATATCGTCTGAAATATTTATAGCTTCTTTAAACGTTACGATTTTGTACTTAAATTTTATGAGGCACTGGGAGTGAAGAAATAGCATATAATGCGTGCAGATGCTTATCATCCTGGCATGTCGTAAATGTCGACTAAGGGACGGGTCCTCTCCAACATGGTGGACTATCTGTATGGGCGATGGGCTGATCACCTGTCACCATACGGTTCATCATACCATCTTAGGACTAATTAATCGAACGTGGCCACAAGTAGTCTTGTGGCTCTGCCCACCCCATTAGGGATTTCGGGCGTGATGCTTTATATGTATGTATGTATTTTAGGAGAGTTCTCTAATTGATTGTTTAGAAATCTGTCTTAATAGGCACTGATTTATAAATAACCACTGAAAATTCGACAATAATATTAGCAAAGGCGAACGTGCAATATATTTCTATGCGTTTCATTTAGACTTATCAGTTTTTGTTCATTATTGACTTATGAAAAACATAACGGTAAGTACGTACCTAATAAAAGAATATAAAAAGATGATTATTGTTAAGCGTAATGAAGTACCTAACGGTTTTTCGTTATATGCAATGACATTTGGTATTTCAATAGGAAATAATTAGCATTTACAAAGTAAATTGAGAAACCGTAAATAAATATTGACCTAAATAACGATTAACAAGCAAATGATGATATGCGCCAGTGGTAATAGTAGTTAATAGATAAATAATCATAACTGAATGAATCGAGTCTGTCCACTAACAGTTAGTATTAATAATTTGATTATAATTAATGTACCTACACTTGTGTATCTATCTATCAACCTCAATACAGTCATCAAAATAAGAAAATTCTCGTTCATTCATTTCATCGTTATATACCTGTTGGACTATAAATACCATAATTACTATAATTGTGGTAATTTACGGCTATATTAAACGATAACTGTACGTAGGCGTTTAAAGACTGATTGAAAACGAGTTACTTATAGAAAAATGTTTGTGCAACACCGAACTTTCATTGGTTAAGATAATACGCTGATTAATAGATATACAGAATTCTAAACTTGTATTACTTATCAGTACATATAAAACAGTACCGTGACTCACTTATAGACAACGCACAGCCTAAACGGGTGATCCTAGAGATTTGAAATTTTGAGGTGCACTACGGAGGGAATTTTTGAAATTCCATCCCTAAAGGGGTGAAAAGGGGTGATAATGTTTGTATGGAAAATACCGCTAGCGAAGCTGTGGCGGGTCCACAAGTATCCTTGTAAAACGTATTTGGTTAAGTGCGTATTTCTCGAGTTCGAAAATATTTTCATGTTACCTAATAAAAGTGAAAACTAATGGGTCCGAAGTTGACGCAATTGTAGGTACGTCCTCATGCTAATATATCGTAAACGCGTGATGCAATAGCTATGAATTTGGCTTGCTGTTTAAATAAAATAAATGACATAAGTTTGTAATTACCGATACGCATATAAGTTTTAACGTATTGGTTCATCATCTGACCGTAGGTAAAATGGTTGGCGGAAATTTAAGTTCACCGAATGATTTTTTTCTGCTGCAGCATTTATTTCCATTCAGCGGTCCTAACATGAATGACATAAAGATTAATTTCACCCATTTATCTCTATGACTATCTCTTTCGTCGGCACTTGTGTGAGAGAGACGCACTTAGAGATAAGACGGTTTATTTTATCTTTGTGGCATTCATGTTAGGGCCGCAGGACATTTCAATTATATGTATCAGGATCAGGTACCTACGTTAGGTTAGTTTTGCGACATTATTAAAGAGGTTAATTCCAACTTTAGTCTCTTTGGCAGGAACTACCAATAAATAAAATAAATATTATCTAAGTCAAAACATTTTCGGTTATTTTTAAAGAGTGCTTTAAGAAATGTGTCCGCATTTTTCTCATCCATCCACAACTCATTCAATACTTGCTCTAGTGAACTATTAAAACTCTGACATAGACATTAACACCTAATAGCTTTCACAGATGCTAATGTAGTTAGTAGTTAATTCACTTGCGATAGCGTGTGAGGGTGGGTGCGTGCGTGACGGATACTCAGCGATTCTTCCACGCTCCAAGACCCAATTACTTATGTGTCAACTTCACTGAGGAATCGCCAACATTTTCACCTAATCTACGTAAGATCAAGCCAATTATTATTGTAGTGGTAGAGCCAAACGGTAATCCTCACTCCTCCTCACACCTCCGGGAAAGTACCACACTCTCACAGAATATCGGCGTAAAGTAATAGCTTGCTATTGCGTTTCGAACGGTGAGTGACGAGATCCGGAGGCCTATTCCCTCATCCCCAAGCCCCATCCTCCCTAGACTGGCAACGCATTGGCAGAATTTCTGGTGTTGCAGATTGCTATAGGCGGCGGTGACCACTTTCCATCAGGTGGGCCGTCAGCTCGTTTGTCAGTCAATCGAAAAAATAAAAAATAAAACGGACAAGTGCGAGTTAAGCTCGCGTGGAGAGGGTTCCGTTCCGTACATGATTATTTGAAATTTACTAGGTTACTTTAAATACCATAGACTTCTTATAGGTGTTCCTGTAAAGAACTATTTTCTGTATTTTTTTTAAATTTTAGCCCCAGTAGTTTTGGAAATAGGGGGGGGAATGGTCTTTTTTCATCTACTTTCCTAAATAACTTTCAAACTATTTTACTAAAAATTAAAAAGAAAATATATTTAAGATCCTCACAATAAGTCCTTTCATTTGATATGTCACACGATATAGGTTCCATAACTTTTTTTTTAATTTTCTAGTTTACCCACAAAAGTGGCCCCCATGTTTAAAATTCATATATTTACGCCACGCGTCCGTGTTGCGGTCACCGATTTACATATGTATACCAAATTTCAACTCAATCGGTCCAGTAGTTTCGGAACAAATTGGCTGTGACAGACGGACAGACAGACACGAGTGATCCTATAAGGGTTTCGTTTTTTCCTTTTGAGGTACGGAACCCTAAAAATTATAACCAATGGCATTAACGCCATTAAGTTGCGACGCTTCTGATAAATGATGAAGATTGGATGATAACATTGTTAGACTTGAACGTGGTTAATTTCGGGCATGATTAATTAGGTAACGTTATGGTTGATGGATCGAATTCATTTATTCTTGCAGCTAAAACATGTAAGAAAACCCACGCTCTGTTGTGAATTTTAACCGATTTTAAGGTGTTTACATGATAATTTTTATTCGTTGTTAACAGCTATTTCAGAAACGAAATAGAAACATACAGATTTGTCGTCTTAGATTGGCAAATTTTCTGAAAACTTCCATGGTAGGTATGTTATTTTTATTTGCATACTTTTATTTTAGAGTAAAACTTATACGACAATAAATATTTTAGTTTCATGCCAACACCTCAAATCACACTTACAGTATTTGAATCGCAAGGCTGCTGCGATCTCTCTTCGGGGGCGTAGTCATTATCATGTTTCATAAATCATTGAATACACCGTTAGTAACATACCTAATCAATGATGAGATATCACTAAAGAACCACATTCAAAAACACGTAGGTAATTTTTAATTTGAATTTCTTATAAATCGAAACTTTTCAATGATTAATTACTATTTCGCTGCGATGCTACGACCGGTCTGATTTAAATATTTATAGCAATATTAAACAGTATCACGAACTTTTAACTTTCTAACTCGAAATCCGTGACCGACCGATCGCAGGTTCGGTCGACCTGACAAACCTGTCTACCCTTAATATTTTTTTTTATAGAATATACATGTGCATTTGACCTCTATATCGCCTGATGGAAAGTGATGACGAGGCCGACGATGGAGCATGCACGCCTAGATAATGCCTATTCACTCTCTCCTTGAAAAGACCCAAGTTGTAGCGAACTGGGAACAAGTCTGCAGGCAGGGAATTCCACTCCTTAGCCGTTCGCCAAATGAATGTTGAAGCGTACCGCTTAGTGCGAATTCTTGGAACATCCACAACATAGGGATGGAACCCCATCCCACGCCTAGTCCCCCGATGAACGAATGGGGATGGCGGAATTAGTTCATGTAATTCCATCGCACACTCTCCGTGATATATCCTGTAGGATACCGATAAGCAGGCAACTTTGCGGCGGTATTCAAGGCTCTGCAGTTTCGCCTCAACTAATTCCGAGTCACCGATGAGCTTCTTGGCACGTCTTTGAATAGAGTCTAAGGTGGCTAGTTGGTATTTCGTTATTTTATACAAATTAGTTTCATATTTTCGGTGTTAGGTATTGTTACTTGAGAGCCTGTGTTATCAAAAAACTTCTGTAATTAAGTAGTTTCAAATCATTTATATAGGGATACATTAGTAGTTTAATGGCATTAATAAAGACTGAATTCTTACCCCGCTAATTGGATTAAAATACATATGTCGTTCAAAAACTTGCGAGCAAGTGCAAAAAACAATTGGAGGCGCAACATCAAAATCATAACTTGACACCTGACTGGTTTTTATATAATTGTCTGAAGCACATGATAATGGTTCCGTTACATCTGTTTATATAACGCAAACGACATAAGCAATTTCAAGTGCAGTATTGAAATTGGACATAAAATATAGTAAATGTTTTGGGAAGATATTCTTTTAAGAGTCTGTGAAAGCGATGTGAATGCCACAAGTCTAAAGTTTCAGATAATCAGCAAAGTTTGCAAAGCGTTGATAATTTTTTGATATTTTTATTCTAATATATTTCAAACTCAAAACGATACAAATTTCTACTACCAGCGGCCTTAGCAAGGTTGACACCAGGATAATCTTATCTATCAGTGCATCTCTCTCGTGCTCCTCTGCTGCACTGGGAGTGAAGAAATAGCATAGAATGCGTGCAGATGCTTATTATCCTGGCATGTCGTAAAAGACGACCAAGGCACGGGTCCTCCCCAACATGGTGGACTATCTGTATGGGCGATGGGCTGATCACCTGTCACCATACGGTTCATCATACCATCTTAGGACTAATTAATCGAACGTGGCCATAAGTAGTCTTGTGGCTCTGCCCACCCCATTAGGGATTTCGGGCGTGATGCTATGTATGTATGTATGTATCTCTCTCATACTAGTAGCGATGAAAGAGATGCACTGAGAGATAATATGGGGATAACTTATCCTCGTTTTAACCTGGCAAGGGCCAGGGTGGTAAGGGTTGGTCTAGTCGATTTGTTGAAAACTCACAAAAGCAACAAAATACATACAGAACAAAGTATTAACAACTTACTAGCCTGTGTCCGTGACTAGGTCCATGGGCGAAAACAGTTTATCGCTAGCTGTTTTTTAGGTTTCCGTAGCCAAATGGCAAAAAACGGAACCCTTATAGATTCGTCATGTCTGTCTGTCTGTCTGTCTGTCTGTCTGTCTGTCTGTCTGTCTGTCTGTCTGTCTGTCTGTCCGTCCGTATGTCACAGCCACTTTTTTCCGAAACTATAAGAACTATGCTGCTGAAACTTGGTAAGTAGATGTATTCTGTGAACTGCATTAAGATTTTTACACAAAAATAGAAAAAAAAACAATAAATTTTGGGGGTTCCCCATACTTAGAACTGAAACTCAAAAAATGTTTTTTCATCAAACTCATACGTGTGGGGTATCTATGTATAGGTCTTTAAAAATGAAATTGAGGTTTCTATTATCATTTTTTTCTAAACTGAATAGTTTGCGCGAGAGACACTTCCAAAGTGGTAAAATGTTGGTCCCCCCCCTGTAACTTCTAAAATAAGAGAATGATAAAACGAAAAAAAATATATGATGTATATTACCATGTAAACTTCCACCGAAAATTGGTTTGAACGAGATCTAGTAAGTAGTTTATTTTAATACGTCATAAATCACGGAGCCCTTCATGGGCGAGTCCGACTCGCACTTGGCCGCTTTTTTTTTAGTTTAGTGCAAGTGCTATCTGAGCCGGAAGTCGCGGGTTGAATGTTTGTGTACCTTTCTGTTATACAATAGTTCTTGTAGTAACGAAACAGCTAAGCCACATAATATTTTGACTAAAGTGTAGAGTTTGTGAAGTTTGGGCTTGTAGAGTTAGAAGCTTGGCTCTACATGAGATCTGATAACTTTTTTGACAGTACGAGCCATAATATGATCTAGTCTTGGCAACATTTTACATGAATATGTTTTTGGTCGTATATATGTATATACTTAAAGGTGCTTGTAAACCAAAAACTTTTTTGGCAATTTATTACTACAACGCTATCCCCAAAAACTGTACACTTTAACAATTTATTCCCAGTAGGTATCTATAATGATAATAGCCCAAATTTTGCAGCAATAAATTGCCAAAAATCTAGCCCGTCTACGAGCCCCTTAAGTTGTGCTTACATGCAGAGTAGCCAAGTGGTCCAAACCGTGCCTATCGAGCAGATGGTCGTAGGTTCAATCCCAGCTCAGACCTCTGAATTCTTCGGAACTTATATGAGTAAGTATGATATTTACCAGGACCTTTCCGGGGAACGAAAAACATGGTAAGGAAACTTGCGCAGTAATTCAAAGATACGTGTATTAAGTCCAATTCGCACCGGGTTCGCGCGGGGACTATTGCGCAGTCCCTCTCATTACGAGACTACCCAGCTGTGGCACGTGACAGCTTGGGTAATGATGTGATGATGCTCTGACGTTTTCAGTGAAAATAGACCTTATCAATTGGTATCTAGAGCGTTTGATACTTCTGAAACGAGCACAAGACTTCAGAAGTATCAAAAGCTCTATACAAGATATAACTAGACCTATGAAGTAGCTAAGCCGTGACTCCTTCATGCTGAGCACGTCACATATACCTATTCAAACGTTCCGCTGACGGCAACTTTCATAAATGGAAATATTTAACTATTAAATTTGACTACCGCTACACCCGTTTCTCTAATGAGTTTACCATAAATTTATAACGGAGCCCTAAAGATGCACAAGCGCGCCCATTGATTAGAATATAATTACTTTACGCTGTGTTGGAGAAGCAAACGGAGAGGTGGTCAATAGTTTTAATAGACTGCGTTCAAGACAATGACATATTATAGAAAGACACGTTATATCCATACTTTTAAAAATGTGACTTAAATAATTTTCTTCTTTTATCGTTTCTTTTCGGCCAGTGCAGCTTTAGGTGACATTTGACGTGCGGATATTACACATTAATTTGGAATATGGCGATCATGTATGAACAAAACAAATGCATTTTAGGACTTCTATTTACGTTGAATGTATCAACAAATGAAATAAAGCATCAGTTCTTCCTTTTAATTTTTTTGTAGTATTATGAACCGACATTTGGCTCAAGAATGGCTTTTTTGAGAATATTTTCAATAGAGCACGACATGTGTCACGCGGCCAAAACTCCGCGCATAACTAATTGAAATGATCACAATTAATTGGGTTGCTTTCTGGGTTTAATTTTTGAGCTTGAAAGACGCATCTTTGGGTTTTTTAATATCATTGGTTCAAGAGTGATATATGTTATACTCAAGTAAGTCTTTTAATATAGGAAAACGCCTACTTGAGCTCAATAGCAGTCTTGACCACAGACTATTAATACGGGCATTATAATTTATTTTAATTACCTTCTTAAGCATCCATCGAAGTTTGAAGCAGGTATACAACAATATCCACACTCACTAATCACGTTAATTCATAAGTTTTGAGTTTAGATTTAAAAGCCAAACAAAAACTAAAGTTTATAGAAAATCGCTAAGACGCAAATTTTTCCCGCGCATTCTGTATTTTTGCATATTGAATATTATGTCCATCTGTTGCTGGACCATAGAGCTCAACTAGTTTTGTTTACCGGCGAACCGTCGTCTATTGTTTTCGTTGCGTGAATTTTTGCGACGTGCATCAAGTAAGATGTACACGGGACGTGTGAAGTAGCGTAGTACGTACCTACCTCGCGTGTACGAGCTAAACTTTACATGTGATTCCTCGTGCGTGCAACTTTTATCAATATGGTATGATACGAGATTACTTTTTCTACAGTTAGATTAAACTAAACAGTGCGACAGATTTTTTTGAGGTATGGTTGGATGCCTTATCATTTTCTTATGTGCCTAGGAAATTTAATTCGAACTATTTATCATATTTATGATATTCATTGGTATTAAAGTAGGCTCATAATCGTCATCATCATTTCAGCCGGAAGAGGTCCACTACTGGACATAGGCCTCCCTCAATGATCGCCACAATACTTCGTCTTCCAGTTCGCGGTCGCCACTCATGAACTCATCGGCCATCTTTTCTACGAGCAATGTGCTCCGCCTACTGTCACCTCAGTTTAGGAATTCTTTGGGCTTTGTCGGTTACTAAGTATAGTTTTTGCGGATCTCCTCATTTCTAATTCGATTTGAAGTGAAACTCCGAGCATAGCCCTCAGTGCCTACATAAATAAATCTATGGCCGGACAGCTAGAGCTATTGTGGCTTTAACTAACTTTAAGAAAAATGTGGGGTGGCTAATTTTTATTTCCGGTTGACCATGTCGGAGGTAGGTAGGAACTACCTATTTCTGCAAAAGGTCAAGACATTTCTTCGACTGCAGGTAGCTAAATTTATATTTATAAGTATCCAAGTTTGAAATAATGGCTCCACACTATTCTGCAGTGGTAGGTAAGAAGTTATTAGTTTGCGCTTATAAGATAAGATAGAAGATGAAGAAGAAGAAGAAAAACATTTATTCACTAACATAGAAGACACACAGAGTAACATAAATATAAATTAAAAACAATACAAAACAAAATGGTGGTGTGTGTGTCCTTCTCCTCGCGGCAGTGAATGGGACACTGGCTCAGCATAATGCTGAGGTGTAAGACTCCTGCAGCGCTGATTTTCAGCCAGCACCGTCTGTGACTCACGGAGCGCTATACAAATACACTACATGCTAATAATTATTTATCTACTACTACTAAGATGGATCGGACATACATGTATAGCTAATGTTGTGGCAATGTGTTCAGAATAATCAATACTAAATTACTTGTTACAGCAGCATTAAGTGTAAAATGTTAAAAAACAGATAGAAAAAAGATAAGATAAGATTTATTCGTTGATTTTGAACACATTGTGCCCTTTAACAAAGGACACAATACGACCGAGTGTCACCGAAAGGACTCCCGCTCAGCATAATGTTGTGGCTCGTTAGCCTCAACGCTAATTTTCAGCGGGAACCAATTTGGAGTGACGCACAACAGTCGGACAGTACAAAAATTAATTAAGTAAATAATTTAAACAACTAACAATTTTGATAGAAATAGACAATTATACAGATGTACAACATTAAAGGAGGTAAAAATGCATACGTTATTAAAAAAAATAACAATAAAAAAATAAAAAAGTACAACACATCGGGTAAACAAGACAGTGTCAGTCAGGATACAATTATAAAGCCTAAATTTTACCAAGCAGATTGTGGTTTGTTATTGGTTTGAAAAAACTAAGTAAATAAATCAACAAAAACGGCGCTAGGTATACGAAATATTCCCGTAAAACGTGTTCAATAAGACGCTTTACGCTTACTTCTGTCGAGATCTTTCTCATGCTAAATAAAACGAAGTATAGGCGATTGCGTGTTTATGTTGCATATTATTACGAATAAACAGGCATTCTTGAACATTACCAGTTTTTGGTTCACGGGGATTTTAATAGCCATTGGGCTACGGTCATTATAACGGGGACCTGCCATCCCCAGGTTACGAGGTCAACAGAAGTATTTATATTTTCGAGTTACTCGGTTATAAATTTGGCTTCGCGATAGGTTACAAAAATAATTAACAATCAGCAATGTAAGATTCCCTCCTATTGTGAAAATGTGACTGTTGGTTTGTCCTTCTTTCACGCGGCAACGGAGCAACGGATCGACGTGATCTTTTGCATAGAGATAGTTTATGGGCCGGAAAAATGCACGGTTCCCGAAGGAACACTGATAACCGAATTCCACGCGGCCAATGTCGCGGGAAAAAGCTAGTAATATTACAAATGTTAACCCTTTGAACGCCACGGCTGAATGCGACAAATCGTGCCCCTGACGCCGAGTGACGGCTGTAGCCTACAAAATGTATGGGAAACGGCATGCCGTGGCGTCAGAGTCACGAAATCTGATGTCTGCTACAGCCGACTGTGGCATTCAAAAGGTTTAAGTTTTTTTTATAGAAGATAGATGTGCATTTGAGCTTTATCTCACCTGATGGACAGTGATGATGAGGTCGACGATGGAGCATGCACACCTTGATAATGCCTATTGTCTCTCCATGAGAAGACCCAAGTAAGTATGGGAAGACGTTTGAAATTATAATCTTCAATCACGCGCAAACGGACAGATTTGGATGAAAAACGGCAGACAGACTACCTATCTCCATCTCTTAATGTGGAAAGAACTAAATATTTGCCGTTTTCAATTACATCCAGAGGTAGCGAATTTTTAGATGAACTTATAATTACTGCTCACGCTCATGATACGACTAATGGGGACTGCGCATGTCCCAGTTTAAACAGAGTGGAAACTAAAAAATACTTGGGGATAATTCATGATGATAGGCTCTGTTTTGGGCCACATATAGGAGTAAACTGATCTACATATTTTAACATCTACGCCGAGTAGCCAGTGACGAGAAAAAATCTACTTAAGTAGATAATGGATGTTACATGTTAGAATACCTAATTATTATTTAAAATCATCTATATACAGGGCGTCTCACGGCTATGCCACATGGAGGGAAAGTATCTTAAATATTGTAAATAGAAAATTTTACTGAAAGGAGACTTCATTTTGATTTTAAAAACAATTATACTGCATTCAAAGATTTTTGAATAATGGCCGTCAGAAACGGGATTCGAACCCGCCAAATGGTTAAAAAAAACACCCGTAATTTTACGATACAGATCAAAAGGCTCAATCGTAAGGATAATTTTTTTCCAAATAACGTAGCATCATAAATAAAAGGAAAACCATGAAATTTGACATTTATAATTTCAGGAAAATGTATACTTAGCCTTTTCTTTGACTTTGCCGTGCTTCTAACAACTGGGACTAAAAATAGGACATTTTTCATCTCACTCCCACACGAAAAAAGGCCACGGGCACAGCTAGTAGGTATTGCCATAAAAACATTATTGCAAACATGTCAATCACCAGCCGTAAACGCAGGTGTAACTAACACACATTAAATTATATCTGTCCCTGCATGAATGCCTAGGTTCTACCGCAGTGTGCGTGCGGCATATTCTTGCGTTATCATCATTCTGTTTTGGATCTGTGGAGCCTCCCCATGCGAGTTCCGTACAGGGTTGCCAACCGTACGAGGTTCCTCGTAGAAATACGAGGCTTAAATGTGATCTTCCGTACGAGGTACGAGGACACTATCAACCTCGTAAAATTATGTACGAGATTTTGAATTTATTACGGCCATACGAACATTTTGTATCACCATAGTTATTTTTTAAGGCCATAAATAACAAAAGAAAGCTACGTCCTAAAAGTATTTTTTTTTAAATTAAGAATTTTCGATTTCTCACTAAAATTATTATTTCACATCTTTAAATTTGATATGTAATTTTAAATACCTTATTTAAATATTTCAATTCGCGCTACGCTGATAAGTAACGCCATCTGCCAGATGTTGCTCAAACATCACAGAATAATAAATGTACTTACAAGGTTTGAAACTCAAACTACGAGATTTTTAGCTGCATTATGTACGAGGTTTCTTTTTACGGCTGGCAACCCTGGTTCCGCAAGACAGCGAGTTTAGCCGTTTTAAGTAGAAGTGATAGGAGTGCCTCAAAACTACTCCAATCAAACGGGGGGGTTTTTTCCGGCATTCTCTCTCGCTCTATATATATATATATATATATATATATATATAGAGCGAGAGAGAATGCCGGAATATATATATATATATAGCGACAGAGAATGCCGGAAAAAAACCCCGATATATATATATAGCCTCTTTCCGGCGATGCGTGAGGCGTCGTGCGGCGCGATGCGATATTATGAAACAACGGTTCTCCATAAACGCCATAAAATCGTCAACGATCTCAAAAGAAAGGATATAAGCATTCAATAGAACTGCGTTGAACAATATTAAACACTAACAATATTATTATAACGGAATATTTTAAAACGCGAGGTGAAGTCTTGCAAAGGCGGACAAGGGTTAAGATTATGAATGTCCTGTACAAGCCCCCCGGCCACAAATATTTATATAGGAGAAATGTTTTCAATATGTGTATAGAGACATTTAACCATCTGCCAGAGGAATTGAGAGCAGTTGATGGAACTAAGTTTAAATTTAAATTGACTGACTGGCTCTTGGACAAATGTTTTTATTGTATGAAGGACTTTTTTGATTTTAAATAATAATATTGTAATTGTGTGGACATAATAATATGTTATAATTAATGAAATAGATTGTGATAGATAATTAATGGTATAATGTATTAGATTCGGATAATTTTAATATTTGTACGCCTGCATGCAGGCTGAATACAATGTACATTATTATTGAAAAACTTGACATCCTTTATAAAACTGTATTCATGCAAATAAATTGATTTGATTTGATTTGATTTGATTTGATTATTATGCGTTGACCGAGTTCGTCACGGTAACGCCATCTATTTCCAAGTTTATAAACTACGGAGCTCTATTGCCGACGTCTTAGTTCTTATGACATTTACAGTCTTGCTCTTTCATTGCTCGCTAGCAGCTACGAACCACAAAACCAAAACGCATGAATCAGCCAATAATGCACATTTCCTCAATGTAATAAGAACGCCGATGTCGGCAGTATTTACCGAGTATGCGATGGTGTCATTTGACACCAAAAAAGTGAGCATCGCGAAAATCGCGTTGGGCAGTTCCTTACTATATATTTCTATGTATATCGTCATATTCATGTTAGATTTGCTCACGCATCGCGCGGCCAGACGCGTCGCGCATCACATCGCTGGTCCCTGAAAGAGGCCTATGCCTTGTTTAGCCGGCGCAACGAAGACCGAATCCGTGGAAACGCATACTTGTCAGAAATCGACATCGGGCTATTCACGCATGGAGTAGTGACACTGACCAGACCGTGATGTTGAATGTTCAGTTCAACCGCAACTCATTTTACGGATAACCACTTTTAAAATCTGTGCGCACATTTTCTCGAGCAGCTACTTAGGCATTCTACATTCACGCCCCGCCGCCCCGCGAACCGTACTTTTCTCTTTTACGCATAGGCAGTGGCGGGCCAAGACCGAAATGTAATGTGGGCAAGGTATATTTTGCGAGGCCCTCTGCGGCCCTAACATGCATGCCGCAAAGATAAATTAGAACCGTTTATCTCTATGACTATCTCTTTCGTCGGCACTAGTGTGAGAGAGACGCACTTAGAGATAAACGGTTCTAATTTATCTTTATGCCATGCATGTTAGGGCCGCTGGTGAAACTAGATTTTTACGTTGCGTCCGAGTTATGCATAAACCATTGAGGCACGAGGCCCCTAGGAGCCCCTAGGACCGCGAGGCCGTAGCCGTTGGCCCACGTCGCCTACGCCTAACGCCGCCTCTGCGCATAGGGTAAGTGAAATAGACAGATATACGTTCACGGGGTGTCGCAATGTGACCGTATTGTACTTACGAGTACGTTAGCATAGTTCGGGAACCACACAAGCCATTTTCAAACTCTTGTTAAGGTGGCCGAACAATTGTTTATATATGTTCGTTTAGTCTTCGGAATTAAACATGGATATTATAGAACTTATTTTATTTAAATACTACCTAACAAACTAATCTATAGGAAATGTATCTTCCGGCCGTCTCCGAAGATCTAATAATTTTCACCACCTGAAAAATAAACAAAAATTTCATGTAAAAGTATAAATCATACATATTTAGAAACATGTAGGTATTTAGCGCACAGGACAATATAGATGAGCAAAACCAAGAAGGGACAATAAACTTTACACTTTCACAGATAAAAATCGAGTTCCATTCCAGGGGCCACAGAATTGCCTCCATACAAAATTACTATAGCATGAACCCGACTAGCGGGTCGTCCGGCATGGTGAAAAGAAATAGAGAAATGGATATCGGGTTTTTGACACTGAATGTGTAAAACCAAAAAAAAAAAAAACTACTCGAAAATACGTCGCAGCAAGCCGCGCTTTTAAATTTATGATAAAGGACTTTAAATATAATGAATATTGTGCGGGGGAAACAAACAATTATTCCAAGCATGTTTCAATTTAGAATGGAACAGAGTTTGTCTCTGCAATGCCAAGATTCTAAAAGGGTTCTCAGTATGCTCTACATTTACATTAATGTTATTTTTTAGTGAATTATACGCTTTTCAGTATTGACGTCAGATAAATGGGTAGTTATAATGTAGGGTACCTGTCCTCTCTTTAGTCCGAAGTACCTCGCCACGGGGTCGCCAGCCTGTATTCTCATCAACATGTTCTCCTTCAGTTTGCTGTTCGTGAGTCACGGATTATTAGGATGTATATTTATTATGTGGTGTAGAAAAAGAAGTACCTAATAAATACATTGGTACAGTCAAAAAGGGGTGCGTAACGGTGAGCTATAACAACTTATGATATATTATTGGTTGATGTAACGATTAAGGGATATAATGCACTTTTGGTATAACAATATTTGGCATATTTTGATATGATCTAACTAAATATCATTACGTATAATGAATTTGTAATATTACAACTATTAATCTAACAGCTCAGTGGGTATAATGTAGTACTACTAATGTAGAACCGAGTTTATTTAAATACTATACTACATACTTCCATTATATTAGGTAAACATTATATCAAACATCCATTATACTTATTGGACATTATACACCATGAAAGTATCTACTTTGTTGTTATATCAAAAGTTTATTACGGCCCTTGAGTGGTTATATTCTATGAAATTATATCAAATGTTGTTATAAATAGTGAAAATATATCAAAAGATGTTAAGCCGATCATTACACACCCGCCAAAAAGTATGTAATAGTAATAAGTAATAACACACGGCGGCCACGTCGTAAAAAATACACTTATTTGAATACCTATACCGCTATAATATGTGCAAACCCGACGTTTGTAATAATGCGCTTTAGATAGATCAACGTAAAATTTCCGAAATGGTCGTAATATGAAAATACAAAGGATACTATCGTGCCAACAACTCTTGCTTCTCATCTGGTGTGAGGACGATGTGCTCTGGGACCAGTTCATGCTCGGTAATGTTGATCAAGAGTTCAGATTCCAAAAATTGTTCTAGAATGTACTTTGGAGCCATGTCCACTAGTGACTGCTTGGCTGAAGGTGTCATGCCTGAAAATAAATGTATTTATCTGTCACTGCATTATCATGATTGCAGCCAAGTTATCTAATTCAGAAACAACCCTTTCAACAGTAACATTTCTTTACTTTAACTTTTTTTTTATGTCTATTGACTGACTAACGAGCTGACGGCCCACCTAATGGAAAGTGGTCAACGCCACAATCGACATCTGCAACACCAGAGGTGCTGCCAATGCGTTGTGTTGCGTTATTATTTTTAGTATGTTTTTTACTGTCAACAAAACTAACCAGTTATTGACGAAGCTTTTGTGTAGTATTGGAGTAAGTTTCTGCATAGATTATGCCAGAAATATAATTGTTTTTCTATTTCCCAACAAACAATATGAATTCCAAAATGTACCTGCTTGAACAACAACAATGGCTCTGTGAATATTCTCCTCCTGCATCCTAGTACAGTAAGTTTTAATGGTTTTGATTCCGATCTTAGGCTCATCCGGGAAGAAAACAAACATTTGGTCTGTCGGGTCATCATTATGGGCTACAAGTACTATGAGGTCACTGCGGGCTGGACGCTTTTCACTGCAAATAAAATATAACTAAGTAATCAAATTAAAACGTTTGCGAGACATAATTAGCACTTGAAATAAACATGGACTTTAAGCTTTAATTCATCAGTAAAGTTGTTTATTTCAAGTGTAACTAAGTTCTTTAGAAGAAATTCCATAAACACAACAAGTTTATTCCAGAAGTCCTTTTTTTGGTATAAATTAAGCCCGGAAAATCATACTTGCTTGTAAGGTTCATGCTGTTATATTATTCTGCTCGTTCATTTTATGCATTAATATTTATAAAAAACTAGCTGGTGCCCGCGACTTCGTCTGCGATGAATAATAATTTAAGTAACCTATGTACTTTTAAACCTTCCCTAGACCTCCACGAACATTTCAAGACTAAGATAAGATAAATCCGTTCAGCCGTTCTCGAGTTTTAGTGAGACTAACGAACAGCAATTCATTTTTATATATATAGATGAAAAATAACATTAAAAAAGTACCGAGTGAATATTTGTTAAAATTTGTCAAAACAAAATTATGCAACAAATTGTTAATATGCAAAAAATATTTGCCAGTCCAATAGTAAACCAAAACATTATGATAAATGGAATTATACTAAATGTTAGTAAACCATTGTAACTGGCAAGTTACATTTTTAACCAAAAAAGCTTTCAGTTTCAATTGACAAGATGTCAAAGCTGAATGAAAGTCATCTAGAGTTGTCTTCTATTTGTTTCAAAATTATTAGGTAAGGTTAAGATAATTAAAGAGATGCAGCCTACTGTATTGCAAGTCATAGATCAAACAATTAAAAAAACAATTTCAAACCATCCATTGGGATTGTCCGAAAATGGAAGGCTGCACTTAGGTAAGCTCACATACATGTTATTTGAGAATAGAAAACATTATGACAAATATCAACAAATGGATCTCTAGTTTGCAAGTGATCCTAAAAACATGTGTATGTTTCAAATATTGAGCTCAATGCTAGATGCTTGACTATGATATTAAACCTCTTATGCACAAGAAGTTGATATGCAGTTTTCATTGGGATGCAATGCAGTTAGAAGCCTAGATTATGGTTCCGAAATGCAATTAACTTTATTTGATTTGTTACTTACTTATAAACACATTCATATGATAGTTTAAAAACAACTTGTGAATAGAGTTGAATAAATCATACACACTTGTATATTGGGCATTTGGGTCAATTAAAAAAAAAAAAACGTAATTAAGGCATAGTTAAGAATAAGTTTAAAAAGTTCCTCTGTGTTACGAAAATTAGCAATACAATTATATGGCTTATGGCTACAATTAACAAGGTATATAATTGTACGGCTAATTTTCGTAACACAGTGGAACTTTTTAAACTTTTTCTTAACAATGCCAGTGCCATGTTAAAATATTTTGAAATTCACCCATTTATCAAATAACTGTATAAATTAACACTAACATAATTTTGCTGTCTTCAATACACAGAGTATTGTATGCAAATTGCGCACATTGCTAATGCATCTATATCAATCGAGTGTTTAACTTTTTAATCACCAATTAAAAAAAAAAAAAACATTTTAGATTAGCAGACAAACATTAAGTTTTCTTCGTGTAAGTAATATTGTACTCATTCTTCATTAGGTTATATTATACTAACCTTGGTTTGTCACCAAATTGCTCCTTAAACTGATCAAGAGTTTGATCCAATTCATCTTGTGTAACCAAGTATCCGCGGTCATGACACAGCTGAGGAACACAAAACCAAACACATCAAAATAAACAAAAAAATATATTTACAAGCAATCACTATAGAAACATGAAAATAACCTATGAACTTACTTGCATTACAGTCTTTCTAATTCGCCACAATTTGTAAGTTTCCGCATCATCATCCATTTTAGGTGTGTTTATGAAGTATTTGTTTTGGTACTATTAAGGGCAGTGAATTAATCAATGATAAAACTTTCAAAACCAAAGTTAAATATATGCAATGCCGCAGAGGTTTCCACACAAAACCAAAGGCAAACGAGCGAAACGTCAAACAAAAGTTTCGCCTCGCCTGGCAGTTCTGTCGTTACGACGCAAACTCTTCGAGGCATTAGTATAAACGCAGAAACTACCCGTCTTATTAAGTGAAATAAATTATTGTAGGTAATTAATAAAAAAATGTGTCGATTAAATGCATGTAAATATGAATAGTTGCTTAGGCCGATATTACACTATACTACATATGTATAGGATCGGATAAGTATGACTCTTATAAATATGATGGTGTACTAACAACAATGATCATAATGTTGTCATTAAATCATGATTTTTATATATTTCTAGGAGTCCTACTTTATTAAGATCCTTTATAAATTATTGTGTAATATCGACCTTATACACAAATAATTTCGCCATTTTTTAAAAATCAAATTGATATCTATTGTTTATTTCAAATCTTCTGTTCTCTATGCATATATTTAATCTGTGAAGGTTGCCAACCTCGGTGGTTCACGCCTAAATTTAGGGGCAAAAATAATTGGTCTGTATTTTTTTAGGGGCGGACATTCTTACGGGGTTTTTTAGATATAAAAAACTAACTGAAAATGAGTGCAAAATTTATTATAAACTTGAAAGATAACAGCATTAATTGCAACTTTCCTGTGATCGCGAAGAAAACCGTGCTATTTTTAAAATATTGTTCGTGTATTTGGCTTTTTACATACGGATCACATTAACAAGAATATGAATTAGTGGGTATATCCCAAAAGTTCCATATTTTTGAATTCCATATAGCACAACGTATTGAAAAAAATTAAGAAATATCCCAATAGTTCCATATGGAACTATCATATTCATATCTAACTTTACCTTTTTACAAGTACGAGAAATTTTATACATATATAATTTATGGAAACTGTCATCAGCGCTGCTGGTTTAGACTATATTATAAGCTGTAGCTTCATGAAACTTTATGACAATATACCTATTTTTTAATTGTTCATTAATACCATCTCCATTTGATCTTTTCCCCAATTACAATACCTATTTGAAAGTTTAATATGATTTTTAAGGCCGCTTAATGTTACCCTCTTTATACCATCTCTTCTTTCAATGGAATATCGAAGAGATCGCTACTTAGCTGTAAGATCGCCTATTCTAATATATTTTTAATCATATGTAATTTTAGAATATAATCAATTGTATAAAATTCGTGACGATGTATGAACAATACTCAATAAAGAATATGAATATATTGTTTACCTGGTTACTTATTACTTTTTCCAATATGTTTTATGTGGTGTTCAATAAAGAGTATCTGTATTGTATTGTTACCTTTTGGTTTGGCTGTAATAAATTCAAGTGTAAAACTTACTATATACCTAGTTTCATATGGAACTATTGAATTGAGATAATTTATTTGTCATTGATGTATCTTACTTGTTCCATATGGACTAGAGTTATGGAACTTCTGGGATATACCCGGGTTAGTATGGTAGGGTATGGGTTATCAGTCTGGGGTAAAGGGAGTTTACAAAAAACTGTGGTTAGTGCTTTAGGGGGTTTTAGGGATTTTACGACCTGGTTTTAGGAGTATACCTCTTTGAAGAGTTGGCAACCCTGTCTATGAAAATAATTTACCGTCTGTGCGGTTTACCTATTTGTGTGTATTAAAAAATATCTGCAAAAACCCAAATAACACTACGTTGTAGAATTGATAAACAACTTTTATTCGAGACAATGGCAGGAATTAAAGGTAATTCTAAGATTTTATTAAATGTAAACTTGTTCATTTTGTGAGAATACGATACTTGAAAGTCACTCTTTGTGAAAGTGACTCACGTCTTTTATTTACAAATAAATCGTTTACGCACTTTTATAATTTGTTTATTTCTTTCTATTTCGCATGTCCCCTTCACCGAATGATCAACAACAGGGTAAGTCAAAGTCAAAACACTTAACAGTATAACTTATTATGAAATACTAACATTGTTTTTAAGTGGAACAGAGTACGATTCTTCTTATTAGACATTATCTGTACTAACCATCTAGATACAATAGCTTGAAAGTAATTTCGTGTATATCTGTTTACATGGTTACGAACTATTGTTGGTATTTACTTTGTACAAAAATTATTGTATTGTATGTTTTTATTTAGTTTTGCCTAGAAAATGATTAAGATAATTTACTTGTAGGTATTAATGTTTAAAATAATAATATAGCTATTGTGTTTTAGTCAAGGGGAATAAGTTGCAATAAGTATAATGTTAATTTGTCTGTTATCATTGATATCCAAACTTGATATAGTTACTAGCAGGACAGGCCTAGGTAGAGGCTTTATTTCGTAATGTTGGTAGGCGTAAACACAAAAGATCCCATGGAATGAAAGTGGATCTATAAGAACCTATAAAATAAGATCCTCTGCTGCACTGGGAGTGAAGAA
Organism: Tortricodes alternella; assembly: GCA_947859335.1. Lineage (NCBI taxonomy): Eukaryota > Metazoa > Arthropoda > Insecta > Lepidoptera > Tortricidae > Tortricodes > Tortricodes alternella. The sequence continues at coordinate 8,235,128 of OX401984.1, read as the reverse complement.
ATAGCATAGAATGCGTGCAGATGCTTATCATCCTGGCATGTCGTAAAAGTCGACTAAGGCACGGGTCCTCTCCAACATGGTGGACTATCTGTATGGGCGATGGGCTGATCACCTGTCACCATACGGTTCATCATACCATCTTAGGACTAAGTAATCAAACGTGGCCACGAGTAGTCTTGTGACTCTGCCCACCCCATTAGGGATTTCAGGCGTGATAATATGTATGTATGTATGTATGTATGTAAAATAAGATAATTACGATTGTCCCCTGATTTTTTATTATTATAAGGTAGGTTATAGTTGCATGCAGGCAATTTTTACATAATTTCATTGGATTCTTTGTAAAACCCTTGCTGCACTTATTTCCAGAAAAGTTAATGTTGCTGCAATCATTTTTGAACAAAATCCTTTCAGTTCCTACTTTTATTGATTAACACTCACTGCCAAGAACTCGCCTCCCAAGTTCTCTATAATGTTGTTTGGGTACCAACGACTCAAAAAGAGAATTCATTCTTCATAGAGGCATGTTTTCCAATGTAAGAGGAAAAGAAAACATTGACCATATCCCTTTTGAACGTTGGTTTTTTTAGCACATCTTGAGTTAACAGCTGATATAATAAGTAAACATTTCTGGTGCATTTTTGGAATGTATCATGGTTTGTTCAACAAGTGTGAGTTTGGAGTTGCCTTCCAAATCCTATAGAGCATTTTTTCTTTCTTAATGTTGGCCCTCAGTAAATCACCGCCACTGATTCTATGTAACTGCATAACTAACATTGTCCATAAAGTCTCATATCATAGTTTGCTTTTTCTTTTTGGCTTGACACTGAAAGTGATTTAGATTCTGGAGTTCTTGGTTATAAAAATGTAATAAAATAAACAATTTTTGTAATAGTTGCTCCTCTGCTGCACTGGGAGTGCAGAAATAGCATAGAATGCGTGCAGATGCTTATCATCCTGGCATGTCGTAAAAGTCGACTAAGGGACGGGTCCTCTCCAACATGGTGGAATATCTGTATGGGCGATGGGTTGATCACCTGTCACCATACGGTTCATCATACCATCTTAGGACTAATTAATTGAACGTGGCCACAAGTAGTCTTGTGGCTCTGCCCACCCCATTAGGGATTTCGGGCGTGATGCTATGTATGTATGTATGTATGTGTAATAGTTAAAAATACGGCAAATATGAAACTAATTGAGAAGTGCACTTAATATTATGTTTACTGCATTTCGATTTTAAAAATATATTGCTGTGTTAATGTTTCTAATAATTATTTTTATACCTTTATTTCAGGTTGATATCTCTGGCCTTTGCTGGCTCCATTGGCATGACATTAGTTATACTAGCATGTGCCTTACCACAATACAGGTAAATATTATCATTATGAGTTAGAGGTTACATTATTGTTCAGTTGCAAAGGGTTGCGTCATTCATATCCGTTGGAAGTGGTTTAGAAACATAGATAAACCACACAATCAGCAGATCGCCCGCGCGGCAAGAGGTATGTGGAGCAATCAGCACACATGGAGTTGTCTATTCTGTCTGTTTATATGAGTAGGTAGGGTATTAATTTTATTTTAACATAATTATTTATATTCCTTAGAAGACGGGTACCCAACTATGTGACTGCTACATACATCAGACGGGCCGCAATGCCCCCCCCCCCCCCCCATGAGCTAGATTTACACTGCAGTATTAAAAATCAGTGTGTCGAAATGGCTTGTCATGGTTCCCTGTATTTTGGAATTTTTGGACAACTGGCCCCTTAACCTGTGGCCTTGTGTAATTTTCTGTTTATTTTTCAGACTATGGTGGCCATTCTTTGTGGTCGTGTTCTATGTATTATGTCCGATTCCCACAATGATTGCCCGGAGATACACAGACAGCACAGCCGGTGGCAACTCTCCGTGCATGGAAACAGCAATCTTCCTAACCATGGGTATCATTGTCAGTTCGTTTGGCCTACCCATTGTACTAGCTCACGTTGGCACCGTAAGTAATCTCATTTATTGTAAATTGTATTATATTAGTGGACCCGCCACAGCTTCGCCCGCGGTAATTCCCATACAAACTTTATCACCCCTTTAGGGATGGAATCTCAAAAAATCCCTCCTTAGTGCACCTCTAGGGTATTCGAGGAAGGTTTCCTCCAAAACCTCTAGGACCACCCGTTTTAACTGTGCATTACTGTTTTATATATTATTATGTAATATAAGAATATAACTAAACTAGCTTTTAGCCGCGACTTCGTTGGCATGGAATATCTCATTAAAATATGAGAATTTTCTTGTTACTTAAAACTAGCTTTTACCCGCGACTTCGTTGGCATGTAACTATCTCATTAATGTATGAGAATTTTCTTGTTACTTATTTCTTAAATTGAGATTTTTAACCTCAAATTATGGGATCTCATTGGACACGTAGGTACGCACTAACCGCTAATTATTTTCCGGCTCCTATTTCATCCTTTTAGGGTTTGATTCTAATAAATAAATAGCTTATGTCCTTTCCCATGACTGAAACAATATTCAATTTTACTTTTTCTTATTCCAGATTGAAGCAGGTGCATGCTACTTGACCCTAGCTGGCAATGTGATAGCATACCTGACCATTCTCGGTTTCTTCACAATCTTCGACATGGAGGACTCAGATTACGCGATGTGGTGAGAGATCTAGAAACTTCACTGTTGTACTGCTGAAGGGACAATGTTAGGGCAATGAGTATTTTTTATATCATAAGATATACAGGTATTGGAAACCAAGTGAAGCGCTATGGAGTGATATGGGTGAAACAGGTTCTGGATGTTAGTGACCCTTTTGGAAATAACCACCTGGCAATTTGACCATTTCTGGTTCTGGCCACTTCTGAAAATGACCAATTCTTGATTGCCCAGCCTTTGCACAGTAATTAAACAAATAATTATTAGACTATTAACTATAACGGCAAATAATATTAGTCAATCCCTTTAACACAGACGATGTATTTTTTGTTTACAAAGGCTGGTCAAAACAAAAAGTGGTCAAATGCAAAAGTGGTCAAAACAAGCATTAGTCTAAAAAAGAAGTGGTCTAAACATGAAAAGGTCGAAAAAAGAAGTGGTCATTTTCAGAAGTGGCTAGAGGAAGTGGTCAAATTGCGGTCATTTCCCGAAGTGGTCACCAACCGTCAGAACCGTGGCGCATAGTAAGTTTTACGAACAAATTATAAAATTGCGCAACTCTACTATGCCAAGAAGTGCTTTACTAGTGTTCCAATGCCTAACATGTGGTTTCGTCTATGCTTATAAGTCTGAAAATAACTGATTATAATATTACTGATAGTAGTATCATAATATTTGAATATGTATAATTTTCTAATTATGATTCTCAATGTTACATTTTATGAGCTTGATCTGGGAAAGAAGCTATTGTTAGTGAAGTAAAATAAAAATCAGATGCTTTCTTATAATATGGTTATTCCACCTTTAGACTGTGCCGTACGTCCAGGGGCGCCCTAATTACTGTAATTGTGCTTTACTATTGAACTAAATTATTTAATTAAAATCAAAGTAGACAGTCAACTGAGCCTCTTAAATTTTCATTTTATTGACTTAGTGATTTCGACATTTTTCCCTAAAATCACAGGCAATTAATTTTCCAGACCCTAGTCCAACTTGGGTTTAGGGATTGGTTGTCTTTAAAAAAAATAGTCTATGTCCTTTCTCAGGGCGCAAACTATATCCATGTCAAATACTAAAATTGGTTCAGTGGTTTACCCGTGAACACGTAACAGACAGACAAAGTTACTTTCGCATTTATAATTATATATATATGTATATGGATAACTGTCATGTAATCATTGTAACGGAAAAAAACGGCATCTTTTCGAAAAAGAAAATGAAAAGCGGCCGCTATATTCCGCTGTAAAAAGTAATGAACATAGGTAAAGTTTAATTGCATTATTTATATTACATCCTACTAATATTATAAATGCGAAAGTTTGTGTGTGTGTATGTTTGTTACCTCTTCCCGTTAAAACGGCTGGGCGGATTTTGATGAAATTTGGAATGGAGATAGCTTATACCCTGGATTAACACATAGGCTACTTTTTATCCCGGAAAATTGAAAAGTTCCCGAGTCCAGGCAAAGCATATAAATTGTGTATTCAGTTATGCAACAACTTGTTGCTTCGTTTTTTATAATGAGTATACCTACTTTAGTTAAATAAAAAATACAATTACAATGATAAAGATGCCTCGGGCCCGTTTCTCGAAGCATATTAGTCTAGTAATATTAGTGTTTTGTCTCGGTAATTAAAAGAAAAAATGAAACAAAACACTAATATTAGACTAATATATTATGCTTCGAGAAACGGGCCCCTGGAGGGTCGGCGTTGTCATAGGCAAAAAATGTGGTTTCATATTTCTAAAGTGTACCCGATTGCAGAACAGAGAAGGTTATTATTAGACTTAGGTACTTGTTACTTGATGCCGCTACCTATTTTATTCCAACCAGCCAGCTGGTAATAAATTTGCAATAAATAATATATAAATATAACAGATGAGTTATTAGGTGGCATTAAAAAGTCGGGTTAGGGTCGAACTACCATGATTTTTTGAACCTTGGAAGAGCGCCATAAATCTCAGTTTGAATATTTTAAGTAAGAAAAAAATGTTAGTGTAAGTTTACAACAATTTTATCTACATTTATTAGTTTTGTTACATTGTTTGAAATTTTTACCGACTTTAATTTTAAATGTTACTCTATTAAACACCAAAGCTACATCAGAATTATTTATACAAACAGATTAACATTACTTTACTGCAAATTTGTCACAGACATGCCTTAAATAAGTTAAATATTTAATATAATGCTATGGAAAGTTTACTTGCTTCGAAGGTCTAGAAATAAGTATTATCAGACTTAAAAGTCAACAAAAATAGTCAGACTAACGACTGAATTCACAAAAGGCATAGTATAAAGAGGGGAAGTAGGCTATCTCCGGCCCAATCCGCGATATAATTGCCTACTGTCTCAGGGTTGTCTCTGTTCAATAGGTAATCTGAACAGAGACAATTCTGGAATCGATGAATTATTAAGACACCCAAACACACAGCAATACGTCTCCTGCGATTATCACACATTTTTCATTCATTTAGCGGTGCCGAAAAGCCACGACGCGCGAACCTCGTGCGGTGTTAGCCCCGACTGGCGCACTGAGAAACGGGTCGAGATTTTGTTTAGGTGTGCGTGCGGCGACGCATAGATACTTTGGCGCACACACAAGCAGCGCGCGGTGCGTTTATATGAAGATAACTTACTTCCTCCCTCTTTATAGTATGCAAAACGCCACTAAGTTGATATTTGATTAAAGTGATGTCTATATAGTTCTGCTGCTGACGGAGACTAAACTATTTAATCCCAGATTAAAAGCTTAAAGGGCGTTTATGAATTAGGCCATTACCGCGTTAGTGTTGTTTAATAACAGAATCCAGACAAAAGGTTCAGTCATCATTTATAGGGTTTCTCTCGTATTACGAGCTGTCATCAAGCACTCACAAAAAAAAACCAGCCTCTATTTTATCCTTTTAGGGGTCAGTTGTCGTTAATCGGTTCAGCGGTTTACCCGTCAAAACGTAACAGACAGACAGGAGTTATTTTCGCATTTACAATATTACGAGTAGTATAGGGATGTTTCATAGGTAAAAAAATAGTAATTCTAATTAGTCCGTCAGTTAGATTACCAAAAAATTTTGACCACGTATTTTTTGCTTTATCGAATCAATCAAAATTGACAAAGATAACGCGCATCAAAGTTCGGGAATGGGGGCTAATGACGCCACTTAATGGTAAAAAGTGTACAAAGTCGTGACGTCACACGGAACTTTAACGAACTATATCTTCGTCAATTTTTGTTTAATTGTCAAAAGAAAAAATATGTGTTCAATATTTTTGTATAATGTAAATGACGGACTAATTAGAATTTTTCAGGAAACTAGCCTATTATATACTCGCGCTCTGGGGGGCTATCACGACATGCCCGCGAGTCGTTTGTCGCTCAGTGCGTCTCTGTCAAACCAGTCAAGTATGTAAGGGATGCACTGAGCGACAAACGACTCCCGGGCAGGTCGTGTTAGACGTGCTGCTTTGCAGGAAAGCCAGCAGAGTGTGGCGACTTGTATCGCTCAGTAATAACTAGTGTTTATCGCGGCAAAAGTGGCAGATACTATAGGTTGACCGCTTAAATGAGTCTTTAAGCGGTCAACCTATATTATTATGTAAAAACGAACGTGTTAGGACCTCTAAGCAGTGATACACTGAGCGACTTGCGATCGAATGCTCATAAAACCATACAATTGTATGGCTAATTTTCGTACCGCACAGGTACTTTTTTAACTTTTTCTTAACTACGCCTTAATTAGGTACATTTTTTTTTAATTCACCCTCATAATACTTACATTGACTGATTAGTAAGTACTAATCAGTCAATCTGAATGAAAGCGTTTATGAAATTCACTTCTTACCGTAAAACTGTCAGCAATCTGACTGAACCTGTAATGGACGACGGATGACGTATGTTGTTTCCTACTTTAACACGTTGGCTGCCATGAGCATCGCCGGTGGTATGAAGTTTTCTTCCCTGTGTGGCCATGAGCATCACCGGTGGGATCAAAAGCTAATGTGTCGCCGGTGATGCTCATATAATGGCACCTCAGTAAAAGAGCGATGATTTGAGCATCACCGTTGGGATCAGTAATTTGTATGGGGCGTGGGAGCAATACTGTAGGTGTAGTATGGTAGGCAGCCAACGTGTTAAATAGCAATCCAATGAGAAATGAAATTAATGTATACCATAACAACATCCCTGTATGATAGCTTGATCCCAAGAACAGTATTCTTAACTGACAACTCGTAAAAAAATATAATAAAATGTGTACCTAACACTTATTAGAAACACTAACAAATTACTTAGTAATATAATTTAATATTGTTATTCAATAAGGTAACAGGTTTATTTTAAATATTTGGTTGGCATAATAATCAAAAATATGAAAGTTATAGCTAGCTTAAAATTGTCTCACAACCGGTTGATGATTTTTGTCTTTACATTCCTGTAAAACAAATTTTGTAAATATAGTAACCAACCAGGTCACAATAAATATTATTACCTGCTTTAACGTATTTTTTTGTTTTATTTCAAATTTTATACCTACCGAGTAAGTAAGTACCTAAATAATAAATAAAACAGAGGGACGTTTAAGGTCGTTGCAGATTAATCCAACTCCGACTCTATTCAAAGTAAAGCGTTGGTTGGTTAAAATGTACTTTTTTTTCTTTTTTTTTTTATGGCAATTGTCTGACAAACGAGGTGACGGCCCACCTGATGGAAAGTGGTTAACGCCGCCCATGGACATCTACAACACCAGAGGTGCTGCCAATGCGTTGCCAGTATAGGGAGGGTGGGGAATGGGGATGAGGGAATAGGCCTCCGGTCTGGATCTCGTCACTCACCGTATGAAACGCAATAGCAAGCTATTACTTTACGCCGATATTCTGTGAGAGTGTGGTACGACCCCGGTCGAGCCGGTCCATTCGAACAGTAATCATCAAGTGAGGATTACTGTTTGGCTCTACCACTACAATTATTGTTTGGCTCTACCACTACATTACTACCAGTACATCGTATTTTCAAATAGAATTAGTATAACAGGAATGGACCATGCCGGCACCGCGCGCAACCCGCCAGTCCTGGGGCACGCCTCGCGCAACCCGCCGGTCCTGGGGCACGCGCTTTGTATCGTACTTACTAGACACTTCATTCCGAATTCAAAACCTCTCTAAATACCTGACACTTTCTGCACGTCTAGCACGACCTGTCCGCGAGTCGTTTGTCGCTCAGTGCATCCCTTACATACTTGACTAGTTTGACAGAGACGCACTGAGCGACAAACGACTCGCAGGGGTGTCGTGCTAGCCCCCCTGGTGACTTTAAAGATGTTATGGCGACTTTACGTATCATTTTTGAGAAGAGGTTTATTTTGTTATTGATACCCTATGAAACCACTGAAGTATATTATAAATGTCTATGTATGAAACTCACTGGCGTTGAAAGTTAATAACCAAATAAAAATGATATAAAAAATAGTGTAATTGGATTAAACCCTAGTCGATTTTAGGCGTTTTAACTTGTAACTCAAACACTATCTCGTTTTAACTTCTCATTGGGTATCTATTTTGACAGAATTTGACAGACTGTCTGACAGTACTTGACACACACATCTCTGTGATTCATTCTTACGTCAAAAATACCTAAGCAATATTTTATCGAAGTCCGCACCCATTTTAATCTCTATCAACAAAATTATTGAATTTTCTTCTGCAAATAGTTAATAATAGTAGTATTAACATGGGCGATCATTTGCCTGCTTGTGTTATCGATGTTGGTACTGGTTATACCAAGCTGGGGTTCGCCGGCAACAAGGAGCCTCAGTTTATCATTCCGTCAGCCATAGCGATAAAGGAAACGGCGAAAGTCGGCGATCAGAGTACCAGGCGCATGACGAAAGCGGTCGAGGACCTGGACTTCTTTATCGGCGACGAGGCGTTCGACGCTACGGGGTATTCGGTGAAGTATCCCGTGCGTCACGGCCTCGTCGAGGACTGGGACCTCATGGAGCGATATATAGAGCAATGCATCTTCAAATACCTGCGAGCTGAGCCCGAGGACCACCATTTCTTGCTCACCGAGCCGCCGCTTAACACGCCCGAGAATCGCGAATATCTGGCTGAGATTATGTTTGAATCGTTTAACGTGCCAGGCTTGTACATAGCAGTGCAAGCGGTGCTGGCGCTCGCAGCGTCGTGGAAGTCGCGGCCGTCTGCTGAACGCACTTTTACCGGCATCGTAGTTGACAGCGGCGATGGCGTCACCCATATAGTGCCTGTAGCAGAGGGATACGTCATCGGATCATGTATCAAACACATCCCCATCGCTGGCAGAAATATCACCTCTTTCATCCAGTCTCTGCTCCGTGAGCGAGAGGTTGGAATACCACCAGAACAAAGCTTAGAAACAGCAAAAGCTATTAAAGAAAGATACAGCTATATTTGCCCAGATATTGCTAAAGAATTTGCCAAATATGACAGTGACCCAGCAAAATGGATGAAAAAGTACACTGGTACTAATGCTATCACTAAAAATCCATTTAGTGTGGATGTTGGTTATGAGAGGTTTTTGGGCCCAGAAATTTTCTTCCATCCTGAGTTCTCTAATGCTGACTTCACTGTACCCCTGAATGAAATGGTTGATGATGTTATTCAGAACTGCCCAATTGATGTAAGGAGGGGTTTGTATGGCAACATTGTGTTGTCTGGCGGTTCAACAATGTTCCGCGACTTTGGCAGAAGGCTGCAGCGTGACATTAAGCGTACTGTTGATGCAAGACTGAAACTTTCCACAATGCTCTCTGAGGGCCGCATAACCCCTAAGCCCATCGATGTGCAGGTGATTTCCCATAACATGCAAAGATATGCAGTTTGGTTCGGTGGCAGCATGCTGGGCTCCACCCCTGAGTTCTATCAGGTGTGCCACACTAAGCAAGCATACATGGAGTATGGCCCAAGCATCTGTAGACACAACCCTGTCTTCGGCACCATGACATAATCATGTCAGCAAGATAAACATCACACATAAAATTACAGAAAAAATGTATTATTCAATTTTATATACTACTTATTAGTCTTAAGTATTTCTTTTTATAAGTATTAATTTTTGATCATTTTATTTCAAAGTGATAATGATTATTTTATACACAAACTGGAAATTTTGTTGAAATAAGTTCTCAAATTAGAAAAAATGTCGCTCATTTACATTACACACTATTAATTTAAGCTGGACACACTACTGTATATTTTAAGCATTTAATTTTGCATTCCAGCTTTTTAAATATACTAAGAACTATATGCTAAGAGTATTATTAAATACCCTTAATTCCATAACGAAACTGAAACGGTAAATTGTAACTGACGTCAAAAACATATGTGCATAGGTAGTTGCTTTAATAGCACGTCACTATTGATTAAATGAAAGACAATGTGAATTGGCAAAATCGGCAAGGCAAAAAAAGTTGATATGAAATGCAGCTAGTTTTAATCATGTGATCCGTTTAAATTCTGGGGTGGCACTTGCTACGCCTTTGGCAAGTAGTGATTCACCCTGGCTTTTAATTAACACCCTACGCCTCCTACCCCTCTGTATTCATGGCATTTCCTGTAAAAACGTGTCAATGATGCTCTTTTCTGTTGCCTCTAATGAATAAGTACTGAAGGTAAATTCTGCATTGAATCAATTATCTGCCTTACAGAAAGCAGTGACCACACTTCGGTGCACATAAAAAGCAAATCTCAGTAGCAGCTCTATGCCTATACTAGATTTAGTGAACATGGCGCGAGAATTACCTAAATTTGACCTTTGGCCTATAGAGAAAAGGGAGAATCTGCTATAATAACGTAAGTAGATATTTGAATCACTACAACTACTGAGGTATTGTGTAATCAAGTACTGAGATGCTTTCATTAAGCAACTTCAGCGTAGTATTTTCCTGAGCGTACTAGTCTTTTATCTATACATGACAAAATTCTTAAAAAAAAATAATAATTTTAAACTAAGTATAAGCACCATCTTTAAAGATGTCAGCGGCCCTAGTGTATCATTATCATCAGTATCTCTAAGTGTATCTTTATCACACTATTGCCAACGAAAGAGATAGAGAGATAAACGTGTTCAACTTATCACCGTCCGTGTTTGGCATGCTAGGGCCCCTGAAGCGGGTGATGGATTTTTAACCTTTTGGCCGCCGTTGTCGACTATGCATGACAGGCTATACAGGGTAAAAAAGACCGTCATTACCTTGTCTTAAAGTTGAAATTCGTATTAATTCTCAGACATGCTTGGCGGCCAAAAGGTTAAAAAAGCGGTAGTTTTTCAAGGCGTAGCGCCGTTGGCACTGTGCTGTGCAAAAGGCCGGTCAGCATAAAAGTAGTGCCAGTCAGAATGAGGAGGTGGATGGCACTTGCCTAGAATGTCAGTCAGCCGGACTCTCCGAGTGGGGACTAAAATAAATGCGCTGAACTGGGCACGGAACTACTAGGAATAGCCCAATCAGCCTAAGTCCTAGATAGTAGATCTCTATTTGCAAGTTTCTGATTGTCCCGAAGTGCCCGCTTGCTATATCAAGAAGACCAGAGGTATCTATTCGTAGTCGCATACTTTGCCGTGAAATTAATCCTTATTGGCCAGGTTAAAAGGAGGAAACAGAATAAGGAAACCACAAAATTATCTTCTTTCTCAAATTGATACACACACTGCATTAAAATACCAAATGTTTTCCATTTGAATGATGTACCTAATCGTGTCAGTCAGCGTTGAACATGGTCAATAGATGGCGCTGAAATTAAAATAAGTTTATTATAGTATGTTAAATGCAAGCATAATTTAGAACTTGTCTGCCAAATTGTCGGTTTTGCAATGAAATTTACGGGGCTTTGATCAAACCATAGAATATATATATAAATATAGTAATTTCACGGGGATAACATCACGTAATTTATTATCTTACTGGTATAGAGAAGTACCTAGACTATTTGCTAGTTTTTGTATTGCTGTTTTACATTTATGCCCTTAGATGGCGTTAGTATGGTTGGCGGAGAATAATTACCGTTACTTATTAATCTTATTATACTGTTTAAACTTCTTGATAGTATACCTACCTTTAACTATAAGAGTTTGAACTATTCCAACTAACTACGGAACACACTTTTACTCCCAAACAGACGCAAAATCCGAACCGTGCAGTTTGAATTAAACTGTGATCCTGTACAAAGAAGTCTAATTTAATTGGCAGGCTTGCCTGCGGTGCAGTGTGAAGCTTCAGAAGCCCGCGAGGTTATTCCTAACGTGCTGTGCAAATACCAGCTATTACCGTCAACCATTTTGATACATAGGCCACTGTAGAATTTTAATGGTCATTATAACCATACATAACATATCACATCAAACATACCGGTATACCAAAATGCATAGCTGGGCACAAGACCGTTAATCCGTTAATCGTTAATTAACGAAGTTAACATTTCGAATAACGGCGGTGTCCATGGGCGGCGGTGACCACTTTCCATAAGGTGGGCCGTCAGCTCGTTTGTCAGTCAATTGACAAAAAAAAAACGGATTAACGTTTAAGTTAACTTTAAAAATTGTTAACGGACTCATTAACTTCCTTTAAGACAATTAAAGTCCGTTAAACGTCAATTAAGTATTACTATTTGCCAAAAGGACACTGCGCAGATTATGTCAGATAGATTTTGATTTGAATTTGATCTCTAAATAAATAGTAGGTAGGTGTTATTACAAACTCTAATGTTACATTTTATTAATTTTTCATGTCCTGCCTAAATTTCCATAGCCCATACTAACTTCCGTTAAATCTTCCGAAAAGTAACGCTTTAACGGTTAACGAAGTTAACAATTTGATTAACGGTGCCCGGCTATGCCAAAATGTTTGACGTGCCGTCCCATCCCGTCTTATCTGTCTGACTGTCTCTATCGTCAGCACCACAAATCACATGTCAGCTCAGGACTACTGTGTGAGAGAGACACGATCGTCTCAACCTTGCTAGGGCCGCTGGTGGTCATTATATGGTGCGGTAGTGTAGTATGTACATAGATATGTATCTATTTGACAAAAAAAAGGATGTTCCACTAAAGCTCTTGATTTACTGGATCGATTGAAATAAATGTGGTATCATACGTAATGATTCGTGGAGAACGTACGAGTGTATAGGCTACATAACTAAGGACCTCCCACACTAGCGTCTTTCGAGCGTCGGCGTCTTGTCAGCGCCCGGGGACCGTCATCGCGACTTTCGCGTACCGGCGCCATGACACCAGCGACGTCGTTCAAACGTAGGCATCTTGTCAGCGCCCGCGCATCCCAACGGTCATTTGACGGGCGCTAGCAAGACGCCAATGGTCAAAAAAAGGCGCTGGCGTCGCGCCTGCGCCGCGCGAGTGTCGCGTCGACTTTGCGCAGGCGCTGTCAAGACGCCAACGTTCGAAAGACTAGTGCAGAAGGTCTCTAAGCATGTTTGACGTTCTCTCTTTCGTCGCCACTCGGTCGGCCAGTCTAGTTTTTAACGTTGTAACTTTATTGTTCCATGTTCCATTCTCATATTATGCAGTTCTATTACAACATACAATTTTGCCAATCTTGGCGTGAGACTGAAACGAGTGGATTCATGAACTTTTGGTTGTTCGTCGCACTCAGTTCAGCAGAACATGTACAGGCTGCTTGAAGCGAGATTACATTCGCATTAGCTAAGTGATTTGCTGCGAAACTAGTTCGAAATTACTAGGAGCTGGTACTGAATATCTAGAAATATAAGCAGGTTTATGCTTGGAGTTATCTTATTGTTTTCAATATAAGTTTATTTTGTAAATGTAAAGTTAACATCTGTAACGCTTGGAGGCGTTTGCTTCGAATATTATATCCATATTTCCATAATTAAAATTATAAATGCTGAAGTAACTCTGTCTGTCTGTCTGTTACGCTTTTACGGCTAAACAACTGAACCGATTTTGATGTATTTTCTTAAAGAAAATCAACCCGTAAAAGGGTGAAATTGTGGCTGGACCCGATGAGTGCCCCTTGATCTCTTTATATACCTGCGTGATGGAGATAGATTGAGCCCTGGGGAAGAACATAGGGCTACTTTTTTTAAGACCAACATCCCCTAAAAGGGTGAAATAGGGGCGGGAAAATTATACAATTTCATGTAGAGTAGTCCTATCAGTTTGAGTGAGTCGTCATCGGTACACTGAAAAAACACTACACGTTAATTTAACAAAATAGTCTCGGTTGACTATTTTTTCGGTTGAATTTACGACAAATTGGTTAATTGAACAAAAATGTTTTGTTCCGGTTTAGTTAAATTAACCAATTTGTAGTAAATTCAACCGAAAAAAAAGTCAACCGAGACGATTTTGTTAAATCAACGTGTAGTGTTTTTTCAGTGTACCGAGTTATAACTCTTATGGCTACGGAAAATATCGTGAGAAAACACATTTCCCGCACATTTAAGTACATAACTAAATTGGTCTGGTTTCCCGGCATAAGATGGAGGCCAGACTGTGGTAATAAATAACCCGACCATGCTAATGATGAGTTTTATCGTTCAAATGAGCGACGCAAGACCAACACGACACGCAAGCATAAATACTGAAATCTGTTTGGTGGATTCATGGGACCTTTTTGTTTGTTCTATATAAAACCATTAGGTTTTTTTTTTAATTTCAATTGACTGACACGTCTGCAACACCAGAGGTGCTGCCAATGCGTTGCCAGTCTAGGGAGGCTGGGGAATGGAGATGGGATGGGGATGAGGGAATAGGCCTCCGGATCTCGTCACTCACCGTACGAAACGCAATAGCAAGCTATTACTTTACGCCGGTAGGTACTAGACTCGAAGTGCCAAGAGATTCCTTTGTTTATTGGCTCAAAAACGGATTCGTCAGGCTGATAACTTAAAATACTTCAACCGATTTATTTCCCTTGATATTTATTAAAAAACGTAGCAGACGCATTTGTTTGCGTCTTGATACGTATATGTCTACCAACTTTTTTATCGACTTCAATGAACTGTCAAAGCTCTTATGGCATTGGAATAAAGTATTATTTTGCTTGGATAAGAACTTTGACAGTTCACAGAAAAGTTGGTATTTGATGGTATCGTAGTTCTGGAGCTAATTGCAAAGTGCAACTATTGTTGCTCCTGCCCTCTAACGCCGGGGGGTTTTTCCCTACCATAACGTACTAATTATTCTGTGATATTTCTGGCTTTGTAGTAAGGCTGAGAGAAGTGTTTGCTTATTACCCGACTTCAAAAAAACCGAAGGAGCAATTCGAGTCGAGTCGGTGGTAAGTAAATTAGGTAATCCATTCCTCATAGTGTGTTTATTTATTTGACACCGATTTCGATGTATTTAATGTATCACTTAATCAGCAATAATATCTGACGTTTCTAGGTAATTTACTTACGAAGGCCAATCACTATTCAAAGGGTTTCTGAAGTCGTTTTGTTTTACATAATCGTTATGAAATTTTCTAAATAATAGTAATAAAATAATATTAGCACAAAATTTTAACTTTCCCATTGTGTTACCAACTGTCATTATTAATTAATAACTAGTTTTCAAGTTATTATTTAACTTGATTCAGTCAGTATAACGTTCTTGCATTGATAAATTCTAAGTAATTTGGTAACAGAATAGGAAAAGTAAAAAGGCGGTGCTAATGGATCATTATTACACAGCTATGCAATTAAATTGGTAAATATAAATATATAATCAATACTCTTAAGTATTATGTAACTGTAAGTACTTAAGTACATATATCTTTCAATTAATAAAGTAAGTTGATATATTTATTTTGTTTCATATTATAAATACTTTTTGACGTTCTTGCAACATAGGTACTTAAAATAACTAAATAAATAAATAATCAATGGACAATCGTAACACAAATCTATCTTGTTCCTAGCTTTGTCAAAAGCCAAGGTTCCACTGTAAATTGTTACCTATTTATCTAAGTACTCAAAGTAATTTGACTTGCGTTTTCCAACATTTCCCTGAACCGACACAAATTGTTATAATTCGTACAAATAAACTCTTTGTATGTATGTTTCCAGTTAAGTTATTAATTGCGTGCTTTTCCGAGAAGCAATTAAAATATGACTAACTAGAACGCGTTGCGTAATGTGTCGTATTTCTCACGTAACTGCCTGCCACCTGCGTACCTTACCTGTACATTTTACAACTGGAATATTAAGCTTTATTAATTTACGACCATACATCATCTGGAATTCACAATGAATTATTAACTATTTCTTGCGCGCGGCTTAGTCGGAAAATATAACACTATCTTTAGCAACAATTTATTATATATTATTTGTATAGGATTGAAGGTTTTAGTTATAGGCACAATAGGGAAGATGCATAATTTTATTTCATCTTGTATTGGAAAGTGCTGCATAATAGAAACCGATCTGTGTACACAAATAGTAGTTTATGCAACGGTTGCATAATGATAGGCCTTAAAACACTAGTGCGGTTTTCATGAAACGAGCCGATAGGCGAGTTTCATAATAAGATCGCACGTGTGTTTTAAGGCCAAATTATGCAGAGTTGCATACATAACTTTATCTACACACATATTATAAATCCTCCATGATGGGTTCAGAAACAATATTTCCTGGCAACAAGTTATTTGTTGCAATCGTGGCTGCATATTTCCGATATCCGGCGCATTTTCACATCACACACACTCCGAGAAGACTACTTACTATTCATATTTTCAACTAAAATGTAAATTACAAACAACTTTTTCTATTCAATTCAAAAACAATTCTACTTTCGTTCAGCAAAACACCAACATGGCGATCCTCCGTCAAGACCATTTTTTTTAAAATCATAGACAAACGGATGAAGTCTCTATTCTCACGTTACTCGAGATCAAATATTGTGCAGTTTATATTAAAAAAACATACTGAATTGACGTTTCGTATCAATAACTGTTTTAATATCTATGGATACTAGAATAGAGACCCACTTGAGTTTTGACAGCTGTTCCAAATTTAATCTCATTTCTTTACTAAAAATGATAAAGAAGTAATGTTATTTCTTTATCGCAGCACTGGTTTTTCCTAATTGGTTGTCAAAATGGTGGTCATTTCCTACGGTTTTTGATTAACCAATGGAGGTTTTATGATATGGGTGTAGATAAACATTGTTATGTTGTTTATTTTATGAGTTATGTAGCTTTGAAAAGTCACTGTTCATACCACTCGCAAAAACACTCCATACAAAATGGACGAGAGCCATGAAGTCACAGCATCATTAGACTGTAGGTACGACTGTACAAAATGTATGGCGTTTAAAAGAAATCTGCGATTATTTCCGCAAATACTCTTTTTAGACCAACATCGTAGAAATAAAACATGACATAAATTTGATGAGGATTTCCAAAAAACTAAAATCAGAACTAAAAACTAATATATATATTTCACTAATTTTGACCCGTAATAAAATTAAAATGAATAGCCAAAATGATTTGCTTTTTTCTGTAATATGCTTTTGTTTACGTATAATATCGATATATTATGAAAGTAAACCTCATTTTGATTTTCATGCATCTTCCCCATTATAAATGTTAAAGTTTAGGAGCTATTATAATAAAATGTTTACGATCAGTTTAAAAAAAAAAAATAGAGCACTTAGGATTCGATCTCTCCAGTGGGTACAAGATGTAATTAACTGAGTTTTGGTAACATTGGGGTTTAAACTTTGGCCCCTGGGGACCGGAACCTCGAGATTATGAGCCTGTATATAAGTTTAGGGTCCAAACCGCCGGATGTAGACAACAAGGTGTATAGCTTAGGTTACATCAAACGTTGCAAAGTTTTGACCTAGGTAGGACCTAGGTACCTATATCTACTTAACTGCATGTAAGCTGCAGTGACTTGTCGAGTAAATATGGTGTCAGACCAGTAGCTCAATTACGTAGCACAATTGGTATCGGTTTGGCTCGAAATGCAAACCAATTTAGCCTTCACTCGATGTAAATAAGGGTACAATTGGTTTACTTTTCGCGAAAGCGATTCCAATTGGTGTTACGTTATTGAGCAGCTCGATTACGTAGATTAAATCTTGACTCATCCGAATGTAAACCATTTTTTTTTAGAGACCGACTATCAATGAACACTATCAAATAAATATAAAAGCGAATGGTCTGACCCATCATGAGCCCTTGTCTAATAACTGTACAATTAAATAAGATAAGATATACCAGATTTTGCAACTGGCTGCAGAATAATGAAGGTAATTAAATTAAGCTTCTGATCGCTCCCACACAATAGCGGTCAAGTCAAGTTTGTCTTGGCCGCAACCGCAAGTATGTTGGTACGTTTTCTTAAGACATCGGACTTTCATATTGTAAGCTGAATTAACTTTAATAACGCCTTACATAATTTTGGTTAAAACTGAAATAACCGAAGTAGTTTGGTTGTCATTTATACTCACTGATGGCGCATACAAAGGCTCGGCGACGAGTTCCATATTGGAACGGTTTTCGAAGTGGCAGGCTTCGTCACAGAGCGAATCGCTTTACGTGTTGGGGAATCACATGGCTGTTCAAGGGAAGCTCGTTACTCTTGATGTATTTATGCACAAATGCAACTGGCTCAATGCAGACATTGCTATATTAGAAAACGTCCGCTGCGCCGGCCCGATGACCCAGCTCAGTCGCTCGTTGTGGCCTCAACCAAAATATCTTCTAAAATCGATAGTGGAACTCAACTATATGTACACACATAATCAGTCTATATACGTCTCGGTGAATAGGCCTCTCGTGAGAAATTTGGGCTTCCCAAGCGGGCTCAGTGCGGATTGGGGAATTTACACACATTATTGCATTCCTTGACAGTTATGTGCAGGTTTTTCTTTGATGAAAGCTCGCGATAAAAGTCAAAATAAATTTCTAACAAAAATTCGGAAAAACTCAAGAGGTGCGATGGGTTGGATCGCATGACCCTTTGCTTGGAAGGAGCGCGTTCGCTACGCTACTACTAGGTACTTAGGTACTACGTATAATTTAAATGTATCTGTGTGTCTATCTTGTCAAACCTTAATGCCTGCCTAGTATAACGTCTTGTTAATATTTTGCGTTTGGTTAACTTTGCTTTGAGGATACATCATGAACTTTTTCAATCATAAGGTTTTATTTACATATTGGTCAAAATATGCATTGTTGCATTGTTTTTAGCATTCAAGAATAAGTAAGTACCTATGTTGGTCAATATCTTTATTTCTCAATATAGGGTATCATAAGAATCATTAGGTAACCCTGGGTAAAATAGGCTGTGTTCTTTAAAAAACTGGCTACAAGTATGGTATTGAAATAAAAACCAGTGATGAAAAATAAATGTTTCAAACCTATATAAATTGTTATCACTATAGAGATATGAAAAAAAAAAAACTTAAAAAGCACTAGGGTAATTTGAAAAATTTATGAGATAAGCTGTCTTAAAAAAAATACTGTGTTGTTTTTTATTATTTGGTTACTCTTTTACTTCTGTTATTTTGCAACTTCTTATTTTTGGATTCATTTTACAATTCACTTATTTCTGTTTGTACAAATGTATTTAATTAAGACAAAACAAATATTTTCAAAACTGCGTAATGAAAATGGCCTGCGCACAGTTCAACTGATTTTAAACTTTTGAACTTTGGCTGTAGCCGACAGCAGATTTCCATGCCGCTGACGCCACGATATGCCGTTTTCCATGCATCTGCGTCGGCTACAGCGGTCGTGGAGCGCTCGTGGCACGCTTTTTCTGCCGTTAGTCGTGGCGTTCAAAAGGTTAAGGCTTTCACCAGACGGAAACGAGGTTTGCGCGCGGAGCGGTTCGGAAGTCGGCCCGCGCAAACAGTGTCACAGGACTAAAATGCTTTTAAACCAACGAGCGCTTCCCAAATCAGCTAATGAGACGAGTGAAATCAATTGAAAACCTTTAGTCTTCATCTATTTGCACAAGTAAATTCGCTGTTTCATCTTGCTTACTATTCACAGAAAACTAGGTGTTACTCGTACGTCGGGGTATCGTTATACCGTAGTTTCTGTTTAATTGCCTTGCTGTGCTAGTTTTCCGAACATCGCGGCCGTTATCTCTCGCCTGTTCATTGGCAGGCTGCCTTAAATAAAATGGGGGCTTAAACGTGGCACGCTCATAACATGACCACCGTACGTAGACCTCTGAAGACCGTTGGATCTTCCCCTGCTTATAGATATTCGTTTGGACCGAGGAGGGATGGGGTGGATTGATTAATCTGGTGACTATGAACAATGTGCAGTAACGGCCAACGGCTATTGCCATAAAGGCTTACTTCCGATGTTGAGAGTGGCGGTGAAATCATGTTTGGTTTATGGCGGGTTTCGTTTTGTTCGACGGGGGTGCGTAACGGTCGATATAACCACTTTTGATATATAATTGGTCGATATATCGATTAAGGGAATATAATGAACTTTTGGTATATCAATATTTGGTATATTCTGATATGATCTAACAATCATCAGGTTGAACTTGTAATATAATAACTATTAATATAACAGTTATACGACGACGAGCGAAGCGAGGAAGAGTGTTAGGAAGAACTGCGACCCTACAGTGCGCGAGCCGAGCGAGCGAAGCGAGCGTGCCGCGGCAGCGGCCGGTGCAGCACCAGAACCGATTTTTTTTAATAATACTATACTACATACCTATGTTAATCCGAATTTACCAGTTGAGGTTCTGGTGCCCCCTCAATCTGGCGATGGTCTCGTATTATTATTACGTAAACATTATATCAAACATTTATTATACTTACTTTTTTGTTGTAAAAAAGTTTATTATGCCCCTTGAGTGATTATATTCTATTAAATTATATAAAATGTTGTTATATCTAGTGAAAATATATCAAAAGTTGTTACACCGATCATTACACACCCGTTTGACGGAACTGTTCCAAGTACAGTCAAAGAAAACGAAAACGTGTACGAGACTTAAATTATTAACATAAGTAGACAGTAACATAATTTCGTGTAACGATGTAAAATTAAGAATAAATGAAATTAAGAAAGGCTTCACGTTTATTGCATTTATTCCAAAACTTAGCTAGGTGAAAGTGATTTTGGAATGAAACATGTAAAGGAAGATAAATAAATGTTTTATGATGTGTACTCAATATGAAATTGTGTATTAAGTATAAAATCTCTGCTCTCCGTAGTTGTTTGTTCCATTTGTTTTTAAATAATAACTGTATTGGTAGGTAATATCAGAAAATTGCGGCAGCAACGATTTCATAAGCAACAGAATTTCCGCATCATTTATTATCTTAATCATTTCGGACAGCCGGCCAGTGATGGATTATTCTCCCGAGTAGGCGCATCACTACAACATATGTCGGCGCCGACAAATTATGTCATAATTAAACGAGACATTCCTCGGCAGAAAAATAGATTTACAAGTACGTACGAGCAATATCAAAAAGGCGTCAATGAAATGTCACGTAGCATTATGCATAAAAAAAACCGGTCAAGTGCGAGTTGAACTCTCGTGGAAATTCCATACATGATTATCTGAAATTTCCTATGTTATTTTAAATACCATAGACTTCTTATAGGTTTTCCTGTAATCTACAGGTAAAAAACTATTCTCTGTATTTTTCAAAATTGTAGACCCAGTAGTTTCGGAAATAAGGGGGGGGAAGGGGAATTGTCATTTTTCGCTTATTTTCCTAAATAACTTCCAAAATATTGATTTCAAAATTCAAAAATATATATATTTGAAATCCTCACAATAAGCCCTTTCATTTGATATGTCACAAGATATAGTTTGCATGACTTTTTATTTTTTTTATTTTCTTCTTTACCCCCCGAAAATAGCCCCCACGTTTAAAATTACGCGTCCGTGTTGCGGTCACCGACTTACATATGTGTTCTAAATTTCAACTCAATCGGTCCAGTAGTTCCGGAGTAAATTGGCTGTGACAGACGGACAGACAGACAGACAGACACACGAGTGATCCTATAAGGGTTCCTTTTTTCCTTTTGAGGTACGGAACCCTAAAAAGCAACAATTTAAGCATTTTAATACAGTTGGTATTCCTATTTTATCCATCTGATATTTATCTTTTAAAATGTTCGGTCAGCATACTCGTATGTTCTTTTACTATAATCACAGGTTTTGGTTGCTAGGTAAAGCTGGACGAAATCATTTAAGTTAATTTCCTTTTGGCGAATTATGTCATTTCCTTGGGTTGTCAGTTTGAAAGAACATCATGTTAAATAAGAAAATTATCTACCTAGAACACGATGTCCAAGAATCGGACCTACACAGAATACTAAATAAGAAAATTACCTACCTGGGCTAGAACATGTTGTTAAACGGATCGAACCTACTTGGAATCAGACTAAATATGAAAATCACCTACCTAGAACATGACTTTCTTCCAAACTGACATTCCAAGAAAATCACGTTATTCGCCAAAAGGGTTTACTGTCATTAGGTACAAATGGAAAATCGTCCACTTGAACGTCCACGTCCATTATTCGTTAATTCATTGATTAATTTACAACGAAAATAAATTTGGTAATAAATACTTCTCAGCATAATTACATGTTCACTAAATTCACTTTGGATAGTATGACTTTTGTCCCAAATTCAGAATGTTTATTTTACGTGGACGATTTTCCATTTGTACCTGTGACAGTAAACCGCCAAAAGGATAAATTTTCTTAGAAGAGAACAATTTACGTTCATCAATCGAAAAAAATCACGTACTTATCGATTATTTACCATACACCGAGCTCACAAATCTGCGTGCGGCATTATGATTGATAGCCCGAGTTGGTTGTTTGCCAAACAAAGTTAAGGCAACGATAAATAATGATTTCAGTTTGTACGTCCGTCTTTCTTACGCCTAATTATTTGGAAGATCTTGCAGGCGTAATGACAAATTAGTTTTTGCGATAACAAACAAGTGACTGGGAGTTTATCACGTGTCAATCTCGTCACAAATTAGAGAGTTCTTGGCACTATTACGAGTATTATAGATTTTAAAGGGAAATATAGAATTGTTATATAAAAACATATAGTCTTCGGAGGGCTGAAAATGGGGTAACGAACTGTAATATCAGTCTTAGAGTTTCTCCGTCGTATATTGTTCAACAATATACTAATAATGCTGGAACGAGTGGCTTTGTTGTGACGTGGTAACTTAGTTAGTTGCTGGTATTAAATTATCGTTGAACGCCAATTTCCCCGCTGTTCCATCGGGTGTCGACGCGGACAGGTTTCCAACTTCGCAGACAAGCCACAACCTACGAGTATACATGTTTTGGTTATCTACTTATTCTAGGTTTATATCATATGACTGTTTATGAATGTTGGAATGCGTTCGTTTTTTATTCACTGCCAAAAACTGGGTAATCGGTTCGAAGCCAATTTGCGCTACAAAGCGGTAAAATGCTGCTACGTGCTACAAGCGTAGCGCCTAGCGCTACACGGCACAGAAAGAGTTAATAACTAACAAAAAATCTCTTAGAACGAGCACTGCTTTACAAATATTTTTAAACAAAAGCGTTTACCGTTAGCTGCTTTAAAACTCAGCTTGGTTCTGAACACTGAAGATGCAACGCGTTCTTATAGTTAGTTAAGAACATAGAAGTAAGTTTTAACTTTAAACAGCGTGAACAACTTAATGAGAACACACAAAATTAGGAAATTTCTCGAAATACTCAACTAACTGTCTCCAATACGGTGTTGTATGTTTAATTTTTCTACAGACATGACATTAAATTAAATTAAATTCATAGTGCCACTGACATCGAATTAAAATAAGGTTGTAGGTTGTCATAAAAATAAATACACCTATATCCATGATTACAAAACTGAGATAAACTTAACATTAAATTATCAACCTTTCAAGTGCATCATAGCGCCTTCCCAAAGAACACCAAAAGGAATCATAATCATCTCGGTGCTATAAAATTAATGACTACATTTTCAAAGCCTTTTTGCGGCCGTTGTCCCTCGCAGAATAGGGCTCCGCGACCCGTCTGCTCACCTGTGACAGCACAATGACGCCCCTTCGCGGGGGAAGGAAGCCATACTCGGCATGCAACTGTGTCGACAGATTTCAGAGGTGAAATTTTGATGCAGCCGCTCAGGATTTTGTAGGCTTTTTTCCCTGGCCTACTTTCTAGCAAGCGGTTTGCTTAAATTATATTATTAAGTTTGGTGGATGGTTCACAGAGCATTTAGCTCTAGATTCATAGAGAGAGACTTTTAATAGTAGTTTATCCAACGGTTGCATAATGATAGGGCTTAAAACACTAGTGCGGTTTTCATGAAACGAGCTTTAGCGAGTTTCATAATAAGATCGCACGTGTGGCCAAATTATGCAGAGTTGCATACATAACTTTATCTACACACATATTATAAATCCTCCATGATGTGTTCAGAAACAATATTTTCTGGCAACAAGTTAGATATTTGTTGCAATCGTGGCTGCATATTTCCGATATCCGGCGCATTTTCACATCACACAGTCACTCCGAGAAGACTACTATCCATATTTTCAGCTAAATTGTAAATTACAAACAACTTTTTCTATTCAATTCAACAACAATTCTAATTTCGTTCAGCAAAAAACCAACATAATGGCGGCAATTCGATCCTCCGTCAAGACCATTTTTTTTAAATCATAGACATACGAATGAAGTCTCTATTCTCACGTCACTCGAGATCAAATGTCGTTCGGTTTATATTAAAAAAAACATACTGAATTGATGTTTCGTATCAATAACTGTTTAATATCTATGTATACTAGAATAGAGACCCACTTGAGTTTTGACAGCTGTTCCAAATTTAATCTCATTTCGATACTAAAATCGATACTGTAATAACATTGCAGCACTGGTTTTACCTAATTGGCTGTCACAATGGTGGTCATTTCCTACGGTTTTTGATTACACTATGGAGGTTTTATGATATGGGTGTAGATAAAATCTCTTTCCTTATTAGCCTAATTGCAAATATCCGTATTATATGAAACTATTTAATGAAAACAAAGCATTAGCCCGAAATTTTCTGTGAAATTGTATTCATAGAGCATTTTCATTGTCTCTCGCAGACTGCACTGCTAACTTATGTTCGTATAACTTGAAGATTAATAATAAAGAGAGCAGCAGCTGTTACGCGGGAATACGAATTA
Source organism: Tortricodes alternella (assembly GCA_947859335.1). NCBI lineage: Eukaryota > Metazoa > Arthropoda > Insecta > Lepidoptera > Tortricidae > Tortricodes > Tortricodes alternella. Next base: position 8,210,283 of record OX401984.1, on the reverse strand, counting down.
CGTATAATGAGTGATAAAACTATTTGTGTATAAAATAGGTCATACAGGGCCTTAGCTATGTTTGCCGATTTCTGACGGCTTTACCAAGCTAGAAAGCTACGGTTTCCTGTCAATGAAGTCCATGTTACTCTAACTAAATGTCAGACTCGCACGTACGGTTGTAATTCTTCCGGCTTCCCTTCGAAAATATTTGAGGCTTCGCCACTGTTACGTTCTTCTTTATTTTATTGTCAATACTCAAACCAGGTGTACACCGATATAATAGAGTCAACTAGCATTCTACCAGTTCCAAGTACCTACTGTACGAGTTTTAGTGGAGTAACTGTGTACAAGTAAATTAATATTTTGTTAATAGAGTAATTAGTGTCTCTTAGAAGTTACGCCATTGACTATCCGTATACGTGGGTCGAGCAGCTGCTAGAGTGGACGCTGAGGTTGGGAAAGGCAAGTGGTAAAGTAACTACTAACCTGGCCTGGAGATAGCTACTCTACTCTTCTAAATTTTAGCACTCTACACTTCCAATGCTGTCTATATTGGTATAGTTAGTAAGTACTCCGGGTTTCAGTAATATAAGCAGTTATTCAAGCACAAACCTTGCATTTGGAAATTTTGCAATGATTAAGTCAGTCGTATGTCGCGTTAAATAGAAGAAATATTTCTAGATATAGGTAGTTATTAATGGAAGCATGAGATTGCATGAGAACGTATAGCTGCACCAACATTTGTGCAAAGAACTTGTTCTTTTAGGGGACGCCATGGCCACAATGGCCGTCTGGGCCCAGATTGCAGCGCTGCGCGATTCGTTGAATTTTAAAACGTCTCGAGATCGCGCCTCGGCGCGGCGCGCGTGCGCTGCGCAGGGTCGACTAACTTAGTTCACAACTCATTTACAAGTTTCACATTGAGATGAACGCTGATGAACTGCAAATTAACTTCCTAATCTCAATGTTTTGTTCAAACATGCGCTTAGTGTGTTGACGAAAATATATTTTCTCGTTAATAATTGTTTTACTACGATACTTTGATCACGCTGTAACTGTAACTCACAATCGAATCGGTACGAGTGGTTTAAATCCGAAACAAAGACGTTGATTGACGTCGTGTTTCCACGTCATTTAGAAATACGAGTGGCAAATAATTGAAATACACACGGCTCACGATTTAGTGTCAGAAATAGTCCGACATGTTTCGAACTCGAATGGAGTCCTTCTTCAGGGGTTGAGTGCGGTCGCGGTCAGAGCAACCCGCGCACTGCCCGCCGCGCAGCGCGCTGCGCCCGTGCAGAGGGTGCGGTAAAGCCGTGTATATTTCAAGTATTCGTAATGTCTCACGAAAGATTTAATTTGACTGCGAGTGGCAAATTTGACAAACAAGCAGCCACTCTAAAATATTGTCGTGCCCGGTTGATATATTCTTGTTTTGCAAGTAATCTGTTCGCGGTACCCTGGGACGCCTCAACCCGATCGCTCGGTTAACCCGGTAATTCTCCGGCTCCCTTATCGCCCAAGTGCCCTGTTATCTCCCAGAATTCACTAATTTACAATCCGAGAATGAATATTTAATGGGAGTGTGTCACCCCTGAAAATTCGGCTCCTCCTATTACGGTCATAGATTAAGTGGTGATTAAGTACCTGGTAGACGTGGTAGGCAGTTATTTATATCTTATCACTGTAAGCGAGCAATTCTTTTATAGATATATAAATAAATGTAATTGTTATCTCGGAAACCGCTCCACGAATTCAGATGAAGTTTTGTATTCAAATAATGTTGTATTTTCTAAGCTTATCTAGATAGGTGGCATCACTGAAACAGAAAGACGCTGGGCGAAGCCTGGTCGCCCAATGACTTACTGTAAAATATGATGAAAGTCACCGCTTTAGCGCGAATTGTACCAACAACTGTAACTGTCGATAATATAACGGATTATTTAGTGGTTAAATTTTCTGGTGAAATCCGACATTATACAATTCATTTACGTGTAGGGCCAAATTCATACATAACTTACGTGAACTTAGTTATAGGGCAGTGGTTTCAATATGACCTAAATCCCAACTGAATATGAGAGTATAATACATATAGAAAACGAAGGTTATTCTGAAGGCCGCTATGTCTAGCAATATTTAGTGCGTATAGCAGTTTTTCGAATTACTTCGTAATATTCACTCATTGATTCAACATAACTGCGATTCCTTCCGAGAATTTAAGTTTCATCGACGTAACCTAAGTACCTATATAAGTATATAACATTACACGAAGCAATAATGCTATATTACTAAACTAGAACACATTTTTTTCGATGTTTACATTTCTTTTGTTTTCGCTACAGCTTTACGGTAAATATGAAACGCCATCGCTCCACAATCTACCTTTTTCAGCGTCTGCACCCCTATAGTACGCTACGCGCGGGGCGGGGTGCGCGGGGGACGCAGCCTCCCTTCCAGCAACGATTACTGATTAGTGTGGAGGCGAGCGCGGCGGGGCCGCCCGCTCCGTGTCCGAAGCCCCGCCAAAACGTGATAACCTATAACCTCACCCAATCCTGTCTTGTACCACCAGCTGTTACGTACAACAGCTGACCGTAGTACGTGTGTCCGTTATTTGTGATATGAATTGTATTATGTGACTCGAGTGGATGGCGGTGTACGCGACGGCACGTTATCGGTAAGTTTGTGTTTGTTGAGTTTACCTAGTTAGCTGACCGAAGGATTAGGGAGTATAATAAGCGCCCTGAGCTTCTATTTGTGGGGGTTTCTCCTGAAACCTTATCTTATGACTGTGAAAAGCGGGAATCATCTCATGTTTTTTTAGCCACAAAATAGCAAGATTCTGCCGTAAATACTTAATGTATATACAAAAGTTGAATAAACCGTATTTACTAGGCATCTTCTGCTCGTAGCTGCACGTCGGCTTTCCGCCCACATTGTTTCATTAACCAAACCTAAGCTCGCTAGTTATCTCCACGGCCTAAGCCTTAATTAAGGTAATACCCGCCCGTAATAATAAGTTATACTTACGTTATGTAGCGCTACTAAGTGTGCTTTATGACCGGTATATGTTTTCTCCCTGGGAACAGTTAATGAGGTATAAATAGTGAGGAGGCGTTGATGTCTTTATTACGGCTGTAAACGTTGGATGCCTAAGGAAACGGGTTTATGATGACGTCCTAAGTTCCTATTCAGAATACTTAGCTCTGTATTGCGAAAAACATTGGTCTACAAAAAAAAAATTGAGAACAAAACTCGCCGTATTCAGATTCAAATTGAAATCGTTCATTCAGCAAGTAAGCCACCTGTGGGCTCTTTTACTCGACACATTAATCAATATAGGACCATCATTACGGAGGAGAAGCGCCGCAAGAAACTCCGAAGAAAGTCATCGTTTCAAATCGTACATAGGGCTTACAGCATATATTAACTTAAATAAAATTAAACGTCATACTTTAAACGCTGTGTAACTTACTGTTACCGTAGTGAAAATAGGATGGTGGCGTTTTGAATAAACAAATGCTTCAATTCCAATAAACTGCGTGTAAACACTTCAATTGTCCGTACATAAGAGTATCTAGAAGCTTTTTGACGATAAAGATCAATAATTTCGTCGAGAAATATTATTTAATCATTGCTAATTAGTTTCTGTCTCATACATAATTTACCTATGCGAGTAAATTATTAGACAGAAACTAATTAGCAATGACTAAATAATATTTCTCGACGAAATTATTGATCTTTATCGTCAAAAAACTCAATTCATAAAATTACCAAATTATACTTTTTTTTAATAAAACTCATTCATAAAAGAAATGTATCATGTCTCAGGTTTCTATAACAAGTTGTTGTACGTGCAAAAATTCAGGCACCATGTAACAGGTAGAAAAGAATCCAGTCATGTCATGAAGCAAACTCGAGTATTCATAGAAAAAATACAAAATAAAATGGTATGAAGGACACGAAGTATGGAAGATAAACAAACGGCACGCTCCGAAAAAATACAGCCTCGTAAAAAAGTGAGCGCACGGATTTTCACTAAATACCTATTCCCTGCAGATTTTCCTAAGGTTTTACGTAACAAATAACCTTGTCTGCGTTATTAGGTTTTGTTTCTCTGAGAAGTCTCAACTTTCTTTGTTTCTTTGTCAGTGTTGTCAATTTAATATAAAGCATTTAATCGAAACTAAAATCCATAACGGGTCACAACAACTGAAAACTGTCAATCGAATAGAGTTAACTTTAAAAGAAACAGACAAAATTTTACTTATGGAATGGCATTTGTAATACCTGGGCTACGCCTACCTATGGCTAATGTCAGTAATTAACCTTTAACTCGACCCAAATGTAATGATTTCCGGCCGATTTACGCGTTATATTAAATATACTTACTTATAAATGACTAAGGTCTGTTTGGCGAGAGTTGATAAAAAAAGTAAAAAGTCAGGTCTTCTTAACTCATCACAAATAGCGGCCCGCTAATTATTTTTACCGATGATAATAAAGAATTAAAGGAAAAAAATTATATCTTTTTCATAGAATATTATTATTGAATAGCCTAACTGTAAAAACAGAAAGCAACACGCAAACAGAACACCCCAACGACACACTCGAAGCCAATGAAATAATATATGTAGAAAGACAGACGACACGCATATCCATACTCAACACGTTTTAAACATGTGTCATAGATATTTTTTTTCTTTTTCGTTTCTTTGGCTGAAGTCAGTGCAGATTATTGAATTTATGTGACATTTGACGCGCACATATAAGACATTAATTTGCAATATCGGGATTGTGTGTATGAACAAAATTTTTTCGCCGCCATTTGCCCGGCGCTACACCGCAGTTGAAACATCTGCGTCCCTCGTACCACGAAACTCAGTGCGCGCGGCGATAAGCGACGCCCGTCACACAGTTTGCGATAGTTAAGCGACAGTCGCTATTTCGAAACGATATCATAATATGTATCAACGCTCGGCGAACAACTACTTAATGTATAATGTCTGTTATTTAACATCTTTGTTCCTTCTTCTCCGGGCTAATGCTAATCAAATGACACTTGTCTACACCCGCCCGGATTTCAGATGACATAATAATATATAATTTACATCACTGAACTACTTGTTTAAATAATACATTGTCTGGATTTTATATAGAAAAAATTGAAGGCTAGCTGCTTTGATGTAGCGCTTGGCTGAATTATTACATTTCGCCAGTCAGCGAATGCTTTGTCAACCTAAATATTAAATATTGATTAGCATGTTATAAATATTTAGAGCTTAATTAGTCCAGTTTGCCTCAGGCATAATAATATCGTTACGTACTCGGGGGTGGGTACTGATAGAATTGGCCAAATAAAGACCGATAATTAAGAGCTAGACTTTAACTATTAACACACTCCATCTGACAAACTTGACTATAAGCACCAACACTTCTAAAATAGGTATTCGCACTGGGTCTCGTAACAGTAGTCTCGTTGTAAGTTGCTTCGCTAATGTTTTTGCATGTATTTCTTGTCAACTTAAGACTGTCTCCGGCTGCGATCGACGCGCTTTTACCTATATAGGGGCTATCTCCCCTAGAATGATCGCACTAGACGCTTCTGGAAAGTTCTATTAGGTAGTTGCATAAGTTCGTGCCGTTTTTTATTATTTCATTTTATACAAAATACATCAAATCAAATGACAATTTTTGGAGATTTTTTTGCAGAGTATTTTGATTAAAAATTGTCATTTGATTTGATGCATTTTTACAAAATGAAATAATAAAAACCGCACGAATTTATGCAACGACCTAATAGTATTACTGCCTAGTATTCAGGAAGGTTCCCGGTGTTACTATGTCTTTCTAATCGTGCTATTTCTGTCACAAGGTTCTGGAAGGTTCTTGGTATCTCTTTCTAATCGTGCTGTCTCTTTCACTCTTACCGAAATTTCGCTATTTACTGAAATGCACTTCAAAGGCCTATAAGGGATCCCGAAAATGCCTGAAAATTGGTTTTCAGGTTATGGTGTTATCCAATAGGGGTTAGCCTGAAACGGACGGAAAACGATTAACAGGCGCCTGAAAACAAAGGCAACAGTTCAAATTTCGATTTTCTACTATGTGATCGAGCGCTTCGGGAACGCCCTGAAATGATATTTTAGGCTGCTGAAAACGCTTCTAAAGCACGATAAATCATGACTGAAGTTCATGCAACTTAATTTACCGGCGTAACAATATTTCAGTTGGTACTCTAATGAGTGATGGATTTTCTAGTTATTTCGCTATGTAGATTTATTATTTATGAATCAAAATCTTATGATTTGAAACTATTTGTGATTGATTATTCAAGAATGATTTTTTAAAGGTTTATGCGGCTTTTATAATTATGTCCAGGAGTCGCCGTTTATTCTTGCTCTTATCGGTGAAATAAAGAAATAGTACTTAGTCAGAGGTTTATGGATAGCGATATCTGCCAAAAAAGATTTGGGTTTTGAATTTTTGGAGTTTTCGCGATATTGTAAGCACATAAGAAATAATATTTATCTACACCCATATCATAAAACCTCCATTGGTTAATCAAAAACCTTAGGAAATGACCACCATTTTGACAACCAATTAGGAAAAACCAGTGCTGCGATAAAGAAATAATATGACTTCTTTATCGTTTTTAGTAAAGAAAAGAGATTAAATTTGGAACAGCTGTCAAAACTCAAGTGGTCTCTATTCTAGTATCCATAGATATTAAAACAGTTATTGATACGAAACGTCAATTCAGTATGTTTTTTTAATATAAACTGCACAATATTTGATCTCGAGTGACGTGAGAATAGAGACTTCATCCGTTTGTCTATGATTTAAAAAAAAAATGGTCTTGACGGAGGATCGCCATGTTGGCGTTTAGCTGAACGAAAGTAGAATTGTTGTTGAATTGAATAGAAAAAGTTGTTTGTAATTTACATTTTAGTTGAAAATATGAATAGTAAGTAGTCTTCTCGGAGTGTGTGTGATGTGAAAATGCGCCGGATATCAGAAATATGCAGCCACGATTGCAACAAATAACTTGTTGCCAGAAAATATTGTTTCTGAACCCATCATGGAGGATTTATAATATGTGTGTAGATAAAGTTATGTATGCAACTCTGCATAATTTGGCCTTAAAACACACGTGCGATCTTATTATGAAACTCGCCTATCGGCTCGTTTCATGAAAACCGCACTAGTGTTTAAAGGCCTATCATTATGCAACCGTTGCATAAACTACTATTTAAAAGCAGCTTTTAAAAGAAATAAGAGCTGCCATATTGACCATATTGTAGACGAATAAACCGGACTGGAGGTTAAAATAAAATAATACGATCGCCTTCAGAATGTTACGGAAAAATCATTGACATCAATCATCATTATGCTATATAAGTATAAAATGAAATGTATATTTTTGATATATCTCAGTCGCATCTGGTGATCCTGTTGTGTGATCATCCTCCGTGAAGGGGCACCCTTCCTTCATAACTTAACAATAATCCGTAACAACAGTTTTGCAAAGTTTGGTAACTGAAGCGGTGTCAATGAGGTTAGCCGTCCCAAGTGTCGTTATAGCAAATTTTGATGAGCCACCCATTCGAGAACGGCTGAGTCGGCGCTCTAAGTCAACGTCCGAGCCAGGCGAGAGCGCTAATGCCGACCAATTATCCTTCGGGTCGCAGTGTTCTGATTAAAAACAACGAGAAAGCCATTATTGCAAACAAAACATTTATTTATTTATTAAAATACAATTGTAGGCATCACAGTAGGGTACCAAGTCGCTTGCATTGTTAATGATTAATTACTAAATTAAACTAAAGTTTACACAAAATTAACTAACTAAATAAATTACAGAAGCATCTTATCTTACACAGTAATAATTGTGCCGGCTGTCGGCAAACACGTCAGCATCCTGTTCCTGTAAAAGCGCATTAAGGAGCGCGGGGGCGCGTGCGCCGGGGGCGTTGCCGGCGCGCTGCGTGCCCGCTTCCCGCGCCGCGAACAGCGGCCGGAGCCGGCGCCCGGCGCGCACATAACTCCCGGGAACAAGCAACCGGATACCTTCCAGCGCTGATGGGTTATCAATTCGCCCTCGTAGCAAGAGACAATAATGCACAGCGAGGTGTAGCTTACGCCTAAGGTTAAGTGTCTCCAGTCCTACCATTCCTGATACAAACAGTGATTTGGGCAGTTCCAGAGAAAAGCCAGGTTAAGGTTAGGCAATAATGATAGTTTGGTTTAGCTGTGTGTTCTATATATGCACGTATACATATAATGTATGTTTATGTACCGCGTCCTACGTGTTTCAAACGCATTTTATTTGTGTGCTTTCGATAACTAATTATTAACGTCAATTTCAGAAATAAATAAGCATTAAGTACTTTGGTAACATTATTGGGTAGAAAATTACATTTGTACATTCGTACTGATCTTTCTGGTTCGGGACTCACAGTAATCAAATGATATAGGACGAAAACTTACGTAATTTACTTCGGTTGAACAGGAAAAGGCTTAAAAAGGGCCCATAAACGCCCACACTATAACATATATTTAATTAGTGCGCCTTTATTTATACCGTTTTGCGGTGACGTATATATATATACCTACTGTTTAAAACTTATTTATGGTGGGACTTTTCGATGACAATCAACCCTTACGCGTCGGGTGAATTTTGTGTAGGAAGGGCTAATGATAAGCTATCAATTAGGACTGCCCGGCTCCTGGCTCCGAGGGATTACGAGGAAAAGTTTTTTCAAACGGTTAAATTGGGTTCAGGACAACTATTGGGAGCAGAAATATACTGACGAACGAACTTTCGTAACAAGCAAGCGCTGTGGAATTGAACTAATTTTGTATGGATGTGTTTTGTAAGGAATATGAGTTTTTTTGAGTCCCATGATATTAAAAAACCAAAGATGCGTCTTTCAAGCTCAAAATTTAAATCCAGAAAGCAACCCAAATGTAATCATTTCAATTAGTCATGCGCGGACTTTTGGCCGAGTGACACATGTCGTGCTCTATTGAAAATGTTCTTAAAAAAGCCATTCTTGAGTCAAATGTCGGTTCATAATACTACAAAAAAAATAAAAAGAAGAACTGATACTTTTTTTTATTTGTAGATACATTCAACGTAAATAGAAGTACTAAAATGCATTTATTTTGTTCATACAATGAATGCCATATTCCAAATTAATGTGTAATACCTAAAGCTGCACTGGCCGAAAAGAAACTAAGAAACCGGCCAAGTGCGAGTCGGACTCGCGCACGAAGGGTTCCGTACCATTATGTATAAAAACGGCAAAAAAACTCGTTTGTTGTATGGGAGCCCCCCTTAAATATTTATTTTATTTTAATTTAATTATTTATATTTTAAGTAAATATATATCTTAATATTCTGTGAATATTTCAAGCGTCTACCTATTGCCGTTATCAATATCGAGCAAAAATGAGCAAAAAAATCACGTTCGTTGTATGGGAGCCTCCTTAAATATTTATTTAATTCTGTTTTTTAGTATTTGTTGTTATAGTGGCAACAGAAATACATCATCTGTGAAAATTTCAACTTTCTAACTATCACGGTTTATGAGATACAGCCTGGAGACAGACGGACAAACGGACAGACGGACAGCGGAGCCTTAGTAATAGGGTCCCGTTTTTACCCTTTGGGTACGGAACCCTAAAAAGAAGAAAATTCTCTAAGTCACGTTTTTAAAACGCGTTGAGTATGGATATAACTTGTCTTTCTATAATACTGACCATTGATCTTGTCTATGATTTTTAGCCACGTTTAACTGAGCCTTTATTCGACATTGCCAAAACAATATCGCAAATTTTTGCTACGATATGGTGGCTCTTATTGACTTGACAGCAAAGTCGGCCGTATAGAAAAACGATCGCGATATCTATCGCTAAAGGTGCTTGTAATCCAGCAATGTCTTTGGCAATTTATTGCTGTAATTCGGGCTATCCCCAAAAGTCTACACTATAATTTTTTATTTCCAGTAGTGATGTAATTATGTAATCTTGAAATACACACAGCTTTACTCACGATTTATTGTCAGAAATAGTCCGACATGTTTCGAACTCGTATGGAGTCCTTCTTCAGGGGTTTAGTGCGGTCGCGGTCAGAGCAACTCGACAACCCGCGCACTGAACCCCACTCAACCCCTGAAGAAGAACTCCACAAACGTGCGACTGTGGCGATACAGTCGCGTTGTAACAATTCAGCATCGCTACTGTATCGATACAAACGCGCGAATGTGGCGATGCAGTCGCGTTGTATCAATTCAGCATCGCTACTGTATTGACACAAACGCACGAATGTGGCGATAAAGTCACGTTGTATCGATTCAACATCACTACTGTATCGATACAAACGCGCGACTGTGGCGATGCAGTCGCCTTGTATCAATTCAGCATCGCTACTGTATTGACACAAACGCACGCATTTGGCGATACAGTCACGTTGTATCAATTCAGCATCGCTACAGTATCGATACAAACGCGCAACTGTGGCGATGCAGTCGCGTTGTATCAATTCAGCATCGCTATGCAAACGCTATGGGTACACGGCCAACGACAGCATCAAGTATGTATCGCGGCCATTTTGCGACTGTATCGCGACTGCATCGCTGCAAAAAGTCGCTATGGGGGATGCCCTGAATTTAGTACCTAAGAGTATCTGTGACGTAGACTACCTAGCTCGTGCAATTCATCCAAATTACTCCTTGAAGGAATGCCCGTAGGCCGCGCTATATCGCACAAACAATGCCAACAAAGGCACATAATGAAACGTCTGTACCTCATACCTAGGAAAATAATCTGACTTCAGGGCAGCAGTAAATCACCAACCTTGGCTGGAATTTATTATCCCTTCGGTTCACCCTTTCCCTGTCTGCGATGAGTAGCATTTTCAGAATAGAAAAGTTCATTTTGTTTAGGAAATACGTTTGGACTGACGGAAGACCGATGAGCTATTAATTCTTGGCTTCTTTTTAAAAATAATTAATAACTGCAGGTACTTAATAATGATTTGCGGATATAACTATAACAGTATAATAATGGTTATATTATTACCAGTATAAATATCTTTTATTAAATTATTATGCAAAAGTCCACAAAATGAGATAATATTCACATTGTGTACAGTTCTGTCTCATAGCTCCCCTGAAATATTATACGGAATAAGTGATTCACATTAAAAGTTTCCGCACTCCTATAATGTGTGAAAACGGGAGAACATCTTCCCGTGAACCCGAGTCCTTAACTCAGTTAAAAGAGTCACAAAATTCATTGCTTTCTTTTCCGTACTAAAATTGTAAACGAGCTCGAGGCACCCGTGTGAAAAATGCAATTGGAGCTTTCGCGAAATTTCTTACCCGTTGTTCCCTCGTTAATGTTGAACAAAAAAATATGCGCCGTCCTCCATTACAATGCATCAACAATAGGTCCTCCAATAAATTAGATCCACCGTTTCTTAAAAGAATAGCTGGTGAATAAAGAGGGCGAATTTAAATAGGGAAGCGTCAACGAGTGCTCGTCAGGCGTCACGTTTCAAGATGGCGCCGACGCGACGCCTACTTTGCGCGGGAACGTGACGGTACCTTGCCTACGCTTCGAATCAAAATACGCTATGTACCGAACCTACTAGAGATTGTAAAAACTTTCACGAATTTCAAACATATTGCAAAAAGGGACTCGGTAGAGCAAGAATGTGTTGCATTTCTACACGAAGGTTTCGTCTGTGTAGTTATATGTATATTGAGGCAAGATAACAAAAAACGAGAAATATAATATAATAATAAATAACATATACGTACAAAAAGTTAGGGTTTACGCGATGAACTCCTGTTTTGTAATATAAGCTAGTCAATAGGTATTTATTTTGTATGCATTTTTTTATTAATTGTTCAAATTTAGCACCCAGAAGAGGCCACCTAGTTTCAAATACATTTATTTACGTTACATGTGCATGTTGCGGTCACCGACTTACATACGTGTACCAAATTTCAACTCAATCGGTCCAGTAGCTTCGGAGCAAATTGGCTGTGACAGTCGAGACGGAAGGACAGACAGACAGACATACGAGTGATCCTATATGAGTTTCCTTTTTTTCCTTTAGAGGCACGGAACCCTAAAAATAATGATTTTTATGGAACAAGAGAATTCTTACTCATAATAACGTAATTGTAAGAATCTAAATAGAGAGCGTAAGGAACTATTGGATTACTAGGCAGATAATATTTATTAAATAGATTTTATCTACACCCATATCATAAAACCTCCAAAGTGTAATCAAAAATCGTAGGAAATGACCACCATTTCGACAACCAATTAGGTAAAACGAGTGCTGCAATGTTATTCCCGTATCGTTTTTAGTATAGAAATGAGATTAAATTTGGAAGAGCTGTCAAAACTCAAGTGGGTCTCTATTCTAGTATCCATAGATATTAAAACAGTTATTGATACGAAACGTCAATTCAGTATGTTTTTTTATTATAAACTGCACAACATTTGATCTCGAGTGACATGAGAATAGAGACTTCATTCGTTTGTCTATGTTTTTTTTTTTAAATGGTCTTGACGGAGGATCGAGTTGCCGCCATTGTTGGTGTTTTGCTGAACGAAAGTAGAATTGTTGTTGAATTGAATAGAAAAAGTTGTTTGTAATTTTCATTTTAGTTGAAAATATGAATAGTAGTCTTATCGGAGTGTGTGTGATGTGAAAATGCGCCGGATATCGGAAATATGCAGCCACGATTGCAACAAATAACTTGTTGCCAGAAAATATTGTTTCTGAACCCATCATGGAGGATTTATAATATGTGTGTAGATAAAGTTATGTATGTAACTCTGCATAATTTGGCCTTAAAACACTCGTGCGATCTTATTATGAAACTCGTCTATCTGCTCGTTTCATGAAAACCGCACTAGTGTTTTAAGGCCTATCATTATGCAACCATTGCATAAACTACTATTAAATACTTGTTCGTTTGACTTACAAGTATTGAAACATTATGTATTATTTTGATAAAGGACCTGATTATTTCGAATGGGTAGTACACTCATTTATTTACACAGCTTCTATCCGTATTTATACTAATTTTTATTGTAAGGGTATATCCGGAATAGTCCGGATATCCTTACACGTCAAATTACAAATCGTATCCAATTTCATAGCCTACTACGTTTCGTAGAAAATTATGGCCCTATACATACCCTGGGTTCAATATAATGTACATATATAAGCGAATACAATAGCAGTACATAAACGTGAATTGTGAACAATATCCCAGGGCATTTGCGAGATTCTCCGCCTTATCTTAACTCATTATGTTGGACATTAATTGCCGGGGTAAACAGTCGCGAATTAATGTTTACAAATACCAACAGAATTACAACAGGGCTGTCTGCTAATATAATAAGTACCTCATTTGAATTTTCAGTGGTTGAATATATTACGTTTCAACTTCAAATTAGGTGGAGCTAATACAATGTCGTTGTGTAGCATATCAAAGAGAATATTAGTTGTCGTATCGTGATAATTATTGTTTCATTTGATTACTTGCTCCATTATTACGTAATGGTACAGAAACAATGGTTTGTGTTTAACGTATGCCTTCATTCTGTGACGAATAACCCGATAACAATGTGGAACCCCCATTATTCAGAAACAAATTTTAGTCATCAACAATTCGAAGTATGTTACCCGGATTTATTATAATGAACCGTGATGACTTTTAATTTTATGTTTAATTCAGTTCAGTGGACGGGATGAAAAGATACTGGCTTGGCTGCCTATCCGGTTTGAAAAGTCATACTAAACCGCGTATTACACTGCACGATAAACTAGACACGATGTATCGGGTGTGACGGGCTTTAGTATGGGTGTCTTATTCCCTTATTACACTACCGGGAACTGGACTAAAGAACCCGAGAAAACGTACAGTGTTATAAGCCTGTAAGCTAAATTGTAGTATTTTGTTTATAGCCTTTTTAAATCTTCTGACCATCCAAGATGTGCATACAAACAAACCCTTTCGCTAGACTTTCTCTTGACAACGCAGACATTAATTTTATAAGAATAAAGTAATTTGAATAAAAATAACCTTTGTTCAGCTAGTCAAAGGAAAAGGTATTTACTTAGTCATATTTTCAACCGTAGGCCGTAGTACTAAAGACGCATGTACAAGACACTGACTTAGATTTTAGAAGAAGATAAACCAAATAGAGGTATCTATTAAAGCCTGACTAACGTGACATTTAATACGTAGTAATTGACGTGAACTGAACAAAAACCTGTAATCGGCATTTTTTTTTACCGAAAAACTGTAAACGTAGCTATAAGTTTTCCTGAAATAAATAAATAGGCAGTCTGCCTAAGCGTGTACAGTAAGCTCTACGTATCTATATCACGGCATTCAGAAATTCGCGAGACAGCAGCATAAGTTATTATGACATTTCTAGTTTAGAATACGCGGCGTCTATCCGTTCCATTTGGTGTTCCGCGCCGGGGCGTAATAAATAGGAGTTGTTCCAGCAACAAGCATAACCGCACTCTTTATACCTATTGCTAACTATAAGTATATAAGTATCCCATCGAGGTATCTTCGTCCATCGTATCGAAGATTAAGGGTTTCAGATTGTATCAATCGTTGTGTATAAAAAGTTTAAGTGCTACTACGAAGGAAGCGTAATATCTTTTGCAATAACGAATGTGTCATACGAAATAACTGTCATAGGATAACAGTTATATATATATATAGTTATAGTTATTTATATATATTATTATTAGTTACATATAGTATGCAAATGCATATACTAGTGCTCTCGGCTTCACTGCCCAAGTTAAACTGTGCCTTCCTCTGTTGCGTGCTGACATCGTTCCTAACTCCTTTTAAATTCAAATAATTAAAAGCAAATACTATATAAAAATAATATTAGCATTCAGCCAGTTATATATCAACGAGCAAGATACATATAAATCGCTCGTGCCCAAAATACCAAAATTCCAAAATACATGGTTCCTCATAATACCACACTCCCAAAATACCAATTCTGTTAAAGAATATCGGATGTTATTTTAATTTTATTACTCAATCTGGTGTTTTGGTAGTGTGGTATTATGAGGAAGTAGGTATTTTGGAATTATGGTATTTCGGACACGAGCGTTATAAATTGAGGAACCATTATCATTAACGATATAATACTTTGTTAAATCTTAATGCTTAATGCTCCTCTGCTGCACTGGGAGTGAAGAAATAGCATAGAATGCGTGCAGATGCTTATCATCCTGGCATGTCGTAAAAGTCGACTAAGGGACGGGTCCTCTCCAACATGGTGGACTATCTGTATGGGCGATGGGCTGATCACCTGTCACCATACGGTTCATCATACCATCTTCGGACTAATACATCGAACGTGGCCACAAGAAGTCTTGTGGCTCTGCCCACCCCATTAGGGATTTCGGGCGTGATGCTATGATGCTATGTGAGTATGGATATAACGTGTCTTTCTATAATATGTCATTGATTTGTATCTCATCCAATTAAGACTTTCAGATCATTCCTAGTTTTGACATATTACCTATTATTTATTTATAAATTGAGGAAACGTTATCACTAAGGATATAATACTTTGTTAAATGTAAACCCGATCATTAATAATGTACGAACATTTAGCGCCGCAGGCACTGTTTCAACAGACGTACTTATATCAAATATGGATACTAGCTTGATTATTACATCCACTTGACTTATCAAGTGCGAAATCAGATTGAATCTGATTACTAAGCTATCTATCTAATCAACTGCAAATACAGCTTTGGTGATTCAAGCTATTAGCTAGTTATAATAATAAATCACACTATATCCTTGTCCTACTTCTTGACTAATATTATAAATGGAAAGTGTGTTTGTCTGTTCATGTTTCACCTTAAAACGGAGAGACGGATTGACTTTATTTTTTACATAACAAAAGTGGAAAGTCGCAGAAGGATAAAGGCTAATTTTTATCCCGAAAAAATCACAGTTTGAGGGAATAGCGATAAATGAAATGCAGACGGACGAAGTCGCAGGCGAAAGTTAGTATTATTAAATGCGAAAGTTTGTGTGCGAGTTATTATGTTTGTTACACCTTCACGCTTCAATTGCTTGACGGATTTGTATGAAATTTGGATAGCTTATACGAGTACCCTGGATTAACACATAAGACTACTTTTATCCCGAAAAAAATAAAAGTTCCACAGGGAATAACTATAACCGAATTGCACGCGAACGAAGTAGATGTCAGCAGCTAGTTTGATATAGTTATTCATGCCTTACCTTTTTACCAGTCGAAAACACCTTTGATTCATAAAAAGGCTTCTAATGATTTTAAGCCCAATTTGGACTCGAAAATGAAAATGAAAATGAAAATATTTATTTTGCAAGTAGGCCACACGGGTTCTTTTACATGTCTGAATCTACCAGCGCTTCGGACGGTGACATGTGCTGAGAAGAAACGCCGCAAGAAACTCAGCAGTAAGTCTTTTTTCCACTTTAAAATTACATATAACTAAAACTAACATAAAAAGTGCAACAAATAAACCTAATGGGCACAAATCAATTATAGTATACAACTAATAAGGGAGATGTATAGTCTCCGCGTCTGAACAAGTAAATTTAAGTGTCTTAGAGATGTATAAAGTCTCTAAGGGTCATAATAAGAATAATATTAAAACAGAGAAAACATCTAAATTGATTAATCTAGGTTACATGGAGATGTAGACAGTCTCCATGGTCAAGTATAAAGATGGAGATGTAAGGTCTCCAAATATCACTCCGATCGGCGAAGGAATTGCGAGGTCAATCCATGCTAAGGGCGCGTAACGAGCGAATGCCATCAATGGATAGGCAGTCTCAGGACGGGATAAACGAGCCAGAAAGAAATGAAGCTGCCAACCCTATGAGGTTCAATAAGCATTAGTCAAATATATGTTATCGTTACTATTTATATGTTTGTGCTATCGTGTTATTTGCTGTACGTGGCGCGTATAACTGAGCTGTCAAGAGTGTTTATTGATTCATTTGGAAGATACCGTCGCCGATAGGTAGATCTGCGTATACAAACATATAAATAAACAAACATTAAACTACAGAGTATCATGGGTGGCATCTTTGGCACAACTATTCATTTGACATAACAGGCGCCTCATTCGGGAACGCTAAGTGATTCTGTAGCGACTCGTAAGCCAGATCTCTCATCTCACTCTTACGCATTTCGCGTCGTGCGGAAGAGTGGAATGAGAAATCTGGCTTACGAGTCGCTACAGAATCACTTAGCGTTCCCGAATGAGGCGCCAGATAATGGCGTAATTTGTTCTTGAAGTAAGTAAGGATTCATAGGCCGGCCCTCATGCCTCGGTCCCTAATCAATTGCAATAAGGCAAAGGTCAAACGGATAGACATTTACGTGTTATAAATAAATAATTTATTTGAGACTGGCAGACTATAACCAATCGGCAATACGGGAACCGTTAAATATAATAAAGATTAAGATGAGATACGTATCGCATATAGGCCATATATGCGAGAAACAAAAGTGCGCGTCCAAAAAAAAAAAAACAACTAGTGTTTTCTCTTAATAGGTATGTTAATTGTATAATGGCCGAATTCAGAAACACTATTTAATCATTTGATTAGAGATTAAACAGTTAAATGTCCTTCAACTAGTTGTCATCCTACACAAAAAACGTCACTGAAACGTCACTTTAATTAAAGAGCAATTAGAGTGGCCTTTCTTAATCCATACTAATATTATAAATGCGAAAGTAACTCTGTCTGTCTGTCTGTCTGTCGCGCTTTCACGCTAAAATTACTGAACCGATTTAAGTGAAATTTGGTACACAGATAGTCTAGAGCCTGAGAAAGGACATAGGCTACTTTTGAATGCGAAAAAAGGGTTGTAAGGGGATGAAAGGGGGGGCTGAAAAGTTGATTGGAAGTATTGTCATTTTTAGACCTAGAAGTTTGAAACTTATTTTTTAGGCTGTTGATTTGATATAAATAAATATGACACTCAAAGTTTTTAAAAGTTTTACCCTCAAGGGTGTAAAATAACAACAGGGAATAGGGGATGAAAGGTTGTATGGAAATATGTAAGGTTTATGTGATTTTTTTATAATTTTATTAGAGCTATTCTGATGTAACATTTACAGAGTCATTATAAAATGTGAAACTGAAGAAATAATTAAAAATGTTACCCAAAGACACGCGGACGAAGTCGCGGGCACAGCTAGTTTGACTATAAAGCATTACCTTTTTGTAATAAATCATTACTTTTTGGTAAGTTAACAACCAATCCTTACCGTCTCTCGTAAAAGTCAGATAACGTATGACTTCAAACTCAACTTCAACTTTTTCGCATTTGTCTGGTTGTCTAGATTTTTGTGAGCTCCATAAGTATAACAGTCATGTCACTTTGTTGATTGTTGTTTCGTGCATCTCTCTCTGAACAATCCAGTACGTAGAGGACGCACTGAGCAATGCAACATCGACGAACGACAAGAAAACAAATGAAAACGTTGTTCTACTCGTACAAGCTACATTGTAAAGTCTAGAAAATAGTTTCTTGCCTATAAAAACTCACCTCACCAAACCAGCCCGGCCTACTGTCACAGCTGGAATCGAGGGTTAATGCGGGATCAATACAACCCGCATTCATTAACATTAATGTTAATTCAAATTCGGCGGAGGAGCGTCACGCGAAATTACGAGTTAATGGAGTTATAATACCTAGTGAATATAAGTAGGTTAAGTAATGATTAGGTCTAGCGGCTGAATAGGTGCGGATTTTGAGATGCAGCGTTTATTTTGGAGCTGGGGCTTTAATTTATATTATGCTTAAATGATATTTGATAAAAGTACATAAGTAGGTATCTATAGTTGTTGTGCTGCGAGCTGTTTCAATTATTTTCATTTGGTTTTTATAAGTATCACCCAATTTTTTTTCCACTCCCATTTCCAGAGATACGGGATCCCCGTTTGTTCGAGAAATAAGATAAACAAAACGGCACAGCTATAGAATCAGTTCTATCTTGATTCCCGCGCGAAATATTCGAGCGTTCGAAACTCAAAAATCTCCGGCAAGGATATAGAGATCACAAACAGAAAGTATAATATGGCGGTTAACTTATGAAAAATCCCAATTTTCACATCCGTGTCACGTATTTTCACGCCCGTACCGACCACTGTTTTTGCTCCTTGAATATGTTCCAGTTCTACCTGTTCCGAATGTCAACATCCGTGATTTCGTAGCGAAGATGTGCCGCAGGTGCAGAAAAATGGGCCAGGTTTTAATATCCAATATTTTTCCGGTGCCTTATAATATCCCAAGGGACGAGTCCTCTCCAACATGGTGGACTATCTGTATGGGCGATGGGCTGATCACCTGTCACCATACGGTTCATCATGTCATCTTAGGACTATTTAATCGAACGTGGCCACAAGTAGTCTTGTGGCTCTGCCCACCCCATTAGGATTTCGGGCGTGATGCTATGTATGTAGGTATGAATAATTCATTTATCTCGAATAACTTTTTAAAGGACTCATTAATTATCTACTTATTATACTTAATCTTATGGTAAATGTTAATGTGGAAATACTATTTAATTACGTTTATATGAAGCGCACATGCATGATCCGTGCCGACGCCGTTGTTTGATTATTCGTATCGTGGCTTTCCAGGGTACGAAAGTTATTGCATATCGTGTCTTTGACAAATAACTATTAGATATTGTAGAAATACATATCTCTTGCGCTTCAATTTATTCAACGTATAGAGATACCTACGACACTTACCATATTTAATTCTTCGAAGAACAATTTTCACTCGCTGCCATCGAGCGATCATGTTAAGGAGGCGTATCTGCATTTGGAATTAAGAGGAGTGTGAACCTACGGCTTTTCATACAAAAGGCAATAACAATTTCCAGCCCTAAAATGTCAACCGATGTTCACCAATTTTTGATAGGTTGTCAGTCAGAAAAAAAGCTAGGTCTAAACGTTTTGATTCATCATCATCATCATCATTTCAGCCGTAGGACATCCACTGCTGGACATAGGCCTCCCCCATCGATTTCCAAAAGGGCCAGTTGGAAGCGGCGTGCATCCAGCGTTTCCCTGCGCTCTCTTTTAGGTCGTCTGTCCATCTTGTAGGTGGACGTCCTACGCTACGCTTACCGGTCCGTGGTCACGTGGTAACGTTTTCATTATTTCACTATAATCAATAAATTCATTTTTGATTGTACTTTCAGTATTATCATACAAAACTAATTGCGGGGATTATTTGACTCTCTTGAGCTTTAATCAATACTCCAAAAACGTATAAATCTAGATTTTGTTCTGATTGACCACCTGTCAAAAATTGGTTTAAATTGGTTTAAAATTTAAGGGGCGGAAATCGTTATCGCCTTTTGTATGAAAAGGGTGATTTTTGCCTTTGGTTCTCAGTCCTCTTAAAAGACATGTGTTTATTAAATAAGCTATGTAACGTATACTTAGGTAACTATATTGTCTCCTCCACTGTAGCGTTGCTCGGCGTGAAAATAGCCTTCAGCCTCGGTCACATACGGTACAATGAATGAATGAACGAATCCTATAACGGTAGTTATACGCACGGTGAATGGGAATGGAATCGATCCAACTGCCGAGGATAACCTTTATTGACACATCAATCAAATGGCTCATGGAGTAAAAAAAGGCTTTGGGAATCATGATCAATGATGCAATATAGTCAAGTCAGGGAGAAACATTTGGAGTGTTCAATGACTGTGTGTGGTGACTATATAAGGTAAAGGCACCTATTACCGTGGTAGTTAAGCAAGTTTTCAAGTAAGAGCCAAAAATTAAGGGTATCAAGACTGCGTAACGAGGGTAAGGATTTTTTTAATGAAAGTATATAGATTTAACTTGTTATTTTGTGGGTTTTTGGTCTAATTATAAGTAGTAACTAATGGTTAAATATTTATTAAAGCCAAAATGTCGAAATCCCCTATTACCGTGGTATTGGATATACCTTGACCCTAATACCGCGAATTTGGTTCCTATTACCGAGGGTAAGAATTAATGATAGTTTTGGTTCCGTACATTTTTTTGACATTATGTTTTTTTTTTAGAATATTGAAATAAAAATGAAGACTTACTTAAAGTTTTATAATAATACCAATAAAATTATAATAATCAAACATTTAAATCGAAAAATCCATCAAAGTAACTAATAATAATTAATAACAAATCAAAAACATACTGACTTTACACTAGAATTTAAATTGACTAATAAATTTTTGAAAAATTGAAAATATATATATGTCTTAGTCCCACTCATACAAAAATCATTGCTAAGAAGGAAAAACAACAAATTCCGATAGATAAGCGAAACTACCATAATCAAAATAATGGTTATTTCAAAGAAATCAGAACCACGGTACCCTAAATTAGTTATTTCATTACGTTGTCACTCGGTAATAGGTAATATTAGAGGAACCTATCTCCGACTCTTACTAATCATGAGTAAGTCGGAATTAGGTTCCCATATATCCTATTACCGAGGGTTATCTGTGTATACCATCGGTAATTAGTTTAATTAACAGTGCTGTAAATCCTAATTACGACCCATAAAAAAATAAGAAGTAGTGATTTTTTTTTAAAACAAATCGAAAATATATACTTGCATTTGGGTATAAAACCAAACTCATAAAACTAGGAAGTAAATCTTTGATTTTATCTGTATATTTAAACGACTTATTAATTTAAGGGTGTCTATAGAAACCACTAATATAATGCTTACGTTTTTATCAAAAATTAAGACCTTCTTGTATATTTTTCATACGACGGATATAGCTCTTTAGCTGCTTAGATAGATGAAGATTTCAATAACACAAAAAATTTAGATACTTAACCGATAATTCATTTAAAAAATAATGCCCACTGAACCTAAAGTATTTACGTATTACCGCGGTATACCTCGGAATTAGGAGCCACAGTGAAAAATGGATCCAAATACCGAGGTATTTTATATTCTATTTTTTACGTATTCCCAAACAAAATATCAGAAAAATAGTAATTCGAAGTCGCAAACGAAACTATAATAAATCTTTTAATAAACATAGCCTAAGATTAGTTATTACAATTATTACGCAAATCGCTAAGTAAGATGCGAGTTCCCTTACGTGTGGCCTAACGTGTTTGTATGGGATAAGCTGCTCCTGCGCCGCCGTTGCCGAGACAGAAGAGTTGCAAGTTCTTTGCTTGATGCATACGTACCCGTGCCAGTAAATCCAATAGACAACTAAGTACGCTATGGTCTTGTGAAAAAAGATTCTTAATCATTCAATCCATTTGTTAATAAAACACGTATTTAAAAACACCACGATAATGGGTGCCGATTTGGATGGGGTCGTTAATAGGTGCCTTTACCTTATATATCCACCCGAACCAAGTATAAAGTAACCAATGCGACGACGCGGTAGCCTAGTTGGTAGTGACCCTGCTTCCGAAGCTAGCGTCCCGGGTTCGATCCCCGGTAAGGGAAAATATTTGTGTGATAAGCACGAATGTTTGTTCCTGAGTCTTGGATGTTTCTTATGTAGTTAAGTATTTATTTCTCTATATAAGTATGTATATCGTCGTCTAGTACCCATAACACAAGCCTTTAGAGCTAACTTTGGGAGTAGATCGATTTGTATATAGATTGTCCCCTCATTTAAAAAAAAATGCATTTTATTACTATATGCACAGAATTCGTTTCAAGCCAGCAGCTCAATTACGCAGCACAATTGGTATCGGTTTGGCTCGAAATGCAAACCAATTTAGTCTTAACACTGTGTGAATAAGGGCGCAATTGGTTTACTTTTCGCGAAAGCGATACCACTTGGTGTTTCGTAATTGAGCGGCAGGTCTTGGAACTACCTCTATGAACATTTAAAAAAATACGTCCCCGAAGTTTCTAAAAGCAACTTCTCACGGCAATTTATAGCCGGCAACTATAGCTGTCTTACTCTAAGTTCGTACGTTAGAGGAAGATGCCTATAGTTGACGGCCCGACATAGCTGCGGATATGTTGCACTTTTAAGTAAGCATAATTAAATATCTCATTCCTAAGTAAAACCGCACTTGATTAGTCTCTTCATGAGCACAAATCAATCTTCAATGTGTTTTGGTGATGTTTGTGCTTATGGTTGTCAATATGCCCAGTTAAGGTATAAATGGGATGCAATTATAAATTTAAAAATTTAAATTCTGTATGGGCGATGGGCTGATCACCTGTCACCACACGGTTCATCATACCATCTTAGGACTAATTAATCGAACGTGGCCACAAGTAGTGTTGTGACTCTGCCCAACCCATTAGGGATTTCGGGCGTGATGCTATGTATGTATGTATGTAATCATAAATTTTTAGTTCTCAAACTTTTGGCTTGTGTGCTGCTTTGTGCAAATGTAACTATTAAAATTACCGATTACAAAAACCCTTTTAGAAGAATGATTATCATTGATCTTCCTTAGTCAATTACCTAGAAACGAAATATTGTTAATTAACTTTAGAAAAAAAAGTGAAAACAATTTAAAAACCGGACAAATGCGAGTTAAACTCGCGTGGAGAGTGTTCCGTGATTATATGAAATTTCCCATGTTACTTAATATACCATAGACTTCTTATACATTTTCCTGTAATCTATAGGTAAAGAACTATTTTCTGTTTTTTTTTTCGAAATTTTAGGCCCAGTACTTTCGGATTTAAGGGGGAATTGTCAATTTTCGCCTATTTTCCTAAATAACATCAAAACCATTTATCTTAAAATTATATAAAAAAATTAAGATCCTCACAACGAGCCCTTTCATTTGATATGTCACACGCCAAGGTTTGCAAAACTTTTTTATAATTTGCAAGTTTACCCCCCAAAAGCGGTAAAAATAATTAAATTTCCTTTATTTACGTTACACGTCCGTGTTGCAGTTACCTACATAATAATAATGTGTACCAAATTTCAACTCAATTGGTCTAGTAGTTTCGGAGCAAATTGGTTATGACAGACGGTCTGACGGACAGACGGACAGACGACAGACCGACAGACGGACAGACGGACAGACAGACAGACAGACAGACAGAGAGACCTTGTACGAGTGATCCTATAAGGGTTCCGTTTTTTCCTTTTGAGGTACGGAACCCTAAAAATCATCTATTTAAAACAAAAAACTGCAATAAACAAGATTTAAAATAGTAAAAATACAAATACGTAAGTATAAAAGCTCCCAGTTATATCTCACATTTCAAAACAAACACATGAAACCATATTGGTTTTATATGGACGCAACGTTCGATATCCGAGACCTCTTTTAATATTGACATAATGACAAAGGGTTGAAACAGCAGTTCCAGTATCACGTTATACACGTGGAGATGAATTCCCGCAAAATGGTTTATTTTTAGTAGACTGGCTACACGATCGATATGGAAACCTGGCGAGTAGGTTTAGGTACTATGTCGGTCTAACAGGAAAAAGGGTTGGACTACTCACTGTCGCGTTACATAAGTATTTTCGAGTACTCTGAATATTTTCTGTAACAAGATGACTCTTGAGATGTATCCATGAGAAGGTAATATCTTGTTTAATCAAATAACATCGAGTTAGTGGTGTTATTAAGCCTTCTCAAAAATTAATTGACTCTTTAAGGGTAAACTCTAGAAGTCTTGCTGATGTTTGACGCATTTACGAAGTGTTTTTCAAATTAGTTATACACAAACTAAAAAGTATACAGAGCCGCCTAAACCTTAAGCTCTTCTTAGATACTGTTAATTATCTTATGAAAAGAGAACTGGGAAAAATAATACAGTATTTTCTACTATTTGTTGATTGCCCGCATTTTTTTTGCTGTCAAGCGATATCGAGAACAAAAAGTACTCAATTGTCAAATGTATGTGAATTATTATCTTAATATATTAGACATCGTGACATTAGAATTTGACCTTAAGTATCCAATTAACTTTAAAGGTTTAAAGGGTAATACTGAAAATAATTCTCACTCCAAACTGTTCGGTCGACACATAATTCGATTGACGTGACTATAAACTTTGCTATTTTTCACGGTTGAAATGAGACCCATTTCATTGTGGCTACGTGCTGCGGCACTGCAGCTATGTTATTCTCTGAACAATTTTCGTCGCTTATTTCGCCTCTCATTTCGCCCGACAATCATAAATTGACCCGCGCGCCCATAGAGATTATGCTGAGTTAGGTACTTACGACCTTGGCAGAGCTGCGTCGAAATAGGACCAAGGCGGAAGACACCCACCGGACGAGGAATTTATACGCACGGACCAGTCAAGTTAGGCTCGCTGGCGAGTTTGGTGACGAAGTGTTATGTAAGAGAATAACACCCGTACGGGACGAGTGCCGGATTAATGGCGGACATTTCTCACTTCAAGCACACCCGGCAAGCACGGCAAGAGCAAATAGAACATGCACAAGAAATATTTTACATGAATATGTATATATTTAAAAAGGTTTTTATTTTTACAGTCTTTATGTTGTTTTATGTTTCGGCCACATAACTATTTTGCGTATTGCGCGTATGGTATTTTAGTTACATCGATTTCTAACCACTAAAACAAAAACAAATGGTAAATCGGGTAAACCTACGTTTTTGCGCACTGCTTATACAATTTTCGAGTGACACACCATCTTCTGCTAAAGAAATGACGTCCAACAGAGTGCAATAGAATACAACGGAATACGTATGTACCTACATTAAAAACGGTACACAAATTTCCCTTATCCTAGTATGTCATACTTACGTATGTACTTACTTGAATGGCAAGAACAAAATGCTGTCAACTCAATTCTCAATTTTGCATTCCGTATAAAAGTATATGCATTATTATTATAAGCATATCGTTCTGTAGGAAAATGCACGTACAAGAAATATATATTGATCAAAACCAAAACATGACAGGTCGTTTGGGCCCTTTGAAAATGTTTCCACTTTTCGAGACCCGTTAAAGAAAAACGTCACCGAAATGTCTTGTAGGCTTCAAATCAAAGTCGACCAAATGGATAGAGATTACGGATGAAGAATTGGGGTGAAGGAAAAATATCAAAAATATTTCTTTGACCCCATCAATTTAGAGGCCGTAGTGATTGTCTGCATCTAAATGTGTCACAGCACGCAGACACACTTTTTATAAAATCATTTTCGAGTGCGTTCGCAAACCGTACTTCTCTGTAAAAGTACGAACTATTTCAAAGTAGCGAGTATCTAAAAATTTTACGAAAACAAACCGCTGGTTGGGAGATGTTTTGTTCCATTTCCTTCCAGACTTAATTGTTCGCTAGTTGAATTGATTGCAGAGCAAAATTTGCATGCAGCTTATTACGGAAGATTCATTAAAATACAATTGCAATATTAAGATTTAGTTTGCATAAACCAAGAATTTGAAACCACAGATGCATTGTATCTGCACAACCATAAACTAATGCGATTATTTTCTTACCATTACGAATTGAGCTTCATGAATTTTCAGCGCAGTCAGTTTCATTTTTAGTTTTAAGTATATGGGCACGTTAAAAATATCAGATGTTGCTATAAGATTCGAGCTAAATTTATTCCTCTGAGTAAACTTGTAATGTAACGAGTGAGAGAGCTATAGTATATAAAGCAATTTTAAGTGAATTTTCTCCGCAGCTGCGTTTAATGTCACGTACGGCTTATGTTGCCAATTTCCTAGAGTCCACGTCCTCTGCGCACGCTCACTTAGCTTTAATTATCTTTTATTTGTAACTGTTACTAACCACAACAACGACTGGAATAAGAGTTGGTGAAAATAATAATAAACTATCAGAAGAAAAAAATATATTTATAAGCCCAATGATGAATAAAATTCTTTTCGAAACTTTTCCAACCAGTCAATTTTGTTACATTAATGAAAAAAAATCTGATACTGATTACAAATCTGATCCTGAGATCAAAGTCTAAATTGTGATTTATGAAAAAGAAAAAAATATACTTTTAGTTGCTACTGTAATTACGTTAGCGTTACATAGAATGAATATTTTAAGTAACACAACGTAGATAAGTTAATTGCTTTCAACGCTGAATATATTTCTAATGTTCATAATTTAATTTAGATAATCCTGTATTTATTTTAGGATTATCTATGCAATAATGTTTTAGTCCTAAGCACATTCACCTGTTGCTCTATTACGTAACACCAATTGGTATCGCTTTCGCGAAAAGTAAACCAATTGTACCCTTATTTACATCGAGTGAAGACTAAATTTGTTTGCATTTCGAGCCAAACCGATACCAATTTTGCTACGTAATTGAGCTGCTGCTCGTGCTAAATTTGTTATGAAATATATTAAAAGAAAACCAATCACAAAAAGCCACGCAAAACGATATCATATAGGTCTTATTACCTCATAAATTCCACTGAAAGTAAGTGGACACCGAAAGGGATGTGACAAGCATCGATTATGTCAGCCAAGTCATTTGTTATTCCGAATGTACAATACCGGAACACGTCTAAGAAATATCGGCGTATCACTCACTTCGGGATGCATTATTCAGACGCCATTGTGGCTGTCTGCGGAACGACACCGACCAATAATGGTGTCTCCTTTGCGATGTGCATGTCTAAACAAAACACTACTTCAGTTTTATAGATGTGCAGACAGTATACACATTTTGTTTTGGTTACGGTTTTCGACAAAATAGCAGTCGATGATTCTCCATGAAATCCTAAAATAGCTATTTTGAATAAGCCGACATTAATAGCTATTTTGCTATTTCCACATCGACCTCACGAGCAGGGCAGAATCAATTTCTTGTTTCCTTCTTTTTCGGAGTCGGGGTTTTTTATTCATATTTTTTATTTTCATCTTTTTAGTTTACGTTGCTTTGTCTTGCTCCATATTTTTTATAACATACATACATATATATATATATATATATATATATATATATATATATATCGCGATAAAGATAACCCTCCTCTTTGCTTCGCTGCAGTCTGGTAAAAATACGAATTACGATATCGAATAGAAATTACTTACTCACGTAATTAAGTACACATAATATTTACGTTATTTAAATCGACAAGCAAACTAATGAATCTCGCGTAGGTACGTTTTAATTAAAGAGTGATGGTATAGTAATTAAATTAACAACGCACTTACTGGCTATGATTATATTTACACGCGCGAGAGGGTGAGATAGTTTGGGTAATTTCAGTGCCTAACTCAGAGCGGTATTTGAAGGCGAGCTATTTGAGTGTGTTGGGGGCACCTATTCGGGATGGTTTTTATGGTTCGTTCGTATCGTAACTTAGTCGATTGATTTTTACCATGGTGAGGTTAAATCAATCAATATAAATGACGCAACTAATCTTATTTCATCAAAATCTTCATCCAAATTCCAACAGATGTCTAGTTCCTAATAACGAGCAACGTTTCTAATAAAATTCAGTTACTCGTACATACACAACACTGTATTGAATAAATTGAGCCTCGATAATCAAGAAAATTAAACTTCATAATAAACGTGCGAACCAAAATCAAAGCATTACGTACATTGGTACGTATACACGTAATGAGTCTTCTAACATTGTTTGTTTGGAAGAGAAAAAAATCATATTTAATCTAGTCTAGTTCAGTAGCAAAAAAAAATCTGCAGCCTGCTACTACCCCAGTTGATAAGTTATTCCATTTGCAACTGCCGCAAGGAGAGCATGTAAGTGTCCATGTTTGTCGCCTGTTCACACCGATAACCGATTATTAATTGAGGGTCGACGCCCAGAAAACTGATTATGGCCCCGTGAATATTCACGTGGGCGATTTACTACCCTAATATGATCGAGTGGCCATTGCCTCATTAATATCCGGGCCGCACACATCAGCCGGAGCCGTCACACCTCCCCATCATTATGTGTTTGCACAGTTCACAGACACGACAGGGTTACTCTGTCCCCTTTATTAGCTAGCTCGATGTTACCTTTCAACACGATTGTGCTTCGGCTATAGCTATTGCTTTATTTAAGACGGGGTACAGAGCGGCTTGCTTGACCTGTTTGTTGGCGCTTTTTTGGGGCCTATGCGAAAAAATTAAACACGAAATAGTAGTTTATGCAACGGTTGCATAATGATAGGCCTTAAAACACCAGTGCGGTTTTCATGAAACGAGCCGACAGGCGAGTTTCATAATAAGATCGCACGTGTGATTTAAGGCAAATTATGCAGAGTTACATACATAACTTTATCTACACACATATTATAAATCCTCCATGATGGGTTCAGAAACAATATTTTCTGGCAACAAGTTATTTGTTGCAATTTGGGTGCATATTTCCGATATCCGGCGCATTTTCACATCACACACACTCCGAGAAGACTACTTACTATTCATATTTTCAACTAAAATGTAAATTACAAACAACTTTTTCTATTCAATTCAACAACAATTCTACTTTCGTTCAGCAAAACGTCAACATGGCGGCAATTCGATCATCCGTCAAGACCATTTTTTTTTAAATCATAGACAAACGGATGAAGTCTCTATTCTCACGTCACTCGAGATCAAATATTGTGCAGTTTATATTAAAAAAACATACTGAATTGACGTTTCGTATCAATAACTGTTTTAATATCTATGGATACTAGAATAGAGACCCACTTGAGTTTTGACAGCTGTTCCAAATTTAATCTCATTTCTTTATTAAAAACGATAAAGAAGTCATGTTATTTCTTTATCGCAGCACTGGTTTTTCCTAATTGGTTGTCAAAATGGTGGTCATTTCATACGGTTTTTGATTAACCAATGGAGGTTTTATGATATGGGTGTAGATAAAGCAAATTATGGGTCCAATTCGAAACGGTTCCTTCTTAATTTAAAATGTTCTTAACTTAAAACAAGAAACGTCAAACTCGATTTTGTATACCACGGACCTGTCAAAAAGAAGCATAAGTAATGCGGAGCCAAAACGGAAGAAAAAAAAACCTGTCAAGTTCAATTATGACGTTTCTTATTCATAGTGATTGATATTGGTTTAGTGTATTTTGAATTGAGTGAATACACTTTCGAATTGGCTCCAAAGCTATATATTAAGATTAAGGACAGCTTCGTTAAAAGGTTCCTTATGAATCATGTTAAAATAATAAGCTCGAAATGGGTAGTATACTTTTAAAAAAAAACCATACCGAAGCGTCTAGTTATGAAAAGCATAAGTTGATTTTCAACATTGGGTAGTTATTTATTGATATGTCAAATTAATAATACAGCGCAGCGCCTATATTTGACATTATATGTCACTTTCTTTGCAATTTTAACTTCGCAAAGTAATATAAAGACAAGGCCAAGCGATATAGTCATAGTCATAGTCATATCGTTTATTGCATTATGAACTCTGTATGTATGTTTATATAAGATATCGCTAAGCCAATATCTAATAGAGGCAGACTTCGTAACTTCTCAGTTTGCCAACCAAACATCTATCTTTTATCTTAATTTTGTTTACTAACCAAGATAACAACAGTTCAAATTTGGCAACTTGAAAGATATTTTAAAGAAACTTTTAGTTAGCTTAGCTATCAAATTAAACAGCCGCAAGCGAAGAATTGTAAGCAGACTGACAGTGTGCATAGATATTAAAACCTAAATTGTATATTAGGTACATAACTATTATGGAATTTTGTTTAAAATCATAGGGGAGACCGGGGACAATCGGTCCATTTTTTGTTTGACAGCTATTTGCGCCTTAACTAAAAGCGTAACGCATTAGTGTCATATACCGTTGCATAGAGAATTTAATCAGCTAGGAAATGCAATCTGCAACATTCCTTATTATTAAGAAAGTAACGAGATATAGTCAATCAAACACACCGGGGGAAAGTGGTTCAATTGACCCCGTCACGGGGTCAGTTGACTCAAATGTTTAACGTCACCTAACTAGTACTTGAAGTCTATTTTACAACTACATATTTACACATAAAAAAGGTTATAGTTCAGTTTACCTGCATTAATGATAAAAACTACAATATTCTTGAAACAAGTATCAACAAGGATCGAATAAAAAGTTTGCCTTTAACTTTTTAACGCCCGATTATATTCTTATTTTAAAACAAGCAAACGTTGTTATTTAAAATTGTACATAGAATAAAATACAATTTAAGTTATTTTTATTAGAAATTGTAATGTTATTAGAAGTAATAACTTTATATGAAAACGAGCTTGGTTCATTTGCCCCAGTGGTTCAATTGCCCCAGTCACAACGCTAAGAGGTATGTATTAAAATTATAATTATGGAAAAGAACAACTTTTATTTTTCTAATAGACTTTAATTGACAATCAGTTTTACATTGGCACTTGCAAATAAAAATCCACGCGTCATCGGTCCCACTTTTTACGAACACCTACCCGCCGATTTAAAAAATGAAACATGAAGAATCATTTACTCGTCGATTGAAAAACCTTTTGATGAATAATGCATTTTACTCGGTTAAGGAATTTATTGACACTAAATTGTAATTCGTTAATTAATTTTAAATTTTACTATGTTATTATTTTATTTAATGGCATTTTATCATATTCATGGCATGACACATAATTATATTGGTAGATATTTTATGGAATGAAAAATAATGTTATCTATTCTAATCATAGTTTTACTAATTCACCTGTTAATAATTTTAATTTTAATTTGTATTGTATTTCTAATTTATTGCTGACGATCTCAAACTAAATTCTTGTATCTTGACATGCGCAATTTATAAGTTGATTCTATTTTGAGAAATAAATAACGTAAACCTAAACCATTGAGTTGCAGAACCATAGATTAGGGAGTTGTTTCATGTCCAGACGCTCTTTTTTTCGATTACGAGGCATTTGCAAGAAACAGTATTATAATTATTTACTAGAGAAACTTTTAAGTACTGTTAATAAGATAAAAAAAATCCGTCAATTACACTGTACTACTAGACCAGGTACCGAACGATCATGTATCTTAACCATTTCTGAACACTCACTAAAATGTTTTACAAATGAATATATTATTACTTTGATTAAACAATTTATCAGGAAACAGTCACCTTTCTATGATCCTGAAAGAATGGCGTGTCATTAACTCTCCATTTCAGACAGTAATTAGCAAATTACAAATGGCGAGTTTAAAAAATAGATATAAGTATGCATGCATACAGTTTTAAGTAATTATTTAGGAACAATAAGAATATAGAAAACAGCCTAATGCCTATTTTTCAAAATAGTTCGTTTGCTGGACTAAAGCCCCTTTCAAGTTAGCAAATTAAAGTAAGTTTTTCATTACAAATAAAATAATATTAATAATAAATTAAATTCTCTTCATGCGATATTTTTCACGATGCATTGCGAATTACAAAATTACGAGTATAAGGGTCAGTTGAACCACCGGGGCGATTGAACCGGTTCAATTGACCCCACGATTAGTGGACCAATCGTCTCGACAGACCTTTTACCAAAAATCATTATTTACTCGGATTTAGGCAGCGTTGCGACCATCACTTTTATAACAACGTAGGCCTAAAAGTCAAAAGAAATCAACAAAACACAAAACAATCCAAATACAATGTTATTTTGCATAAAAATGACCATATATTACGGGCGTAATATTTACCGTGAGCGTCCTAAAACTTCGTTGCCCTCTAGTACACATCCGCGCTGGTCTGCGCCCGCGGCTGACTGTCAGTTACTTGCCGCGTTTTATAAGAGTGTGCTGAAGGTACACGCACATTGATAACTTATTTGGTTTCTGAGAAATCGCCTGTGGAGCACTTGCCCCGCGGTTCAATTGTCCCCGGTCTCCCTACAGATATTCTGTTGCGTAAAACTCTGCGACACTCATCAGCATCATCATCATTTCAGCCGAAAGACATCCACTGCTGGACATAGGCCTCCCCAAATGATCTTCACAACGACCGATTCTGTGCAGCTCGCATCCAGCGGAGACCCGAAATTTTCACGAGATCATCAGTCCACCGTGTGGGTGGTCTGCCCACGCTGCGCCTTCCGGTACGTGGACGCCACTCAAGAACTCTGCGATCCCATCGGCCATCTGTTCTACGAGCAATGTGCCCCGCCCACTGCCACTTAAGCTTAGCAATTCTTTGGGCTATGTTGGTTACTCTTGATCTTTTGCGGATCTCCTCATTTCTAATTCGAGCTCGCAGCGACAATCCGAGCATAGCCCTCTCCATCGTCCTTTGGGTGACCTTGAGCCTTCTTATGAGGCCCATAGGTAGTGAGTGACCACGTCTCAGCGCCGTAAGTCACTTGGCACTGTGACACTTGGCAATAAAAATTATAAGTTTAAAAGCCGATTTCGTACAAGGTTGTTTGAATAATCCAGACCACACCTCACGTTGTGCAATGTTATCGAATCCGTTTTTACTCGTACTCGTTAACAGCTAGCAGGTTTCAATGAAGGTACGTTATACTAGCTTTTGTACACAGCATAGGTGCAGTGTAATCTCATATTCTGATAACAAAGCCAAAGTATCTACACGGCTTTTTCGTGAACAAGCATAAAAGATTACCTTTGACCAGAAATAACATTATTAAGGGTAAAAGAAGACAGTAAACTGTCACTAAACTAGCAAACAAGGTTACAATCTAACAACATACCCTTGTGTTAAACTTCTGTGTTGTATTACAGCTAAAGCGCGCCATTCCACTCGGATTGCGCGGCACGTTCGCGTTTATTAAACAAATTAATCTTCTTTAAATGTATGTCGTAAACAATATTCGGTGGATATTAATATAATTTCCCCAAGTTAGTTTTTTTTTTATTAACACTTAACCAAACATATTGGCTTATACAGTCTTTAAAATCGCGGATATAAATATTTATGTAGACTTAAATAATGATGAAGCTCTTTGCTTAAATTTACATTTACCTGTAAGAAAGGGATATTTATTATTGTCTATCCATCTTCAAATTGGAATATTATAAAAATTCAACATATTTTATAATTAAAACCGCAACTAGTCAAAATAAAATTATATGGTCATCGTTTTTGGTGAAAGGTGATATTAATAAGAAATAGGCTATATAAACTAATAATTCCAATATTCGATACCAATCTCACTTGATTGAGTTTTTACTACCCATGAGCAAAACTTTTGATCATAAAGTCGCCATGAAAACATTCACCAAACTAAAACTGCAATTTCCCAGATGTCAACCTTCTCGAAGTGCTTGCGTTCTGGGTCTTTCCTGTAAGCGTGGCGTGCACTTTACAAAGTTGGATACTTAGTTACCTATCGTCGGTGATAGTTCAAAACCGCGTATGAGCAGTTTGTAAAAACTGCGTTAATCCGAAAAGAAGCAAAATCAAGTTTTCTCGCCTATAGGTTTTACGCTGCACATGCGGCCCTAATATGCATGACACAAAGATAAGATAGACTGTCTTATCTCTAAGTGCGTCTCTCTCACACTAGTGCCGACGAAAGAGATAGTCATAGAGATAAACGGGATTAATTTATCTTTGTGGCATGCACGTTAAGGCCGCTGATTTGATTTTGATTATCACTGGTTTTTATTTAAAAATGCAGTTACGTGGTTTTTACAAACTGTTCATACGCTGTTTTGAACTATCACCGACGCTAACTCTATAAAATCACAGCAAGTACCTATACTTAGAAATATACATTTCTTGAAGTAGTGAATAGTGTGGTAAGTTCGACATTTAAATTTATGTTTGTATAAAGGTATAACTTATAAATAATTTTGTTTAAGTTTACCAAAACATTTACAGATCGTAACTTATAAATCGTAAATTTATAACTTCCAAACTGTTGTAATAATATTTGTGGGTACTATATATATTATGTTCCTATTGTTAAGTAAGGTAGAGCTTAATCAAAATCAATAGTTTTTTTTTTTTATGTCATTGACTGACAAACGAGCTGACGGCCCACCTGATGGAAAGTGGTCACCGCCGCCCATGGACATCTGCAACACCAGAGGTGCTGCCAATGCGTTGCCAGTCTAGGGAGGATGGGGAATGGGGATGGGATGGGGACGAGGGAATAGGCCTCCGGATCTCGTCACTCACCGTACGAAACGCAATAGCAAGCTATTACTTTACGCCGATATTCTGTGAGAGTGTGGTACTACCCCGGTCGAGCCGGCCCATTCGAACAGTAATCATCTAGTGAGGATTACTGTTTGGCTCTACCACTACAAAAGTCTTTTTATATTATTTATGCACGTAATTCTTCGTAACGATAGTATTTATGAAAAAGTATTATAATTACAAAATTATTTGTGTGTTTCAAAATAAAATAGATGGCAGATCACTGTCATGTTCTTAAAAAGAAAATAAACGATAAACGAATTTAGTCAGCCTGATTTAGCACTTTTCGTTATGGAAACGACTGCATAGTTACTATCCAATAAATTTTTCTGACAGCTTTTGTGTTAAAAATTTAAGTACATACATATTTAATTATTATCGTCTTTCCATGCTCTATTTTTTTAATGCGATCCTTAAAGATTTTTCAGTGAGATAACACAAATACAAATGCCTTATTTTGAGACTGGTCTTTCTCTCATTTAGAGGCGCGAAGCTTGTTACCTGCATAACATGGCGTCAAACCAATTTCGTAAGGCGCTACTGCGCCTGGATTTGATACTGGTGACGCTCGTCGAATATGACTTCAATGCTTTAGCACATTTAGCCCGGTTGAACTATAGCATTATGAAGCGTCAGAAATGTTAAGTTGTAGTAGTAGTGTGTAGAAAGTTGAAGAGTAAACTTCCAATATTTGATGACCAAACCCTTTTCGTCGAATTAATGTCAACTGATCAAGTTCCAGTTTCAAGCCGATTTTAAATATTGACTTGCCTACTAGGATGATGACAATCCTTGCTTTGAACCATGATACGATTTAAAATATTTTGCTTATGACAGCTTGATGTGTGCAAAAATGTCAAGCTCGTCAAGACTTTTAGCGAATTTCACGATGTTTTTTTTGTAATTTTTGTACAAAACATCGTGCTTTTGGATACCGTTTTTTTTATTTAAAAAAAAAAAACTTTTATTGCTCTATCATATCGTAAACCAAATTATCGAAAAATGCAAATATATTTTACTATATATTACTATAAATAAACCTATGTAACAAAATAGCAGATTGCATTCCGCGAAAAACTCTCGGGTCAGTTCATTTGCATTCCTCACCAGATATTGGCTTACATACGCGAGACTTGCCAGGTTCAACATAGTGATGTTATTTCAAATATTATTTAAAAAGTTATAATACTTATAAAGTAAACTTTGCTAGCTGCGAATGAAAATAGATTTGCAACAGATGCGCACTGAATTACTTTCAGATTATTGTTACCTAATACTTTTTTCTATTGACGCGCTCGATTGAATGAACATAGTCTACTTCCATTCCGTGTTTGTTTTAGGTTTTTGGCCCGAGTCAAAGGACAAAGAGTACGTAGAATCGACTCACTACACTATCGGCAGCTTTACAATGAACTTTGATGTACAATAAACTAAATCTTAGCGCTATTCTACGCACGCAGAAGTGTGAGCCGGCTAACTTTTGTGATCCAATTTCAGCCAGTAACACCGCTAAATATTGAAACATCTTCACGGTAAAACTAAGGCATTGTACACACAGAAGTCGAGATAGAAGGAAAGAGTTCGTCGATTTGTATGGAAACTGAGCGTGTAACATTTATGCGTAGTTACTTTGATATCACGAGTGTAATTTAGTGACGGGAAGCATAAGTCGCGCGAAAACGATTCAAAAGCATCGATTAGCACGCGGCAAACCGAGTCTAGGTACCGCCACTCCCACCGTTCCGCGCCGCGCCACCGCTGTTGTTAGACACAAAGATGATCTCACGTCATCTTTTTGGCACGCGGGAAAATACACTCTTTCTAGTTCTGTGATTACACAGATACGAAGTCTTAGTTCTTCGTTCACCTGCTTATAATATTATGATAACGTGTGCCGGGGTAGTGCGCTCACGTCCCTGCACCTAACAAGGTACGTGCCGCCGCATCCGGCTGGTATATTACTCACATTTTTCCTTCATTTCATTCCGCTGCACGCTAAGTACTGGCTGGTTGGTTCGAGTAAGTGCTTTAATAGATAAAAATGTTCGGTTAGATTTTCTGCAAATTATTTAACGTCCAACATGGACGAAATTGTGTCGTGTATTATATGAAACTAGTGGACCCGCCACAGCTTCGTCCACGGTATTTTCCATAGAATCTTTAACACCTCTTTTCAACCCTTTAGGGATGGAATTTCAGAAAAGCCCTCCTTAGTGCACCTCTAGGGCACTCGAGGAATATCTACTCCAAATTTCAAACCTCTAGGACCACCCGTTTAGGCTGTGCGTTGTCTATAATTGAGTCACGTTACTGTTTTATATGTTTTGATTTAAGCTCAATTCCAGCTATAACATTTATTTACTGCCTGATGAGAAATATTTCTCCTAATTCATATCAAGGAAAAACTGATAACCAAATAGATTGATTGAATTGATGTAATGATAAAAACCGGTCAAGTGCGAGTGAAACCCGCGTGGAGAGGGTTCCGTTCCATACATGATAAACTGAAATTTCCTATGTTACTTTAAATACCATAGACTTCTCATAGGTTTTCCTGTAATCTATAAGTAAAGAACTATTTACTGTATTTTTTTCAAAATTTTAGGCCCGGTAGTTTCGGAGAGAAGGGGGGAATGGTCAATTCTCACCTATTTTCCTAAATAACTTCTAAACTATTTTACTTAAAATTAAAAAAAAAAATACATTTAAGATCCTCACAATAAGCCCTTTCATTTGATATGTCACACGATTTCAGTTGCACAACTTTTATTTTTAATTTTATAATTTATCCCCCAAAAGTGGGCCCCATGTTCAAAATTTATTAATTTACGTTACGCATCCCTGTTGCGGTCACCAATTTACATATGTATACCAAATTTCAAATCAATCGGTCCAGTAGTTTTGAAGCAAATTGGCTGTGACAGACGGACAGACAGACAGACAGACACACGAGTGATCCTATAACGGTTCCTTTTTTCCTTTTGAGGTACGGAACCCTAAAAACGAAATCTAGATTTATCTCTATGAATACCGTAAGAAAATAAGAGACTTTTGTGACACCCAACCGTATCATTTCAGAGTTTGTGACAGCCGTTTCCATTGTGCTCATAAACGAAGACTTTGAAAATATACATAAGAAATGTAGGTAGGTACACCGTTAAATAAAAGTGTTATTGAACGGCGTTTCTCGTGCGCCTTTACTGTTGATATATATAACGTGATATCATCGTGTATTTGCGGCGCGTAAACAAATTGAATAAATCAGTCCCATTATCAGAGTCACGTTATACATTAAATGTTACGCAGAACATAAAGGACTCCGATAACAAAGGTGACATGTCTATTCACGTACTTGAAATTGCATTGTTTACTGTTTATTTATACCAGAGATTTGTTTGATTAAATTATAGGTAGCCCTTCAGCTGGCTCCTGCATGCGCCATGCATACTGTTTTAGAGTATTTTAAATAAGTATCATAAATTTAATTTGGGAGCTGAATTCAGGTTTATACTAAATTAATCGAACGTCTTATAAGTATTTTATTTAACGCATACGGTGCGATGTGTTGTTTAATTTTAGATCGACTCGTTAATTGACAACGAAAGTGATAGCATCTATAGCATAGTATAAAGAGAAGGGAAGTAGGTTATCTTTATACAAACGCACCGCGCGCGCCGCACGCACACTTAAACAAAATCTCGACCCGTTTCCCCTTGCTAAGCGGGTCGAGATTTGTTTAAGTGTGCGTGCGGCGACGCATAGATACTTTGGCGCACACATATAAGCCGCGCGCGGTGCGTTTGTATGAAGATAACCTAGTTCCCTTCTCTTTATACTATGTCTATAGGCTTACCATACACATATGTTGTTGCTTGCGACTGAGGTACGTAAAACTTTATAGGACTCTCGATTTTGTTTCCCTCATCAACTGAACTCTGATGATCGGTTGGCAGTAAAAGCATGACTAACCCTGCAGACTTATATCAGCACGGTATTCCAATTCAAAAAGTTGGATGTCTATAGTTCAGTACTATGTTTAAACCTAACTAATATTAAATATTTGAGTACACAACAACACTCCTGTGTTGTTAGACTTATTAGACAAACGGCAACAGCTTTCAGATGAGTAGGTATATAAAAGTTTTGAAGCTGTATTTAATGACACCTGACAAAGATAAATAGAAGCGTACGATTCCAGTTAAACAGCGCGTATATAGGTATAACTATATAAATTCGCATGTTTTGTGTTCAGCCACAAATGGAAAGTAAAGGTTGCATAATATTAAAAATAGGGATTATAAAGGTAGTAAATGGTGCGACGCTTACTTAATTTTTTAGGACACACGGTTACACTGGAAACTGAATACTTATATGTCATCGTATTAATTTTTCTGTGTGAATTTAGTCTAAAAATCCTGCGCCTGGTGTAAAAGAATGGTTTGATTTATAAAACGTTTACATCACTTTCTTATTCATTAATCTTTCAATTATTTAATGGAATTTTCAGTTTAAAAGTAAGGATAGCTATAGCTGAATGAATAGGTATCTCAAATTGCAATTTCAGTAGAATATTGCAATCCTCACCGAATCTTTTAACTTGTTACCGAAATTTTTACCTAAATCTCTACTTTCGACAGCAAATTATATTTATATAATTCAAAATATAGCCGTTTACAGCTTTAGACAGCGTTTGTCGGTTAATGGCCGTTACACGCACTTGTTGCTTGATTTATGAATACATTCTCAAGTTTGCCAACGCGGCGATATCGGCAGTGTATTGTGTGTGTACTGTTTTAATTACTGCAGTAGTCAATTTATCAGAGACAATTTGTAACATTAAACAGAGAAAGATAACAAGGATACTTGTAGTTCAGAAGTAGGCTATTGTTGTTCCACATTAACTTCCGACTAAGTATTTGGTGTGGTAAAATTTTCGAGGTGAACATTAATTCCTTAATTTCTTTTGTATTTTCTCCATAATTGTTATTTTCTCTAATCAGTGAACTTTTCAGAATATCATATAAATACCGATGCGATGTGTAGTAAAGTTAGGTTATGTTGGGTTACATGTATTCATAAATATAAAACAGTACCGTGACTCGCTTATAGACAACGCGCAGCCTAAACGGGTGGTCCTAGAAGTTTGAAATTTGGAGGATATATTCCTCGAGTGCACTAAGGAGGGATTTTTTGAAATTCCATCCTTAACGGGGTGAAAAGAGGTGATAAAGATTGTATGGAAAATTCCACGAGCGAAGCTGTGGCGGGTCCACTAGTTTATAATATTTAGTGAATACAAAACACGTTTTATTGAAAATTGCATGATGAAAAATTTAATATTATGGCAAATTAAACTAATCGTGAGTTTAATCGTGTCAAATGATTTGTAAT
This sequence comes from Tortricodes alternella, assembly GCA_947859335.1. Taxonomy (NCBI): domain Eukaryota; kingdom Metazoa; phylum Arthropoda; class Insecta; order Lepidoptera; family Tortricidae; genus Tortricodes; species Tortricodes alternella. The sequence continues at coordinate 8,169,758 of OX401984.1, read as the reverse complement.
GAGTTCCGTCATTCAATTGATTTCTTTTAGATCTGATCTCTCCTTTTAATTAAGGTTAGCAATTTATCTTTTCGACCCGCCGCGCCGACTTTGAGGCTGAATTCACACCAACCGTTTGAATACCTTTACAGTTATACATACCTACCGACATGGAATTCGGGTTATTGACGTCGAATGCTGCGTTGACCCCAAATGAAAGGGGTTGCGGAGGCGAATGATGTTATTGACCGGTCGGTTCGGTAAGCCCCTGGTTGTAAACTTCATATTAGGCAACTACTTTAAAGGTTTTTTTTGTTATTCACTGATATTAACTCATATTATTACTAATCAGCAGTTCAATTACGTAACACAATTGGTATCGGTTTGGCTCGAAATGCAAACCTATTTAGTCATCACTCGATGTAAATAAGGGTAGGTACAATTGGTTTACTTTTCGCGAAAGCGATACCAATTGGTGTTACGTACTAATTGAACAGCAGGCCTTTGCACATGGTGATATTATATATTTACATGCGCAGGAAACGCGTTTTCTGTCACTGTCACTATACTTTCCTATAACTGCGTATAGTAAAAAAAAACCCGACTTCAAATAGCCTTTGAAAAGTGAGTGTTTCTTTTTTCCTTTTTAGTTACTATAATGTGATGTAACGACATTTACTACATCAAGTAACAATAGCATAATGCCAATTGCTCATCACCATTTACAAACTGCTGCTATCCAAGGTGCAAGAATGTCAATCGTTGAGGAGTTCTCCTGGTTCTTCATTACCGGTTCTATTTTACGCTTTCGAACCTTATACAGAAATCTATTTGGCACCCGTGAAATACTTATCATTTTGGAGTTCCGGTGATCATCTATGGTCTTCATCAACAGTTCCACTTGACCAAGTAATGCTATTGGAACGTTACTGCTTGATTTATTACAGAAAATACTAAAATCGCTATATGCGTGCTTATGATATTTGAAGTGTTCCATCGATTCCTCATAGATCCTTGCATCTCACCTTGACTTTGACTACAACGGAATCAAATTGGTGGTACCTTACCGAATAAAAAAAGAATTTTTCATATCGGTTTAGGTATAAATGACGGAATACAATACAATACAATACAAATACTCTTTATTGAACACCACATAAACCATATTGGAAAAAGACAAAGAAATAGGCAACACGGTATACAATAGGCGGTCTTATCGCTAAGTAGCGATCTCTTCCAGACAACCTTTCTGAGATAATAAACATAAAAAAGTAAAAAGAAAACCTCCTTCTTTGAAGTCGGTTGAAAAGAATACGGCAGGTCAACCGGCGCCGACTAGACTACAAAAACATTGTAAAAATAAATACAACTGTATTTATTTTTTAAATGTTTTTGAAGCCAAAAGGATGTTTGTCCAAACATTCTTGCCTCCCGAAGTTTCTATGACACTTAAAATTCATACTCAGCCTCAAGAATCATTCTCGCATAATTTTGCGCCGTATAAGTAGTACTGAAATTTACTATCTCGGGATAATAGAACCTAGTTGAATATTGTACAGGGGATCCGATCCATCCCTGTCAGGTCAGTCAATTTGATCGGTGACGGACGCGATGGCTCCATTTTCTTCACATTCAATTCTATTACAGCTCTATTTCTGTATGATGAATACACTTACAGTAAGATATGTATAGTTAGATCCTTTATTTATAGAAGCTTCAATATAAATGTCAGCGGCGAAGCTCGTGGAGATGCTTATGAGTAGATAGATGTTCGTAAGTATTTTATCATGTAGGCACGTTGTGATAATCATTCTCCCTACAAGTAACAATTAATAGTAGTTTATGCAACGGTTGCATAATGATAGGCCTTAAAACACTAGTGCGGTTTTCATGAAACGAGCCGATAGGCGAGTTTCATAATAAGATCGCACGTGTGTTTTAAGGCCAAATTATGCAGAGTTGCATACATAACTTTATCTACACACATATTATAAATCCTCCATGATGGGTTCAGAAACAATATTTTCTGGCAACAAGTTATTTGTTGCAATCGTGGCTGCATATTTCCGATATCCGGCGCATTTACACATCACACACACTCCGAGAAGACTACTTACTATTCATATTTTCAACTAAAATGTAAATTACAAACAACTTTTTCTATTCAATTCAACAAAATTCTACTTTCGTTCAGCAAAACGTCAAAACAATGGCGGCGGTTCGATTTTTTTTTTAAATCATAGACAAACGGATGAAGTCTCTATTCTCACGTCACTCGAGATCAAATATTGTGCAGTTTATATTAAGAAAACATACTAAATTGACGTTTCGTATCAATAACTGTTTTATTATCTATGGATAATTGGATACTAGAATAGAGACCCACTTGAGTTTTGACAGCTGTTCCAAATTTAATCTCATTTCTTTACTAAAAACGATAAAGAAGTCATGTTATTTCTTTATCGCAGCACTGGTTTTTCCTAATTGGTTGTCAAAATGGTGGTCATTCACTACGGTTTTTGATTAACCAATGGAGGTTTTATGATATGGGTGTAGATAAAAGTATATTTTTTGTGTATCATAACAGGGTTGTTAAATAATTGTATGGCTTAGTCATGTGCAGTAGGTAATCAAAACGCACGACAGTGCGCAACAGCTGTGTTTAAAGATTGATTGGAAGATGATTTGCGTTTTCCATTCTTGCAACATTTCCTCAACCATGTTTATTAAAATAAAAGTACCTGGGTTACTGAGCGTCACTCCGCTTTTTTTGTTAGTTTGTAATTGGTGAGCAGTCGTTATTCTGTCTTACATAATATATATATATATATATTTTTATATCTTGCTTATTGTTGTTGTTTAAATTTAATATTTTGAAATATGAATTCAATTGGTTTTTAATAAGTATAATGTAATCTAATTTATTGTGTACTAATCTTGTAATGTGTAATGAATGTAATTAATTGTTAATGGGTTTATACCTAAATAAATGAACACTATTATTATTATTATTATTGTGTAAACTATTGCACTGATATTAAGTTATCATATGTAAAGAGTTTATTTTTGTGTGTAAAATATGCAGCATATAAACGAAACGTTTTTTTTGTATCGATGATAATGCGGTCATTTTGTCTATCACCTGCATGTCGTTCACCTGTCTGTAAAAATTCATGCGAAGAAATTATTTAAAACCTACACTCTAACCATTTTGCATGCTGCTAATGTCTGTTTCAAGTTCATTTACAGTTATTAAAACAGTAAAGTTGTTGACACGCTATACTTAAATTTTGTTCTTTTTTGGATTAACTCTAAGTTATTTAGTTAGGGTAAAAGCGAATAAAAAAATCTCAAACATAACACGTATTGTTTGTTTAAAGTAGTTTTCGATTTGACAATTTACTAACCTGCACCCTTCGTCGTGAACCTGCTAAGAGCTTCAGTTTAATTTGTATAGATTTGTCTTTAACCTGCGCTCATTTGCCTCACATCGATATCGTTCACCTGCTCACCAAATATATTCAAATGCCTGTATTCTGTATCGCCTACAATAATCAAAGAAATCACTTCACTCCATGGGATATCGATTAGGTATTTGATCACAGTTCTAGCGACCTTGAAACAAAAAATAAGTAATCGTAAATGTTTTGACAAAAATGCAAAAATAATTGCTACTAATTTGAGAACAACCCCAGTGGACCTAACTTTTGCATCTTGTTGAAAAACTGCAAAGAGATGTCAGAGATACATTTATACTTTCACACATCTTACACGTCCATAAACGATTCCCTTATTCGATTATTAAAACCATGATCGAATCTATGATATCTAAAAGGAGTTAAAAAAAATATCCTCGAGGGCCTATACCAATTACTAGCTCAATCATAATTCCCAGAAACCGCCCGATGGAAGCCCTCCAAGTGCGCGGAAGTACCTACGCGCCGAATGCTTTTTGCAGGGTTCGTATTACAGCCGTAATACCGTAATTCAGGCCGTCAGGTGCAGCTGCCGCCTGCGACTCGAGCGATTAACCCATTTGAGGACCACCCGGCCACTCCAACCAGACCCCACCATGCGCTCCAAGAGCCCACAAACCCCACAGTTTCCCGAACAAATCTGATATGTAAACGGGTCCCGCAGGCTGGAGGCGTCTCGCGCAAATGGAATGTTTGCTACTGCCAACACTTAGCCATACTGATATTATACTTTAATATTCGAGATTGAAAAGCTTTTAAGGTTGTTTATCGAGTGACAGCTGGGATAAGTGAAAATTCTTGGCGCTTTTGATATACAATTTAATGCACGAAATTCGGGGAGTTATTTATTTCAAAGTAAATGCGAGGCTGATGAAATACCTCCAGCCGCGTACTGGGAGTCTAACAAGGTACAAGTTTAAATTAATATACCTATAAAAATAATGTGCGATATACTCCCTCGCTCTGGTAATAAGAAATGCTTTCGTTGGTAAATAAATTCTCAATTTGTTTAGAGCTCAACACACGAAATGACTCTATAAAACGCGTTCTATATGTTCATAATTCCATAAAAATAATGTACAAAAACTAAAATGAAAATAACTCCATATTTTATGAAATTTAAAAGCACAAAATTGGACTTCACAAGTTGCTTTTATAACTTTTTAGAAACAAAACTGTAACCAGTTCTTTGGTACCTAAGGGTTATCGAGATAAAAAGTTATTGGACCGTGCAATCGTCGAGTGTGATACGACCTTGCAAAGGTTATTTCGTTTAACTATTTTTAGGGTTCCGTACCTAAAGGATAAAAACGGGACCCTATTACTAAGGCGCCGCTGTCCGTCTGTCCGTCTGTCCGTCTGTCTGTCTGTCTCCAGGCTGTATCTCAAGAACCGTGATAGTTAGACAGTTGAAATTTTCACAGATGATGTATTTCTGTTGCCGCTACAACAACAAATCCTAAAAATCAGAATAAAATAAATATTTAAGGGGGCTCCCATACAAGAAACGTGATTATTTTACCGTTTTTAAAGATAATGAATGCTACGGAACCCTTCGTGCGCGAGGCCGACTCGCACTTGGCCGGTTTTTTATGTGATGTAATTACAAATTTACGGTTTTCGGACCTTTTCATTTACTTGTGCTGTAAGACACTGCTTCTTGCCAAATTTGCCAACGGGAAGTACCCTATACGTTTTGATTACCTTTGGATTCCCTTGAAAGTATCAAAATATGTGGCATAAACGGCCATATCTTTTGATTGCGGTGACTTAGAAGGTTGATTTTTTTCACAGCTTTAAGAGAAAGCAGATTTAAGTATTTGATATTAATTTCAACTTAATACCTCCACGCGTTCCTGAGAAGAAGTTCTTGACAGACAGACAGACAGTAAGACGAACAAACAAGTGATCATACAAGGGTTCTTTTTTCCTTTTGAGGTACGAAACCCTAAAAATGGTAGAGTAAGGGGTAATCCCTTATGTATATTTAATTTTCTAATAAATAAAACACGTCCAAATAGAGTTCTGCGTCGATGGGGCATTCCCTCTAGCCAAATTAAATATTGGGCGGAAAAATGTTTCACTTAACGAAATTAAAAATACACAAACGTAGGTAAATAAGGCCGTCTCTATATCACAATCCGCAATATCGTAAAAACATCAGCTTCACACGGAAAAAATAAGCCCCCAAATATATTTGCTGTAAATGTAGGGGACACAATTCTTGCGATTTTTAAGATACGATATGAAATTATTATTACGTATATTTTTGCCCATGCTTACTTGTTGCATGTTTTAATCATGTTTAGCCCCTTCGGAATTAAAGATTGTTTTTGACTGACTCGATTTGTTCCGTGTTTTTTCTATAGTAGCCATTGAGTTTTCTAGCTACGAATAATTTCCCATTATTCTATCTAACGACTCCAACCTCCGCTGAGCTCAATGAGTCCTGATTGACCGAAAACTCTGTGGAGAATACGAATCTTCAGCAACTTTAAGGTCTGTTCGCCGAGAGTTGATAATTATGATATCGTTTCGAAATAGCGACTGTCGCTTAACTACCGCAAACTGTGTGACGGGCGTTGCATATCGCCGCGCGCACTGAGTTTCGTGGTACGAGGGACGCAGATGTTGTCAACTGCGGTGTCGCGCCGGGCGGACGGCGGCGAAAAAAAAATATTTGTTTTGTTCATATACACAATCGCCATATTGCAAATTAATGTCTTATACCTATGTGCGCGTCAAATGTCACATAAATTCAATAATCTGCACTGGCTTCGGCCAAAGAAACGAAAAGGAAAAAAAAATCTATGACACATGTTTAAAGTATGGATATGACGTGTCTTGTGCCTTTATTCATAATTATAATATGTCATTGGCTTTGAGTGTGTCGTTGGGGTGGTCTGTGTGCGTGTTGCTTTCTGTTTTACAGTTAGGCTATTCAATAATAATATTCCATGAAAAATATATTTTTTTCCTTAATTTTTGTTACCATCGGTAAAAATAATAAGCGGGCCGCTATTTGTAATGAGTTAAGAAGCCCTGACTTTTTACTTTTTTTATCAACTCTCACCGAACAGACCTTAGTGTGAAGTTTGTGTAAGTTTTGACACGGAGTTTATTTGTTTGCAGGGCGCTCGGGAAGATGAAGCTCTACACGTACTTGCTGCTCAGCTTCTTGGGTAAGTTTTTGAATAATTCGTTGACCTTTTAGACTTGGCTAAATTAATCAAAAATTAAATATTCCTGACGTGACATTTTTATTGAAATGACCTCACGAATAAACCTTCGGGGTGCATGAGTAGATACAACATTATAATTACGTTAAACAGAAGAAAAGAAGGTATGGGCTCAACTTTTTCCACCCTTCATGCGACCTCATAATAGAAATGTCGCGAAAATCTCTACCAAACATTTTTCATCAGAATTCTTGAGTCATAAATCAAATCCTATCAAGTTATAAATATAGCCAACGTACAGTTATGTCAGGGAGGACAAAATGTTTAGTAATAATTATTCAAATGAGATAATTTTTCGCAGACGTTAGATTGATGTTAGATATTTATTTGAGCAGCTAGTGTATACTAGTGTACACAAAATATTCTTTTATCATACTCAAACACTACATAAAAATATCAAATATCGATATCAACAAGTAACAAATGAACTTTTCTACAAGCGCGTTAAGTCTATTCTTCCATTTGCCGATTTCTAATATGAGCTGTTTTAGCTAGCAATAGGTCATACATACAATGGCTTCTTTCTGATTTACGTACGATACTCCACGTTTTGCCCATTAGCATGGCGGTGCAATTCCAGCGACAGTCTAACAATTTCGACTTCCGAACCACTGTAGAACCTCGTCACAATTAATCAGCTACGCTTTCATCAGGTATGCTTTTAAACTGGATTTGTATACCTACGTATGAACATTATGTATACCCTTGCTTACACCGGGGTCAAGATATGACCATGACACGAATTAAACTCCCTTCACAAAACAATCTTTATATTGATTTTGGATTTCCGCGTGTTTACAGTCCGGTAAAGTTTCGCGGTGACGGATTTCACCAAACTCAAAGTGTCAAAGTGAATTTCGTTTCTAACTGAGCGTGGGGTGTCCCCGGGGCTCGGTAAATCTGCGGACACAGATCTTTTGAGTAAAACGGGAGACGTGCCTGCTGACCTGAGACACATTGTTCTCTGATCCTTTCTTTCAGGCGGATGGCATGTGAATCTAGGATATAGGATAACGGACAGGCCCTATATTCTGTACTAACGTGACTTACTATATTTTTACTAAAATGATAAGCGTGAATGTGTCGTTATTTTGTATGTGTTGACGTTAACATTCGCAATTTAGCATTTTAGTAACGATTAAGGATGGGTTTTATAAAAATAACGGATTTTAAATTTCGGTCATGAATGCCAAAAATTGTACTGTTTTACTAGAATTTGATCTGACATTTGGTCTGACGGACGACGGACCTTTGTATTCCCAGCCTTAGTAAATCACTAAGCACTACCGAATACAGGTTCTGAAACCGTCTTATCTCTAAGTGCATTTGTCTCACACGAGTGCCGACGAAAGAGATAGTCAGAGAGATAAACGGGTTTAACTTAACCCCGTATCTGGTATTGAAGTATTACGTTACACTGGAACATATATCTCAAATATATGACAGCGAGCACTTGATGATGGAGCGGTCATGCGCGCCGCGTCCGGCGGTGATCGTTTTCTTATAGATGTTTGTGCCATTTGGCCTCAACAGGCTTTACAAAAAATCAAGTTGAGGCCTCCACTTTAGTATATTTTATTACACAAAGGTGTCTGGCATGCCAGGGCCGCTGATAGTCAATTTGAAAAGACTTTGCATGTGCATTGTATGGTCAAAAGAGAAGAACACATAATGTGGTCCTAGAAACCGCATTAATAAAGAGTACCTATATTAGAGGTAAACTTTATTAATGCGGGTCCTAGTAAATGTAACTATATTGACATCGACAAAGAAAATAAAAACAGTTAAGTATGCCAACTTGGAAAAGCAAGTTGCGTTCACTCGCAGCCGTTCGCTGACTTCACAGTTGAAATAACTTAGCACGAAAGGGTTCACAGGGAAAGTTAGCTTGTCTGCCTTATCTGTTCGTTCTGAGGTTGGCAAACTTGTCTTTTATATCATTTTAAACAATGTGGTCGTAAGCGCTCATTCCGTTCTGTCGGTAACTTTTATGAAACAAAAATAAACTCAAGTTTTGCTTTGTTATTTTAATATGAAAGATCATACTTTTATTCATTTTATGTTTTAACGTGAACTCTTCTAAAGCGATAAATTGCGACATAGGGTCCAATTCGAAACGGTGCCTTCTAAATTTTAAATTCCATAAACTCAAATTAAGAAACGTCAAACTCGATTTTATATGGCACCAAACTGTCAAAATTGAGTTTGACGTTTCTTATTTCAAGTTTAGCGACTTTTAAATTTAGCGAACACACTTTCGAATTGGCCCCAATTACACAGTATAAACAAGTAAGCAGTATGTTGTCTCGGCAGTGTCCTCGAAATAATTACCTACGGCCGCTCGGTAATAATATTAATTATTTCTACTTCGTTCTTATTTCTAGTTTCAAAAGTGACACTGTACTGTATGTATATATATATATTGTATGTATTTTGCTTTTAACATATCCAAAATATCAAAAATTCTCATGCCATAATTGTACGGTATGCCGAAGTATGTCGAGATTTCGAAGCGCGTAGTTTCGGCCATTTGTATGAAGATGGAATTCTGTATACTTGATTATACTGTGCCAATTATCAACGTAACTTTAATACAGTAGGCAGTAGGTTATACAGGGTGTCTCATTTAAATCGGTCAGTATGGGAAAGTCTGAAACTATAAGACATACGAAGATCTGTTCTTAGGAACCATGTCATCGATTTTAATGAGAAGAAAAGCCGCATTCATACACCTAAAAAAAACGTGTTGAATATTGTATTGAAAAAAACGGTGGTCACTTCAAACACCTACTAAAATAAATCAAAGTACGTGAAAAATATGCATTTTATTCATTGTAGACATCATGTTTCATAGAGCCATTTACCGCTTAAGACCTACACAATCGATATCCAAATAGAAATAGTGTAAGCTTATTCTTATCAAAACCAACGGGTTCGATTCCCGAGCTGAGTACAGGCCCCTTTCAAATGTATGAATGCAGTTTTTCTCCCCATTAAAATCGATGACATGGTTCCTAGGAACAGATCTTCGTATGTCTTATAGTTTCAGACCTTCCCATACTGACCGATTTAAATGAGACATCCTGAATAATTATACCAGCTATGGCTTTATTAGGCAGATTATTATAAAAATTGTAGGCATTTCGTCTATAAATATCAGCAGGACAAGATCGTTGATGTAGAGGATTCTGTATTGCGTTTTTTGCTTTCTTAGAAACACATCTAAACGCATTTTTAAATGAGCTGGTGTACATTAACCGAACCTGGTGTAAAGATTAAATGAACCAGGTCAGTCACCACCATACCCTAAATTATCTCTAATATTTCATGAGATAATTACTATCATCTATCTGAGACAGACTATCTTTAGCAGGCAGTTTCTCTACGCCCGCCGCAGCGCCGTAGTACAGTCTAATGTTTATGTTTCGTAGCACGCATTAAACTTCTTATTAATCATCCTTAAGAAGTCATACGTACCGAATTGTAAATGAAGTAAACACTAACGCAAAACTCATAGAGGGTTGGCAGACTCACGTCCCAGTGAGCGGCGACGGCGCGTAAAATTCGCAGGCCGGCGAAGTTGTAGCCTGTCAACTGGGTTGCCATCTGCAAGCTGAACTAAACTTAGTCTAGTTGAACGTGCCCCGCGTTTAATGTAGGCTACATTTAAATAAGTCATGGTAGCGGTCGCGCTGTGCCTATTTAGTTAGTTACATATAAATGAAACATAGACAGCTATAGCCCCAACTTAAGTGGCGGCGGATATTCTAAAGTCTGTTCGCCGAGAGTAAATAAAAAAGTAAAAAGGTAGGGATTCTTAACTCATTACAAATAGCGGCCCGCTAATTATTTTTACCGATGATAATATAAAATTAAAGGGTTTTTCTTTCATAGAATATTATTATTGAATAGCCGAACTGTATAAACAGAAAGCAACATGCGAACACACAAACGACACATTCGAAGCCAATGACACATTATAGAAAGACACAAGACACGTCATATCAATACTCAACGCGTTTTAAACATGTGTCATAATCATAGATAAAATGTTTCTTTTTCGTTTCTTTTCGGTCAGTGCAGAGTTGTAACATTTGGCGCGCACATATAAGACATTAATTTGTAATATGGCGATTGTGAATAATATACAATAATATATCTGTTATGATCATACTATTATGATCATAACAGATATATTGTTTCGCCGCCGTCCGCCCGGCGCGACACCGCACTTGACACCATCTGCGTCCCTCGTACCACGAAACTCAGTGCGCGCGGCGACTTTAGGTATCGGTTATGATCGAACATTACTAAAGAATGGTTTCAGCCTGGTACTGTATTACAAATAGGTTGCTTGAACAACTATTTGTGACTGGTCTATAATAATGTAAATGGTTGGGTGCTGATTTCGTCCATATGTCGTATTTGTTTTTAGTTATTTGAATTTAAAACTGTACCCTAATTAGTGCAAACGAAGTCAGCTGACTTGAGCAATCAAGCCGACTACATGTATCCTTTTACTCAATAAAGTGATTTTCTTGAATATTTGCAAGTGTCATACTCTACATCTCCCCTTCCTATGGAAGTTAGGAGCCCTAGGCTAACATTCCCTAGACTATGGGCGAACAATTAACAATACAATTATTCTGAAATAGATTTATTAAAATATTCATATGCTTACACTCCGAGCGCTAAACCAAGAATCTCCATATAAAAGAATGACAATAGTCCGTCTTCTAATATTTGAATTTATATTGTTTCTAAAGCGCCGTTCTAGCTAGCCTGCTCTACAGTACCAATGCTGATAGCCATGACATTTCAAACGTTTATGCAACGGTTGCATAATGATAGGCCTTAAAACACTAGTGCGGTTTTCATGAAACGAGCCGATAGGCGAGTTTCATAATAAGATCGCACGTGTGTTTTAAGGCCAAATTATGCAGAGTTGCATACATAACTTTATCTACACACATATTATAAATCCTCCATGATGGGTTCAGAAACAATATTTTCTGGCAACAAGTTATTTATTGCAATCGTGGCTGCATATTTCCGATATCCGGCGCATTTTCACATCACACACACTCCGAGAAGACTACTATTCATATTTTCAACTAAAATGTAAATTACAAACAACTTTTTCTATTCAATTCAAAAACGATTCTACTCTCGTTCAGCAAAATACCAACATGGCGATCCTCCGTCAAGACCATTTTTTTTTAAATCATAGACAAACGGATGAAGTCTCTATTCTCACGTCACTCGAGAACAAATATTGTGCAGTTTATATTAAAAAAACATACTGAATTGACGTTTCGTATCAATAACTGTTTTAATATCTATGGATACTAGAATAGAGACCCACTTGAGTTTTGACAGCTGTTCCAAATTTAATCTCATTTCTTTACTAAAAACGATAAAGAAGTCATGTTATTTCTTTATCGCAGCACTGGTTTTTCCTAATTGGTTGTCAAAATGGTGGTCATTTCATACGGTTTTTGATTAACCAATGGAGGTTTTATGATATGGGTGTAGATAAATAATATTTTAGTATCGTGATTAAGTCCCGTTATAAAATGTCTAACGAGTTCTTATTTGTCACTTAAAACCTAATAAAAGTCACATCACTTGTATTAGAATGTACGAGTACATGTAAGTAAAAAAGCATATCTCTATCATGGATTCGTTTATTTTCTACTATTAAATGAGTAGCTCTAACCTGGTTTTTAATTAAGAGAAGTCATAAAAGTTTTTGTCATTAATATTCCTGCTTTTCATTCCGCTTTTACAATAAGAGCATTCTGTTACTTTATTTTGAAGAACAAACAAGCCCCAGTAGTCGCCTTGTTCTACAATGCATTTTAATAAGTATTTTTGTTAAAACCGGCGTTATCAAGGAATAACAATGGATATGAGCAACGTAGTAATCTAGGATACAATTTTAAACCTTATGTCAAAGCCATAAGAAATAAACTTGGATGCATTCATTCCGGAAAAATGAATATTTTATATGTAGATCTGAAGCTGGTCTGCTCGTGTGGAGTACCGAACTACATGACAGAACCGCTATAATAGGCTAGTTTTCTGAAAAAAAAAACTATTTAGTCCATCATTTACGTTATCAAAAACCGGACAAATGCGAGTTAAACTCGCGTAGAGAGGGTTCCGTGATTAAATGAAATTAAATACCATAGACTTCGTATAGGTTTTCCTGTAATCTATAGGTAAATTACTATTTTCGGTTTTTATTTTTATTTTCGGCCCAGTTGTTTCGGAGATAGGGGGAATGGTCAATTTTTGCTTATTTTCCTAAATAACTTCAAACTCAAACCTATTTATCTTAAAATTCTAAAAAAAATATTTAAGATCTTCACAACGAGTCCTTTGATTTGTCATGTCACATGCCAAAGTTTGCATTTTTTTTTTTAATTTACTGCCCAAAGGTGGTCCCCATGTTTAAAGTTCATTTATTTACGTTATACGTCCATGTTTCGGTCACCGATTTACATATGTGTACCAAATTTCAACTCAATCTGTCCAGTATTTTGGAGCAAATTGGCTGTGACAGACGGACAGACAAACAGATAGACGGACACACGAATGATCTCATAGGGGTTCCATTTTTTCCTTTTGAGGTACGAAACCTTAAAAACTATGAACACATATTTTTTCTTTTGTCAATTAAACAAAAAATGACGAAGATATATTGCGTTGAAGTTCAGCGTGACGTCACGACTGCACACTTTTTACTATTAAGTGACGTCATGAGCTCCCGAACTAAGATGCGCGTTATCAAGGCACGATTTGACAAGGCAAAACAAAAAGCAAAAAATACGTGTTCAAATATTTTTTTATAATGAAACTGACGGACTAATTAGATTTTTTTTTTACCCACGAAACATCCCTATTGGAGTCCTATTATAGCATTTCACTCACACTGTACTAGGGAATGCAATTACCGGCAAAATTCCACGTGAGAACAGAATGTTCTTTTGAACTTCAAAAGTTTACGCTCTTTATTTTTGCCAGTTTCTGTTTCAATCCTGAGAGTTTCCTATCACTGCACATTAAGTTTACCGGGAACAATATTAACAAGAAGGAAACTATTGGGCAGCTTGTGGGTAACTAACTAGCGAATAATTTGAAACGTGAGCCGTTGTTTTAGTGTACTGAGTCGAAGCTGCGAGTTGAGTGAATCCTATACCAATCGTAGTGTATCAAAAGCAAATTTATAAGACATAAACCACGCAATGTATAAGTTTGTTTATATAAAATCCACAAATTCAAACCACATTTTAATTTTTTTCAAACATATTCTTCAAGAACTCCTTACAACTTTTCTAGAAAATTACTTGCTACTAATGTAATCTCATTGCAAATCTCTAACTTCACTTTGTGACATGAGATTGGTTTGTTTCAAGGGAAGCGTTAAGATGGCTACTTTAGGTACCGGCGGAAAATTTAAGTACCTTTTAGATTCTTAATAAGATAATTTATAAATTTCTGGTCAGACCACGGCCATTTGTAACTCTTCTGATAAGATAAGTAAAATGAACATCAAAAGGATTTATACGCTTTCAAGGAGACAACGGAGATCCAATGGGATTGTGGGATTTTGAAAACTTTGAATCGGATTAAGAGCTTCGAGCTTTTTCATGAGTTAAAGAAGCTATCATGAATAACTAGATAATAAATAATAGAACACAAACTACGTTTTATACTCCAGGAAACGCACGCTTAAAAGTTCAGTTACACGGCAATTTATAGCCGGCAACTATTGCTGTCTTACTCTAACTTCGTACGTTAGAGGAAGACGTATATAGTTGCCGGCCACATATTGCCGTGAAAATATTGCTCGTGTAACTGTACTTTTAGATAAACATTAGGTAATTGATAATAGACTGGATTTCGGTATATTTTAGAAATGCGCCGAATATAGGTTCCACCGAAAACAAGTCCCGCTTTTGTCGAACCGAATTTTCGGGCAAATTATTCGGTTCAACTTAATGGCCGGTGAATACCACACAAACATTTCTAAGATACAAATTCATTGTTCAGTAAATATTCGACAGCCGAATAATTACCGAATGTTCGGCGCTCTCTAGTATACCTACCCTATACCTGGAAAATTTAAATAATATACCTAGTATTTACAAGAAACCAACACAATCTCTCGTCGGAAGCTATTTAAATAGAATAATAATAATGATATTCATTTATTATCAGACAACAGGGGTCCATAGAATCATTAAAGTTTACAATTTAAAATCACATTTTATAACTACACATGAAAATACATTAATACATACATACATACATAGCATCACGCCCGAAATCCCTAATGGGGTGGGCAGAGCCACAAGACTACTTGTGGCCACGTTCGATTAATTAGTCCTAAGATGGTATGATGAACCGTATGGTGACAGGTGATCAGCCCATCGCCCATACAGATAGTCCACCATGTTGGAGAGGACCCGTCCCTTAGTCGACTTTTACGACATGCCAGGATGATAAGCATCTGCACGCATCCTATGCTATTTCTTCACTCCCAGTGCAGCAGAGGAGCATACATTAGAAAATACATTAATACTACATATATATATATATATATTAATACTACAATAAATACATGAAATTAAGAAAACTTAAAGCGAATAGAGTACCTAATGGTTATATGTGTAGTATATTAATAATACACACATAATAAAAGTAAACCTTTTTTAACTACCTATGTCCTGAAATTGTATACTGTAAATACAATAATTTTGAGTATAAAAATGTTGCTAGATTCGTGGTGGAAATATTAATTCGAGGGTACAACATCCTATGAAAAAATATAATATTATAAATTACTTCCATTTCAGTTGTTATCAGCATACGACATAACGTTCGTTTCCTGGACATACTACTTTTTCATTGGGAAAAATTGGGAAAATAGTCCCATGATATAAAATCTAACTAAGTACAAGGATGATGTCTTAACATGTTTTCTACTGTCGAATTACTTAATTCACCTAAATATACTGAATTATCAGACTGTCAGTACTGGCCAGCGAACTCTATTCACCCAGCCCCTGAACCCAAGAGTCGTGAACAACATTAATATTTTAAATCCACTCGGAGCGGGCGACATTGGTGCGCGGACACCAAATTGACTTAAATTTTAAGGCACTTAGTTGAAAGTTTGAAGCAAGTTTGTCGAGTTACTTACCAAGGATTGGATCCCAGCGGATCGCGGTGGACTCGCCACTTAGCCGCATCATTAAAGCTGTTGTGTGAAACGGTGGAGCGCGAGCGTGTGATCACGGTATTATGACATTTACACGTTCCCACGAGTAAGTGGGCACATTAAAAGTTACGCCACGGACACTGTTTATGACTGGGTAATGGCACTTTTCAAAGTTGGCATCTCGTGTATTTTCTGCTTGCGTGAATACAGGGATGTGATTCTTTAAGGGCGTACCGCACGCCGATGACCTTGAGCGTTCCAACTCGGTCCTTCACCACTTGGCTTAGTTCAGGCGCCGTAGTGAATACTATAATTTACTCAAAAACTACAAAATAAATTTAAAAACCGGCGGATGAAATTATAGTGTACATTATTGTCTTTTGATTAGTAAAAGTCTCATGTATAAACGTCACATAATAAGGGAGCCTTTACGGATTTTAGTTTGAAAAAAGGGATTACGATTTTTTTTGCTCTTGATTTATCACTTTTTTCAAGATTCCAGAGGACGAAAATAAAGAATAGATTTCGTACTACAATACATATTTTTTTCAAGGTTCTTTCACAACGCTAAGTTTACTTTATAGGATTTGAAAACAGCGAAATTCGCCGGGCAGAACCTTAAAATAACACTTCTTTCATGAACTCACTGGCGAGCCCAACTGGAACTGTCGGTGCGTATAAACTACATGTTCGTTTGTGTCTACGACGTCGACCGAGCCGACCAGCCGACCACTGACGTCGATACCTAACTCCGCAATATACCTACCATAATAATTAAAATTACATTTAACAAAAATGTTTTCTAGACAATAATAGAACCTTGTCGCATAATTACCTCGGTGTTTCTTCTAACATTAGTAACAAAACGTGCAAATAAAATTAATTTATTTCAAACGAGAAATAACGAATTCGAATAAAAGGACTTTGGTAATGACTAGTCGTAAAAACTCAGTCCCAAAGAGATAAAGAAATGTGTCGAACAGAATTTAAAAGGACTATTTCAATGATAGTATCAAAAGGAAGATTGCGGGGATTCTCTATGTAAATGTATTCAGTTACAAGTAGTAAAGCTGAGAAAGGGGGTTTTCATTTATAGAATTATTTCAACAAAATTGAATATTTTTGTGAAATACATATAAGTAATAACAACTAAATTGTTGCCATTATAGAAAAAACTTGTGATGTTCGAAAATAGATAGATTTCGATATGGTTTCCGAACGCTGTGATAAATGTATTGTATCGTATTATCCAATATTCTTACAGGTATTGGAATAAACTGAATTTTAATGAAAAAATGAAATCTATTGTTTTTGTTAAGGCTTTCTGCTTACGGCATCGACATTGTTGAAAAACTTATCAGAAAAGAGTCGAAAGCTACAAACAATCTTGGAGTTTTCGAACTTACATTCGTTTTAAGAATACATTAACTGTTTCTCCTATTTGATGGCGCGGTTAGCCTAGTTGGGAGTGACCATGCCTCCGAAGCTAGCGTCCCGAGTTCGATCCCCGGTAAGGGCAAATATTTGTGTGATGAGCACGAATGTTTGTTCCTGACTCTTGGATGTTTCCTATGTATTTAAGTATTTATTTCTCTATATAAGTATGTATATCTTCGTGTAGTACCCATAACACAAGCCTTTAGAGCTTTTTTTGGGACTAGATCGATTTGTGTAAAGATTGTCCCCTGATTTATTGATTGATTGATTTTATTATCTACTTGTACAGATTCCTTTTCAGTCTTTGACCCACCACATTCTAGACGTTGAAGAAACTAAAGGCCGAATGGATATAAAATAACTATGTAGGATGCTTCAAATAGCCCATTCCTAAGGGTCGCCATATCTATAAAAATCCCAGCTCGCTGATACGGCGTGGCGCATTTATGTGGTCATGAAATACAGCGATTATCATAAACGGAGCGTTTTCGTCATCCAGTGCTGCCATTAGCGGCGCGGAGTTCGCGGAATGGCGCGGTTTATCGCCTGCCAGCTTCATCACGCTACGTAACAGTATATTGCGAATTGTACAGTGTGTTGGTGGCTTTGTCTAAGTGTTTGTTTGCTGACAAAATACGGCTTGATGCATGCGAGCGATGGTAAATTAACATCATGAGGCTACAAAGTACAAGTCATCTTTGATTTGTTGCATCTAACATTTATTGCATCTAATATTTAATCAATGAAAAAGTATCCTAGCATTCGATTCTTTCCAAGCATTCGAACTCAAGTTAAAGTCACATATATTCCTATACAATATTGTGTTTATCAAACGCCATAAATATTCTAATATATTTCCATATGAAAACGGAATACAGTAACAGTTTCCGCTTACAAGAACCAAAGCAGCGTTCCGTATAAACTGGAAATGAAATTAGAAGAGTAAAAGCGAAAGAAAACAACTGCATAACTTTATAAGTGCATAAAGCCTGGGGGCAATCAGCACTCATTATGATTTCTCTATAAAAAAAAGGGCGCTCTACTCGCCCACGGTGTCTTCTTGTAGCGATACAGTCGCGCGTTTCGTGATCGCGCGGCTGCATTGCGAGATGTGGCCGCTTGTCACATTTGCAACGCGCGATAGTAGCGATGCAGTAGCGCTACAGTCGCGCTGTATCGATTTAGCATCGCTACCGAATCGGTACAAAGCGCGACTGTAGCGATGCAGTCGAACTGTCTCGATTCCGCATCGCTACTGTATCGATGCAGACTTGCGACTGTATCGGGCGACATAGAGGGAGGGAATAGCGAGCAAAGACGGGTCGTAAGCATCTGTATCGCGATAGTAGCGATCCAAAAAATGTTAGGCCCAGTAATTTTTTTTGGAAATAAGGTGGGGGTGGGGGATGGTCAATTTTCGCCTATTTTCCTAAATAACTTCCAAACAATTTTAAAATTCCAAAATATTTAAGATCCTCACAATAAGCCCTTTCATTTGATGTCACGATATAGTTTGCATAACTTTTTATTTTTATTTTCTAATTTGCCCAAAAGTGGCTTCCATGTTTAAAATACATTTATTTACGTTACGCGTCAGTGTTGCGGTCACCGACTTACATATGTATACCTTTCAAGTACTTTCAACTCAATCGGTCTAGTAGTTTCGAAGCAAATAGGCTGTGACAGACGAACAGACAGACACACGAGTGATCCTATAAGGGTTCCGTTATTCCTTTTGAGGTATGGAACCCTAAAAACTGCGGAACTCTAAAAACTGCCGTAATAACTAGTAAGAAGAACAGTTACGAAGACGACAATTTCATTTAAGTTCGAAAGGCGGTTAAGGAAAGGAAAAAGCGTAATTGATCAGGAAAATGGCGTTTCTAACCCACAAAATACCCACTTGTAGTAATGGTTAGGTAATATAGCAGATCAAAGAAGAATATGAAGTGTTGTCGGCAAGCCAAAATAATGAAACACAAGCGTGCTACGTCCTTTGTATAAAGTTGCAGCAAATATTCAGTTAAGTCAAGTTCGGACGTGCCCCGTCAACGGGACGTGGGATTTTAGCTGGGTCTCCACATGTTTTGACCGTTTGATTAAATTCTTCGCATTTATTGGTAGAATTATGGTAGCAGTTTGTCAGTGCTGGTTGCCAGAAAGCTGGGGATTTGTTTGAATACATTTGAGTTGGGTTTCAAACACGATGCGGTAATTCAGTTTACAAAACGGCATAAGTCAAATGGGTAGTTGCGGATTGGAACTCTTGAAAATTGACATGTACACTTATTATCAATGTGATGTGCATGTTGATTACCTACCTACATAACTACATACAAGAACTGAGAACTCTTGTGTTTGTGATGTTTACTTTTATTTTAAGTACTTTAGCTTATTAAGTATTCCAAGTTCTTTGTATTTTTAGCTTTATCGACCGAGCGAGCAAATCGAGCGAAGCGTCTCCGTTTTAACTTGGGCAAAAATGCTTTCGTATGTCCAGCAGATTTCCGTCTGTCCATTTGTTCTCGTCTACAGGTCGCAGTTCTCAACCGATTCTCTTGAAATTTTGTGAGCAGGTTCGATAATTATATAGAATTTTTGTGTCGATTCAGTTTTTCGAAATTATTCAAAAAGGCTGAGATATGGGGGTTTTGTAATTACAAACTTATTTGCGGTGTTGGTAAACTGACCCGACCTATATCGATGTATGGGGATAACAGATTTCCAATGGCAATGTTAAGTTTGTCGCGAGGTCGGAGCCACTAGTATAAAGATAAAGAGCCTTAAAAACAATATAAATAAAACTAGCTGACCCGTGCGAATTTTCGCACAGTATCGTTACCAAACACCGGATAGTAATAATAACAATATAATAAAGTGAGAATAAGTAAATGCAAGTATTATTAGTAAAAGATATTTTATTTTTGAGAGATAATACATATTGTAGATCAGTACCTAGCCTACCCAACGCGCAGCGCCATCTGTTGACATTAGTCTCCATGTGCAAACAGCCATCACATACGTAGCATCTTCTAAGTAGTCTGTGGCCATCACACATGTTAGTTAAATAGACTGACAATAGATGGCGCTTGCAAATCGCGTGGTTTTTTTATTGATTTTTTAACGAAAACATTAATTTTAATCTATTTGTGTATTTTTGTAACAAAGCGACGAACATAAGCTTTAAAATGACGTTTAAATCATTATATTGTTAAAGAATTAACGGAGATATAGAGCGTCTTCAAAAAAATACCTTTTAGAAATAATATATATGATGATGATATCAATACGTGCCTACTATAGTTGAAATTTGAATCGCCATAATTATTTTCCATTACGTGGTTATTCAGTTGGACTAGGTATTGTGCTTTCTAGTTGAAAGTTAACAATGGCTACTTCAATTATATTAATAGCCATAAAGACTGTAATTTCAGCCTCCTCTAGCCTGTCTGAAGATGGAGTGAAGAAAGGGTTAGTAATTTTAAACCCCTCGAGGTAAAGTGACTAGCGAAATGAAATTTCAGCACCAGTAGTAATAAGTTTATTTGTTACACCATTTTCCATGTCCGTACTAACTCTCCTATGACGAACGCATCTCAATTTTATTCAATTTTTATTTCTACCTATGTAATTAAACGCGAGTTAAAATTCTCCGCTCACAAGAATTGCTGTACTTCCTCTTAAGCTATTTTTTTTAACAAAATTACGGTAAGTAAATTATTTAAATTGGTCCTAAATGGATCCCACCTTAAAATAGCGCAATCAGGCATTAAGCAGTCATTCCTAAGCATGCAAAGTCAACCAGACCTAAACCTTAAGAATGTTAAATGAAAAGCTGTTGGTGTGTCTATTTAAATAATTTTAAAAAAAAAACGGTCAAGTGCGAGTCTGACTCGCGCGCCGAGTGTTCCGTACTTACGTATGGAAAGAAACAGGACCATGTAGGTATGGAACCCTAAAAATAAAAAAATGAAAGGTAAATTGCGGTTTACGATTTATCACGTATTAAAAAAATCTACTTAGGTACTAGATCTCGTTCAAACCAATTTTCGGTGGAAGTTTACATGGTAATGTACATCACAAGGGATACCCGTATGGGTATGATGAAAAAAAAATTGTATGGGGAACCCCAAAATGTTTTTTTTTTCTAATTTTGTGTGAAAATCTTAATGCGGTTCACAGAATACATCTACTTACCAAGTTTCAACAGCATAGTTCATATAATTTCGGAAAAAGTGGCTGTGACATACGGACGGACAGGCAGACAGACAGACATGACGAATCCATAAGGGTTCCGTTTTTTGCCATTTGGCTACGGAACCCTAAAAATGATTAATGTCAATATATTAATTTCGATCCAATTCTAGATAGCCTAGTATTTGCACACTCGTAAATCGTGTTTATTCAATTCGTACACCGTAATGGCGTCGGTTGTCAGCCCGATGATGAATGTGCTCATCAAA
Organism: Tortricodes alternella; assembly: GCA_947859335.1. Lineage (NCBI taxonomy): Eukaryota > Metazoa > Arthropoda > Insecta > Lepidoptera > Tortricidae > Tortricodes > Tortricodes alternella. Next base: position 8,147,935 of record OX401984.1, on the reverse strand, counting down.
GTAAGGAATCCCGGCTTCCACTTTCCTGCTAAAACCGTATCAATCATTTTCACGCATCGCCTCATATGTAAATATGACGCGTTTTATGCGACAACACGCTACATTTGGGCGAATTCGCATTTACTGAATTCTCGCAAATGCGTTGTATTACGCAACTGAACGACCAACAATTGTAAGCAATCAAATGAAACAAATGAATAACAACGTGGTGGCAATCCTAAAACAGTATTTATCTACACCCATATCATAAAACCTCCATTGGTTAATCAAAAACCGTAGGAAATGGCCACCATTTTGACAACCAGTTAGGAAAAACCAGTGCTGCGATAAAGAAATAACATGACTTCTTTATCGTTTTAGTAAAGAAATGAGATTAAATTTGGAACAGCTGTCAAAACTCAAGTGGGTCTCTATTCTAGTATCCATAGATAATAAAACAGTTATTGATACGAAACATCAATTCAGTATGTTTTTTTAATATAAACTGCACAATATTTGATCTCGAGTGACGTGAGAATAGAGACTTCATTATTTGTCTACGATTTAAAAAAAAAAAATGGTCTCGCCGCCATTATGTTGACGTTTTGCTGAACGAAAGTAGAATTTTGTTGAATTGAATAGAAAAAGTTGTTTGTAATTTACATTTTAGTTGAAAATATGAATAGTAAGTAGTTTTCTCGGAGTGTGTGTGATGTGAAAATGCGCCGGATATCGGAAATATGCAGCCACGATTGCAACAAATAACTTGTTGCCAGAAAATATTGTTTCTGAACCCATCATGGAGGATTTATAATATGTGTGTAGATAAAGTTATGTATGCAACTCTGCATAATTTGGCCTTAAAACACACGCGCGATCTTATTATGAAACTCGCCTATCGGCTCGTTTCATGAAAACCGCACTAGTGTTTTAAGGGCTATCATTATGCAACTAAACTACTATTACATTTTACTTAGAAAGAGTTAATTTAAATAAGTGAACTATAAAAAACCTTATTGTACGCTTACAAGGACGGTTCACTAAGGCATGAAAAAAAGATTGTAATGTACTCAAAATAAACGTAACAGAAAAGGAATCATTATTTTCCAGGAAATCAGTACATTGTGACTGCGGTTCTAATCTGCGAAGCACGGAGGCTGTAATTAGTATGGGACCCCCGTCACGGGAAAACACCGCAAAAGGTTCATCAGCACACTGTGGTTTTGAAAGGGAGTGTAAATAAAAACCCTACCAAACTCGCTCCAAGGATTAAAAATGGTTAAAAATTGGGTGCATAAAAGTTGGGTTGTTAATGGAGCCAATGTTCAAAAATAGAAGATAACTCTCTGTAAAATAAACTAATCTGGTTGCCTCTTGTTACAGCTTTACCGTGATAGCATAGGCGAAACTTTTAGTTAAACATTCGTTCATAATGTATAATTTTATATGAACGTTCTGATTAATTTTTGTCACATGTAATAACTTGGATGTTTACACGTTGTTACTGCAAATTGTTAAGCAGATAATTAATTACCTCGAATGACACAGGGTACCCACTCATCCTAAAAATCACTGACGCATGGCAGGTAAACTTAAAAAAAGGGAAATTTAGAGATAAATTATCCCGGTATTATTGTATGTTATGCCTTGTGTGATATTTATTCATAATACATCCACGTTTGGCGTTTTGCAAATTGTAGTCGAGTTGGGTGAGCAGCGCCTGCGAGATGAGTTACAGAAAAATCGACGAACAACCCGTTGATGAATAACATTATGGTAATTTTTAGGCAAAAAACGCAAGTCGTCAACGAAGTTACAGAAAAACCCATATTTTTTAAGTGCTGAATTAGTCAAAATTACTAACATAAGTTTTGATATTAAAATAAACAAGATTTGCCAAACGATAAGTATGTGTGCAGCAGACAACAATTCCTGGATAATAGAATCACCAGCTCTCTTCATAACTCCATTAGCAGAAGCAGTTTTAGTGGACTTCCTCAGAATCTTGTCAGCGCTCTAAACTTTTCTCATCAGAAAGGAGAAAAAAAACATTTTCTTTGGCTTCCTCGCTTGGCTTCGGCGTTAATTTTGCCCTTTTATTATTCCTGTTTTTTATAGCTTCAGCGTTTGATTCATTAATAAAGTCTTGATAACTTTAAAGCACTAACCTGTTCCAGGCAGGGAAATTAATGACAGCCTTTTAATTTCCTGAAAGCAAATCACCTCGACCGGAATTACTCTTTGAACCGGCCAAATAATAAATAATTCCTTAATTACTTGATGCCTTTGTTTGACAAGTACATCTAAATTATTTTTCTTTCTAGTCATACATATATATATACATAACAGATACGGAACCTTTCGGTTTCTTTATGTTTGAGCCACACCGTGACAGATGAACTAAGTATATTAAAGTTTTCTGCTCTGAAATGTATTTTGGTTTACAATTTAAAGCATTAGGTTTGAAAAAACTGTTATTTATGTTGTAATAGTTTTAGGAAAGTATGCATAAAAAGCAGTAAGCTACTATTCGTCACAACCAAGGTGTTAATTTTCGCGCTCTCGAAATTTAATTTAAACCTTTCGCGTCGTGTTTTGACAGACGTTTCATTAGCCTGGTTCCATTCGACTGCGGTAGTTCCCGGCGTCACGCGGAGTAATCCCACCCAATGGACCAATCAATGCTTCTATTTTAAACCGGTTGAAGGTTCATGCAGTCGTTTAATAGCGTGATGCGTTCTTTGATTTGAAATGGTGCGCCGGTACAATACGCCAATTGTACTTGGAACAACATAGTTTAACAGTGGACATAGTAAATTAATATGCTCTACAAATACCGACTAGGATAAAAAAACTCAAACTCGAAACTGACTAAACGTTTTGAGTGGAATTAGAATGGGTTGAATCAACCAGCGCTTCGGTCAGGACGATCAATATTGATAAGAAGATGACTTTCTGCTGAGTTTCTTGCGGGCCGCCGCCCAGCAGAAAGTCATCTCTTCAAGTCAAATACTGATTTTACAACGTATATAAAAATCAATTTTAAATTAAATAGGAACAGTACAAAGAAATAAAGCAATAAATGATAATAATTAAGATTAATAAAAATAAAATCGCTTGTTGAATAATCAACAAAAATGAGAAACAATAAAATATAGTATAGAGAGCACTATGAAGTCTCTCCAGACAGCTTCAGATATCGTACAAAACTAATAAAGACAAGTAAATTTAATTGTTCGTTGCGAGCATGAACCGCCCGGACCCCACAGACAGCACCCGTTCACGAGTATGACGCGTATCACAGCAAAACCAAGTTGCGGCATCGCACTTTTTATAGTATGCCGTATACACAGGGCCATAAAGCGCGACAAAAATTGTTCTCCATACCATGATATGCGCCCGAATGTGGTACACTTAAAAAGCGCTGTACTATGGATATAATATAAGGCGGGCCTTACATTTTTGAAAGTAGCAACACACGATATTTTTTGAAACTATTAGTTATCCGGTACAACAGATGGCGGGAAATTAAACGTCATTTTGTACATTTTTGATCAGACTGGAGTGTTTTACGGAAAAGCAAAGTTGTTTTTGTGTTAATCACTGTTCAAAAAAAAAAACAGTCTGAAGTGCGATGCGTTTTTAGGATTGAATACGGATTGCGCTGTTTAAGTGAGTGTCCCAGCGTCAATTTAATCAAAGTTTGGGTCGAAAAGTTTAAAGAAATTGGTTCAACAGCGAATATTAAGCAAACAGGGCGGTTACATAGCAGAAATAATGATTGTGAGCATCTTTTCCAACAATTGCGTAGCCGGTTGCAGGAGTACCAACAACAAAACGAAGCTCAATGAGACGCTGATGTTTTTAAAATAAATAATTTATATAATACTAATTCCTAATAAGAAATACCTAAGAAAATAGCATTTGTAGTTTTGTCTCTATCATGTTTCTAAAAGTGCAAAAATGTATGGCCCACCACCCTATAATATATAATAATAATATAATATAATAGGTAATCAGGGGACAATCTTTACGCAATTCTATCTAGTCCCAAAGCAAGCTCTAAAGGCTTGTGTTATGGGTACTAGACGACGATATATATACTTATATAGATAAATAAAAACTTAAATACATAGGAAACATCCAAGACGCAGGAACAAACATTCGTGCTCATCACACAAATATTTGCCCATACCGGGGATCGAACCCGGGATCGCTAGCTTCGGAGGCTGGGTCACTACCAACTAGGCTACCCGCGTCGTCGTCGTATACAATGCCTAGTCGTCAGCCCCTTGCATTCAGCCTTCTTATACACTCAAAGCATAAAAACAGCGCTGCCGGTGTCTAATACCTCAGCATTATGGCTAAGCTAGTGTCCCATTGACTGCAGCGAGGACTGCCCCTATTTTGTTTTTGTATTGTTTTCTTAATTTATATTACTTGTCTTGTTTTCGTCAATAAATGCTTTTCTTCTTCGTTTTCTTAAACAGGGTTTTGCTAATTATTAAGAGACTTACCGTCGAGCCTTCACCCGGCAAGAGAGTATCACACGTCAGGCGACGATAACTAGCGTGATTTCGGTATTTCTCAAATGTGTTTTTGAATTCAGACGTTTCAGACGAAACTATTGTAATTATCGTATAGCTCAATGATATTAAAAAACCAAAGATGCGTCTTTCAACCTCAAAATTTAAACCCAGAAAGCAACCCAATTGTGATCATTTCAATTAGTCATGCGCGGACTTTTGGCCGAGTGACACATGTCGTGCTCTATTGAAAATGTTCTCAAAAAACCATTCTTGAGCCAAATATCGGTTCATAATACAAACAAAAGAGGGAAAAAAGCAGGCTTTATTTCATTTGTAGATACATTCAACGTAAATAGAAGAACTAAAATGCATTTATTTTGTTCATACATGATCACCATCCATTTTCCAAATTAATGTGTAATATCCGCACGTCAAATGTCACCTAAAGCTCCACTGGCCGAAAAGAAACGAAAAAACCGGACAAGTGCAAGTTAAACTCGCGTGGAGAGGGTTCCGTTCCGAACATGATTATCTGAAATTTACTAGGTTACCTTAAATACCATAGACTTCTTATAGGTTTTCCTGTAATCTATAGGCCAAGATCTATTTTCTGTATTTTTTTCAAAATTTTAGCCCCAGTAGTTTCGGAAATAAGGGGGGGGGGGGGGGGGGAATGGTCATTTTTCGCCTATTTTCCTGAATAAGTAACGCAATTTCAAAACACACCGATGTTTTTGCAGATACTTTTGCTTCTTTTAAGAGTAAGTTAATTGTAAAATAATCAATAAGTGTAAACTGTTAAACTGAATATCTGAGTAACTGAAATTGAACAACTTGAATTGTATACCGTGTAATACTAACACTATATATAAGTTTCAAGATTTAACAATTAGCTATAGGTAGGTACCTAATACTGTGTTCATGATAATATCAGAGCATGCTGTGGTCACCTTAATAGGTTGGACACTTAGCTTATTACCCCTACGATGTTTTATGCATAATCCTTGTGTTATTGTATCAACCACTGGTGGTCCTTAATAAATAAATAAATAAATAAATAAATAAATAAATAAATAAATAAATAAATAAATAACTTCTAAACTGTTTTACTTAAAATTCAAAAAAATATATATTTAAGATCCTCACAATAAGCCCTTTCATTTGATATGTCACACGATATAGGTGGCATAACTTTTTTTTAAATTTTCTAGTTCACCCCCAAAAAGTGGCCCCTATGTTTAAAATTCATATATTGACGTTACGCGTCCGTGTTGCGGTCACCAACTTACATATGAACACCAAATTTCAACTCAATCGGTCCAGTAGTTTCGGAGCAAATTGGCTGTGACAGACGGACAGACAGACAGACAGACACACGAGTGATCCTATAAGGGTTCCTCTTTTCCTTTTGAGGTACGGAACCCTAAAAAGAACAAAATTATCTAAGTCACGTTTTTAAAACGCGTTGAGTATGGATATAACGTGTCTTTCCTATGTCATTGGCATAGCTCATATTTATGGAAGAGTGCTCACGGCTTCTACCGTTAACAAGTAGTCAAGTAACTGAGAAAAAAGAAGAAAGCGGCGTGATTCCACAACTCGGTAAGCAACGCGAAGTGCTTATACTTCTCGAAGAGTACGAGAATGCGCTCAAACATAAATAATTCTGAGCGAAACATTCTCACAGCTGAGATTGCGTGCGAGCTAACTCGCTTAAAAACGACTTAGAGCTCGTAAAGGTGAGTAACGAGCTTGGCGAAGCTTTAAAATATGCCGCCAACGATTTTGATTGCTCTTTTATTGTGTAAAAGCCCACGCCATTTTTGCTAAAAGGCTTTGAATGGAGGAAAACCAGGCTTTTGATGCGGTGCGCTCGATTCCTCGATTTTTACCGGTGCATAGCATGTGGAGTTAAAAAAAAAACAATAGCTGAGCAAATATGACTCTCATTCGAACATTGTTTTTACATACATACATTAATACATACATATTATCACGCCCAAAATCCCTAATGGGGTGGGCAGAGCCACAAGACTACTTGTGGCCACGTTCAATTAATTAGTCCTAAGATGGTATGATGAACCGTAAGGTGACAGGTGATCCGCCCATCGCCCATACAGATAGTCCACCATGTTGGAGAGGACCCGTCCCTTAGTCGACTTTTACGACATGCCAGGATGATAAGCATCTGCACGCATTCTATGCTATTTCTTCACTCCCAGTGCAGCAGAGGTGCACATTGTTTTTGTTGGTTTATAATCGCTGAATAGCAAAAATTATAAGGTTTTCATTTCTAGGTTTAAGACGATTACAGGGATGTATTCACCAACGATTTGCAGGAGGCAGCCAAAATCGTAGAAAAGAAGCTTCAGCCATAGCATCTGAAAGTTAATAACATTGGCATACGATATCAAATTTACAACTTCCACTTTCCATTCACACAATCATGTAAGATAACCTACTTAGATTAGTCGCTAAAAGCTAAAAAAATTAGGAAAATTTCATTGAGTACATTCTAGAAACCCTTTTATGTATCTTAAAGTGTATCCATTCTGAAAAACACTTTGCGCACTATCCTCGTTTGCAGTTTATCAGCAAACGCTGATAGAGCAACAAGTCCAGGCACAAATATAATCAGGCTGCAGCTGGGTGATTCTTGAAAGGGTCAATTTACAGCGTCCAGAGTGAAAAAGTACCCGTAGAATTAAAATAATTGACCTTACTATTTTTTTTTAGTTACATTACCAGTTAATCTAATTGGGGCACGATTTATTTTTTGTTTAAGGTAAGTAAAATTACCCGTAAAAAAATATCAAACATCTAAAACCTCATTATCTTGGTGCGTCCATTTGCCATTTTGTGAACAAACTACCCCGAAAAGACCAATTCATGGATTGAAATCAAGTAATGTTTTGAGTCGTATCTTTAGAATATTAGTTATTGATTTGAAAGAAAAAATACGGTTCCTGTATTTATCATAGTTTCTTTTAGAATAATTATAAAAAGTTTGTCCGGAGCTAAGCTATCATTTACTTGGTGCCTCACTTAACAACGTGCACATTCCTACTTAAACGTCTTTCTATGAGTTGCACCTGCCGTGCCTATACAGCATCAGTAACGCTTCCAAATCCGCAGGGAGAGGACGTGACTCATCGCTGGAGCTTTGAGCTATGAGGGTAACTCTATCATTTGCTTGGCTTTGGTTCACTATGATTATCATTGTTGTGTATTTTCATATAAAATTTATTTCCTGCAATTGGCATAAAGTTGTAAGCGAAAACAAAACTACATGAATGACTGCATGTTTTCATTTAATAGTTATTCCTGTATTAATAACAGTTTCGGCATAATCGACAAGAAACATATTTTTTCTCAGTTCGTTGGCTCTCATTCTCTTGGCGTTTTGAGCACAGTAATGACAGTTTTCTTGCAAAGAAAAAATATTTTCTTTTGATTCGCATTGCATATGATTGATTAATTTATTTAGAATTTATTCCATCGATAGCAGGACTGAAATATTAAATTTTGTGCTAAATTGAAGCTTAGAATATTTTCTTCAGTTTCCACGAAATGTACTGTATAAAATATTATATTTTAATGTTTTCATTTTTTTCATTTAATCAATCATCTGATCTCAAAAATACTACTAAAATGTTGATTCGCTTATTGTTTTTATAATGCCTCTGTAGTCTTATCTCATTTGCTTGGCATTTAAAATTTTAAAGTGGTATATCTTCCTACCAAATTAACCGAAAGCGATGCCAATTCGATAAATATGCTTATAATTAAATAAAATTACATATTTAATTGTAACTAAGTCAACATTTTATAAAATAAAAAACGCCAAGAAAATGAGATTAATAATCCAATTCTCCACAATGACCCAGCTCCGTTAATTCTCTGGATCGTATTACTTACAATACTTCATTCACCAATAAGTACCTATACCACTGAAAATAATACGTTTTAATGTTATAATTTTTTTATTTCATAAGCGCCTGTAGTGTTTAAGCGATATTATAACAGGCTAGTTTGAAAATTTTGCATTTACTGTCTCTTTCTTTTTACGGAACCCTGAAAACAGATGTAATTTGAGTAACGCCATGACGACGTTATAAAAAGACTATAACATTTAGTAGCCTATTCGTTATACGTATAAGTAATCAAATGATGTTACATTTAGTGGCGTAGCAAAGTGCTAGATGGTGCCGTGCACCGGGGCTCCCAAGCTCAGGGGGCCCTCGGACCCTCACCAGCAAACCTCATATTGAACCAGCTAAAAAATCTCTAACCTTAAACAGTTTAGTTAGGACCCCAGTATTTCTTTTGCACCAGGGCCTTTGATTACCTACCTACGCATCTTGTTACGTTACAACCGACCAGGTAAAGCCAGTATACCTTACTGTTTCCTTTCAATCAACTGTAAATCCCTTTCCGCCCAAGGCAACTAAATCCTAGTTTACCTGAATACACGTTCGGGCGCCACGTCAAACAAACCTCGCCGAAATAAGAGTAGGGCGTAATGTGTTTGCTCAAAAAGGGTCGTAGCGTCAATTTGCTTATTTGCTTAGTGGCCAACGTGACGCTTGCGACACGCGCCCGGGCGATGACCTCGCCCACACGTTTGGTACAGAAACTATGAGGGGTCACTGAAAAATCGACTAAGGTACTTCATCGTTGAGGTACCATGTATTTTTTATTTATAGAATCATTAATAAAATTTATCGCAGATTTTCAAAATACGTTTATGACTGCAGAAGTCAGGGTGGCTTCAGCGCAGTCATAAAGTTAGGTCAACAAATTAACCAGGTAAGAATTTACAATACAGAATCTATATAATAAAAATTATAATATTATAAATAATCAAAAATCAACTGGCTTACGATTTAGTAGCTTACTTAAAATTTCCATGCTTATTATTAGCATGTGCTATAAACATACGCTAAGTAGCATTTCCTCGATAATAGAATACTTTTGTGCTCTTAACAAATATTGATGCTAGCCCATCAATAGTAGTTTATGCAACGGTTGCATAATGATAGGCATTAAAACACTAGTGCGGTTTTCATGAAACGAGCCGATAGGCGAGTTTCATAATAAGATCGCACGTGTGTTTTAAGGCCAAATTATGCAGAGTTGCATACATAATTTTATCTACACACATATTATAAATCCTCCATGATGGGTTCAGAAACAATATTTTCTGGCAACAAGTTATTTGTTGCAATCGTGGCTACATATTTCCGATATCCGGCGCATTTTCACATCACACACACTCCGAGAAGACTACTTACTATTCATATTTTCAACTAAAATGTAAATTACAAACAACTTTTTCTATTCAATTCAACAAAATTCTACTTTCGTTCAGCAAAACGTCAACATAATGGCGGCCGTCCGTCAAGACCATTTTTTTTTTAATCATAGACAAACGGATGAAGTCTCTATTCTCACGTCACTCGAGATCAAATATTGTGCAGTTTATATTAAAAAAACATACTGAATTGATGTTTCGTATCAATAACTGTTTTATTATCTATGGATACTAGAATAGAGACCCACTTGAGTTTTGACAGCTGTTCCAAATTTAATCTCATTTCTTTACTAAAAACGATAAAGAAGTCATGTTATTTCTTTATCGCAGCACTGGTTTTTCCTAATTGGTTGTCAAAATGGTGGTCATTTCCTACGGTTTTTGTTTTTTTTTTTTTATTTATTTATTTCAGATCTCTATATATAATGATCCATATACAATATTATTAGTAAACACTCAGAGCTTATACACTAAAAGTTAGTACATCTAGGACACAACACACACACAAAAAACAAAAGATAAAACAATAATAAATAATACTAAACTCGGGCACTGCAAGAGGAAAGAGGAAAGAGCTACTGATTAACCAATGGAGGTTTTATGATATGGGTTTAGATAAAATTCCTTTGTAGTTCTCCTGTAATATAAAGTCTGTTCGCCGAGAGTTGATAAATATTATGATATAGTTTCGAAAAAGCGACTGTCGCTTAATTATCGCAAACTATATGACGGGCGTCGCTTATCGCCACGCGTACTGAGTTTCGTGGTACTAGGGACGCAGATGTTGTCAAGTGCGGTGTCAAGGCGGCGAAAAAAAATTTAATTTTAAATAACTTTAATGTTATATTATCATTGGTAAAAATCATTAGCGGGCCGCTATTTGTAATGAGTTAAGAAGCCCTGCCTATTAACTTTTATTATCAACTGTCGGCGAACAGACCTTAGTTGAAATATATAGACAAACATACAAACTAAAAAAACAGATATTTAAAAAAAAACTAAAATTGACATTTAATTGGATTTCATTTCGTTTATTTTGTATTTTATTTAATCATTTAGCCGCGACTGTCATTCTTTCTGCAGGGCATATTATGTTCAAAGTAAATTACGCTAAGCCTAATTATTGTCATATAGTTTTAATACTACACGTTATCAAAGTACATTCATTAGTTCTACATAGTTCTAATAACTCCGAATTGTATACAATAATTTTTAAAATAACTTCATTAACGCCATCTATGGAGTGATTCTCAATAACATTTCTTCCCCAAACTCACCGGCGAGTCTAACTGGACCCATCAACGTGTATAAACTATATGTAAGTGGGTGTATTCGAGCTTGGTCGTATTTCGACGCAGCCGACCACGGTCGTAGCTACCTATCGCCGCATAATGCATACAAGCGCGCGGGTCAATTTATGATTGTCGTACGGAATGAGACGAAATGAGCGACGAAATTTACAGAATATCACAGCTGAAAGTTTGCTAAGCATTCACGTAGAGTTGTCTCATTTGCCGTCTCGCGCTGGAACACCGTCATGAAAATTAAATGTTTGTTTTGCAAACTTACAGAAAGACGTTTTGTGTTGATATAAGTATGTTAATATCGCAGCCGGATTGTGGAGTGTATTTTACGTAAAGCAGAATATATTTTAAACATCCGGCAACTTAAAGAAAATAGCGCCTCTATTCGGAAACGCTAAGTGATTCTGTAGTGATTCGCGAGTGAGATTTCTCATCTCGCTCTTACGCATTACGCGTCGTGCGGAAGAGTGGGATGACAAATCTCGCTTACGAATCGCTACAGAATCAATTAGCATTCTCGAATAGAGACGCAGGTGCATGATACGAGAATGGGCGTGTTTCCTGAAAATTTAAATTAGAAGTATAAAAAAATATTGAACACATGTTTTTTTCTTTTGTCAATTAAACAAAAAATGACGATGATATAGTACGTTGAAGTTCCGCGTGACGTCACGACTTTGCACACTTTTTACCATTTAGTGACGTCATGAGCCCCCACTCCCGAACTTTGATGCGCGTTATCTTTGTCAATTTTGATTGATTTGATAAAGCAAAAAAATATATGTTCAATATTTTTTGATAATCTAACTGACGGACTAATTACAATTAATATTGTTTTTACCCAGAAAACCTCCCTATTGTTCGCAAAGATCTACCTTGCGGCACTGCGGCCTTGGGCCAATTTTGCTAATATTTATCAAGCCTTTCAAACTCCGTAGAACCATGTGAAGATTAAACCGGATGCATAAATACGGCTTATGCTATCTGACCTATCCAGTGTATCTACCATGAGTCTACGCAGACCGTTCTCGTAATAGAAAACTATCGCGCTGTCCCTTTTACTTGTATCGGGAACAAGCCGTATTTCCGATAGATTTCCATAAGGAGAACTGTCTTCGTAAACTCATGCTAATGGTACAGGTAAACACGATTTCATATTGATGGTTCATTAGCTAATAAATAATACAACGTGTTTTGTAATAAACGCAAAACTAGAAATTAATTTGTTCAGAATCGAGAGTAGAATCGATTCCACTTGTTTTTAAGACATTATTTTGATGAATTTTTCGAAACATTAATCTACTCTTAACGTGTGGTCACACGGATGCGTAAAGTCACACGTCACATCAATAATAAAGTTTCAGTAATAACAAATTGGACCCGTCATGCAGGCGTTCGTACGGAAGAGGCCGGATGGTAATAAATAAACATTATTCGTGACAGAACTTACATTTACAAAACCGTTTTTTTTTGCGTTTTTTTATTTATTTATTTATCAGCTTTTGGTACTCGACGACATTTCACTTAGAAAAATACAGTGGTGGTATATATATGAGATCGACGCCCGAGTGCCAGTAAGCTACCCTCCGTACTAGTAAAACTGTATTAAGGCAGGTATAGCCTCCCTCTCCTCAAGCTCAGTCTTTACAATGGAGTAAGTAGTACTTAGCTTAAAATATTATGATAAAGTAGATTAATACAAACAAAAATCACAGGGTACAGAGATAAACGATATAATAATATGAGCGATGCAAGTGCGTGTATGAAGTGTAAGTGATGTTTATATTGTGAGTGTGAATGAGTGTTTAGGACTATGAAAGCTAGAAAGCAAATAACACAATCTCCGGTATTGCTAGTAGAAGGAATACAAGAACAAACCAAAATAAATAAACAGTGGGGACGGAGTAGGGCTGGATAAACGATGGACTAACGAACAATAAACAGCTGTTCAGTATTTTTATAGTCGATGCTTTTTAGATAAGTAGCTAGTGCATGTTTGCACTCCTTGGGGGAAAGAGTATTTAGGGGCAAACATGTGTACAACGACATAAATATAAGTATAGACTATGCGCTATCTATGTCAATCCACAATGATTATAACATGTTATGCCAATGGTACATACTCGTAAGTAGGGTATAATTAGAATTCGTCCTGTTCAGTTTCGATAAAGCATCCATACGCATTTACGCATTCACATGTTTAAGTAAAATATTATGTCACTCAATAAGTGTTCATACTAAAATAACAAGTTGGAGGCAGTGAAAGGCATCGTGACAATTTTGTTATGAACAGATGACATTTTTACCCTTTGGCAGCATACACCGTCCCGCGACGTACCCAAATTATTTAAAATAGTAGTTTATGCAACGGTTGCATAATGATAGGCCTTAAAACACTAGTGCGGTTTTATGAAACGAGCTTTTAGCGAGTTTCATAATAAGATCGCACGTGTGTTTTAAGGCCAAATTATGCAGAGTTGCATACATAATTTTATCTACACACATATTATAAATCCTCCATGATGGGTTCAGAAACAATATTTTCTGGCAACAAGTTATTAGTTGCAATCGTGGCTGCATATTTCCGATATCCGGTGCATTTTCACATCACACACACTCCTCAAAGACTACTATTCATATTTTCAACTAAAATGTAAATTACAAACAACTTTTTCTATTCAATTCAACAACAATTCTACTTTCGTTCAGCAAAACACCAACATAATGGCGGCAATTCGATCCTCCGTCAAGACCATTTTTTTTTAAATCATAGACAAACGAATGAAGTCTCTATTCTCATGTCACTCCACATCAAATGTTGTGAAGTTATATTAAAAAAACATACTGAATTGACGTTTCGTATCAATAACTGTTTTAATATCTATGGATACTAGAATAGAGACCCACATGAGTTTTGACAGCTGTTCCAAATTTAATCTCATTTGTATACTAAAATCGATACGGGAATAACATTGCAGCACTCGTTTTACCTAATTGGTTGTCATTTCCTACGGTTTTTGATTACACTATGGAGGTTTTATGATATGGGTGTAGATAAAATAATTTCTATTGTAGGAATGCATGCCCGTCAATTCAAACGCCACGTTAAACGCGCATCTAATAGTACGCGCCTACAACGCGTGAGACGGTTATTTCAATACCCACGTTGCAAACGCATGTGGTCTCATTCATTCATTCGCCGCGCGCTCGCTCACTCACGCTCCGCGTTTGTCACTTGTCAGTCCGCCCGCCGCTTTGATCGTCACAAGTCACGTACACTGTGTTCACTTTAATAAACGACTTTAAAACCTACACTATTAAATATTTAAGGTACCATACTATCGTAAAATGTATGATGACTTTATGAAAGCAGTACATTTACAATTACTAATTCCTACATTAATAAATTTAAGTTTTTGTTATATTTTTTTAAATTTTCTGTTATTTTTCTCAAACAGGTCTATAATGTTATTCCCCAAAATATAATTAAACGATAATTTTAGATAAGCCGATACTTAACCGGCCTATCCTGTCATCCCTTATTATTTATGCCTCCCCATGCAACATTAAAATTAAGATCCATTAACTTATAACAGCGGTTTAACCTATAAATATCCAATTATCAGGGATTTTGTATAATTAATTGAGTTATTTGAGGAGTTGAATGTCCAGGTCCTATTAGAAACATTTGTCTATGTTTATCTAAATCTGTTTTCAATGTTTGAAAAGATAAATAGTAAGATTAAAAATAGTCCCTTTGCATAGGCGCTACGTATGTATTAGCTTTATTCCTTTAGTGGTAAGTCGAATAATAGGAAAAATTGGGAAAACTCGGGAACATAAATACGCTCACCCTTCCTACGTAACACCCAACGTAATGAAAAACCGACCTCGATCCGGCCTGTAATCTTTTATCTGCTGAGAAATATTAACAAAATATCATATTTTATATAGGTATGTTTATTTAGGAGGCAGACAAAAAAGGAAAAGAGGGAATGTCTTGGGTACGTTTTCGAGGACTGCGGGAGCAAGCACTCAATAGCGACGATTAGCGACATGAGCAGCAGCTCAATTGTACAACAATTGACATCGCTTTGGCTCGCAAAGTAAACTAATTTGACTCTTAGATATCGACTGCGGAAATTTCAAATGTCGTAAGGGACATTTTGAGGAAATGTCAAAATAACCATTACGACATTTGAAATAAGGGACATTTTGTCCAAATGTCAAAATGTCCCTTACGACATTTGAAATTTCCACAGTCGATATGTTGAGTGATGTCTTAATTAGTTTACTTTGCGAGCCAACGCGATACACAATAAGGAAGTTTTCTGAAAAATTCTAATTAGTCCGTCATTTATATTAAAAAAATATATAGAACACTATTTTTTTTCTTTTGTCGATTAAACAAAAAATTACGAAGATATAGTGCGTTGAAGTTTCGCGTGACCTCACGAGTTTGCACACTTTGTACCAATAGTGGATACTTATGACGTCATAAGTCCCCACACCCGAACTTTGATGCGCATTATTTTTGTCAATTTTGATTGATTTGAAAAAGTAAAAAAAAAAATTCAATGTTTTTTCATAATCTAACTGACAGACTAATTACAATTTTTCAGAAAACTTCATTATTGAGCTGCCGGTCTCAACCTAAGTTTCATTATACAATACAACCTAACCTACAGGATGTCACGAAACCCAAATTTCTTGCAAGGATTCTCCTGAAAGTCCTGATGATCGCCAAGAGAACCCTCATATGAAATGTGGTGTATGGGTTTCGTGAAAATACCTAACACTAGCCGAGCCTGCGAATTTGTTCGCTTGGCATTGAAATGAAAAGCATCTTTTGTTTTAGTTCAAGATTATTGAACTAATTTAATTATTATTATTATTTAAATATATAATAAATTTGTAAATTAAAAAACTATAATATATAAATGTGATGCGTGCAAAGCAGACACTTTTTTCTGCTTTTCTGCTTATTTTTGCCTGTTGTCACGTCGTCCCCTAAAAATATATTGCCTAAATAAATTCAATATACTTACAATCATGATCAATCTACAGTTTTATCATAGTATAGAAGATTAGATTACCGCAATTACAAGGAACCCAATACAGGTCGACACCGTGAGCTATGTACGTGTGGGTAAATGTGGGCTCGGCTAACTTTGTTTACCTGTACCTGTGATCGCAATTATGTTAGACGCCTTTTCGAGGGACAGATTTTATCATAACACTATTTATTTGTTGCTAAAACACTAACTGTACTTAGGGAGCGTTCAAGTATTACGTAACGTAATTTTTGGAGATTTTTGACCCCCCCACCCCCACATGTAACGCGCCGTAACGATCTTATGTACCTCCCTCACCCCTAGTAAAACTTCATTTTATCTACCGTTATTTTTACATAAAAAAATGTTCAAGTGGTCATTCCATTTAAAATGTTGAGAAAGAAAACGGTTAAAAAAATGCGTTAACGAATACGCGACCGTTCTGAAAGGTTAAAAAAAATGTTACGTAACGCGTAGTTCAAATCCCCCTCCCACCCCTGTAACGCATCGTAACGTTTTACAAGACCCCCCCCCCCAAATTCGTTACGTAATACTTGAACGCTCCCTTAGATGATTTAAGGTTGATTATTAAAACAAAAAAATTGAGCAAAAGCATTTAAAATCCACAGGGAAATTTCTATACAGTTTTTGCATTTAATTTTCAACCAGATTGTAACCCTTCACTTTAATTTATTACTGTAAAGTATCATGGTAATTAGATATAATCAGGGTAAAGTTTCTAGCTCAAACATCCCCTGGAACTCAAACAATACTGACTAGATTACTCCAAGTTGGTTGAAGTTACCTGATATACATAGAGCTAAACACTATGCGTGTGGCTATCAGTGCATGATGCAAGATACGTGATCCTTTGTTCATGGCAAGCCTTGCCTTGCGTGAACAAGAAAGAGTTGAGATAGCGTCTACGGTATATGGAGGACTCAAACTTCAAGAAAAAACAAAAGAAAGAACCTAATCAACATGATGCCGATATTAATTTTAACCGGAGACATTTATAAATGGAACGTAGGTTAATTTAAAATTTAAATTCCTTCCATTTGAATAACTGACGCAGCGCCTACTTCATACCGCGCCAGACCTCGTGAAGTAGCAAAAATTTCACTTTTAGGGTTTTTTAGCTGCAAATAGCTGATTATGATTCACGACGAATTGTGCTTCTTTACATTGGGTGAGTGAAGAGGGAAATACGAAGTGGCAAGGCGTGCCGTATCGGAGTGATCAGGGTTGGGGCGAGCTACTATCAACGCTTATCGATCCAAAATATCTAGTACTAGCGACCCGCCCCGGCTTCGCACGGGTGCAATGCTGATACTAAATATACCTACCGACTACAGAATGTCCTTATAAACAACCTTTACAGCTTTTTTGTCATTAGCCATTTCTTTGATGGTTTAAGTGGCGGGCACTTAAATAAGTAATATTTACTGCGTCGCTGCGAGCGTTCGGCGCTAGATTCTCTGGCCCGTGATTGTGATGCATATTCTCTTTGACTTTCGAGTCGATCAGAATATTCTGAAGATGATTCTCCAACACGCCGAATCTTTGCTAATCTCGCTTGGGAGCTATGTTGAGATAATTGGGATCTTTTTTTTTTAGGCATAATTGTTTGAAAGTTTTGGTTTTCAAGTAAAATAAATAAGAATTAATTTGATTTTAATATGAACAGTTTATTGAATAGAAGTTTTCATAAAAAAATACATACAATACTTAAATAGGTGCTTTAAAAAGAGTGTGACACTGCTATAAAAATAAACTGTTAAGGTTTAATCAAGTAATTTATGCGCAGTTTTGAAAATAACTCCTAATCGATAGAAAGAAAATGTGCTCTATCTGAAATGTGTTCTATGGAAAAATCTAAATGTTCAATATCGGTAGCGTCCGCTGCGTAAGGAGCCGACCGCGCGACTGAGCCGCGCGGCTACCTATCTTACAGACGTGCACGCCCCACTTCTGTTTTGTTTACTGTTTGAATTTTTTAATTCGTAATATCTTTTGAATGGAAAGTCCAATTTAAATAATTTAAAAACTATTTTATAGGTAGTTAAATGGTCTTGACCATAAAATAATTTATTTGGATAAGGATTAATATAAACACATAAATAGCATGGTTTGAATTTGGTTAGCATTTTCATTAATGTTTAAAATGAAAAAAGTTGTTGTAGTGACATAAATACAATAGTTGGACATATGCTACCGCGGAGTTTTTTGTAGACATTATGATGTTCTTCAATATTGTTGTACATTATTTTGTTCTATCGCTAATAGTTTCGGCAGCGCATTCGACGAAAGACATTTTAAGACTAATTTTTCTACACCTTCGGTTACATTGTTCAAATTTTACCAAGGATCCCTAATTTTTTTCAAAATGAAATGTAGCCTATGTCAAATTGGAAGAATGTAGCATTCTATTGGTGAAAGAATTTTTTAAATCGGCCCAGTACTTTTTGAGCCTATTCATTACAAACATACAAACATACAAAAATAGGTACAAATCTTTCCTCTTTATAATATTAGTGTAGATGTAGATAAGTACTACCTACTACCTACCTCTACATGCCTTCATTAACTGCAAGTACGCTCATACAGGATGAACGGATCGTGCGTGCTAACCAAATAAAGCTATCTAGATATTTCTCACTACAAAAGTTTTAATGTATATTCTCGCATTACTTTTTAGCCCGCGAACCGATTTCAATAATTCTTTTTGTTGAGATTTTCATAGTTCAGAAGAACTCCTTACCGGTCAACAGTCCTTGCATTCTGAACGCAATATTTTATAAAGGTCGATGCGCAGTTGACATAATGCTATCGACATTTGGAACAAGTGGATATAATGAAACTAAATAGGTATTACATCATATTAAAAGCTAAAACTAAAATTAATTTTAACAAAAAACAAAACCGACTCCAAAAACCCTTTGAAAACTAATAAATAAAACTGTCCGTTATTACACTTCCTGGAAACATCAGATATATTTGTAATAAATCAGTAATAAATTAAATACCTATATCGAAGTCGGTGGCAAGTATATGAACACAGCATGAGAGATTTTGGTTTTTGGAGTCGGTTTTGTTTTTTGTTAAAATTATTTTGTGTAAAAATCGCATCGATTGCATTTTCAAATATCAAGTTACACTAAGAACGTTTTAAACGTCCTGCATTCTGCATTAAAAACAAATGCACCATGTTGTTTTATTTTACTCATAGTGTTAATGAACGTTTTTTTTGAAGTTGCTCGTCGCGCCGACGCGTCGATCAGCCATCGAAAATATGTCGAGAGCCCCTGACAATAGCGCGATCCGTAATTAAAAATGGCCGACCATTTTTATCGAACAGCTATGGATTCCAATAATGGAGCGTAGTTTTACGAAACGGGTCCGCTTCAATTAATCCACGTGGAACTGTGAATAAGACATTAATAATCATAAGATTGATCTCAATTCTCAATACGTATCGTGAAAATACTGTGAACTTTTAATCCAATTTATTCTAAAACAGTTATAAATGGCTGAAAAATTTGTGTGTAAGATAATTATAAAATCAACTTAATACCATACTTACATACTTTGGACAGCAACAGGCGACTTGATGTCTTCTACGAGTCGGTGGCCCTAACATGAATGACACAAAGATAAATTAAACCCGTTTTATCTCTATGACTATCTCTTTCGTCGGCACTAGTGTGAGAGAGACGCACTTAGAGATAAGACGGTCTATCTCATCTTTGTGTCATTCATGTTAGGGCCGCTGAACCTAGTTTCCTTGCATCAGCCAGCCGGCACTTGGAGTCGACTGTTACTCAAAGCTCAGTACATCAAAGTCTGTAACTTTGTGGTTAGATAATAAGTTCTTCTTGTGTATACGTAATTATCGACCGAGCGAGCGAAGCGTCTCCGTTTCAGCTTGGGCAAAAATGCTTTCGTATGTTCGGCGTCTGTCCATTTGTTCTCGTCTACAGGTCGCAGTTCTCAACCGATTCTCATGAAATTTTGTGAGCAGGTTCGATAATTATATAGATTTTATTTGCCGATTCAGTTTTTAGAAATCTTTCAAAATGGCGGAGATATGGGGGTTTTTGCAATTACAAACTTATTTGCGGTGTTGGTAAACTGACCCGACCTATGTCGATGTATGGGGATATCAGTTTTCCAATGGCAAAGTTAATTTTGTCGCGAGGTCTACAGCTCACGGAGCCTCTAGTTAATAATGATTAACATGTGTAGCTAGACTTTAAGTGTTAATTATAAGTAAACAAATAAATAATTTGTACAGTGTTAAATGGTATTACACAATTAGATTGATAAGTCAATACTTGTTAAGCAATTTTACAAACTCACTTTCTCAATAAGTACTTTATGCAGGTACTGAAAAGTACAGTAAGTACTTACTTATCAGGAACTCGAACTTTTGGCAGAGAGAAGAAAATAATGGCGGTTACTCCACCGACAAGAGCATGGCTATTTTTAATGAATGAACCGGTGCTTGGAAGACGATGACGCTGTGTTATCCTGATTTGTTGTGTGCGATGGATATTACACCAGGGATCCCCGCTGTCTGGACTATTTAAGCCGGAGTCCGTACTATCAATAGCCGCGGCGTCCCCTGGCGGTGCTGTCGTCGAAACATTAACGGCTATAATACTGCTTGAAAATACTTGACTGGCCATACCTAGACTAGTAGATAGACTTGTACAGCTGCTTTTATAAATTGAGACTGTATGCATTATTTTTTTTTCAATTTAAAAAATACACTTAAAATGTTTACAAATTATCGTCAAACTACAGTGCAGTTTGTTCGCAAATTTTAAACTTCTTTATTGTACTTATGCACTAAAGATACAATGCAACGATTACAGAATTGATATGATGGATAAGCGGTCTTTCGCTATACAGGCGACGAGAGCCTCCAGACGTCTGCTGAGTTTCTTGAGGCGTTTCTTCTCAGGATATGTCACCTTTCGAAGCGCTGGTAGATTCAGACATGTGAAAGAGCCCGTGTGGCCTACTTGCAAAATAAATATTTTTATTTTCATTTGTATTCTCAACAGACAGATATGATGGATAAGAGGTCTTATCGCTATACACGCAATGATATCCTCCAGACTCGGCAATATTTATTTTCTCCTTAGTATTAACTTATTGAATTAGGTAACTACTACTACTACTACTACTCTTTTCGTTGAAGTAAGTATATGATTCGATTATTTAATACCGAAATTGTACCTAAATCAAAGCACATAGTATCACTAATCCCGTTTCATCTTTAGCCCACAAAACGTTAGCACGTGTATGTTGGTCAAAACTTCCCATTTCCTTACATTTCAAGGGAAACGCGTTGCGATAAGCGCGTATACAAAGAACGTTATTTTAACCCCCTTATCCCAAAATTGTATTTGCGATATGAAACGTTACCGTTGTCGTAAGAAAATCCAAGATCAAATGCCGCAAAATGTTTTCTCTCAAAACTCCAGCGGAGTGTGAACTCCTTTGATGAGCAATACATTGATTCCTAACACGCCGCGCAATTTTCTCTAATAGAGAAGCTTTGCAATATTCGCTGCGGAATATCTGTAACATGGAAGCGAACCCTCGTAAATTCCCTCACACCTTTCGATAGAAAATCCAATAAACTGTGACCCATTTAAGTTTCTAGCCGCGATCCGTTAACGCCTTTAAGCTATACTGAGGAAAGAGTTACGAGGGTCTGGTTAATTTGGTTAAATGCGTTAGTGCATTATGGAAGCAATAATTTATTTTGTTTAGTAATTAATTACTGTTATATTTATTTATATTCCTCCTCTGCTGCACTGGGAGCGAAGAAATAGCATAGAATGCGTGCAGATGCTTATCATCCTGGCATGTCGTAAAAGTCGACTAAGGGACGGGTCCTCTCCAACATGGTGGACTATCTGTATGGGCGATGGGCTCATCACCTGT
This sequence comes from Tortricodes alternella, assembly GCA_947859335.1. Classification (NCBI taxonomy): domain Eukaryota; kingdom Metazoa; phylum Arthropoda; class Insecta; order Lepidoptera; family Tortricidae; genus Tortricodes; species Tortricodes alternella. Next base: position 8,125,797 of record OX401984.1, on the reverse strand, counting down.
CACCATACAGTTCATCATACCATCTTAGGACTAATTAATCGAACGTGGCTACAAGTAGTCTTGTGGCTCTGCCCACCCTAGGGATTTCGGGCGTGAAGTTATGTATGTATGTTATATTTATTTTGTTTACCGCAGCGTAAATTGATTTTTCATAATAAACGTCACCTTGTTTTTCAGGATCAAATATGTGAATATCTTTCAACAACTTCAGAGGAGGCAAAATGTTATATCCTACTTGTGTTATATTTTCATACTGTTTATAGTTTATTTCTCCCCAGAGTGACCGTCGGAAAAATCTCATTTCAGAAATTTTACTTTCAAATGCAACGATATATGCATTATATTTTCTTGCCTGTATTATTCTTGTCCGTACCTCAAAAGGAAAAAACGGAACCCTTATAGGATCATTCGTGTGTCTGTCTGTCTGTCTTTGGGTCCGTCTGTCACAGCCAATTTTCTCCAAAACTACTAGACCGATTGAGTTGAAATTTGGTACACATATATTAGTTATTTTTTGTGGTATTGTATTGTTATTATTTTTAAATAATTATTTGAATAATTAGTATTCTCCTTTTTTTTTATTTCTTTCCAGTGTGTATCTGATATTTTTTATTATTATTATTATTTTATGTTGTGAATTTTTAACTAGTGATTTATTATTTTGATTTCTTAGTAGGTATTGTATTTATTAATGAACTTTTACTTTAGTGCATGTAAACGCTTTGGTACGTGTACTGTAAGTTTATGTGTAATAAATAAATAAATAAATAAATAAATAAATAAGTTGGTGACCGCAACACGGACGCCTAACGTAAATAAATGTATTCTACACGTGGGTAGCCACTTTTGGGGGGTAAACTAAAAAAAAAAAAGGTTTTGTAAACTATATCGTGCGACATATCAAATAAAAGGGCACGTTGTGAGAATCTTAAATATATGTTTTTTTTTTTAATTTAAAATAAATAGTTTGTATGTTATTAAGGAAAATAGGCGAAAATTGACCATATTTCCAAAACTAATGGGCGTAAAATTAAAAAAAAATAAGTTTATGGTGTTTAAAGTAATCTAGGAAATTTCAGATAATCATGTACGGAACGGATACCTCTCCACGCGAGTTTAACTCGCAATCTGAATTCGATATAACAATACCATTTAAGTAGTAAGTAAAGGCTTGTCGGTTTCAAAATAAAATATTACTTTTGTGACAAATTATATTACTAGCCTCGTAATATACCATTGTTACCTTTTAACCGGAAATCTCTTTTCCTCTAATGAAACAGTAATTCTTTATTGAGGGCCATTTGTATGTAAAGGTCGTGTAATAAAAAGTCGTTCGAACACCAACAGGGCAACGGCTGCGCACTCGGGATTTGCCAAATACTCCGGGCCCCCGCAGCTATCCGCTGGCAATGAATTACCCAATAAAACCAAATTGAACAAAATAAATATCCCATTATGCCTGTTTTTCTATTTGCCTTGGATTTGGACGGCTTTATAAAGTGTTATTCCGTGTAGCGATTGATTAGGGATACATTTTTAAAATTAAACTCGCACGTGTGTGTGTGCGTCAGCAACGAGTTTGAGATTAGATAAAAAAAACAGACATCTGAAAAAAGCCTTCTGAACTCACCTGAGTCGAACGCAATAAATGCGTTACTACATCAGTAACACTTTTGAGATTAGATAAAACATTTTTTTTATCACAATTGTTTTAAGAGGGCACCGACCGTCCAGTGGCGCCCTCATCACTGTTATTGTGTTTTCTATTAAAGGAAAGTATTTTATTAAAATTGAAGCCGTATAAGTTGTTACGCAACTTAATACACAACGTATATGCTATGTAATATAGCTTTGCAAAGTATAACCATCAACTAATCAATTTAATAGAAAATAGTGGCCGCTTTTTTCTGTTAAATTGATTAGATGATGGTTATACTTTGCAAAGCTATATTACATAGCACATACGTTGTGTATTAAGTTGCGTAACAACTTATACGGCTCCAATTTTAATAAAATACTTTCCTTTAATAGAAAACACAATAACAGTGATGAGGGCGCCACTGAACGGTCGGCGCCCTCTTAAAATAGCCTACTATACTGACTTGATTCGAACGCAGCAAATGCGTTACTTCATCAGTGGTTTTTTTTAAGAGGTGATTTTTGTAGTTTGCACTTCAACTTCTTACTTTTTGAGACTTGTAAGAAGCATCTAAATTCGTTTAGTTACATAATTTTATTGTAAACTTGATATGAAAATTGCAATAAAAACAAAGAGCTTGCCCGTTCGTTTTATAGCGGCACCGTGGAGTAAGTCAATTGCAGCAACACTTAATTTTACATAAATCCATTGGGACGAGCTGTTTACCAACGAAGCGAAACAAAACTTTCCTGAAGTTAGCCGAGCTGATAACGCTCCATCGCGATCGCCCTCCAGCCACCAACTCACTTTTTCTCATTTTGGAAAGCGCGGTAATGAATTTCTTGGATAACGAAGCCACTTATTTTCAAAACGTAATATTTGAAAGAAAACCTGATGGTTTTACAATTAATTCTAATTAATATTATTCTTTTGCGATGTGCGTGGATTTTTATAAAGATGGGTCAAAGCTTTGTTCAATGGTAATGAAATTTAAATTGAAAAACTGACAGTACTAATTAAGGGCCAAATTCAAAGAAAGACCCGCGGCGCACGATGGCTGGGCACGGGTCTTTGTATTTCGCCTCATCCTTAGACTATATTTGACTTGATATTACCACGAGTCACAAACAACTATATCTTTAAAAGTTCCAAAGATAAACTTCTATTAGATTAAGAGTCTGTGAAAAAACCGGACATGTGCGAATTAAACTCGCGTGGAGAGGGTTCCGTTCCTTACAAGATTATCTGAAATTTACTATGTTATTTTAAATACGATAGACTTCTTATAGGTTTTCCTGTAATCTATAGGTAAAAAAACTATCTTCAGTACTATTTTTTCAAAATTTTAACCCCAGTAGTTTCGGAAATAAGTGGGGGGAATGGTCAATTTTCGCCTATTTGCCTAAATAACTTCTAAAATATTTTACTTAAAATTAAAAATAAAATATATTTAAGATCCTCATAATAAGCCCTTTCATTTGATATGTCACACGATATAGGTTGTATAACTTTTTATTTGAATTATCTAATATAGGTACGGGGGATACCTATATTAGACCAAAAGTCGCCCAAATGTTTAAAATTCATATATTTACGTCACGCGTCCGTGTTGCGGTCACTGACTTACATGTGATACCAAATTTTAACTCAATCGGTCCAGTAGTTTTGGAGCAAGTTGGCTGTGACAGACTGACAGACAGACAGACACACACGAGTGATCCTGGTTTCGTTTTTTCCTTTCGAGGTACGGAACCCTAAAAACGTAGTTTCTTATTACTTCTATAACCTTTTTTGGGTTCCTAGCGTTTCTAAAATACGGATATGAAAGTATAGCAGTCGGGAGATGCGCGTCTTAAGCAAATGCAAACATACATTTGTTTTTAATTCGATGTATAAATAAAATATTTCATGTTTGCATCTTGGACCAATATTTCTGGCCGTCAACCTTACATGATTTTTATGCAGATACCTATTATATGAAAATAAAATTTGACTTGCAACTTTCAACCTTAACGTAAAATCTCTCAACCGCCAAACTTTCATTGCGTAACGCTGTGGAACACTGATGCTCAGTTGTTTCAAAACAAAATTATGTCGATTTTTTCACTGCTTCCTTCTGTTATAGTTATGAAATAGCATATGGTTAAATTCCGTGTTCCGTTTTTGCAATTTTGTAATGGCACCTTAGAAATGAGGAAGGGTATGTTTTTAATGAAAATTGTAGCATTTACAAAGTCCACAACTCAATTAAAAATCAGCATCCCACAAGCAAACGTAGTCATGTATATTCATTTGGTATTAGGTATTATACTGAGATGCACGTGTGCCCTGGTTCTCCTGTCTTCGAAATCCGAGAACGTCTGTGTTGATTGCGTCAGCTGCTATGTATTGTCTCAAGTATTGTAGTAAATGGAGTCTGCACACAGTGCCATGAGCGATCCTGTCAAAGCCGTGCATATAAATTGCTCTTTGGCAACATCTTTGATTTCCATCTCTTACTTAACTCCAGTTAAATGACGTTTTGTTATTTAGCAGGATGAATTGAGCTTCGTTTTCTTATAAAAAAAACATTTATTTCCGTCTTCACGATAACACTCACACAATAATCGGAGTTGGTTTAATTTACTGCCCTAATTTACTCTCACAAAGCGGTAATATACTTTTCTTCCTACTACGCTTTAATTTCATCATAATGGCCTTAAATACTCAGCACAAAGCAGCCCTTATTTGCTCTAGAGCAAATAAAGTTGCATACAAATTTCATTATTGCACTGTTTTGTATTTTTTTTTAATTTGGTTGGTTGATCAAGAAGTTTACACCAACAGCCACCCAATCCGTCCATTCACAGTCCGACGAAACAGCCGACCACTCTTCTGTGGACTTACTGTTAGCAAAAAAAAAAAAAACAGGCCACATATCGGCGGCCATATCGAACTGTGATTGTCTCGTCTAAAATGTTATGCTCAAAGTACTGGCTGATAAGATAGTAGGTATGATTTACAAAAAGATTTAAAAAAAAATTGTCATAATATGACAATGAATAGACTAGATACAAGATTTCTGTGAAAATTTTCGGATTTTCGACTTTAGCTTCAGAACCAATAGACCGATTTTAATAAATAGGGTATCTTAAGATTCGGGGAGAACGTGCGAGTGTCATAGGCTATATAAAAATTCTAAGGGTGCGTCATAACAGGTGCCAATATCCTTTTTACTTCGCTAGTTGGGTTTAACTGTACCTTTACGTTTTTTACCAACTTTTAGCAGTAGTAGAAAGAAAAGCAGATTATGCACCTCGCATCAAGTGATTTGTTATTGCGCTCGTGTTTTTAGAGCCCTCACTAGCGTTCGGGCTCCAAATCAACACTCGGCGCAATAATGAATCACTTTCTGCTTGGTGCAACAATCTACTATTTCTTCCTACTACGCTTTAATTTCATCATAATGGCCTTAAATACTCAGCACAAAGCAGCCCTTATTTGCTCTAGAGCAAATAAAGTTGCATACAAATTTCATTATTGCACTGTTTTGTTTGTTTTTTTTTTTAATTTGGTTGTTTGATCAAGAAGTTTACACCAACAGCTACCCAATCCGCCCATTCACAGTCCGATGGGACAGCCGACCACTCTTTTGTGGACTTACTGTTAGCAAAAAAAAAAAAAAACAGGCCACATATCGGCGGCCATATTGAACTGTGATTGTCTCGTCTAAAATGTTATGCTCAAAGTAGTGGCTGATAAGATAGTAGGTATGATTTACAAAAAGATTTTAAAAAAAATTGGCATAATATGACAATGAATAGACTAGATACAAGATTTCTGTGAAAATTTTCAGATTTTCGACTTTAGCTTCAGAACCAATAGACCGATTTTAATAAATAGGGTATCTTAAGATTCGGGGAGAACGTGCGAGTGTCATAGGCTATATAAAATTTCTAAGGGTGCGTCATAACAGGTGCCAAAATCCTTTTTACTTCGCTAGTTGGGTTTAACTGTACCTTTACGTTTTTTTACCAACTTTTAGCAGTAGTAGAAAGAAAAGCAGATTATGCACCTCGCATCAAGTGATTTGTTATTGCGCTCGTATTTTTAGAGCCCTCACTTGCGTTCGGGCTCCAAACCAACACTCGGCGCAATAATGAATCACTTTCTGCTTGGTGCAACAATCTACTATTTCTTCCTACTACGCTTTAATTTCATCATAATGGCCTTAAATACTCAGCACAAAGCAGCCCTTATTTGCTCTAGAGCAAATAAAGTTGCATACAAATTTCATTATTGCACTGTTTTGTATGGTTTTTTAATTTGGTTGGTTGATCAAGAAGTTTACACCAACAGCTACCCAATCCGCCCATTCACAGTCCGACGAGACAGCCGACCACTCTTCTGTGGACTTACTGTTAGCAAAAAAAAAAAAACCGGCCACATATCGGCGGCCATATCGAACTGTGATTGTCTCGTCTAAAATGTTATGCTCAAAGTACTGGCTGATAAGATAGAATGGGTTACAAAAAGATTAAAAAAAAAATTGGCATAATATGACAATTAATAGACTAGATACAAGATTTCTGTGAAAATTTTCGGATTTTCGACTTTAGCTTCAGAACCAATAGACCGATTTTAATAAATAGGGTATCTTAAGATTCGGGGAGAACGTGCGAGTGTCATAGGCTATATAAAAATTCTAAGGGTGCGTCATAACAGGTGCCAATATCCTTTTTACTTCGCTAGTTGGGTTTAACTGTACCTTTACGTTTTTTACCAACTTTTAGCAGTAGTAGAAAGAAAAGCAGATTATGCACCTCGCATCAAGTGATTTGTTATTGCGCTCGTGTTTTTAGAGCCCTCACTAGCGTTCGGGCTCCAAATCAACACTCGGCGCAATAATGAATCACTTTCTGCTTGGTGCAACAATCTACTGTAGATTTGTATAAAACTGTAGACATAATTTTTAACTTACATGTGTACTGTTTTTGAAAAGAAAATATACCTCGTCGAGTTTCTTGCTGGCTCTTCTCAGAAGAGGTTTTTTCTGAACCGGTGGTAGATTCATTCCTTGACCCATATAAGAGCTTGTAAAAGCCTAAGTTGAACAAGGATATTTTGACTTCTGACCTTTTTAGGGTTCCGTACCTCAAAAGGAAAAAAGGAACCCTTATAGGATCACTCGTGTGTCTGTCTGTCTGTCTGTCTGTCCGTCTGTCACAGCCAATTTGCTCCGAAACTACTGGACCGATTGATTTGAAATTTGGTATACATGTGTAAATTGGTGACCGCAACAGGGATGCGTAACGTAAATTAATTAATTTTGAACATGGGGCCCACTTTTGGGGGAAAAATTATAAAATTAAAAAAAAAAAGTTGTTTTGATAAACTTCAGCATAGCAAGTTCTCATACAAACAACAACAACTATGCAACTTCTATTAACTTGAGAACAAAAGTGAAACTAAGTAGCTATACTACCTACAGATAGCATCCGGCTTCGCAGGAACTTGAAATTGTCCCTACAGCTTTTAAGCGCCGATAAGGCGGAGTCCGTGAGAAACCCAGCACACTGAGAGTTAAAGGAAAGGACCGCATTAAAATTATATTAAAATTTGCAGTAGATTAAATAGGATTCAGAAACTCATAAGAGGTTAGGAAAGGTTTAAAAAACATCATTATTCATTATGCGAAGTCATGGTATTTCAGTCGCGTGAGTTTAAGGCGGAGAGGGTACCAGCAATATTACTCAGGGGAATCCCTCTAAACCGAGCTACTAAATTAAAGTACTTGGGTCATTGGGTCACGGAGTATCTGTCGGATGACATTGACATTGAGAGGGAGCACAGGGCGTTGGCTGTCAGGGGTAATATGTTGGCACGCAGGTTTGCACGCTGTACGAAAAAAGTAAAGGTAACTTTGTTCAAGGCCTACTGCCAGTCCTTTTATACGTGCAGCCTGTGGATCAGCTATACCCAGAAGGCAATTAACGCCCTGCGCGTTCAGTACAACAACGCACTTAGGATGCTGTTGGGTTTGCCAAGATACTGCAGTGCCTCGGGCATGTTCGCGGAGGCGAGTGTTGACGGCTTTCACGCCTTCATGCGCAAGCGAGCGGCCGCTATAGCGCAGCGCGTACAAAGCAGTGCCAACAGCGTCCTGGGCGTGATAGCATGTAGACTAGACTGCCCCTTTGCCAAGCATTGGGACAGTCTCCATGCTGTTATTATTACGTAGAAATATTATTATTATTAATTTTAATTGTATCAGTATTATTGTTATTATTACTAATTTTAATTTTTGTATTTTATATTTTGATTATCGTTGTGATTGTAATTACTGTAATGTATGGATCATAGTTGTCCGAAATAAATGTTTTATTATTATTATTATTATTATTATTAATATGTAAATACATCTACGGCACACATTTCATTATCTAAGGCTAAAATATATATTTCAGAGGACTGAGTAAGCCTAACGGCGATGTTCGTTTCGTAGTTGATATCCATGGATCACATAATAACATTTAAAAACCGGCCAAGTGCGAGTCGGACTCGCGCACGAAGGGTTCCGTACCATTACCTATAAAAACGGCAAAAAAACACGTTTGTTGTATGGGAGCCCCCTTAAATATTTATTTTATTCTGTTCTTTAGTATTACTTGTTATAGCGGCAAAAGAAATACATCATCTGTGAAAATTTCAACTGTCTAACTATCACGGTTCATGAGATACAGCCTGGTGACAGACGGACGGACAGACGGACAGACGGACAGATGGACAGCGGAGCCTTAGTAATAGGGTCCCGCTTTTACCCTTTGGGTACGGAACCCTAAAAATTAAAAACAAAACCGACCGGCGTTGGAAAAGTAGTATTTTCTATTTTTTGTTCCTAGCATGACGCACCCTTAGAATTTTTAGCCTATGACAGTTGCACGTTCTCCAAGAATCATAATGATACTCATTTATTAAAATCGGTCCAGAAGGTCAGGAACTCACTTGGAACATTCGATATTTTGCTCATATACATACATATACTGTAACTCAATACTCGAGGGCTTCGCAAAGTTAAAAATAAAAAATTATTGTTACAATAATACTAATGTGGGATTTGTTTCGAAAATTAATGCATACCGCTCGGTTTATATCCCCGTTGCACTTTCACCATTATTCAAGGTTTTAAACTAGAAAGGGCAAACAAAACCTAATCAGACTGTTCTTTGTTGAATGGGTCCGGTGGACCTCGGATAAATCAATTGAACACGACGTTTGGCTTTAACGCCCTAATGCGATGAACTTAAGGTAAAGTTTGGGTTCGATGGGGCAATATGAGATACCATCACAATCAGTACACCGACCGCAGGAACGTACCTCGCCACGGCCATACATTTTATATGGCCGTCACCGCTCTTGTTACGTGTTAAGCATTATGCCTTTCTAAAGCATTATGTTTACTATAATAGTAGATTGTTGCATCAAGCAGAAAGTGATTCATTATCGCGACGAGTGTTAGTTTGGAGCCCGAACGCAAGTGAGTGTTCTAAAAACACGAGCGCAATAATACATCACTTGATGCGAGGTGCATAATCTGCTATTATAGTAAACACAGTTCGATATGGGCAAACACAGTTCGATATGGCCACCGACATGTGGACTGTCTTGCTAACAGCAAGTCCACAGAAAAGTGGTCAGCTGTCCCGTCGGACTGTGAATGGGCGGATTAGGTAGGTAGTGGCGTAAACTTCTTGATCAACTAACCAAATAAAAAAAAATACATAACAGTGCAATAATGAATTTTGTATGCAACTTTATTGCTCTAGAGCAAATAAGAGCTGCTTTGCGCTGAGTATTTCAGGCCATAATGATGAAATTAAAGCGTAGTTGGAAGAAAAATATATTATCAAGCAAGTCTATTTCTTAAATATTTGATTTAATTTATATCAGAAAACAAAAGTACTCAGCAGAAGTATGGAAACAGTTCAACAAACATTAAAAAGTAATAAATATTTCCATTCAAAAGCACATAAACCATGTTGACGGAACAGAAGTATTTTAAGCATCAAGCCGTAAAGAAAGTTTGACCTCCTTCATGTTATCGGCTGGAAGACGTCCAATCTTTGCCCATTGTCTTAGCCTGGAAATTTCTAAAGTGGAGACGTATATTATGCCTGCGGCCCTAACATGCAAGACACAAGGATAAGTTAAACCGTCTTATCTCTAAGTGCGTCTCTATCACGCTAGTGCCGACGAAAGAGATAGTCATATAGATAAACGGGGTTAACTTATCCTTGTGTTAAGGCCGCTCAAGTGTTAAATCGCGAAATGTTTATCATTATTTTAAGTAAGTGATCATGCGATCTTTAAATAAATTAAATATATAAAAAAAAATCGATTAACGGTGTGACCACGGCGATTTTGTACAGCGATGCAGTCGCGATACAGTCGCGAAACGGCCGCGATACTTGCGCGATGTCATCGTTGGCCGTGTTCCTATAGCTCACGTAGACACGTTTCTGCATCGCTACTATCGCGATACAGTACCATTACCATGAGTTGCGTGAACTATCGCTCGGTCCCTTTTACTTGTATCGGCAATAAGCAGCATTTCCGATAGATTTTGATAGCGAGAACGGTTTGCGCAAACTCATGGTAAGGGCTCAGCATCGATACAGACTCTTGCGGTCTCCCTTCGCGATTCTGTCTTCGATGTCGCACGATATAGTCGCGATGCTTAATCGAAACACCGCGAAATCGATACAAGCTATAACTGTATCGATGGTGCATCGCTTCTGTCGCGGGTTGCAAATGTAACAAGCGGTCAAATTTAAACGGGCGACTGTAACGCTACAAAAACGCTACGCTTTCTTTTTTTGGACAATCTTTACACATATCATCGATCTAGTCCCAAAGTAAGCTCTAAAGGCTTGTGTTATGGGTACTAGACGACGATATACATACTTATATAGAGAAATAAATACTTAAATACGTAGGAAACATCCAAGAGTCAGGAACAAACATTCGTGCTCATCACACAAATATTTGCCCTTACCGGGGATCGAACCCGGGACGCTAGCTTCGGAGGCAGGGTCACTCCCAACTAGGCTAAAATAAGGTGAAGAATAAAGAATAAAGGCTTGTGATTTTTTGAATCCATTGCATGATTTACTGATATGTCAAAATGACATAAATCGTAATTAATTTCCAAAATGGAAAATTTAAAATAACATAGGTACGTCTTTACTCACAATTTATTGAGTCACAGCCCAGCATGTGAGTACAACCGTTTCATAATAACTCACGGAATTATTAATTTGTATAATTACAAATGTTTATGAAATTATGAACGCTTGAAACATTGTCATGCGTTAAAATTAGCTTACTACTAAGTGGGTATTGCAACCACTCCAATCCCAGCATAGTCTTACTAATTGCTCACGAGTACCCTCCAGCCGCGCACTGTAATAAGACGCGAGTCTTATTGGACTTCGCCGTGAGTCTCCATACGGACTAAGTATTCGTTCGACTAAGTATTCGTCCTTAACTATTGCAGCTACTCAACGTAGGTTCATTATAAAGTTTAGGGATTGAGCTCCGCTGCTTAACAGCTGTACGATCAACAATGTCTGCACAATACTGCACACGCTCCAACTTACTAACTTGCTTGACAGAAATCTTGTCGACATAGTTTACTTCACCTTGTACGTTTAAACGTTTCCAATAGTAGTTTATGCAACGGTTGCATAATGATAGGCCTTAAAACACTAGTGCGGTTTTCATGAAACGAGCCGATAGGCGAGTTTCATAATAAGATCGCACGTGTGTTTTAAGGCCAAATTATGCAGAGTTGCATACATAACTTTATCTACACATATTATAAATCCTCCATGATGGGTTCAGAAACAATATTTTCTGGCAACAAGTTATTTGTTGCAATCGTGGCTGCATATTTCCGATATCCGGCGCATTTTCACATCACACACACTCCGAGAAGACTACTTACTATTCATATTTTCAACTAATATGTAAATTACAAACAACTTTTTCTATTCAATTCAACAACAATTCTACTTTCGTTCAGCAAAACACCAACATGGCGGCAATTCGATCCTCCGTCAAGACCATTTTTTTTTAAATCATAGACAAACGGATGAAGTCTCTATTCTCACGTCACTCGAGATCAAATATTGTGCATTTTATATTAAAAAAACATACTGAATTGACGTTTCGTATCAATAACTGTTTTAATATCTATGGATACTAGAATAGAGACCCACTTCAGTTTTGACAGCTGTTCCAAATTTAATCTCATTTCTTTACTAAAAACGATAAAGAAGTAATGTTATTTCTTTATCGCAGCACTGGTTTTTCCTAATTGGTTGTCAAAATGGTGGTCATTTCCTACGGTTTTTGATTAACCAATGGAGGTTTTATGATATGGGTGTAGATAAAATCTATTATTTATTGCTTTAAGTCTATTTCTTTATTCATTTAAATATAAAATGTTAAATGTTTTATTTATTATTCTTATAAGCTTTATATATTCTTGGCCGAATTAATAAACGCCACTCAAATTGATCTTTAATTAGAGTGACGTTTGAGTGACGGTTTTGTATAGGATGACAACTAGTTGACGGACATTGAACTATTTAATCTATCAAATGCTTAAGTAGCGTTTCTGAATTCGGCCATCTGTATACCTAATTACTTCTAAGCTCATTAATGTCTTTTTTGCCGTGTTATGAATAAATGTATTTTCTTTCTCTTTATCCGGGTTCCGCGGTTTTTCTTTTTATTAGGGTTCCGTACCTCAAAAGGAAAAATGAAACCCTTATAGTATCACTTGTTTGTCCGCCTGTCTGTCTATGTCAAGACCTTTTTTCAAGAACGCATGGAGGTATCAAATTGAAAAAATAAATATCAAATACTCAGGTCTGCAATGTCCTGGTGCTGTGAAAAAATTAACTTTCTAAGTCAACGCAATCAAAAGACAGCCGTTTATGCCACATATTTTGATACTTTCAAGGGAATCCAAAGGGAATCAAAACCTATAGGGTACTTCCCGTTGACCTAGAATCATGAAATTCTGAAAGACGCAGTGTTTTATAGCACAAGTAAAGGAAAAAAATCCAAAAACTGTAAATAAGTAGTTACATCACAACAAAAATTAGTTTTACGGATTATCTTTTGCAGAGTCGTATCACACTCGACGGTTGCACGGAGATAGGAACTTCCGAAAGTTATTTTTTGTGTTATTTCACTGCAGGTTTTAAATGGTTACCCGGTTGTTAACGGCAATTTTTTTAAATTTTTAGTGTTTCGGACCTGCTACGTACTGTCTGTTTTTCATAGGTAAGTATGGGACCCTCGGCGCGCGAGTCGGACTCGCACTTGACCGGCTTTGTTTTCGTTTAGTTTAAATTGATATAAAATCTCCTGTTACTGTTTTAATGACCTCCAAAATTGGCATCACAAAATTGACTACATGAAGAAGCTCAGGGCAATGATCGCAGTATCTTAAAACACGTCTTCACATTTGAAAGAGGGTCTCGAAGATTATCTTGAGAGATAGTTGACCTATATCACTAAGGCCCACCTCAACCGCAGATGAGCGGCCTCATTGAACATTTAGGCAGTTATACCTTGAGATATGAAAGGCCTGGCTGAGTGGAAATTGGATTTGGATTGGCAGCCGATAGACGATGCTGCGGTGGAAAAATGGTTTTGCAAAATACTGATTACGAACGAACATTCTTTTCTGAAGTGGCAAACAGAGCGATAATTAAGTTTATGGTCGATGACGGTGCGGTTGTTAAAATTAAATTAAGACAATAAATGAATTATGTGCTGACAAAATCGGTTTTTTGCTATTCAGTTTGTAATTCCAAGTATGACTTAACATAGCCCGCGTTTTACTTGTGATCAGACAAGTAATTGCTTGCATAACCACTTGATTTATTGGTGGTACAGCCACAATTTTATCGTATATAAACGACGGGCAATAAAATTGTTTCAACGATATTCCCTCGTTTTTAATAACCAAGACAAACAGACGACGCCGATAACTTGTGAAATGCCTCATGAGCGCGCCAGTAAAATTATTCTCTTAAACTTGTAAAAATTTATTTATCTACACCCATATCATAAAACCTCCATTGGTTAATCAAAAACCGTAGGAAATGACCACCATTTTAACAACCAATTAGGAAAAACCAGTGCTGCGATAAAGAAATAACATGACTTCTTTATCGTTTTTAGTAAAGAAATGAGATTAAATTTGGAACAGCTGTCAAAACTCAAGTGGGTCTCTATTCTAGTATCCATAGATATTAAAACAGTTATTGATACGAAACGTCAATTCAGTATGTTTTTTTAATATAAACTGCACAATATTTGATCTCGAGTGACGTGAGAATAGAGACTTCATCCGTTTGTCTATGATTTAAAAAAAAATGGTCTTGACGGATGATCGAATTGCTGCCATGTTGACGTTTTGTTGAACGAAAGTAGAATTGTTGTTGAATTGAATAGAAAAAGTTGTTTGTAATTTACATTTTAGTTGAAAATATGAATAGTAAGTAGTCTTCTCGGAGTGTGTGTGATGTGAAAATGCGCCGGATATCGGAAATATGTAGCCACGATTGCAACAAATAACTTGTTGCCAGAAAATATTGTTTCTGAACCCATCATGGAGGATTTATAATATGTGTGTAGATAAAGTTATGTATGCAACTCTGCATAATTTGGCCTTAAAACACACGTGCGATCTTATTATGAAACTCGCCTATCGGCTCGTTTCATGAAAACCGCACTAGTGTTTTAAGGCCTATCATTATGCAACCGTTGCATAAACTACTATTTCTTAATATCATAAATGAATAGGTACACGGCATAAAACATCTCTAGGCTAATAAATTTTGTAGATTTTACCGGCAATTACTTACTCCGCTGTTTTGGACGTTGTTTAGTAAATTCCAAATGATTTCGCAAAATTATTTGGATCCGAGAGTTAATTCTAAAAGTTTTCAATCTTGTTTATAACACCATCCTATTGTCAGTCAATAACCAATTTGTTATGAGATCAGAAGCGAAAATCCTACAAAATGTTTCCCAAAATCCGAACGTACCAATCCCTTTTCCATAAACTTTGCAAATAGCCTCTTTAATAAAGTTAGGACGACGCATTACTTTCAGAAAACAAGTCAAGTTCGACAACAATGGACCATTAGGCAAAGGAGTGCTCAACTTATTTACTGCACACCTACCGCCGGACAACTTCATGGGGCTTAATTTATTCACTCTTTTGTTTTGACTTACAGAATGTTCACTACCAAAGCTTCAATTCCCTATAGCCGAATCACTTTGGGGAAGCATTTGTGACTATAATGGTGTATTCGCTTAGTGTTTCTTATTTAAAACACAGACAAAAGTAGGCACACAGTGTATACTTTTCCAACTCACACATATGCAAATGCTTCCGTAAAATGATTCTGCTGCTTGATTATTTCTATAATTGTATTCATGAATTGTGAGTTTCTCTCACTTCATTTCAAAAAATGCGTGCCTACAAGGCTCTCTCTCAAATAAATTAGGTCAATTATTATGGCCAGGTGCGGTGCAGAGCGGGTCGGCTACGTTTATTTTTGCCCGGCTTGTCTGCGAGTTTCACTACGTACTGTTATAATATAAAGTTAGGCAACATTTTAGCCCGTGTTTTCGGCCGGTAGTTTAAAACGCTAGCTGGATAAAATTCTTTACCAGAAACTACTACTCGTTGAGGCCCATAGGTATTTAGCCGTATAGCTTATAATATTACAAACTTTTATTAAATTTATCTTAACATAAAATGCGGAGATAATTTTGAACAATCCTCTTCTTATAGGCTCTCTCATTTATTGAAGAAGAAAACAAGTAATAATTATAATAATAAAAAAATTAAACTTATATGGAGAAGAAATTTTCAGAAGCCTCTTTTGATTTGAATGAATTTAATTAAGAAGTCCTCGGGCGGAGTATAATGACTCTCCTTTTGCTTAAGAAATAGGTACTTCGTTCGAGCTAAAATTTAGAACGATATTTATCAGACCACGTCTTTTTCACTTTTCTATAACTAATTTGACGTTGAATCTATGTATCACTGACTAATTAATTCTAAGGCAGTCAAAAACATAGAAAGCTTTTAAGATCAAATATATTAATCCTCCCCTGCTGCACTGGGAGTGAAGAAATAGCATAGAATGCGTGCAGATGCTTATCATCCTGGCATGTCGTAAAAGTCGACTGAGGGACGGGTCCTCTCCAACATGGTGGAATATCTGTATCTGGGCGATGGGCTGATCACCTGTCACCATACGGTTTATCATACCATCTTAGGTCTAATTAATCGAACGTGGCCACAAGTAGTCTTGTGGCTCTGCCCACCCAATTAGGGATTTCGGGCGTGATGTGTATGTGTATGTAGGTATATTAATTTGCATCAAATCACAGCCAAACTGAAACGATGCCATACAAAATGATACGTCTTAGTACAAAATAGCAATTGACTTCAGTTTAAGACGTACGTTTAATCGCATAACAAAGTCATGGTTGCACTCTGCATAATGTTTTAGTCTGTCACACAGCAGACAATGCAAGCTGCATGACAGACTATCACATGCAGAGACAAATATACCGTCGCATTCTTACACGTCAATGCGTCTCGCGATTTGGTCGATCTTGGCCGATCGTGTTAATCAGCGATGACTAATCATGTTTGCCGCCATACATAACGTTTTCCGTCTGTTATACAGCAGATAATGCAAACTACCTGTCAAAGTATCACATGCAGAGACACATATCTGTCTCATTCTTACACATTAACACGTTTCGAGATTTAGCCAATCATGGCCGATCATGTTGGTCAGCCATGACAAATTATCAAATCCACGATAAACCCATTGAACGTATGTAATTCTCTTAGTTGCCGGCAAACGCTTGACGAAAACTTACATACTGGCACGCACAAACCCGTTTTCTAAGGGCCACACGATTCGAGTCTTCAAAAGAATTACAAATTAAATATTATTATGTTCTTTGCTTACGTTGTTCATTACTTCATGTTTTTTGTTTAGATTAAGCTCGATCCTATTTCGATCTAAAGTTTCTTTCGCCCTTGAAGATAAACACGTGCCTCCATTTAGAAGTAATAGCTAATATGAAAGATAAATGATGCCCTTTTCTAATGTCAAGCGAAATGCGAGATAGAGCTTGAAACTTGCCATGAGTTCCCTCGTATTCAGTATAAATCAATTTATTAAATGGTACCCGGGTGCTATTATTCACTCCCTCACGTTCTTACAAAGATATATTGTGCTTTATATGGAAAATGTTAAGATCAGGTTGTTTGTAGAGTGCAGGAAGAACACAAAGAAAGTTTTAAGTTTTAACCGTATTTTATCATGATCGTCATAATTACAGCCGAAAGTCGTCCATTACTGGACATAGGTCTCTCCCAATGATCGCCAAAACGACCGATGATGAAACTGTATGGGTAAACTGTATTGGTGTGAACCTAAGACTTTTCATACAAAAGGGCGATAACGATTTCCACCCCTTAAATGTTAACCGATTTTGACCAATGTTCGATAGTTTGTCAGTCAGATCAAAATCTAGGTTTTTTTCGCTATCTATCTATATATATAAAAATGAATTGCTGTTCGTTAGTCTCACTAAAACTCGAGAACGGCTGAACGGCTTTATCTTATCTTAGTCTTGAAATGTTCGTGGAGGTCTAGGGAAGGTTTAAAAGTACATAGGTTACTTAAATTATTATTCTTCGCAGACGAAGTCGCGGGCACCAGCTAGTAATCAATAAATTCGGTTATATTGCTGTTTCAGTATTCTCATACAAAACTAATTTCGGCGATTATTTAACTTTGTTGATCTTTAATTAATATTCAAATAACGTATAGACCTAGATTTTTTTCTGACTGACAATCTATCAAAAATTGATCAAAATCGGTTAATATTTAAGTGGTGGAAATCGTTATCGCCTTTTCTATGGAAAGGGTTATTTTTGCCGTTGGTTCACAGTCATCTTGAAGGATGGGAAGATAGTACCTTGTTGATAAAATTTTGAAAAAAACTAAGTTATAAGTTGCTTAGTGTAATAAATGCCTTTCACCCTGCTGAAGAACTATGAATTGGATACCAAACGGGCTTTCTTGGAAGCCAATGTAATCGGCTTTAATCAATTTCCTTTCAAACTTAGTTATAGAGCCTTGAGTGTTCTTGTTCATCTACGCTGACTGACCCAAAAGTTATATACAGAATGACTGGTCGTTTATTTAGGTATTCCATAAGCGCTATTGAAATTAGCTGCTTGAAATGTTCACTATTATTATTTATTCCAACCGATACGTGCATGGATTAATTAATATAACCTTACCATCTTTGTAACATGAATTGACTCAAAATAACTACCTACGGATAGGCATGTGGATCAAGTACTACGCCAAAATGAAAGGGTTCGTTTTTTCTCGACGCTCTACGTATCTAGTTATAGTGATCTACTATTTCTAATTATTATTAAAGCACGAGTACGAGTACGAGTATGTTTGATGTACCGCTTTCCGGCGTAACCATTATAACCGATTTCGATTGGTTTGGATACAAATGTTCTTAAAAAAAACTAAACGAATTTCACTATAACATTGCTATGAAACAGTAGGTTAGATAGAACTGACTGAGTCGGGTAGGATTGGTCCTGGCGCCTCATTCGGGAACGCTAAGTGATTCTGTAGCGACTCGTAAGCCAGATTTCTCATTCCACTCTTTCGCACGACGCGAAATGCGTAAGAGCGAGATGAGAGATCTGGCTTACGAGTCGCTACAGAATCACTTAGCGTTCCCGAATGAGGCGCCTGATCAGGATCACGTCTTCCAAATTACACTGTATAAAATTCTGAATTTACTCTCGCTTAATCAGCATTTACTCTCTAAAGTCCCTTTTATTCTAGTGCCATATAAACTCAGATATGTTTAAGTAACTACCATCAACCCTTAATTTGGCACGTTCGTGTTTCACAACGTCATTGTGGTTCATTAAATCTGAGTCGTGTGGTGTACTCTTCGTACCTACACAATATAATATAATTCCTGCAAAGATATATATGTTGAGATAAATGAACAGTTCGTGGAGTGAATGAGTGGCGTTGGGACCAGAGACGTAAGTTACTGCACGTTAATGGCTGGCTTCAGGAGACTAGACCATTTATTTAATGGACTAGCGGCTGCATGTTAACTCTATGGGATAGGGTTAGTTGTCACGTGACTATTCTATATGCAATAGTACATTGTGCATCTAGCGCCGTAAGAAGGGGATAACTAAAGAGAGACTATTAGAAGCCCGACGCCGAAGGCGCAGGGCTTTTAATGACTCGAGTTGGTTATCTCCTTAGGGGGCGTCCATAAATTACGTGAGGCATTTTTTTTTTAAATTTTAACGCCCCCTTACTGCCCGTGATACATACAATGTTTTTCATCACATTTGTGAGGAAATGAAATAAAAATTAGACAAAAAAAAACATTTTATTCCCATTGTACTTACATCGTGAACTACCATCAGGTGGGTAGAATAAACTGTATGTCACGTCAGTTGCGCGCTACTTATATAAGTAAACGATCACCGCCGGACCCGGCGCGCACGCCCCGCCGTCAACAAATTACTCGCTGATTTTTGTTTGAATTATCTGTTCTAGTGTAACTCATACCTCGGGACTCATAACTCCCTTGGGATTTATAAACCTTACCAAATTCGTTACTCCCCCGGGAGACAAATCGGCTATAGCTGCTCTATACGCCTGCGTATAATACCCTTTCCGAGCAAGTGTGTTGAAAAACTATTGTTTGTTTCCTATGAACCTTTAGCAAGTCTTGATCTTTAATAAAATCAGCTCAGTTTAATCATGATATAAAGAAAAGGATTAATTTTCTGTTACTGAAAAGCTTACATTGATTGGGTGTAATTCGAAACGGTGTGGCCTAAATTGAAAATACCCTAAACTTAAAATAAGAAACGTCAAACTCAATTTTGTATGTACGTATGTATGTAAACTCTTTATTGCACATAAGTGACAGCAATAAAATTCCACATTCCAATCCAATTTTTACCACCAACCTGTCAAAATCGACTTTGACGTTTCTTATTTCAAGTTTAGCGACTTTTAAACTTAAAGACTTTATTCGTGACCTATCCCCGCTGTACATCGGCTCAAGGCCGCGATACTGGATCTAGCATACAGACTATCGTGCGCGCATCAAACGAAACAAGCTGTAACTGTTAAATCTGCTGTACAGCAGGTCTATACATGATCAAGCACGCATGACGCTGGACCAGTCTGACGTACGTCCGCGTTATTCACTATCTATCTGCACGACGTTCGCGGTGGTAGGGGCGCTCGCTGGATGCAAAATTGGTCGTGCAAATCCAGCAAGCAATTAATAATAATTATTGACGTACGTATAGCCTATTTATGGTCTTTTTGTATCGTGCATCGTGCATGACCTTGGCGGAGCGTACAGCAAGAAAGGCCATGAATAAAAGCGCTTTAGCGACCACACTTTCTAATTGGCCTCATTATTGTCGGTAAAATTAAACCAGCCTTGGATCGTGTCAGTAACCTCGGCCCATTTTCATCGAAATTTGTGAAATGGTTTAAACAAAGATCAAACAGATAGAAAAACGTAAAGACAGACTCGTTTACGTATTGAAATATTATTATAAGTATGGATGAATGCTTGGGAATCGCTGGTAATTTGTCGAGTGAAAGGTCGCGCTTCACGCGTGACCGCGCGCCCGGCGCCGTACGAGTGGTTGAGCAATCGATTGTTGATCTATACTCTATGTACCTAAGGTTTACTTCACGTAGCTACCTAAATGATTAACACACCCATTAATAAACAAAAGTCCTTCCTGTGGCCAAAAATTTACAAAAACGATAGGTTAAATTCGCGTTTTCTTCATATAGGTCAAAACCGCCTAGTGCCCTATTTGGTTTTAGTCTCGCTTGTGCACCGTCAGAACATTTATTTGAATGTTGAGCTGGATTCTAGAACGAGAAAGACGTTAAATTTCAAGGGTTACCAATATCCGTTTCAGCTTGGGCAAAAATGCTTTCGTATGTTCGGATGTCTGTTCTCCTCTACAGCGGCCCTAACATGGATGACACAAAGATAAAATAGACCGTCTTATCTCTAAGTGCGTCTCTCTCACACTAATGCCGACGGGTTTAATTTATCTGTGTGTCATTCATGTTAGGGCCGCAGGTCGCATTTCATTCGATAAGTCAATGGATTTGTTATAGATTAGGTTTTCAAAATTTTTCAAAATGGCTAAGATATGGGGGTTGAAAACATAAAAGAGATACATGTTTACTCGCGAGGTCTACAGCTCACAGGACCTAGTGGTTTTCGCGTTTATGGTTTTACCTTTTGCTCGCGACTCCGCCCGGGTCTAATCCCGTTTATTTCTCGATAAAAAGTAGCCTATGGATCACCTTCCGGCCCTTCATCAATCGCTGTGTAAAAAATAGCTACATTCCGTTGCTCTTGTTTTGACGTAAAAGAGGAAAAAACAAATATTAACTTTATCACATTTACTTAATAATTATTATAATAATATCGTGGACACTTACATACAGTGATCTAGTTAGTCCCAAACTAGGATCCCTGTGCTATGGGTTTATACTTAACAACAATATGAATACTTAAATAGATAAATTCATACGTTATAGTTTCTGAACATCCATGGCTCATCCATGATTATTACGTAAGCATAAGGAACAACGTTTTTTTATTTTTTATAATAAACAGACTTTCGTTTTTTCAGGCTGAATTATTAGAACTTTACTTTTAAATAGAACCAGGCCATGCATTACGGCGGGACTAGAGCAGCAGGCTGGCAGCTGTCTGCCCGAGGTGTGGCCGCGGCGTACTAAACTTATGTGCATTCTGGCTAATTTATTCAAAACAGTGGTCAAATACTTTTTAAGAAAATTATAAAAATGTGCCTTTTATTTGAGTTTTATCGATAGTAAGTTAAAATGCGTTAGATTTCGTTATTAACGTATCGTAATTATCGTCGCATAATTGTGTTTGCGAGTGTGAACTTGGAGTTCGAGTAGTATTATATTATAAAACTAATGACTTTTACTCGTATTGTCGAATGTTGCAAACAGTAGTTTCTCATTATTGATCGAACAACCACATCAATATTTATTGCCGCCCAGAAAATATTTAATATTTATTGATATTTGTAATTAATTTTATTTATGGTTCGTTTATAAATACCTCATGTATGAATAACAAATTTATGTTTCCATTTGTTCTAACGCTGGAAATTCTGGGAACGCTCTGAAACCCAAAAAGGGTCATAGGTGTGATAATAAACTAATTATTAGGGTTCCGTACACAAAGGGTAAAAACGGGACCCTATTACTAAAGCTCCGCTGTCCGTCTGTCCGTCCGTCTGTCACCAGGCTGTATCTCATGAACAGTGATAGTTAGATAGTTGAAATTTTTACAGATGATGTATTTCTGTTGCCGCTATAACAACAAATACTAAGAAACAGAATACAATAAATATTCAAGGGGGCTCCCATACAACAAACGTGATTTTTTGCCGTTTTTATAGATAATGGTACGGAACCCTTCGTGCGCGAGTCCGACTCGCACATGGCTGGTTTTTTTTAATTTCTAATCTATAATTGTTCTTATATCTGCAAGACTAGTATCCAATTCAAAAATCGAATGCAGACTGATCTGCCAATGTCCAGTTCGAAAGCAGTTTAAATAGCTAATCGAGCGACAGAACTCATCCAAACTGCATCAGAACTGACAGTATAATTGCAGACCGTCTAAAAATACTGCCAAATTTGTTTCCTCGTCGGGGGTGTATTTTCAGTCGAACCAAATAAAACCTGGCAACTCGTTAACAATTGCCAAGAATTGGGAAGGTAAAGTTTTTTGAACACAGGCATATTATAATTTTTTTTTGGATAGCGGACGTCTCATGGACCAAAAATGTAAAGATAATAAATTTTTATTTCATATCGTTTATTCAGGAGATTTTTTTTATGACTGCGATGACCTTTTCCCGTTACAGCCGTTTGCTCGGCTGTTTGATTACATCGTTTCCAGAAGAAAAAGACAGTGATAGCTCAGTGAAGAAGAACTGTCACTTTCTTTTTCTTTATTTTACTTAAGGCAAGGATTTAATCAAACAGGGCTTTAACGGGATACATGTCATCGCCGTCATTAAAAAAAAACTCCTGAATAACCGATATGAAATAAAAATTAATTATCTTCAAATGCTTGGTCCCTGAGACGTCCACTATCAAAAATATGTATAAAATGCCCGTCTTCAAAAAACTTTACCTATCCAATTCAAACCCACTGATATCTTGTTCTAGTATATTTTGAGGCACGTTACAATAAAATCTTATACAATTATTACAATGGCGTGATAAATTATTACATAGGTAGTTAAGTTTATTTACCCAGTTTATTAAGCCCAAGAAATAGTCTGCGGCGTTGTAAAAATGCGTATCGGCTCGGAATGCAGGCGGCGACGCAATATCCGCGCTGATGACATTCTGAGCACACCTCCGTGACCTATTTGTCTTTGTCCCGCGGTATTACCGCCGGTATTTGCGAAATAAACCTGTGTGTCCGCTTAAGGTCGGGACCTATAAAATATTTCACATTTTATCCGTCACATTGAAGGTATTTTAGACTTTACGGTAAAAGGTTTTTAAACATATATCAAAGGTGTTTTTGTGAAGACGCTCTTTATCTCCGTTAATTCTGTACCAAAATTAATGATTCAAACATCATTTCGAAGCTTATATTTGTCGCTTTGGGACAAAAATAAACAAAAATATTTAAATTAACGTTTTCATTAAAAAATAAATATAAATCACCTGAATTGCAAGCGCCATCTATTGACAGTCTGTTTAACTAAAATGTGTCTTGGCTATTCTCAGTTTATTATATTATTATTATTACTATCCGGTGTTTGATCATGATGTGCGAAAATTCGCACGGGTCAGCTAGTTATAATATATAATAATATTAATATTATTTAATATTATTCTGATTATTATGACCCTTAGAGACTTTATACATCTCTAAGGCACTTAAATTTACTTGTTCAGACGCGGAGACTATACATCTCCCTTATTAGTTGTATACGATAATTAATTTGTGCCCATTAGGTTTATTTGTTGCACTTTTTATGTTAGTTTTAGTTATATGTAATTTTAAAGTGGAAAAAGACTTACTGTTGAGTTTCTTGCGGCGATTCTTCTCAGCACATGTCACCTTTCGAAGCGCTGGTAGATTCAGACATGTAAAAGAGCCCGTGAGGCCTACTTGCAAAATAAATATTTTCATTTTCATTTTAATTTTCATTATAAAGTGGGTAATCTTAAAAAATATAAATTTACTCTCAAGGGTCGGAGATGACAAAAAACGTTTCTAGTGTTCACTGCCAGGCTCGGAATATGACGTGTTTAGACTTTAATGGTCGGTTGATCCGCCGGTCTAGTTAGTAATAGCGCTCTTTTCACGTGAAAGTTTTAATGAAAGTCTCCTTGAATTGGGCCAAAGTCCGCGGGTAGAGTGGGAGCTTGCTGTAATATAAAACAAACAGTTTGGTTGTTATTCTTTAATAATTTATGAATATTTTATCAACTCAATCTATTTTGTACATCATTTTTATAAGCATGTGTGATTTTCATGCCGATCTGTCTGGAAATAATTAATATGAACGGATCTTCATGAAACGTCGTATATAGTTAGACCTTAGCTCCTGGAATAGGAAATAGGGTAACTTTTATCCCGGCTAAGTCCAAATTTCCCAAGGGAATAATTATAAGCGAAATTAACGCGGAAGAAGTCGCGGGTGGAAGCTTTATTTTAACTAACTCTTTAAGTAACTCTGTTTGTTACGTTTTCACGCCTAAACCGCTGAGCCAATTTTGATGAGTTTCGATACAGAGATAGATTGGACATTGGAGAAGCACTTAGTTACTTAAATTATTTTTCTACGCAGACGAAGTCGCGGGCACCAGCTAGTAATAAATAAAGCTTCACGTTTTTTGTTCTTTAGCCAACCAATTTATAGGCATATTAACTATTAGAAAGTTCTTCTAGTAACTGTTTCGGTAATACCGCACAACTTAGGTCTAGCTCATAAAAGCTTCCTACCCGCAACGAAAAGCCTTGGATTACGTTTCATGAACTCTGTAGAAATAGAAACGATACTGCCTCGTGATGCTACACTGTAGAATCAAATGAGTATGATACGCTGCATGAATGCCCATTGCAGAACGATTTTTCTGTAGTCAAAATGGTTATACTTATTGTGGTAATAAAAATATATGGAATAGCTATTTTTTTATTCGTGTAGGAAACAAGGTGATAGGATTTTGCATAATCTTTTTATCTTGACACAAGTATATATGAGCGCGTGTAGGCATCTATCTGAGAAAGCTGCCATTGACAATGTACTTGTATGAGAGCAATGCTTCAAATGAAAGTGTCTTATGGCCGAATTCAGAAACGCCACTTAAGCATTTGACTAGATATTAAGTAGTTAAATATTACTCAACTAGTTGTCAACCTATACAGAAACGTCACTGAAACGTCACTTTAATTAAAGCTCAATTTGAGTTGCCTTTCTGAATTCGACCATTAAGCTATCAACACGTCTAGCACGAATTGCCTGCTACTTGTTTGTCGCTCAATGCGTTTTTTCGTATTTGCATAGTTTGACATTGACGCAACGTGAACGCCTCGCTGGCACGTTGTGCTAGCCCCCCAATAGGGCCAGGCGTTAAAATGTTATATACAAGTCTACCTTACCCTTTATAATTAGTACCGTAAACGTAGTGCGGTCCAAATACCCGGTATGCAGCGCATTATATTCCCACCATTGTGCGCGGTCCATTGTATCGCTAATGAGCGATCGCGAACTTCACGCACCTTCCCACTTAGCTATAAATGCAGTTATGTAAAGGACTTTTTACAAAACGTTAATTAATTAAATGCTTGAACCAGAGCTCTAGTTAGAGATGGAGGCTTTCATATTTATAAAGTAAATTTGAAGACAACGTTAAAAGAACGGCCATTTTTATGTTGGTGTACATTGACGATGTTATTATTTCTTCTACTAATGTTGTTCTCTACCCGTCCAAAAAAAATGTCTGTAGAGCTCAAGAGATGGAAGATTCTGGTATTTATAAACTTATTTTGAAGCTAACGTTAAAGAATGGTGATTTTTATTGTACATGGACGACGTTATTATTTCTTTAATTAATGTTGTTTTTGGACGTGTCCAACAAAGTATCTGTATATGTTTCTTAACTTTTTATCTCTTATTGCGATATTTGTACCAAGCAAGATCGATTGCTTTTATTTCGCCAAAAATGTATATCCGTATTATTTAAGTTAGAATAATATTATAAGGATCGGCTCAATTTGTGACTAATGCTGAATTATTAATCACTCATTAAAACCCGGTAGTCCCCTTAGACGTAAAAGAGAAACAAACAAAATACTTTCGCATTTATTGATATGATTGATATATTATTGATTAAATCAACAAAAAAACTGATACATAAAAATGACTACTCGGTAATGACGGATGTACGGATGTGTTTACTCAAGCCAGCCACAAAACGACTACCACAAAATAACTTATTTCCATTATTATTTTCTGTCCAAATACACAGTCCCAAATAATCTCTTGTAAAAACATCCTTATTCTGGCCACAAGTCGTCCAAAGCGTTATCCTCAATCAGCCGTTCGGTGCTTGCAGAAACAACACTCTATCAGCACAAATATACACAACTGAAAAGACGAACGGTCGAATTTCGTCTAATGTTAGCCCACTCGTTCTTGAGGCATGACACAGTCGTAAGAACGAGACAGGGCATGCGAAGTTTCGAATGTGTACTTTGGAGCAGACCCTCAGCACTGCTGAGTCGTATTATGTAAATGTTTATGATACAATGACATTACGACCGCGAGAAATAAACGAAAGCCGTTCTCGGATATTGATATTATGCTTTATTGCTCCAAAGACTTAACTAGTTTTATTCCATTATTTGGGCGCGCAGCTTCATAAACTAATTTTTTTAGGGTTTCGTACCTCAAAAGGAAAACACGGAACCCTTACAGGATCACTTGTGGGTCTGTCTGTCTGTCTGTCTGTCACGGCCAATTTGCTCCGAAACTACTAGACCTATTGAGTTGAAATTTAGTACACATATGTAAGTCGGTGACGGTAACACGGACGCGTAACGTAAATAAATGAATTTGAAACATGGGGGCCACTTTCGGAGGGTAAATTAGAATATAAAAAAAAAGTTTGCTAACTATATCGTATGACATATCAAATGAAAAGGCTCATTGTGAAAATCTAATTATAATTTTTTAAGAATTTTAAAAGAAATAGTTTGGAAATTTAGGAAAGTCGGCGAAAATTTACCATTCTCTCATCTCCGAAACGACTGGATTTTTTTTTTTTTTTAAATACAGAAAATTGTTCTTTACCTATAGATTACAGGCAAACCTATAAGAAGTCAATGCTATTTAAAGTAACATAGGAAATTTCAGATAATCATGTACGGAACGGAACCCTCTCCACGCGAGTTTAACTCGCACTTGTCCGGTTTTTTTGTTAAGCAGGCATCGTAGCGTGTTTTAATATTTGTATTAATGCTATTCTTGTACATATATTTTGCTATAAACTATAACAAAATAGTTTTATTACCGCTGTTATACTAGTAACAGTAATACTTACCAGACTAAAACTTTGACTTCGAAGAGTTCGGAATGACCTTGACTTTGATCCAATTAGTTATGAAAGTGCCACAGGACATTTAAGAACAAATTAACTTAACAATAAGATTGAATAAAATTTCAATATTTTTGTCATATCACGACGACAGACGAATTTAAGAACAATCTGGCTCATAATTTTATACATTTATTAGTCTTCTATTTAGAATTGTTCCTTTTATTTAGTAAATTACTAAAGAAATAAAGAACTAGATACGAAAAATATATAGTATAAATACCTTTTGTCACACAGTTTAAGAAAGAAAACTAAAATCAATATCAACATTCATCTTCAATTATATCTTGAGAACCAACTGAAAATGATATCTATGAAAATTCGTCAATTAACGCAGGGAGCCTCTTAAACCAACAGTCACCCAAGCAGCACACAAGCTGTATAATAGCTTATACAGCCAGTGTGTCCAATTCGAAATGGTGAAACGTCTAGTTTGAAAACTCCCTAAATTTAAAATAAGAAACGTCAAATTCAATTTAGTATAGCACCAAGCTGTCAACATCGACGTTGACGTTCTTATTTCAAGTTTAGTAACTTTTAAATTTAATAAAAATAATAATAATAAACCATTTATTTCAGGCATCATTGGTCCATACATAAATAGCTTACAGACTAACACACATATTAAAACATAACTTAAAAACTATTTAGGGGACGAAAAGGCGTGGCTCCTTAGCGCCGTCCCACCTGGAGTCGGGTCCTGGACAGGCAAGCTGCCCCGGAATTTAGCGAACACACTTTCGAATAGGGTATTAAGGGCTGTATAAGCTCTTATATAGCTTGTGTACTGCCTGGGCATAAAAGTACAAGACGGCCGTAGCAACATGCGCAGTTTTTGTGATTTTATTCGGCACTAGGCTTTCTTTTTCATGTATTTTTCATGTATTCGTTACTGTTAGGTTTCTCCTAACATAGATTATTTTTACGTTACATTGTGTGATTATCTCCTCTGCTGCACTGGGAGTGAAGAAATAGCATAGAATGCGTGCAGATGCTTATCATCCTGGCATGTCGTAAAAGTCGACTAAGGGACGGGTCCTCTCCAACATGGTGGACTATCTGAATGGGCGATGGGCTGATCACCTGTCACCATACGGTTCATCATACCATCTTAGGACTAATTAATCGAACGTGGCCAATATATGTTTTTTTTCTTCATTTTATTGAGGCAACATACAGTCTTATAACATAAAAAAACAAGTTTACAATATATGAATAATGGAAGTATTTTTACGTCTTTCCATTTATGAAACGGACAGCAGTCTTGGAAATCGATTTCTTTTTCAAATAGGGTTTACCTATGCTATTGCCTGTTTTATTGCAATATTTAAAAACATTTATCTTTTTTTTCATGAATATGAATTAAGGTTTGACCTCTACCGTGGTTTCAATTTGTAATTATAATAGCATGTTTTATTTAAATAATAGGGAGGCTATTTTGCTCACGAAACCATTAAGTTATTACCCAGCTGTTAAAACATTAATATTCAGCTTTGGCACCCGAACTGCACTGACGTAGCACATCTACGAACGTGCTACGCTCCTACAACGTCTACGACCGCGTAGCACCAGACATACGACGTTACATTCGAACGTGCTTGAATAAGGAAATCATGGGTGCATGTAAGTGCCATTATCGTATGGAATGTGCGGTCAACCGACCGCGTCGATGGTTATCGTTTGGTTCCAAAAACACGTTTTGGGCTATAAACTGTTATTAGGGCGCTCTGACGGTAGCCATGACGGAATATCAACATAATTTCCTTTCCTTTTCCTTATTTGAATTTCAGACATTTTATGCTTTGTTTTCATACTATCGATGTAAACATAAATTAATCAATCAATTAAATAAAAATGGTTATTTATTTAGTACATTGTTACAGTGGTAGAAAATGACAAATTGAGGGCCAATTACAGAATTTCCTGAATAGGAGTGAAAAGATGCGTGGCTTAAAAACTAGAAACTAAGAATGAAAGTGTGTGTGTGTGTGTGTGTGCGCGTGTGTGTGTGTGTGTGTGTGTGTATGTGTGTGTGTGTGTGTGTGTGTGTGTGTGTGTGTGTGTGTGTGTGTGTGTGTGTTACCAGTTACCAATTTAAAGTATGTATTACTTACTACCTTCATTAATGATTATTTCTTTATAAATAGATATATGGAGTTTCGAAATGATCCTTGAGTTTTCATTTTCATATAGACTCTTTCGATAGAGAGAGCAATATGTCATATCGAATGCAAGCCACAGCAACATCTCAGATAGATCATGGCATGGACCGTTGTAAGCAGTTAGTATTCCGTGCACAATACAATTCGAAACTGCGTATGACCGAAGTTTCAAAGGCCAACCGACACAACATTCGCTGCGTCACTACATGGACTATATAACCTATGTACAGACATTTTCATCAAGCGAAAAGGTATAGGCATCGAGACCACAAGCAGCGCCTCTATTCCAGAACGTCCAAGCGATATTATTGCGGCTCGCTAGCGAGATTCTCATCCCACTCTTCCGCACGATGCGTAATGCGTACGAGTGGGATACGAGTCTCGCTCGCGAGCCGCAATAATATAATAATAATAATATAATAATAAATAAATCAGGGGACAATCTTTACACAATTCGATCTAGTCCCAAAGTAAGCTCTAAGGCTTGTGTTATGGGTACTAGACGACGATATACATACTTATATAGAGAAATAAATACTTAAATACATAGGTAACATCCAAGACTCAGGGACAAACATTCGTGCTTATCACAGAAATATTTGCCCTTACCGGGGATCGAACCCGGGACGCTAGCTTCGGAAGCAGGGTCACTACCAACTAGGCTAACATATATTGTGCAGCGACCGAGCGTTCTTTTTTGGGAATATGACATTTTGTACACCGGTCAACGGCGGGCCCTGGGCTGTCTGGTAACCAAAATTTAACCGAAGGCAATACCAATTTGGAAGTTCAAGACCAATGTCTGTTTGATATTGGTCTAAGTATACTGAAACGGATCGTTACTATGGTGACAAGGTGTCGATTTATTATGTCACTTTCTCTTCTATGTAAACTTCGCAAAGTATGATAAAGGAAACAAAGCGGTATGATGTACCATATCACTTAGGCAATGTGTAGAACCCCAGAACACGTGAGGGGATGAGGCGATTGATTTAAGAGCGGGAGGGAGCTTGGCCATTGTGTTATTCTGTGAACAGTAGGTCTTCTGTACTCTTTTTTATGCGAAGCATAATCTTTATCTATGGCAGTGGCGCAGCCTGCCTACAAGCCGATTCCTAACGGCTTTACCATGCTAGAAAGTTACGGCTAGCTGTCAGTAAAGTCTATGTCACTCTAACTAAATGTCAAACTCGCGTTCCGGCTTCCCTTAAGAAATATTTGACGCTTCGCCACTGATCTATGGGCGTCACAGACAGGACGCAAATAGGCACCGAGACAGTCAGGAAATGTCTCTGCCTAGTTACGCGGCTACAAGGGATGTATCTGTATGGAGCAATAGGTATACAAAGGCTATGCGACGCCGCGGTTCTCGTGAAATTAAGCGGAAATCGAACGATGGGGCTTGCGGCCGCCTCCGTAACTATGAGCTAACTGACAGATAACAGATGCATCTGGCTATTATCGAGATTGGATTTGATATACTAGTTGATTAATGAGCTTTGTAATTTAATTTCCCTGAGCCCTGCAAATCATTTCATTTTCTTAGGCATTTCTGACAGGCTTTATTTATAAGTAGTGGACCGGCCACAGCTTCGTCCGCGGTATTTTCCATACAAACTCTATCACCCCTTTTCAACCCTTTAGGGATCAGAGGCGAAGCGTGAAGGTAAGCCGGTGCATAATTTCTTAACTCAAACATTATTATTATTATTAATTTCTTCTTGTATTAACATAAAAATTACATATTACATATTTTTTGAAGTAAATAGATAATTTAATGAGTAATCATATAATGTTTAGAACGAGAAATGATACACCGGCTTACCCTCACGCTTCGCCTCTGTTAGGGATGGAATTTCAAAAAATCCCTCCTTAGTGCACCTCTACGGTACTCGAGTAATGTCTCCTCCCAATTTCAAACCTCTAGGACCACCCGTTTAGGCTGTGCGTTGTCTATGAGTGAGTCACGGTACTGTTTTATATGTATTGATAATAAAATAAATAAGGGGACATTTTTTTACACAAAACTATCTAGTCCTAAAATGAGCTCTAAAGGCTTGTATTATGAGTACTAGACGACGATATACATACTTATATAGTCAAATAAATACTTAAATACATAGGAAACAACAAAACTCAGGAACAAACATCTGTGCTCATCACACAAGTATTTGTCCTTACCGGGGATCGAACCCGGGACCGGTAGCCTCGGAAGCAGGGTCACTATACCAACTAGGCTAAACGCGTCGTCAAGATATTTATTTATTTTTTGAAAAGTACATCCAGATCACAGATATTATAACAGTTACAATGATCATTATTATAAAGGATACATTTCTGATATACAGGACAATTAAGGAGTTGGGTTGTTGTTGTGGGCAGGGTTATGTGAATGTTTAATTAATATATTAAACAACGTTTTACTTTCGTTTCATGTTTATTATTATTCAATTTCCTCTTTTTGTACGCGATTCTTGGATCATATTTTTGATTAACTTTTTTAAACAACAATTAAACGGAAAGTGACTTTATTTTATGCGACTGGACTGGACTGCGTTCTTCATTTAAATGTTTTAAGCTTATTTGTTTAATTTAATTATAAGTTATAACTTTTACTGAGGAAAACATTTAAAAGTAAAAAGTTGAAAAGGTTCCTGTAGATAGAGATAGATATGATATGATATTCTATGGAATGGTAATCGCCTCACGCGACAGTTTCATTAAATTCTTATTTGACTGACAGACGTTTCTAGGTATCGTATTCTCGCAAGGAAGCGCGGAATCTCTTTCGTGACAAATAATGGTTTCTGGTAAATATTGAATGAAAAAACCGGACAAGTGCGAGTTAAACCCGCGTGGAGAGGGTTCCGTTCCATACATGATTATCTGCAATTTCCTATGTTACTTTAAATACCATAGACTTCTCATAGGTTTTCCTGTAATCTATAGGTAAAGAATTAATTTCTGTATTTATTCAAAATTTTAGGCCCGGTTGTTTCGGAGATAAGGGGGGGAATGGTCAATTTTCGCCTATTTTCATAAATAACTTCTAAACCATTAATTCAAAAATTCCAAAAAAAATATATTTAAGATCCTCACAATAAGCCCTTTCATTTGATATGTCACATGATATAGTTAGCGTAACTTTATTTTTTAATTTTCTAATTTACCCCCCAAAAGTGGCCCCCATGTTTATAATTAATTTGTTAACGTTACGCATCCGTGTTGCGGTCAACGACTTACATATGTATACCAAATTTCAAATCAATCGGTCCAGTAGTTTCGGAGCAAATTGGCTGTGACAGACGGACAGACAGACAGACAGACAGACAGACACTCGAGTGATCCTATAAGGGTTCCTTTTTTCCTTTTGAGGTACGGAACGCTAATAAAAGAAGCGCCACCGCTTTCCGGTTTTCATTCTGTCTAAATTTTATCTGTAAAAGGTGGCTGCAAAGGGGCCGAGATGCCTCGCCACACGACGTTAGTTATGTGCGACTTTTACGACATTCTCTTTTATTATTTTGGTACGGGGCAGTCTGGCTTTACTGCATACTTGACCATAACAGCTCCATTTTACATAATTCTATTCAAACACTCGCATCAGATACAATGTGCGATATACGTTAGATGTAGGTTGTAGCAATGAGGCATTTCATTTATGTATAAGCCTTAGTTCTGACAAAGACAAAGACATTTATTGCAAGAACACAGTATTCGGACAGCAGGTAGTATTACAGGATGTGCTTATGTTCTACCCATCTCTGGGGCATGCAATATAAAAATAGTATTAAATTATTAGAATTAAAACAGATTACAATTACAACATTTAAGCAAGTCAGACTACTTAATAAAGAAATACAATATTTATTTATGTTCATTATTAAATTATGTCAGGGTATTCATTATGTCGTTGATTGAGAGACTCTTGATATAATAGATGATAGAATTGCAAACAAAAAAGTATTAAAAAAAAACACTAAACTAAAAAAAGACTGACACACAACTTGGGTTTACTGGGGTTTTGCGGGATTAGGTATGTGCGGTGCGATTAGAGGTTGGAACTCCATTGACTGGAAGAAGATTTGCGGTCGAACTGCCGAGAATATGTGGTAGAGGTTTCTATCTACTCAGCAGAAAATATAAGGAGCTAATGATGAGGAGTGTGTGTACCATCTCGCTGACCACATATGGTACACAAAGGATAGGTCATAACAGCTTGTTTTGTTGCCCAATCAAGCATTTACACCGACAACGAAAAATAATCCTACTATGCTAAAACATTAAATCGTTATAAATATGAACTGACAATATTAATGACTACAACAATCTGTGGCTTCATAAAAAAATATGTCATTTATCAAATGAGCCTCGGTTGGATAATCTGACTTTATAGAAACCTCTGTAGAACTTTCGACTAATACTCCAAACTTCACAAAGCTTCGCTTGATTGATTTTTGAAGAAATACTCACAAGGAGACGGCAAGGGTGTGGGGTCCTCAAATCAAACGGAGGTTCCGCGTGTAGTTAGCACTCAGTGAGTGTATTCATATACTCAAACCCTAGAGCGCACTACTTAGCCATTGCCGAGAAAAAAATCCTGAAGCTTGAAAAATGCGTGTCCTGATAATAAAATTATATTATTTATTTACATCTTATGGCTAAATACTCGTAAATCTAGAGGTATCAATTTACGACCATTATTTTGTTACAGCAGTGCCTGCTTCGCCCGAGCCACGCCGGCTGACATTACAAGAGCCGCCGCATCACGTCGAGTTCACCAACAGCACTGGCGCCATGCTCAGCTGTTCCACCAGGGGAGAGTACCAGGTTAGACCTCACAGATTTCGATAAAGAATTTCCAACTGTAGTCCTGCAGTGCACCAGAAATGTGGAAGATGAGTGTCAGGACAAAATCTCCCAATAATTATGATCGATTCATTAGTAGGACAAAGTCATTCGTGTTTTTTTCTAAATACATGGTAGGGAGCCCGCCTCAATCCAAGATGTCACATTCTTATGAAATCTGACTGCCAAATAACTATTTAGGCAGGGAAAATACCAGATGAGGGTTCACTGCAGACTAAAAATATAAAAAAGTATCATACAAAACCAGTGGTGCGATTGGTACTTACCTACTTATGGTTTACATTTTACATGGCAACCTAGAAGTATTAGTTATTTTTTCAAAACACAAAATGTGTATTAAACTCCTCGATTTGACAAGATCAACAACAGATCTTTATATTTCTCATGCATCATCTTTAAACTAATTCAAACCAAATCATGGGCACGATGTCACACTTAGACTTTGCTTAGGCAACCAAAAGTTTGCATCCTCAACTCTGCTTCGATTAGCCAGACCATTGATCCAACACCGTTGCCGCAATTGGATGAACTAATAGACCACAAATGCGCTGAGGTTGAGCTCGGTAGGACGTTGACGTTGAACGATCTTTAATTCAGACTGCAATGCACTTTGACTATGATGGATAAGACCGCACTATGCAAGCGTTGTTCTATTTACAAATATGAAGTACCTAAGTAGTAATCTTTTCCATTTGTTATTTTGTGTTGGATTAGTAGTTTATGCAACGGTTGCATAATGATAGGCCTTAAAACACTAGTGCGGTTTTCATGAAACCAGCTTTAGCGAGTTTCATAATAAGATCGCACGTGTGTTTTAAGGCCAAATTATGCAGAGTTGCATACATAACTTTATCTACACACATTATAAATCCTCCATGATGGGTTCAGAAACAATATTTTCTGGCAACAAGTTATTTGTTGCAATCGTGGCTGCATATTTCCGATATCCGGCGCATTTTCACATCACACACACTCCGAGAAGACTACTATTCATATTTTCAACTAAAATGTAAATTACAAACAACTTTTTCTATTTAATTCAACAACAATTCTACTTTCGTTCAGCAAAACACCAACATAATGGCGGCAATTCGATCCTCCGTCAAGACCATTTTTTTTAAAATCATAGACAAAAGAATGAAGTCTCTATTCTCATGTCACTCGAGATCAAATGTTGTGCAGTTTATATTAAAAAAACATACTGAATTGACGTTTCGTATCAATAACTGTTTTAATATCTATGGATACTAGAATAGAGGACCCACTTGAGTTTTGACAGCTGTTCCAAATTTAATTTCATTTCTATACTAAAAACGATACGGGAATAACATTGCAGCACTCGTTTTACCTAATTGGTTGTCAAAATGGTGGTCATTTCCTACGGTTTTTGATTACACTATGGAGGTTTTATGATATGGGTGTAGATAAAAAATATTTTGAATTAATATAAACTATTAGTTATTATCCTTTTTTAAGGTTCCGTATCCAAAGGGAAAAACGGGACCTTATTACTAAGACTCCGCTGTCCATCCGTCTGTCACCAGGCTGTATCTCATGAACCGTAATAGTTAGACAGTTGAAATTTTCACAGATGATATATTTCTGTTGCCGCTATAACTGTAAATACTAAAAATAGAATAAAATAAATGTTTAAGGGCAAGCAAAAATAACACGTTTATTGTATGGGAGCCCATACAACAAACGTGTTATTTTTGCTGTTTTTATAGATAATGGTACGGAATCCTTCGTGCGCGAGTCCGACTCACACTTGGCCTGTTTTTTATAGTTGTTTGAAGAACGTTGAAGTAGCAATGCCTGCAAGACTAGCGTTTTCGAATAACTTGAAATGATTTTTAACCCCACTGTTACATTAAAAAGATCTCGCTGTCATTAATAAAAAATAACTTTGATCTCAATTTCACCCAGCAAATCTCTACAACCCCTGTTTGTAGGACCGTATTAAAACGAATGATTTATTGCAAAGACGAGACTAATGAAATAAGACACAATAACAAATTGAGACAGTGAGAGTTAAGCCGAATATTTTACCGATTTGTCTCTTTCCGTAATTCTTTTGTGGGGGAATAAACAAAATCCGATGTTCCGGGGATCCCTCTCAATGTTAGTGGAGCGTTATGTCTCCGAGCCAAATCTGCCACTTTAAGTAACAATACGCGATGTTACAATTGATAGCACTTGGTAACAGATGACATCCTTTTCTCCGAACTCGTAGGTTTATATCGGACTTACTTTTGTCCTCGGATTCATTCGCGTAAAATTCATATTTTCACTAAGTATAATTTTAAATTTTAAATTTAAATTCTAAAGTTTTAACAAAGAAAACAAAAATATAATTGCGACTCGCTTAAAAAATACTCCTCTGCTGCACTGGGAGTAAAGAAATAGCATAGAATGCGTGTAGATGCTTATCATCCTGACATGTCGTAAAAGTCGACTAAGAGACGGGTCCACTCCAACATGGTGGACTATCTGTATGGGCGATGGGCTGATCACCTGTCACCATACGGTTCATCATACCATCTTAGGACTAATTAATCGAACGTGGCCACAAGTAGTCTTGTGGCTCTGCCCACCCCATTAAGGATTTCGGGCGTGATGCTATGTATGTATGTATGTATGTATGTAATTTCTGACCGCAAAAGTTTCCACTCAAGGTAACCCTTAAACCAACTTTGACTCCGATAACCTCGGCGGCCAAACACGTAAATACTCGTAAATCGATTCGTTTTTATTAGGGATACCGTGAAGGCGTAGAGGCGACATGAATTGTTGCTCCTAGCCCCGCCCCATACGCGCCAATGTGATTTTGTATTCAGAAACCCGCTCGCCCAACTCAAATATAAATAAAGTTTTTCCATTCGACGAAGTTGTACTGAAAGTTTACGGTCGTACCGACCCACCAGGGAATGAAGATATGCGTCCACATCCAAGTCCAACACCGCTCTCCCTCTCTTTCTCATTAATATGAGAACTCCCGAGCCGTTTATTAGCCGAAAGCAGTCATCGCGATAATTTCGACACTCGACGACATTGAACAGGCGTCTTCCGATATTTACTGTTCTGGAAGATTGTAATTGTGTTGACGAGCCATTTCGCTAAGTGCTCTGTGGGAAATATTGCTTGTGATAGGACGGTAAATGAATCTCACATTGATAAATTTGGATGGATTACTTTGCTGTGTTTCTATTTTTGTTTGTTGTATATTTTTTGTAATACTCCTTAACGTTTTTTATGGCCCTAGTTCAAAATTCACTCAGTAAAATTTACTTTACGTATAAGTTTTTTTAAAGAAGTTAAATTATAAATTCCATAATAATAATGTAGATACTTATAAAACTGTTGCGTTCAACCACGTTTCGCAGTCGAACGATGTAATGTAATTCGGTGGAGTTGGAATATACCGCAAGAACTTCGCAATAACAACATTCTTCACCAAGCAAAGTTCGTGTTCACTTTAAGGGCAAAAGGGCACTTGTTGGGCGTTCTCCGTCTTTAAACCTTGTAGGGGTTAGGTAAACAACAATTCGATACAATAATCGGTTAATTCACTGATGTGGCTTCTATAATATAGATACATAGATTATATTGGTAACGAAGGGCCATGACACTCTTGTGTTAATAAAACTCCAAATCGATTCGAACTTCTGTCGTTTGGATGTATATAATATATTACCTAAAGTCTGACTAAAATTTCACAAATCCATATTTTTAATACCAAAAGGTGACTAGAGAAACCTAACGTCAGTTGATAGTTAATGTCATCTTCAGGGAAATCGTAGTCACCAAAGCTGAGTTGAGTTTCAATCCGAAGCTAAGAAATTATGGGATAGACGAGGACATTAATCCACGAAAACAATATTATTTAAAAACGTCAATTGTATGTAATGGGGAAGGAGTAATAACCAAAAACCAGTTTTAGTTAAAATCCAAATTTCAGCTTATTCTGAACACGGGAACTAGTTCCAATTGAGTTCCAAGATTTGAAAAGACAAATGTACGAACGAAGAAAAGTAAATAAATGTTTATTAAAAATGCAGAGAAGCAACCCAGAAAAACACCAGGTGTCTCCATCACGTCCCCTTCCCCTGCCTGTCTTAGTTAGAACTTAGGAAACGTGCAAGCATCGCCAAAGTAAATTTAGCAGTATTGACACTCACGCAATACAAACTTTTCGCAATCTCCCATCTGCAAAATAAAGGCGTGGACCCGTATTGTAAGACTGAGACGCACCGATGGTAGGAATAAAAGTGCGTAATGGCCTGACTAAACCAAAATCCCATCCTCTCATCCCCCCCCCCTCACTGCAAAACTCAGTAGTGATAATAAGAAATGGTCAACCAGTGAGAGTTTCATTAATCAAAGTAAGTTAGAGATTGTTCTAGTTTCTAGGTAGGCAGCACAGCATGCACCTGAACGGATAATTATTATTTCGATATAATCAAATATTCTCATTCTAAACGAGGTTACATTTTGAATATACAATTAGATTCTTCACCAAATGTCACGTAAATAAGGCTCATTTATTTTTTCAATTTCGTTGGATCTTTAACCAAATTTCCATGGCAGCGGAATTTCAAGTAAACTTTTCACAATTAACAGTGAGGCGGGCCTGCGTTAGAATGGTTCCCGGGAGAGCCTACCTGCGAGCGGGCTTGCCAAAATTCTGCCATTAATTCTATAACCTGACATTGGAAATATAATATTTTGAAGGCCGCCTGGAATACGAATATGACGTGGATACGATATTAATTAATCTAATAATGCCGGCCCAAATATTGTATCATTAACAATTATCTAATCATTATTTATTAGTAGCAATTAGATCGATTCACAAGATCTAGAAGGAATGGATTGAATTAGCGAATGAAAATATTTATGTGTGTAACACAAAATGGTTACATACAGGTAGACTGATTAAGTAGAAATAGTGCTTTTAGATAAACCTGCCTTTAAGTTAATGGTTTAACTGCAAAGACGGTATTTTGTAACAATTTCGTTTGAATGTAAGTATCACGTCTCATCTATGGGTGTTCGTACTAACTAAACCAACCTGCCTTGTGTAATTTATGAACCGAAACAAACTGGTATATAAATATAATAATTATGAAAACTCCATGATTGTTAAATCTGCTGTCTTAACTTTGTAGTAAGTAGTCGATATAAATTTTTTTATACCAACAAATTTCAATTTTGGCAATGACCGCTGACATAAATGTGTAGTCATAATAATAAATAAATAAATCAGAGGACAATCTTTACATACCTAAATCGATCTAGTCCCAAAGTAAGCTTCAAAGGCTTGTGTTATGGGTACTCGACGACGATATACGTACTTATATATATAAATAAATATAGTTATATAATATGCAGTTTACGAGTAGCTCCATTTTGTTGAGGCTCCTGTATACGGACGATACTCTCCCAATGATAGGTGACACTAGTTTCGTGGATAGCATTCGTGCCAGCTCTTGTGAATTGACCTATACCTACCTGAAATTTATCGTAATATTCGAGACAATACCCATGATAATAAATCTATATAGCCCGTTAATTCTTGGAAGTAAGTAATCCAAAGCCCACTTTCGCATTTATAATCGCAGTTTAAAGATAAAACATTAGCAGATACACTCCTTGACAATTTTATTTATTTCCAGCGTACATTGTATATAATATCTCACGTCTGCAAAAGGGAGCAGGCTATTATAATCCTTAGCATATAAGAATAGGTATGAAATCCAATTGTACTTTATTAATAGAAGGGGTGCAAAGCGAACTGAAGTCGCGCTCAAACAAACAATAGCAATACGGGTCGCAGCTGGCGGCGACCTAATGAAGTGCTGCCGCGCTTTTAAGAAATTGAATATCACGAGGCCCCTGTACCAAAGCTACGACTTAAAACACAAGCCGAAAATGAAGCTAGTATTTAAATAGGTATGCAATACCACGTTGCAACTTTAGACTTGATGATTTGTGAGTACGTCTTCATGAAGAGGGTCTAGTGCTTTGAATGCATATGAATTTTATAGGAGACGCTGTTCTACGCACATGGGTAATGTGCAAAGTTTATGTAGTTAGTGATTTTTTAGCTGTTTGTATTTGTTGAAGTACAAGGATGCGTGGGTGTAGTTTTTAGCACCTATATTCGGGAACGCTAAGTGATGTTGTAGCGACTCGCGAGATTTCTCATCCTACTCTTCCGCACGATGCGTAATGCGTAAGAGCGAGATGCGATTCTCGCTCGCGGGTCGCTGCAGTATCACTTAGACGTTACCGAATAGCCGCCCAGCATTGCAAAATGAATGGATAATAATAGGTGGTTTTACACATCCTTATTTCAAAGAAGTTAAGACAGCCATAAAAAAATCCTCATAATCATAATGTAATAATATCTTGGACACTAACACACATTGATCTGGTCCCAAACTAGAACTCCCTGTGCTATGGCTACTAGACAACGATTAATACTTATATTTACATATATACATAGCAGCCATCCATGACTCGGGTACAAACATTCAAATTTTGTTCTCATCACACAAAGCTTGCCCCTAGCAGGACTCAAACTCGCGACCTACAGCACTGTAAGTAGTTGCACTACACCCACTACACCGCACCATCAAACTGTATCAATAATTGCCCTACCATTTTATTTACAGGACACTTTGTAAAGTTTAATCCAAGGTAATCAAAGGTGATATGACTAAGTCCCCTTTAGCAGTAAGTCATCGTGGGTTTAGAGGAAAATAGAACTAATGACTAATGAAGCACGGGAATTGTCAACTCCTTAATTGTAATTTGTGAGCGAGACAACAACTTCCAGGACCGTTTTGTTTACAACAAATTTGATACCCCACCAGCCATCGATCTCCTTTGTTGTACTTATTAAAATTTCCAGATAAAAGTCAAATATGTTCGGAACCAATGTTTAATTACAAAAGTTTCCAATAAAGGATGTATTGAATTGCCGGATGGTTATTCGGATTCCATTGTTAAATTTGGTGAACGGACTCGCTTTGAGTTGAGTTAAGTAGATCAAATAATAACTTTACTACCGTATTATATTCTGGAATATTGTAATTCAATTTTTAGCCACTTTAGCTATTTCCTTATTATTAAATTATTCTTAAATGCCTTCAAGCACATTAGTTCAACATTCAATTTTAAAGTTTCACATATATTTTTTTCTTCTTCACTGATATTTTCTAAACGTTGTCATAAATAATGATTTGAATTGACCGTATGTATATAAAGACAAACAATCTTTCCCCTATCCATATGTCCCGTTGAAGATTGAAATATATCCGATATTTGCATGTGAACATTGGACGTCCTGACCCTCTCCAAATAGGCCTAGGGGCAATTCCGACCTTCGAGATGTCTTGATCAACCTCCACTGCGACAGCCTCGAGATGCCCGCTCGTAAGTACTCGGTCATAAAATATTTTATTTTTTTACGCTAAGCTGTAAAAATGCTGTAGCTATAAAATTGTAACCTAATTATTCTTGTATTAAATCAAGAATGTGATTAAACTGGACCCTCCTTTATACTTGATAAACATTTACGATAAACATAAAGTTAACGGGAACTGTAATCCACAATTTATAAAAGAATATACCGTACGAGATCTGTTCAATATTTTTTTATATTGCGTAGAATGAAATTCAAAATGAAACAGATATCTATTTGTGTTGTGATCTTCGGTCCGACGACTCAACCGAGGCATTACATCAGAGGGTCGAACTCTTCACGGCCGTCCCAAACAAAGCCGAACTTCCATCAAAGCTAAAAGTACAAAGAAAAATATAAAACTTGTAAGTTTCAAAGGGATGATCCCTTTATTTTCCACTCTTGTTCTTTTGTAATACAATGCCAGTGATGAATCGTGTTTTGGTCTGTTACTACCGAGAAAATCAAATCTTATATTTCTGCAAGGCTTCACATTTCATTCTTTTTGGTCTTAATTTACGCAAATGAGACGTTTCTATAGTATTTTGTTACAAAGGCATGACTAGAAGATCAAATGCCGCTTATACAAATAGAAGAATGTCACAAAGCTCACAGAATGTCGGCGTAAAGTAATAGCTTGCTATTGCGTTTCGTACGGTGAGTGACGAGATCTGGAGGCCTATTCCCTCATCCCCATTCCCCATCCTCCCTAGACTGGCAACGCATTGGCAGCACCTCTAGTGTTGCAGATGTCCATGGGCGGCGGTGACCACTTTCCATCAGGTGGGCCGTCAGCTCGTTTGTCAGTCAATTTACAAAAAAAAAAAAAAAAATTACATAAAATGTTTAGTATTTGTTTGGGTAAAGGTTTTTAGGTTTAGTGAAGGCTCTTACTAATTGTAGTGATTGTGACTTTGTATCCTATACATTATTAAAGTATTATACATTATACACTCGCCGTTAGGTAATGTTATTATTACAAGACACTCGTGTACGGACGAAGCAATTATTCATCGTAACCGCATTGTCAGTGCCTTTGCATTCAGAGCTGACCAGCGCTTTGTGCTTGCTCCATTTCTCAACATAGATATTGAACCTGTACACTGCACTGAAATAGAAGAGTGATTTGAGCATCATAATTGATTTGGGTTAGTATCAGATGGTCGTAAACGCAACTGGTCTACGGCATCAACTCGTCCTAAAATCATCTCGACGAAATTGCAACTAGCCTAAAAAGTAACTCGCCTGTGAAGCAGCTCGTCAGAAATCAGTTTGACAAATTATCAGGTTACCCATGAAGTAATTGGACTCTATAGAGTCCAATTACTTTACCATTATCTATAGATAATGGTCTTAAAATAACCTGGACAAATTCGCAATTCGTCAAAAAAGCAACTCGTCAGAAATAATAGTTTCCTTTAGTTTTGTTTAGTTATTATAGGGATTGATTTAATATTACTTTTGTTCATTTTATTTATTTTTACGAAAAAGTATTAGTAAAATAGAGAAGTTTTCAGTGTAGGTGGTATAGGTACTTAAAATATTTCTACGATTCCTCAACCGAACTTACCAAACAAACCTGAATTATGTATGTTTGCCTCATATTGTCCGATTTTTATTCATTTACAGTCATACTGCATAACCTGAACGCTCAGGTAAGATGGAAACAGGCTTAATGTTACCCGACACGCATTTAAGACGAGTTGCTTGACGGGCGACCAACTATATAGATCACTTGTTTTTTAAGACGAGTTGCTTAATAGGCGACCAACTATTTAGACCACTTACATTTAAGTAAGTCGAATTTATAATAGGGCAGTAGACAATAGTAGTTTATGCAACGGTTGCATAATGATAGGCCTTAAAACACTAGTGCGGTTTTATGAAACGAGCTTTTAGCGAGTTTCATAATAAGATCGCACGTGTGTTTTAAGGCCAAATTATGCAGAGTTGCATACATAACTTTATCTACACACATATTATAAATCCTCCATGATGGGTTCAGAAACAATATTTTCTGGCAACAAGTTATTTGTTGCAATCGTGGCTGCATATTTCCGATATCCGGCGCATTTTCACATCACACACACTCCGAGAAGACTACTTACTATTCATATTTTCAACTAAAATGTAAATTACAAACAACTTTTTCTATTCAATTCAACAAAATTCTACTTTCGTTCAGCAAAACGTCAACGCGGCGCGGCGCGTCAATAATGGCGGCCGTCCGTCAAGACCATTTTTTTTTAAATCATAGACATACGGATGAAGTCTCTATTCTCACGTCACTCGAGATCATATATTGTGCAGTTTATATTAAAAAAACATACTGAATTGACGTTTCGTATCAATAACTGTTTTAATATCTATGGATACTAGAATAGAGACCCACTTGAGTTTGACAGCTGTTCCAAATTTAATC
Source organism: Tortricodes alternella (assembly GCA_947859335.1). Classification (NCBI taxonomy): domain Eukaryota; kingdom Metazoa; phylum Arthropoda; class Insecta; order Lepidoptera; family Tortricidae; genus Tortricodes; species Tortricodes alternella. Next base: position 8,081,354 of record OX401984.1, on the reverse strand, counting down.
TCATTTCTTTACTAAAAACGATAAAGAAGTCATGTTATTTCTTCATCGCAGCATTGGTTTTTCCTAATTGGTTGTCAAAATGGTGGTCATTTCCTATGGTTTTTGATTAACCAATGGAGGTTTTATGATATGGGTGTAGATAAAATAATTTTCTGACGAGCTGCTTCATAGGCGAGTTGATGCCGTAGACCAGTTGCGTTTACGACCATCTGATACTAACCCATTGATTTATCCGTTTTGGTTGTAAAATCCGTCCAGCGGAATAGAAAACCATGTTGAAGGAGGATTTTTAAATCATTATCGGAAATATCTTTCTCCTCAATTGACCTTTTTTAGCTCGACTTCAGCTACTTAGTATTGTTATTACTGTAATTTTATTTACTTTTACGTAATTTCATCAAAAATTCGTCAACGAAGATCTCATTCGTGTAGCCTTTAAAAAATATTTTGTTCATTCGCAGACCAACGCCTTCACTCGTAGCAGGGGATGTGTCTTAGTGAAACGAATATAAATATTTTGTCTCTCACAGGGATTAGTAACGTATGTCGAAGCGTGGGAAACGCATACACTAGGCAAGAAGGCAGGGGACCGCTGAGCGAACTGCGATAGAAAACAGTGCGTTCAGATAAAAGGCATGAATATTGTGAAAGCCATGCTAAATGACAGCTGACATGTTGCCTAATGGAACTTCAAAGGATCGAGTATCGAAATTGTTTTGACTTTGTAACGAAAGGGTTTTCTGTATCTTGCAATCGTTGCCATTTTAGAAATCTGTTTCGAATATATTTAAAAAAAAGCTTTTACGTTAAGTAGTATCACTACAGCAGACTTTATGCCTATGACTACCTACCATAACTAGGTATATAGAAGGCCAGATTGTTTATACTACCCTTGATAAAAAATAGGGCTAGATAAACTTAATTCATCATCACCTCATGAGCATCAATAATCATTAAATTTAACGCAAAATGTCAGCGAGTTAAAAACTCAAGCGTGAAAGCTCACATCAATAATTACATCTGAAAAGGGTATCGTTAACTCACTGTTCAAAAATAGGGCTGGTTTTAACATTAAGTCTGGGGATTTGTCTGTCAGGCGCTGGAAACGTTGAGCCTTTTAAAATATTCAACGGTGTGCCCCGGCCTTACACAGCAAAGCCCCAGCAGGCGGGTGTAAGGTTTCAAAAAAGGGATCTCAATAACTAGGTCAAGGTTTTCATATAAATGTACGAACATTTATTGAAATTCTGCGACAGTGATCTATAATAGCGGCTTCAAATGTTTTCATTTGCTAACTTTGACAAAGCAGTTGGTTTTTGTTTCTCAGTTGTGTTGTGGCTTGTCCTTTGACGTAGGTCTGACTGAAATAGATTCACGTACTTGAAATTTCTGGCATTGATGCAGGAAGCTAACCTTCTGTGAGATTTATTACATTACATTATGGAAAAACCGAACATAAGGGACCGGTAGATGAGGCAACATTATTATTAGAACGGTGATTTGCAATATACCTACCTGGAGACAACAATGTACAGATACAGGGCTGCCATTCTTTTAATCCCTTCACAATGTATGTATGTTCATCTGAAATGAAAGCCTGTTTCTACCAAAGTGATGACGGACTTGCTTTTTATACTGCAATACGTCCCACTGTTATTTCTCTTATAAAATACTAGCGACCCGCCCCGGCTTCGCACGGGTGCAATGCTGATACTAAATATACCTACCTACTACAGAATGTCCTTATAAACAACGTTTACAGCTTATGTTCCAGAGAGATCCGATAAACGCGCGTCCGATCGCTGTTAATCATAAAGTACTATGTACCCTGCATTTTAAATCTGTAATATCTTCGGAAATATTCATTTAAATTACATGCTGTAAAGGGCCATATTGATCTATATTAAATGGACAATGTATTTAAGGGTCTTAATTGGATAAGGATTAATGCTGTATTGCTTAAAATCACTTCGTAAATAAGCCATTTTTTCCCGTAAAATGTTAAGGATAAAAAATGGTTATTGTGGGTTATCCTTAAGAGATAGACATATACCATCCGGAACTTTTTTGTTGACTTTTTTAAGGTGTACAATACTGTAGTACATTATTTTGATTTATCTCGTGGGGTACAACCAGCGTTTGCAATGTAAGCGAAAAAAAGTTAGTTTATTTACGACATCACATTAGAAACCTCGAAATTTATCAGTGTATCTCTACAATATTATGCATATATTATACACATAAACCTTCCTCTTGAATCAGTCTATCTATTAAAAAAAACCGCTTCAAAATCCGTTGCGTAGTTTTAAAGATTTAAGCATACATAGGGACAGACAGACAGCGACAGCGACTTTGTTTTATACTATGTAGTGATTAATATACTTATGACTGAACAATATTCGCACCAATTTCATTTTAAAACGAGGATATTCCGCGTTTTGCATGAAAAGCGAGTGTTTACTTAGAAATAAAAGTTGGTAACAAGCCGTTGCATAGAAAAGACGCACCGGGGAGAGGAATAACGGTTCCGAATACTCCCCGGAGCGCTATAAATATCGCGTTGTAGCGTATTAGCTGTCGCAAAAACCGCAACATCTCAACAAGTTTCCCTTTTTACGCCAAAAAAGTTGTGCAATAAGTTAAAATTGTTGCGTCTTGCGTCATTACTCCTGAGGTACTTTCTGTCTTTGTTTTGTTCATGAGTTTCGTGGAAGTTTTATTTATTACGGATCTTGAATTATGTTCCGCTTGATTAAATTACCCGCTTGAGTAAAATTTAATTCTTACTCTGTTTCAAAATTAATCGATGATTTAGACAAATTTTACTGATAATAATAACAATACGACTTTCATGCCAATATCGTTTCTTCCTATTCGCAATTCTGCACAATCTGAATTCTATACAATAGTACTTCCACCACGTTCGCTACTATGCCCAGTCATTATTAAGCTTGTAATGTCTGTGGTGTTGCAAGTTAGAAAATTGTAACTACAGTTTTTTAATAGTATATATTCCTATCAGCTGGACTGGCTCCTGGATAACACGCCGGTGACGTCGCTGGCGGGGCTCCGGCACGTGCTGTCCAACGGCTCGCTGCAGTTCCCGCCGTTCCCCGCGGCGCGCTACCGGCGCGACGTGCATGCTGCCACCTACCGCTGCCGGGCGCGGTTCAGCTCCGGCTTTGCTGTGCTCTCGAGGAATATACATGTTCACGCAGGTGAGGTTATCGACTAGATTATTGTCTTCTCGCAAAGATTATGAATAATAAAACACCAAATTGGAGTGATATTTATGCGTTCAGCCCTCAAAGTGTCGATACTTTGCCGTGCTCTCGCGGAACATTTGATTACATTTTTGATCCTTATTACCTGATGAAAAGAAGAGATGGCATCAAAGGTAAAACACACTTACAAAAATGCCCATTATCATCCCGGTGTAAAAACAACTACAGATTATATTTTTCTCGAAACACTCAAGCAGTGAGGACCGAACTACATAGTGGTGTGAACTACGTAGTCCGTCATCCCAGAGCTAAAAAACTGTATCATAATAACTGTTGCTTACTTATTCTGAAGCCCCCCATAGCATTGTTTTTTTGTTATTTTTAAGGTACTTTTCCATTTTACGGTTATATGTATAGATTATATTTGAGAATTAATTAAACCCAAACTTAAATCGAAATAGTATGATTAGTTAGCTGATGTTGATTGACCGGAGCGGGATTACAAATATATTGCATTGACAGAACGTGTTCCTAACTCTGACACCCAGGTCAGGAGTTTTCGACGCAGCGCGGCTTTACTGGGCTTACAGGATACTTTCACCTCTAACATATCGCACCCCCAATACAATACTGCACTAAGTCAAAAAAGCTCATTTTTCAGAATCGACGAAAAACCGTTATCTCATGTTATATCAAAGTTATTGAAAATGTTTTGAACGTAGCATGTGTAGAATGCAATGCGTATCAGCATTAAAATAGTTCAGACGATTCAAACCACGTTAATAAAGAAAAATACTGCATATTCTGACTTAATTCACTGTTGTGGAATGACTGAACAAAATAATAAATAATTATTTTGAGTTACGCGCTTTTTACTGATTCATTTTGAAATAATACCTTATCATTGTACTGTTACTGACTAAGTACAGTCACCAACACTGAAATAAAACTAAATAATTCAGAACAATTTTCGTAGTGCGTTCAACAACACCATATTATTACTAAATAATCCACTGTTGCGTAAAAGATCTACGTGCTGTCGCTAAGGCAGACACGTTGCAACTGAAAATAGTTTACTGTTCGCGGTACTGAGTCTGGCAGCGCGTCGTCACCAATAGAGAGTTAGCGGGCCATCTCTTGGACATTTTTGTAAGTATAAATACGCCGGTCTTCGTGGTATGTGCGGCAAATTTTGGGCTATTCAACCATATTAATAAGTCAATTTTGACATTTTTCGACATAGTGCAGTATTGTACTGGGGGTGCGATATTTCGAAGTCCCTCACAGCTCCGCAAGAGACATAAATATTTACTACCTCTGAGATATATGGAGTGTTGTACTTAACGTGAAAGTATTTTAAGGATTTTTTAGAGAGAAGGTGAGAACGTCTAGCTGTATTATTTATGTGGGTTTGCATTCTATCTTCTTAAAAAAGGGCAGGAAGATGCAGAAACATGCTTTAATTTAATAGGTAGTGTAATTGAGTCCAATTCGAAACAGTGACTTCTTTCATAAGCTTAAAATAAGTTACGTCAAACTCGATTTTGTATAGCAGAAAGCTGACAAAATCCAGTTTGACGTTTCTTATTTTAAATTTAGTGACTTTTAAATTTAGAGAACACACGTTCGAATTGTCCCCATTATTTAAATTAGGAAAGTTAGGTAATTCGAAATGGAGTCGCTTTAACCTTTTCAACGCCAATGACTGATATATCCGTCAGGGTATACAGGGTAAACAAGCTCTTCATTAGTTTGACGTAAAGTTGAAATTCGTGTTACTTCTCAGACTTGGCGTTGAAGAGATTAAGGAAAACAAATTCTATTTGGGACCTAAATACCCTAGGATTTGTTAGGAGCGATGTTACGGATTGCTTCAGGCAATGAATTTTTTTTTTCATCTTATTGTGAATGATAACATTTTTGGTTGTAACAAGCATTAAACACGCCATGGGACGTGCACGTGCCCGATGAGTATGTGATGGCGGGCAACGCGGCGGTGCTGCGGTGTGCTGTGCCGGCGCACTGCGCGGAGCGCGTCACGGCCACCGATTGGCTGAGCGATGACGGCGCCAGCGTGCTGCGGCACCCAGGTGAGAGCACGCAACCGCGGTGCTACGAGGGCGCCAACTTGACTCGCCACTCAAACGAGACAAAGGCGTTGTATACTAACTTCAACTCATTGCCTGCGGCGCTATAATTGTGTGTGACCTTGCCATACAAATCAAAGCTGCATACATACAATATACATACATCACGCACACATGGCACCGCGCGCAAAAATGTGTTGAACTTACTATAGTACACGCTAGCTTTCCTTTTAACTTTGCTCATGTTTATTTTATAATATAAGCGCCATAATATTACAATATGCTTAAACAGCTTCTTTAAGAAATATTTTATGAAACGAAAGCATTCCAGCTAATCTTGTTTTATCTTAATGTAACATTTTAATTTCCCTAGAGAAGACGTTAGTAAATAAAAAGTAGATTGTGTACCTTTTTCTTTCTTTACACTATTCAGACAAATAGCAACACTGTACGTCTATAACTCAATACCTAAGATAAACTTTGCCAGAAAAGAGTTTAAAAAATGCTTAATGTTTTACCCGCAAACAGCGATTTAATTATACATTTGCTTCGTTAACTACAGAATGTTTACCTCGCACGTTCACTTTGTTATCTCGAACTCGTTTATAGCTTTGAAAGAACTCTGGTGCATTCGAACAAATTCCAGTTTTAAATCTTCAAACGTAATGTCTGTTAACGTTATATGCGTTCTAAACTCGAAAATATAGTAATTGCTCATTACAAAATCGGAATTACGACAATACTCATCGTTCAAGAATTTAAATAATTGGAGTCATTCGGATTTCTTCAAAATAAATCAAATGGATGGATCAAATTTCAAATCAAAAACATACTTAAAATTCCGAAAATCATAAAAAAGAGAATAAAGAATACCTACGGTTTTAAACCGAGACCTGTTTATTTACTTATTACTTTTCTAAACTTGTATGTTTATTTTATTCTACTCACGCTAGATAAAAAGTTCCTTCGTCAACTATTAGATACATTAAGATTATGAACCCTATCTCGTATTAAAAAGAAGATTTTTCCCGCAATAAGACGAGGAAGTGAAATGAACGCAGCAAGCCTCGTAAATGTAGCCAAAAATGTCTGTAGAAAATTTTCGCAGATACATTTTCCTCATCAAAATACTTTTCAAGTGAGAGACGACACACGCAATTACATTTTCATCACATATCCTATTTTCCGAAGAAAAATACACAGCTCTAAAATGAAACGCGGAACTCGTGGGCGTAGCCACGCGGGGCGAGCCGAGGAATTAAATGATGTCAACATCAGTGTACAATTTCAATATAAATAAGTATAACATGATTCAAAATTACTTACTCATTTGCATATTTCTTTTACACCAAATTTTCGATATGTTCAGAAGACAAAAACGTCAGGAGGACATTAAGAGGAGTGTGAACCTACGGCTTTTCATACAAAAGGCGATAACGATTTCCACCCCTTAAATGTTAACCGATAATCACCAATTTTTGATAGGTTGTCAGTCAGAACAAAATCTAGGTCTATACGTTTTGATTTTTTCACTATAATCAATAAATTCAGTTTTATTGTGGTTCCAGTATTCTGGTACAAAACTAATTCCCCCATTATTTGACTTTTTTGATCTTTAATCAAAATTCAAACACCGTATAGACCTAGATTTTGTTCTGACTGACAACCTATCGAAAATTGGTCAAAATCGGTTAACATTTAAGGGGTGGAAATCGTTATCGCCTTTTGTATGAAAAGGGTAATTTTCGCCTTTGGTTCATAGTCCTCTTAAGAGGCGTACCTATTTTAAACCTGAGTTGAGAATGTTGCATTTTCCATGTTTAATACGTGTTTACACACGTTAAATATACAATGCCTAATCATGACAAAATATTGCATTACACACATAAATACATACTCGAAGGAAGAAAGGTTAGTTTTAGCACTATACACTGACTCAGATATACAAATATTGCCTAATTAGAGACAATTATGTTAGCTCTCGACTCCGTGAATCCGGAACCTGGTGAGATTTTCAGAATCAAGCACTGCCTGGACAGTTAGACAGCGATACTTTATTGAATTGTTTGTCTGGCAATACAAAAACTTCAATTTCCAACCTTACCTAGTTATAATACGTTTCAATTCCCAGTAACCTATAATACCAGACTTCTAGCGGCGCATCTGACAGGTCTCATTTGTTTACGATCGTACTAGCTCACATTCTTTTGCCTTTTCACCCAAGGATTTTCTCACTCGGATACGTTATTTACTGGCCCGCCTACTTTTCCCTTGATTAGGTCTATTGTGAGTCCCGCGGTGGTGATAACTTTCCTTGAAAGCTGTATTTACACTTTGAACTTGATTACCTTGAAGATACATTAAAACTTTATAAACTTTTTAAACAGTTTTACACGACCTACAAAGTTAGGACTATAATTGTGTTTCTTTTTGTACCTAAGCGAAGGTCTTATTGTCACGAAATACCTATGAAACTTGTTTAGTTTTAGGGTTCCTCAAAAGGAAAAGACGGAATCCTTATAGGATCACTCGTGTGTCTGTCTGTCTGTCTGTCCGTCTGTCACAGCCAATTTGCTCAGAAACTACTGGACCAATTGAGTTGAAATTTGGTATACATATGTAAGTTGGTGACCGCAACACGGGCGCGTAACGTAAATAAATGAATTTTCAACATGGGTGCCACTTTCAGAAGGGGTAAATTAAAAAAATAGAAAAACAGTTAACAAACTATATTGTGTGCCATATCAAATGAAATCTTCACATAAATAGTTTAAAAGTTATTTAGGAAAATAGGCGAAAATTTACCATTCCCCCACTTATTTTCGAAACTACTAGGGCTAAAATTTTGAAAAAAAATACAGAAAATAGTTCTGTACCTATAGATTACAGGAAAACATATAAGAAGTCTATGGTATTTAAAGTAACATAGGAAACAGATAATCATGTATGGAACGGAACGCACTTGTCCGGTTTTTTTGCGTTTATATCCGCTCTTACAAAATCCCACAAGGAAAAATCAGCGCCAGCCCTCTGACATATAAGAATTACCATTAAGAAGCAGATTGCTCTTATGGGAATTAATCTCGACCCTTATAGCTAGGGAGCTGTGTGCCAAAATTTCTATATGATTTGTTCGCTTGGCAGACCTGAATTGTTCGATTAAAGACATTGTAAAGAACCACAGAAAAATAGTATGCTACCACGGTAGCGCTTCGCTTTCAATAAAAAAAAAATACGGTGTACTAAATCATTTGTTCGTGTCTGCCTCTTTGACTAATGGTCAGAATCATCCTTAAAACGATGAACATCGAAGAGACAGATGTGCAGGGATCTGTTTTATAACGGGACGTAGTTGCAAAATGTAAATGAAAAAAGCTATACTAAATAATTTGTTCGTCGTTCTCGTTGCGTCTATTCGATTCGAATATAAAAAAGTCGCTTATTTTTTTCTGTACGATTTTATCAAGTTGTAATTCAAAAACGCAGGGACATACGACTTTCATTTACTGGACCAAATCGATTGTTATTGACAGAAACTTTCATCCCTATCCATATGAAAGACGAACAAATCATATACCAAAATGGCACCCACCTCCCTAACTATTACAAGTGCGGCGCCAAGCCGAACAGAATTTCCAGAAAATAAATTACATAATACATATAAGTGGTGCTCCAAGTACATATCTAGAAAGTCATCTAATACATCACTACGAATGCTGTAATACCTCTTTGTCAATTTACAAATGCGATGCTCGGACAACTCTAGTTTCGATATGGAGAAAAGTACAATAAAGTTGATACAGATAATACTGTACATTATTGGTAAGGTTTTAAAGCTCATGATCGTTTCCCATATTTATGTATTGTATTTAAATTAATTTAGTAGAATTCAAAAATGTTCCGTGTTCATTTACCTGTGCTATTAGAAATAAATATTATTCTTATACATACGTCACATGTTCCATACAAAAATCGTGTTTCAACAATTTTCATCATAATAACTAACTATATTCAATTATGTTTCCTAGAGTTGCCGTACCAGCGACTAGACGACGGCTCGCTGTACATAAGCGCGGTGCGCACTGGTAACCGGAGCGCGTTCCGGTGCCGCGTCCGGGACCGGATCACCGGAACCGTGTACACTAGCCAGTATTTTGGTATGTAGCTTGTGGAACTGGAGATCTATGCAAAATTCATAATCTTACATAAAGTCGATTCATTCTTACTTGTCTAATTTGGTAAACAAGTTTCTAACCTCAAAATCCACCTTGTTTGGCTAAAACAGCTACTTCTTCATAAATTTGGAACGTAGAGACTCTGGATGCAGGTGATGGTAGGAGGTATGAATCCAATGAATACTGTCTTTCAGTGTACGTTCAATCAAAGGCTCTCCCCTCATCAGTGTGCTTCCCCCAGGTCACGTGATAGTGACGGAGCCGAAAGGTGGTGTGCGGCCGCGCGTGGGCCCGGAGCCGCGCAGCCGGCGCGTGCAGGCCGGCCAGGATGTGCGGCTGCCATGCGCGGCGCATGCGTGGCCCGTGCCCACTTACAGGTAACCAATAATAATATCCCTGTACCCACTTGCAGGTAACCAATAACACCGCCGTGCCCACTTACACGTAACCAAACATACGCTGCCCCGTGCAGATACGGTTCGCAGGGAATAGTAATACTACCCCGTGTCTTTAGACTAATCCCTCTTGCAGGAAAACAATAACAATTTCTTGTTCCCACTCACAAGGAACCAAGTACACTAACCACGATACCGCTTTCCCACCCCTGTAGGGCTTCTTAGCCCTTGCTGCCCCTTAATTTTGGCATTATTTCTCGTCGTCGCTAATCATTTTCCAGAGCGAAGTTAAGATATTGAACTACAGGAAAATCTATTCCGTGTGATCAAGGCAGATCCAAGTCCGAAGTGGGATGTCTCACATCAGAGGCAGTGCAATAAGTGTACCTAATGGTTTTATTTTGTCACTATGATTTTAATTCTTGTCTCGATTTGTTTTTTAAAGATTTAATAGAACTATACTAACCTAACCTAACCTAAGCCAAATGTTTTGCTAATGTTCGCAAATTCTTTTTCTGATATTGATTTCTCAAAACCCTGCATTAAATGCTCTCAAACCTAGAATTTTCCTCACTGGAGCCGTAAACAATACCGCAGTCTCGATCAATCCGATCCGAAACACACGCTTTGCATATATAGCCTTCGCCTTTGTTCCGCAATCGATTCGCAAGCACTTAGCTTCACTGTAATGTGTTTTAAATGTTTTTAAAGCGAGTGAATTATTATACAGGGCGCCAATTGGCTATAATGGTATTTTTAAGAGTATTTTATGGCTTCAATTAAAATACAAACACCTAAAGGTTTTTATGTGCTCAACTGCTCAAGAGCAAAGGGCAGTTGAGAGTCTGTGTACATTTTGCATTTTGCTGTTTTGTTTAACCTTTTGACCGCCAAGCATGTCAGAGAAGTAACACGAATTTCAACTTTAAGTCAAGGTAATGAAGGACTTTTTTACCCTGTAGCCGCTGACGGCTGCAGCCGACTGTGGCGGTCAAAAGGTTAAGCACCATTTCAAATGTATCAATACGGGTTCAAAAATAGATAATGCTAATGACATTTGGCAATGGGCTACACAATACTCTCAATATTACCCTTTCAGAAAGGCCACTCAAATTGAGCTTTAATTAAAGTGACGTTTCAGTGACGTTTCTGTATAGATTGACAACTAGTTGAGGGACATTTAACCACTTAATATCTAGTCAAATGCTTAAGTGGCGTTTCTGAATTCGGCCATTTGAGGCATAACACACTGCTTATTCTCCATCTAAAAGCTCCACGTTTGCAGCAAGCATACAAATAGGTGAAACGTGTGACTTTTCACTATTTCACTATTGCAGTAGAAAGTGTGCAAACCGCTCCAACCTTATCTGTAATAGGTGTTCTTCATTTGTTAACGCGTAATGCCATCGACAAGTCATTCGTTTAAAAGGTTTTCGAAATAAAATTCGTTCGGCGAGAACTCGAGCGGAAAACACTCACCCATATCCACTTAGCGAACGCCTTATACGCTTTTCATTTTACCAAAGATTAAATGTAGCGCCTTTTCGTTATACTTAAAGTCAAGCATCGGTGACTTTAATGGATTATGTTTATACGTTTATTATTATAAATAAGTATATGCTTTATATGTACATGTATATATAAAGAAAGAGAGAATTGGCTTGGTGGCGCTAGTATCGACCATTTGTTTTTTTTCTAACGGAGAACCCTCTCAATGACGTAACACCGGGCGCTGGGGTGGCGGCCATAGAGACGGTCAATGTCAGTTGGTAAAACAATCGAGAAGAGCGCTCGCGCCTCACGTGTTCTGGTGGAACGTTGTTGATCGCTAATATTATTTCATCGGCTGTAATTGTAGTGATTTAATTCTGATTTGTGTGTGGTTTAATTATAATATCTGTGAGTTACAAGACGACGGTTTTATTTTAACAAATCCTGGCGCCTCATTCGGGAACGCTAAGTGATTCTGTAGCGACTCATAAGCCAGATTTCTCATCCCACTCTTCCGCACGACGCGTAATGCGTAAGAGCGAGATGAGAAATCTGGCTTACGAGTCGCTACAGAATCACTTAGCGTTCCCGAATGAAGCGCCTGGTCTCCTCGCCCGATTACCCACGAATATGGTTTCTCCCTATAAAAATAACGCACCATCAGATATACATCTACTGCCTTTATATTTATTAATGGGTATCTTTACACATCTGTACTTAACCCTTAAGGTAGCAAAATTTTTTTTTGTATAATAATATAATTTTACATTTTCAATGGTTTATTTAGACTTAAAATACACAGTAAAAAATAAAATAAAAAATATTATACTTATGGTTTTTTTGAAACATCGTGTATAGTATACTATACACTGCGTCAACTACGGACAAAACACATTTTTCACAGCTGTATAGAATACTGTACACCGCTACTTATTCGTTACGCACACGGTATGAAAATAACAGTTTCAGGGCGTCTATTTGGGAACGTCTAAGTGATACTGCAGCGACCCGCGAGCGAGACTCGCATCTCGCTCTTGCGCATTACGCGTCGTGCGGAAGAGTGGGATGGGAAATCTCGCTCACGAGTCACTACAAGTTCACTTAGCGTTCCCGAATAGAGGCGCTAGTCTTTACATAACAGAGATGGACGTTACATTTACTACATTTATTTTAGTGTTAGCCTGGCCACCTTTGCAAAACTTTATCAGCCCTTTTACCACTTTAGGGATGGAATTTAAAAAAATCTTTCCTTAGTGCATCTCCAGGGAGGCATGTCTCCTCCAAATTTCAAACCTCTAGGAGCACCCGTTTAGGCTGTGCGTTGTCTATAAGTGAGTTACGGTACTGTTTTATATATATATATATATATATATATATATAGATTATCATTTCGTCGATGCTAAAAGCATTTTCTTCTTCGACAGATAGGCACCTTTCGCGTACTTTACCAAGAAGGGGCCTGTGAAGTGTCTGCTTCACGGTTGTTGGTGAAGTGAATATATCACCTTTTTGCTGAAACCTCTTCAAAGGCATTAAATCGGCTATTTTGTGATACCTCAATGAATTATTCTAGTAGTCTTTATACGACGGCATGTCCACGATGCACATCAGGATATTTATTGCCAAAAAGTCTTTTATTTCACCTATAGTAACTTTGATTGAATGTCCGGTTTCCTGCACACTATATAAATTAGTGTTTGTAACAATATCTTCAATGAGACTTTCCGGGAAGAAATATTAAAAGTAGTCCGGTGGCGCCTCTATTCGGAAACGCTAAGTGATTCTGTAGCGATTCGCGAGCGAGATTTCTCATCTCGCTTTACGCATTACGCATCGTGCGGAAGAGTGGGATGAGAAATCTCGCTTCCGAATCGAGGCGCAGGTTGAAGGAAGTTCCTCGGTAAACACTAAACACAGGCTTAGGTATGTCAGCTCGATGTTGCAGTTGTGTTTCGTTCCACGTAAAATTAAGTTTCAGTTTTGTTATACATCTTTTTAGGGTTCCGTACTCAAAGGGTAAAAACGGGACCCTATTACTAAGGCTCCACTGTCCGTCTGTCCGTCTGTCTCCAAGCTGTATCTCATGAACCGTAATAATCAGACAGTTGAAATTATCACAGATGATATATTTCTGTGGCTGCTATAACAACAAATACTAAAAACTAGAATAAAATAAATATTTAAGGGGGCTCCCATACAACAAACGTGATATGTTTTTTGCCGGTTTTATAGATAATGGTACGAGAATCTCAACTGTCTAACTATCACGGTTCATGAGATACGGCCTGGACAGACGGACAGCGGAGCCTTAGTCATAGGGTCCCGTTTTTACCCTTTTGGTACGGAATCCTAAAAAAAGACGCTAAATCAAACCAAACCGAAGAAATGCCCATCAGAAATATTGGTATGCACAAGTTGCACTGTATAGTATGCTATACACATAAGAAAATTTATGAATAACTGATTCGGTGGCAGTGTATATTATACTATACACAACAATATTAACCTTCCTTACTCATGCAGTAGCAATGTATAGTATACTATACGTGTGCAAAAACGGATTAAAATCCAGTGCAAATAGAGTACATCCCTTACAATTGTTATAGAAAAACATAATCTATATTATAATTAACAATATTCAGGTAACATAATAGACATCACACAGCAATTTACATTTTTAAAATTTTTTCTTTCCTTGACTGACTCCAAAGTTCTCCGCATTGCACCGTTAAATCGTGCAAATGGTAAAAAAATTGTATTGCCGTCAGACGTCACTGTCACTTTTTGACATTTTAGATTCTTTCAGAAACGCGTCAAATTAGAATGAGGTGTATTTTCATGTTTGACATACCAAAAATATTTTTTAAAAATAATGTATAGTATACTATACGAAATGACTTTAAGGGTTAAATAAAGATATTGTAGAAAGTTTTTTGTATAATAACCTCTTATTAATTTCAACAATATCAACTGAAACCATGCTAAAGGTTGTGTTCCGTAGAAGTTTATTATTGGCTTTAGTTACTACTTGAACAAGAGCGTTAGTATCCAGACAATTAAACAGTAGGTACACAGCGAGTTTTCAATTTGAATTTACCTTTTAACGTGTGTGATAAAGTGTAATGTGCTTTATTTCGTCGCGTATTCGTTTTGATCCCGGAGAAGAGATTTCGCCGCAATTTTATAATCCCGGCGCTACGTGATTCGTTTTAACTGCCAAGGAGCAATTTGCCTCGCAAACCCCCCAAATTGCATTATACCCTCGTAAATGTATTTACGTGTAAATACCTACGAATACGTGGTGCCACCAAATCCAGGGTAATTTAAATAGATTCTCATAATGAAATCATTCAACACATGATATTAACGGGTGTTTCATTAAATAAATAATTTATTTTTGGGTTCACGCACTCGTTTATGTTCTGTTTACTAATCGAGTTAATTGAAACATTGTGTTTTTGTATAAAATACGAGATGATTGGTGTTGATGACTCAAGAAAGAAAATTACGAACGATCTTCAAATCTAATTCTAAAGCAGAGAGCCGTTTCAAATCTTGTAAATCCTAGAAATGAAACAGATGTTTGCAAAAACGGTTTTTACGAATAGAAATATCACGATCTAAGAGGATTCCAGCGAGTCCCAATTGTGCAAAGCAAATACCTCGGTTTAAGTCTAAACCAAGGCTCCAGATTATTTACTGAACAAAGTGAGATGTTACAAAATCTTATGTTAAAATAAAAACGAGTTAGTTTTCTTTATAAAACTTCGAATGTTTGTCTACATTGACAGTAAACTAGAGATTACCTTTCTTAGAGGCGTGGGTACTGCAGGGCGTCTATTCGGGAACGTCTAAATGATACTGCAGCGACCCGCGAGCGAGACTTTCATCTCGCTCTTACGCATTACGCGTCGTGCGGAAGAGTGGGATGAGAAATCTCGCTCGCGAGTCGCTACAACATCACTTAGCGTTTCCGAATTGAGGCGCTGGACTGTTTTGTAAATATTTGTAAGTAACGATTTGAACATGTGTGGTCACATTTGCCATTTGAAGTTGATGCCTTATAAGGTTTCGAGTATTATTCATTATAAAGCGTTTACTTACATATAATTGTTTACGAGTCGAAGTTTGCACGGTAACTTGCCCATGTGTGGGCATACAATACCCTTGGGCAAGCGTCCATAGTCCCGCCAGTTTGGTGTATTTGTCTTGTAACGTTCAACGGGAAACTCAAATTGAAACTTTAAGTTTTTAAGTTAATGCTTTAGACGTTGCCTTCAGCAACGACACATTAAATTTAGTTGCAAGGACCGAATAATGTAGGTAAATGAAGAACAGTTCGTTAGAAAACTTTTCAATTGTTTTAAAGAAGTCATTTTGGTCTAACCCTATCATCTTGTCATTCATTACTCATTAAATAAGTTGTGTGTGTTCTTTGTACCTTAAAAATCAAATTATGAGTCCGCTAGACTTACGCCTTACACGACGACTGAGCCGAGTAATCTTTTTCACAAAGCCTTACAAAAGATAATTAAGAATTCGATTTTATTGCGATCGTAAAAGGCATTTAAATTAAAACTCGGTTACTTAGCAGCCAGCGTTTAAATTTGCCGGGCAAATTCGAAGCATTCAAATGTCTCCGGGGACAGGAGTCGACTTTGCAAACGCAATAAACAAAAACAGGAGTTTTGAGACGTATTCTTAATTAAAAACGGCGATACTACTTATTTTATCTACACCCATATCATAAAACCTCCATTGGTTAATCAAAAACCTTAGGAAATGACCACCATTTTGACAACCAATTAGGAAAAACCAGTGCTGCGATAAAGAAATAACATGACTTCTTTATCGTTTTTAGTAAAGAAAAGAGATTAAATTTGGAACAGCTGTCAAAACTCAAGTGGTCTCTATTCTAGTATCCATAGATATTAAAACAGTTATTGATACGAAACGTCAATTCAGTATGTTTTTTTAATATAAACTGCACAATATTTGATCTCGAGTGACGTGAGAATAGAGACTTCATCCGTCTGATTTAAAAAAAAATGGTCTTGACGGAGGATCGCCATGTTGGCGTTTTGCTGAACGAAAGTAGAATTGTTTTTGAATTGAATAGAAAAAGTTGTTTGTAATTTACATTTTAGTTGAAAATATGAATAGTAAGTAGTCTTCTCGGAGTGTGTGTGATGTGAAAATGCGCCGGATATCGGAAATATGCAGCCACGATTGCAACAAATAACTTGTTGCCAGAAAATATTGTTTCTGAACCCATCATGGAGGATTTATAATATGTGTGTTGATAAAGTTATGTATGCAACTCTGCATAATTTGGCCTTAAAACACACGTGCGATCTTATTATGAAACTCGCCTATCGGCTCGTGTCATGAAAACCGCACTAGTGTTTTAAGGCCTATCATTATGCAACCGTTGCATAAACTACTATTAAGGTATACTTTTAAGCGTTAAGTGATAAGGAGAATCACAATTCGAAATAAAAGTATTCTTTCTATTATAATGGATATTTTTTATTAGGTAGGTATGTAATTCGTTCAATCACAATTAGTTGTATTTGCCCGAAATGGAATAAAATATATTAAAAATACAACGTTTAAAAAAATTTCTTTATTGAGTTTTAATTTCTTTTCTATTAAGTTTTAATATTTTTTATACAAAACCAAAATTGCAGGGCGCTTTTATATATTTTTTTATTTATTTGGCGCTTTAATGAACAAGAAAATTAATAAATACCTATAGGTACAAAATGCTTTAATAGATAGGATGATAGGACATTTTGTATGGCTATGATCGAATGCTCCTCTGCTGCACTGGGAGTGAAGAAATAGCATAGAATGCGTGCAGATGCTTATCATCCTGGCATGTCATAAAAGTCGACTAAGGGACGGGTCCTCTCCAACATGGTGGATTATCTGTATGGGCGATGGGCTGATCCCCCCTCACCATACGGTTCATCATACCATCTTAGGACTAATAAATCGAACGTGGCCACAAGTAGTCTTGTGGCTCTGCCCACCCCATTAGGGATTTCAGGCGTGATGCTATATATATATAAATATATATGATCGAATCGTCAAACCCCCTCTAAGTATCTCGGTAGGTATATTTTCTATGGATTTCAAATATAGCGGACTTTCCAACTGGACATAATTTCAGAACCGTGGCTACCATACGCCATAAACTTTTATGGCCCACCATTGCCAAGAGGAAATCTTTTAGAATGCAAATGTCTCGCTCATTTCAACTCCTTTCAAAACTATTTCTAAAAGACTTGGTACCTAACTCGGCGAACATAAGCGCACGGGTCCGCTTGCAGTCTTTTCTTTTCCACGAACTTGATATAAGTTTGGATGTGTGGAGGTTGGTGTTATTGTACATATTCTACCTACACGTCAGAAAGTTTCCACTTGGGTTACGTGCCTCAAATCTTTGTAGTTGAAATTGAAACGTTTCGCCTCACTTTGTTACGGGGTGATGGAGTGAAAAGTTATTTTCTCGATTCATCTTAATTCAACATTTTGCGAATTCGTAGCGTAAGGGAGGTAAAAGAGTATTTTTACACAGTGGGAATAGAATGAAATAACGATAGAAAGAAATATAAAAATAAATAGTTGTAATTTGGAAGAATTATTAAGGGTTAAACACTCGTGTCACGTTGACGACGTCTAGCGCATTAAGAGGACTGTGAACCAAAGGCAAAAATCACCCTTTTCATACAAAAGGCGATAACGATTTCCACCCCTTAAATGTTAACCGATTTTGACCAATTTTTGATATGTTGTCAGTCAGAACAAAATATAGGTCTATACGTTTTTTGAATTTTGATTCAAGATAAAGAAAGTCAAATAATGCCGAAATTCGTTATGTATGAGAATACTGAAACCACAACAAAACTGAATTTATTGATTAGAATAAAAAAATCAAAACGTATAGACCTACATTTTGTTCTGACTGACAACGTATCAAAAATTGGTGAACATCGGTTAACATCTATCGGTTAGTATCTATTCACAATATTTTATACTTATATATCTACTTTTCTTACTCTTCACTGTGTACCTTTCACTTGCTAGTTTTATGTAATTTGTTTTGTATGCCTGTATAATCTACAAACGAACTGTATCCGTTTTGCTAGATTCTCAAATTGGGCCCTGCAACACAGGCGCAGGTCCTAGCGCAGGACCCAAAACCATTGTTCCGTAGTTTTTAAGTTTTCCTTGAATAAACATTTTCAATTTCAATTTCAATTTCAATTTAAGGGGTGGAAATCATTATCGCCTTTTGTGTGAAAAGCCGTAGGTTCACACTCCTCTTAAAGGGTATTTTTCAAATGAATTATACAAAATCTAATAATTGTACAAGGCCGCCACTCTTCCAAGCTCTTCTTACTTACTTATGTTATCAGAAAATAATACAGATTTTTTTTCATCTATAGTCGTATTAAAACTTTACAGGAAGTTCTTACAAGACTAAATAACTTATTACGGCAGCAATTTTGATCTCTTTTGGTTTAGGCCTAAATTTAAACAGAAGCTGCTAGTCACTTCGAACAAATTATAGGTTTACTAGCCCACGAAACTTCACCTTTTCTGCCATACAACCTTATTCTGTAGCCTGAAATGAAATTGAACATTACCTATGAAAGCATATCATAAGTTCAATACACAGCTTTGTAACGAGGAACTATTGCGTAGGTGGTTTCGCGAGCATCACGACCAGCTGACGCCGCTCGAGCAGACGGCGATGTGGGCGCGCGCGCGCGTCACGGGCGGGCTGCTGAGCGTGCGGGCCGTACGCCGCGAGGACGCCGGCCGCCTCGTGTGCTGGCTCAACAACACAGCCGGCGGCGAGTCTGTGCACTTCACACTCACTGTCACAGGTATCTTAGTTATACGACAGGTTAGACTAACACAGCCCTTATTGAATCGCCGCTGGCGCCACGTCTGCAGCAAGATGTTGCGCTGTCATAGCCTGCCAATTGGGGTTTAAAGGGTGATATAGCAAATTTAGAAGGATACTCAGGGCGTCTATTCGGGAACAAGACTACTTATGGCCACGTTCGATTAATTAGTCCTAAGATGGTATGATGAACTGTATGGTGACAGGTGATCAGCCCATCGCCCATACAGATAGTTCACCATACTGGAGAGGACCCGTCCCTTAGTCGACTTTTACGGCATGCCAGGATGATAAGCATCTGCACGCATTCTATGCTATTTCTTCACTCCCAGTGCAGCAGAGGAGTGTATTCGGGAACGTTTAAGTGATACTGCAGCTACCCGCGAGCGAGACTCGCATCTCGCTCTTACGTAACACGTTTCGTGCGGAAGAGTGGGATGACAAATCTCGCTCGCGAGTCGCTTTAACATCACTACTCGACCAACATCAGACATAATAGAGGCGCAGAACAATATTCTACACCCAAAGACATCACATCAAACTTCTTATTGAAAATATTTTTTTTATAATTAAGCTTGCTAAGAAATTGCTCTACTTTGAACAGATAATTGTATGAGTTCTGGGGCAACCTGGAATAATTACAATTAGTTTAGTAGTTACTCGATATTAAAAAAATACAATTGAGGGAGGTAAATATGGTCACAGGAGGCTAATAATGACTCTTTCACTACTACGTAGCGCTACATGCTAAGCATGCAGTACATAGCAGCGTCGGCTTTGTAGCGAAGACTCGCTACGAAAGTTCGCTACTTGGCAATGTTAGTGTTATGAATGCTAAGTATATATACCATCCTGTAGCGGTATATATGAGTAAAACGACGTTCGACTTAATTATGGTAATTCTGAAGGTTATACGTAATTCACAGTGGCAGCCACTCTAGTTAGGGAGCTGGGTGCGATTTTGGTATATGATTTGTTCGTCTTTCATATTGATAGGGATAAAAATCTATGTCAATACAAATCGATTTGGTCCAGTAAATGAAAGTCGTAAGTTCCTGCGTTTTTGAGTTACAACTTTAAAAAATCGTATATAAAAAAAATCAGCGACCTAGACGTCTGCCAACATTTTTTTCTATTCTGGGAGTCTTAGTGAATCGAATGGACGCAACGAGAACCACGAACAAATGATTTAGTATAGCTTTTTTCATTTACATTTTTGCAACTTCGTCCCGTTGTAAAACAGAGCCCTGCACGTTTGCCTCTTCGATGTTCATCGTTTTGAGGATGATGGTGACCATCAGTCCAAGAGGCAGACACGAACAAACTATTCAGCACACCGCTTTTTTTTAAATTGTTGTAACGCTGTCAATTAAAAACGCAGCGCTACCATGGTGGCAGACTATTTTACCGTGGTTCTTTACATTGTTATTAATCGAACAATTCAGGTCAGCCAAGCGAACAAATCATATAGAAATGGCACCCAGCTCCCTAGCTACTCGGTAACATATTCAAGTTAAAACAAACATGAAATTTTAAAAATTCAATTCTAAAACTACCGTCCGCGCTTTATTCTCTCGCAAATGTGCATAGTAAGGGGAAATAATTTCTCATATTGCAGAACCTATCTCCGTCCGCATAAAGCCTGAGGCTTTACGAACAAAACTAAGCTCGGAAATCATTTTTGAATGCAAAGTCTCTGGGCATCCAATTGAGAAGCTATACTGGGTGCACAACGGGAGGACTGTGAAGCCTAACGAGAGGGTGCGGCTGTCAGACGACGGCCTAAGAATACATATCAAGAGTTCGCAGAAGGAAGACCAGGGAGTGTACCAGTGCTTCGCGAGCAACGGGCGGGACCAAGCGTACGGCTTAGCAGAGTATTTAATTGATGGTGAGATTTCTTTTGATGATAGGTTTTAAGTAAACTGTAACGAGTAGCGTCATGATGTACTATTTATTTGTAATGTTTATTATTAAATATCGGACCATAAGATTTATATGCATGTAAATTTATTTTGGCGAATGGATTTCAGTCCATTAGTGGCAGTTATAATTTAGCAATACTGAAATTTCATTTTATGATACAAACCCATTGTTCTCGTTTATGAAGTAACGAACTCGATGTATTACGAATTTATAAGAATAATCAACTTTGATATTTCCTTTTCATTGGTTACGGTTTATATGATTAAAAACAATATAGCGGAAAAAATAATTCCCGGAAACCTGCCTATAAAATGTTGTTTTCAACATTGTAAAGTAAAGCCATCTGAAATCCTAAAAGTCCAGCCAAGCAACCAGCCAGGTGAACCAAGCCAAGCTTTTGAAGTTAATATTCATCAGGTTGGTTAAAAATGTAAATAAAAAGAGACCCTTTTAAAGAAATGCGGGCGCTAGGCGTCGTTTAAAAGCATTAAAGTACTTAAAATGAGAAAAATCACTGTGCCCTTCCAAAATTTTGCACGTCACGAATCCAAGGCAGCGCTTTAAACATGTATATAATATAATGCAATTCATTAAAGCCAAAGCGAAGCCTACGGACCTTCATTCATATTTTGCTATTCACAAAGGAGCGTAACATAAGAACCGCATGCTTACTGTAGTTTAACTTCCATGTTTGCGGAAGCTGTCTTCAATCGTAGTTATCTTAGGGTGTATTTCTTGAAGTATGTTTTCCTGGAAAGGCTTGTTTTCGCAGTGTCCGAGCGGCCGCGGGCCACCGCCAACCGCTCGAGGCGCGCTCCGTACGCGCGCAGCGCCCACTCCCACGATGTCGACTGGAATTTCACTGGAACTAGAGGTAACTTTGTTTTTGTTACAATATTAAAGGGAAATTAATAGAAATGGGATGTGTCTACAAGTGAACGATGACTCTCAGTCTGCCGCTTCTCTTTCATATCAACACGACAAGCATTCCTTTTTTTTCATAAACCAGGAAGACAAACTACCTTGCGAGTTACGATATATGATGATAGACGATTACTTATCCGTTGTCGAATTTTTCGGCATTTTCTTGAAAGCCACAACGATAAAATTTACATGACTTCTACAATCTGGTTGATGAATTCAATGTTGCTTGCTTGTTGTGATGCTGTTGTGTCTTATAATAACAATCAGGCTCATAAGCATAGCGCGTCGCTAATCGACACTTCGGAGTGTTAAAAAGATTAACCGCCGCGCACGAAAAGGACACATTAAACCTAACCTACAAATCCATACAAAGCCGTTTGCAAAGAAATATGTTAATGATTCATTAAGTAACTCTAAGCGATATTTAAAATGAATACCTTAAATATTTGGTAGGCCACAGTCACTTTTTCTCGAAAACTATTTGAGTTCTGTAAAAATCTGAAAAATAACGTAATTGAAAGCTTATATAACGAAGTTAAAAGGGAAACTATTACGACTAAGTACACTTCATTGGTTCATAAGTTATAGGCGAAAAACTTGTTATACCTACTACTCTGTAAAACGTCTATATCAAACCGTCCCACGTCCATGACATCGATTGTGGCACTTTGTTAAAAAACCGGGCAAGTGCGAGTTAAACCCGCGTGGAGAGGGTTCCGTTCCGTACATGATTATCTGAAATTTCCTATGTTACTTTAAATACCATAGACTTTTCATAGGTTTTTCTGTAATCTATAGGTAAAGAACTATTATATTTTAGGCCCGGTAGTTTCGGAGATAAGTGGGGGGGGAATGGTCAAGTTTCGATTATTTTCCTAAATAACTTCCAAAACATTCATCTTAAAATTCCAAAAAAAATAATATTTAAGATCCTCACAATAAGTTCTTTCATTTGATATGTCACATGATATAGTTAGCGTAACTATTTTTTTTAATTTTCTAATTTACCCCCCAAAAGTGGCCCCCATGTTTAAAATTAATTTGTTTACGTTACGCATCCGTGTTGCGGTTAACGACTTACATATGTATACCAAATTTCAAATCAATCGGTCCAGTAGTTTCGGAGCAAATTTGCTGTGACAGACGGACAGACAGACAGGCAGACAGACACATGAGTGATCCTATAAGGGTTCCTTTTTTTCCTTTTGAGGTACGGAACCCTAATAATTGCGTTGGGTGTTGAATAGTACGGAACCCTACATTTACATGGCCCAACATGCACTTGGCGGGTTTTTTAATTCAAGAACGCCTAACTCATGTTGTTTTAAACCTAATTTGGTACTAAAGAGGATAAACGAAAGAACGGCGAATATCTTGAACATGCTAGCTGCAGATCACTAGATTCTCAACACAATATAAACACATTATAATAAAACTTAACATACGTACATCTAGAAACTATACGTACGAGTACATATAATGCCTTAAGTAATCGTGTGCTCAAATTATCAACCTCAGTGAACTTTACTATCAGCTAAATAACAGTAACTTGGAACACTAAATAGTTCATCACGAGCCCTGGGGAGGGCAACATATAACTCCGACAAACAATTCAGAATTTGCCAGCGATCAGATACAAATTCGGCTGAATTCCTCTGTGCGGGTTTCAATACAACTCACAGAGAAATACCTACATTAAATAATACGCAGTTCGTAAATTATAGACAGTATGTGTTGAAATAAGCCCACATAAATGTAGGTGACAACGTGACGCGCCATATCTAAAACTAAACAAACAAAGGTTCTCATAACTTTCCCATTTAAGCCGTGTCACAAGTTGATCCTACCTACATAAACAATACTGGAAGTTTTGGCAGTGACCTATGACAGTACCGTGTTTTGGCATTGGCATCGATATAGGGACCTATTTATATTATGTAACTAAAAAGAGATACAAATTATAACTGTCATACAACAAACAAAAAGTTGAAGACCGAAAGTTGCAGCCTCGAAGTTGTCACGGACATTCATCTTCAAGTTAGGAAATTATTTTGGACCCAATCACTACTTCATATAAGTTGGATTATGTCATTGTGTATATTAGCTAACATCTTATCCTGACAATGGTTTAAACTCTATTTTATACATACCTTTTAACTAAAATGAGGAAAGAACAGAATAGTTCCGTGTTTTTAAGCTAACAATTTTATCTTGAATATTCATTTCGTCCAAATTCGGCCTTTACGGATAAATCAATATTTCAAAGGGGTTGATGAAAAATGTTATTGCCACCCAGTAATATATAGCCCTAGTAACAAGGAAAATTGCGACAATTGAAACCCTTTATTGCTACGGGCAATCAAATTGACTTCTCAGTAAATAAAAAATATATATTCGTCACCGTACTTACTTTCCAGGCAAAAAGAGTTCGACAACGACGGCTATACAATGTCTTTGCCTGAGCTTCACATGTGCATGTATTTTTTCGACTGCTCCCGTCGCTTAGCCGTTCAGATTCCTCATAAAATATTAAAAAGTCCATTTTTAAGCGCGGATTCGCTGCAAGCTATTAGAGCCAGCTCTTCAGCTTAAACAAAGAGCTTCAGTGACGCAGGCAGGAGGCCGCAGGCGCATCCAGCCAACGCACTAAATACTCGCTCGTTAAATTTCAAATTAAGATCGTATCTTAAGCGTATAAGGTTTCTTCTCCCTTCGCCCGGGTTACTTATAAGGCGCTTTGTTTCATTACTAATTCGCTCCCCGCTATTTGGTGTCACCGCTCTTCAGGGGTTCCGTATAAGCAGGGCAGTGACGTGCAAGTCGTGCAAGTAACTATCTATAGCTATCCCTATAATACACTAACACCCTTTTATGCTCGCTTTAGGATTTCTTATTCATTCAAAGTTCCTTAGCTCGATTCAGGCAATATTCTTCCAGAGAACGTATCCAATTCAATTTGTCGTACAACTACTGACTTGTGGCTCGTAGTGCATTTATCTGGTCAATGTACAGGATTGCATTCAAGAAAAATCTTCGAACAACTTGAGTGTAACGTAACCACATGTACCCGATACTTTACCCGGTCTTTTTATAGCGCCATATGATAATTTATTGTTAGAGTTTGAACATTTTGAAAAAACCGAGTCGTTTACTTTTCTGATAGTATTGAGTTATTCCTATATTTGTCTTATTAGAATCGATGACAAAATATAACTATTTATATATAGAGGTAGACTGAAGAAATAACCTAAAGCTTTCAATATTGATGAAACATTGTCCAAAATATTGGTTTTACTGAGTGGATAGTGGACAACAATAGCCCCCGCGAGCCTGAGGGCTACTTACGGGCCTTTTAAATTCAATAGGTATAAAGCGAATCAAAGACTCATAGAAAACGTTTTTAAACGTGCTTTAGTTTTTTATCGAGGATATTTCAAATTTATATACATGCTTACAATTGCATTTCTGGAGTACATTCGTATTAAGATTACCCAGACTATTTACCCATTATGGTTAATTTAAATCATTAGTAACTCTGCCTAAATTACACGAATCACCCCAAATTTCCGTCAAAGTATTTCCATACTTGGCACTGGCACCTATAAATTCGTTTATGTCCGGGACACCCGCTGTAAGTAAAGCTAATTAATTTTAATTATTCACCCAAAGTTTTCTCGTTTTCTGAGTTTTATGGTTTCATTGTAATGTTTTATTATTTAATCAAATGTCTTTCTCACAAACCTTTATATGATTGAAAAAGTTTTTTTAAGCATGTTAGTTTCAGTCAAAAGCGCAACTGCCACTTTACACGCTCAGCGTAAAATTAGCCTTGCAAATGACGCCGACACGTCACCGTCGTCACTGTAACACCACAGGAGACTCAAAGTTATGTACAAGCATTAGTTTCAGGCACAAAGCCCAATCAAAGCATAGTTTATTCCAGCATTTTAATATCATTAAAACACCGTAAAACGTTATGACCGCACAACGTGGAAAAACTGCACGATTTGCGGAATAGCCCAGATAAAGTGCTGGGCGGGAGTGCGCGAGACGGCCTCTCTCAATAAATTATGCAAGCCGTTGACCTTCTGTTAACAAGCCTCATTTGTTCCTGCCAGCCGGGAAATCCGGCTAGACGGCTACACCTCCACTATAAGTTTGACTTCGGTTTATGCAAACATTCGAATCCAACCCCTGGAGTGAATATGTTGGATTGTGTCATAGATTGGTCACTTTATGTTGGGTACTTATTCTTCTTCTTCCTTGCGCTTTTTTTCCCGTGTACGCTTACGCTACGGGGTACGCTTTGACCATGATCCCGGGTTCGGCAGGTCGGGTTATTACAGTGGAGCGACTGCCGTCTGACCTCCGTAACCCTTGTGACAGGGGAATTGGATCATGGTTACACATTTAGTTACCCAAATGTGCAGGTTTCCTCACAATGTTTTTCCCTCACCGTAAGAGCATCTGTTACCGCAATTCGCAGGCAGATAATGTACATAAGTTAGAAAAACTCATTGGTACATGGCAACCGCTTAGATTCGAACCCGGACCTCGCGATCACGAGTCGACATCCTTAGCCCTTAGGCCACCGACGCTCTTCCTTAGCCATTAGGCCACCGACGCTCTTCTTTAGCCATTAGGCCACCGACGCTCTTTAGGTACTTATTCTTAATTACTTGAAATATGCGTCATAGTTTTTACTACCTTAAAATGTTTTAGTCAGCCGCAAGAAGGCTTTCAGAACGCATCGCACGTTCTATAAATATCCCTTGCTACTTAACCACCGTAAAACCTACATAAGCACCCTGCAAACCGTTAACGACAATAACAATTTTACACACTTGTAAAAAGCACGTGATAACACTAACAATGTCATTACACTTAATCACTTGAAAATGTGGGTCGCGTCGGGCGAATTTTATAAAATAACTGTCGCAATTCCGCGTCGCCCTAATGAAGGGACCGGCTGTATTATTGCGTTTTACTTCAAATCCGGGCACATAGGACCCGTGGGAAAACTACGACATAAATTTAATCCACTTCCATTGTCTCATTTAAATGGGGGAAGGCAAAAAGGACGCACATTTCTAAACATGCCAATCCATTATAAAGAGTACAAACTAAAACACATAGATACAAATAAATACTATGACTTGAGATGGAAAGATGAACAGTACAGTAGGTGGCAATTATAGACTTCAAAAGATGTTTCATAATAGAAGCGAGCTCGTCCCGTGCTCAAAGCATTGGATCTATTTTGTATTGTACGCCTTCTTTTTATGAAGAATTACGTTTAGCGACGAGTTCACTTCATATACAATGGAGCCCCGCCTCTGTTCTAGTTCGTTCAGATTTTTTACCACGTCAAGGAAGAAAATCTACATTAAATAAAATATGGCTTTTTATTGCAGCTGAAAGAGATGTTTTATTTATACAATAGTTCGACCTTTTAAGCCTGATTTTTGGTTTCCTCACCCATTTGCTTTTTACTATTCCACCCTTCAAACGAATATAAAGTATCAAAAGTCATGGATCGAATGTCATTAATTCCAGGGACTAAAACAAGAATATATTCTTCAATAATTCGTTTTTTGAGCAGAAAAATACGAATCTGTTGGGCGGGCGTGCCGTCGAGCACCCGAGCCGGATTTGCGGCCGTCCGCCTGTCCCATAATACCGCCTTCATGCCGCTTAATCGACATGAAAATTAAAACGGAATCTATCCTGGCCCGTGCCAGGAGCAGAGCCAGAAAACGGATTAGTGGAAATGAAATCAAGTGACACCGGCTTATACAGAAAATATGACAATATATCTAAATGCTGAGAAATACTGGGAACATGAAAACATTTCAGTTTTTCTTGAGATAAGTAGATAGAAGATTATAAGCAGAACGTCTATCCCAAGAACCCTTTTAATGTAGAATGTCTTTTTATTTTTAACTAGTTCGCCTTTCAACTAAACATACCTACTTAAGAAGGTATACTTACTTACTTATGTTATAAATATATGTATGTAAGATTGTGTCCTTAAGTTGTTTTTGTTGTGGAATAAATTTGTATAGGTACTATGTATTATTGTTGCAGAATCAAAACCAGAGCTAGTGTACTGGTTTTCCGAACAGACTTTGCAGCCAGGGCCGAGTGTGTCGCTCAAATGTGTAGCGATGGGTCACCCTCCGCCCCAGTTTACGTGGTTGCTTGATGGCTTTCCTATACCCACCAATTCAAGGTACTAATAGTATGACTGTGAATGCTTTTTAGTAGGGGCGCGTAAGCTTTTTTTAAATTTATTTCAAACTGATCGTTTTGCTTCTTATCTTTCTAATTTAATAAACACTTGGTTCAGATTTGTGGTCGGCCAGCACGTAACGCTTCAAGACGACGTCGTCAGCCATCTTAACGTGAGCAGAGTGACTGAACAAGATGGCGGCGAATATGCCTGTGTTGCGACAAACTCCGCGGGGAAAGCAGTGCATGCGGCCAGAGTGAACGTATACGGGTTGCCGTTCATACGAGAGATGCCGAAGGTCACTGCTGTGGCTGGCAGTGACTTGATCATCAAGTGTCCGGTCGCTGGTTATCCGATAGAGTCGGTCACTTGGGAGCGAGGTCAGTAGTATCTATATCTCTCAATGAACATCAAAACGAAATAATCACAATTCTAATCGCACAGCTTGTTACCCTATTTGATCGAAACGATGAAACGTTTTAGAATTTCTTTGGCTATTAAAATTCTAAATGACAATCTCTAAAGAAGCTAGGCAAGTATGCCAAGATAATAGAGGGCAGGAATTCGGTAGTTGTCACCCTAACGCAAGCGCAGTTACATGACTTCGATGATTCGGGGGCCCTGATTGCCCCGGGGGCAATTGATTTTACCTATCTTCTAGAAAATTCATTTAATTAATTAAAATTGGTCAAACTAAGGTGTGTGTATCTGCGCCCCCTCTCGACCCCTCTCTGTATCTGCACCTGCCCTAACAGTAAACGAGCATAGGACTAAAAGTGTGGGAATAAAGACCGATCTACAGAAAACTAATACGATACGAAAACTACAATATCGCTCTTAATACTGCCTTTCAATCGCTATAAATACGTCGTCGGCGTAATTGGCTTGCCGATATACGCCAGTTACAGCTACCTGCATACACGGCAGCCAATTTGAGTGTCGCTAAGTCCTGGGATCTGGCTGTTGACATGTGAATTAAGTTGGTTTAAGGTGTATTATGTATGGGTTCCGTAAGTGAATAAAAGGTATGGAAAAGAGGCAAAGCATATTAGTGTTTAGCTGTTGAATATCAGGCGAAATTGAATATAGTCTCTTTTTCTAACCTGCAGACTAGAATAACAGCTAGAAATGTTGTGAAACGTAAATATAATGTGACCAGCTTCAGATGGCCAGTGGCACAAAAGAGATAGGTACAGAAGACAATCTACATACAAGTGCGCTCGAACAAACGCACACATAGACACCGCTCACGGACACGATATCTCGGAGTGGTAGGGAGTAGTGCGAGAGCGACTGCCGTCCGCTTCACACGTCGCGTCTGTGAACTTTTTTGTGCAATAATGGAGCAACAAAAAAAAAAGACATTATAACTGTTTAGGGGACGGTTGTTTAAATTCAACATTAAACGATGAATTGTCGTTTTTTATAAGTTACCAGTGGTTTCAGAGTTAGTAGGTATCTGCTAGTATTTCGATGGTTCGTTTTAATGTTACACAGAACAGTTAGGTAGGTAATTAAGCGCCCCGCCCCGGCCCCCGAAGAATATATCTAAGATCGATTTAGATAATAGTTTCTAAATAAGTACGAAGTAACTAAATTTTTGTAAGGTAAATTCACGCCGCCGTAAGTTGAAAACATGTTTTTTTTGTTTGTGTAGATATTGTATTGTTTTTAATGTCATTTGATAGGTTTAGGTCTAAAACGGATAAGGCAATGGAAATTGTGTAACTAGGGTTATCCGTTTAGAAGTTATTAGGGATTTTCGATACTGAAAATTGACAAACGTAAAATTTTGTTATTATTAATTTATATTTCCATTCTTCCCGTTTCATTCTCAACAATAAATCAACTAGATACGAGTGCCACTACCACGATAGTTTTTTGTGCATAAGCCATAGTTGGCAACCTTAGAGCGACCACCGAGCGTAGGCATGAAAAGTGAAGTACATACATGTGATTGACTTCTGTACCTATCTCTTTTGTGCCAGTGGTCTCTCTTTGATTACAATTTAGTTATAATCAAAAAACGTCTCGAAAATCACTTAGTGGCAATCAATCATATTTATTTCCTGATTTTATGCTGTTTTAACAAAACTACAGTGATATTCGTAAGCTCCTAAATTTACTATCAACTAAACACCTTACAATCGTTTGACCCGAAACCTTCCAATCAGCCCGATTGGTTTCCCGAACGAACCCTGAAAACTGCGGTGGAGACTCGCCAGACGAATACTCTACTCGTGCAATTGAAACGCGCTATTACGAACAACCCCCAATATGCGACCCTTAGCATCTCCGCAACCGGATTATCATATTGATGATGAATACAATTTAAGAGACGGTGACGTGGAAACAATATAGGAACGCATGAATGGCGAACGAAAATTGAAAGCGAACCTTTAAAATAATAACATAACATTTAAAACGGTACCTACTAAAAAAAATCTGTTAAAGAAAATATATAGTAAAAAAATATATTATGAGTCCTATAAATTAGGATTTACAATACTTAATAATAATTAAGATAAATAATACAATTAAATATTGTACTAAATCTTTAAAAGAAAAAAAAATATGAAAGGAGTTTATCTAAATTTCTATTAATACCCAATGGATTATTAGATCAATGATAGGTAGAAAATGGATGTTTGATGTAAAAATAATAAATGAATTATAGTTATTATAGCTAAAATAAATGGTAATAAAAAATTAAAAGTATAAAATCGAGTTAAAGTAGCATTATCTAATGCAAATCCTCTTCAGATTCAATTACTAATATATTTCCTTAATATATGAAATAGCAGATAAAATATTCGTAATAACGGTTGCTCCTCAAAAAGATATTTGTCCTCAAGGTAAAACATATCCTATGAAAGCTGTTCCTATTAATAATAAAAATAAAAGAATAATTCCATTTATTCATGTATATTTTAAATTTAACGAAACACTAAAATTGACTCGGAATATAATTTCGTTTAGTAATAGAATGAAATCGATAAAGACCAACAATCAAATAAGTTGAATTTCGTATATAGCGTCCTCGCCTCAACATATTCATAAACAAAAGCAATTTAATTAGTCACGTCACGTATGTTACAAGCTGTCAGAGATATTGTACCGTCACTGGTAAACATTTGGGCGAATATATTATCTCTGAATGAACATAAATAGAACAAACAAAGCTTATATGGAACCAAGTATATATTAATTTTACTTTGCTGATCTAGTTCCAATAGTTCGAATAAGCTTAATTCCACATACGAGATCAATTTCAATATTAATATTGAAGAAACAAGAAATTTATTGATTCCAAGTTAAGTCACGTGTCTAATTTAATATGTTTCGTATTCTTATATCACAAAAATAGGTTTATTAAAGCCAAGATTCCAAGAAACGATTTTGCGTATAAAATAATTTCAGCCTCTTTCAATTTGCCAGGAGCTGAGTGACAAGCAAGCTATTCTCAAACCTGATGTTTTATTCATACAAAATACGGTTTCATTTTGGGACCGTGGGAGTTAAAATCTCAAGATTTTTGATTCCTTTATAATGGATTTTACAAGATCATTAATGCTTTTCTGTCCATTATCGTTAAGGTTTCAGTTGCCTTAAGCGCAACACACATAGAACGCGTGCGCGGGGCTGGCGCGGGTGTTTCCGTTGAATTTACCCAACCCGCGCCCGGCCCGCGCACGCGTTCTGTGTGTTGTCGTCCATATAAATTCAACAGAATACACCCGCGCCCTTCCCGTGCCCGACCTGAGCACGCGTTCTGTGTGTTATTATACTTATGATGCGTCAACGACTAAACTTACTATGCTTCTAGTACTTATTAGGTTGAGCCAAAGTTATAGCTTCAAGAGGATTCCCCTTAAAAAAATCGTTTTATTTTGGCTCTATATTGGTCGTTATTACAAAATTACTATCGAAGCTAGAATTTTAGTTTTTTTTTCCAGTTGCTCTAAGGCAAATCAAAACATACTCAGCCCTGTATTCCCAAAAGGAGTCCAAATCCGCGTGGATTGCGGTAGGATGTTGCTAGCGGCTCGTTTATTGAAACCTTCCTCAGAAAACTACATTAGTGATAAAACAAGCAACTAACACAGTTCAGGCGCCTCATTCGGGAACGCTAAGTGATTCTGTAGCGACTCGTAAGTCAGATCTCTCATCTCGCTCTTACGCATTTCGCGTCGTGCGGAAGAGTGGAATGCGAAATCTGGCTTACGAGTCGCTACAGAATCACTTAGCGTTCCCGAATAGAGGCGCAGGGCTTCTATTCGGGAACGTCTAAGTGATACTGCAGCGACCCGCGAGCGAGACTCGCATCTCGCTTTTACGCATTACGCGTCGTGCGGAAGAGTGGGGTGAGAAATCTCTTACAAATATGACTTTCTTATTTAATTTACAAAACGATATGATTATAACAAACGAAAATGGTATGAATTCAAAATACAGGTTAATTAAAAAAAAAATGTTCCTATAGGTAAACAAGAAAAAAAAAACCAATTCCTGTTTATACAAATTCTGTAGCTAAATACCACCTAAGCAGTATTTTTAAGAAAATGGGCAAAGGAAAGAGTGAAGAATTATGTTCCCGCGGCAGGTTGCGACTTCGTAGCAACAGGTCGTTAAGGAAACTACGCGAGGGAAACACGAGTTCCTTTGTTACGTTGCATCATTGAATACCTACTAGTAATATAGCGGGAGGAACGCGAAGGTTATGTTATAGCTGTTTTGTGTGGTTGATGGACATTAGATCACCGGATAACAATAAGTTATTAAATGTAAATAGAGCTTAATTTATACTATGGGTAACCTTTGTAAAAGAAATGGGACTGTGATCAAATTTTACAAATTCAGTTATTTTATAGCTACCTCGAACTCTGAAAAAGATTTATTTTCTATTGGTAAAAGAAAATGTTGGTTCGCATTTTTAAAGGGAAATAACAACTTGAAGACTTCCGATTGATGAACCCTCTTCGTTCCGCCCAACCGACCTTAGGACATAATGAAGTAAGCTCTCACTGAAATTTATAAGACCGTAAAAATTCCCTCCCCGCGTTTAACGGAATTACTGTTCAAAATTAAATTAAGG
Organism: Tortricodes alternella; assembly: GCA_947859335.1. Classification (NCBI taxonomy): domain Eukaryota; kingdom Metazoa; phylum Arthropoda; class Insecta; order Lepidoptera; family Tortricidae; genus Tortricodes; species Tortricodes alternella. The sequence continues at coordinate 8,047,887 of OX401984.1, read as the reverse complement.
TTCCCCGGTCACTCCTTAGTAATTTTCCTTTTTCGTAGCGACCCTTGTCAACAACTGGCCTTATCTTTTTCATAGAACACTCTCATTAAGCTGACCGAAGGTTTTTGATACCTGTATTGATATAAAAGGTTGGCTGCCGGAGGGAATCAAATAATTACCTTTATATTCAAGCCACGTGGGATCTAGATTCAGTGAGAATGTATGAGAAACCAAACTTGTACTCTTCACGAGTAGCCAGAGCGATCTAGCGATAGACCACGCCGATATCGCTCGGTCTACAATTCATGCACTCCTCTGCGGCCCTAGCAAGGTTGACACGAGGATATATTAAAACTGTCTTATCTCGGGTGTCTCTCTCAATAGTGCCGATGAAAGAGATAGTGAGAGAGATAAGACGGGGTTAAGTTATCCCCGTATCAACCTTGCGGCCTGAACTGTTTTAAAAAGATAACCTACATATTTATTATGATAGTTTTGTTTTTTTAAGGAGGGGAACGAGTGACCCCGAACTACTTGATGGATTTTAGGGTTGCTTTTCCAAATTTTAAAACATCGAAACCCTTATACCTTCCCTTCGTTGTCCGTCTGTCTATCTGTCAACACTTTTTCTCAGGAACGGCTTCACATATCCAGCTAAATTTTAGCATAGTGTAGTATTTAGAAGCCCGCGCAAAATGACTTAAGCATATTTAGGAAAAATTTACATTAATCGTTACAAAAAAAACACGAAAGTCCGAAAAAGTTTTTTTTTTTGTCCGTCGTGCGATATAGTGCATCTTTTTTTTCATATTTCAGTGTGGAATCATTTAGTAGATATTTATCTCAGAAACTATTTTTTATTATTAGATTTCACACTTAATTCGCCGTCAAAAGTACTCATCGACTAAGGGATGGGTCCTCTCCAACATGGTGGACTACCTGTATGGGCGATAGGCTGATAACCTGTCCCCATACGGTTCATCATACCATCTTAGGACTAATTAATCGAACGTGGCCACAAGTAGTCTTGTGGCTCTGCCCACCCCATTAGGGATTTCGGGCGTGATGCTATGTACGAGTATGTATGTAAAAGTACTCATTCAATAACTATCATCAGCATATCTGACGACGCGGATAGCCTAGTTGGTAGTGACCCTGCCTCCGACGCAAGCGTCCCGGGTTCGATCCCCGGTAAGGGCAAATATTTGTGTGATGAGCACGAATGTTTGTCCCTGAGTCTTGGATGTTTCCTATGTATTTAAGTATTTATTTCTCTATATTTGTATTTATATCGTCATCTAGTACTCATAACACAAGCCTTTAGAGCTTACTTTGGGACTAGATCGATTTGTGTAAAGATTATGCTCTGATTTATTATTATTATTATTATATAAGCAAGGTATACTACGCTGGACATCTGACGTAAGTAGTTTAAATGTAAGTATTTCATAAATGCGTCTGGAGAATTATATGAAACCCCATATTGCGATAGTTTAAAAGGCGAGGCGCTCAGACGAACTTTCGGCTCGCTTACAGGCGGAGTTTTGTTTGGCGTCGTTTGGTTGGAATCGTCGACCGAGTTTTTTCGGCTTTTGCGGCGCTGCACGGACAATTTACTATTACATTTTTACTTTAACCAGGTTTTTAAAGTACTAGAAGGGAGCGGTATGAGAAAGTTTTACTGTGGGCGGTGTATTTTGAGTTTAAATTTACCTAAATACTTACTACTTAAAACGGGACCGATGGCAACAAATATAAATAAAAGCATCATCAGGTTAAAATTATTATATTGAAAACATCCGTGTAGCTAAAAGGGTCCAAAAAGGAATGTATGTAGAATGTTCCCTTAAAATCAATAGTGTTTTATTTGTTTTTTAAATTACGAATTAAAAGTGAACTGTTTCGGGCGAACTGGGCTCGTATCATGAGCTAATAATTGTATTATGAGCGCGCCAAAGCTGGCCTGTTGACTGCGCTCATAATATGAATTTTCCAGGCAGCTCAGTTTCCAGCAGAAAGTGCCTGGAATTAAGAGCTCATGATATGACCCCTGCTCGTCATTCATATGCTCATCTATAAGGAATGCGATGACGCAGACAGTGTCAAGTTTCATATTTAATTGAGTAATGGATTCTTATTTGGGAACTAAAGGAGAGTAGTTAAGTGTAGATGTATATGTAAAGCTAGCAATAATGGGATAGCAAGCGTCAGGAGCATAATAAGTCCAAGTGAAAGCCTTCTAGCGTCGAATAATCAAACGATTATCTTTCAACAGATGGCCAAACGCTACCACTGAACCGTCGCCAGCGAGCGTTTCCCAACGGAACTCTAATTGTGGAGCAGACGCAGCGCGGAGAGGACGCCGGCACATACACGTGCCAGGCGGCTAACAGGCAGCGCCACGCGGCGCGCCGAGAGGTCGAGGTCCAGATACTAGGTCAGTTACACTATCACATTGAAATATATAGTAAGGAACTGTTCAAAGCAATTTTCGCGATGCTTACTTTTAAGGTGTCAAAACGCGAATCTGACACCATCGCAGGTACAGTCGCATGTGAACCACCATCCTTGACACCCATTTAAGTGACACTTATAATTGAAAAAATGGCCTCCTGCATCGTGCGGTGTGATAGCTGCACCACCGAACACACTGCCCACATTGATATGATAGCGTGTGAATCAAGCAATATTAGACTTTTGTATGTATGTCGTAACATGTAAGACATCAGCAATAGGGTGTGGGTAAGCCATGGCGCTGGCGTTGGACAACCTTGCATGAGACTTGTTACACGAAATTCTACTAATAGGCATATCCTTCTTTTGAGATATTTGCACGATCACCACGCACAACTATTCCATCTCAATTATATCGACCATCAAATTGTTGTCAACGCGACCGTTCGGAATTTGCTCATGAAGAATATCGCAACCCTAAGCAGATCTCTAGAATTTGACTTCTTACCGATAGCTCAGTATCTGAATCCCTCGTCAGAAAGTTGGTGTATATGTAAACTCGCGGTAGGCAGTAATCAACTACGCTTACTTTTATCTCTTAAGTTAAAACTTGAACGTTTTAAGTCAACGTAATTAGATTTCGGGCATAAACTTTCTCATTTTCTGTAGTAAGCTTTAGAGTGCTATAAAATCACAAATTCAAGAGGGGCGGAGGAACTCATCCGTAATTCATTAAAGTTAGCACGTTTACCATTCCCGCGGCATCCATGGAGCATTAAACTCACAGCTTTTCCCGGTTAATAGGGCAATAAAAAAAATTACAAAAATCTTCAATAGAAAAGTAGCATATAAAGCAGCCCATCTTCAGAGGTGCTCGCAATATGGCCGTGAATGGAAAGCAAAGAGAAACAAAGTTAATTAACTGTAAATTAAAAGTTTTGTTCGAAGAGTAAACGTATAATTTGTATTTTTAAGGTTCGCCCTTAAGGTTTCGATAACAATTCAAATTGAAAGTTTACGTAGAGTTAAAGTTTGGCGGTTATATAATGTTCGCCTTACTCCATGACAGTGGCGAAGCGTCAAAGGTTTCCTAGGGTAAGTCGGAAGAATTAGAACCGTATATGCGAGTCTGACATGTAGTTAGAGTAACATGGACTTCACTGACAGCTAGCCGTAGCTTTCTAGCTTGCAGTGGCGAAGCGTGAAATATTTCTTAAGGGAAGCCGGCAGAATGAGGACCGGACGTGCGAGTCTGACATTTAGTTAAGAGTATAATGGACTTCACTGACAGCTAGCCGTAGCTTTCTAGCTTGGTAAAGCCGTTAGGAATCGGCTTGTAGGCAGGCTGTGCCAATGCTACCTGACCTTATTATCCTTCAAACCTGTTATCAATATTCTTCATAAAAATTTGACGTTAAATTAGCAATTGGTTAAAATCCAATTTTATAAATATCTGTATCTCACAGTTTATTAACTCGCGTTGATACTTGCTTATTGTCCTGGTAGTAGCAGATAATAAATTTACTAACATAGTTTTGCCTACTGCAAAATACGGTTTTATAAAAATGAACTAAAAAATTCACTCGCGTAAATAGCGCAAACTTTTGATAAAACGGTTCCTTTGGGGCGGAAGCGCAACGCAGCAAATTATGTGGTAGGGGGAACTTTTGGCAAAAAAGACAAAACTTTCAAATTCCTAATTATATTTTCACGCCCAATTCCCGTGTCCGACCCTAGACGCAAATATTTCCCCCGGTGCACTCGAAACGGGAGTTTCACTGCTACAGCCGAACGTAATAACATTTCAACACGAAACAGCGTCAACAAGAAAAATATTTGCGCGCTAAATAGGAGAGTTTCCGATGTGGGAAACCACCAGGCACTTCTGACGTCACGTGGTCAATAATTGGACGACCTGCCGTCCGCTGTGAAACCGCTATTTAGGTCCAGTAATTAAAATTTGATTAAAACTGCCATTATCAAAATCTATGGTACAGTACAGACTTGATCCATACCGTATTATGTAAATAAAGTACATTCGAAGATTCTCGCTGCTAGAAAGGAACCTTTGAAATGTAACATTTTTGTCTGCCTGCAGTTCAACCAAAGATCTTACCGATTCAGCCTTTGACAAACTTATTGAGGGAAGGCATGAGAGCAGCAATTTCCTGCCAAATATTGGAAGGTGATTTGCCAATTTCGTTTCGTTGGGAGAAGAACGGGCAACCTGTGACTTCATCACCGTATGCTCCGAGTGGTATCATCACAAGAAGAATGGACGAATACAGTGCGTCTCTTGTTATCGACCACATTACGTCACTGCATAGTGGAAACTACACGTGCATAGCAACGAATGTGGCGGGCTCCGAGCGATTTACAGTTCCACTCACTGTCAATGGTAAGTCATTTATTTTCAGTTAGAAAATACTCATCACATTTCTGTTTTTAACCTTTAATGACAATTGTATTATTTGGTTAGTACCTCCTCGATGGCGATTGGAGCCTAATGATGTAGCAGTAGCCGCAGGTCAAGACGTGACATTGCAATGCCAAGCCGACGGGTATCCAGAACCGATAATTACCTGGAAGAAAGCCGTAGGTAAGACCGCCAGCGTTTTCGTCCCGTCTTTTGTTTGGGAAGAAAAGGTATCTAATTATTATTTTTAATTAGGAAACACTCCTGGTGAATACAAGGACTTCATGTTCGAGGGGAGTTCGAGGGTGCTGGACAATGGGTCGCTGGTATTCGAACGGGTGGCAAAGGACAGCGAGGGTCACTACCTCTGCGAGGCGAGAAACGACATTGGCGCGGGCTTGAGCAAGCTTATCTTCCTAAAAGTTAATGGTAACTGTTTTAAGTATATTATTATAGAGAAGTGACGATATCTTCTCATTTGTTTTATTTATAGCGTGCGTTTCGGTGCTCAGTATTACCATGAGTTAATGCAAACCGTTCTTGTTATCAAATTCTCTCGGAAACACTACTTGTTGCCGATACAAGTGAAAGGGATCGAGCGATAGGTTTTTTTATTACGAAAACGGTTTGCATAAACTTACGGTACCTAATGGGGCCAATTGGAACGTGTTTTCGCTAAATTTAGAAGTCGCTAAATTTGAAATGAAGAAACGTTAGACTCGATTTTGAACCTTGGAGCTATACAAAATCGAGTTTAACGTTTCTTATTTTAAGTTTAGGCAATCTTAAATTTAGCGGACAACGTTTCGAATGTTTATTTTTGGTCTAAACCTTCCCGGACGCGCGTACAACTAACCAAAGTTTCATAGTAATCGGATGAACAATATAGAAACGCATAGGAGACGAACAAAACAAACAAACATTTATATAGTAGATAAAGTTCGAATGCATAATTTCAAGAGTTTAGGGACTACTAACTTCAACCTCCACTTTTACCCACTTCCAGTTGAATTTCAAAAAAAAACAGCCTATTAAGTTACCTTTAATATAGTATCGAAAATTGTTTTGGAATCTGTCAAGTAGTTTAAAAGTTTATGGCGCCCATACAATCAGACAAACAGACATGAAATTCAAAAACCATTGGTGTGTTGTGTTGCTTATTCTGAAGCCAACAACAGCTTTTTTTTTTTCATTGTTATCTTCAAATTACAGACTTTTCCACTTGGTCTTGCTGTCTTTATCACCATTAAAATGGTTCTATTCTGTATTATAAAATTTAAAGATTGCGATTTAAAAAAACATCGTTGACAAACATTTTGTAAACCATATTATATCGTATTTTTCGTTTAAGTCTGCTAAAAAGCTTAAAGAACGTAAGTTATTAAACAAAATTCAGTAAAATTGGACGGGTAGAACTTTTTTTTTTTTTAACATCTGTAGATTTAGTCTCTGTAAAGCCGACATCTTTTTGTCAAACCGTTTGCGAAAAGTTGTGGAATGTCTTGATGGCAGCCATCGGCGGGATGACTTTGGTCGGGGACAAGCGACCGTACTCAAATGAAAATTCTTTCGAGTCATTATTGCTCTGTAGCATGCTGGGGAGCTTTCCAATTGAAAACACTCCTGTAAAGAGGCGAAACTTAGGATCGCAACTTCGTACGTATACATAGAGGTGTTAAAGTTTGCACGCATTGACTGGTGTTGCTTTATTGGCAATTTTACAATTATTACAATTTAAAATAAACCTAATGTAATATAGCCTTATTAAAAGAATTCCGAGTTTATCTCGTTCAGCAGTTCTATCACGTTTATTTCTTTAGTACCGACATTCTTTCAATTATCATGCGAATCACGGAAGGTCGGCAACTTTTCCTATAATTTTATATCTAACCGTTCCTCCCCGGGTGGGAACTTTATTTAATTCTATAGAATTCCGCGCCGCGCTCGATAACTCGCTCAAATTGCTGAACTGGCGGCATTCTATTGTACTTATGTAATATCGGAGGAAGTCCATTTTCTTGCCACTCCGCCACGTCTGATGAGCGCTGAGTGCCACCGCTACTTTAAAATTATACCCGGGTCACTTCAAAGCGCGCCTGACGTTTCCTCGCTTTCTGAATGCAAAATATCTTTAGCAATCAGTTTAAACAAAAGCGGAATTTTCTATTCTGTGCTTAAACAATGTCTTAGGAAAGTTCAGCTGATGAAGTGTTTCAGAAAGAGGATTTATCAATAAGAAAGTTTATTCATCCACTACTTACAAGTTAGTGAAGGCCATTTATTTATGGCATTAGTTGGTGGCGTGTTCGGAAGACGCGGCGTGCCTCGCGTGCGTCAGAGTAGAAAACTCAATGACCGTTCGGCGCAATACATCTCCTCTTTATTGGAAAACGAGACAGTCGGTTTCCACTAGAATAAGTTCGCCGTGTACGTGTTTGTGTTCACCGTTATTGGCTTTTGTTGAAAGGCAAATATCGGAAAGTAATACAATTTCAATTGTTACCAGTATCGGGGTCCATAGCGCATGAGCTCTAACCGTTAAGTACTTTTCTGTTGCGATAGCATTTTCTCGAAGGATTAACTACCCAGGGATTTATCTTTCAATGCCGTTCTAAAGGCTAACCTTTAGGTTTACGAAATGCAAGTCGCAATTTATGTAGATTGCAACAACTTGTTAGATAGTACGTATCCGTAAAAGTATTTCGGAGTTCGATCGCCGGAGGTCGCCGGGCGGGCACGTTTGCGGCCTGCAGTTTGTAAACAGTTCCTCGCTTCCAACCGTAATTGTATTTGCCGCTAGTTTATTTCGGTTTGACACGAGCTTTACTTCTGCGGGAAAGACTTCACTGACATACCTTGTACCTACACGAGGTCAAGCCATCATTTATCTTTTTATGATCGTTGTTTATTGGCGCTGCGAATATTGGAGCAGTTTGCGATGCGCTTTTTCAAATAAGGAACACGTGTGATGCTTATGCACTTCTTATTTCGGCGTCAATTTCAATGCCGTTTTATTTAGAAGCAAAGATCTACGGAAATAAGTATTTTAAGGCGATGAGATATTAAAAAATATTTTCACTTCAGTTCCACAAATTATAATACCATTTCAAAGACAATGACTTTTAAAACACCGTCTCGCGGCCAAAAATGCGTTTTCCAGTCCTCCGGGGAAGCTGGGACGCTTTTCAATTCTTTGTTTCTGCTGTGACTTAAAATATTTACGTTTATTATGAAATATAGAATATAATTCAGTATAAAATGTCCTTAAGCTCGTCAGTTCTCTAAGGGACAGGTACAATTGCAATGTTTTATTTAAGTGCTATCATTATTTTCGTAGATAGGTTATGAATTCTCGGCATTGTTTGCGAAAGGTCTAGGGTCGTCAGCGAATATTAAGCATCTAGGCAATTGAGTTAATGATGCAAGCCTTAAATCACCGGAAAATTGTATAAAGTAATAGGTTTTTGCCAATAAATATCACTGAACGCCACAAACATTGTGTCGTAAATCTTTCAACCTTTTTTGCTTTAACATAGACAATATCTAACCTCCTGCCTAAGCGAAAACTCCCTTTCTTAACAGCCCCAAAAGGTCTCGCAAAATACAAAGACAAATCGACTGTTTACTTTCTCAATCTCTCATATAGCTAAGGCGTTGTCTCGAAATTTGATCTTTGTTATAATGACTTAAGGTTGGATTTGCAATTTCGGGTTTGAAGGCGCGTTTCGCGAAAAGGAAAGGAGTTCTTACTTATAAGTTAGTTTAATTAAACTGGAGTTAAGAAACCTTTATCGTTCAATACAGGTCGAGCAGGTAGGTACTTATTATAACTTCGGAGTTCAACAAGCCGGATTAATGCGTTCCAGCCAATCTGAGATTCAATTGGTTATTGATGATTGATTTTAGAAGTCAATTTTGTATTCTTAAATCGTCTTGTATTCTTACTCTAGGTCCGGAAATAAATCTAATTATGAATGCGCCCACCCGGATCATCGCGTATACAATATTGCTATCTAGGAAGGCCAATAGAAATTGCTTTTGTATTGGGTAACCAAAAGACAAATATTTAAGGTAAAAAAAATATTATGCGACCCATACAAAAAGTGTGACGAATTGTACTTTAGTTCTTTTAACTTTTTGAACGCCACTGTCGGATAAACGACGGCATTTTTTCGTGCCCTACATACATATTATCACGCCCGAAATCTCCAATGGGGTGGGCAGAGCCACAAGACTACTTGTGGCCACGTTCGATTAATTAGTCCTAAGATGGTATGATGAACCGTATGGTGACAGGTGATCAGCCCATCGCCCATACAGATAGTCCACCATGTTGGAGAGGACCCGTCCCTTAGTCGACTTTACGACATGCCAGGATGATAAGCATCTGCACCGCATTCTATGCTATTTCTTCACTCCCAGTACAGCAGAGGAGTACATGCTAGAATAAGATCCGTAAATCTTAACTAAATAATCTTCGCGGATCTTTATGGATTTCGTGCCCGCTTGCCCTACAGGTTCACCACTCAACCTGCAACTACTCCTAACAAGCGAAAATGAACTTAAAGTTACCTAATAACAAAAGTTACGATATTTTGATGTTTTGCCGAATTATGAACTTGCCATTAAAGACCTCTCTTAGCAGCTCGTGCTTTGGATGTCCCTTATTTCGTAATAGGGAAGATGCATTTTTTTCATGTTGTATTGGAAAGTGCTGCGAAATAGAAACCGATCTGTGCGCGCAAAACATTATTATGTTGTTTTAGTATGAGTTATAAAGCTTTGAAAAGTCACTGTTCATACCACTCGCAAAAACACTCCATACAAAATGAACGACAACTATGACGTCACAGCATTTGTTGACTGTACAAAATGTATGGCGTTCAAATCAAATCAAATCAAATCAAATCATTTATTGTGTGAGGAATTTAGGTCAAGTACATAGGTTAGAATTGCACAAAATTATGGAAACACCAAACCCTACCTTTTCAGGTGTCCACACATTTCTACCTACATTATAAATTTACAAAATTAAATTAAACTAATACACTAACAATAATAATCATAATTAAATGTCTGAATTAAATTGAGAACGTAAATAATTGAATTAATCATTAAATATTAAGTATCTGTCATTTCTAAAAAATCTTTTATACAATAAAAACATTTGCCTGTAAGCCACTCTTTTGTCCTTTTTTTAAACATACTTAATTTATCCTCCTTAAAAGCGCCAGGTAACTTATTATAAATTTCAATGCACATCATATATGAATTTCTGGAATTAAGGGCGAGCTTAACGATAGGCTTGTACAATTTGTGTTTGTACTGCCTTCGAACCTTGCGAGTGCTTACGTCTTGCATTTGAGTAAAAAGATTTTTATTTTTGTGTACAATAACACCTACCTCCAGAATATACAAGCACGCCGTCGTGAGAATTTTATATTCCACGAAGTATGGGCGGCATGATTCAATCCGTTTCATGTTAAATATTGCTCTAATACAGCGCTTTTGTATTAAAAATACTCTCTCTTTGTCTACGCAATTTCCCCAAATAACTATCCCATAGCGTAACACAGAATTAACATATCCGTTATATGCGAGTAAACCAGCTTGTATGGATACAGTCTGACTTATTTTCCTTAAGGCGAATACAAAGCTGTTCACTTTAGAACAGATGTTATCTACGTGACTCTTCCAGCAGAGGTTACAGTCAATCGTCACTCCCAAAAATTTAGTTTGAAGCACTTCTTCTACTGGTTTCTTATCAAAGCTTACATTTAACATTTGGGGGTTACCTTTACATGTGTTGAACTGAATATACTTAGTTTTATCAACATTTACCGTCAAATTGTTTGCCTTTAACCATTTTATTGATTGTTCCAGTGTATAATTTAATTCTTTATTGTAAGTCACTAAATCATGGCCTTTTATAATAATAGAGGTGTCATCTGCGAATAGAACTGCGTTTAAACGAAATTGCAATTATTTCCGAAAATACTGTTTTTAGACCAACATCGTAGAAATAAAACATGACATAAATTCGATCAGGATGTCCAAAAAACTCAAATCAGAACTAAAAGCCAATATATATTTTTCACTAATTTTGACCCGTAATACAATTAAAATTAATAGTCAAAATGATTTGCTTTTTTCTGTAATATGCTTTTGTTTACGTTTACTTTCATAATATTGATTTATGAAAGTAAACCTCATTTTGAGTTTAATTCATCTTCCCCATTGCTTCACCATATGTACTTTTCTCGTTTACTTTACCGCCATTTTGTTTCCAGCCCCAGCCAGGTTCCCGATGAAGAGTAAGACAGTGCAGGTGACGGCGGGCGAGGCGGCCCATCTGCAGTGTGCAGCCTCAGGGGACGCGCCGCTGGAAGTCAGCTGGAGGAGCCCGCACCACCACACCATTGCGCACCACTTAGATCAGAGGTACAAAGGTTTTGGTAGTGGTAGAACCAAACAGTAGGTAAACCTCACTAGATGATTACTGTTCGAATGGGCCGGCTCGACCGGGCTAGTACCACACTCTCACAGAATATCGGCGTAAAGTAATCGCTTGCTATTGCATTTCGTACGGTGAGTGACGAGATCCGGACGCCTATTCCTTCATCCCCATCCCATTCCCATTCCCCATCCTCCTTAGACTGGCAACGCATTGGCAGCATCTGGTGTTGTAGATGTCTATGGGCGGGGGTGTCCACTTTCCATCAGGTGGGCCGTCTGCCGGCTTGTCAGTCAATTGACATAAAAAAAGGACCTAAGCATTTCATTTTAAGTGTCGTCCCCCCCCCCCCCTCCCACAACCACTAATCACACCACAACGCCGACGGCAATGGGAATTGGTTTTCATCCTGTAATAAAGTGGACGGAAATAGGTGGCGAACTCCCTTCCCTGCAAACGGTTTAAGTTGTTTCAACTCGTTTAACACAGTGAAATTGTTTCCACAAAGTTTTGATTGGACGTTATTTGCACACAGATACACAATTCGCGAGCAAGTTCTGGACGATGGCCTTGTTTCGGAACTGAGCATACTGCAGACGTACCGTCAAGACACCGGGGCGCTCACCTGCCGAGCCTCTAATGCTTATGGACAGGATGAAATGCTCATACATCTTGTCATCCAAGAGGTTGTAGCTATTTAATATTGAGTTTTTTTTAAAGGTTTGATCTACCTAACAGATGTTTTCTTGCAGGTCCCAGAAATGCCAAAAAATATAAGAATAATAGACCAGCAGTCACGATCAATTCAAATATCTTGGACGCAGCCATATGCTGGCAACAGCCCTATAATCAACTACATAGTCCAATACAAGGAAGCTTCAGGTTAGCAAATGAACCTTGTCAATCCTTATCTAGCTAAGTATTTACAATGTCAAAAACTTCATTATTAGTTCTTAGTCACATAATAGCTGTTATTCTTAAACTTTTTATTTTAATTAATATTTAGGTAATTTTAAATATATGTTTATATAATGATACACTTATTGCACTTATTTATATTGTTTATTCATTTCATTATTATTTGTTTGTTTTTGTTTTGGCTGTTTGTAATTTTTGTCTATCCACGCATTGTCTTCTCTCGTCAACTACAATGTTAGCTGGAAGAGATCCCATTAGGGATAAGCTCGCACTTGTACACTGTTTATGTCATAATTCAGAATTTTATTGTTGTCACTTACGTGCAATAAAGAGTTTACATACATACATAATTACCTCCCTTATACGGAAGAACTGGTAAAAAAAAACCCTCGGTTACTTTAAAACACTAAAGATCAGCCGGATCCTCTATTCTTAGGAATTTTCGAATGAAACAAAGCCGATAAGCAACGCTACCGTGCACATTAAAGAGTTAGGAGCTCTGACTCAAGTAAATGAAGTAAAAACTGTTTCATACGAAAAAGGCAAACCGACACAATACATATTTAGCGAATTTAGACGTGACATTTTGCGAATTGGACTTGTCTAATCTAAACCCAATCATGGTTTATCTTAATAGCCTGCAATATGTGAATAGGGCCAATCGATCAAAAGCCTAATTTACAATTGATTGTAGAACCGTGGCCGACGACGCCGCAAAAAGTGATAGTCCCGGGTAGCGTGACGTCAGCCAACGTGCAGAACCTGCAGCCCGCCACGTCGTACCACCTCCGCATCATTGCGGAGAACCGACTGGGACAAAGCGAGCCGAGCCAGCTCGTGCAAGTTACTACCACGGAAGAGGGTAAATTAACACTTTTATAAACTACACGATTCAAACTAAAACAGTCCTTTCTGTTAAAGTTATAAGAACATTGACACGTAACTTCTTCTTATGATCCTGCTCAGAACTAGTTCTGTAGAGCTTTTAGTGAAAATAAATATACATGAGCAAATTCACTTACTGAATTTGTTTCTGTGCAATGTCATAGGAATCTTTTGTTCTGTACACATCTATGCGAAGGCGTAGGTAAAAGCTAGTTACGTATTTTATTTTCATGTTAAAATGATACGCAGAAACTAGCTCTGATTATACCAACATTTTGCGATCTAGTCGTTTTGCTACCTGGTCTTTTTGAGATATGGTCTATTAACGATTTGATCTTTTCGAGAACCAGTCGTTTTGCTACCAAGTCATTCGGAGATATAGGCTTTCTACAGAGATGTTCCTTCTGAGATCTGGACCTTATGATGATTTGGTCGTTTTGCAAAGTAGTCGTTATGATACCAACCGGACCAAATGAATATCGTCTAAGTTTTCAAATCTCGACCCCAGAGGCGTAAACACGATATCTTAATGCGATTATCTTTAGGCCCTAAACTTAACTGCGACGACTATGTATGCTTCATTGGTTCATGAGTTATACATCTATACAAAACCGTTCCACGGTCAAATTATGGTTTATACTTTGTTTAAAAATTTGCATGGAGTGTGTAGAGGCTAGACACAGACGTGAATACGAAGTACGGAGCCCTACATTGTGCATGGTCCGACATACACTTCCAGTTTTTTTTAAAGTAGTGACGATTTTGGTTTATTGTTTGTAGTACCCAGTGGCCCGCCGTTGGATGTGAGAGTGGAAGCTAAAAGTTCCACAGAGCTCATCGTGAGCTGGGAACCGCCACAGCGGGACCTCTGGAATGGAAACATCCTCGGCTACTACGTGGGATTTCAAGAGGTAAATACCAAGAAGCAAACGTGCCACTCCTATAGTGTAACTCAAAAAAAGCGATTCGGCGACTATTAAATTAGAACGTTCCTAATCCCTCAGAAAGTAAATTGTGACGTAAATATCTGGATGTCCTGCCCTTGCTGGCATGTAATTACAGCAAGTACTTACTGGGCATTTCTCTGGGAATCCGTGTCAGCTTGGTTGCACTTGATTGTCCGCCCATAGCCCCCATTCCAAGGTTAAAATTTATTTAAATTAAAGATAAAAATAAACTAGGACCCTAAAGGTCCTTGCATAACTACGCGAAAGAGACACACATTTACCTTGGCTGTACGACAGCGATACTAGAAGTCACCGTGTACAAGGGCCCTAAAATAAACATTTTAAAACCGAAAGCAGCCGGCGGTAGACGAGAGGTTTAATCTCCCACGGTGATCAAAACTGCTTGACAAGCATATAAGATCTTTTAACCTTTTGACCGCCAAGCATGTCTGAGAAGTAACACGAATTTCAACTTAAAGTCAAGGTAATGAAGGACTTTTTTACCCAGTATCCGCTGACGGCTGCAGCCGACTGTGGCGGTCAAAAGGTTATACCATGTTCAAATGTCATTGCACCCACTGTCGCTTTAAATGTATGTTTCCCATGGCCCAGTTAAACAGTAACAGCACAGTGCTAAGTGCAAGCGGTCCGGGCGGTGCTTCGTATACGGTCCGGACCGTCGAAGGTGCCGGCACGGCCCGCGCCCGGACCACGCTCTCCGGCCTGCAAAAACACGCCGCGTACGCTGTGGTAGTCCAGGCGTACAACAGTAGAGGGGCCGGGCCTGCCTCACCACCTACGACCGCTACCACCATGGAGGATGGTGAGTTAGAATGAAACAACGCAACCAACCATTCGTACGCACAAACGCATCGAATACTAAGCTGTGTATGCGTCAGCTTGCTTAGTAAATAAATTCGTTTTTACTTGCATGAAACAACACTGTTATATATCTACATAAAATTAACTTATGACTATTGGTCCATATTTTGCATGCTGTTTGTTAATAACTGAATAAGGAGAACATGAGAATTTGTAAAATCTGTAATCCAACTCTTTTTCTGGCAAAATAAATTATTTCTATTTATATTTCTATGTGTGTGAAGACATTCTACCATTGTATTTATATTTAATGCTAACCAGCATGTTAACAACACGAAATCACCAGCATCAATGATAATAGTATCAGTTAATGTTAAGCGTTAAGGATCAGCTCATACAATATATCCCATCACACCCCTGGGTATTTACCCTAGGGCCAAGGGGGCCATGGCCCGGGGCGGCAGACTGCGAGGGACAGCCTCTACCTCCTCTGGTGGCTTTTATTGTCAAGCTTACCTGTCTACAATATTTTTATTACTTAATGGGGCGACAAACCTAACTGGCCCGTGGCGCCAAATCTTTAAACACGCATCTGATCACACACTGAGAAAAAATTACTGTACCGACATACGTAATTCTTGATGCCATGTACGTAATTCTGGAGAAAAACGTACCTAACGTAAGTAAAGACTCGGCTACATAGATAATGTTGCGGGCTACATAGATAATGTTGCGGACTACAAACGCCTGTATATGTTTTTACATTACCACGTAACAATCAACATTATTTCGGATGCTTCTAAATTATTTGGACTTGGCTGCGAATACAATACGGTAATGCAGGTATAGCATCAAAAAAATTCTCAGTGCACTACTGCTCAGCTTCTCGCTTAATTATAACAGCAAACGGAAGCCTTCTGCGTCTGAAAAACATTCTCACCAGTATCGTTTCGATAGTGCCGAGCCTGCCGCCAGGGGCGCTGCAGTGCGCGGCGCTGAGCTCGCAGTCCGTGCGCGTGTCGTGGGAGCCGCCGCCGACGCGCGGCCGCAACGGCGTGTTGCAGGGCTACCGGGTCACGTACGCACCCGTCACGCATTGGTATGGTGAGTGTCATAATGATCGTGCCGACACAGTGCCAACCCTGTCCAGAGTGTCTGTCACTTTTTAACTGATACGCGGGTGCGAAAGGTACGGATGCTTTATATGCGCGATAAAAGTTAGTGTGCTAAGCCCTCAGTCTGGTATAGTGCCGCAGACGAGAATGAGAGTCGTTATTAGACAGCGTGTTACACCGGTCTGGAAAGACTATCACAGGGGTCACCAAATGGCGGACCACGGGCCGCATCCGGACCGCCGACCCATTTTGTGCGGACCGCGATAACACAGCAACTTCCACTACAGAGTGCAAGGATTTAATGTCAATAGCTTGCACCAATTTTACTCCCAACTTCAGACAAGTAGTCCATAACACAAAGTGTAATTTTTTTTCATTGATATGTAAAAAAATACTTTTGTTATTTCCGTAATTACATTTGTTTAATAAATAAATTTCTCTACAAAATGTTGTGCGGAACGCGATGGACATTTCATTTCTAAAAATGGACCCCGAGCGAAACTAATTGGTGACCCCTGGACTATCAGAACCTATCCCAGGACCGATGAAGACTATTAAGGTCATGATAGTTCTGAATCAGCTACCCTGCCCAGAGCCTGCTATGGTGCATAACACAGTAATACGTCAATGAGTGTCATCGTTGGACAGTGCATGTCTAAGATATTAGTCCAACAAGTCCAGTTCTGGGATAAACGCCAGTGTGATCTTATAGGTAATGATGATGGTCGTTCTAGGAAAGCAAGGTAAATGGAACGAAAACCTAAATAGTTAGATGCAACAAAACCCACCATCAAGGATTACATCTTAAATTATCCGTTTTACCAGGAAGTGAAGAGGCAGTCACAAAGCAGATCTCAGGCATGCACACAACTCTGTCGGGGCTACGTCGGTACACGAACTACTCCGTCACTGTGTGTGCCTTCACGGCGGCTGGTGACGGCGTAAGAGCAGCTCCAGTATACTGTCACACCGAGGAAGATGGTATGATTATACTGATAATGTTTAAAGAGCGTTTCAGTTTCTTATACCTTTTTGACTTAGAAAATCTAGATTTTTTAATATTCCAATATAATGAATGGTCTTTCATATCTGCTTATTGCAGTGCCCTCTGCTCCCGCGGATATCAAGGCGGTGGTATCCTCACGCAACAAGATTCTAGTATCGTGGCTGCCGCCAACATCTCCGAATGGTGTGCTGGTTGGCTACACTCTCTACATGAGCGTCATAGAGGATGGAAGAGAGGTAGCTTCAGCGATTTGATATAGCAGCTTGGTTTTCCCACTCCACGCCATAACTTCAGGGATAGGTGGTTTTCACCTTTCAACTACTTCGAAATACTTACATACATACATACATATTATCACGCCCGAAATCCCTAGTGAGGTGGGCAGAGCCACAAGACTACTTGTGGCCACGTTCGATTAATTAGTCCTAAGGTGGTATGATGAACCGTATGGTGACAGGTGATCAGCCCATCGCCCATACAGATAGTCCACCATGTTGGAGAGGACCCTTCCCTTAGTCGACTTTTACGACATGCCAGGATGATAAGCATCTGCACGCATTCTATGCTATTTCTTCACTCCCAATGCCGCAGAGGAGCTTACCTACTACTACTACTACCTACCTACTACCTGCTTACCTACAATTCGAAATACTTACCTATCGTAAATCCTTTCTTCTCAGTTCTCATACAATTGAAACAAGAAGTTTCGTAGTAACTCATCAGTAGCATAGAGGCTGCGGGGTTTAGTTTGTGAGACCATGTAATTTATTACGAAAATATTTATAAGTTATTTTTCATTTCAGGAGGGCACTCACAAACGCATGCTGTCTCCGAGCACTCTTTCACACGAGACCTCTCGCTCGCCGCCTCGCGCCACACACCAGTTCTGGGTGTCAGCTTCGACGAGGCTCGGGGAGGGCGAGGCCACTAGAGTAGCCACTGTACTGCCTACTGAATCAGGTAAGCTGCGTAAAGATTAAAGATATCCCTAATTAGATAGTGAGCCGAGTAAGGAAATCAGAAAAGAAGAAGAAACGAAACTTATCTGAATCGGAATATTATTTCTAGAGGAAGATCTTTGTAATGAGCCTTTGGGGGCGTCCATTAATTACGTGAGGTGCTCTTCGGGGAGGGGATTGAGACGAATCTTACTAAATCTCACTTGGGGGAGAGGGGGGGGGGTCGAAAAATTTCAAAAAATGCCTCACTTAATTAATGGACGCCCCCTTTTCTGTAAGGTAAGAAGTAGCAAATATGTGTATCAAAGTCAAACCCAAAAGTGATTTATATGTGAAAATCGTTAAAACTGGTTATAGTGGTGGTCAAATATAAGAGAGACACTATATAATACATGTAGGTATCTAAAATTAAATGACCACTTCATCTCGCTACCATAGCTTGTTCTTTTTTCCAAAGCAGAAAAAGATCTATTTCTGTCACCTGATAACATTAATGCAATTAAGCCTTTATGTAAATTTATATCGTTTTAATTTGACCAGTGCCGGCAAGGATAACCTCGTTCAGCCGCAACATAGTAACACCTTGGAAGGAGAACATATCACTGTCCTGTAACAAAGTGGGCACTCCTACTCCTTCCACCACTTGGAGTATGAACGGAGCGACGCTTGAATCTACGCTAAGGAAAAATGTTACCACTGATGGTACCCTAATTATCAGGTAAGTGTTTACGGTAGCGGAATTTTTTTAATTGTGCTGGGGTGGATCCGTGTCTCGTATGCATATGAAACGGGGAGTAAAATACTTCACTAAATAGGTCACATGCCTCTAACCCTCCTCGAACATCTATCGCTATTGGAGTAGAGGCCGACCAAAATAGAGGCCTTTAACGCATTTGCTTTGGACTGACTTGACGGTACAATGTTAGTGCAACTGCCATTTGTACCGTAGGTCACGGGTCCGATGCTTACAGGCAAACTTTGTATCATTAGCATGAATATGTGTACAATACGATATAATACTAATACTCTTTATTGAACACGACATAAAACTTATTGGAAAAAGACACCCAAGTACCCGAGTCATGGCAGTTTAGTATGTACAATGTACATAAGTATTCGTATCGTTGTCCTGTCCTTGTACTAGCTATAGTATAAGGACAGAGTTTTAACTTGGGACTAGATCAATGTGTGCTAGTGTCCAAGATATTATTATTATTTTAAAAAGAAGATTACTTATTTATGCCCGCAACTGTGAAGAATTATAGAAGGAAGTGGAAGCTTTTCCCTAGATTACTGGTTCCATTGAAGAGTCACCTGATAGAAAGCAATCAACGAGGTGTGACACTGTAGCAAAGATTATTTTTAAGACGAGCTAGTGAAGTGACAATTAGGAAAATGGCGTTTTAAACAATGTACGACTTAGACCAAATAGCGACATAGGTATATTAAGTTTTAGGCAGGCGTAGAACAAAGGAAATTAAGTACCATATAAAGCTCTCGAGCTAATAAAAAAAGCCAATTTTAAGTTTCTTCCTAATGTTTTCTCTCGCAGCATGAGCCAATACGCGGACAGCGGCAACTACACGTGCGTCGTGGAGAACGCGCACGGGCGGGACGAGGTGACGTACAGCGTGGAGGTGAAGGTGCCGCCGCAGCCGCCCGTGCTCGCCGTCGTCGACTCCTACGCCGACTCGCTGCATCTGCAGTGGAGCGACCAGGGCGACGGCGGGAGTCCCATACTGGGTAAGAGAGTGCCATGTTACATGAGATCTTATGCACATTGGGGTATTTTGGGGCTCATAAAAAAAAGAAATGCAGCTACGCCAAATGTAGAGAACGACATTACACAGAACACTGAATTATTGATAGGTGTATTCTAAGATGACGCTCGCTAACGCTCGTAGAGTGGAGTAGTTACCTTTTTAACGAAGACTATAGCAATGATCCACGTCAAGGCAATATCTTATACTTATTATGCATTGGGTAATCTTACATTCCATAGATTCCATTACCACGTTTGTGTCATCTCTGGAAAGTCTGGAACGAAATTTCACTTCCCTCGACGGCTTAACATACTTACTCGTATTTGTAACTTGGCGCCGTGAATTAGAGACATATTTTTTTCTGGGTGGGATCATTTGACCAAGCGAATCACATACTCATACTCGCAATTAGCCATAGCTGGACACCGTTAATCAAATAATGAACTTCGTTAATCGCTAATCCGTTAATAAAAAGTTATAAGGCGGAAGATTTCACGGAATTTAGAGTTAATCGTTAACACGTGACATAAATTGCATTTTATATCGTTATGTTAGTTATTTAGTAATAACAAAAAATTTGGTATGGACTATGGAGGTTTAGGCAGAACATGAAAAATTAATAAAAGAAGGGTCTACGCGCGATGACCGCCGGCCAGCCCGAACGTACTAGTCAGAAAGTGTTTTTCATTGCGCGGTCCACTCGGTGTCCTTCATTGTTTTAGCGGAAGTTAATGAATCCGTTAACGATTTTTAAAGTTAACTTAATAGTTAATCCGTTACTAGAAATGTTAACTTCGTTAATTAAAGATTAGCTGATTAACGGTCTGGTGCCCAGCTATGCAATTAACCCAATTAGAACTAGCCTCATTCGCTTTTTCAGCCTTAATAACTTTATTGTCCACTCTAAATGTACAAAACTATTAAAAAACTCAAGGCATGTTTCTACTTTTACCTCCTTTTTTAGGCTACGTGATTAATTACAAACGCGAGCATGGCGACTGGGAGGAGCTGCAAGTAGAAGCCGGCACGTCTGAACATGTGCTGCCAAACCTGTGGTGCGGGACTCGCTACCAGCTCTACATCACCGCCTTCAATCGCATCGGCACTGGCTTGCCGTGCGATATCGTGCACGCTTTTACTAAAGGCACTGGTACGTTTACTAGCAGTTTTTTTGATATATTTCCGAAGGATGTCCAGTTTAATGTTAGGTTTTTGTGAGAACTGTTTTCTAGCATCTGTGGTTTCACCCGAGTATATATTTTATTTCAGTTCCTGTTAAACCAAAACACTCTCAAATGATAACCCTGAACACAACCACAGTCACAGTGTGGCTTGACTCGTGGGGCGACGGCGGTTGTGGCATATTGTACTTCGTGATAGAGTATCGAGAAATTAGCCATTCTCAAGTAAGTAACATTATGTTAATTTGAATGGTTTTACATAACAAGTCGTGAACTTAAATAATTAATATTAATTTATTTCCAAATGCGAATTTTGTAGGAAACATCACTATTATCCAACAATTCATCTGCAAAGTCCCACTTTGGGCGCCACTTATGAATATAACAAATCCTCCTCAAGGACTTATTATTATTAGTACTTGACTTCTATTTTTTCTTTATATTGATTTTCCAATGAAATAATTGTATCGATTGATCGAGTAACATTTAAACGTTGCGTTTCTTTTTCAGTGGCGACTAGTGTCAAACAGCGTGCAAGCGACTGAGCGCGTTTTTAGCGTGCCAAGTCTGATACCCGCTACTCAATATCAGCTGCGTATTACGGCCCATAACAACGCAGGACATGCTGTCGCATTGTACAACTTTACTACGCATTCGATCAGCGGTAGTAAGTTTGCTTATCGCTTAAATCAAATTGGTGTCTTGCTTGGTAGATTTTAATTTAGATCTACTTATTTCTCATAAGGAAGTCATGATTTACGTTCTGTTTTCCATAACAAAACTTTATTCAAGTATCATAGTCCCACGTTGGGCGCCACTTTTTTTGTCACCCAATTAAGGAAACTAAGATACGTTCTTTTTGATTTGATTCGACTCTACAAAAAAATTTTCGTTCTTTGTCCTAAAGTTTATACTATTATTTTCCAGTTAGTTATGCACAAAAAAGAAAAGAAAATACCTTTTTTCGGTATAAAGTTTGCTTTTGTGATAGTTATAATAATAATACTCATTTTTCAATTTTTTCATAAATTTTAATTGATTTTAATATTTTTAAAAAGACGAAAGAGAGAAATTTCCAACGTTGCTGAATCGTACTCAAAAAGCAAGTTGGAACAGTTTTAAAGCAGTAGTTTCTGGATTTTTAGGAAATAATAAAGCTGAAAACTACGAAAAGTTGGTTGAGGATATGCTTACAAATTTTAAGGCCATGGGCTGCAGGATGTCATTAAAAGTACATATGCTGCATGCTCATTTAGATAAATTTAAAAACAATATGGGAGCCTATTCCGAAGAGCAAGGAGAACGTTTCCATCAGGACATCATGAATTTTGAACAACGCTATCAAGGCCAATACAATGAAAACATGATGGGCGACTATATTTGGGGTTTATTGAGAGAAAGTAGCTATGAACATAAAAGAAAAAGTAAAAGTGTGCACTTTTAAGTTATTTTCCACTTTTCTGTAAGCTAATTTGATAGTAAAACTTAATAAAAATAATAAACATTTTTATTTCAATAGTTTTATTTTCAATCAAAAATTAAAATCCGAGATTTTTAAAAATTTCGTTCAATCAGTCTTCTAAGCACAAAAGCAAAGTTTTTCATGCCATATATTTTTTTTCCGTCTAATTACGACCTAAACTACCGAAATTTAATGCTTTGCAATCAAAGTCAAATTTCATGTTGACCCGTGTTATTTGTTTGTTCTATGTAATGTTATAAACTAAAATAAAACGGTTGAGCAATTTGATAGTTCAGTAGTCATCCTGAGATTTTTCCTGAGAATTTCATTTTATATATGTATATATTTTCAATGCCTTACTCTATATTGCTTACTCGTCAGTGCTTGATGGCGAGCTCTCTCCGCCGATCCCGGCGGCAGGCGCGCGGTCTCTGGGCGGCGCGCGCGTTATCCTACCCGCGGCGCTGTCACTGCTCGTGCTCGGCGCACTTATCGCCATCGTCCTGCTAGTTCGAAGAAACAGTAAGTAGTTTATTATCTACTTGTAGACCCGCCACAGTCTCGCCCGCAGTATTTTCCATACAAACTTTATGACCCCTTTTCACCCCTTTAGGGATGGAATTTCACAAAATCACTCCTTAGTGCACTTCTAGGGTACTCGAGGAATGTCTCCTCCAAATTTCAAACCTCTAGGACTACCCGTTTAGGTAGTTCGTTGCCTATAAGTGAGTCACGGTACTGTTTTATATAGTTATGTATTGATGACAACACTGAACTCAATTTCATTGTATTGAAGCAGTATGGCAAATTGGCAGAAGCTGACCTATGAAACCCAGCAGTAATTTTATATTATAGGGGATAGGCGCAGTCGGTAGGTCATCCTGCATAGTAATAGTAGTTTATGCAACGGTTGCATAATGATAGGCATTAAAATACGAGTGCGGGTTTATGAAACGAGCCGACAGGCGAACAATAGATAAAAAATCGTGTTCCTGAAAATCAAAGCTAGGGCATACGTTAGAGATATTTAGCTTTCTGATCAGTTCCTTTTCTTTTTCATAACATTCCAAGCTATGTTACAATATTATAATAATTACTTGGTATTGCATGTCCAGAAGCCGGCGGCACCGAAACTGCAGCGACGGAGAGCGCGGCCGGCGAGTCGCCGTCGGTCGCGCAGCTGCAGAACAAAGTGAACCGCGACCAGCAGTACCTAGCGGCGCGCGCGCAGCACCCCGCGCCGCCGCACCACTACAAACATGCCTCTAATGGTACTATTTATGAAAGAACATAATAAAGAAATACTCAGTCTTCAGCCATGACGTTTGCGTGATTGTTTCTGGTATTCTTTTGGATTACGATTCTACTGACGCCGAGATTGCCAGGACTGGAAATAATCAATCCTTAATATATTCAATTTCAATAACGGTTGTATCATATTTATTTAACTTTAGCATTTTTTCCTTTTAATTCCTATAAGTCTCGTACGTATAAGTACTCGTCTTTATAAGTACTTATAAGTATAATTAGTCTGAAAACACAAAGCCCTTCTTACTCAAACTTTAAACATTTATACGGCTCGAAGGACCCTTACTTTTGAGTACTTAAGGCAAAACATACAAAATGCGATAACGATCTCCGCAGCTTAAATTTTAACCGATTTTGACCAATTTTTGATAGGTTATCAGTCAGAACAAAATCTAAGTTTACACGTTTTTTAAATTTTGATTAAAGATCAACAAAGTCAAATAACTGCCGAAATTAGTTTTGCATATGAATACTGAAACAAAAATACAAATTTTACTGATTATAGTGAAAAACCCAATACGTGTAGACCTAGATTTTGTTCTCACTGACAACCTATCAAAAATTGGTCAAAATCGGTTAATATTTAAGGGGTGTAAATCGTTATCGCCTTTTATATGAAAAGCCGTAAGTTCACACTCCTTTCAAGGATTTTTTTCAGTCTATGCCTAATTTAATGTTGCTAAAATCGACCAACAGAATACATCGAGGACATCTGTCCGTACGCGACGTTCCAGCTAACGAAGCCGACGTATAGCGAGAGCAGCTACAGCGGGAACGTGTACAGCGGGCCTTATCACTCGGTACGCGGCTCGTTCGTGTATCACGACCTTAAGCAGAACGAAAAGTATAAGGTAAGAAACCTAATATGACCTAATAAGCCTTCTTCTTCTCAATGGAAACTGGCAAAAGACCAAAAAGGAACAATGTAAATTTGACAAAAATTTCAATATCCGTTTTAA
The DNA here is from genome assembly GCA_947859335.1 of Tortricodes alternella. NCBI lineage: Eukaryota > Metazoa > Arthropoda > Insecta > Lepidoptera > Tortricidae > Tortricodes > Tortricodes alternella. The sequence goes on along the minus strand of OX401984.1, from coordinate 8,023,259 downwards.
GTAAGGTCACTCTATCCGTTTTAATCACGACAAAAATGCAATAATGTTAGGCTAGCCACTGACCTACAATATAACTGTGCAATATCACTGGTTGCACAATTATATTGATCGTCAATAGTCAATATTGACCGTCAATATCATCTACTGACGATCAATATAATGGTGCAACCAGTGATATTGCACATTTATATTGTAGGTTAGTGGCTAGCCTTAAGGAAAAGTTCGGTTTTCAAAAATCTAATTGATACTTATTATTATATTTTTAAAGGGCAAGGAGCCAGAATACACGAAAGTGAGAAGAAAAGGCAACCGTCTCCGAGACCCGCACTCCGAGAGTCAAGGTACGACCCCCCAAATACAATATTAGATCGCAAACAATCTAAACGAAGCTTATCTATAAGTAGTTAGACGATTATGAATTTTGTTTTAAGTAGACCGCACCTTCTATTGAAGTTTAATTTGAACCCGTTTAATTTAAGTACTTAATTGAGATTTAAATTTGACAAAATGATCGCCTTTTATGCAACCTGATGGGAGCGTAACTGGTGTTGTATTTATAAAGGTAAGCATGCACAAAGTATGTATCGTAACATACCTTTTGGGATCCCTTTTTTCACATTCATATTTGTAGGTTAATGTCATGTTGTAGTGAGTTTTATACCGCTTTGTCGTATAATTTGTATTACCAAATATATCTGTGACATCTTTGGATTTCTTAAAAAAATCGGTAAAGCGCTTTAAAAAGTTTCGAACACGATATGTATTAGGAAGGAACAAAGGGCGTCAGGACGCCTGACCACTGAAGCAGTTTTGAGGACCTAGTTCTCACGGATTAGGTCAAAGTACCAGACAATGAGGACTACCCAGACAGTTAAAATATAAGCATTCACTAGTTACTCCTGCATTAATAGTTACACCTGTTTGATATAAATTCGACACTGAATTGATGTGCGATAGATACAATCAGTCCGTCACCAAGCAAAGTAAAGGCCTGTCCATATTTCGGGCGCAGCAGGCGCAGCACGGCGCTAAAGGCGTCTGGTCATATTGCGGGCATCATGTCGGTGTGCGCAGTGCGACCGGACACTTTCTGTCTCGCTCGCACCGCGCTGGGGTCCTATCACTCCGAGCTCGCATCGTGCGCGCAATCTGACATCTGCCAATAAAACCCCAGACTCACAACTCGCGCGCACACGTCACACCAGGCCAGTACCATTACCATGAGTTGCGCAAACCGCTCTCGCTAGCGTTAACTATCGCTCAGTCTCTTTTACTTGTATCGGCAACAAACAGCATTTACGATAGATTTCGGTAGCGAGAACGGTTTGCGCAAACTCATGGTAAGGGCTCTGAGCTCAGTTTACCGAGTGCGGCACACGCGTGGCGGCTTGGTTTGTCGCGCCTGCAGTGCGGCGTGATATGTGTGAAGTTTGTTACGACTTCCAATATCAGAAAACAGATAGCGTTACGCTTTGTTCGCGCTGCGCCCGCAATGCGAACGGGCCTTAGTACCTTCTAAGGACTTAAAGTAATCAATTAGGTAAATGTTTTACCAAAAACACCTATTCAGTATCGAATGCCTTCCCATAATTCTGTGATTTGATGGCATGTTATATTCATCTGTAAAATAGTTAGTTTGGCTTTGATTGTTTTTATTCATATTCGTCACACTCATAAACTTATTATTCGAACACATTTGAATATTTGCCCCATACAGAAACCACTTTGGGCAAATTAAGTGATACATTCCGTACTGACTTTTTATTTCTTGGTGGCAAGTCAGGAGCGTTTCAGATTATTGTGTTGCTCATTTTATTACATTCTATTGTGTGCATACGTTGTCAAGGAAAGATATGACTTATTAATCGCTAATCTACTTATCACACAACCGTATAGATGACGAATATATTACAAACAAATATACTCAACTAATATCAAACGAACATATTTTGGCGTCATTCACAAGACGATTCAATGTAAAGTCTGTTCGCCGAGAGTTGATAGATATTATGATATCGTTTCGAAATAGCGACTGTCGCTTAACTATCGCAAACTGTATGACGGGCGTCGCTTATCGCCGCGCGCACTGAGTTTCATGTTACGAGGGACGTAGATGTTGTCAAGTGCGGTTTCGCGCCGGGCGGACGGCGGCAAAAATATTTATATGTATTTGTTTTGATCGCTACAATCGCCATATTGCAAATATCTTATAATTATGGGCGTGTCAAATGTCACATAAATCTGCACTGGCCGAAAAGATACAAAATATATTTTTTTATCTATGCCACATGTTTAAGTCGCGTTGAGTATGGATATGACGTGTCTTGTCTTTCTATAATATGTCATTGGCTTCGAGTTTGTCGTTTGTGTGTTCGCGTGTTGCTTTCTGTTTGTACAGTTAGGATATTCAATAATAATATTTTATGAAAAAAACATAATTTTTCCCTTTAATTTTATATTATCATCGGTAAAAATAATTAGCGGGCCGCTGTTTGTAACGAGTTAAGAAGCCCTGACTGTTTTACTTTTTTTATCAACTTTCGGCGAACAGACGTTAGATTTTTTCTTCTATTGGATGACACTTCGGAGCTTTTGCCAATAACACCGACATTTCCCAACACATTTCTGATAATGGTGCTGTGTAAACGCGCTTTATCGATAATTCAAGTGAATTCTTATTAGGCCCGTCATATCTTTCTCGGCATCCACTTCACCCCTGCGCAACCGACACGTTTCTAACATTACAGAGTCGGACAACTTGGGCTCGACGGACTCGGAGGTGAAGAAGATACTAACGCTGCACCTGCCCATTACAGAGTACGAGGACGACGCGAGCGACGACGCGAGCGCGCCGCGCTCCGACTGCGAGCCCGCGCGGCTCCGGCCCGCGCATCCCGCCTCATGTAAACGAGTTAACTCTTTCATTGCCAAGCACTCGTGTTCTCTTGGATTGGAAGCAACTGATCGCTATAACGCTGCATGTCCATAGCTATGGCTATGGCAGGGTTGCCAAGTTAGGGGTTTTATCCCTAAATTTAGGGGGAAAATATGTGGATTGAGACTTTTTTAGGGGCAGCACATTGTTAGGGGGTTTTTGAGGGGTATAAAATATTAACTGAAAATGAGTGCAAAAAATATTATACGTTTGAAAAATTACTGCGTTCGCGAAGAAAACCGTGTTTTTCTGAATCTTTGTCGTCCGTACTTGGCCTTTTACTTACAAGTGACATGATTATGGTGGGTTATTAGTTTGTGGTAAAGGGAGGCTACAATAAAAACGGTGGTTGGTGATTTAGAGGTCTTTAGGGACTTTTCGACTTGCTTTAGGGGTAGGTAATACCTCTTTGAAGAGTTGGCAACCCTAAACTATGGACATGCAGCCATTCATAAGCGTAACCAAAGGAAAAACGGGCAATGAAGTGTTAAGTGTGCAATCTCAAATTATAGACCGTCAACTTCGTGCGCGGCACTCCCACCTGCTCAGGGAGTGAAGTTTTGCTCCCGCCTTAGCCTTCGAGTTATTGTTTTCATCCCTTTAAAAAACATGCTTTGTTAAACACCGTGTGGAAGGGTAGCAAAATATCTGTAACTAATCGTGAGATTTCCCTCGACGTGTAGCTGGTTTGCTCTTGCCTATGCCCCGACACCGCGCACAAACTTGACGGGCTATATCGCAAGCTGATTATTTAATCATAAAAAAATTGACTCAAGTATATAAAACAATTTAATTGAAAGCAGTCTCCCTCTCATTCCCCATATGTTCCAGATCCCAGCGTGGAGCGCGAGGAGTCGTCATCGTCGTCGGAGACCAGCGCGGGCGGCGCGGTGCGCAAGGCGTTCCCGTCGCGCAAGGGCAAGGCCGGCGCGCTCGGCAAGCGCCACGTGCGCAGCTCCAGCGGCTACAGCAGCCACAACGACGAGACCACCTTCAGGTGACCCCCACCACTCCCCCTCTCACTCCAGTACGGGTGCGTAACGGTCGCTATAATAACATTTGATATATTATTGGTCGATATAACGATTAAGGGATATAATGCACTTTTGGTATAACAATAATAATAATAATAATAATAATAAATCAGGCGACAATCTTTACACAAATCGATCTACTCCCAAAGTAAGCTCTAAAGGTTTGTGTTATGGGTAATAGACGACGATATACATACTTATTGGAACAAACATTCGTGCTTATCACTCAAATATTTGCCCTTACCTACCGGGGATCGAACCCGAGATGCTAGCTTTGGAGGCAGGGTCATTACCAACTAGGCTAACTGCGTCGTCGTCGTGGTAATATTTGGCATATGGAAACGCAGGGATATTTGGGATATGATCTAACTATCATTAGGTATAATGAACTTGTAATATAACAACTATTAATCTAAGCTCAGTGGGTATAATGTAGTACTGGTATAATCCGGAATACGTACTACTATTATAATAACCTACCTATTCTGCGTTAAGGCAGGTTCCCGTTAGGTACGACGACGAGCGAAGCGAGGAGGAGTGTTAAGAAGAACTGCGACCCTACAGCACGCGAGCCGAGCGAGCGTGCCCCGGTAGCGGCCGGCAAAGCGCCAGAACCGAGTTTTTTTTAAATAATACTATACTACATACGTCCATTATAATAGGTAAACATTATATCAAAAGTCTATTAGGTATACTTATTGAACATTATACACCATGAAAATATCTACCTACTTTGTTGTTATATCAAAAGTTAATTATGCCCCTTGAGTCGTTATATTCTATAAAATTATCTAGTGAAAATATATCAAAAGTTATTATACCGACCATTACACACCCCTCCAGCACATGTCTCCAGTGCCAGCCATGAAGCCTGACGAGTCTCCTTGTCAAACAATAGCCCGTCAGGCTACCAGGTGACCAGAAAAAAATATACCATTCGCCACGTCTGGTGATGACGATCATAAGGCTGAACACCAAAAAAAAACCTTTTTTGCTCACATTGACGTCTCAAAAAACACAACAAGATACCCGAATATTCAAACCAAGTAAATATCAATTCTAAAGCGTGTGTTACATTGCAAATCTCCCGCCATAGAACTAAATCGTGAAACATTCCAGCATATCCAACTACCCGTCGTTCAACGAACACATCCACCCGCCGTCGCGTTTCTCAGACGACACCGAGTGCGAGGGCCGCCGGCGCAAGCGAGCGGAGAAGATGCCGCGGGAGGCGTTTCAGATTAACGTGTAATAACGTAAGAAATGTTGTGCGTGCGCCGTGGCCGCTCCAGAACGTTTAGCTGCTGTAGCCGACACTAGATGCACCAACCCGATACGTCTACGAGTAATAAGCTAGTTTCCTAATAATTATAGTTCACAAGAACTAAAAAAAACACGATTTATTAGTAACACACTACTAAGTACAAAAGACCCTCATCACCAAGGTAATGTATTGGACTCGTCAAAACAAACCAAATGAGCCCAAACCCGAGGGGTTTAATAGTATTCATTGAACAATTGCACTATCCACTTCCTGGCTCCATGGTCAGAAAAACTCAATAGTATCAAATTATTGTATGGTGCTCAGTATTGCATACACTTGCAAAATTTCAAATCGTTACGACAATTAGAAGTAGGTTAAAATAGACTTCTAATATTTTATTACATTGTTAGTTACAAGTGAAACTAATAAAAGCGTGTTAAAAAAATCTAATTAGTCCGTCATTTACATTATAAAAAAATATTGAACACATTTTTTTCTTTTGTCAATTAAACAAAAAATTACGAAGATATAGTGCGTTGAAGTTCCGCGTGACGTCACCACTTTATATTACTTACTTTATCAGGATGAGTGCGAAAAAAGTATACAAAATAGGCGAAGCGACCTTTCCGATCCTTTACGGTTACTTTGTTTGTACTTTTAATAAAAACCCTTATCTTGAAATCATCAAGTAACAAATTCACGTCACTACAAGCTTATAATAAAGTTTATCTACACCCATATCATAAAACCTCCATTGGTTAATCAAAAACCTTAGGAAATTACCACCATTTTGACAACCAATTAAGAAAAACCAGTGCTGCGATAAAGAAATAACATGACTTCTTTATCGTTTTTAGTAAAGAAAAAAGATTAAATTTGGAACAGCTGTCAAAACTCAAGTGGTCTCTATTCTAGTATCCATAGATATTAAAAAAGTTATTGATACGAAACGTCAATTCAGTATGTTTTTTTAATATAAACTGCACAATATTTGATCTCGAGTGACGTGAGAATAGATACTTCATCCGTTTGTCTATGATTTAAAAAAAAAATGGTCTTGACGGAGGATCGCCATGTTGGCGTTTTGCTGAACGAAAGTAGAATTGTTTTTGAATTGAATAGAAAAAGTTGTTTGTAATTTACATTTTAGTTGAAAATATGAATAGTAAGTAGTCTTCTCGGAGTGTGTGTGATGTGAAAATGCGCCGGATATCGGAAATAAGCAGCCAAGATTGCAACAAATAACTTGTTGCCAGAAAATATTGTTTCTGAACCCATCATGGAGGATTTATAATATGTGTGTAGATAAAGTTATGTATGCAACTCTGCATAATTTGGTCTTAAAACACACGTGCGATCTTATTATGAAACTCGCCTATCGGCTCGTTTCATGAAAACCGCACTAGTGTTTTAAGGCCTATCATTATGCAACCGTTGCATAAACTACTATTGTTTTCCATCAAATTATTTTGAAAAGGACTTTTTCCAAAACAATTACGATGTGGATGTAACCCTTCATTTCTCATTTCATAGAACTAGTGGACCCACCACAGCTTCGCCCGCGGTATTTTCCATACAATCATAATCACCTCTTTTCACCCCTTTAAGGATGGAATTTCAAAAATCCTTCTCCAAATTTCAAACCTCTAGGACCACCCGTTTAGGCTGTGCGTTGTCTATAAGTAAATCACGGTACTGTTTTATATGTATTGTCAATAGAATGATAATATTTTTTTGATGTAGTGCATAAATTGCCTTCAAATTAGTTAATTCTGGAGTAGCTTCTTGCCTTACACTTAAGTTACATTTTCTTTAGCACTTGTCGTAGTTTTGCAACTGTGTGAAATTTCTTTTGTTCATCTTTCTTGCTGATTATCCGTCCGCGTCTAAAGTAGAAATGGCAAATACTGTCTATCTCTCTTAAGGCCGAATTCTGAAAGGCCACTCAAATTGATATTTAATTAAAGGGCCGTTTCAGTGACGTTTCTGTATAGGTTGACAACTAGTTGAGGGAAATTTAACTATTTAATATCTAATCAAATGCGTGGCTAATAATGTGGCGTTTCTGAATTTGGCTATTACATTCTAGTTCTGGTCGTGGACGTGTAAAAAAAGTATAACAAATTGGAAAACATGATTATACATGATTGATTTTTTTTTGGAGTACTTATGACAAAATTAGGTTAACAAGCATATTTTGCCTACACTCTATTATCGGTTCCATATGGAAACGCAGATGCAACGAAATCCCAAAAACCTTAAAAAATGAACACGTACGAGTACGAAGTTATTAAATTGATGGATGTGTAAACCTGATGATTATCAAACTGATCTTTTTAACCTTATCGTTGCAGTGGCGAGAGATCACCTGAACAGTCTTTCCGACGCTACAGCCGCGGCGCCGAGCGGCTAATGAAGCCCTACCAATAAATTACCCCCCGTTTCCCACCAATGTTGAATTGTTTACGCCAAACATTCCCATTTTCAGGGGGCTAAATTCTATGCCTAATAGTGTTGTTGTTAATTCTTAGGACTATTACAAAAATGTTGTTAACCAAACAATTTGCTGAACAGTTGCCAAATTTGAATAGCTCCGTACCTACGTCTAGTGGTGTACATACGATTGTAGATAGATAGGTAGGTATAGTAAATGAGTCTCCTAGTGCCACTTACAATTATCAATTTTGTACTCGGTTAGCCGTCAACCGGCTCCGAACCTGGCTCTATCGCTCTGTAAATACTATTGTAATTACTGTGTACTTATTATCGAATATAAACTTAAGAAGAACAATAATTAAAATTAAAATATATATTTAAACTTAATGCCTTATTGACCAAAGTCTTAAAACTAGTTATGGATGTAATTGTGAAATTATATCCCATAGGTATTTTCATTATAATTGTTTATCGTTGTAAAGTTTATGAGAAGTGTTCGTTTCCATTGGCAAGTCTTATCTCATTGTCTATAACTTAAGATGTTTCACATACTACTTAACGTGTAACTCGACTGTAAGTACATATGTTGTAGCGTAACGGACGTTCCGCGTCGGGTGTCAGCTGGTTACTGCGCAGCGCACAAAATATCACGAACACAAACTATATAACTATAGCTTCATACTAACCTTTATAAAGTAACAATAATCTCCCCTATACGACCTAACGAATTGTGAAAAAATTAGACCCGTTTTCGTTACTCCCAAAACCCGCCAAGTTTCATGTATATCGGACGATACTCGTGTAAAGCGCATACTACCATTACCTACCTTAAATTAGTTAAATGTTAGTGTATAAACAATCCTCAGTAAACGGTAACACAAGACAATACACTTACCTATAGTTTTTTGGTGAATACGGCAGAAAGTTATCTTTAAATGTACATTCGAACTGTATCAGTAGCATTAGTTTCGGTGTTGGACACTTGACACGACACATTTTGTATTCGATAAATATTTTTTAAGTGGATTGTGTGAATTTTTACTATTTTACAATCGTTTGCGTTGACTCTTCCGTAATTCCAACGAAGACTGCCCTATATTTAATTGAGATCTATTTTATATATATACTAAACACAAACCTAATGCTAATCGGTTGAGATAAAGTAGAATATAAGAGTCATCATGAGGTTTAACGATTTTAAACTGTAGTTCCGATTGTTGTGGCGTAGACAAATAAACGAGTGATGAATCGATTTTACTTCTTCTGTTGAATCGAATCAAGTATTTATAGATGGTGTCAGATGGACTGATTTGATCAAAATCGAACTAGATCTACCTATAAAAAAACCTTTATGCAATTTCCAAATCGTTTTAAAATTGGACCTCAAAAAGTCATTTGAATTCTAGTCAATGTACCATATCATTTTTTAATGTTATGTTACCTTATACCTTGATACACGTACAGATGTAAGGGTTAAGTAGTTCAATATATTGTTTGTTACAGAAATGTTTTTATAAAACAAACAAATGAGTTATTAGGACAGTATGATGTGAACGAAAATAAAAAAAAAATCATTTACTTGAAAATTATGTCTATTATTTACAAGTAAACTGTGTTACAAGATAATTTACATTTTTGCACAAATACGTCGGAACCTATCATATCTTAAATCAGTTTGAAGGAAGAGTTAAGCGGTTTTAACACTCCAAATAAATGCAATTAAATTCAATTATTCTATTATTTAAACGGAACACTCACATCGCTTATTCTTAATCGCTCTCGCTATCTTCTTCGGCCGTGAAGTCAAACGGGGCGAATATCTTCCTGAACTCTGCCACGTAAGAGTCCTCTTGTTCTCGACTGAGCAGGCACTGCCGCCAGTCAGCCTTGTCTTCGCAGTTCAGTATCTCAGGACTAGAGAGGACATCCCTGTAGACCATTATAATTGAGTCAAATTAAAACTTTCTTGACACATTATGAATATGACCACGACCGCACTTAATCCCTGAAGGACTCCATACGAGTTCGAAACATGTCAGATTATTTCTGCCAATAAATCGTGAGTAAAGCCGTATTTAAAGTATTCATTATAGTTTAATTGAAATTAAACCCTGTGCTAAATACATGCCAACAAGTCTCAATTTTTAGCTCAAATTCCAATTTATAGAATTCGTTATGCTTTTTAGGGCTCCGTACCCAAAGGGTAAAACGGGACCCTATTACTAAGACTCCGTTGTCCGTCTGTCCGTCCGTCTGTCTGTCACCAGGCTGTATCTCATGAACCGTGATAGTTAGATAGTTGAAATTTTCACAGATTATGTAGTTCTGTTGCCGCTATAACAACAAATACTAAAAACCAGAATAAAATAAATATTTAAGGGGGTTCTCATACAACAAACGTGATTTTTTTGTCGTTTTTAAACCGGAACCCTTCGTGCGCGAGTCCGACTCGCACATGGCCGGTTTTTTTATTTAATCGTTATCCGTGCAGAACTTGAACCAATAACGGACACTTAATCGATATTGATTAGAACACGAGACAAGAACAAAGTATAAATAGTCAATACGATTTTTCTGATTTACAGTTAGACAAAACGAAGTATGTAGCTCAACATGTTTTTAGCTATCCATACCTTCCAAATTGCAGTGGGAAATGCTGCTTAGTCTTGGCGAATATTTGGTCTCCGGAAGGCAACTCCGCGTGGAAGTATGGCGCTCCCGGCAGCGTCACCTGCGTTATCTCCGAGTATGGGGGCAGAATCTCTATCTGCACGCTGTGGATACCAGCCTCATCCTGGTTTATGATGGAGGAAGTATTACTGTAGAATTTTCAAAAGCTTACTTTTCTTTTTTTTATGTTAAAAAGGGGGAAACGAGCAGATGAGCCACTTGATGGCACAACATCTGGTTGGATGGTTCTTACAAGCTATCTTTGAACGGCTGGCTATAATTAAAGTGGAAACAAGGGCAGAATAGATGTCACTGAACCCTGCTTTTACCAAAGCTATCTATATGCTTAATTTTGAAGGATTATCATTTAGCTTATTGAATAAAGCAACTTTCAATTAGGAACATAAGGCAAAACGAACTATAGATGATACATACATACAAAACATACATACATAGCATCACGCCCGAAATCCCTAATGGGATGGGCAGAGCCACAAGACTACTTGTGGCCACGTTCGATTTATTAGTCCTAAGATGGTATGATGATCAGGGGTTGTATTATGATCTTTTAAGTCCAGGCAGTTTCCGCCGTAAACTGAGCTGCCTGGATAATTCGTAATATAAGCGCGCTAAAAAGGCCAGCTTAATTGCGCTCATAATACGAATTTTCCAGGCAGCTCAGGATACGGTGGCAACTGCCTGGATATCTTATAATACGACCTCAGAGTAACTGCATTTTGTTTAATCGGTTGAACTGACATTTTATGTATACCCATCGCTGATTGGCCGATACCAACGCTAGTGGCGCCATTACTGCTCCAATCATTGAAATAAATAGTAAGGAAATGCTCAAAGCAATTTCCGCAATGCTTACTTTTGAGGTGTCAGAACGCGAATCTGACACCATCGCAGGTTCAGTCGCATGTCAATCACCGTCCATGTCACCCATTTAAGTGACACTGTTAGAATTGAAAAAATGCCCTCCCGCATCGTGCGGTGTGAGACCGCAGCACCACCGACTACACCGTCCACAATGATATGATAGCGTGTGAATCAAACCATATTAGACTTTGGTATGTATGTCGTAAGAACTAATACAACAATAGGGTGCGGGTGCCAAGGCGCTGGCGTTTGACAACCTTCTACAAGACTTGTTACACGAAATTGTACTGATAGGCATATCCTTCTTTTGAGATCTTTGGCTCCAGTTGACTACCCTATTAGCACGTACCTGAAAAACTTCCAGTATCTGCGCTTCGCAGGCTTTAGGCACCGGCACGCACTGTATTTGCATGTGCGATGTGCGGTAATTTCTCTCAAAGAACACAACAATTTTGCCCGTAGAAGTGTACAGCTTGCAAAGTGCCTCTTTAAACTTTTTCATCTCGGCCACTACTTCTTCTGGTGCCTGCAATTGAAATCAAGTGTATGTAGGTATGATCCCATGTGTCACATGTTGCTGCTTGTTTTTTTCACATAAGTAATGTCCTTAGGGGTCGTCCACAAATTACGTAACGCAAAATTTTGACCCACCCCCCCCCTCCCCCCATGTAACAGGACCGTAACGCTTAGCCGGGACCCCCCCCCTCCCTCCCCATTCCGTTACGTAACAGGTCTTTTGTAAAAAGTTTTTCCTAATATTCAGGTAGAAAGATTTATGTTTTTAAATAAAATAAGAAAGTGTAGTTTCAAGGACGACATAAGATATATTCTGAGAATTCTATAGTACGCCCAATTTCAAATGAACGCAGACGGCTATACATTTTATATAGCCATCAGCGCTCTTTTTCATCATCTATGAACTTATTTCGGTTCCATTTCTTAATATAATTATAATTTCATGAGTTTACATTAATTGTACAATATTATAAAATCGTGACGTAACGCCAACCTTGAACCCCCTCCCTCCCCCAACGTAACATGACCGTAACGCTTGGCCAGACCCCCTCCCTCCCTCCAAATTGCGTTACGTAATTTGTGGACGACCCCTTATGACACTGAATAAAAGATTCACAATACTGTATCCTTGAAAGGATACTGGAATTAGTCACCAAGACCCATTGAAATTAAAATAAAGTTAGTAAGTTAACACATAGACCACCTTTATTTGGATCGACTCACATTGCCAACTACCTGACTTCAGGGGTCTAGCAAGGTTGACATGAGGACGTTAACCCTGTTTTATCTATAACCGCTGACGAAAGAGATAGAGAGATAAGACGGGGTTAAGTTATCCCCCTGTAAACCTTACTAGAACCGCTGGTGGTGAGGTCAGGCAAATAAAAAACTATTAGCCCTCATTAAGAGCACTAGACCTAGGACATTTAAAAAACTACTTTGGCTTTGACCAATAACTGAACTTACTCTAGTGGAAGATTGGTGATGTGTGATGGGCAGTATCAACACATGGTCCGGAGTCAACGGCCCTTTCGGCAAAGCGAGATAGCAATGCGTGCCAACACATATCACTAAATGCTTCTCCACTGTGGGTGAAGACAGGCAGAACCAGCATGTATCTGTAAGAGTAATCAGATAGGCACCATGCATTAATATGTGGCATCGCACATATTAGTGCATGGTAGTGGTGGACTACTATATGCTTATGATGATTATTCCAATGAATCAACCATTATGCATAAACTCAAAAGCACCAAAACTATGGATCCTGCGTAATCATCATATATATATATATATATATTATTTCTAAAAGGTGTTTTTATACTCTCTATCTATCTATATCTCCGTTAATTCTTTAGCAAAATTAATCATTTAAACATCATTTTAAAGCTTATGTTCGTCGCTTTAGGACAAAAATACAAAAATAGATTAAAATTAACGTTTTCGTTAAAAAATAAATTAACAAAGACACGCGATTTGCAAGCGCCATTTATTGACAGTCTGTTTAACTAAAATGTGTCTTGGCTATTTGCACATGCAAACCAATGTCAATAGATGGCACTACCCGCTGGTACTCCGTTAATTATTATCTTTGTCAAAATTATCTGCTATTGACGGTAAATAGACAAATAGAGTACCTACTAATAATACTTGCATTTACTTATTCTCACTTTATTATATTATTATTATTACTATCCGGTGTCTGATCACGATACTATGCGAAAATTCGCACAGGTTAGCTAGTATTTATTTTAAAATATTTAACAGACATTATGAATATGAAATGCTTTGTAAAGTTATTATCAAATATTATATGATCTAATTAGTAAATTACAACAATTAAATAACAAACCTGGATCAAACTCTTTTCTTTTCCTCTCCGGATTGTCACCACCTTTTCTTTTCCTTTTGCCATGATCATCATCTTGTGCGTCCATATTGTAAAAGAACTGGCCATTGCCAGAAAACTGAAGTAAAATATAATTTACTTATAAAGCAATGCTTTGGAATAAAGAAAAAAGATTACCCCATAACAGCATTTCACAATAGAAGTAGAAGATAATAGTTGTAATTTCTGACACCTTAAAAGTGGCACTATATACCTAGTTAATTAATTTTTTTAATATCGTAAACTTTACCAAAATAAGAAAATGTTTACCTTAATGTCAAACATGTGCCAAAATCCAAATGAAGATCTTTATTAATTTACCACTTTATAGACCTTGGTTGTCTGAGACTTGTAATTATCAACAATAATCTAGGAATATATCTAATAAATTATGTTCAACTATTTACCTTAACAACTTTACCAGGCTGATGTTGCCTTAGCAGTTCAGGGTCAAATGGGCAGGCAGTTTCATCTGTAGTGGCCTGCAAGACATCTGTCATTCGCATCTTACTGATAGGCTGCAGTGAGCATGCATATATCCACTTTTCTTTCTGTTTATTTCCTACAGGGGGTAATGCTATAAACCTAGTGGCTCCTTCTCTGTAGTCCTGATGAACACTCAGGTTTCTGTAAAGGAAAAGTAAACAGTAACAAAACAGCAAACAAAAACCGGCCCAGTGTGAGTTGGACTCGCGCACAAATGGTTCCATACCATTATCTATAATCAAGCAAAAAAACACGTTTGTTGTATGGGAGCCGCCTTAAATATTTGTTTATTTTTAATTGAATTATTTATTTTTAAAGTGAATAATTAACTAAATATTCTGGGAATATTTCAAGCGTCTACATGTTGCCGTTATCAATATCGAGCAAAATAAATCACGTTTGTTGTATGAGAGCCCCCTTAAATATTTATTTTATTCTGTTTTTTAGTATTTGTTGTTATAGCGGCAACATAAATACATCATCTGTGAAAATTTCAACTGTCTAACTATCACAGTTCATGAGATACAGCCTGGAGACAGATGAACAGCGGAGCCTTAGTAATACGGTCCCATTTTTACCCTTTGGGTATGGAACCCTAAAAAGCAGGTACACTCGGGACAGGTACATAATTTATTATTTACACTATAGTACTAATCAGCTATTATGGTCACAATTTCAGGTATGATTTCTTGTTAAATCGATACTTACCTGTAGGGTTGTCTCTCATAATATTTATCGGCAGAAGGTACCAAATGATACCTTGGTTTTATGTGCATTGCTAACCATGCTATCAAATCAGACAATTTATCTTGTGCAACATCTATCTGAAACAATTCAATTGAGTTTTGCAATGAAAACCTTAGGTGCAAGGCAAAAAATATCACTGCTGAAAAAAGGTATGGCTTTGGGTTCATGGATAAAATAATGATTAAGTACTGTAATGAATAGCCAAAATCACAATGTAGTCTGATATTTTATAATACACAAGAACTGTTGACATAATTTATAGTCTGATTGGTTTTATTAAGCAATAGTTATCGTACATGCTTATGTGGAGTGTTGAGATATGTGGATCTTCTTTCTGATATCTAACACTAGTATAGTAAGAAATTTTAATTACTTTTTGATTGTCATCTTGCTGTATACCAGCAGGCCACAGAGTCGTAATCAGTACATCCACCCCCCTGTACTCACTCTGGGCTCGGAAACAGGAGTCTCTGATGGCACTGCAGTCACTTGGCTCAAATGTACACATAGGCAAGTCCTTGCCAAGCTCTCTGCGAGACAGGCCACTTAAATAGGCAAATTTGACATCTGAGCTTGTAGTAAATATACCCTTTCTGCCTATAAAAAATGTAAAAAAAATAACACCTTATTCCTACTTCACAATGCAAAAACATACAAATTATACATTAAACCTTTTGAATGACCCACATCCCACATAGCACACTTTTTAGGGTTCCGTACCTCAAAAGGAAAAAACGAAACCCTTACAGGATCACTCGTGCGTCTGTCTGTCCGTCTGTCACAGCCAATTTGCTCCGAAACTACTGGACTGATTGAGCTGAAATTTGGTATACATATGTAAATTGGTGACCGCAACACGGACGCGTGACGTAAATATATGAATTTTAAACACGTGGGCCACTTTTGGGGGGTAAATAGGAAAATTAAAAAAAAAAATATATGCAATCTATATTGTGTGACATATCAAATGAAAGGGCTTATTGTGAGGACTTTAAATTTATTTTCTTCTGAATTTTAAGTAAAATAGTTTGGAAGTTATTTAGGGAAATAGGCGAAAATTGACCATTCCCCCCTACTTATTTCTGAAACTACTGGGGCTAAAATTTAAAAAAAATACAGAAAATAGTTCTTTACCTATAGATTACAGGAAAACCTTTAAGAAGTCTATGGTATTTAAAGTAACATAGTAAATTGCAGATAATCATGTACGGAACGGAACCCTCTCTACGTGAGTTTATTTACCTTTGGTTGTGGTGTTCAAAAGTTAACATAGCCATTTTACGGGTATTTTTTTAATAAGTAATTAATACTTTACCCATATACACAACATTGGGGACAATCTCAGATCCTTCTTCACAGTAGTCCTGACATTGTTCACTGTTGCTAGGTCCGAAAACATATGTTGTGACTGGAACTGAAAATAAATCAGAGATTCATAATAAAATTACTTGTTGATTGATTGCTCCTAGCCTTGATTCTAGCAAATCCCGCAGGATGAGTAGGTTTACCCTTCTTAAACCCCATTTTATAGGCGTCCAGTTGTGAATTATCATCTCCAAAAAAGTTTCCGACACATAACATTACGTCGAATGGCCCAGATTTCTTCACAATCGACTCAACGCGAGAAAACAAACTGAGGAAATTCCCATTCACGTCGCCACAAAACAAGCTGTAACATTAAGAGTAAATAATAAGGTGATCTCTGTATCTGACTGTAACAACTGTATGAAAAGGAATCGAAACATTACGTTTTCTGTTTATCTGACATCCTTAAACAGCAACAAGCTCCAAAAGGATCAGTTTAGGTAAGGTTAGAATTAGTTTTAAGATAGCCCGATTCTCAACAGGAGTCAGACACACCGAAGTTAACCGAACTTTCAGAAATTTCAAGAACCACAAAGGTATGTTGTTTTGACTGTTTTCAATTCATGTTTTATACAATAAATACTTGCACTACATGGCATACTTGACAATTATTTTTTATTTATAAATTAAATGGGTTTATGTAAATACTATTGTCAATGTCAAACGGCAAAACCCAGACTTAGTCCGAAACAACCGTATTTTGGCACGCCCATGAATTTAGTGGAATCACATAACAGTTTTAGACGATTTTCTATTTTGCTCAAACAGGTTTGTTACAAAATGACATTTGAATAGAAACGTCAAACAACGCCAAGAAAAAGGTCTGTCAGTTTTGTCATTCAAGAGAAGAGTCTCATATTGTTTTGTTACAAATTTTATATAATTTTGTGTATAATATTATAACAACCTGATAAAATGGCATCGTCTAGTAAACTACCTGGCACGGGCTTAGAAGACGTAGGCGTCCCAGGGCAATCTTACCTTCGAGACGCTCTCACAAGCTGCACGGACCCATTAAAAGCTATTGAAGAATTTCAATTGGAAAACGGTATCCTGTTGCCTTCATTAAGGCCGATGCTGCCTTTACTAGATCTCCACGGAGTTCGTAGACTGGACTTTCATACATCTGTCTTAGAAGAGCTAAGAGATAAGCTTATATCACATATCAATGAACTAGGCTCTAAGGAGAACAGAGAGCATGACAAGAAACTCAAAGAATTGCTCAATAAAAGTTTTTCAGTCGTAAGAGTGAAGGCTCTAAGGCCTGTCATTATGAGTATTCTTAAGAATACACCTCATATCGATGATAAGTTTTTGAGAGTTCTTGTTAGAGATAGGGAACTGTATAATGACACGGATACGGAAGTGAAACGACAAATATGGCAGGACAACCAGTCCTTGTTCGGTGATGAAGTTTCTCCATTACTAAGCCAGTATATTAGAGAGAAGGAGAATGTTTTATTTGATCATGAAAATCTTAATAACCTATTCTTTTCACCTTCACCAAAAGTGCGAAGACAGGGGGCGGTTGTGCAGAAACTAGCTCACATGATTGGCAACAGTGTCAAACTGTATGACATGGTGCTACAGTTCCTCCGGACTTTATTTTTAAGGACAAGAAATGTACACTATTGTACATTGAGAGCAGAACTATTGATGGCACTTCACGACTTAGAAATCCAAGACATCATTTCTGTTGACCCATGTCATAAATTCACTTGGTGCTTGGATGCATGCATTAGAGAGAGAAATGTAGATATCAAGAGATCAAGAGAGCTACAAGGTTTCTTGGACAGCATTAAAAGAGGTCAGGAGCAAGTGCTGGGAGACCTCTCAATGACATTATGTGACCCATATGCTATAAACTTCTTGGCAACATCAGCAATAAAAATCCTTCAGCATTTAATAAACACAGAAGGACTCCCAAGAGATAACACAATTCTCATTCTTTTATTGAGAATGTTAGCTTTAGGTCTTAGTGCCTGGGTAATGATTGATTCCCAAGAGTTCAAAGAACCTAAATTGGACAGTCAAGTCGTTACCAAATATTTGCCAGCATTGATGTCACTGATGGTAGATGACCAAGTGCGTGCAACTCATAACAAACTGCCTCCAGATGAACGAGAATCCGCTATCACCACTATTGAACACTCTGGGCCACCCCCTGATGCCTGTGAGGCCTACATGCGAGAGAGCTCAGTTTGTGGTGTCCTCGCCATGTATTACACTTTACATGCTGCGAAATTAAGAGACCGTGGGGCCTTGCTCAGAATACTTTGTATTTTAGGTAGTTGTAAGGACGGCAGAGCTTATGAGGATCCATTTTTACATGCTCTTGTTGCACTATTGGTGCAATTACCTGATGAATTCCAAGGAGAGGACTTCAGTACAGTATTGTTTGACGAGTTCTTCTTTGCGGGACTCTCAAAAGACAATGTCACTAGGCATCTTTTGAAACTGCTTTGGTATATACATCCTAAGTTGCCTGAGACTAGAGTGCAGACACTCATGAAGGCATTGCAACCTGGCACACAACATAATGAATCTGTACACAAGTTGTATGAAACTATACAACAGAAAATGACTGTCCAAAGTGAGCCAGTTGGACCCACCACTACTGAAATGGAGTATCTAGACTCCCCACTTATGAGTGTACCCACTCCGGCGCCTTATCACATGTAGTATTTTTATGGTATTCTAATAGCATTAAGGTTTTTTTTAATATACATAATTAAGGCAGTTTCTTTAGTATTTTATTGTGCCTGAGATAGTTCATAATCATAATGGCTGATGAATTGACAACATTTAGTTTCTCTTGAGACGTGAAAATTACAATATAATTAAAAGATTTTACCTCCTGAATTTGTCCTGAACAAGGTACTATTTTTTTACTAGGTACGGTTTTTTGTAATCATAAGATCCTCGATTTCTTCGACGGGTACCTGGGGCGTAGCTATACGGCCGTATCAGCCGTGTCAATGATACGGAACCCCAGGCTACAGGCTCTTGTGAAAAATCATTACCCTTCATTTGGGACCCCCAACAAATTTTAATAATGGGCCTAGCTACAAGACTGACGGGTACGCCAACTTGACGCATACACATTCCTGAGCGGTGTTGTGAAAAATTGCTTTATTGTGTGTATGTAATAAAGTCCTTACTTCCTTACTAATATTATAAATGTGAATGTAAGTTTGTTTGTTACGCTTTCACTTAAAAACTACTTAACCGATCATCATGAAACTTTGATTCTCTAAGATATTGGGAAGGATATAGGATACTTTTTATCCCGTAAAATTTTAAAGTTCCCGAGGGCCGAGGGAATATCTATAACCGAATTCCACGCGGACGAAGTCGCGGGTACAAGCTAGTAAATAATAATTCTAGCGAGAATAAAAAAAATGGTGTCATACTCTTTTCACCACTTAGAAATATGAAATCTTGTCTATGGTAAGGTTTAGGTGGGAGCTCAGGGTACATACTGGAACCAAGATTAATTGATAATTAAAACAAAGGAACGAAAATCTCTGTAAATATTTATTAGTATTGACTTAAAACAAGTATTTTAAAATTAAAGTACATTACTGGACGGTACCATTATTATTATTTTACGGACGGACATCTGAGCACATTCATGGCGGTTTACAGTAAATTAATACTTTGTAATACCAAAGTTGGTCAATTTGCTATTTTAGTAAAGTTAAATAAAAATATATATTTAATGAGAGTTGGCGCGTTTGCAATACTGGCCACTTTATTAGAAAAATGAAACTTATTATTGTTTAATTTAACAGTGGCCCGTTCGTAATTTTACGCGCAATGATCACGTCGTTCAGGCTTCAAGTCAAGAGAGTGAAGAGATCTGAGGGAGCGCGAGCGTTCGAATAGAGAGGGGTCCGTGTAGATCGGTTCGCTGCCATCGTCAAAAGCGTTCGCCAGTCTTCCTGCGGAACCCGATTCGTCTCCCGCTTCGCCAAAAGTACGCCCCAAGCCGCTAAAAAAAAAAAACAAAAATAATAAGTTACACATAGGTAGGGTCCAACTCAAAACGACGACGACGCCTTATTAAGTAAAAATTTCTTAAAATAAGAAACGTCAAACGTCAACAAAACGAGGAGAACACTGCGCCTCTATTCGGGAACGTGTAAGGGTTATTGTAGCGACTCGCGAGCGAGATTCTCATCCGACTCTTCCGCACGATGCGTAATGCGTAAGATCGGGATGCGAATCTCGCTCGCTCGCCGCTACAATATCACTTAGACGTTCATGAATAGAGGCGCTGGTCAATCAAACCCATGTACAGGATTAGATGTTGATGTCGAGTGAATCGCGCGCGCGTGAGTAAGCGAATCACGCACTGGGCACCAATAAATTCAATATTTGTTGCTATACTTTTCACGGCAGGCGCTGCTAGTTTGGTTGATATACTTGATATATTATCAATATAACAAGTGTGGGTCCAAGATTCCGTCCACGGCAGATCAATATAGCTCCAAACAGTCCAGATACAGACCATTACCATCCATAATTTTTGATACATTACGTTGATTACTGCGCTTATCTTGCTCAGGGGAAGTCATGACCCTCATGACCCCCCCTGGATCTGCCCTTGAGCAGTAAACTACGACTTGATAAGCGAAACGCCAGTGCGGCTGCAATACAAAAATAAAGTCGTCGGTTTCCCTATTTATTTTACCTCAGCGAAAAGGGTTTGTGCAAGTGTGAAGCGGAGAACAGCGAGGGTCGAGCTGGTCGTGGGCCCGGGGTGACTGACCTCAGAGCGGGGGCTGAGCTGGACGTCTGAATGTTCTTGCGCAACACGCGCCAGTAACGTCTAAACAAATAACATACCTACAATGAAACATATTCTGTGTAACAACATAGACATGTAAATAATGACAAATCTCATGAGGCGATATTATTGAGTCTAAGTATTGGTTTTTCTAAGAATCAACTCTACCCCCTTCATACATGATCACAGCAAACCATGCAACCCAAACTGGAATTTTGAATGACATGGTTCTATTATAGTTACCTATGGTGATTTGGTGATGATGAAAGGTAATATCGGATCTGCTAAAATTATCGAATTTTCCTGAAATAGTCAGGTAGGTCTTAAACGCTCAGACGCATTAAGAATTTTCAGGTCGTATCTTGTCTAAGATTCATAAATATAATTTAAAAAGAAAACTGATCCGTCGACCTTTCGTTAACATTAGTAAGAGGGAGAATTTTGAAATATTTTTTGTATTTTTTTACAAATAGGTATAATCCCCGGCACATAAGTTGAACCAAAATGGCGGTTGTCTGCACAGGTACAGGTTGAACTATGATCTTGAATGCGCAGAACACATTTTCGGGTCTCAATCGAAGTGCGGTATGAGAGTGCGGCGCGAGGGGCCGCGCGTAACAGTAATCACTGCTTTTAGTTCGACAACTGGAAATGAAACTCTATTGTCTTAAAAGTCTTAACACTATTAAATTAAAGTTTATAATCGGAGACCATTTAATTTTGAGTTGTGTCACTGTCGAACTAAAGCAGCGAGTTGTCCCTGCGCGGACGACCGCTATTGTGGTTCAGCTTACGTGCCAGGGATTATATACAATTAATACACATATCGTGTCTTCTTCTTTATGAAGTTATTTATCTAGATAATAAGTAACAAAGTCTAAGAAGAAGACCAAAAAGCCTATAAACTTAAGAGCTAGATTGTTTAAACTTGATCGGTCGTCATGATATGCCGAAAATATTGAAATTTCCATACAGATTATTGCTACGGGAATACGTTTAGTTAATGGTTTCTTTAAAGTTTGTTATTTGTTTTTAAATGTCCAAGTGGCACTTTTATAACTATCCGATGTCTTTTGTAACTGTCCGATGGATGTAAGTCACATTCGGAACTGGTGCTAGCCCCTTAAAAAGACATCTCTAAAAGAATAAGGGGGATTTTCACTAGCCTCTCAGTATCAACAACTCTCACGAAACGAGTAATTATATTTTATATTAGCACATCTCATCTGCACTCCACTAATTAGCGACATCTAGCGAAGTTTCCAGGTATATTAGCCCAGCTCCAATCATCACCTGTAAATATACAGAGCTGCCAACAGCATAGCCAGCAGTAGCGACAGCAGCATGCAAAGGGCCACGAGCAGCGCGCGGTAATGGTACGGAGACACGCACACTCCGACGGCTGATACCACTGGCAAGGAGTCTGCAGGGCCATTCTCCTCTATCAGGTCATTGCGGTTGTCGAATACCTATGAAACAGACCATCGAAGCAAGATATGAATATATTAATCCAATCTGGCGCCTCATTCGGGAACGCTAAGTGATTCTGTAGCGACTCATAAGTCAGATTTCTCATCCCACTCTTCCGCACGATGCGTAATGCGTAAGAGCGAGATGAGAAATCTGACTTACGAGTCGCTACAGAATCACTTAGCGTTCCCGAATGAGGCGCCTGGACTGGGCCCGATTTCGTTATGAAATTTGGGTCAAACATAGGGGAACCAAATTTTAATAAACATCGTTTTAAATTAAATTCGAATAGTATGAATCAAACTAGTTCTTACTTTAGTTTCTAACACATTTTAGTTATACTACAACTCATGCGGCGCTATGTGTGCATGGGTGCTCGTACGGACGCCTGCCATGTCATGCCAGCATGCATACTTTTACTGACAATCTCAGGCACACACAGCGTCGCGTGGAAAGTTGGCTTGAAGATATCTATAAAAATCTAATGATAATATTTAAAAAAAATGGTTTTGCAAGTAGGCCGGGCTCTTTCACATGTCTGAATCTACCATCTAATCTATACTTACCTCAATCATCTTCCTGACATGGCTAGGAGTCTCTACTTCTTCCTTCAGATATTTATCAACGGTAGCGTCCTCGTAAGAAACCTTGTACACAGCTTCTCCGTTCTTCTCAGATTTCTCCATGTTATTCTCGCTGGCCTGTGATGCTTCATCTTTAGGTTCGGCTTCAGCTGTGTCGTTAGTGATTGTGAGCGTTCCATTGACGTCACGTCGCCTTCGGCCGAAGGAAGGTTCGGATCTACCCGTGTGGCTCGCGCAATATGCCTGAAAGTTAAGGATCAATGACGTACACGGTGATTTAATGTAAGTAATCACATGTTGATAAGCAAGAATGAACTGAAGGTTATCTAGGTCGGACGATCACGCGACTCTCATTCAGAAGAAAGTTTACTATAGTCCATCAATAAAACACGGCGGTGTTACATGGTAGTAGAATGATAGATACTCTTATCATTCTACTAAGTTAAAAGTTACAGCGGCAGAAGGCGTAAATGCGAGTAAATATAGCAGTCTCGGCGCCGAATGTAATTTTGTTCCTTTCGGCGTAGAGACCCTCGGTCCGTGGGGCCCCAGCGCACTAAGCCTCTACAAAGATATTACGAAGAGGCTTATAGACGTCACAGGGCGACAGAAGAACTGGCAGCTTCCTCGATCAACGTATTAGTTTAGCAATCCAGTGAGGAAGCGCTGCCAACTTCGGCACAATGCCGCAGGGGCCATTTTTAGATTTAGTTTAGTTGTAAGTATTTCATTCAGTTGATTTTTTATGACATCTTTAATTAATTTTTGTTTAATAATAAATTAATCTAGTTAGTTAAAATAATAGATTCCGCATCAGCTTTTAATAATTTGGTTTTGTATATGTTGCTTGTGTTGTGGTAATCAAGGCTAGAGTGCATAATTTATTATACTTATTGCTAGCCTTGACTCTGTATTTTGATATTACGAATATTCATATTGCATTCCTTATGATTTAAATGGCATAAATATGCAAACAAAAAGCTTTGTATTCAAATACAAAAAGAAAAAAAAACGCTAATTAAGTAGGTACCTATAGTACAAATTATGCTGAGGTGTATGTCAATTTGATCACCTTTGCTGTATGCACAGTGGCAGTCGCTCTTTACAATTACGGAGTTCGTTGTTACAAACGCCTTTAGGAAATGCAATCACGGTATTGGTTTTGGTTTGCATGGCAGTACCGATGCTTAGTATCGGAAATCCCGGTACTGCCATACATACATACTTAGCATCACGCCCGAAATCCCTAATGGGGTGGGCAGAGCCACAAGACTACTTGTGGCCACATTCGATTAATAATTCAGTCCTAAGATGGTATGATGAACCGTATGGTGACAGGTGATCAGCCCATCGCCCATACAAATAGTCCGCCGTGTTGGAGAGGACCCGTCCCTTAGTCAACTTTTACGACATGCCAGGATGATAAGCATCTGCACGCATTCTATGCAATTTCTTCACTCCCAGTGCAGCAGAGGAGCGGTACTGCCATACAAACCAATAATACCGGGATTGAAAGCCCTAATCTACATATTGCATAAGTAGTATTATCTGTCTTATTTATTTAGCAGACGTACAGGATCAAAGGAAAGATAACCTTCGCCTTTCCGTAGATAACCCTCTGGAACTGGATGAAGCCTGATAACGGCGTCAATATGGACACTATCAGTATCTTAACGGGCATTGACGTACATCATCAGATGTTTGCAACAGGAGAAATAGAGCGCAAGGAAAATCGAGCTAGATTACAATTGAAATAATGTTTTAACAGGTTTTCCTAATTCAATTGCATGAACCCCAAATTTTTACAACTAAAAATAGCATCTATAGCATCTAGTGTTATAAGCCAGTGCATTCTTTGAATACTTATGCATGTATGGATATTGTTACGTGAATGTTCAACGTTCTGCCAATTGGCTATGGTTGGATTATTTTTTATTTGTACCATCGCATCCACATTAAATGGTCCTTTATCCGGATCACGCACATGCAACGCATGCAGAGATCCGGACGCCTTTTCCCTCATCTCCATCCCATCCCCATTCTCCATCCTCCCTAGACTGGCAACGCATTGGCAGCACCTCTGGTGTTGCAGATGTCCATGGGCGGCGGTGACCACTTTCCATCAGATGAGCCGTCTGATCTGACCGATATATATAAATATATATATACAGAAGTGAACTCTGTCCGTTAGCAAACTTACCGGCTGGCAGCCGTCTCGGCATGTCCTCACCGTCGCCTCGAACACCAAAAAGTTAGACTCCGGGATCTTGAACGCGTTGAAGCGAGCCTCCAGTGAGTCACCACTGCGACCCTTGTCCAGTTCAGGGAACACATCTGGGTCCACTGGACACCTATATAAATATCAATCGTATAATTGAATTCTGCCTGAACGAAGAGTTCAATTTTCGAGAATATGTGTATGCATACGTCGGTTACGTTTCAATCGTAACGAGGTTTTCGTCAGACTATAAAATTGTATTGCGGCTGAAAATAAACATTTTGATGGACTTGGATCTCGTCTAGTAGTTTGTGGCTCCTGAATTAGTTAACCTACTTAGTTCAGTTTGATAATAAGTAAGTAATGCTTTTAAACCCGATCAACAGCCTATATGCATAGCCCCGACGTGGGTGGGTGCCCGAGTAAACTCGGTTTACTGTCTATACTTCAAGCCTACAGATAACTAAGTTCAATCCAATACAATCACGTATTTTTTCGATAAATACTAAGGTTTCAGTTATTGATTGCAAGCCAATAATAACTGTTACAATAATATACCAATAATAGCTACCAATAGAACAGGTACTTACTTACTAACTAAGTTTAATACAATCGCGTATCATAATACCCATTGTCTCATTTTATCACTGAAATAAGTCGTCACACCACTAATTAAACAATGTTGTTTATTTAGGTACCATAAGGATAATAATCCAGGATGTAGCTCATTTGAAGCAAGCATATGTGTTATTCATTAACTATCATAACAAGCTGTTGTGTAAAACAAAATAATAATCCCTTAAATAAATAAATCTAGCTAATAATTTAAAGGTTGGTTAGAGAGCAAAGTTACAAATCGTTAGGAACTTGTAAATATTTACACAAAAGTTGTTTTTGGTGACGTCATAATGAGGCTGTTATAAATATTGACATTGTATATCAGTCGTCCATGTTAATAGATAAGGACTATTTATAGATGCTTTGCTATTAGAAATACATTTGTTATTCATGAACAGTGTTACTTACCCTCCTCGGTCAATCAGCTGCACGGATCTACCGGAATACGGGTCTCTAGCGATCACGTTTGTTGCAAATATATCTGTAGCATAGTTGTATCCGTCCTGGGCCTCGAGCCTGAAGGTCAGAGGGTCTCCAACGGCGATGGTGGTCGTCGGCCGGCCCTGGTATAGGATCATCAGGCGGACCTTCGAGTTGAGAGAGCTCTCCTCTGGGAGATACTCTATCGGAATAGGACTACCCGACCTGTCAATGAGATCATACCCAAATCTACTGTTAGACATGAAGACAATTTTCTTAATAAAGTACGCACTGACTTTGGATGAACTTAAATGAAATGCTCTTCATTTGTTAATTTATCAAGCGACAGTTTCTTTTCCTGGTATTGTAAAAAAATTCATTCAAAGTCACTTTGTTAGTAGCTGTTAGTGAAATAACAGCACTCAAAATCGAAACCGCCAATACAATACAATACTCTTTATTGAACACCACAAAAAGAACAGAAAAGCATACACTAACAAAATAAAGTTAGGGAACAAAAGGCGGGCTTATCGCTAATAGCGATCTCTTCCAGACAACCACAACAGAGAAAATAATGAGCAAAATAGTTTAACTTTGGCAGGTGGTGCAAAATTGAAGCCAATCCTAAGTAAAGCCAGAGTAAACAATCAGACTTTCGTAAAACTCAAAACAAAATCATCGGTTTTCACAACACACGAAAAAGCAAACATACAAGAATATAAATCGTTGAAAATATTTAGAAAACCCAACACGAAACCAGAACACCGTTATTGAAAAAAAGCAAAACATAGCTCGACTTACTAAATTTTAAAAAACCGTTAGATGTAGTATGCAAACTTAACAAACAGTCGCATCCATTTCTAGAATCTAACTAAAAGCGCTAACTTTCAGTCACGCTGTTAACAGTTAATCCAACAATGGTTTACCGTGTCCATTTGATAACATGACATGTTAATAAATACTTAACTGTCTCACTCTATTTTACTTTACAAAACAAATATCGTCAACAATAGGACAAGTTGCAACTACTTAAATTCATTTCCACTGTTGAGTCCACTTGTCCTAAATCAAATAATGCGATGCTAAATCATCAAAGAAGCTTCTAATATCATGTCATCAACATAGACACCATCGTTAAGAATACAATCTCACCCGGCTCCAATGTAGTTAGATGTCACAACAGCCTCAGCCGGTCCTCGAAATAGACAGGTCAGATTGAATCGTTTGTCCCGCGATGTTTGCACGTTGTCGCTGAATTGCACTACCACAATGTTCGTCATTGTGTCACCATACTGCAAAAAACTTTACCTTAAGAACTGCAAAAAGCAAGAATACTTAAATTCTCCGTAGGTACCTATCCGTGTACTTACACGTTGGGTGCCACATTCAGGGTACCCATGGGCTCCAGTTATTCGTAATACATTTGACACGCCACCGTTTCCTCTGAAGAAACAACGGTCGTAGAAACCATAAGTGTACATCCGACCGAAGAAACCCTCAGGCAATCGAAGCGTGAATTCCATCCCATCTTCATTACACACTTGTGACACTGTGAATTAAAAAAAAAAAAAACTTAGTCTCATCTCCCTTGTTTGAAGATAAGAAGCTTAGATATTTTACAAATTATGAATACCATCCAAGCAGTCATCAGCAATGCGTCCAAGAGCTCTTTCGTAGAAGTCATATTCGTTGGCCGTGTTATCGAAATGTGCCGGATTGGCAGCATCCAATTCCCTTGTGTCCCGGTCGCTAAGCTCGCAGTTATCCCGAGGTTCGTTACCGTAGGGGACATCCCTGCAGACAAAAAAATACAAACGGCATAATGTGATGATAATGTTTCGTTCAACTAATGCCTATTTAATGTTAATTATGGCCATGTCGTTTACCTGTAGTTGAATGCTCGGCAAATGAAATCCCGGGCCTCAATACATTCCCTTTGGCAATGTGCTAAAGAGTGTGCAGTCGTAAAGCGGCGCACAAATCGTCGCTGCATGCGTTGTCTGCCAACCTGCCTGAAACTATCTTCCTCACATCGCGTCCCTTGCCATGGTCTGTGACCAACTGGAGGACCACCAATTGGACCACCAATGGGGGCACCGCCCAGTGGATTACTGATAGGTACTCCTACAGGTCCGATCGGTGCGCCAACAGGTCCAATTGGACCATCAGGATCGTATCCTCCGTAACCACCTCCACCTACGGTTTTAACAAGTTGTGAAGCAGATACCTTACTTAGAGAATGTTTACATAATCAAAAAGCCTGCAACAATTACCAATCGGTCTATCAACGCCAGCAGGAGGGTAACTGCCACGGTAACCTCCAGGTCTCTCTACAGGTCGTCTTACACCGTAAGTTGGTCTAGGTTCAATTGGATACCTGCAATTAAATATTTTAAATTAAATAATCTAAAACAAGTTCTCAAAGTCAAAGTCAAGTCAAACTATCTTTATTCAATTTAGGCTTTTACAAGCTCTTATGAAGGTCAAGGAATGAATCTACCACCGGTTCGGAAAAAATCCTCTACTGAGAAGAGCCGGCAAGAAACTCGGTGAGGTATCATTTTTTCAAATCAGTACACATATAAGTCAACAATGATGTCTACAGTTTTATACAAATCTAAGTATATACCACAGCAGGTACGCTCATCGAGACCCAGGGATCGCCAGTGCAGGTCACGATTTAAGCCAAACGTCCCTGTCCATGACGTAGTCTTTTACTGAGTAATATGCCCTAGAAATAAGAATTCGCTTTACAGTAGATTTGAACATTGTGTCTGTTTGTTCTATTATGTTTTTAGGTATTTTATTGTAAAAACGTGTACAATTTCCTAGAAATGATTTTTTAGTTTTAGCCAGTCTATAAGTTGGTACTTTAAGCTTTCCGGTATTTCTAGTAGCCTTTGGCTTATCTACATCTGTAGGAAAATTGTATATATTTTTTCTGACATACATTATTATTTCAAATACGTATAGCGAAGGCAGGGTTAGTATTTCAATTTCCTTAAAAAAATCCCTCAGTGACTCGCGGGTGCCCATGTTATATATGGCCCTGATGGCCCTTTTTTGTAAAATAAAAATAGACTCTAAGTCAGCAGCTGATCCCCATAAAATTAAACCGTATGAAATAATACTTTTGAAATACGCGAAGTAAACCAACCTTGCCGTCGCTACATCGGTTAATTGCCTCATTTGTCTGACTGCAAACGCAGCAGAGCTCAACCTACTCGCTATGGCTGTAATATGGGAACCCCACTGCAGTTTTGAGTCAAGTGTTAATCCTAGAAAAACAGTTGACTTTACAAATTCAATGTTTTGACCGTCTAATTTAATATTCAAGTGTGCATTAACATCTGGTGTGTTTACTAAAGAAAATTTAATACTTTTTCTTTCAGTTCTTACAATGCAATACATATTGAAATGGTTTACCTATCGACTCCTGGACGAGCCACACCTCTATCGGGGTAGCGGTCTGGTCCTGGATAGTCAGAACCACCATAGAAACCACCGCGGCCTGATCCTCCTGTAAAATCATTACACTTATCAAAATAGATCATAATTATTTACCTATTTTTTAACCTACTCTATTTGAATATTAGCTTTCAAACTGGATGTATGGATAGAGCAGTGCTTACCAGGATATGACGATCCGGTCGGCGGATATCGGTCATAGAGGTCTGGGTAACGGTCTCCGCCGAGTGGCACCGGATCCCGGTTCACACCCACTGGGTACCGGCTACCGTACGGGTACCGTCCCCAGTCACTAGTGCCAGAGACTCTGTCCTGATCATATTTGTCAGGATATCGGCTAGGAATCCACCCGGGTCTGGACGGGTATCTTCCGCTACCACTACCGCGCATCGGGTATCTGTCTGCTGGATACCGATCAGCAGGGTAAATGTCAATTGGATATCTACTAACAGGATAACGCTCTTGAGGAGGGTATCTGCCAATATCGTTAGTGCCAGGATAGTCGAGAAAAGGATATCGGTTTACTGCAGGATACCTGTCGCTGGTTGGATATCTGTCGCTGGTTGGATATCTGTCGCTGGTTGGATATCTGTCACCTGGGGGGTATCTGTCAATTGGGTAACGATCTGCACTCGCTGGATATCTATCATTGGCTGGAGGGTACCTATCAGCACCTGGAGGATAACGATCAATTCCTACAGGATAGCGATCAACACTAGAGGGATATCGGTCGACTGGATATCTGCTGTCAGATGGGTAGCGGTCGGGGCCAATTCCGGGGGGGTATCTGTCGTCAGGATATCGGTCGGAAGGGTAGCCCGGTAGGTATCGGTCCGGGTAGTCGGGGCCAGCTGGGTAGCGGTCGTCAGGGTACCGGTCTGGCCGCCCACTGTACCGCTCGTCGTCAGAATAGCGGTCGTCGTCGGGGTAGCGGTCGGCGCCCGGCGGGTAGCGGTCGCGGTCGCGGTCGCGATCGCGGTCGCGGTCACGATCGCGGTCACGGTCCCCGCTACCTCCTTGAATATCAAAGTTTAATTAATTAGTGACGTGCCGGAAAGTGTAGGTGCCATTAAATTTTAAATAAAGAAGTCATTATAATGAATTACACGTTAATTATCTTTCTAGAACTAAACGTTTTCTTGGACATGCGCATTAAATAAATAATTCTAGATTGTAACTAATATAATTACTAAACAGTTTTCTACTAAATGCAGTTCCCATCCATCAATGTACCTATAGGCACACCAAATTAACTAGAAACCAAAATATCCAACTACAAGGTAAAGCAAACCGCAACAAACATGCGCGTTACTCTTACACTTTAGCACTACAGGATAAATGCTACCAAATATATAAATAACAATAATATTATTATTATTCTAACAAAACCTTTTAAGCTACAGGAACACTACAACTAATAAACAAAATGAGGTAGAAATATGTAACCTATACCTACATCAAAACGGCATAAAAACTACAAAAAATAAAAGGACAAACAGATCTAGCTGGATCTAAGTCAGCCCATATCTACCTACTTATGCGTAATGCCTGAAACCAATGTAAAATATGGATAGGGTAAATCAAGCAATTACCGACCGCTGTCTTTAATGGCCACTAGAAACTTCATCCGTTTGAAATACGAAAGAAGCACTTGGGTCATACACACATTTAGGCTCAGAACTGTCCCCTCCTGTTTCCGAAAGTTAGGGACCCTGAGGTCTGATTTTTTTGGTTGAACTAAGTATATCCGCATGTAAGATAATAGGCATAGTTTTGGCCTGTATTTTTTATAGTAAGAGGGTGGCAAACGAGCAGGCGGAATACCTGATGGTAAGCAATCACCGCCGCCCATGGACACCCGCAACACCAGGGGAACCACGGATGCGTTGCCGGCCCTTAGAGAAAGGAGTAGGCTGACAAATGGCCCACCTGATGGAAAGTGATCACCGCCGCATATGGACATCTGCAACACCAGAGGTGCTGCCAATGCGTTGCCAGTCTAGGAAGGATGGGGAAGATGAAAAGATGTATGAAGAAAACGTAAAATTAAGCAGTCGTTTTCGTTAACTGTTGGTCACAGGAGGGACAATTTGTTTCTTGAAGTGTGTATTACCCACTTAACCAATAATGAATGCCAAATAATGAGAAAGAAACTCTCAGGACTACATAAAGCAATTTGTCTTCCTAGTGGACAATTAACGGCCAGTCACGCCTTGATGTACCCTTATGCCATAAAAATGATTTATGCGTATACGGCAAGCTGCCTCTCATCCCATCTACCATGCATCGAACCTGCTGTTGTGGGCCGTCCCCACGGCGCCTGCGACCCGCTGCTCGTATCCGACTCTCCACTCACTAGCTGGTCTGCTTACCCACACAAATCATAATTAAACACATACATAGATTGCGAAGTCTCTAGATTAAAAAGAGCTTTAAAGAGATAAACTAAACTAATTACGTAATACACGTAAACAAGTTTATCGCACTACCTGCTATAACCTATCTACTCTAACTAATCTATCCACATATCGTAATCGGTAATATATCTACTACTAGGTAATATATCCGGAGCCTTATAACTATAAAAGCCGCTGCTCAATTACCTAACACCAATTGGTATCGATTTCGCGAAAAGTAAACCAATTGTACCCTTATTTACATCGAGTAATGACTAAATTGCTTTACTTTTCTAGCCAAACCGATACCAATTGTGTCATGTAATTGAGCTGCCGGTCACATTTTGGCGTGTCGGCGGCACGGCAGGAGTGCGGCGTAACCTATCCCATTCACACTAATGCAATTGTTGTATTGCTACGTACGGCACTCACGACGCCGCGTAGCTGCCGCGCCGGTATCATGTCGCAATTTTACCGGGCCTTTATATTATTACATCTATTATCCTATCAACTCGTTCTCGTAGATAGGGCCTTCTATTTTGAGATCGTTGGGTTCAATGTCACTGAACTGGGTCGATTGATCAAGCCACTTGCCCGGTTGTGGCCCATCAATTGATCAGTTATACTTTTATCAGCAATATGTAGCATACGTAACTCCCTCTGTTTTATTAGACTTCCAATTGAACCTATCTAATACTTATTGAGCTCATCCGTTAACCCACGAGATAGTCCAACGAAATAAACCCGTACTTACGCATTAAATTCTCGTAATAATCGAAATCGGGGTCATAGAGTAATCTCATGCCGTCCTTCTGATTGTATCTGCTGAGTCGACAGGTCCTCGCACGGTCACTGTATACGGCCGATCTGCAATAAACAACGTCAAATAAAAATAGCTTTGTGTGTCATCCAATATCAGTCAATGAACTGAAATGTGTTATCGGGACACTTGGAACAAATTCGATTGAAATAAAAACACTTCATGTTGTTGAAATAAATACTCGAACAGTGTGTCCTAATCTAGATTTGATTTCAGGTCATGTTTGACGAGTTGTCGAAATATTACCTGCACTGGAAGCTGGTTTGCCTGAGGCACTCGTCAAGGCATTCGCTGAGGGAGCGTCCGGTGATCTCGGAGTGAAATTCGCCGGTAATCCGGCTGTTCCGGTAGCGCTGGAAGGCGGTGTCCGGCCGCCGGCCCGGTGAGAACAGGTGCGACGTCACACTGTTGTCCGGGTACTCCGTACCGCGAGCTGTCACCCGATGAGAGACTGATCATAATTGTGAGAAAAACCTTATTTTGACTTCATGATCTACTATGGCAGTCACCTTAGCATTCAAATAAATTGTTAGCTTTGTCAGTTCATGAAATATATCTATGCATAATATGCTTTGCTATGCTTTTGTAATTTAGTTTTGTTAGTTGTAAAAGTAATTAAAATAGTCAGTAAAGAAAACAAAAGAAACTCACGATTGTCGAGACAGACCAGATCATAAAAGTGATGGGTGGGTGATGCACTGACGGTAACGTCATCCTTTTGAGAGACAGAGTCTTCCTCAGATAGAACGCACTGTCGAGTCATTGCATCGTGCTCAATAGACCGACAAAAATACCTAAAATATAAAAAAATACATCACAATGTTGGTTTTTTTATTAATATTTTAAACTGTTATATTTTATAACGTAGAAGATCAAGTAAAAAACCTAAAACTAAACAAGAAATGCTCTATACATGCCCGACCCAAAAATTCCGTAACTATTATATACGGTATTACCCTGAATATTTTTTGGTCAGGTATGATCCAGACCCACGAGTCTCCGCCCCTATCTCTCAATCATCGACTCAGGTCCCTAATAAAGTTATTCACCTCGTCATACCATGGGCCAGTCATGATAATAATTTGATTGGTTACAAACTCTAAAGAAGCTTGAGCAACTCACTTCTCGGCACGGACACACATAGATTGACATTCGTCTAACGTCATGTTGGAGAACACGTCGGCTTCGAAAGGTCCTCCAAGTCTTTTGTTTTCTTCTTTTATAAATACAGCAAGGCCATCGCATCTCCTCTCAGCTGCAAATAAAATGTTAATAAGGCTCAGGTCACAACTAGAGCTAAATAGATTGCAGAAATCAATAAAAAGCAGACAAAGTATGAGAATGTACCATTTAAACAAGTATTTTCTAAGTAATCAGCGTTGTGATCATCTTCCAGCATTTCTGGGTGGGTTCTTCTAGTAAATCTACTAAGAGAGCAAGTCCTCAGAGCAGAGTCGTATGTAGCAGATCGGCACACGAAACTGAACTCTCCCAAACATTTGTCCTCGCATTCCGTCCTATTTGCGACCATTATTTCCTTCAAATCTGACGACGGCAGTTTCAACCTTTTCCTGGCGTGTCTCTCGAAGACATAGCGACGGGATGGACATTCCCGTTCAGGACGATTTGCTAAAACACATTAAAATATTCATAGAGCTATATAGACACTTCCTGCCACGTACGGTGAAATTGTGGAACCAACTTCCATCAGCGGTGTTCCCGGACTGTTTTGACATCGGGGCCTTCAAGAGAAGAGTTTATGTTTCCCTAAAAGGTCGGCAACGGCTCAGTGACTCCTTCGGGGTTAGTGATGTTCATGGGCGGGGATGATCACTTACCATCAGGTGACTCGCAAGCTCGTTTGCTTCCCTTATATAAAAAAAAAAGATTTAAGTATGTAAATTTGGTGAACATGTGTCGGTACTTACAGGTTAGGCAAATTTCGTTGAAGTGAACGCTATTAGGCACTATCATGAGAGTGCCGATGCCTTCAGGAGCAGCCTGCTCCCTAGTCAAGTAGCACGTCGACTCCTCGTATTCGGGCTCAGGACTGAAGGCAGCGATACGCGCTCCGGGTTGAAAGTCAATAGAATTGCACGTCCTAACTAAACTATTCCCGGATCGGTCACGTAAACATAAGTCCTGGCATTTCTCGAGAACGCGAAAAGGAGGCGCCGTCTCGCGTACCTATGCAAACCAATAACAACTTAATCAATTATCAATATTGTATTTTGCACTTGATGGCAGTTGCCGTGTGATTAGAATGTTGTTATATAAGTACAATGATAATATTTGTACTTACGACATCATCGTCAAATCCGTGAAGTTGTTGATTTGGGAGACGCTCGTACATCACTCGTCCCATTCCTTGGTTACAGGTTGTTTGGGCTAAAAATTATCCAAAATACAAATTAAAATTATTTCTATTTGCTAGAACACATTAGTATAATGCTGTCAAAACCAATGATGATCAGTGTATACAACCTATTGTAGGCGTTCACGTATTTAATCATTAATTCAATCTAATTATAAGTTTGTGTGTATGTTTGTTATCTCTTCCCGTTAAAACGGCTGGACGGATTTTGATAAAATTTGAAATGGGGATAGCTTATACCCTGGATTAACATATAGGCTACTTTTATCCCGGAAAATTGAAAAGTTCCCGAGTCGAACGAAGTCGCGGGCACAGCTAGTAATCAATAAAATAAAGGATTTTTCTACTTTGTAAAAAAAAATCAAAGTCAAGTTACAAATATTAATCAAAAACTATTAAAAAATAAACAATCATACTTCATATTAGAAATGCGAAAGCACAGAGTAAGGATACTTTACACTGTGGCGAAAGTTTGTGTGTGCATGTTAGTATGTTTGTTACTCCTTCACGCTTCAACAGCTAAGCAGATTTAGATGAAATTTTGAACGGAGATAGCTGATACCCTGGATTAACACATAGGATTCGGGGGCACAGCTAGTAAATTATACTGCCCCTCCCACTGCCTCGCCCTTACCCATAACCTAGAAATTTGCTAGACCGCACGCACAGATTATATATACAAGTTACGTCAGTGATGTTGTAAGCGAAGAGCTTTGTTGACGATACGTCCAGCTCAATTTGTAGCTGTGTACCAACTCCAACTCTTGGAAAACACCAGAATTCCTTACCGTTAGCCATGGCGAGTATGGTAAGCGCGGTGAAGGCGTCCATGACGCTCGCCCCTCGCGGCTTCATCTTCCTGCTGGGTGGCTCTCGTCACCGACCACACATGTGGCCACCTAGAAGCACAATAAAGTCTTGTCACGTAACTACAAGGAAAATAGGGAAAACGATATAGGGCGATGCCCTGAAAAATGCAACCATTATCTGAGTGAATTTTTGGAGTTTACTCGTTAAGAATTGATTTTCATATATAAGCCCGGGGTATGAAAAATTATGGGGAGTAAAATCAAACTACGATGTCACACTGTCACACGGTTCGGAGTCACACGAAGTCACACGATGTTAGCCGAAGATGCGTCGGTCGCTTTGCATTGCATATGTATTGCATATATAGTGAATAATATGTTTCCATCGGTAAAACTCGGATCTCAATCGGAAGACGACGGGACCCGAAGTGTCAATTAATTATTGTATTCAATGAGTGACATGTTTATATTCATTAATATGAAACTTTATTATTTACTGTCAAATATCCAAATGAAAAAGGACAGCATGGTATGATGGGTACTGGTTTATTTTATAATAGTTCGTAAGGAGTAAACTCCTGTCGTGCGTCGGAGCTGAGCTGACACACTTTTTTTTATTACATAAATTGAATGTACATGTTGAAAAGCTTATTTATAGACTACCTACACTTTAAAATCATTCATACTAGTCTTACTCGGGCGTACGGCAATTTACATTAAACGATGTTGAGAGTAGGTAAGGTATACTACGCTGACATACTTATCATAAAGCTGTGATATAAATTTATGAGGCCATTACGGTCAAATTAGCCCATGAGCCATGAGCAGGAGGCCAATCATAGTTGTGGCGTTAGCAAAACGTTCCCCGGTCCGCTGCACCGACTGAATGCACTGAAACTATTGGGACCAAGGTTGTGCTTAATCACACTTCAGTTGTCTTTTGTCTACTGAACTTATTCTCTCATATTCTTTCAGTCGGACTTATAAAAACGACTTCCAGACACTACTAGATACAGGCATTTGATAGGTAGTTAATCTCTCTCTCTCTCTCTCTCTCTCTCTCTTCCTAGCGCTTTTTCCCGTCTACGCTTACGCCACGGGGTACGCTTTGACCATGATCCCGGATTCGGCAGGTCCGGTTATTACAGTGGAGCGACTGCCGTCTGACCTCCGTAACACTTGTGACAGGGGAACCAATTGGATCATGGTTACACATTTAGTTACCCAAATGTGCAGATTTCCTCAAGATGTTTTCGCTCACCGTAAGACCATCGGTTAGCGCAATGCGCAGGCAGATAATGTACATAAGTTAGAAAAACTCATTGGTACATGGCAACCGCTTGGATTCGAACCCGGATCTCACGATCACGAGTCAACATCCTTAACCATTAGGCCACCGACGCTCTCTTGCTCGCGCTCTTGATAGGATAAGATTTTATAACGCTTCTCAGGGTTCCGCACCTTAAAGTAAAAAAACGGAATCCTTATAGGATCACCGTTCGTCTGGCACAGCCACTTTGGCACTTGTCCGGTTTATTTTCTTACATTGCGATGTTTCATCGGCCAATAATCACTTGTCCTATTGCAAATATATCATAAACACAATACAGCGGTTGCCGGCATTTAGTACGAAATGTGTTCTTTAGAGTACATACAGCTTACATGAGTATATTAAAATAAACAAAGATACGACGATAGATGACGATATTTGTCACAGTTAGTAGACGTAACTTGATTTTCCGTCGAATGTTTTTGTCCAGGACAAAGAATCTGTTTTAACAATAATTTAAAACATGTATGCATCTCTGTTTATCTTTGTCACGAATCTTTTGATAAAATATGACATGACTATAGAAATTCTGCGTAAACCGTGTCAAATAACGATCTTGTTTCATTATAACAGGCATGTGAAATGCACGCAACATGCTGCCTTACAGCAGTTGTGGTTAAGTGTATAATTTTATTTTTCCAGGCAAATTGCGAGTTGACATGGACGTAGTCGCTTTTTACCATAGAGTTCCTTTTTATTTGGATAGTCGCATATTGCATGCACATACCACAGAGTACAAAGCAGCCATTTATTTAAACTATAAAATAGAAAATGCGTATGGACACCACATTAAGTAACTACAACATAACTGTACCGCTATTGATCACTGCCAACATTATTTGTAATGGAGCCGGTATAGTCATCGATACCGTTACTTTGCGCAGACGCGTGAAATTGGCCCTGGAAAATTGCAAACTATGTATGCTCTTTATTTGTTTCAACTTCCAGAAAAAACGGAACACGTCAAAAATATTCCCCGTATGTCCCGTTAAAATGAGTATTTCTGAAATAGTTTGTATCTACATAGTTAACGTACTTACGTCAAACACTAAATTTTTACTATTTTGTTGCGTTTTCGTTGTTTTTTTGTTGTTTTTTTGTCGTAAAAGTCGACTAAGGGACGGGTCCTCTCCAACATGGTGGACTATCTGTATGGGCGATGGGCTGATCACCTGTCACCATACGGTTCATCATACCATCTTAGGACTAATTAATCGAACGTGGCCACAAGTATTCTTGTGGCTCTGCCCACCCCATTAGGGATTTTGGGCGTTTGTTGACAGATTTTCCAATTGAATCAGTTTCTTAATTAATACAATTACTTAAGAAATATATGCAAAACTGTTTGAAAGTCTGTTAACAAAATCGTAACGAAATGGTAAAATGGCTCAATTGTGTTTCTCTGATTTTAAAGGCTTTAACGAATTCAGCTATTATTGTTCAGCTGCCTTTTTCTATGCTACACAACAGACAAATCAAGCAAATTGCTTGAAAGAAAAGTAAGATATTAATTAGAAAGACTTGGTACAAATACCTTAATGATTTGCATTTTTGACCGTTCTATAGTGTCAAGCGATAACCATCTGTCTCAACTCAGTCAATGCATGGCTGTACCTATAATTAAAAGTATATTTACTCGTAAGCATTCGTACTGTGTGACACTATACGGTTTACTTTTGAAATGCATGAACTAAAAATACAATAAATAAATAAATAAATAAATAAATAAATAAATAAATACGCGTAACAAGAGTGCATAATTTTTTACCCGCCTGCAGCGAATCAGATATTATGTATGTCTATCTGTATGTACCTATGTATGGATGTATGTATGTAATGAAGTGATTATGTATGTCTGTAATCACTCAATTAATTACCAACTAGAACCAAAACTACTGCACGGATTTAAAAAAAATAGGTATGGTGTTCAACGATTCGGGCAAAAGCCACCTCTATTCGAGAATTCATAATGATTCAGAAACCGAGCTACAGCTACTGGTAACCTTCGCATGACGTCACCTGAAAGCCGATTTGACAGGTAATCCTAGAAATTTTGTTTCTTGATATTTTTCAACCCATGCATTTTTGGCATCATATAGAATAGCGTACCAAAAATTAACGGGTTGTTATTATAAGCACAGAATAATGTGAGTTACTTACCTACATTTGTAATCAATTCTCGCTACCCGAACTGTCCATATAAATATGATTTAGCATCAGTGCCTCTATTCGGGAACGCTAAGTGATTCTGTAGCGACTCGTAAGCGAGATTTCTCATCCCACTCTTCCGCACGGCGCATAATGCGTAATAGCGAGATGAGAAATCTCGCTCACGAATCGCTACAGAATCACTTAGCGTTCCCGAATAGAGGCGCAGAGGTTGTAAATCTTAAAAAAAAACTGGTAGCTTCTGAACGCAATTCAAAAGTCTTTAAAATTAAAAGCTCTGCACCAAATAATGTTGAAGTCAGAAGTATTTTTGTTAAGTGTAAAAAAATATCATTGAATATTAAAAGCAATATTATATCAAGAGTTTAATCCCGACTACCAGGGGCCCGTTTCTCGAAGCATATCAGTCTAATAATATTAGTGTCTTGTTTCATTTTTTCTTTTAATTATCGAGACAAAACACTAATATTATTATACTAATATGCTTCGAGAAACGGCCCCAGGAGTAAACACCCCCAGAGTACTTAAGCTGATAGAATTATTATTATATACGTATATCGAACTGTGGGGCTTCTGATCGGACTGATAGTGCAATGCAACCTACAACAAAATGGGTTTTAAACGAACAGACAAGTCTTCGCAAAACAAATTGGCTTAGAGCTCACGCGATTGGTCGAAATATGGAAATTTAAATAACAAAGCGGTTCGGAGGCCCGAAACTATGAAAATTTTGGCGCTCACCAAAATGTGCCGATGAAAAACGGATGTGGACTTCCGTTGTATTGTGCACGAGCGATGTCCTCGTCGAGCCATTTCCACCGATGACGTCGCATCCCAATTTGAAACAGTTATCTGTATCGTGAAATCGCTGTCTGGCCGATATGAATTTGCACGTTTTCCTCTCGAATTGCCCGGTTGCTCATAGCAATTGGTTTAAACCCTATTATCCTATCGACCATAGTGACGACTGAAGCAGTGGCGTAACTATATACCATCTGGGGCCCGTAGCAAATTCTTTTGATGGGGCCCTATTAGTAAAAATTGTCACGTTGTATGATATTTTTGAGCTCGCGGCCTCTTGGGCCGGGGCCCTCTTGGGTCGAAGGCCCGTGGCATTTTGCAAGCCCTGCCACCCAATTGTTACGCCACTGGACTGAAGCAACAAAAGTAAGTGTTTTTTGTACATCCAGTGGCATCAGACACGTTGAAAGTTGAATATGCTTTGTGGATGTCTTTCACTCTATAATTTTAAAGATAAAATGACCGAATGTGCTTTAAAACTGTAACTAATAGTTAGATTCTTTGAATAAACATTGAAGTTTAATCTGTATATATATACTTTTTGTATTTTTAATCATAATTAAAAAAAATAAAAGATGATGAATATCAGATCGTTACACATGATTTTAATCAAAATCAATATTTCTATAGTTTAGCTTAACTTACTATTGTTTAAGTCAAACAAGCGAATGTAGGTTACTCCCATCATTCATCAATTAAAGAGAGCAATGCGGATGTCAGTAACGCAACTGTCACATCTCCTTTCATGATCACCGATGACGCGTAACGAAACAGTGTGAAAACTGTTCGGCGAACTATTGTAGAAATGTGGGATGGGCTAGGATCGGCCGTGGGAAAGGCATCCCAGCAAAGCCTTGCGACATCCCGAAGGCACTCCCTGTATTATACAATCAACACTAAAAAAAAGTTCTAATGTTTAAAAATTTGGTTGAAATGCACACTCTGTGAACACTTATGTAATGTAAGTCAGTTTCTGTTTAAAGAACTTACATTATCATATCACAAAAATGTGTAGGTGTTTGTTAGGTATTAAGTATTTAAACAAGCTAAAATATATCTTTTATCAGGTGGTTTTTCCAAACTTGTGAAATGTTTTAAATAGGCACCAACCCAGCGATAGTCAAATACATCTGAAAGACCATTCTTTGCTACGTCGTAGCAGGCGTAGCAAAATTTTATTGTAATAATCAGGTAGCCGGAATGCTTCAAGATTACATACCACCGAATGTTTGGATCGCTTTTGCTGTGTATGTTTTTTGGGTCTACTGGCCAGGACTTCTATAGCTAAGTACTGCCGGTACTGCTATAGTAGTTTATGCAACGGTTGCATAATGATAGGCCTTAAAACACTAGTGCGGTTTTATGAAACGAGCTTTTAGTGAGTTTCATAATAAGATCGCACGTGTGTTTTAAGGCCAAATTATGCAGAGTTGCATACATAACTTTATCTACACACATATTATAAATCCTCCATGATGTGTTCAGAAACAATATTTTTTGGCAATAAGTTATTTGTTGCAATCGTGGCTGCATTTACGATATCCAGCGCATTTTCACATCACACAGTCACTCCGAGAAGACTACTATTCATATTTTCAAGTAAAATTTAAATTACAAACAACTTTATACAATTCTACTTTCGTTCAGCACAAAACCAACATGAATAATGAAAGCAATAATGGCGGCAATTCGATCCTCCGTCAAAAACATTTTTTTTAAATCATGGACAAACGAATGATGTCTCTATTCTCATGTCACTCGAGATCAAATGTCGTGCAGTTTATATTAAAAAAACATACTGAATTAATGTTTTGTATCAATAACTGTTTTAATATCTATGGATACTAAAATAGAGACCCACTGAGTTTTGACAGCTGTTTCAAATTTAATCTCATTACGATACTAAAATCGATACTGTAATAACATTACAGAACTGGTTTTACCTAATTGGTTGTCATAATGCTGGTCATTTCCTACGGTTTTTGATTACATTATGGAGACTTTATGATATGGGTGTAGATAAAGTGATTTACTATATCATCAACACAATGGCAAAATCGCGAATGTGTCGTTGTTTTGTACATGTTTGACGTTCATATTCAGGATGATTGCATTTTAGCGAAGATATAGTAAACCTTTTAGTGCCCAATGGTCCAGGTTTAATTCTCTAAAGTGATTATGAGAAATTTAATGAAATGGGAATTAATAAAGACTATCATATCATTTTAACTTTGGCTCTGTGAGCTGTAAACCCCGCGGGTCTGTCTTTGCTTAGCTTAAAACTGAATCAACCCTCGTAGCTCCGACATTTTTAAAAATTTCAAAAACTTAATCGGCAAAAATGTTCCATATAATTATCAAACCTGCTCACATAATTTCACGACAATCGGTTGAATGCGACCTGCGAAGGAGAACAACCGGATATCGGAACATACGTTTTTTTTTGGGCCAAACTGCGGCCCTAACATGCATGGCACAAAGATAAATTAGAACCGTTTATCTCTAAGTGCGTCTCTCTCACACTAGTGAGGACGAAAGAGATAGTCATAGAGATAAACGGAACTAATTTATCTTTGTGGCATGCATGTTAGGGCCGCTGAAACGTAGAAGCTTCGTTCGCGCTTCGCGCTCACTCGGTCAAAGTCTTGCGCCAGTTTAAAAAAATCCTTCAGTTCCTTACAACTTGTATCTTTATATTTGCTTTTATATACTTTTACTTACTTTAAATTAATTCTGAATTTCCCGAAATCTAATTTTTAGCAAATGTTTGCTGACCTTGTAGTTATCTTAAGCCAAAGCTCTTTGCACGTTATATAACGTAACAGATATGTAAAACCGACTAATGTTTGCTGTGCTAACCCACGATCTGCTACTTCAGTAGTGAGATTAATTTAAAAGTTCAATGTAAATTTGGTAATCCCCAAGTCGTGCTTGCCTTTAAATAAGCAAATGACTTATTGGGACTGAAAGAAATACGAACTTTAACATTTTGCAAATTGCCATGGATGGAAAGAAGATGTTCCTACCAAGATTTTATACAAAGAAATAAGGAGCTAAAATGAACATTCATTTATCTATCGAACACAGGTTATGGGATGGATAGTGTGCCATGTTCTGCCCTTAGGCATACAAATTAGGCATAGGTATCTTATCTATCCTTTATTTTATTTTATGATACATTATTACTTAGTATTTTACGTCAAATTACAAAATCAATGTAAGCTTAAAAATGTTATAGGTATTATTATAAATTATTGCCACTCCTCAAAACACAACGTTTCTTTAATCATATTTTGTTGTAAAAAAAATGTGTTGTTATGTACCCTCCGTATATCTAATATCTTTTAGAATTTTTTTGAGGCCATCCCAAATCACTTATTGAGAAAACAACAATTTTTGCGGGTTTTTGAAGAAATAGACATTTGACGAAAATCTACAGTTAGCGCAAAAATGTGAACTCTTTAGTACGTGTTGCTTCAAACTGACGTAAATGCACTAGCTACAGGTCGTACAGGTAAATTTAGTGACCTAAACTAAAACGCTGCCATTCAAAACCCAATGTTCGTTACAAAATAGAGTGCTGTGGATTATAGATTTTTCCTAAATAAGGTTAATGCGCAACGGTTTTGAATATTGTAGAACATTATATTACTGCAGCGGCTCTAGCAAGGTTGGCACGAGGATAAGTTGTCCCCATCTTATCTCTCAGTGCATCTCTTTCTATTCTTCGAGTAGTAAGAGAGAGACGCACTGA
This sequence comes from Tortricodes alternella, assembly GCA_947859335.1. NCBI lineage: Eukaryota > Metazoa > Arthropoda > Insecta > Lepidoptera > Tortricidae > Tortricodes > Tortricodes alternella. Next base: position 7,979,013 of record OX401984.1, on the reverse strand, counting down.
GGGATAAGATAGGGGTGACATATCCTGGTGTTCTCCACAGTGGTAGCCTAATGTTCTAACGCGCGGCGTCCGTGCAGACGATCACGGGTGCACATCCCGACTCGTATCTCTGAAACTTTCGGATCTCATGTACGGAGTTGAATTTGAGCGCGTCGAGCATTTCGGTGGAGGAAAACATCGCGAGGAAGCCTGCATACATCTGCGAAGCAGTTCAAAAGATGTGTGCGGAGTCCCCAATCCGCACTGGGCCCGCGTGGGGACTACTTTCTTTCCCACTATGAGACTAGGCCTATTCACAACAGTGGGATGTTTTATAGCCAGATGATGATAATTCTAATAGCATTGTTCAACATATTCTACTTCATATAGTATGGTGCGTTGTGTTGGGCTATCTTCCATTGAACCGTATGCACGTGTCACGCACGCGCTGCGGTTGCATAATGCAGTCACAGCGCGCTGCGTTTGCGCAGACAACCGGCCCATGCGGTATGAATAGGGACTGTTTTACATATAACAGACTTTATAAGTACTTCGATGATATTAGTCAAACGCAAATGACATTAAAATGATTGATTCTTTAATATTTCAACTTGCTTTTAAGTAACGAATTATTCGTTAGGTAGAAGCTAATATGCCGCGAAGATTCGTTGGTAATATCTTACTTTAAAATAAAAAGGCTGCTATATGGCATCTCGTCATTAACAAGAACCAACATCACCTTATACTCGTAAATAAACATGACACATTATGGACCATTTATTCCAAAACTTGAAGAACTAAGGATATCCAGAAACATTTGATGAAACACAAAGATCTTCAGGACTGTCCACATTGATGATAGCTTATTTCATCTACCATGTTTATATTTATTTAAACAATCATCCTCATTAAATTCGAAAATCTATCCAAATAAACCGCAAATATTGTTTGTCTGTTCACATTAAATAATCCTTGAAAAATCTAAAATCTTAATATTTAGGTATTTTACAAATAGACACACGGGCTCATTCACATGTCTGATTCTACCGGTGCTTCGAAAGAAGAAACGCCGCAAGAAACTCAGCAGTAACTAAGTTTTCTTTCAAATATACCTTAATTTACCTAACATAAAAAGTGCAATAATGGACAAAAATCAATTAAGTAAGTATAATAAATAACAAATAAGAGAGATGTAGGTACGAGTATAGTCTCCGCGTCATTAGAAATGCTTTGACTTATCGTTCCCGCATAATACGTAACATCGCTACGAAAAACTTACTTGCGAAGCTTTCCTTACGCGAGCCTCTCCGACGTAGCGCAACACAGTCACAGTCCAACACAAAAACTTGCACTAGTCTCCCCGGGAGCTGCGCGGGCGCTCCACTGGACAGTCCAAAATAAATTGTGGACATTTCTACTCCATAATTCAGTTAAATCACATTTAGGGGGGGACGACAATAGGAGAGCATTGATGTGAGCGAATCACACCATCACCACGCTTCGCTAATTTTCCATGGCGACCCCGCGCTGACCGAACGACGCTGCAGCCTAACATATTAAGCCTTTGTCATTGCTGGACAACGAATTCACTGTGCTCATTAAAACTAATAGGTATTGAACTATCACTGTTAGGTATTCTTTTGGGACACCGTTATGTTCGGATAAAAATGGTGATAAAAAAGTAAAGTTGAAATCTAAACCCGACGTAAAGACAATTTTGCCCCTAGTATGACGCATCTTCAAAATAATAATAATAATTCATTTATTCGCTTTAAACAAGGTCTTAATGTTATAAAATATGTCTAGAATATCATGTCAAACCATTATTGGCATGCAAAATTTTCTTAACTAAAACGATACTTATCTATTAAAATATATAACGCTGATGTCAAATTATACGAGTAATTACGTACGAATATCATGTCGATCAAAGTTAAACCTATATAGGTATACTTTTTAAATGTATTATAAATAAGTATTCCTTTACCGAGGAAAATGTCTTTTCTTTGAGCCATTGGAAGAGTTTGATTTTGAACCTATTAACTGGTAACTCCTTTCCGGTCTTTTGGGAGTTATTGAATATTTGTATTGCCATTAGATAACAGTTCCTGCGATATATTATATATGTATAAGTGTTACAATTTGGCAATACCAATCTGTCTGGGTATTTTTTGTTCTGAATTGGCTCTTTACAAAGCAGCAGTTTTCAAAAATATACAATACAGGCACGGAACTGTTAGGAGGTTCAGTTTCCTGAATCCTTCTGAATTAGAATTCTTATATTGTACACTCGCACGTCTTTCACAAATCATATGATACCCCATTTATTAAAATCGGCCCAGTACAGTAGGTTACAGTGGCGAAGCCTGCCTACAAGCCGATTCCTGGCGGCTTTACCCAGTTACAAAGCTAGCTGTCAGTGAAGTCTACGTTACTCTAACTAAATGTCAAACTCGCACGTACGGTTCTAATTCTTCCGGCTTCTCTTAGGAAATATTTGACGCTTCGCCACTGGTAGGTTAGGAGCTAAAGTGGACTATCATATCCTATTTTTGGTCACAGACATACATAAATAGACTGTTAAATCCTACACCCTCATTTTGGCTTCGCACAGTCCGGTAAAAAGAGTTCAAAGTATAAGCGATATAAATTCCCCCAATGAATGACTACCCACCTTTTCAGTATAGGTACTTTAATGATCAAACTAGTTATGAGGTAATAAGTTAATGGAAAGCTTAGTTCCTCATAACATAACCTGTATTAAGATACTCCACAGGCATTTGTCACTTACTTTAATCAATAAACGTGTCAGTGTATGAACATGTGGGATCATATTGTCTTGGCTGAAGTTTTTACCTAATTGAACGACTCGATTACATGAAGAGATCGCTACTTAGCGATAAGACCGCCTATTGTATACCGTGTTACCTATTTCATTGTCTTTTTTCTAATTTGTTTTATGTGGTGTTCAATAAAGAGTATTTGTATTGTATTGTATTAAAACGTTGATGGGCCGTTGAATGTCATTGCTTTTTTTTCCAAAGGGGCTCGTAAACGGTTTAGTTTTTCGGAAATTTATTGCTTCAATTCGGGCTATCCTCAAAAGTTTACATTCAAACTTATTGTCCCCATTTAGTTATGTAATAATGTAAATCCCGAATCCCGAATCGCAGCAATAAATTGCTGAAAAACTGAAGGTAAGCCTAAATAATAAAAATAAATAGTCAAGTTAAAAAAAAAAAATGTAAGTTAGTATATTATACTAAATAGTAGGTACTTTAGGTAGGCAGGCATGCAGGTTACGCGTTGTTATGTAAATACTTTATTGCACAAAAAACAATAGACAATTTGAATAGAGGTAGAAAAGTGAACTTATTTATTAATTTATTTCAGAAAAAAGGACATAATCAATTAACAGTTTCCCAGGGCACTCACTATGCTAGTCATATCAGAATACATTACATTCATTACGTGATCAATTGAGTTCATTCCATGTCAATTAACATAATTGCTATGAATAAAATAATACAAAAAGAAAAGTCATAAGTATAAAATAAAAAACATAAGATTTCACGAAACAAATTCTTAATTTAAATTATACATAAAGATAAGCTGTAAACAGAGATCAGATCTTTGGTGTATTTTGGGGGCAACAACGGTAGAGATTGATCAAAATTTGATAGATAAGTTCAAGTAAACGTCTTATGTTTCTAATTTCATAAGATACCAAAAGAATATTATGATTACCTTATCGTATACCTATTACATGATTAAATTCAATTTTTACCTGTTACGTTGGTCGAGGTAGGAAAGTTCCTCAAATGCATTTAATTAGGTACAGAAGACAAAACATGATGCCGATAAACTTAGACAATATATTGATAATAAATTATTGAAACGTAATGTGTCTTTCAGCATTTTGAAAACTACACTAAATTTCGGTTTACCAGGACGTTATGTACCAGGTTAGTGTAGTATTGTGTTGTAGTATTGTATTCCGATTTCAAATTATTCTCTAACATCTACTTTTTTATTCTAAATTCAAATTTTGGTTCAAAAAACCATTCCAATAGAATAACCGCAGTATGAGGCCCTTTTGTAGTAAAAGCCTTATCTCTGAAACTGCTGCATAAATTAGTGCATGTTGTACCATTTTAAGAACAACACTAAATTTCTAATTTCTTAATGTTATGTGCTAGGTTAGTGTAGTACATTATTTTTCTATAAAACTCGATCAAACCAACGGGTCGTATTTTAAAAATTAAAAAAAAAAATGATTTTTTTTTACGGCTACTGCATCATGATATAATAAAAGGTTATATCACATTCGATATCATAGTTTTTCAGAAACATCATGAAAAAAACAGATATACAAAATATTAAAATTTGCACTCGTAGCACTCAAAATAATGAATCAGGATATCAAACACCACGAGTTTTATAAAAGTGCCATTATCTTGAAAACTGTGCTATTTTTTTTAAAGTCAAAAATTACTTAATCTAGTAGCTCTTGAGCCGCCCTATCAACTCCTTTCGTTTTATCTTGGTTTTAGGGACACCCTGTATATATATTTAATCATATACTGGGTCCAATTCTAAACGGTGTCTTCTTAATTTGAAATTTCCTAAACTTAAAATAAGAAACGTCAAACACGATTTCGAACAGCAAAAAATTGTCAAAATCGAGTTTGACGCTTCTATTTTAAGTTTAGTGACTTTTAAATTTAGCGAAGACACTTTCAAATTGGCCCCAATGTGCTTATTAAATATTACCTCGTTCAGATAGTCTAACAAGACGCGTCCAAGTTGATGTACACTCAGTGACCCCAAACCGTGCGCTTTTCCGGAAGCTGCGCACAATAGCAGCAACATGGCGTCCGGGACCGACGCGCGCGCAGCTTACCGCAAAACCGATAAACATCATTAAATCATTACAAATAAAATTATCATTTTGTTTTACGACCTTGGCAGCGGTTACCTCGTGCGTTCATCTCATTCAAATCAAGATTGCGGGTCGACCTGTCGGTTCAAAGAATTCGCTAAATATGTTTTTGAACTAACATAATGGGGGCGGAGCTCCTGTCGTGTTCCACCACTTATCAACCATCACACTTTTGTTCATTGGCCTAATCTAATACGTATCAATTATTTAAATAGTGAACGCTTTTGTATGTTTTTCCCATAATCCCGCTCGGATTGTATGTTTATTAGTAACCACGTTTATTCAAATTGTGTCTGAAAGTAGATAATAGGAGATTTTGCGTAGGATGGTAGGTACCAAATATATTTTTACGCATAAAAACTTAAAAATTTTGCAGTCGCTTGTTCTAGTCAGAAAATAATAATACCTATATAGCCATTTTATCATCGGGAGACATATCATCTTCCCGTTACAGTATATTTGTACAAGTCTAAACTTGCGCAAGCATATCGTTAGGTTTATGGCCGGCTTTACATGAATGACACAAAGATAAGATAGACCGTCTTATCTCTAAGTGCGTCTCTCTCACACTAGTGCCGACGATAGAGATAGTCATAGAGATAAACGGATTTAATTTATCTCTAGGGTTAGGGCCGCAGAACATGTCGGGCCATGCTAAGCTCAGTGTAGGGTTCTACATTTTTAAAAGATATTATTTCTTTCTACCCTGCGTAACGAGTGAAAAGTTGCATGATTTCTCTATGTTGCTGTGCTGTTTTAAAATGTATTACAGTTTAACCAGCTTATTTGGAGTATAGGTATTAATAATAAGGATGAATTTCATTACATTTAAAAAAACTAAAATAAATATGAATTGTTAAATATTTCTCATACGCAAATTAAAAGCAGAATGTTAGGCAAAAGTGTTTATGTCTCGCGCTGTATAACTTCAATCCCTCGCTACACAGACTTCTAGGTACGTTAAAATCCCTCGCTACGCTCGTAATTGTATTCTAGAATAAACATTTGCTGCTGCGCTCTGAATCCAGTAGTTTACTCTCGCCCTAAATATACCACTTTATTGCTCTTTATCTGTGAAACAATATATTATTAAACAAAATTCTGGCTTCGCAGTGGTAGAGCCAAACAGTAATCCGCATTAGATGATTACTGTTCGAATGAGCCAGCTCGACCGAGGAAGTACCACACTCTCACAGAATATCGGCGTAAAGTAATAGCTTGCTATTGCGTTTCGTACGGTGAGTGACGAGATCCGGAGCCCTATTCAACTTCCCCATCCCATCCCCATTCCCCATCCTCCCTAGACTGGCAACGCATTGGCAGCACCTCTGGTGTTGCAGATGTCCATCGGCGGCGGTGACCACTTTCCATCGGGTGGGCATTCCGTCTGCTCGTTTGTCAGTCAATTGACATTTAAAAAAAAACTTTTTATATAGTACTCTTAAAAGATGATTGTGGTGACGAGTTATTTAATTTGTGGAGGAAGAGTACAAGCTATTGCTCCAAACTTTAAGTACATACACATACAAATACTTACGCACATTTAAATTTGATACAATAAAGCCTGACTGTAATCAAAAAAGGATGAGTCACATAGCGATTCGAGTACCAAAATAATGTGTCTTTTAAGTATATTCAATGATTACCCACGCTTACGCACTCGCTTCAGCCGCTCTATCTAGTAGATAATATTGAGCCCTCCCACAGAGTTATTATCTCGGTCAATGAGCCAATTGATCGATTGATTACTTTTTACATCTTTAGAGCAGCGCTTTCGCACTACCTCCGATCCGTATCCGATCCGAACCCGTGAAAATACGATGGAGTAGTCGTAGGACTATTTATATGGTAGGTAGTTTACGCATTAGATTCAGCTTCCGGCATCCAATTTATTATCCATCCAGTTTATTACCTTTACTATGGTTAAATGAGCATTATATTTTTTTTACCATTGTAGCGCTGCGCTGGCCCATCCAAATATGCGGAGCCCGATGTTTTCTTGTTCCACAGACCAACCTTTAACAGGCACAAAAGTCCTTCAGTACCTTGACTTAAAGTTGAAATTCGTGTTACTTCTCAGACATGCTTGGCGGTCAAAAGGTTAATCAGAGCTACTGTTCGATATTGAAAAGGATCTCAACATCGGTCAATCCGTTGAAATTTTCACCAGACATCTTTTTACTGGGTTATTGGCTTATGGCTTACTTATATCATAATAATATTACCTTGTGACTGAGTGCGGAAAAAATATTATTTATCTACACCCATATCATAAAAACTCCATTGGTTAATCAAAAACCGTAGGAAATGACCACCATTTTGACAACCAATTTGGAAAAACCAGTGCTGCGATAAAGAAATAACATGACTTCTTTATCGTTTTTAGTAAATAAATGAGATTAAATTTGGAACAGCTGTCAAAACTCAAGCGGGTCTCTATTCTAGTATCCATAGATAATAAAACAGTTATTGATACGAAACGTCAATTCAGTATGTTTTCTTAATATAAACTGCACAATATTTGATCTCGAGTGACGTGAGAATAGACTTCATCCGTGTGTCTATAATTAAAAAAAAAATGGTCTTGACGGACGATCGAATCGCCGCCATTATGTTGACGTTTTGCTGAACGAAAGTAGAATTTTGTTGAATTGAATAGAAAAAGTTGTTTGTAATTTACATTTTAGTTGAAAATATGAATAGTAAGTAGTCTTCTCGGAGTGTGTGTGATGTGAAAATGCGCCGGATATCGGAAATATGCAGCCAAGATTGCAACAAATAACTTGTTGCCAGAAAATATTGTTTATCTACACCCATATCATAAAACCTCCATTGGTTAATCAAAAACCGTAGGAAATGACCACCATTTTGACAACCAATTAGGAAAAACCAGTGCTGCGACGAAGAAATAACATGACTTCTTTATCGTTTTTAGTAAAGAAATGAGATTAAATTTGGAACAGCTGTCAAACTCAAGTGGGTCTCATTCTAGTATCCATAGATATTAAAACAGTTATTGATACGAAACGTCAATTCAGTATGTTTTTTTAATATAAACTGCACAATATTTGATCTCGAGTGACGTGAGAATAGAGACTTCATCCGTTTGTCTATGATTTTAAAAAAAAATGGTCTTGACGGACGGCAGCCATTATGTTGTTGACGTTTTGCTGAACGAAAGTAGATTTTTTTTGAATTGAATAGAAAAAGTTGTTTGTAATTTACATTTTAGTTGAAAATATGAATAGTAAGTAGTCTTCTCGGAGTGTGTGTGTGATGTGAAAATGCGCCGGATATCGGAAATATGCAGCCACGATTGCAACAAATAACTTGTTGCCAGAAAATATTGTTTCTGAACCCATCATGGAGGATTTATAATATGTGTGTAGATAAAGTTATGTATGCAACTCTGCATAATTTGGCCTTAAAACACACGTGCGATCTTATTATGAAACTCGCTAAAAGCTCGTTTCATAAAACCGCACTAGTGTTTTAAGGCCTATCATTATGCAACCGTTGCATAAACTACTATTCTGAACCCATCATGGAGGATTTATAATATGTGTGTAGATAAAGTTATGTATGCAACTCTGCATAATTTGGCCTTAAAACACACGTGCGATCTTAAAACCGCACTAGTGTTTTAAGGCCTATCATTATGCAACCGTTGCATAAACTACTATTATATTATTATTAAATATGGTACTCACCTTTTTTGAAGACCGCGACTCCAGTAAAAGGTTAGCTCAGGGGGGCTAGCACGACTTGCCCGCGAGTCGTTTGTCGCTCAGTGCGTCTCTGTCCAACTTGTCAAATGTGTAAGGGACGCACTGAGTGAGAAAGGACTCGCGGGCAGGTCGTGCTAGACGTGCAGGGGTTAAGTACAGGAATCGAGGGACTACTTCTGCCTCTTGCTGGCTAAAATGATAACTTCTTCTTTCTTGTTTGCAAAACTATTTATTTTAAGGAAATATAAGTCTTTTCGGTTCGACTGGCCAGATAAAACTGTGTCGAATTTTATAGCGGTGCTGACTTCGTTTTTTCCTAAATTTAAATTTAAATAATTAGAAGTAAATATAACAAAACCGGCCAAGTGCGAGTCGGACTCGTGCACGAAGGGTTCCGTACCATTATCTATTAAAGAAAAAAACAAACACGTTTGTTGTATGGGAGCCCCCCTTAAATATTTGTTTTATTTTAATTTAATTATTTATTTTTAAGTGAATATATAACTAAATATTCTGTGAATATTTCAAGCGTATCGAACGAACACTGCAACAGGCGACGGGGGGTGCCCCTCTTAGCAACTGCGCCCTCGCGCACTAACCTGTACAGACACTCGCCCATTCCCCGCGCGGCTGCGCTCCTCAACTCCGTACTCGCTGCAGCACCACAGGGTGATGTGTTTGTGACAGGGATAGCGAGGCTGATAATTGAATGGAAGAGAGTGTTAGAGAGAAGTATGGATGGACCTTATGGTAGTTAGTCTTAATCTAGTTTAAGTCATTCTTAAGTATTTCTATTGAATTGTTGTAACGCCATGGATTTTCTGTAATGTTGCACAAAATTGATTCAAATAAATAAATAAATAAATAAGTAAATAAGCGTCTACCTGTTGCCGTTATCACTATCGAGCAAAAACGAGCAAAAAAATCACGTTTTTGGTATGGGAGCCCCCTTAAATATTTATATTATTCTGTTTTTTAATATTTGTTATTATAGCGGCAATAGAAATACATCATCAGAGAAAATTTCAACTGTCTAACTATCACGGTTCATGAGATACAACCTTGTGACAGACGGACCGACGGACGGACAGACAGACAGCGAAGGTTTACGGAACCCTAATAAAAAGGATATCAACACTCAACCATCAGTAACAAAGAACTCGACCAGGTACAAAAAGATGCACAAACAAACTTTTTTACGACAGGACCAACGCAGTGTTTATTTCGACAACAAAGATTTATTACAAATGGAACTGCCCCCGTAGCACACAAATTATGACGCACAGAAAGCATTCGTCCATTTCGCACCCGCAAATGAGTTAAAAAGTGATAAGAGTCTTTATGTGCGCGCTAAAAGATAGTGTGCTAAGAGGGCTTGGGGACCAGAAAAAACCTAATTAAAGACATTAATTATGTTTTTAAATAGATGAAAAAAAAAACTTGATACATTAATGAGTTTTGAAAAAAAAAAAACAACATTTCTATATGTGTGCCTATAATATTTGAGGAGTTCCTTCGATTCCTCATAGATCCTCTCATCAGATCTCGACTTCAATTACAACGGGACCAACTTTGAGAAATACCCTGTCGTTTAAAAAAAGAATTAGGCAAATCGGTCCAGCCATCTCCGAGTAATCGGTCAACATACATATAAAAAAAGCAAATATACGCGTCGAATTGAGAACCTCCTCCTGCGGTTTTTTTGAAGTCGGTTAAAAAGTTTATAAATCAATGTTAATGCTCAGCAAAGAAAGATCGATTGCCCTTTTTTAAAATATTTTCATGAACTTTTCCTCTCCCTCGATGCCTATGTTTTCAGAAAGAGGAGCAAACTATGTGAGGAAAAAAAGCATAACTAAAGTTTTTCTAAAAGAAAATTACCTATGACTATTCTCGAATACTCAACTTTGCCCATAGAAAGAACTAGTGGACCCGCCACAGCTTCGCCCACGGTATTTTCCATAAAAACTTTATCACCCCTTTTCACCCGTTTAGGGATGGAATTTCAAAAAATCCCTTCTTAGTGCACCTCTAGGGTACTCGAGGAATGTCTCCTCCAAATTTCAAACCTCTAGGACCACCTGCTTTAACTGTGCGTTGTCTATAAATGAACCACGGAACTGTTTTATATGTAATTAATGATAGGTACTTACTCATTTTAGCTGTAGTAAAAAAAAATGTTGCCCTCTAGACCTAATATCCAAGGAAGAAATAGGGTAATATGTATGACGGATCTACACGCCGCGGACAGATGATTTTTATGGCATCATGCGCAAGAGGAGCGCTGCGGTTCTCGGCAGAGTGCGTGCCAGCCCCAACAAGATCCGGCCCCCAATTCTCACTTCTGTCGAGATTTAGTCTATTTCGAGATGATCTCGAATCGTCAATGTCGAGTATGAATGTCACAAAAATGTCTACAGCGACGGAAAATCGTATTCTCGGTGTCAATAGAGATGATAAGATGAATGTCGTAGGATACTACATTGTCTATGGTAAATCTGCGTTTTATTATCTCGATTATGTAGTAGTTGTAATCTAAAAAATATACATGAACGTTTTAGAAATGTATTTACTATTGAAAACTTCAGAATTTACCTTATTGGTAATCTTTAATGTAGTTAATCTATATATATAAAAATGAATTGCTGTTCGTTAGTCTCACTAAAACTCGAGAACGGCTGAACGGATTTATCTTATCTTAGTCTTGAAATGTTCGTGGAGGTCTAGGGAAGGTTTAAAAGTACATAGGTTACTTAAATTATTATTCTTCGCAGACGAAGTCGCGGGCACCAGCTAGTTATTCAATAAGTACGTTTTTATTTATTTTAATTATTTTTGACACTTGTCAAAAACGCAATATTTTGATAAAAATAAACACGTTAGGTACTCAGTAAGCTATTTTGGTTATATTAGATTATTGGTCGTCAGTAGTTGAAATTAACTGCCAATATCGTCTACTGATGATCAATATAATTTTGCAACTAGTGATATTGCACAATTATACTGATCGTCAGTAGGTGATATTGCCGTCAACATCAATTACTGACGATCAATATAATCGAATATAATCAAAATAGCTTAGTTCGATCGAACAAGTATACCTCGTCTACAGTAAAAAGAGCGCTGACAGCCATATTAAATGTATGGCCGTCAGCGCTCTTTTTACTGTAGACGAGGTATAGTTAATATAATAGAGGCTGCGCAGAAGGCTCGGCTGATAGCCCTTATCGAAGCAGATAAAGAGCTTCACCAAAAGAAGTTTTCCTCAAAATTTACAAAGAAAGAGCCTGAGAGAAGGTTTCCAGCCCCAAAAAAGCGTGGACGGAATGGAGAAAAGTAACGCCGCACGACAGATTGTAACATAAGATGCAGTCTCGACTACTAAAGACCACCCGTTGCATGTCAAGTGCTAGGAGTAGACACATCTCGATAGTGAGATAACGAGAATACACAAAAATGCTTGTTGTCGAGATCCGCCATTTTTTATCGAGATATCTCGAATTCGAACCTATCTCGAAACCGCGAGAATTGGGTCCGGGCATTATAGCAGATAGGTGGGACTCTGCTGTGCTGGGACACTGGATGCGCTTGCATGCGCGTTAGGGTGTCCCTTATTTTTCGATTTTTTCTTTTTGTAACGCATACCCTCTTATTATATTTATTACGTGTTTAAATACTTCCAGTAAAAAAATCAGGTCATTCTATGAACGGGAACCCGTGCCGACTTGCATCTTTATAATGTTCATACAAGTTGCGCGTGACAAATGGCGCGTGCCTTGCAATTCGTTATTTTAGTGACTGTTTTCAATCAAATAACGAGTATTAAATTACTGTTCTAAGATGGCAGTCGAGTTACGAAGTGCAAAAAAAGATATTTAGGTACTTAGTTGGTGTTGGGTTACAAAATTACCTCCAAAGCGACAAGTCCTAGCTGTTTTGTTTTACAATATACGGGAAGTCAAATTAACAGTGAGTGAAAGTGCAAATCTTCTGATCCGTGAATGTATAATCTTCTAGGAAAAGGCTCGAATACCAACCCGAGTAGTACCTAACTGTGTTAAAAAGTTAGTAAATCTTTATACGGTGTGGGGTGATTACAAAAAAATTTGCAAAAAATCCTATGTAGTTTACACTAAACGCGACCAAGATGTTCAAAATAAGTTGGTTAATTTATTTAATATCGCACATGCCGATGTTTTAAATAAAATTAAAACAGAAGAGGATAGATTATTTTTACAACAACAGAGAGAACCAGGGCGACCAGGATGTCTGGCTGGTGTAGGGAAAAAGATTAACTGAAAAAGAAGACAGACTGGGACAGAGAAAGTTAGAAGAAGAGAAAAAAAGATTAAAACACTTGTCTACTGCTGAATACAGTGTCTTCGCATTATCATTCACCAGCTCAATCTGATACGTCTGCTGCCTGTAGTTTATCATCTAGTAGTTCTTCTAAAAGCTTGGACAATCCTATTTCTACTGTACCTACGGCGACAACGTCTCAAACTAGTACCGCGAAAAGGGGCAAAATAGTAGTTTATGCAACGGTTGCATAATGATAGGCCTTAAAACACTAGTGCGGTTTTATGAAACGAGCTTTTAGCGAGTTTCATAATAAGATCGCACGTGTGTTTTAAGGCCAAATTATGCAGAGTTGCATACATAACTTTATCTACACACATATTATAAATCCTCCATGATGGGTTCAGAAACAATATTTTCTGGCAACAAGTTATTTGTTGCAATCGTGGCTGCATATTTCCGATATCCGGCGCATTTTCACATCACACACACTCCGAGAAGACTACTTACTATTCATATTTTCAACTAAAATGTAAATTACAAACAACTTTTTCTATTCAATTCAACAAAATTCTACTTTCGTTCAGCAAAACGTCAACATAATAATGGCGGCCGTCCGTCAAGACCATTTTTTTTTAAAAATCATAGACAAATGGATGAAGTCTCTATTCTCACGTCACTCGAGATCAAATATTGTGCAGTTTATATTAAAAAAACATACTGAATTGACGTTTCGTATCAATAACTGTTTTAATATCTATGGATACTAGAATAGAGACTCACTTGAGTTTGACAGCTGTTCCAAATTTAATCTCATTTCTTTACTAAAAACGATAAAGAAGTCATGTTATTTCTTCATCGCAGCACTGGTTTTTCCTAATTGGTTGTCAAAATGGTGGTCATTTCCTACGGTTTTTGATTAACCAATGGAGGTTTTATGATATGGGTGTAGATAAAAGATATTTTTACACCCAAGCTAGTAGCGACTTTAGATAGATGTCAGTTAAGAATAAGAGACTCTGTTTACATAGATCAGGCTGTAATTGAAGCATTGGTTCTTAACATTCATTAATTTACGATAGCTAAATCTTCAATACAACGCATTCGAACGCAGATACGAAAGGACAGGGCAGAGATAATAAAAACCGACTTTCAGAACAATATTCCAGAAATTTATTTATGATTTCAGGCAGATCTTTGGAAGACTTTGTGACAAACAAGAGCAAAACCTTATTTTCACACCTAAAGATCGATGACAGTTTTCTACAAGAAAGCGTTTCTTCGTGGAAAGAAAATGAAGTCTATATGAAAGCTAAAAGTCGAGCTGTATGCTTAAAAGCTGTAAATGACATAGCAGAGACAGCAGTAAAGCTTCGGCAAGATTTTCACGGTTTGGTAACCGCCGATGAAGAGCAACAACAAGTTCTTCTACGTTGCGTGCAAGAGCACAGAAATCTCTCCGCTGATTGTAAAAAAGCTACTTAAAAAAAGAAATATATGTAATTATTTAAATTTTTTTGTAATGATTTTATTACATATGATTACTAATTAACATTATTGCTTTTGTTTCTATATGGTATCATTTATTTCACTAATTTATTTGATTTTTGGTAATTTTACTCTACACCTACCCACTTTTACAAGTAAAACTAAAAACAAAACTTTGAAGTCAAGTCGGCACGGGTTCTAATGCTTATAAAAAGCTGAAATTTCACATAATAGTATATTTTAGGAATAGTAACATATTTAAGGGGTATGCGTTTCAAAACCGTAAAAAAAATTTTTTCCTTCATATAAGGGACACCCTAATGCGCGTTGTGTAGGATAGAATTAATAACACTAGTTTGTAAGTTTTAATGTAACTAACCCATATGGGCAACTGCCTGAAATTAATAAAAATAATAATAATTATTATTATTATTATAGAACGTATTAATTACACAATAAAGCCTAAGTGCATGTATTTAAGATTTATATTTACTAATTAGGTATAATGTTCTGTTAATTATACAATTTTTATTGCGATGTAACTTGATTTTGATCTCGGGAACTTTAAATGCATTTGTGCAGCCATTTAATGTACTTTACAAACAAAAAATACGTTAAATAAATACCTACACTCTAAACGAGCTTCTTATATCAAGAAGACACACATACAGCTCTCATAATTGCAAATAATTAAATCTAATTGCCTACTGTCTATTACCACATTTTATACATGTCTTACGGCGTCGTTTGATAAGAAACGATACTTTAGAATTTGTTTAAAATTAGTTTTACATCGCTGCGTTCAGGTACTAGTCTTAAATATGAACTGTCGCATTAGGAGCAATGTATTATGTACACATAGTATGTTTGTTATTAAAAAAATTGTTTTGGTCTAAGGCCTTGATCTTAACCTTGGAAGTAGCATGTTCTATTTTTACACGACATAAAAGCGTGACTTTCGATAAGAGAATGAAGTTTGAAGTCCCACACATTCTCGAGTCTTATGATTCAACTAGCTGTGCCCGCGGTTTTGTTCGCATGGGATTGGGATTGGTATTCTAAGTGTTAATCCAGGGTATAAGCTATCTCCATTCTAAATTTCATCGAAATCTGTCCAGCCGTTCAAGCGTGAAGGCGTTGCAAATATACTTACTCACATA
The DNA here is from genome assembly GCA_947859335.1 of Tortricodes alternella. Lineage (NCBI taxonomy): Eukaryota > Metazoa > Arthropoda > Insecta > Lepidoptera > Tortricidae > Tortricodes > Tortricodes alternella. The sequence goes on along the minus strand of OX401984.1, from coordinate 7,963,417 downwards.
CCTATATATTATTAGTGTGATTTAAATCGATTTTGGTCACCGAGACCATTACTTATTTAGCTTGTAAGTAGATTATGCGTGTCCTCAATACTCGCACAGATGTTGAATTGGTTGAAAGGAAAATATTACAATTAAGTTTTAATTTGACTGGTCTTTATTAAATGACGCAATTTCAATATTAAATAATACTCAAGTTACAAGTATTCTACGACCTTCGAAACACTATTTAATTTATTAAAAACCATGTCAAGAGTAACATGATATAGCTAGAAATGAAAGAAATTAAATAATTTCATTGTGTAATTAATAAAAAAATATTAATCTTGTATTGGACAGTGCTGAGTAATAGAAAGTGATTTATGTACGCAAAACATTTTTATGTTGATTATTTTCTACGTTATGAAGCTTTGAAAAGTCATTGATCATACTACTCGCAAAAACACTCCATACAACGGCTATGACGTCACATCTGTCGTTAGACTCCAAAATGTATGGCGTTTAAACGAGATCTGCATTATTTCCGAAATACTGTTTTAGAACAAAATCGTAGGAAATAAAACATGACATAAGTTTGTCAGTAAACTAAAATCAGAACTAAAAACAATATATTATTTTCACTAATTTTGACCCTTAATCAAATAAAAATTAATAGGTACTTAGTGATGAAATGATCTGCTTTTTTTCTGTATTATGCTATTCCCATTACGAGGAAAAAATACTGTTGGAGTTGCTGACCTAATTCGAGAACTGAAATCCGTGTGGAGGTCTTTACCTCTCAGTTACGCTGAAATTTTGGTAGAAAGTATGCCGCGGAGATGCCATGAGATTATAGATAATTCGGGAGACGGATGGAGTGTGTAATTGGTAAGCTGTTTGTGTTGCTGTGTTGCAGTTTTTATGTTAGTTTTAGTTATATGTAATTTTAAAGTTGAAAAAAGACTCGCTGCTGAGTTTCTTGCGGCGTTTCTTCTCAGCACATGTCACCGTTCGAAGCGCTGGTAGATTCAGACATGTGAAAGAGCCCGTGTGGCCTACTTGCAAAATAAATATTTTCATTTTCATTATTATTATTTGTTGTTATAGCGGCAACAGAAATACATCATCTGTGAAAATTTCAACCGTCTAACTATCACGGTTCATAAGATACAGTCTGGTGACCGACGGACAGACAGACAGACAGACGGACGGACAACGGAGTCTTAGTAATAGGGTCCCGTTTTACCCTTTGAGTACGGAACCCTAAAAAGTGCAAGGGGAACTTCAAAATGAGCAACACAACATCCCAATGGCTTTCGAATTTCATGTATGTTTGTCCGTTTGTCCGATAAACTTTTAAACTACGGGACCCACCTTGCTGCAATCACGTTAAGTTTAAGTAGATACGAGCATATTTTAAAATATCTAGTAATGATCATATTTTTAAAGCCTAATCTGAAAACGAATAAAGAATTTCCACAGCTTTCACAAGAAATTTTTGAGTTGTCGAGAACATTTTGCGACAGATGGCGCTTGAGTAATGCGCTTGAGCAATGTCGTGCAATTACTGCTTTCATCTGGTTGTTGTCGAGAAATCAATCGCTGTCGGACAAAAAACAAACATGGCCATGGCCCACTTAAAACGCTCAGTTAGCAAAACGGGTGAGTTAGAAAAATCCGTGTAATCATAATAACAAATAGGTTGATTCTTATTTTGGACTAGTGGACCCGCCACAGCTTCGCCCGTGGTATTTTCCATACAAACTTTATCACCGAATTTCAAAAAACCCCTCCTTAGTGCACCTCTAGGTACCCAAGGAATATCTCTGTTCTGAAGCAACTGATGTCCAAGAAAAATCATGTAGTAAAATTGAAGAACCAGGAGAACTCCTCAACGATTGACATCCTTGCACCGGGGATAGCAACAGTTTGTAAATGGTGATGAGCAATTAGCATTATGCTATTGTTACTTGATGTAGTAAATGTGTGTCGTTTAATCACAGGATAATAAATAAAATGTGAAGAAAAAAAACTTACTTTTCAAAGGCCATTTGAAGTCGGTTTTATTTTATTTTATAAAATATAGATTATATATGTAAAGATTCGTTAATTCAGAAGACGTACGGTGTCTTCTGAATTAACGAATCTTTACATATAAAACATATTTCGATATAGTATTTGACTTCCCCGGACAGTTTTTTTAGATGAGTTCATCTGACTATAAGCTTTTTCCTAGCATTCTAATATATTATAGGTACATGATACTGGGCCGGATAGTTTTTCGCATGTCCAGCGAACTGTGGAGCCTACCCAACGTTCAACGTTCAACTGGAAGGTCCAGGAGAAGATGGCGAGACGAGCTCGATGCATATTTAGAGACCAGCAGGAGTAGGTACATCTACCAGAAGTTTATGCAAACCGTTCTCGTAAAAGAAAACTATCGCTCGATCCCTTTTACTTGTAAATCGACAACTAGCAGTGTTTCCGATAGATTTCGATAACGATAACTGCTTTCGTAAACTCATGGTACTGGAGGACCAGCCTCCAAAGTCGCGAGGAGTGGAAGGAGGCTTGGGACAGCGTCAGACTGGCAATAGTCAAGGTGGCGTTTGCCAGCCGGGCCCTAGCCTGCGCGGGCCCCCCAGGGGCCTGGCTTACGGGGCTTAATAATATATCGTTGATAATGAATAATTTGTATATTTCATTATCTCCCTATAGTACCCGCCCCAGACCCCGGGCCCCGGGGGAGCCACTCGGACCCGTAGTCCGGCCCTGGGTAGGCCTTTGCACTGCAGTGGGACAGTCTAGGCTGATAAATGAAATGAAAATGAACATCCTATATTACCGTCAACTCCTATAAATTTGCCAAGCTTTGCCTAAAATTATGAAATGCTTTCATTTTTAAAAGGAAACGTTACGCGTAGAAGGCGTAGTTACGCTTAGAAGGTTACAGGAGATTACTAGACCTTCCTTCTTAGATCGTGTGTAAGTTATGTCAGTTATGCGTATACACATCTTACTAACTTGAAAATCCTGACTAACCAGATCAAGACATGAATCCGTACTTATCAAACAAGCTCACCTTACAAAGTATGGTCAGTAATCTAGAAAGATCAGAAAATTATAGCACTCATTAACTAAGTACCTAAGAAAGCCATAATGATGCGGTCTCTTTATAAATAGAACTTGGGTTTAATTTTTTTAACGATACGCCGTTTACTCTGTATGTCGCTGGCTTATTGAAACTCTCCTTAAAACTTTATTGATCCAATATTTCTTATCTCGGTTAGCTTTACAAAGCTGGCTTGGCAACATGATCCCTCTAGATTATAAAGTAAAAAGGTTAGGTACACTTATGAGATCTGTACTCTAGAAACGGCTTAGCCTCCCTAACACTTGAAAAGTGACTGGCTGGCTGACTGGATGGTTTAGGTGACAATGGGATCGCATCACATAAAAAGGAACTCTGACGGCCGTCATACGCCGTATACCTACCTACCCGTAAATTTTGGGTCACGGTGTGCAATGGTGTTCGGTGACGATCGGGCACGCTCGGATTTGCTCGGCTCTGTTGCCGGGTGCCTACGTGACGTCGCCCGCGTGGCAAGCGCCGGCAGGGGGGGGAGCGGCTGCTAGTTTGTTTTGCTGCGCACGCAGCCGCCTCTAGGAGTGGACTATGCTCGATAGTGAGTTATCGGTAGTCTTGACGCCATTTGTTTCTGTAACGTATCAAATCGCTTCGCATAAGCTGGCAACTGCCACATAATATCCAGTTAGTGCCAATATGGGACCCAAAGTCAAGCGGATCGGCCGCGAGTAGGAGAATCAATATCCTCCAATTTTCGAAATCTGAATCTTTATAACAACGAATCATTATCATCTTCATCAGGCTATATAAGTCACACTACTGGGTACAGAGGCCTTCTCTCTGAGTCATAGGGACTGGGCAGTAGTCTCCACGCAGGCTCAGTGCGGATTGGGGAGCAATGAATGTGAAGCTCTAATGACCAACCCAACCAAGTAATGAATTCTATAAATTCGTATGGTCATTATAATTTTAATGTGATGTCTTTCTTTACTCAACAGGTAAGTACTTGACGCATTTAAAACGCTTTCAATAATAATTAGTGAAAGCGTTCGTATACCGAGTAATTTGATACTAATTTAAATTTAATTTAGAAAATCCTCTTCTTCTTTGGTAAGAATCTAAATATCAAATCTGGTATTTTCTAGCTCCAATCGAGCACTTCAACTTACAATGGCGTAGACAGGATTCTAATAAGGGGGGGAAGGGGGGGCAGGCGCAGAAATATACCAAGGTACATGCTGCACAAGCAATGGGACAGGTCACGTTAAAAATTCAAAACAAATAATACCTCAATTACCAACTATATCTTCTAGGGGCAGCTGACCCACCCTGTCCGTACCTCCTACGCCCGTATCCACTTGCTTACTTATTAAATTATTGTTTTTAGGTTAACAGTTGTTTACGAAACAATAGTTACGTAACATTATTTAAAAAATGTGGTAAATGCAGTGTTTAAGTAACGTTTCAAAAACAAAGTCACACAAACAATCCAATAATATCGATGTGAAATGTAAACAGAACAAACATCACTACAGCGTATTTTGATTGAATGTAGTGAAACCGGTAACGCCGGCAAGGCAAGGCAAGGAGGGAGACTAAACACAACAAAGAATCAGTCGGTCATACATGCCCATGTTGATCAGACGTTCGTGCTCGGGAGATTACGCTAAAGTTACTCTTTGAAATAATTATTAAGACATTTGAATTTATGCGCATATACATTGCGCTTTGACTTTTTGACACAAATATTAAAGAATAAAATATAGAAGATGTTTTCAACCACGAAAAGTTTGGAGAAGATCGTGCAGATTTACAAGAATGAAGTCCGTCGGCAGATCAGTAAGACGACCAGCGTGACCAACTCTGACGCCATGGCGCCGCGCCTGGACCAGCCTGCCAACAAGACCCCTTCCAACGAAGAAACCGGACCGAAGAGGCTGCTCAAACTGCAGAAATACCATAGGTCAGTGAACTCGAAGTGGCCGTATGTGAACGGTTTTTAAAGCAGGTCGCATACTCTTAGCACTTAACTAACTTTCGAGTTAAAATTAACTTTGGGTTATTTTCGAATAACGTTTTTAGGAGTAAACTGTTTCTTATGTTTTTTATAGCGGTCATTGTTAGTGGTGGTTATTCTGTTAGCGGCGCTCATCCATTTTTACGCGATGCTAATGCACAATATACTAAATTGCATTTAATAATTTCGATGATCTGTAACCTTATCACAATACGTATTACGTGGCAGAAAGTCTACGCAGAATCCAGCTCATGCTGTTACTGAAAATATAACCATCTGCATTATGTCTCTTGTCACGAAAGTTTTTATTTTAATTATAAATGTGTATAAACCTTGAAAGTGAAAGTGTAAAAACATGGAATGTTTCGTAGATTACGTCCAAATCGGAATTCAAATAAGTAAATAATATAATATATATCAATAGTAATTTAAATTTATCTACATTCCGTAACTTACCTGCCCTTCCTGTCTTGCGGTTACTAAGCCATTCTTTTGTGCTATATTTTTTTCTTTGTGCAATTTGCAGGTGCTAGCTCGGTACCTACCTGATGTTTTACAAAAACTATTATCTCATGCGCTATTTCATCTCAAGTCATGCGCCGGCCGTGTGAAGGTTTCTGCATGCACACACTCAGGCCGTTACATTAGAACGTCATAATAGATAAGCACTAGATACAATTTAGTATTTGTTTCAGAAGTGCTCACTGACTGCGGTTAAACTAGGTTCGTTTACTATAGCTTCTTTACTGCAAAAACTTCGAAAGAAATGCCTCGATCACCTGATCCAAAATGTGTATTGATACTTTTTGCTGTTCTTTCCTGTGACTTATTCCACGCGTTGTCCGATTTAAAATCCAATTGTAGCTTCATGAACACAAGCACGGTGTCTACAACCACTACTTCGACTACGACACTAGCCGTGTTTGTAAGCGAATGTTTTTGGTCTCTAGATTCCTGTCAACCCTGACTCCTCAGCAAATGCCCCTAGCGGCCCGAGGACTGGCCGTCTCCAAAGACCAGTCCCGGGAATTCATGGCTTGCTTCCCGGACATCGTGAGGGACCTCACTGAGACTGGAAAGCATCTTGACGTGCCGGAAGCCAGCAAATGGTTGGCTAAGGTACGTTTTGTGCTAGTCAATCAGTGGTTACTAGCTTGAGCTCACCAATATGTCAGTTTATTAATTGGAAAAAAAAGCTATGAAAATTGTGCGATATTGATAGTTAAGAAAGTTGGTTAGCTCAAGCAATTAGGCATAGAACATTACTTTCAGTTGCAGATTTAGACAGATCAGTCAGGGACTGTATTCAACATTGCCTAAACGATATCACAAATTATTTTGCGACGATATGGTAGCTCTTATTAATTTGAGAGCAGAGGCGGCCGCGTTGTAAAACCATAGCGATATCTATCGCTTGGGCAATGTCGAATAGAGACCCAGAATTATCAATTTACCGATTAATGTCCGGGATGTCTCTTGCGCTCCGAAAATGATTTGTTCAAGTTTGCTGTAGGTACATACTCAAGTGCAACGTAGCGTGTTGTACCGATGTACAGGTAAGTACCTCAACTTCGTCGTTGTAAATGGTGTTATTGTCAGTTGGAGAAAGTAGTTCAAACCACGATACAACATGTACTTTAAAAGGATTGCATGATATCATCCCTATAAGTTACTGCATAACCGGAATTTGTAAGATTATCCCATAAACATTACGGGCGTATTAGCGGGGGGGCCGGGCAGGCTTTGCCCACTCCAGAATTGTCTGGTGCCCACCCCAGGATATGAGGTTACCAACCCGTTATACATTGGCTATGGCTTCATCGGCCATGGATTTTTAGGGGCCAGACCTCCTCTGGAAAATATACGCCAATGATAAACTGAAAATACATGTTGGTTTTTGTAGTAAAGTACAAGTTATGAATCTTTGAGAAATCAAAATAAAACTATACCTAGCAACCCAAACTAAACACGATGGTGTAGATAAGAAACAGCTTGTGGTTACTCAATTAAAGAATACTTTGATAGATTGTATTGTATTAGAAAAGCTATTAACTGGCACATGCCATAATATTCTTATTTAGAGCATTAGTTCTGGTAAATTGTGTTAATGTAACTTCTATAAGAACCAGAACGGTAAATATTGGAAGCAAAAATTTACGTCCTACGTACGTACGGACTCACAACAATCACAATAATTATTCAAAGATTTACTTGAATTCTCTTTCGGATTACGCAATTTGGCTGTTGTGTAATTATTTAACGTTTGCAGTGGCTGATCAGCGGATAAATGAAACTATTCATATAGACTATAAGAACAAAGTAATTAGATCAAAATTTTAATGTGTACCTAATCACTGATCAGCCACTGCGCACGTTAGAAAATCACAAGGCTGATTGTAAGCATTTTAAGCCATGCCATGGCGGCACATGTGTGAATACAGAATGCAACGATGACATCATCGGATGCGATAAGTGGTGTCTGCTATTAAATTCAAAACATTGATGACAAATTCAATAGAACTTTGGCCAGCACTTGATCAAATAAAGTAATGGCCTTATTATTAATATTTCATTTGTGAAAAAAAAAAACAAAGAAAAAAATTGAGATAAAAAGTATGTGTTCTAAATCGAACCTTTGTTACAGCTGTTGCAATACAACGTTCCGAACGGGAAGAAGAACCGAGGGTTGGCAACTGTGATGGCCTACAAAATGTTGGAGAAACCTGCGAACCTCACTCCTGAGAATGTCCACGCGGCCAACGTCATGGGCTGGTGTACAGAAATGGTAATTAATACACAAATGTTTATAGTGGAACCCGTTCCAATGCGTCTAGACGCATTGGAACGGCGAACATCTATTTTTGTAAGCGGACTTGACGAGAACTGTTTTAATTTATTCCTAATGCGGTTGCGTGGGTCTTTGCTGTATTTGAGAGTTATTTTTGTCCACAAACGCAAGAGTTTTATTAAAATAAACTTATGGCTAGATAGAAACATCGGACGATAATTTGCTGAAACATTCTGAATATCCTATGAAAAAACTGAACCCCTATATGATCACTCTCGTGACTGTCTGTCCGTGAGTTACAGCCTCCGTTATGTTCTCCGAATCTATAGGGCGAAAAAATTGAAATTTGGTACATAATAAAGGTATGTGACCCCTACACGGATAGCGTCAATAAACGAATTCTGATTTTGCCAATTAAACTATTGCCAAGTGCATCACATGACAATAAATGAAAAAAAAAAAGCATTTTTTATTTTAAAATGCAACGTATAAAAAATATTCAAGAAAATATACGAAAATCGAGCCCCTTATCTCCAAAACTACTAAGCCTAAAACGAAAATGATGAAAGATGCATTTGTTTTCTTATTTATATGCCTATTTTCTTTGTCGTTTTCTTCGTCAAAAACATTTGGAGAAAATACGCTGTCGATGATTTGTAGTAAGGAACCCTGCCCACGAGAATCCGAATCCGAATCCGAAGTAAATTATACACACATACATAGCATCACGCCCGAAATCCCTAATAGGCCACGGACTACTTGTGGCCACGTTCGATTAATTAGTCCTAAGATGGTATGATGAACCGTATGGTGACAGGTGATCAGCCCATCGCCCATACAGATAGTCCACCATGTTGAGAGGACCCGTCCCTTAGTCGACTTTTACGACATGCCAGGATGAATAAGCATCTGCACGCATTCTATGCTATTTCTTCACTCCCAGTGCAGCAGAGGAGTAAATTATATTACGCACGAAAGCCATTTGTTAAATAACAAGTAAACCTTGAATTCCGTTTAGCACAGTATTGTTTGGTCGTTATCATCTTCGCCATGGATACAGCCCCGCGATAACAAAACGACAAACAGAGCGTACTTTATTCAAACGGGGCAGGTCAAACGCTGAATAAAATTCCATAATTCATGTATTTTATATTTGCCGAACGTGATTCATCAATTTGTTAAAGATTTTCACTTCTACGGAAAATCATAACATGGCTTTATTTGAATACATCGTTACTTAACACGTAAGTAAAGATTATTAAAAGCGTGTAAACAAGTCGCTTATCAACAAGTAGGTTTACATTATATCTGTTTAAAAGTAGGTAGTACCTATATTTTAAGATCTGAGTATTCTATTTTCGTCCTAGCATATGTAAGGATACCTGTCTTCGGTGCATTGTTTTCACATTTTGAATGCACGGAAATGTCTACCAAAACACGTTGCCTGCAATGTGGACTGTTTAAAATTTTGAGCTCATTTTGCATGAATCGTTATGTTACGAACTGTTTACCGACATAAACCTCCAGATATAGGTACTTTGTGTAAACAAAACGGCAGAGGCTGCGTCAATATTCTGTTATAGCTGACATAATCAATTAGTAGCTTTAAAGATGTCGCATTCGAGGACACAGAAAAATTACATTTGATTCTTCTATACGGTTGAGGATTTCATAAACCCAAATTGCAAGAAAATAATCTACTTATCTAATTTGTTTTTATCAGCTATTAATCCTCTAACAAAACAGATAAAACAGCGCTGTATGTAATGTAATTAGAAATTAGAATTCTGTTGATATTTATACTGACGATCAGTGGTGTGTTTATCAAACGAATGATACCTAAATTGTTTTATTGTTGTCATCGATACGAACGCACACAATCGTGAGAGACCGCTGGCGCTGTTTGTTTCATTGAAAATTAGTCACAAGCTATTTATAGTTATACTGGTTAAGTAATAATATTAATATAAACAGTCCAATTATTCCTAGGTATTAGACAAAAATAACGTAGCTTTCTGACACGTTCATAAAACGGTTTGTAGGTATGAGGTACATACAGACTGCGAACAAGTTTTGTTCATGAAATGAAATTTGAACTGTTTAAAAAAGTATAAACTTATGTGGCTCTCTTGACTTGGAAACCGATTGCGTTTCACGGTCACTTCGAGACCTGCCTGTTCGTATTTGTGATTTAATTAACCATAATAAAGCTGTAAAGTACCTACTTAAAGAGGTTTTTTATTTTCAATTTGTTAGAACTGGTTTAGAAGAGGTCGGCTGGATGTTAAATGATTTAATTTGCATGTTTTGTGTATGATTGTCTTCTAAAACAATACGTAAGTTTTTGGTATAATAGAGTTTTTGTAAATGAGGCGCGTTATATTTCATTTAGGTAGGTAACCTAGCACTCGTGCAGTTTCGTAACCTGTTGCGATGACACGCCGGTAGCGCGTGGTGCGTTTAACCGCGTGCCCCCTATAATTATACTTAGTTAAGACTTCACTCATTATAAGACATCTAACTTCTTACATAGGTAGTTATACTAATAACATTACGCGTTACCACAACAATATGACGTAGGTACCTAAGGACGTTTTAGCATTCGGTTAAACATTTGGAGATTTAAGACTACTCTTCTCTATCTTCGTATGCTTTTAACCTTTTGAACGCCACGGCTATAACGGCGAAAAAGCTTGGCACGAGCGCTCGACGACGGCTGTAGCCGACGCAAATGTATGGAAAACAGCATATCGTGGCGTCAGGGGCACGGAAATCTGCTGTCGGCTACAGCCGACTGGGGCGTTCAAAAGTTTAACACATCATCATCCTCGTTGATATAGCGATGCTCGCGTCTCGCAGATTTATGGAGCTATGCAAAAAAAACGCATAAATATAGACTACATTTTTGAAGTTGGTTTAAAAGTCGAGGTTATCTTTGAAATTTGCAAAAATATCAACAAGTCCCGTTGCCGTACCAGGTTGTCGGTCAAACTTGTGGGTGAGCCCGCGGATGCCACCAACGATGAATGGGTCGTTTGTGGAGATGTCCAACAGTGGACTTAAATGATACCTAATTATGATAATCAATAATTTCCTCCATTTTCCAGTTCCACACTCACCAACTGTTGATGAGCGACATAATGGAAGGCACGGAGATGCGTCGCGGCGCGCCTAGCTGGTACCGGCGGCCAGAGGTCGGCCTCAGCGGCATCAACGACGCCATTTTGGTCCAGTCTGCCATGTATTCCACTCTCAAAAGGCATTTTAGCGGCAAGCCCTATTATAAGAATGTAATCGAGATGTTTAATGAGGTAAGTTCACATACGTACGTTGATGTGCATTGACAGCGCAGCGCAGCGGTCCTAGCATGCCAGATACGGGGATACGTTAAACCCGTTTATCTCTCTGACTATCTCTTTCGTCGGCATTAGTGTGAGAGAGACGCACTTAGAGATAAGACGGTTGAACTTATCCTTGTGTAAACCTTGCTAGGGCCGCTGAGGGGAGTGATTTGGGAGTTTCGAGCGTTCGAAACTTATGTACGTCCGAAAGTGCGGCTACTCCCGCTGTTACCACCGCTTTGTAACCAATGGTAACTGCTGGGATTTCTCCCCACCACTGGTACGCGTAACTACTGAGAATAAAATTTGCCACTAGTTACCCCTAAAATAAACTACTGGGATTAATTAGTATTACACCAGCCCTAGGAAGGTTGACACGGGATAACTTCATCCCGTCTTATCTCTCCGACTATCTCTTTCGTCGGCACTAGTATGAGAGAGATGCACTTAGAGATAAGACTGTGTTAACTTAACCTCGTGTCAGCCTTTTGCTAGTTTCCAACCTGTGGTTGGAAAAATCCTAATGGTATTTACCACTGGTAACAGGTGGGAAGAGCCCCGAAAGTGATGATTCGAATCAAATTTTAAGAACCCGAGTGATACTTAGTAATAAAAATAGGAAAGGTCTCACCCACCCTATCAATTTAATTTACTTTATTCTAGTTTTAAAAGAAAGTTTCTTAAAATATCGTTTTTATCATTTTTGAACCGATATTTCGTGTACTGGTACTCTAAAATCGGGCACCAATGAAAAGTAGGTAGGGATATTAAATAGGTACCATAAGAAAAAAAATTACATCATGGTTTGTGTTTGTACTATATGCATAATAGAGTTTAATGGCTGTTATCATTTTCTTCGTCAAATCCCTGATAACACCTTGTGATGCGATTCTTATCCAATAAAATATTGTTACCACCCAGGAATAACGACATGTAACGGCAGTTACGGCAGAGATAATTGCTTTTATCACAGACCAAATATCCTAAAGACCGCTAAGCCTAACGTTTACTAGCAAATAAAGCTACTACTAGCGCGCGGGGTTTTGAGAGCGCTGCGATTAGTGCGTTCGTATGCTGAGTGTATTGGATATATGGTTAGGGGCTTTTAAAAAAAAAAACATTCACTCCAATTCTTCGACCAAGCAAATTTGACGGTGGATAAACCATTACGTATACAGTCTACCGTGCAGCTCTTGCACTAGGTACTCAAAAACTACATTATAATTTATAGACACCATGTAAAGAAATAAACTAGAATGACAAGGTCATTTAAGCATGTCTATAAATAGAGTTTAACTAAGCTCTATGCTTGGACTTATTTTGTTAAGGGCTTGACCGGGATAATGTGTATACAGGGTTACTAATAATATGTCATAATTTAAGGGGTAGAGCAGGTCATTAGATATTAAATGACCCATACCGTTACCGTTAAATGGAGATTATTTAAAAATATGAAATGTGTTTATATTATTAGCTTATTTGTAGAACAAAACAAAAAAAAAAAACTTTTTAAAACTTGGGCTCCGAATAATAAGTTTGTCAAATGTTCTCCTTTCTTTTGACACAAATTAATCTATGGATCTTGAACTGTATACATTTTTAAAAACATTATTGAAATAATAATTAAATATTAAGGGAAAATCATCTAAAACATCACAATCAGATGCGGTTCTGAACGGTGGGCACAAGCTCTTCATATTACAGCCCAGACGTAAGTCCATGTATACAACAAATAGAGATCTGACATAGGTACCATCTACTAGTAACATACTACGTATTTGCAATATTAAGTATTTGAATGAGAAGGTAGGTATTCTATTTTACATTGATAATTATTCAATAGGTACTTAGGTGTAGGTACTTATACATTTTTTTGATTACACTAGCACGATGTCATGTTTATTTTATCTACAGATATGCGATAAACTTGTTTTATATGTATGTCATACTAAAAACGTTTTTATAATACTTTTTCTCGTGATGCATGATAAAAAGAGTGCAAGTAATTACCACCTTCCGTTTTCAAAGGGTCACGTTAAGTACTCATCCCCCTAGTTGTTTTGCAACATAATTTATATTTTACTAGATAACTAGGTACAAGATATGTAAAAAGTTAAGTTAACTGTTGGTTAAGTCTCCTCTTCAACGCCGGAGCTAAAATCAAGAGCACCCGGCAAGATTTGAATTTGGCGCCCTCTGTGAGCTGAAAATCAACTCTAGTGGACTTGGGGATTTGTTTTTTTGAGCGTCCTTTTTTTCCTTGAAATCTGTTCCACTCATCTTTGTCACGCTAAAAAATGATCATGAAACCAGTGGCTCGAAAATTATAAAGGTAATAGGTGCAGGTCCACTAGAGTTGATTTTCAGCTCACAGTACGCCCGCCAAGATTTATTTGCTAAGAAGAGAATCAACACTGGGTTTGCTAAGTGCAGCCCCCTGAGATGAGGTTAGGGTTGCCAACTATTTATGGGGCAAATATAGTACCTATTTTCGAGACAAAGTTATAAATAAAAAGAAAAAGAGGCAATCATACCTTAGTATGATTGATAAAATATAAGACACAAAATTCGTCTTACTAGCATTCCGATTGCGCATCTTATGGCTTTTCGAGCTGCGAAAATGCCTATTGAACTGGCCAACTCAAAGCCCATTTGTAAGGACTGACCAAAATAGAGTATTTTTGCGTACTATACATTTCTTCAACATTTTATAGGCACAGAGGCAATATATAGTACAATACTATATATTATAGTACGGTTGGCAACCCTAGATGAGGTAGAAGTTGCGCTCCTGGTAGCCGCCCGACTAGACAGCCCCAGCTACGACGCTGCCCTTTCTTCCACATGCGATGTCAAGTTCACTTCCAACTTGTGCAGATAGATTTACCACCCAATTTTGCACAGTTTTCGGTCAACATGCTCTATTACTTAATTAATAAATAACATCATAAACGCTTTTTCACAGATGCTCCTGAAATGCTCCACCGGCCAGTTTCTAGAGAAATTGACCAAGACAGACAAACCAGATCTGACTCAGTTTACCATGGAGAAGTACCTGACGATCGCCAAGTACAAGACCGCCTATCACACGTTCCAAATGCCAGTCGGTCTGGCGTTGCTCATGTCCGGAGTCGATGATCTTGAGACCCATAGACAAGCCAAGACCATTCTCCTGGAGATGGGACAGTTCTTCCAGATCCAGGTTAGTATGAGACATAGACTGCGGTAGTTTATAATGGGAACATAAGTCTTTATAGCATATTACTTTAAAGAATAAAATTCAGATTTAACCTTCGACCTAAATCAGTGTTTTCCTATTTCTTAGGGATAGGATCATGGGGTCTAATTAGCAACTCGTATATATCGCAACTCGTCTATGGCGCATTTGACCTAAATATCTGCTGGTCTAAAAAACAACTGGTCTACAATATTTTTTTTAGTATCAACTGTCCGTCCGTCTGTCACCAGGCTGTATCTCATGAACCGGGATAGTTAGACAGTTGAAATTTTCACAGATGATGTATTTCTGTTGCCACTATAACAACAAATACTAAAAAACAGAATAAAATAAATATTTAAGGGGGCTCCCATACAACAAACGTGACATACCTAGTCAAGTTGCTACTTAGGCCAGTTGCTACTCAAAAAAAATTGTAGACCAGTTGCTTTTTAGACCAGCAGATATTTAGACCAAATGCAACATAGACGAGTTGCGATATATACGAGTTGCTAATTAGACCCCATGATCCTATCCCTTTTCTTATACTGTAAATTAATAAATGCCTCTTTTCCAGGATGATTTCCTCGATTGCTTTGGAGATGAGGCTGTGACCGGTAAGAATGGCACCGACATTCAAGATGGAAAATGCACGTGGCTAGCCGTCGTTGCCCTGCAAAGAGCTACTCCTACTCAAAGGCAACTCTTCCAAGATCACTATGGCAGCTCCAAGCCAGAGGATGTCGAGAAAATTAAGGAACTGTATGAAACCCTACAACTCCCCCATACCTATTCAGTCTACGAAGACACCACATACGACCTCCTTAGGACTCAAATTCAGCAGGTTACTAGAGGCCTGCCACATGACCTATTTTTCAAAATCTTGGACAAAATTTTTAGACGAAACATCTAATTTAGGACAAAATGCTGGACATTTTATTTTTAAAATAATCGTTTTTATTTAATTAACAAAATGTAAGAGATAAGTTTAGAGGTTAGTTTTGTATGGTCGAAACATTTTTATGAATTTGAAAACGTATTATAGAGATGTGTTGTGATAAAACTGATACTTTATTATTAAAAAAACATGGTTTTGACAAGAGCTTAAGTTTATTTATACTTCTAAATCCTTACTATATAATATTTCACTTTTCCCTTTCGCTTGTAAGGATCTTAGCTGTTATGTTATTATGTAGAGATAAATATACGAATCGATCGACTGTTAAACGTGTATGTTGTAAATATAAAATTTGATATTATTAAAATAAATTGTGATTACCTACATATTTTGGTTTCCTTTTCTTCCATATCCTAACATAAATTGGACGTAGTTTAGCAAGAAGGATCCAAACCAAAATAATTGCCATTAATAATTAAGTTCTATGTCATCGATATAATGTCTAAAATCCTAATAGGTTTTATTGTGGATTGGATCCTTTTCCCTAAATTACGTTCAATTTAAGTTTATAACAACTTACCCTTATTTATGTACGTAAAAAATACATAAATAACTTCTTATTTGCCAAATATACATTCGAATTTTTCATTGTATTCTAACTCTGATAAAAAAAATGTGTGTGTTTACGGCAAACAGGTTAGAATTGGCAACACTTTTTTTTGACACACTGGATTAGGTCTGGAGGAATACCCCTAGCCAGCCAATCAATGAATTCAATGTGCAAGTACCTAATCACCAACAACCAGAGGACCTAGCACAGTATTTAATTTTTTCAAGCATACACTTAATCTAAAGCACCCTATCAGTTTTTAATAAATATGCACAGACAGACGAAAAATAGGAAAAACAAACACTGTGTCTATTGGTTCCAAATAGTCCCCAAAATATATATTTTCCAAAATATATTTAATGTACAAACAATGTATAAAGGAGAGTGCTCACAGCATCGATAGCGCGCTATAAAATCGTGCTTAGGCTCGCCACTGACCTACAATATAACTGTGCAATATCACAGGTTGCACAATTATATTGATCGTCAGTAGATGATGTTGACGGTCAATATCGACTACTGACGATCAATATAATGGTGCAACCAGTGACATTGCACAGTTATATTTTAGGTCAGTGGCTAGCCTTACGGTCCATTCGGAAAGGAAGATGTTGGTGCTGTGAGCACGCTTTTAGCGCGTCTTTAAAGCTGCGTACACAGTGGCCCAACGAACGCCAACGAAGGATATTCATTCAGCGTTGGCTAAATTTAGTGGTCGAGCAAACGATTGTCGGCACCTGAATCCGGATCGCATTCGTAATTTTATTTTATCATGGACGACGACGAAATAATTATAATTGCTAGTTTTATATACCTACCTTAACGAGTTAGCAAGGACAAGAAAAAATCAACGAAAGCGGAGATGGTGGACAACCGCATATTTTAAGAATAGAAATGTATAAAGTGGAAATAAAATGATTGCACACTTACAAGTAGAAAAATAATATCGTTTATTTGATAAATTTAGCAGAATGTATCCTCAACATTTTGAATGGTTATTGAATAGTATTGGACCGGAAACAAAAAAAAGATACTAATTATCGAAAAGCAAAAGAGATTAGCCGTCACACTTGTATAGATCGATTTTCAAAAACATGTCGTCATTACTCCACTCGTTCGTTGTTTTTCTCAAATTCTCCATAATTGACGTGTACGGCGGGAAATATCTTATTTATTAGGTTAGCCGTTCGTTCGTTGGCCTTGGCAATCGCCATACTGTACCGAGTTCGATCTAATGGTTAGATTCCGTTGATATTACGATCGCCAGCACACGCCAACGAACGATCGTTGGCGTTCAGTAAGCCGTCCAGACAGGACCAACGAAAATCCATTGCTTAGCTTTCATTGGGTCGGTGTGTATGCAGCTTAAAACGTAGGGAGCTAGTGATATATTTGACAGATCTGATTCGTCTGTGATGTGGCTACTTTATAATATCTGTGGCTTTGACTATGTTTTCTGCTTTTCTAAATAGTTCTCAGTTTAATATATATGTGTACTCTTATTATACATTGTTAGATGTAAAAAATAAGAGTGTTTTTGTTGTTTTTGTTTGAACTGGTAGCCTTGTTGTCAAAGCTTCACTAAATAAAAAACAACAGACATGACAGTGATAGTTATTGACAGGACAGATTGATGACATTGACAATGATAATGACATGACAGTCGGAGTCTGTGACTGTGACAGTCAGGCTGCAGTAGTGGTTGGTTAGAGACGTTGCGCTTAGAACTATTTCGCAGATTACGCCAGTAATTTTACATTTTAAGATTCTTATTTGAAGTTCTATGTGTATTATTTTTTATTGAACATTTAATGAAAGCATTAATAAGCAGTTATTGCATGAATACCTACTTACTCGAGTTAAAGCATCAAATATAATTACAGGAATTCGGTCATTAAGGAGGAGAAAGTAAGTTTAGTAGGTCATTGCCAGAGAATAATTTGAAGATGAACCCCTCAATCATATTCCGGCTTATAAACAAAAGTACGTGTAACATATACAGGAAACAGAAACATTTGTAAGTACCTACCTATATTAAATTTATCTTTGACATATTTCATAAAAGTTGTTTAAGTTGTTATGACTTTTTTCATTGATAAGTTTAGTAATATCTTACGAACATCAGTAAATATAACAATCTTACTTTAATATATAAGTAATACTAACTTTACTATTATATCTGATGGAGATTGTCTATTAGCACAGAAGATACTTCATTTATACTATTAGTGATACAATATTAAGCCTTAGATGTCTTATAAGAATTTGTGTAGCGAATGCATTCTAAAAATAATCCTCTCAATCTTTAAAACGTAAATATTATACTACAGGAAGTGATCAGATAGATAAAAAGTCACTCAGTTCTTTGAAAGCATTAAATGTTTCATTCTTATTCTAATTTTAATTCCTACCTATTTTCCATATGTTGTCATCACCACTTACTGAGCAGTCTTCGTTCAGTCAGCACTGAGCAGTGACATCTGCTAAATTCAAATTCTTT